>OY294071.1:34781041-37181041 GCA_958510875.1 Endomychus coccineus | reverse complement strand
ATCAAGTTGTAACGAAGTTATGTCGGCGTATACTAACAGCGCACACGCCTCTCTACCTGACTTGTAGATCGCAGATAAAGTAGACAAATTAGGTACCTACATTTTACCTTCTACATAGATACAAACTCTTTCCGACACATTTTCCGGAAACACTTCACAATCTTCTAAATTACTCATCAATTACTTCAAATTACGCTTCATGTTTATTAAAAATGACTTCCAAATACTCCAGTTTACCAGTGCTTCAACTTCTGATTAATTTGGTTCATTAAATTTATATTTGTTTTAATTGAATTAGGTGATATGACTCAACTTAATTACTTTGCGATTCTTATCAATACAAGTAATTTGAACTCTCATTGACTCACTAGCTGGTCCTGATCTGAATTTAAATTTAAGTTTGCATTTTGTTTTACATCTATTATTTGATGAAATGTGACTATCTTGGCAACCTCTACCTTAAGTTGATCATCTAAATTATTTTCTTAATGAATTTTTGCTGATACGATCATTCGCTTCATCAAATAAATACGTGTATTCAAACATGCATGATATAGTCATGTTACATAATTCAAATTTGAACTCAGTAACTTACAGATAACAGTGACAGTTTCTCTTTGATATGTCATCCTACTTGAAAATAACTGAATTGTTGGAATCCCTGAAAGCATTCTCCACCACGCATTGTTTATATTTCATGCCAAATTAAATGTGATCTGGTTTCTTCACCCTTGTGTAATTTTATACTCGGTTTCGCTAATAAACTGGATACATTTCATTCACCTCTTCCTAGTCAAATCCTTGGAATATGCATGGAAATGCCATATCAACATGATCTGTATCGTTTTAAAAAATTTCACCAACTCATCAATTCCTGCTATGATAAACAAATATTTCAGCAATTTTATGTTATCACACTTTTCACAGTTAACCATATCGCTGAGATGTGATGATTGTCAACGATATAGTTCTTTATGGTCCCAGGTTAAAGCATTCCGGTAAAGTAAATTTATTCAATTTTCTTGACTATTACCCCTGAAAACCATGTTCCCTATAAATAGTTCAACCCGAAATCGGTATCTGCACTGTTCTAAGATTCCATTGAATAAGTTCCAGGGGTTATTAAAAATTTTTGAAATGTTCGCATTTTGAAGATCTTCAAAGGGGTATGGAAAAATTGTGGATTTTGGTCGATCTCATCGATTTTGATGAATCTGCGTTATAGTACGTTCTTAGGGATGAGGAATTCGATTCCGTCTTACTTTAATCCTTAGAAGACGAATAACCGAGTTACAGCATTCCGGAAACCTAAATTTAGTTGATTTTCTTTACTATTACCGCTGAAAACCATGTTCCCTATAAAATTTTTAACCCGAAATCGGTATCTGCAATGTTCTAAGATCCCATAGAATAAGTTCCAGGGGTTATTCGGAATTTTTGAAATTTCCCCGAAATTTTCGAATTTTGAAGATTTTCAAAGGAGTAGGTATGGAAAAATTGTGATTTTGGTCGATCTCATCGATTTGGATGAATCTGTGTTATGATACGTTTTTAAAGATGAGAAATTCGATTCCGTTCTTACGTTAACCCTTAGAAGACGAATAACCGAGTTACAGCATTCCGGAAACGTAAATTTAGTTGATTTTCTTTACTATTACCGCTGAAAACCATGTTCCCTATAAATTTTCCACCCGAAATTGGTATCTGCAATATTCCAAGATCCCATAGAATAAGTTCCAGGGGTTATTCGAAATTTTACAGCATTCCGGAAACGTAAATTTAGTTGATTTTCTTGACTATTACCGCTGAAAACCATATTCCCTATAAATTTTTCACCCGAAATCGGTATCTGCAATATTCCAAGATCCCATAGAATAAGTTCCAGGGGTTATTCGAAATTTTACAGCATTCCGGAAACGTAAATTTAGTTGATTTTCTTGACTATTACCGCTGAAAACCATATTCCCTATAAATTTTTCACCCGAAATCGGTATCTGCAATATTCCAAGATCCCATAGAATAAGTTCCAGGGGTTATTCGAAATTTTACAGCATTCCGGAAACGTAAATTTAGTTGATTTTCTTGACTATTACCGCTGAAAACCATATTCCCTATAAATTTTTCACCCGAAATCGGTATCTGCAATGTTCTAAGATCCTATAGAATAAGTTCCAGGGGTTATTCGAAATTTTTAAAATTTTCGAATTTTGAAGATTTTCAAAGGGTCGGTATGGAAAAATTATGATTTTGGTCGATCTCATCGATTTGGATGAATCTGCGTTATGCTACGTTCTTAAAGATAAGGAATTCGATTCCGTTCTTACTTTTACCCTTAGAAGACGAATAACCGAGTTACAGCATTCCGGAAACGTAAATTTAGTTGATTTTCTTTACTATTACCGCTGAAAACCATGTTCCCTATAAATTTTCCACCCGAAATCGGTATCTGCAATATTCCAAGATCCCATAGAATAAGTTCCAGGGGTTATTCGAAATTTTACAGCATTCCGGAAACGTAAATTTAGTTGATTTTCTTGACTATTACCGCTGAAAACCATATTCCCTATAAATTTTTCACCCGAAATCGGTATCTGCAATATTCCAAGATCCCATAGAATAAGTTCCAGGGGTTATTCGAAATTTTACAGCATTCCGGAAACGTAAATTTAGTTGATTTTCTTGACTATTACCGCTGAAAACCATATTCCCTATAAATTTTTCACCCGAAATCGGTATCTGCAATGTTCTAAGATCCTATAGAATAAGTTCCAGGGGTTATTCGAAATTTTCAAAATTTTCGAATTTTGAAGATTTTCAAAGGGTCGGTATGGAAAAATTATGATTTTGGTCGATCTCATCGATTTGGATGAATCTGCGTTATGCTACGTTCTTAAAGATAAGGAATTCGATTCCGTTCTTACTTTTACCCTTAGAAGACGAATAACCGAGTTACAGCATTCCGGAAATCTAAATTTAGTAGATTTTCTTGACTATTACCCCTGAAAACCATGTTCCCTATAAACATTTCACCCAAACTCGGTATCGGCAATTCGCCGACCTCTGGGAAATCAACGAGGTCGTTTCTGGAGCCGCAAGGCGACTCGTTCCGGAAGGACGGAGTAAGAGACCGCTCGACCGAATCGAGAAAACCGAACGGTACCTACACAAAGTCGAGGCCAAAATTCAGTCGGCGTTGCAGCAAGTGTCTCGAATCCAGTGTGTGATGAATTTCATTTCTAGCGGTAGGGCTTTCACGTCAAAAATCTGGCGTATAACCGCCAGACTGTGCCGCTACCATGACAGACTATGACGTATAGTGTGTGGATGGTCTGCAATCAAGCTGCGGAAAAACTTGGTCTCGAGTTTCACATCAGTCGAAAAGGCCAACTAGAGGGCAACCTCGAGTTTCAACCTTCTCGCCTGAAAGCGCAGATAAATGACGTGGAGTAAGATCTTATACTCAGGCGGCATTTTGCAAACCGTTACACGGTGCTTCTATCAAAACATCGAAACGCTCGGCTTGTCAACCAGGCTGACCTTCGGATACCTAAGGTCAGCCAGGCTTACATCCGAGACCGAGGAATTTACCGCAGCTTACCAAGATGGCGTAATCAACACCATGGTCTATCGCCGCAACGTGATTGGTGTGTAGGTTCCCGATGTCAGCTGCAGGGCCTGTTGAAAGGCGCCTTAGACGCTTTTCCACATGCTGTCGGCATGTGTTGCAAAAGCGACCACGGTGTACACCCATCACGAATTCGATGCAAAAAGAAGCGAAAAAACAAGATTAAATGGCTACGCCCACATCTGAGACACATACCGAATTCTGACATAGAAAATCTCTGACCAATTAGAGAGTGGTTTCGTCCACCTTGTAATATTCAATATTTACATTAAATATATTTTACATGAAATGAACTCCCCATTACATACTTTAACTCATTTTGAGGATGCCAATGTTTGGTGAAACAATTGTTAATACGATTACATAGTTATTGTAGAAACTGTAGAATTATTGCTACGTGTTATTATTTTGAATACTTATTTTGAATATTTTTGTTATAATCAATTCGGAGTTCGTGCATATTTTCGATTTCATATTGATAATTAAAGCCATACCTGCACGAAGCACTTGAGAGTGACTAATTATATAATAATATGTAACAATAGTAAGCTGGTGCGATGAATTCATTATATATTGAATTTTGATTTGCAAACAGAATTAATACTCATTGAAGCAGTGCTTCAGCGTACCGAAATTCAAATATGAACTACATCAATAATTAAGCACTTATACATTCCAATAGATATGAATACACACATCACACATTACAAAATAATTGGAAGAAATACTGAACATGGATAACTGAATATTTTAATGAAAATGATGGATAAGCCCGGCATTACTCATCAGGTTAATTCACACGTTTGAGTATTTTCTATTGACTCTATTGACAAAAATGATTTATTAATTAATCCATACACTTCTTTCCATTTGAGGCGAAGTTTTAGATTCCACTTTGGGAGAAAGCCACAGTGCACTTGCCATAGAACTCAGAAAGCCTTAGAGCTCATGCATTAAACTAATAACATCTTGCATCGAAGGTTCTCACAAAAACAATATGTAACAATAATCAATATGTAGATACACATCGAAAAAGCAGCACCACTTGATATTTTTGGTTTTGATATGTATACAGTTTTACGAATCGATATAGTCCAGGAGATGAAGTACAAAATCGACCCAAATTAGAAAAATTTGATGTAAAAGGCCGATTTTGATGTGTGAGGGCTCATTCGATTCGTTTTGACCTCTAGATCAGAATCTGCCACAGCTACATAGGGGGAAATTTGTCCTATTGTTAATAAACAATAAATAATGGCCAATGAATGGCATGTTTTTGACATAATAAAAAAAAAATTGAAAACGCTATTTTCCATCGATTTTAGGCGGGTAGGATGGAAATTTTCGATTATT
The DNA here is from genome assembly GCA_958510875.1 of Endomychus coccineus. NCBI lineage: Eukaryota > Metazoa > Arthropoda > Insecta > Coleoptera > Endomychidae > Endomychus > Endomychus coccineus. The sequence continues at coordinate 37,176,063 of OY294071.1, read as the reverse complement.
TAATACATAAAAAGTGTAATTTTGGTATTTTTAACAATTTTTTAGTTATCTATTTGTTAATAAACAATTTGCTAAAAATATCCAAGATTAAAGTCATTTTCAGCTAATTTGAGGTCGCTGAACACAAATTTGATATTACTTTTTCATTTGACTATCAATTTTATTAGTTAATTAACAATTTGTTAATTAACAAATTGACAAAAAAATAAAAATTTTGAAAATATCCAAGATTAGAGTCATTTTCAGCTAATTTGAGGTCGCTGAACACAAATTTGATATTATTTTTTCATTTGACTATCAATTTTATTAGTTAATTAACAATTTGTTAATCAACAAATTGACAAAAAAATAAAAATTTTGATAATATCCAAGATTAGAGTCATTTTCAGCTAATTTGAGGTCGCTGAACACAAATTTGATATTACTTTTTCATTTGATTATCAATTTTATTAGTTAATTAACAATTTGTTGAAAATTGACAAAAGAATAAAAATTTTGATAATATTCAAGATTAGAGTCATTTTCAGCTAATTTGAGGTCGCTGAACACAAATTTGATATTACTTTCTCATTTGACTATCAATTTTTTTAGTTAATTAACAATTTGTTGATTAAAAAATTGACAAAAGAATAAAAATTGTGAAAATATTCAAGATTAGAGTCATTTTCAGCTAATTTGAGGTCGCTGAACACAAATTTGATATTACTTTCTCATTTGACTATCAATTTTATTAGTTAATTAACAATTTGTTGATTAAAAAATTGACAAAAGAATAAAAATTTTGAAAATATTCAAGATTAGAGTCATTTTCAGCTAATTTGAGGTCGCTGAACACAAATTTGATATTACTTTTTCATTTGACTATCAATTTTATTAGTTAATTAACAATTTGTTGATTAAAAAATTGACAAAAGAATAAAAATTTTGAAAATATTCAAGATTAGAGTCATTTTCAGCTAATTTGAGGTCGCTGAACACAAATTTGATATTACTTTTTCATTTGACTATCAATTTTATCAGTTAATTAACAATTTGTTGATTAAAAAATTGACAAAAGAATAAAAATTTTGAAAATATTCAAGATTAAAGTCATTTTCAGCTAATTTGAGGTCGCTGAACACAAATTTGATATTACTTTTTCATTTGACTATCAATTTTATTAGTTAATTAACAATTTGTTGATTAAAAAATTGACAAAAGAATAAAAATTTTGAAAATATTCAAGATTAGAGTCATTTTCAGCTAATTTGAGGTCGCTGAACACAAATTTGATATTACTTTTTCATTTGACTATCAATTTTATTAGTTAATTAACAATTTGTTGATTAAAATTGACAAAAGAATAAAAATTTTGAAAATATTCAAGATTAGAGTCATTTTCAGCTAATTTGAGGTCGCTGAACACAAATTTGATATTACTTTTTCATTTGACTATCAATTTTATTAGTTAATTTGCAATTTGTTAATTAACAAATTGACAAAAAAATTAAAAAATTTTAAAGTAGAAATATAGAATAAAAAGTTATAAAATTTGTATTTAAAATAATTTTGTTACATATTTTTTTTAAAAAACCTTGTCCATTTTTCCATATTCAAATCCTCATTTTTTTTAACAATGATTTATAACCAATTTATTGAAAATATTATCTTGAATTCATTTTTAGGTACTTTAGATTCTCCGGAAATGACAGCAATCTTAAATATTTTAATTTATCCATTTTTCTTGTTAATATTTGAAACAAAAACTTGTTAATTAACTAATAAAATTGATAGTCAAATGAAAAAATGATATCAAATTTGTGTTCAGCGACCTCAAATTACCCAAAAATGACTCTAATCTTGGATATTTTCAAAATTTTTATTTTTTTGTCAATTTGTTAATTAATAAATTGTTAATTGACTCTAATCTTGGATATTTTTAACAAATTGTTCATTAACAAATATATGACAACATAATTGTTAAAAACACCAAAATTACACTTTTATTGATTAAATAATCGAAAATTTTCATCTTACCCGCTTAAAATCGATCGAGAATAACGTTTTCTATTTTTTTTTTATTATGTCAAAAACATGTCATTTATTGGCCATTATTTATTGTTTATTAACAATAGGACAAATTTCCTTCTATGTAGCTGTGGCAGATTCTGATCTAGAGGTCAAAACGAATCGAATGAGCCCTCACACATCAAAATCGGCCTTTTACATCAAATTTTTCTTTTCAAAACCTTTATTTCCTGGACTAATATATACGAGAACCTTGTAAGGCTTTACAAGATAGAAAAACGCTACCAAGTATTCAGAAGATTGGACGTGGTCATGCGATGCGCTTACTTCCTTGATCAAGGTTGGGGAGAATGGACTATCCATTTTCAAAGTTAACTTAATTCATAATATAGTGAGATATAAATTTAAATCAAGTCGCTATGCTTTCGTGATGGGAATTTAAGACTGTTGTCTAAGCGATTGCGAGAAATGTCAGTTTAGTTGTCTTTAGTCAATATTGAACGTTCTGTTGCGAATCTTTATCGGACTTATTAAATCTCAATACTTTGCTCTCTTAAACTAAACCTGTGTAATCAAATTTGATTAAATTGTATATTAAAATCTCTCAGAATGAATGCTGGATATTTCCATTTCAATATTAGATTCTATCACTTCATGCAGGAGAACTTCTTTCGGTGCATTTGAAGTTCATACCTTTCAGTAGATCAGATATTGTCTCGTAGATATATGCAACCGTCTTTATGAGATATGTTTGATTACATTTCAAAATATTATACAAATTTAGTTTTTCGAAGAAATTTTACCAAAGATGATTGATGTGAAGGTTGAAGAAGTTAAAGAAATAATATTAACTATGCTCAACCTCACGTACAAACATCTGAAATGGATTCTAATTAAATAATAGACGTTTGATAAATGCCTTGTTGTTATGCAACGAATTTAGTTAATCATGGATTAACAGCTGCTCAGTGGGTTTGCCGGTATTTAGTAAGAATGGATAAGTTGAACATACTTAGGCTGTCTTTAAAGATATAAACCAAAACTGGGGATACCGAAGTTGGCCACCGACTGACGCATAAAGATCTGATGTCTTGAATCTTGCAGTAAAGTCGAAAACTTCCTACAACTTTCGCGAATTCTACAAGCTTGGGATGCCGACAACTGCTCCTTCGCAAACAATTACTCCGATTTCCCTTCCAGCTACAAGTTTTAATACATCATAGCGTCTAACAAGCGTTCTAGTATAAACTTTTTTACATACTCGGATAGCATGTATTAAAATCTGATTTACATTTTAATATAACCGAATTTCGAGGTGACTGGATTTGAAATATCAGATAATTTTTTTTTAACATGCCACGGGAAGAAATAATAGTAAATAACATAATATATTGAAGCTAAAAGATGTGGTGCATGTTATTTGGACGTTTTCGAAAGGTTGTGATATGAAATGCGTGTGTGTGTGTCTTAAAAAAACGGTCTAGACATAGGATTTGAAACAGTAGCATCAAAGTCATATCCTTCAATCATAACACCATCTAACTTTTCAAATTTTGTTTTCTAATGTTAGGATTAAGTCGTAGGTTCAAATCGATAGCCATATTTTGTCGACAGACTCCATACGTGAACAATTTGCTGATCGACTACTCCCCTTATACTATGTATTGTGCTTGAGTTTCTGAATACAATTGTACATATATTTCATTTAAGGAGAAGTAAGTGAAATTCATCATCATCAAATGCAACAAATATTCATAAAAACTGCCGAAGTTTGGCACCCCCATTGGATCGCCGCCTGTACAAATTTTGCCCACTTTCGTTATTTCCTTGTTAGGAACTGATTATCACTTACAGACTTACGTGTGACCGTGATCTGATGACAAAAGAACATGGCTTTTGAATGAATATAAGTTTGTGTAGGTATAACACTCATTATTTCATCACATACTTCCTAAGTTACGTGAGTTGTGAATTATTCTCTCTTAAGTTGAGAGATGCTTCTCTGTGCGTGAACCAAATTTTATGTGAAGTGGTGACGAAGGAAATAATTGTTTGCATCGCGTTCAGACAAACCCGGTATATAAAAATTGAACCGAACGTGGATCTGAAGGTGATTACTTCGTTCAAAATTAGATTAAAAATACCTCATCAAGGAGATTGAATAGGACGTACGCCGGCCTAGTTATTGAATGAGGAGCGTATTGAAAAAAATATACGTTTGGCATTCTAGAGTTTCGTGCCAATGTCGATGATGATTTATCAGTTTCCGGGCCTGGACTTATATCTTCCTAGAGTGCACAAAGGCAGTCAGTTCCGGAAGCCGGTAGACCAAAACATGTAATATTTATTTTTCCAGATTGGCGAGAATCGCCATAGATTTAGATTTATTTACTGCGATGTATTGCGAAAGTGTAAAAACTGTTACAGTGGTTCTATATCAATCCAGACAAGTATATAGACAACGAACAAGGATAATATTGATTTATTTTCAATTCAGAATGGATATTCTAACAGGAATATACCAACCATATCTATGATGTGTACGAGGTTTGATCAGAAAAATGTGTATATGAGAAGAAAAGCAGGGAACTTCAACTATATACTCTTCTATGTATTCATGAATACTATGTGGATATTGAGAACGACAGAGAGACTGACATTGATTTTATATTTGATGCCAAGGAACATAAATTATGGTACAATATTTGATTCATAAGTTTATTTATTTATTGATAACTATTTTCAACATACAGCAAGGTGTCAAAACAAGTTGAAGAACCCACAAATTTACAAGTAAACTTAAAAAGTCCAAAAACAGAACAGTAAGATGAAAGGAGTACTAAATAATATTATAATACGGTTGAAAATAGAATGCAATTTTGTGACTCGGCATGATGCCCTTAATCTGACCAACAGAGGTTCAAACTATATCAAGATTCAAGAGAGCTCTAAATCTGTGCGTAAACATGGCAAAGCTGATGTATTAAAAAAAAACAAGTCGTACGAAGGATCTGTAGCGGAAAAGTTAGAGGATGCCTTGTTCCCATTTTAGGTGTCTGAAAAATTGAAGTGTGAGGAGTAATGAATTATCCACCATACTATTCACAAGCTTGTTCAGAAATAACACAGCAAAGGTTTGCCGCCATTTTTTCATTCTGACAAGACCAAATATTTTCATCAGTGAACCTTGAGTGTATCCTCCATTAAGATAAAAGTCATAATAGAGTCATTTAAGAAAATTTCTTAATACACGCTCAATTATATCAATACCGCTACCAATAGTTGAAGGTCACATAGTGATAGCATACTCAAACTGAGGGTGAATGAGATTGTCGAATAATTTCAAATTGGAGTCATAGAAATAACAAAATTCAAGCTATCACAGAATGTGAAAGCTCAGAGTTTATATCTGACAGGTCAAAATGTTTACATGTGCATTAAAGAACAATTGGGAATCAAAAATACTCGTAACTCAAAGATCTTTCGTCTTGCATTTCTCCGGGCTGATGAATGTTATCAATGCTGTATGAAAACAACAGTACAATAGAGGATTCATCAGTAAAAACAAGCTCATATTAGATCACCATTTCTATGAAAAATATCTACCTTAACATTCCTTTGCAATGTTCGGTTTAGTCTAGAGCTATGCCAAAATCGTTCAGTGGAATTCCTCTTCCACATGGAGAAGAACGAAAAAGGTAATAAGTTATGAGTAATATTTTGATCTCCATCAGGTAATGTATAGTTTACATTTTCATGAAAAGTTTGGGTAGTATCTATTGTAACAAGCCAAAGTTATGTTCATGACAATATAAACAGAATATTACTTTCGTGAAGTTATCATGAGCCTCACTTAAATATTCATATTATAATAGCTATTTCTATCTGCGTATATATTTGCCACTATATTTATTTTTCGTTATAGTAAATCCAGTCAAAGTTTTCCCCTATATTAGTTTGAATCATTAATATTGTTGCTGACAGTTTAGAAGTCATTCCGAGGTGTGTTTAATAATGCGTAACACTATCATTGATCAATAATATCACTAGAGACAATAATGGGAACTAACAAAAACGATATTAATAGAGTTTATAGTTATTTGGAGACTCCCATATTTTTTGTAGCTACATAGGTGAGGCTAATTGATTACTTTGACAGTTTGCTAATACTCAAATATGAATGGTATTCTAGTAATGACAATCAAGTAATTTGAGCTCAATTAATAGAAAACAATCTTCATTTCTCTCATTAAATGTAAATGTATGCATGGTTAATATATAATATTGTTCAGCGTAATAAATATTGAAGAATCAACTGTAAAAAAACTTAAATTGTAATAGGATAAAAATCTAATAAAACTGAGAAGAAAGGCAAATTTAAAGTCGTTGAAACTGGGAAGTTTTTGGAATTAGCATTATCTGGAATAAGTGAAAATAAAGTAAGAACGGTAAGAACAAAACATCTATGAGATAAAGACAAACAGGGAAATCATCACGGGGAAAAGCTTATTGAGGGGCAAAGTACGGAAGAATAATCATAAAAAATATGTTCTTCTTTAATAATTTGGAGAATTGTAAAACTGAAACTTGAACAAACATGAATAGGATCTAAACTTATGATTGAAAAAAATAGAACTATAATTTGGTTGTATTTTACGTATTTTACGAGGGTAACTGCTACATAAAGAAAAGACTGATCGAACACCAATGTCTTCGATAATAATAAAAAACTTATGTATTAATTCAAACTTAAGTAGGTTTTGTCATTTGTTTAAAAGCATATCGTTCTTATGCTTTTTGTTGTTCATAGTATGCAACTCACCATTTTGAAGAGAGCGACAACAAACACTTATGTTGAAATGTTCTCTCGTCTCAATACATTTTGATTCCCTATGATTTGTTTCAATCGTGGTCAGTTGGATAGGCCAAAAAATTTATTTTTTTGAAGTCTGCTATTACTTATTTTTCTTCATTATTATCAAAAGTTGACCATTCTCCATCTTCAGGCTGTACAATTTCACAAAATACCTTATGTGTTTTGAAATATATGATTGACCAATATTTCACACAAATTATATTTTTTTGAGACGATCAGATGGCGTTTCACGGAACTCACAAATGGAGAAATACTTCTGATGATAACACACTTCAATTTTTGATGTTAGTTTATTAATATCTATATACGTATATTTCAGATAAATTTACAGCATTATGCGTATTTACAAGCTGACAACAGAACATCAGGGTATTAATGTATGTATTGAGATCAGCCAAATGAGAGCTCGAACAGTTCGTTAATTAAAAATATCAATCAACTTTCCAATAATTTCATTTTGAAATAAAAATAACATAAATTCTGTAATATTATGGTTTACTTGAAATAGTAATGAAATATAAACTCTCTGCAAACAACATTCGATTATTCAATAGAATTATGAAAATTTATAAATTGTCCTGTCAGATTGTTGAAATTGTTGTGTTAGATATGTGAATATTTGATCTATGCTTATTACTTTTCTACATGTAGTACATATATACCGGATTTTGGCTAATTGCTTTCTGCCATATGCCATTATTTTATGGATCAATCGAGCGAATAAATGGATATAGGATAGTAGCACTATTAAGTATGGGAGTTGTCTAATATCTTTAAAACGATTTCAGATAGCCTGATGAAATTTTATACACAAACATAAAAATGTTTCATACTTTTTGGGTATATTTCAATTTTCTTGTCTTATGGCCTATTTGACATCGGAGACTGCGTTGATTGTTTCAAATGGCAAGAGTGCTTGCATGTCACTTCGTGAGAAAGATCATTTTTTTCTAATTTCAACAATTTAAATATTGCATTGTTATTTCCTAAAATGGAATAAAATTAATGGCTAGAAAGTAATTTTTCCATATAGTTGGTTATGAAACTACGAATGAAGGATGAAGTATTGATTGCATTTGACAACTTTTAACTCAATTTGTGAATTTCAGGTTCGTTTCAGTTTTCTCACAGAATTAATATATAATTAATTGAAAGAGAAAGAACTGAAATAATCCAGCTGTTTTTGTATCTAATGTGGGAAAAACCACTCAATATGAGCAGGTGGGAGCCGGAATATACCGCAAACGATCAGGTAAGGGAATTACTATACCTCTGGGCAAACAAGCCACGGTTTTCCAAGCAGAGATACTGGCAATAAAGTGCTGTATCCAAACAGCGTTAGAAGAAAGAACGCAAACCCACATCGGTTTATGCACAGACAGTAAAGCAGCCCCGCTGCACTGGGTAGCACGAGAATAGTATCGAAGCTAGTGTGGGAGTGCAGCAACACGCTAAGCAATCATAGCGGAGTCGAAAACAATCTCACATTATTCTTGGTTCCCAGGGGAAACGAAATAGCCCATGAGCTGGCAAAACTGGTGACTAAAGAACCCGTAATAGGCCCCGAATTAGCGGTGGCAATCTCGAAGAGTAACATCAAAGAGATAATCTACAGCTAAGTAAGATCACAACACTCGAAAGAGTGGCAGCAAGTGAACGGTTTCAAGCTATCGAAAGCACAGATTGAACTGCACATTAGGGAAGACAGCAAGTGAGAAACTGATGCGAAATTGCTGACACAGATACTGACTTGAACCATTTAATCACGCCCTCCACAAGATGAATCTTAGCGATTCACCTTTGTGCAGGTGGTACAAACGAGAAAACGAAACATCAATGCACATTCAGTGCAGATGCGTAATATTGATCCTTCAAGACCCAGAGCACCTTCTGTGGAGCTATGCAACTTTGAGGAGATCCAGATACTAGAAACGAAGACTTCTTCGGAGTATTAACCATCTACTCGGTCCCGATTGTGTGTTGAATAAGTGACTGTTCGCTCACCTAGAAAACCTGGTGATCACTGTTGAATGGGAACCGATCCCGTCTACCTTTGGAGCTTGGTGAACACTCTTGAGTCTAAACCGCTTCATCAAGCCTTCGTTGAATCATATATCACATCTCCAGGGATCGTTTACCTTGGGGAGTATCGTGAACACTCTTGAGTGAGAATCGCTCTTCGTGCAAAGGGTTTCGGCGTAGGCATTAAGGAACCGCAATGACCACCCCTCCTCTTAATAATGATACATTGTTGAAATCGAAAAATATCTCTTTCCAGCGATGTAAAATTATTGTTATTTTTGCCTTGTATTTATTTCCTAATGTTTGTGTACAAAACTTCATTAACATATCTCAAACGTATGTTTCCATACATAGTAGTGATCCTATATAACATGATTTAGAGATGATTCTATGTACGTTCATTTTATTATACAGGATTGGTAAACAAAACATTGTCACATGCAGTTCCAGATTACTACTTGAAATGAATGATATCCCCGCTAGTTGACTCACTCAAAACTTGGAAATCCTCTTTAGAAGTTAATCCGTAAAGCAGTAGCCGAACAGAAATTGTATACAATAAATAGTGGTTAGTGATAAAAAAGACGTGTAAGTGTAAAAAAGCTAGTCGACAATTAATGGGTCACAAGTGGCATGACTAGGAATGCCGCATTGAAAGCTGGTCTGTTACAAATCCACGGCTACTTTACTTAACATATTAAGTTTGTCAGTAAGCGAACTAATTGAATTGGCTTGATTCACTAGTGCACGAGGTATGTAACAAGTCCGTAATAAGGGCCATACAAATTGCTTTGGAGGAACATAATCCAGTTATGTGCCCGTATCCGATCCCTTTGTTCCGCCTAGAATGTGTATGAGCGCTACCTTCTACCTTCTCTAACAGTGCATGTTGTCTTGAGGCATCATTACAGCTCTATCTAGTAGGAAAATCTTCCCTTAATATTTCTAACTATTTATTCTAATATTTTGGTTTCAGTAATGTATCGACTCCGACGGAAGTAACTGATAACGACCGATATTCTGGACACTATAAAATCAATGTAAGCTAAGGAATGCATTCCGTTTGTTTCATTTCACTTTGATTTATAGAATAATTATAGTATATTATACACCAAGGTGTTGAATACTATTATTATTGACCGAGCATCAAGATTATTTCGCGAGGGGCTTTGCCCCGAGCGGAATAAGGTGCGAGGTCTATAAATGTCTTCACCACCGTGGTGTATATACTATTTTTTCCACTACTAGCACATTAAACTAGAATTTAATATTTTAAGTTAAATAAAGTAAACAATTTGATACGTATGCTTGCGTAATTTCTGTCTGATAAAAAGTAAGTAGGCTGGAAATCAATTTTGACATTTCTATTAAATGACATTTCTCAAAAACAATATTGTTGAAATATTTACGTATACATTACGTATACATGTGAAAAGCCGAAATGAGGGAAAATTTAAATTGCAAACCGCCAGAAATGCGAGAAATCGCAGAAAAAGTTACTGTACAGACAGTTTGGTGCAGTACCAAAAACGTAGAGATGATTTCTACTTACTACTGGCATACTTCCACGATTATGCAAGTGATAAAAAGGCCTCTACTTTATGGGCACATTATTCTATGTTGAGATCAACTATTTCCCTTTTCTATCGTTTTCACTACTGAAATCTTGTTTTCACTTAGTCGAATACTAACCTAAAATTTACAAAACCATCTATTATCTGTAGCCTGTAGCAAGGTTACTCACTTGAAAAATAATCAGTTTTATTCAATGTCGTCTTCTGGTAATTCTGTGTTCTCGTGATCTTACTCTTATTTTGTTTAAATAGTTTTGTAACATAACCAAGTTCGGCTCTGTCCGGCACTCGTTGTAGGTTACGGTCACGATTCACAAATGTCATCAGTCATTCATGTTTAGCGCGAATTTTAAACTAATGGCATTTTTTATTCAAATAATTTTATCGTGTTGGGTAATTTCAAGCAGCAAATACGTTAAAGACAATCTCCTGGGTACACAAAATCACGTTGCACAAGTTTTTGTTAAACAACTATCCCTGGATTCTCAAAACATTTGAGTTTGTTCATTATTAACCTAGGTCAACAATAGAAAAAATTATTAACCACTACTAGAGAAATACAATTTCTCAGCAGGCTAGGAGACGCAATAATTGTCAACTTCACAGCTAGTAGTGGAAAAACTATTTTGTCATTTATGATCTGTTCAATTTTCGAGAAGGAATATTATCATTATTATTATACTAAATAATTATATTTTCTCCTTCAAACATTTGTCGCATGATTGATGTAAGTCGAGGAGATTTGAAAAACACACGATATAATTCCATGTCAATGTTAGTTCATGACGACTGAATACGATTTCAAATTTTCAAAAGAAAAATAAAGAGTTAACTTGAGTTAACTTTCCCCAGTAACTGTCGATTAAAAAAGAATTGATTTGTTGCTTTCAAGATAAGTTGAAACTTTTTCATCTGAGAATATCAAGTAATATGAACAACTTATTTAGGTGTACAAAAGTTTCGTCTCATGCTGAACATTGACGAAGCCCTCAATGAGAAAATGTGCACTCTACTGTTGTTTCATTATTTCTAAAGAAAGTTTCCTTAATTACTCTCGTTATTGCTACACTATTTAATTTTGATATTACCCACCTGATAATAAATAAATGATCTAGACGTACATTTTGGCTTCTATCCTCGTGTTATAAATTAGATAATATTTCATCCAGTTGATATTCTATTCATATTTGCGTTATTAAAATATTTCATTCTTCTTGGATTTGACAGCTAAATTTATCTACCAATTGTTTGTATCTAGCAGGATCGGCGAATGAAAAATAAATTGGATAAGTGTTCAGTTGGAATGTGAGGTCCTACTGTCACTATAATGGTTCAGGCTTATTAATGTTAATACTAGAGAATAGTGTCTCCTATCTTATGCTAAATAACAAACAATGATAACTATGAATAAGCTCCTGTCAAGCGAGATATATTTCGCGAAGACCAACTTAGTTGTCTTTGATTGTCATGCTTTGAAATTTATATCGACTTTAGTTAGCCCGATGTAGGGATTGGAGGACAATAACATCAAAATTCCTATTAGATAAGCTGAATATTCTGTTACAGACATTTGGCATATAATGTGCATTAAGTCCTTTTGGGGAGTCGCTATTCATTAAATATGAAACTAAAAGAGATAGCTATTTGGACTTGTTTGTATATAATACGAACTTATAATGAAGATTCTTGACCCAGGTATAAATTATATAAAACAGTAACACTTATGCTTTATATTTTCTTGTCTTAACGTACGTTTCGGTCTCACGACCATCATCAGAAGACTTATTATGTCTAAAATTGGATTACTTAAAACTAATTGTATTAGTTTTTATTGCACCAATCTCAATTGAAATGCCACGTCGCCGAAACGAACAGAACACGAATAATCGAAATTGTAACACATCAACGTTATATGTATAAACTATCAAGAATCCACTGCTACGCAGTACTCTTAATAAATGCAAGTTCATGTCAATAAAGTCTGTGAACGACTAGAAACTAGAACATTGGGTCCAAGTATGCACTTGCAAACCAGATGTTAGATTTACGAGTCAATAGAAAAAGGTTTGTCAGTTGGAATTATACTGTTGACATTCTACCTGAAATATACTTCAAACATTATAAAGACGCATGTAGGAATTTGCAAGAGTTTTAATTAATTAAGCTAGTATAATATGACTTAGTGTCTGAATATCTGTCCTATGATTCACAGATTAGGAGTCAATCAATCAATCAATCAATCGAAACGGGGGCGGACGAGTCCGAAGCACCTAGACCGCTTGATTGGGTCCATTGTGCGCCCCTTGATACAAGAATCAGTCCAGGAAGCCTAAGGCCGTGCCAAAAGCTAAGATTTTGCATGGACTGATATCTCTTATTGCTTCAGGCGGCATATGTGTACTGCCGAGGTGTTGTAGCCTGAGAGAAGCCATTGCTGGACATTCTGCTAGGATATGAGAAGCAGTTTCATCCGCCTCCCCACATCTACTACAAATTGGGTCTTCGACAATGCCCACTATGTGTAGATGTTTATTCAGATGACAGTGTCCTGTGAGGAGCCCTGTCACCAGTTTTAGGCCTCTCCTGTTCATAGAGAGTAGGGTTTTAGAGAGTTTTAGCGAGAATGTGGAGCTTCGCCTGCCTCATGCCTGGGGAACCACGCCAGATCGAGAGCCACTGTCTGTCCAGTAGCTCCTTGAGGGCGTGGAGCCCGGTGGTCGATGAAATTCCGATCGTGGAATCGGGGCCAGGGGCGCTCAAGAAGCCCCGTTTGGCCAATTCATCTGCCACTTCGTTTCCCTTCACACCAGAATGGGCAGGTACCCACACTAGCTGGAGTTTGTTCCTTCTGGCTAGTTCAACCAGAGTTTCCCTGCACTCCAAGACAAGCCTAGAAGTCATTCTGTGAGCGCGAAGTGCGCCCAGGGCCGCTCGGCTGTCAGTGCAGATGTAAAACCGCCTACCTCGGTAGTTTAATCTAAGGTTTCTCAGGGCACATTTTCGTATTGCACAGACTTCAGCCAGGAAAACGGTTGCGTGGCCACCTAGGGAAACTGAAATCTCCCTTCTGGGTGTACGCGAGTAGACTCCGGCTCCGCTAGACTCGCCAGTCTTAGACCCATCCGTGAACCACCCGAGTCCCCCTGGCGGAAGCGGCCTAGAGTCCTTGTTCTCCCAGTCCGTCCTCTGGGTTATGAGAATGTCTGGTGTTTGAAACCTGACAGCAGGCGCTACCGCATCCTGCGTCTGTAGGAGGATCGGGCAGTTCTCGGCTGCCCAATCCCAGATTTTGCCATGACAGCGAGGCATAGACGCACCGACCCACTGGCCCAGACCAGCCAACCGATACGCCGTACCCGCAGCCACTGTTTTGATATGGAGTTGAAGAGGAACGATCCCCACCAGAACCTCCAGAGCCCTGGTGGGCGCGGTCCTCATAGCCCCCGTTATCCCCACGCTGACAATTCGTTGAGCCTTGTCCAGCGCCAGACGGGACAAAGCCATTTCTGTCGCATGCCACCACACAACGGCTGCGTAGGTTATGATTGGGCGGATCATGGCCATGTAGATCCAGTGCAGGACCTGTGGCCGTAGACCTCATGTGTTCGCGAAGGCTCTCCGGCATGCCCATAAGGAAGCAACGGCCTTCTTTACACGGGTTTCCAGGTGCATTTTCCAGCTCAGTTCAGCATCGAGGATAACTCCAAGGTACTTCACTGAGCCTTTCATGTGCAGGGACCTTCCAAACAGACGAATGTCTGGTAGCGGTCCCAATTTCCGTTTCCTCGTGAAAAGATCCGCTTCGGTCCTTTCAGGATTCACCCTGAGTTCCTCGACCTGGCACCAGCGTGCAACGATGGCAAGTGCGGTGTTTTGCAGCTCGCACAAGGTAGCCGGGTGTCTTCCGAGGGTCACAGCTGCCAAGTCGTCTGCGTAAGCTTGGGCGTAAAACCCAGCCTCATTCAGCTCGACCAACAAACTGTCCACCCCCAGGCACCACAGGAGCGGAGACAGTACTCCTCCCTGAGGGCACCCACGGGTGACGTGTGTACATGCGACGCTGCCATTATGGTGCGCCGTTATCAGTCTCTGCGAGAGCATGGACTTGATCCACCTGACCAAGGTGTGATCGATTCCATGTCTCTCCGCAGCATGACACATGGACTCGAAGGAGGTATTGTCAAACGCCCCTTCGATATCCAGGAAAACGCCTGTGGCGCACTGTCCGAGACTAATAGCTCCTTCGATCTGGGTCACCAGGTGATGAAGGGCCGTCTCGGTTGATTTGCCCGCCTGATAGCTGTACTGTCGACGGTGAAGCGGAAAATCCGTTAGAGCGCCGTCTTTATACCTATCGATCAGCCTCTCCAGCGCTTTCAAGAGTAAGGATGTGACGCTAATAGGGCGGAAAGATTTGGCTTGAGTGAAGTCAGTTCTTCCCGCCTTAGGAATGAAAACGACTTTGACCGATCTCCAAAGCCTTGGTATGAAGGCAGAGGCGATACAAAATCGGAATATCCGGGGCACCGGGATGGTGATAAGCTCCAAGCCCTCTTGTAAGAGAGCCGGGAAGATTCCATCCTCACCCGGTGATTTATAGGGTGCAAAGCTCGAGATGGCCCAGCGCACTCTTTCATAGCTTACCACATTCGAGGCCATCCTGTAGTCAATCGCTCTCGCGTTGACACGGAAGTCCTCGGGTGGTGTGACTATGAGGTTGTCATCAGACCCGGGGAAATGCACCGACATTAGATGTCGTAGCGTTTCGTCCGGGGATGACGTGTCCTCCCCGTTCGGCAGAATCACTGTTCCTGTGCCAATCGAGGAATCCTTGGAGAGGGCCTTGCATAACCTCGCTGCTGACGGCATCTTATTGATGCCCTCACAGTAGGTACGCCACAAATCTCTTTTGGAGCTCCTCAGAGCTTTATTATAGTCCTTTTGGGCGACCTTAAAGGTCTCCCAGTCTGAACCACACAACATCCTCTTCGCCTTGTTGAAGAGTTTTCTCACCCATTTCCGATGTTCCTCCACTTGGGAAGTTCACCAGAGGGTGTTATTGTCGTCCCTCCTTCGTTTAGGGGGCAGCATACTTCATAAGCAGAGGTCAGGGCCTTGTTGATTCCACACACAGCAGCCTCAGCCTCTTCCCGACCTCCTTGAAATGCAGGAAGATGGGAGAGCCTACCGCTCTCAAATTATGTATTTGAAGTATTTATTACCTGTTAGTAGTCACCGATTTCATTAATTTATGGGAATATACTGACTCAGTACGTCGGGTATTTGGGATTAGAAAAACTCTACAAACATAGAAACTGGGATCAACACTAAATGAAGGATGTGAGTGAAGGATGTCAAAAATTGTTAACGATCGACAATATGGTTTCGTCACCAGAAATCAACACGAGATCTGCTTGCCTAAATAACACATACTAGGCATACCCTAGCTTACTCGGCTTACTAACCGTCCCAGTGACAGTTACGGTAAACCGCTAGGTCGTCACCGGTCATGCACCTCAGTGTTAACAGTTTTTTTCTACGTTGACTACACGAGAGGGAAACCTACAATGTTCGTAGAACATCGTGTGAGCCAGCGGTGGAATGTTGAGAGAGGATATAGGCATTCGAATTTTTCTTAAAGGTTTGGAGGTTATAGGCATAGGAAAGGACCTCACTAGGTGAAGAGTTCCACAACTTCGCTGTTCGATAGAAAAATGAAGTCTGGTAGGAAGAAGTTCGGCAGCTCTCGAGCTTGACAAAGAAGTGGTGACTAGTTTGAGCTCGTCTAGTCCGCCTATCTGGAATCTCTGGTTACGCGCTTTTCCCAAAATTTCAATGGATTATTCTACACGAACTTTTTTCAATTGTTATTGTTTTTGGCTACAGTCTGGACGATTTCGGACGATACTTCAATCACCACCCTACCCTCTGTACTTTTCTCATCGGCTATGCTATTAATATATAAATATGGTAGCCATCCATTGTGGAATATGGGGAAACTCTAGCTGTAATATCGGAAATCTCCAAAGCCTTTGACCGAGATTGGCATCAGGGAATTCTTTGGAAACTTCCGTCTATTAATATCCAGTTTTTTTCAGATTCTCATTATACCTTTGGCATATTTCGGAAAACTTTTGCAGGAAAACACTACAACTACAAACTACAATTATACAGATGTTTCATAACAATACTTCAAAGCTATTGTTATTTTAAAAAATATGTTTTACCCTTTTCATTAAATAGTTCCACATTGCAAGATATTTTTGTATCTAGTGGCAGTAAATTATCATTTATTGGTGTCCAGTACTTTGAGAACAAGTTTCAAGTATATGGTTCTTCGGCCATTGAAGAAAAAACTATCAACAATCGTCCTCCCTGTTTGATGCTTATTTGATCTAAAAATATGCTTAATGGCATGTTTATGGAATAATATTCCGTGTTCCGCTTCGGCATTCTTCTCTTTACTGTCGTTGGTACATTCCTTATTATCGCATTCGGCTAGATATTTCAAATTGTCGTAGACTAAACAGGTAAGTACATAGTTCTCTATGACAGTTGACTCGTAGAGAATGTTCATTTGAGTAAAAACTCGAAACTTATTTGAAGAATGTTATTAGATAAACAGTTCTGAAATTTGTTATAATAAGCTCAGAATGCACTGAATGTACACAAAGATTTCATATTAAACATAAAATAAGGTGAGAGATGCATTCCTTAATGACATGAAACAGCTTAAATTGATAAACGTGATTCTGGGTTAACGAACTGGTAATCTTTCGTGAGTTTATTTATGAAAATATAGGGTAATTTTGTAATTTCAAATAGGGATTTTTATTTTCTATATTATGATCCAAACAGACATTATATTATTACGTTATTTTGTAAAACAACAATTTATTGTCGTTCGTCATATTGTTAGTCCAGTACAGAATGCATGTGATTATATGATCTTTATCAACTCACACATTATACAAATGCAAGAATAATCATTAGTTTCCGAAGTTCCGAATAAGAAATGAAATAAATTGTAATGTGAAATAAATTGAAGAAAGTTCAAGTCGTTCACCTGTTATCAACACTGAAAATGTGAAACTTTCATATCTACCCCTGAGCTTTAACGTTTTTAATTGAACTAAATGCCTAGAGCTAAGGTGAGGTGAAGAAATCAGAAACTTGAGGAAAATGAAAGCTTTGAAGTTTAAATAGAAGTAAAATAAATAGAAATATACCATCTAAAAAAGTGGTTATTAAAGAGTATATTAAATTCATGTAAAAATTCTCTTATTTAAACTTGGCAAAAGGAAGATGATTATATTCTGTCCCCGCTTTGTTAAATATTTGCCATATCTCGCAATAAAGAACAATGTCATCATTCTGGAATACTCACGTGTTGCTCATCCTGGAAACTACCATTCCCCAGCTACAATATTATTTTCAGATCGCCAATTGTTCGGTTGGCTAATTGTACAGGACCGTATACGAATATTCAATCTATATCTCATGTAATTCTGTGGACAAGAAAGCTTTATGAAACTTGAATCTTCTAGTCTAGTTTGTATTAAACACAACCTGCACTAAATTTATAATATCCTAATTTAATGAAATTGATAAGAGCTACTGTTATCATGGAGTATGCACTGCATATTTTCAGATGCATCTAAACACCAATTTGATGGGAGTCACTTATTAACAATTTTTTTGTATTACGTTACATGAGTGTTGTACAATTTTGTAGCTGAGCGCAAGCAAGTCACACCGGAAGTCCGAAATATATACCTACCTATCCGATTCCCTGATAGGGTACGTTGTATATATGATTATATGATAGAAGCTCAACATTATCGATTAAACTGGGCTGAAATGATGTTTCCGTAATTTTTCTATTGATTACATCAAATAGCATGTACATATTTACTTCATGCAGTACTATTTAATTCACTTCTTGAAACTGTTAAAATCCAATTTTGTTGGCAGTGAGATGCATTCACTACTGTTCCGAAGTTCCGTAAATTATATAAAAGTCCCAAACGACAAAACTTAGTTATTTCTATATAATAAGCTGGTTCATTTGCACAATTTGCGCTTTTTCGTTAGTTTCGCTGATTTTGTACAGTCCTGAGTGCGGAATTAAGTAATAAACCATGAACGTTTTGAACTAATGAAGCGAATGTAATTTAAAGGCCTGTGAAAATGGATATTATACAAACGATACACGACAGAATATCTAATTTGGTATCCATAATGCATTACATGATTGAAAGCAGTAATTACTGATAGCAGAGAAGCGGTTGGTACTGAGGTGTATCTAACACTACCTACACCAGACACGCGGTAAATTGACGAACAAAGTCACGCAATATAACCCAACACTTTCTTAAAACTGACCATTATATTTTATTTATGGTGGCTGGTACACAGCTAGCAATAGGACATGCCCACGCCATCATTTCACGAGTGAAGTGCCCTTAACTTCTTCCTATTATATAAAAGTTTGGAGGACCTATCAATTTTCATGAAACGGACTTTTGTCCATTAAATTACCCGTGAAATGAAAAACGCAGAAACAATATTATGGGAACTAATTACCTTAAAAAAAGTAACTTCAAGTTCAAAGGTTTCAATTATAATTCTAGTAAAACTTCAATATGGAAGGCATTAAAACTAATGTTTACTCTGTTAACTATTAAATGTTGATTACATTTTCGAACTTAAGTTCATTTTCAAAACATACAATAAGATTCCACATCTCCAGACAATATCATCGACCTTCGGCTTCACATACCCGAGGCGACATTGATCATTTAATTCAGAATGGCCCTCATCGAGTAATAGAGAGCCCAAACAATCACAGTGGTGCAACTCATTATCGAATATTTTTCAACTATTGTTTATTTTTCATTGAAAACTAAATCATTTCCTTCTTATATCGGAATACATCTTGCGTGTAATTTCAAAAAAACTGCTTTTCATTCACATAAGTATATATTTTACACGGTACAACCGTACAACACTGTCTTATTAACCTGTAATTTGTAAACTATTATCAGAAATCCTGTTGTTATTCACCAATCATTTATCAAGTAATATTATTTCCTCAGTATATATAAGTTAGAAACATTTATGGAATAAATTGAGCTACATTTAACGAAGTAAACCTTAGTTTCATTGTTTTAATGGAATATCACCAGGTAAAAAAGTTGGATTCAATATTTTAATAATGAAAATTTCTCTGACGTCATTTCTTTTGGAGATAGGTACAGGATGTTCAGTAAGTATGGCCTAAAATTCCAGCTTATTATAACATTCACTACGCTGAAACATGAATGGATCTAATTTGGCAGTGGCCTATCCACTCTCAATAGATATGCTTGAACGCTTAGCTTTGCACTTAGATCCCACCATGATTATATATAGACAATTGATTCTCACCAATTAGGTGGGCTTGAAAATGTGCTGCCATACTTTGTCTGTCCATCTACGAACATGTGTTTTCTTCCAACATCATCTCAAATGGGTCATATTGTACATTAGAATGAGTTTCTGTAATGCGGCAAGAAATGAAACATACTTATTTTGTTGTCGATGTCGATGTTGTCTGTTGGAAGTAGCATTTTCTCGCACTGCATTGTATTTTATACTGGTTCATATCTAATGAACTAATTCGAAACTTTCCTAGTTGGAACTTGAAACTCTTCGTTCATAGTTAAGAGGCAGTTTCCTTAATCTAATTCGAAATTTCCATTGTTCCTTTGTCGATTTAATAAAATTGTGGCGCCCATTATTATTTCTCGTCTGCTCGAATAAAACATTTTCACCAACACAATCCTCAGTGCTTTCTAACTATTGAGGATAATGCTAATTCAACATATGGCATAAAATGAAAATTAATCACAAATTGATGCTATTGATAGAATATGGGATACCGCTATTGTATTGATTCTTCGTTTATGCTTCTGTATTTATGGCCCTTCAGCAGGTTACAATGTTGTAACATACATAATGTTTCAGTTATATTATTTAATAACTAGTTTATTCCCTTTTTCGGTGCTTAAAAAGATAAGCAAGTACGATGACTCAATTTTAATAAATATATTGTCAAGTTGTCAGTTATTGAGTTGTTCAATAAAAGTTGTTGGTAGTTATTTTTGGGAATACTCCACTGATAGGAACGCTGTACTCGATATACCATATCAACGGAGATAGGTTGGTTATGGTAAAAAACTCGTAATTGCGTAATTTATCATTATTGGGAAAATGCGCTAATCTTAAGGGAGTTATTTCCGAGCATAAACGTCTTGGCCCACTTACAGCCCGTATTTTATTATTTGCGCTGACCTCTGCTGCAAGCAGGTGAGAAGTTGGGTGGACAAATGATCTAGAAGTCTGAGGAAAACACTGTAACGATCCTGCTAATAGACCACGTAGAAGTGTTGATTGCCGAATTACTTGGGAGCGAACACCTCTCAACCTCAAATTTGTCTTATTTATTTCTTGTAGCCGTTGAGGATATTCATGAAACAACAATAAGCAATTTGATAAACGTAACAATAATTTATGTTGATCTGTGACAACAAATAATCTATTGTTGAATCAAATTCATCATACTACATTAAGTTTGACATTATTATACCTATATATACAGGGGTAGGATTTTTGTGGCATTGAGACTCGGAGTGAAATATTACTGGTGAAAGTAATCTAACTGAGTACTACAAATAAAATGGAAGTTTCAATTTGAAATGGACATTTATAAGAAGAGCACAACTCTCAATCCAAGCGTGGAATCAATTGTTTCTCAACCTACATTCTGCTTTAATTCAATAACACTAATAGCTTTCAATTGAATTGTCAGAAACTTGAAGAAATTACCAGAATACTGAGGATTTTATTTCTTCGGTTGAACAGATTTGACATGTTTATATCCATTTTCCACTAGAAGCTTGAAATATTTCGAACCTAAATCATATCGAAAGACGATTTGGAGATCGTTATTTCTAAGTACGACTTCCCGTTTGATGCAAAGAAAATGATATTCAAGGGGGCTTCACAATTTTAACGCGATATTACAAACTCTGTGAACTGAATGTATTCTGGCTAGACCATTAACATAACGTTAATTATATCACTCGGAGAAAAACTCTCTCATGGATCTATTGACCAAGTTCGACTGCAATGTAAAATATCCATAAGTTCTCATGTATTAAGTATAATATTGGTGTAAAATGTTATTCCCAAGAATATATTTTGTATCCAAGTAAACAAGGCGAATGGTTCGAAATAATTTATACAATAAGTGCTTTGTGATAATATTTACACTGTTTTTCCTCTGGTTCCAGAGAACGGGAAGAACTAACAGTAATCGATAGATCGTGCAATTAGATAAGTTGTGTTCTAGAAAATGGCCCTCTTATTTAAATTTATGGCCGATTGTATTGAACTAAGAAGTATTTGTGAGCAGTTTAAATCTTTTTATTTATTAGAAATGTATACACCCAATTAATTACCAAATTACTGCACGCTATACACCAGTGGTTCATAAAATGTTCATGTTCAGAACTGCTTCATGAATAATGAAACTCTGTAAACTTACGATGTTATCGTAGAAGATCGTGTGAGTTAACGATGAGGTGTTTTGAGAAGTGGTAGGAAATGGGATTTTTTCTTAAATGTTTGGAGGTTATAGGCATCAGGAAAAAGAGTTCCACTACTTCGGCGCGTTCGATAGAAAATGAAGTCTGGTTCTTAACAAAGAAAGGGTAACCAGCCTGAGTTCGTTTGCCTACCTGAAATGGCTTGTGGTGGAATAACAAACAATGAGAACGGACCATCAAAATCTACAGAAAAGGGAGAGATCGGCCACTTTTCTACTATATTCTAAAAAGAGCAATATATTAGTAAGTATGACATCACCAACCTGATGAATAGCTCTCTTCTGGATAGAATCTAAGAGCTTTACCTGAACTCCAAACTGGGAATAGTACTCTAGGAGTAGTCGAATCTGGGCTATGTAGATCGTGAGGAGGTGCTGGGGTGTAAAGTAACTCTTGGCACGAAATAGAAAACGAAACATCGGGTGTTTGGAACCTGACAGCACGCGCTGTAGCATCCTGCTTCAGTCGAAGGATCGGGTAGCTTCAAGCAGCCCAATCCTATATTTTGACATGACCTGATGGAGATATCGAGTTTAGAAATTGAGGACTTCATGAGAACAAGAGAAATATAAGCTTGACTTTCAAATGCACCAGCTTTTCATATCCCCATTTGAACATTTTCGCCAGATCTTTATTTATTATTATATTGACCTGTCTCTGTCTTGTTCCTGAGGCTTCATTGAATTGTATAGGGGCTCAGGAGGATAAAACAGTATGAAGTGTTCCATCATCCGCAAAGCTGTGGACGGGACAGGAGATCACTTCCACCAAATGTTTGATATGAAGCAGAAGCAAAGTTTATGCCAAGACAGATTCCTGTGAAACACCAACGTTGATAGCCATTGTATAGAACCACTACTACACTACTAGTGATTTATCTGATAGAGAACTGATAATAAGCGACGAAGTTGAGGCGGCGAACCAGATAGATTCTGCGTCGTTATGGCAGTATTATACACCAACGTTCCGGATTTCAAACTGCCTTGAGGATGTCGATTTCAATAGTTGGCGAAACGTCGGAGTATAATAGTGCCACAATTACCTGGAATTCATCCGGAAACCTAAATATATTTACTATAAGTGTCACAATAAATGGATTTTCAGTTTTCATATTCTAAAATATCATTGATTCAAGAGGATATTATACCCTACTATTTGTTATTAGTGTCGATATTAATTTTATATGGACACATTTCTACGTACATTTTCTAGCTCAACTTTGTATTCAATTATCGTATATAACATGATACCATTACATTCCAACAAATATGGAGGATTGGAGGATGATATCTAATAGAAATTATTGTTTACATTATGACTTCTAGCAAATTCAGCGGCATCCAAAATTGAATAACCCCAGTTAGACTTATTTGATGCTCCCGCACATCAGGAACATTTACTTGCAATTTAGCTAATGAATTAAGATCAATGAGGTAGTGCTGTTCACCCTCTCCCAGTGATAGCAGTTAAATATGGTTGAGTTGAAAAAAATTCAATAATATCATGTTGATCTTACTTATACCAGTATTGTTATCTTCATGTTGTCACAAACTGAATTTGTAGAATCTATTGCATGAGCGAAATCTAGATTTCATGGCACTACAACAGCCAGTTAACAATATAATAGTAACAACAAATTATAGGCTTCAGAAGTTGGAGAATAAAATTCAAATTTTTTACACAAAACTTTTAACATTTAATTTTAAAATGCTGACAAATTGTTTCACCACACTGTGGCATTATCGCTTTGATAATGCCACAGTGTGGTGAAACAATTTGTCAGCATTTTAAAATTAAATGTTAAAAGTTTTGTGTAAAAAATTTGAATTTTATTCTCCAACTTCTGAAGTATTATGAATTTACACTACATAAACGCCGAAACCATAGATATACAAATTATAGGCTTAAGTAGGCATGTCAAAGTATTATAGGGTACCTCATTTAGACGATGATAGGTACCGACATCTTTAGGCAAATAATTCATTATGATTTTTTTCCGCTGAAAATCATGTTCCCTATGAATAATTCTTCAACAACAGTATCAGCAATATTCTACGATCCCATAGAATAAGTTCTGGTGGTTATTGAAAATTGTTGAATTTTCAAAGGTGTATCATGTATATATGAGATATTTCGATGCCAAAAAAAATGTCTTCTAATTCGTTTGTATTCAGCAAATAGTTGATCAAATATAATTGATATTCAAACTAGACTTTTTGTTTGCTCAAAATTCCGATGATTTTCTTGTTTAATCTCGATATTTGTTGTGACCGGTGGAACAACTATAACATTCAGCCGGCTTGTGACAAATCTCATTCAGTATCAGGGAAAAATCATGGCCATTCTCAAATAGGATTCATTCTACTTTCAAATAATAAGTAATTTTTAACATTGATCCCAAGCAAAACAACAAATATTTAACATAGTAAGGCTTGTCTATTGTAGTTCGGTCAGTAACATTATGAAGTTATAGTTCCGGACAGCTGTAACGCTCTCTCATCTCATCAGTGGAACGAGAGAGTTAACTTAATTCCTCAATTATTCATATACTGAACGAGACTCGTAGCTTAGAATGTGTGAAACGAATGATTGAATCTGTAGTCAAATTGTTGTCCTTGAAACGACTCTTACAAATGGAACAATTATTGCCAATTAAATTTACTATTCATAAAATATTTTAAAGCACCATTAAATTTTTTGTTTTTAATTAAATTCAACCGAAGAGACACTTTATCTTAATGTTAACGTAAGAAGTTCGTTGTAATCCTATTGTTTGTTGTTGAGAGACTTGTAGCATAATGACGAAAATCTCACTAGGGAGAAATGCGCTCCACAACAGTAAATTTAAATAGTCGTTTAGTTTACTAAGATAATCTCCATCTCCAAGTTACGTGAAGAAAGTATGTAGTTTAATTAATTTTCACAGCTGTAATAAACAGTTTCCATTTTGAAGTATGAAAATTTGTAAAACTTACTAGCATCATATAGTACGGGACGAGTTCGCCAGTGCGACAAGGGAGAGGTATCAGGATATTATAATAGTCGTATTGGAATATGATTTCAGCAAACAAAGTTGTCAAACGAATGTCCACCGCTCGACAGATATTAAGATATTATGAGCTTGACTCTCATCATTCTACTAGTCGTTCTCTTATGTTCCGACCGATATCTACTGTTGCCTACCGGAACATAGGAAAGCTTGGCTATAGCACCATAGTGAAACAATTGGAAGAAGCAAGTGGCAAGGAAAATATTGGGCAGATACCAAAGGAGTTAGACAATGAAAATTATTCATAGGGGGCCATGCGAACGAAGGCAAAGACATTGAGGCTTTAAGAGTATACGTTATATGGCGTAGCGCATAGATACGACCACAAAGGTATCTGTTCACTTCGCACCATTCTGTAATGGAACTACTAGTTCTGAAACCCGCGAAGAAGACGTTACTTGCTTGACTATACTATAATAACAAAGTATAAAAGGCCTTAGAGGACGCAGTGTCTAGGAACCTTACGGAACCACCTCAAAGATCAATAAGAAAAATTGAACTGCTGCCTTTGAAAAATACGTTTGACCGGCTGAATGGAGAGGTTTATACTGATTATGGGATTTAAGTATAAGATCGTCGAATATGTGGAATATCGAATACCGCAATTGATGGAGATCCGGCACTTATTTTGAAATGGGGATCTGATAATCTAGTAGATAGAGTTTATTGCAACCAAAACTCAACCTTGCATCTTCTCCAGGAAGACGGATCACGCAATCTCTAATATGATGATGTCCTGTCTCCCCATAGATTGTGGATGATGGTACACTTATATTGCCTTCTCATCTAGAGCGCCCATATCATCTAATGAAGCTAGAGGTGCAAGAGAGAGATAGGTCGATGCAATGAATGAAGACCTGGCATGAATTTTGAAATGGGGATCTGGAAATCTGGTAGAGTTCAATGTAACTGAAGCTCAAGCTTGTATTGTCTTCAGAAAAGCGTATTCCACAATCCCTGATATGATCAGGGTATAACTATTCCTATGAAGTCTTCTATATCCATGCTCGGGATCACCTCCAACAGCACCCCCTCATGAGATGATCATGTGAGGTTCATTGCGGAAGCTGCTTCATACAAAATTGGTTTTCTATTCCGTGCCAAAAGCTACTTTACATCCCCGTAGCTCCTCATAATCTGCAAAGCACAGATTCAACTTGATAGTACTATTCACATGTTTGGAGTTCGGCTCCCAAACATACGCTGAAGCTCTGGGATTCTATGCAGAAGAGAGCTATTTGAATTTATTGACCTCTCTAGAACATCGTAGAAAGGTGATCAATCTCTCCCTTTTCTATAGATATTTCAATGGTTGGTGTTCATCAGAAATTTCGCCTATTGTTTGACCACGAGAGATAAACTCGTCACCCCATCATTGTCAATCTCGAGACCTGTCGAACTTATTGCTTCATTTTTCTATCGAACGGTGAGGATGTGGAACTCTATGGCTAGTGAGGTCTTCACCTATGCCTCCAAACCCTCAAGAACAATTCGAATGCCCATCTCCTCTCCCAACATTCCACAGCTGGCTCACACGATGTTCCTCGAACATTATAGGTTTTCCTCTGGTGTAGTCAAAGTATAACAAAAAACCTTCCTTTAGCCGAAAGTAGATATTGTTCATTACACAAACGCATTCTTCATTTCTGTCCCTCTATGTGTATTGTCTCTTGCTGTTTCACATCTTGTTTGAACACTTCTGTTATAACCAATATTTCCAAGTTTTTGTTATCAGTTTCCAGAAAATCGCTCAGCAAAAATGTAAATATAGATAACTGATGAAATGTAAAGAGAGTGAATCTCCGAGTATGTACGGAATTTTAGCAAAAATGTCCAATCTGTTAGAAGCTAGAACAAACACTGCATGCATTTCTCAATTTTCTCTTGCAGAATAAATTTATTTTACGAGTGGTGGAATTAATAGTACCGTGCACTGGATCCCCGGAGCAATTGGCTGTAAAAAAGTAATATAGTACGAATTACACTATGTAGATTTCAATGTAGACGTGAGATGACATACTCATGGAAATAATTATAAACGGTTTTTTGATCTATGAACACGATAATTATTTATATAAACCCTGAGGCTCCCATAAAAGCCCTTTCCGTTATTACTTTAATCAGTAGTGTTGCTATCAGAGCCGACATGCTATAAATCGCTTCTACACTCTTTTGAATTAATCACTAGGACCAAATAAAGATTTTATCAAAGGAGGTTTATAAAGATTTATTCATAAACAAAGTAAAAAATTCACAGCGCGGTTGTCCCATGAATATTCATAAAAGTACGAGGAGCAACTATTTAACCACTTGAGAGTTCGTACGAAATTTACATAATTATTTATTATTGGAACTAATATAATTGAATTAAACGAATTTGAGGATGAATCAAGGGTTTCTAGTATAATCACTCCAGTTATAGCTAGATTGAATACTAAAGTCACATGGAATAATTTTACCTTGGAAAAAACACGTCGAGCGTAATGTCCCATATGTAAAATGTATTTATTTGGGTTTCCTATTATGTGTTGCCTATTTTTATTTAGCGAACTATGAATGGTCTGTCCCTTCAATCTGCAAGCTTTATTTGTCTAGTTAGCTGAAGTTATGTTATATCCATATATCCTTAATTGGAACATGAACATGACCTCTCTTGACAATCTGGTAGAACCGCATATTTTGTTTGTTACGTCGTTGTCTCTGCCAAAGCCCATATGTGAATATAAAACAGGTCAAAACGTCTGCAGCAGCTTTCAAAAGTGTCATCTCCAGTAAAAGTTGCTGGAAGCTTAAGTTTGTTTTGAATGTTCACTGCCGAATTTCATTATTCCGTGTTGGCTACCAATATTCCTAAACGTACAGTTCTGCGTCTAGTTCCGCGTATAAGAATCTTACTCCTATTCCGGAAAGTTGTTCTTGGTACCAACCTAATTCTTTCACGGAACAGAAATGATTTCTTCGGAGGAATTGAAGATTTTAATAATGAACTGAGTTCCTAGCCATTCATATCTACTTTAAAATATGAATCCTTTAAAGGATTGCGGGAAAAACCTGAGGACCTACAACTGAGATATAATTTTCATTTCTGACCGTTTTTAGAATGTAATAGGATCAGAATATTTTTATGATAGAACTGATAATTCAAGAGCTAATAATTTATCTAGTCGAACCACTGAATGTATCAGATTCAGTGTTTGATTCCACGAGCAAGGAATATAATCGAATAACGGTAAACAATGGTGAAACAGATCACACCAATTTGGTATTATGATCAATGAACTTATTCGAATGTTGTAACATGGGAACATAAATAACCATTTTATCGGCAAGTGGTATATTGGCATGAGTTTAATAACTGACGTAGTATTGATGTTTGTAATTGTAACCATATACACTTGCAAAAGGAATAATTCATGCAGCAGATAAGATAAAGCAATTTGTGGAGAACGTAACAATGGAAAAGGCAACATTGCGATATCAATACTGCGATTGAACCAACACTTCACTTCATATTGTGAAATTCCCAATAATCGTGAAGACATCACGAAGTGGGAAGATGGTTTAGTTTGAATATACAGTATGTCTTGCCTCATATTCAACCAAATATTTGGATACCACGTTTGGCATCTAAATAACTTCAGTAAGATATAGGATGGAATAAAGGGAGAGGAGGCATTTGAAATTTTTTTCTTAACAGTTTAAATGTTATAGATGTTAGAAAAGATATTAGTTGAAGAGTTCGGCAGATCTCGAGCTGAATAATAAATGGAGACCAGTCTGAGCTTGTCTAATCTGCCTTTAGTTTATTTTTCTTGGCAGTAGCGGCTAATTAAAACACGTACATCTTTACTAGTTTCGGAATTTAGATCCCATCGTCAGAAGATATCCACTCTATAAAACACATTTACAAACACTAATTGACATAACATAATAGTATATAGATCAGTTTAACCACTACTGTCCTTTCATAATTCAGTCTGAAAATCATTTTCAGACTGAATGAAACTTTTTCATGTCTTACTATCATCAGATTCAACTAGATTCATATATTTCATAAATTAGATATATTCCAGTATGAAAATGTCAATCATTCTTTGAGTACTATAATATATTCATCTCTATTTGAATTTATCATAGAGCCAAAAATTTGTTGTTTCAGTCGATATTCCATATCGATTGAAACAACATATTTAGTTGGCAAAATATGCCACCTGAGTTTTTTAAGAGCTATACATATACATCTTTCAGATAGCTACAGAACTTCCATAACATAGTGTATTCGTGGTTCTAGAGCAACCCTTCTTGGAAGACATGAGAGCCGAACATAGATTATTACTGAAAGAAAGTAACGCTACACCTTTGAATTATGCAAATCATTATTTTGCTAATCAATCAATTGGCGTAGGAAGCTGAACGTACGCGGCCATCCATGAATTCGTAATACCTCAAATTGCTTGTACATAAATTAAACATTATGCAGCTTGCCAATGGTAGTTTGGGAAGCAAATAGTATGTTATACTAGGACACGCATATACACCACGAAAATGATAATTCCTAATTGTGCATAGAAATCATGTTTGACAACATATTGCATTGTGTGTAATAATTGGCCAGCCGTTCCATGGAAACATGTTAACGAAAACGACTTTAGCCATGACTTTTGGAAGACCAAATCGCTTTACCTCATGTGCAATGTAATTAGAAGAGGAAATGTGCAACATTGATCTTAATGAAACGGAAAAAATAGATTTTTTAAACTTATAATCTTACTATTCGAAAAGAAGTCGTCAATCGAATAATAGTTATGTTGTCGAAAAATGAAACTATTTTAAAGTCTCTACTATCAGCGGTTTCTTCATAATTACTTTTTTGAATCGTTTTTGTTGCACTTTGATCCTTCTATGTGACAATATAATGAGCACAAATGAGACTATGGACACTATGATTTAAAAAGTCCTATTTTATCGATGATTGTTCTTCGATTTATTACACATTTCATAAAGATCTATTGATCAAGAAACCAAGGCCAATCGTAGATATCCATTGAAAAATTTCACATTGCGTACTGAAAAATATATATACTGTTCATGTTTTCAGATCTTGCTTTTGATTGATTTTTGATTTGAAAGTTGAATGGAATAAAGTCTACTATAAGATAGGGGATCTGAGAGTTGCTATTTTTATTCTCAACATTCCTTAGTTCCTCGTTCTCTTAATCTGGATATATTTCAATAAAGGGTGCCAATACTTGCAATTTGATTTAAATATAAAGAAGCTCACCAATTCCGCTGTAATGGGACCGATTATTTCTTACTGTTTGTTATTCTGATCTATTGCAGTAATAGTTACTACTTTAGGTTTCCAGGCTTAGATTTGAATCAATTTTACAAATATGCCGACTTAGGCGTATAAATTACGACGTAATGACTCTTATTTAAATTCCATTAGGAATACTGGGAACGCCATGAAATAATAATCGATACTCGTTTGAGAAACTAACTATTATGAATAGTAGTGACCACCATCTCCTGGATTTGTTATATTTAGTAAAATATTGCAGTTTACTCAAATATTTATTTATTTTGTCAAAAACAAATAGTCAGATAATACTCGCTTCATGATCAGCAACAGATAGAATCAGTATAATTGTGAAAATACAAAACATACTACTTTCAAAATCGATAGAAAAATATGCTCAATATTGGAAGACCCGGTTACAAAGATTCCAATAGAATTGCAAGGAGTCTATGAGATTCTATGTATTGATTTACTTCTCATTGAGGTAATTTCAGGATTATTGAGGTAAAAGGTATATTCATAAAACATTTTTATTATCGGCCCATATATCTGCATGATACACAACATGACATGAAAAGAAACAAATGCATTTAGTAGACCTGTAGTACCTACTATATCGATTTTGATTGATTTGATTCTATTGCTCGATTACTGAAAAATGCAAAAAACGCAACCATCAATTATGGTGCGAAAGTCGCAAGATTAGTGTTGAAAAATTTAATCTATTTTTATCAGTCAGTATTCCAAAATGATAATCAAATTAGCTCTAAAATAAGCATGGATCACAAATCATCCTATAATGCTGTTAAGTGTCAATGAATTTTCATTAATGTCGTGATAAACATAGATCTAACTTAATGAAACGTAATTCATGTATGCAGGTCATAGCATTGCTTGTGTTGATAATAACAGGTACAAAACTAACATGCTATTAATGTGTTTGAGACACTACTGTTCATCATGGATGTTACATAAAATTGAACCGATATTTTTACACTAATCAATGTCGAATGTACTAACTTCATTGGATAAAATAGAACCAAAATATAAGGAGATGAAGTACAGATTGTTGACAAACAGTTTACTCTGTTGATAGCTGAAGGGTCCTCAGTACTCAACGTTTTTTTTTTATCAGATAAGACTTCTTATTTATGGTATTATAGTGTATCCACATTGTGAACTTTTTCATAGTTTATTACAGAATGCTTTAATAGACTATAATAGTGGCAGATTTTGCGAATCTTGATCATAAAGTGAAAAATGCCCTGTACCACACTCGTGTAACAGATTATAGGGGTGGTGTCAGTTTGAATTTCAAGTGTATACCCTGGTAATTCTACATATATCACTTCCCTTTGTATCGATACGTTTCAGCACATACTACATATGTAAGATGTTTGCAGTACTAAATTATAATGTCTTTACAATATAAACCTTATTCGAAATGAGACAAGTACATTAATTATTATCACTATGGTTTGATTCTACATTCATGTAAACATATATGGCTTCTATTGGATTGTTTCGACAGAGCGCTCCTTCAATTATAAAGTAGCAGCCGTGGTGCGGTTATTTTCGTTTGGAGGAACGCCATCAAAACGTATAAGCATTAAATTAGGTTTTGACATATTCTCTAAGACACTATGAACATATTACAAATTCATACAACAAATTTTTCTTTTGAGTATCTTCAAAAATAGTGTCAAAAATGCAATAGAAAAATATAATAAGATATTTCGAAAGCGATGCGACGTCACAATTCTACTCTTAGGCGTTTGGCAATATACACAATACGCTGTAACGAAGCGTCGTTACTAATTAATATTATTGCCCAAGTAAGTCACCTCTACCGAAATAAAGGAATCAAACTTTGGTACACTACGTGTATAAAAACCCGACAGCAGAGTGTAGCTCCTGATAAGCGAGTCCGCGTTCCGGCGACATTCTCAATGACATGACGTGTCAACTTCAGAGTATAAAAGGAGGCCGGTCTCCCATCTAAACTTGACTTGCGAGGAGACCACCGTAGCTGAAGTAGTAAACCCGAGATACCGAAAGTAGAGTTTTTCCATTTAATCCGATAAATGGAGAGTAAGTATATTCTCGACTTTGCTAACTAATAATTTTTCCGTAAAGATTCAATTGCCGAATTTACATTTCAATAATTCTAGAAAACAGTCCAGTGTTGACGATTGTTTTTCCTGAATATATTGGGAAACGCCGTACTGTTCATAATTAATTATTATTTTCCGTCACTATTTGAATCTGAATTTACATTTCAATAATTCTAGAAAACAGTCCAGTGTTGACGATTATTTTTCCTGAATATATTGGGAAACGCCGTACTGTTCATAATTAATTATTATTTTCCGTCACTATTTGAATCTGAGTTTATTTCAATAATTCTAGAAAACAGTCAAGTGTTGACGATTGTTTTCCTGAATAGATAGGGAAGCGCCGTACTGTTCATAATTAGTTATTATTTTCCGTCACTATTTGAATCTGAGTTTATTTCAATAATTCTAGAGAACAGTCAAGTGTTGACGATTGTTTTCCTGAATAGATAGGGAAGCGCCGTACTGTTCATAATTAATTATTATTTTCCGTCACTATTTGAATCTGAGTTTATTTCAATAATTCTAGAGAACAGTCAAGTGTTGACGATTGTTTTCCTGAATAGATAGGGAAGCGCCGTACTGTTCATAATTAGTTATTATTTTCCGTCACTATTTGAATCTGAGTTTATTTCAATAATTCTAGAGAACAGTCAAGTGTTGACGATTGTTTTCCTGAATAGATAGGGAAGCGCCGTACTGTTCATAATTAGTTATTATTTTCCGTCACTATTTGAATCTGAGTCTATTTCAATAATTCTAGAAAACAGTCAAGTGTTGACGATTGTTTTTTCCTGAACATATTGAGAAGAGCTGTTCCGTTCATGATTTGATAATATTTTCCGTGAAGAATCAATTTTTGTTTTAATTTTCAATCAAATTCTACGAGACGATTCAGTGTTGACAGTCGTTTCATATGAATGCAATGATGAATACCAGTTTAGTTAACAATTAAGAATTTCCGTAAAGAGATTGAGTTCCATTTCAAGTTAGGGATTCCCCGTGAACAATTTAATAGTAATTTGTTCTTCCGAACACTGATTCCGTATTTCTATTAAACCAAAAGATAAACCGAGGCGTAATAAATTGTCATAAGGAGAGACACAGTAGTACACGAGTGCTTGGTCACCTCTCAAGTAAACAGATTTCCGAGTCGAATTCAGGAAGACGTGTACAATCTGATATTCTCATTTCTTACATCGTGTTAGGGTATATTGACCTAATCGAGATACCAGCTGTTAGTGAGCCTGATAAAAAACTTTCGCGGAATCATTTGTATTTAATAATCGAATAGCGTACGTCATATAGGGATGACCGAACATCACTGTCTTATAAATGTTGTCATTTCCAGTGAAAACTCTGTATAGATATTTTGATTGTTGATAATTGTATATAATATTGTAAATAGTTAATGATTTATTTCTGTCAATAAATAGCTACAAAGGTTTGTCATCATTTTATTCAAGGCAAATACATTATTCTTCTGTAGGA
This sequence comes from Endomychus coccineus, assembly GCA_958510875.1. NCBI lineage: Eukaryota > Metazoa > Arthropoda > Insecta > Coleoptera > Endomychidae > Endomychus > Endomychus coccineus. The sequence continues at coordinate 37,141,980 of OY294071.1, read as the reverse complement.
AGAGCATCTCTCAAATACCAACCACAAAACTAAACTAGAAGAACTCTGACCTTCTTACTTGTAAGAAACCCAGGCAGGTCTGCTAAGGTACATGACCGTACCGTAACCTTGGGGGACAACTAATCTTCCACCAAAATTAGTCATTTGGGCGGGAGTTGGTTACAACGCATGAACCAAAATTTGAACTTAATTTACTTTACATTAGTGTGAGTGCAAAATTAAAAATTGAAATATTAAAAAATGTATCCTTTTCAATTATCTGCTACAAAGCGAAAACGTAACTTGAAAATAAAATATTTATGAAAACATATCTGGCGACGAAAGCGATATTGTTTTCGTTCATGATTTTGGAAGTCTATCAACTCGATGTTACTTTATTCATTACTTTAGAGATCATAGATAGTTATACAGTGGGTCTATAATTATTAGACAGTGTCTCCTTTCCTTTTATACCAATTGGCGGTTAGACTCTAGCTGTCTTCCAACTGGGGGGATGCCTACCAAGTTTGTATGAAAGGGTAAACAACCTGCAAAGTAGTGGTATTCATTCTGAGGTACATTTCTTGAGAACAATATATGGAATTTCGTCTAGCCTCATAGCATCTTGATATTGACAAGAATGTGGCTAATTGTGCGCTGGTTGACTAAAGACAATTTCAATCATATGGTTATCGATGATGGTGATATCAGGAAGGTCCTGTCCTTGTGGATCCAAAGTGGAATTCAGCAAAAATGTTGGCTTCTTCATGTGATGTTATAGTCAGTGCACCATCATCTGAGAATGAGTGAAGTGAAATATAATATTTCCATTGAAAACAAGGCCATATGGAATAACTGGATTAATTACCTAATTGATAGCAGTCTACATTCATGCAAACATATATTGTATGCGTTTATTGTCCCCAGACAGCTTGAGGAAATAGTACGTACAAATACAAACTAAGTGGTACGGTTGAAATTAAACCAAATGTAATTTGTAATTAAAAGTTATCTTCATTCAATTAAATATACATGTGTTAATATTGAAGTTAATTTTGGAACGATTAAACAATGCTCGAATTTCCTGCATGTAATCGCCATCAACTCTACAAATTTGTTAAAAATAGCAAGCACAATTTCCTTGCTATTTCCGTTAAGTCTTCTTTTCCTCGATAACTTTTGTATTTCTATTCCTCAATTCATTTTTCAACTCTTTGATACTCCAACCACCATATTTATCAAAAACATTTGTTGAAAATGCTTTCGAATCAAAAAATTCTTTTTAAACTGTATTACAAGACCGTTGTCTTGAAAAATGAGAAATGACCCTAAACAAAACTGGTGCCACCATTTCATTCATTCATTGCAATCATCTCGAATAATTCTGGGAACGCATCTGTTTTCGTTTGTATTCTTCAGCATGAATCATAAATAGAGCCATCAATTGTGCAAAAATATGAATATATTGTCTGTTTTTTATATGAGCAATGAGAAATGAGACATTAAGTTAATATCCGTGTTATAGAAATTCATTGTTATGAATTGGCTGGAATCGAATAGCGTATCTACTGTTTATTCAAAGATCGAATGAATGATCCCATCCATCCTTCACCTGACCGAGTTCTATTGTTTCATAAAACTCTACGCCAAATCATCACTGATCTAGCTAGACTGGATCTATCTCTTGGGCCGCATCTAATCGAGATTGGCGCCTCTGGGTTCTCGCTTCCTTCGAACGTCTATTACAAACTATTTGTTCTGATGTTATTAATCCAAGGCCCAACAACTAATTGCAATTGCATTCCCTACGTAATTACTGTTACATTATGTCTAGCAATCTACATTTATCTAATCGAGAAACAATGTTTAAACAATTATACAGCTATCGGCAATTGTAGATTGTCTATCCAGCTATCTCATAATGATAAATGAACATTAATCGAACATATATTTCTTATTTTATAAGCCAAATCACTCTCTTTCGAATTATCTTTACAAAATTAACCAAGTCGAAATTTATATTCCGAATTGCTATTTGCATAAGTTCGGATGCCTGATCTACCGAGATATGGTTTTGTATTTGAAATGTCATGAATCTTTCGGTGGAATGAACCAAAATTCAAAATATGATTTACCAAAATCGAGAACATGACAAAGTAAAGTTTTCTGTTATTCACAAGTCTTGTATGTGGGTGGTACACTACCAGCTGAAACATGTCAACCGCGGCAGCAAATTATTAAAGTTCATTGTCAATTATACACTTTTTCGTTGTACTTCAAAGATCCAAGCTAGCATATATGTGCTACTGTAGTCAAATTCTGAATATTCCCGAATCGAGATGTTTCGTATTGCAGTGACATCGTACCCGAAATGTGACCATTATCTTTACGACCCATTCTATAGAAGAGTAATTGGAGCATTACTATCAGATGCATTCCAGGTTATGCAGCCTCATTGAATATCAAGAAGAATGTGGAAGTCTCAATGAGTTTCAGAATTCAATTTTTACGATTCTTTGGAAACTCTTTGGTGAAAACTAAAAATGAATAATAACTCCTCCTCTCTATTTAATATTGCAATGATTTTTTGGATCTGTTTGTTCTACAGTGTGGTTGTTAATTGCGTCTGTTAACATGCAAATTAAGGTGCATGCTGCAAAGTTATACAGCTATACATTAATTAGGATGTATTTTAGAACAAATATGTCAAGATCCTTTGCTACTGTTTTGTTTAAGTATGGAGATGTAAATATTAGATCCTTGAGTACAGGATAACTGAATTTAATTCTCGTGTGCTAGCTTCTTGCGGCATACGCACTTTACTTTGCCCGGAATAATTTAATACGACAACAATGGAATAATCTTGATGGTAATTAATTCAACGGTACCTAACGAGCGTTTACCGAAAATAAAATGTCAAATAAAATTCAATTACCAGTTTGAAGTATGGGAATCTAGATGTACACTTATTTCTGATGGGAAAAGCAGTTTGTTGATATTGTTTAAACCATTCTACCATTATAGGTACCATTCTACCTATCATTTCTATCTTTTTGGATTCATAATTGTATTATTTATTTGATCTTGGCGAACAAATAGCACAATGACAAAGTTCAATATCAGAAAAAAACAACGCTATATACTACATCAAAAATAACAATTAAACAAGGGGAAGATGTATAAGAATACCAATGTTCATTTCACGATCTAACTGTGGCAGGTCGATATTAGAGTGGGTCATCTTGTGAATGATTCAATTCCATTGAGTGAAAGTTAAAAAGACTATCATAAAATAAGTTACCCGAATGGTTAAATATATGAAAAGGAAAAAGAAACAGTAATATTTTGCCTTTGTCGTAGAAATTCAAGTTCATTGCTTTCCCTGAATGTAGACCACTATTTGTGGAACAAATGACACATCTAACAGTGAATTATGTGACGAACATTATTTTTTGTCCTTCGCTTTGCTGAAACTTGAAGAGGGTGGCCATGCGACAATGCCAAACTCTCATGCTCTCATTTTCTTGTTCTATAAACATGAATCACTATACCTTTTACCATACTGAAACCGACGGTCATGTGGAAATCTAGGCTATTAAGGCTTTCATTAAACTCTATACAGAGAACACGCTCTACAAAGTAATTATCTCCAACCACAAAAATGTTTTTTCCGCGTTGCTAAGAGATATGTTCTGCAACTTATCATTCTCTTAGAATTCCTTCAGGGAAATGTCTGACACTGATATTGTTGGATATTAGATTTTAAGTTCCATGGATTATTATAGCTTCGCGAGGTTGATTTATAAAAACTGGATAACGTCGGACTGGGCTCAACGCAACAGACCAAACAAGTAATTCTACTACTAATAATGGGACAAACTATTATCAAACTTTAGTATTGTCCAGGTGCAGAAGATAGGTTCCAACTCGTAAATTACATTTTGTTAATTGTTTCGAACATGTTCCAGCAATCACTTCAAATTCCTTCATCACTGAATTATGTGCTCAATGAGATGAAATGAATCAGCTGAACTGTATTAATTGTGACGTGATTGAGAAGAATTTACTTAGATCTAGTTAAACGATTCTCTTTGTATTGCTCAATAACTTTTTCTTGTATATGAATGACCATAGCTGGGTCAAATCAATATAACTTTGTATATAAGTCATATATTATACATGAGGTAAATGCAATAGACGATTATTCGTCGTCTGAGGATGAAACTAACATTTTATTCAAATTCCTCACCCACAATTCCACAATTTAACACAATCCCATCCAGATCTTGGAATGCTGATACCAATTTCTGGTGAATTATTTAAAGGAAACATATTTTTCAGAGGTAAAAATCATGAAAATCAACTGAATTTGGGTTTCCGGAATGCTCTAACTCGGTTAATCGTCATGTAAGGTTAAAAGTAACAACGGAATTTAATTCCTCATCCAGAAAAACGTATTTTAACGGAGTTTCATCAGAATTGATGAGGTGGACCAAAATCATGATTTTTCCATATCAACAAACCCTTCGAAAATATGGAAAATTCGACAATTCCAATAATTTTCAATAATCGCTGGAATTTATTCTGTGGAATCTTATAACATTGCTGATACTAATTTCGGGTGAATTATTTATGGGAAACATGTTTTTCAGAGATAATAGTCATGAGAATTAACTGAACTTAGGTTTACGGCAATGCTCTAACTCAGTTAATCGTCATGTAAGGTTAAAAGTAATAATGGAATCGAATTCCTCATCCATAAGAATGTATTTCAACGCAGGTTCATCAGAATTGACGAGGGAAAGCAAATTCACAATTTTTTCAAACCCTTTGAAAATCTGGAAAATTTGAAAATTCCAACAATCTTCAATAATCGCTGGAACTTATTCTGTGGAATCTTATAACATTGCTGATACCGATTTCGGGTGAATAATTTATGGGAAACATATTTTTTAGGAGTAATAATCATGAAAATTAACTAAATTAATAGGAATGCAGATGACCCTCAACCTGATGAGGGATTGGATAAAGTAATAGAGTTTAGACATCTGTCACCACAATTCAACCATTGTAGCTTTCATTTGGAGGAAGAAACTAGAGAAATAGGTCCTCTAACGCTCCAAGGGATTAACATTCAGCTGGCGGGAGAAATCAAATATCTCGGACTAATCCTTGCTTCTGCACTAATCTGGAATCAGCTAGCAAAAGTCAAGAATGAGGAGACCGTGACCACATTAATGCTAGCTACAATCGCTCACGGAAGACTATGAGGCTAAGTCCAGAAATGTGGGATGGACATACAACATTGTGATTACTTATGTAGTTTTGGTATAGTGAGCAAAGATAACATTGAGAATAGATGCGGCTGGGTTGAGTAAGGTACAAAGACTTGTATGAGGCAGTATAACGGGGCTATAAAAAAAACGAAAAAACAGCAGCTTTGGAAGTACTATTAAACTTAACACCATTTGACATTACGATCATAGGGATGAGGTTTCAATAATGGAACGGGGGACATGTTAGACAGAATAGTCACAATCTAGGAAATAAACTATTGCTGGGCTATACAGTGAAGGAAGAAACTATCAGCTGACTATGTTACTGGAAATACATTCATCCGTATACCAAGCGCAAATGTTCGCAATCCTATAATGCGCAAGAGGGAAATGAGTAATGCACGGATCGGAATATGCATAGGTACCCAGGCGTCACTGAAAGCACTCTAAAATGACATCGAAACTGGAGGGGGAAAATTGAGAGTTCTGGGAAAATACAGCCAAATAACTATGTTGTGTGTCTCAGGACACTAGTCAACGAATCAGCTGATGAACTAGCGAGAAATGGCTCATTAGCTTCATATATTGGCTTGAAATATTTACTCGGAGTGACAAAAATTTCTGTGCGAGGATGCATATGGAACTGGCTGAAAAAAAAACAGGACTTCGCAAGAAGCCCTAGTTACTGAGGTGTGGCTAATAAAAATAACCAGCTTCCTAGGCAAAAAGAAAGATCTGCACAATGTATATTGTACTCTCATCTGAAGTCAATAGTATGTTGAGTTCTAAACTGTATATTTGTACTATTATTCTGAGAACAAATACTACTGAAAACAAGCTACTGGATGTACATAAGGTATACATTGAATCTATGAAATCGCTTTCAAAATACGAAATGGATTTAGAGTGTACAATATACTGAAAGTAATTAGCCGTATCATAATTGATATCGAATAATGACATTAGGATAATATTAACCTTGCATTAAAATTGATGATTTATCGCATTTTGTTCACATATAGTGGAAGCTTCTACTTTGAACTCACCTGCTTGCGTTGACAGTAAAAACGATGATATAACCAGCTAGGGCGGGCTAAATCGCAGTTCATTAGAAATCCCATTAAACGAATTCTCCTAATTTTACATAATGAAAATTGATTTCATCTGGAACGTCAAATATAATAACATTTCAATGCAAAATAGGAAAAATATTCCATATGCCAATTCCAATGGAAATAGCGGAATAGTCGAATGGAGTAACACGGACTTCAAATTAAGTTTAGTCAATAATGATAATTATTCACCAGATGATTATTTCAAATAACAGTTTTCATAAAGCGATTATCTGAAATAATAAGTAGTTACTTTCAATGGGTATGAATATCGTATTCACTACGGTTCCAGAGACATCCTGATACAGTATATAAAATTTTTATAATACTACATCATCTTTATTTCGATAAAATCCGTTCTAGGGCCATCGCCGTCGCTTCGAAACAAACAGAATATTGTCGTTGACGAATAAGCAGAACCCAGGAATATCTGCAATTTCACAATAGAGGCATCGAAATACACATATAACGCTAAAATAAGATCAATGTTTATCGAATGTCCAAATAGCTCCCGTTCGTTTTGAACTTTTGTCAAGGCAATTGGGAGAAATCTCACTACCAGCTCATTTCCTCCCCTAACCAAAGATACTGGTACACTGGCTACTACACCCCAACAAAAATCCAACCTGTTTGCAGCAAATTCCACTTTGAATCCTGATATTGATGTCATCGATTGGCATATGCCTGACTTTGTCTTTCGTCGGCGCATTCTGATTGACCTCAATACCAAAAAGGCTTATGTCCAGACGGAATTATGCCTGTCGTACTCTGTGCCACAGAATTGATACCAGTTCCATGCAGGTTATGTACCTTTTCGTACGAATGTAGTGTATTTCCTTCCTGCTGGAAGACAGCTAGAGTCCAACCAATTCCAGAAAAAGGAGAAAAGACCCTTCCTAATAGTTATAGACATAATGAACTACTACAATCTGTGATCTTTAAAGTAATGGAGGAAGTAATCAACATCGAGCTCATCCCATACCTAGAGATGGTAATACGGATATTGAGTCAGATGCTCAAAACAGAGAAAGGTCGATGCAATAAATGAAGATCTGGCAAACATTTCGAAATGGGATATGATTATCTAGTAGAGATTCATTTCCCAATTGATCGGCAAAGTCATGGAACATGTATAACTTCCAAAGTTATTAGAAAAATGTTAATGCCAATCATCTCTTTCAATATTGCGTCGCTAGATGTTACGATGCTCTATGATCTTTATAGGTTTTCTTTTCGAGTAAATATCAGAAAAACACTCTCGTTGAAACTTGGCTTCTTAAACCAGGGCTTTGTGAACTGACTTCAAGGTAGTTGTCCACCATTTTGTTAATTTAGTTAACAGTATGATTAAATGTATATATCAATTTTACAAAATTTCGTTATACATATTACTATATTCTTCATAATTTATTCTCTTCAGACCTGCTATGCAAATGATATATGTTATGAAAAATTTATTCAGAATACCATTGATCAGAATTATATATGCTTATCTCGTGTATAGAAATTGTCGCAACGTAGGTCGCATTTTTAAGTGAAGTTTAAGCGATAAGGTTGCCAATATACGTAGATTTATAGCAAGATTAGGTTAGTTTTATGACATTTGCTAACATGCAATATGTTCATTGAATGTAGTTTATATTGGAATCAGAAATAAATTCACAATACCTACCAATAATACAAAACAGTATTGAATTGGAGTAACTTCTGAAGCTGTATTTTCGATTAAGCCGCTCTAAATCGTATTTTCCTTTGAATAGGTAACCTTCATTTTCGTCCCCATTTACCCATAATACTTAATACTCCGTAGTTTCTATTATGTTTCTATCTATTTAAGATCTAGCGCCATTATTCCTTCAAGATTAGGGTCGCTTTTACACTTAACTGTTTATATTTACTGTTTCATTCTCCAGGAAACGTGTAGGATATTAGAAGAACTTACTTCAACCCAGTTTGTCAGGGACGTTAGGCTGGATATCCTGAGTAAGTCAACTTTACACAATATCATATTTCTAGATGACAAAGATTTGAAACTACCCTCTCACCTTCGAAAGATGTGAATCAATTCCCAGGATAATTAGGTCTAGCTAAGCTAGTGTAAAACAGCATAAAAATTAACTGTGATTCAGAGACGTCTAACTGCCCTCTCTCGAATTTGCAAATATATTGCGAATGATCATAGAAAGACGGTCAAATTAAAGTCTATGTCATTGATAATGCCATAAGACCTCTACGACGATCGTCTCTTTGCACTGAAAACCAATGTTACACAAAAACACTCAACGCTGCTTTTGAATGAATTCGATCCACGTAATTCTCCTTGTGAAGTTTGCAGCGTTATATAATTGTTTTGCTGTCAGATGAACTGTGAAAATCACTGACACGAACAACCTCACTTTTATGATACTACAGATTATTTAATTCAATCCAACTATGAGACATTACACTTCGATGACGTAGGTGTGACGTTATTCAAATCTTGAAATAAGAATTCCAGAAAAACACCGTTGCCTCAATAAATCAATAAAATACTATAGTTTCATTTGAAAAACTCAAGATGGATATCAAAATTACCACTTCCAAGAGTTTACCGTGCCAAAACAAAACAGTTATCCCTAATTTAAAGCGATTTGCAAATTTTGAAATCCGTTGGACCAATAGGAATAGCGCAATGATCTCTACAATGATTTACGCTCATATATATGCATACACAGATCTTCTCGAAAAATAGTCTAGAAGGTAAAGAGGAAGGCTCAGAATATTTATTTCCGCGAAAATCTGGTACATTTTTTAAACCAGTTACCCTTATATTAGGTATATTGAGGGAAGTAATGAATGTTTTAATGTTACATAAAGTGAAAACTAATAACTTATAGTGCTGAGCTAACATTTTCTTACTCCATGAACAGGAAGATTACTAGAGAAGAGCATCAAAGAGCAGGATAATATTTGTGTAGAGGTGTAAGAATAAAAATTTCATTTAACAGCTTGATATATTCAGTTGTTAGAAGTGACAGAAATAATTTTTCGCCTAAGGCAGAGTGTATTAGAATTGAATTTATTACGCTGTTACTCGTGAATGTAGCTTTTTAAGATATCTACCATCAGTGTCTTAGCTTCGCGTATTTTATTCAAGAAGTATCAGCTTTTAGTTGGTTCCATCGTCTGACAAGCAATACCATTTTACAGGAAATTTATACTTTTGCAATTAATATGGTTACTATGAGTTTGAAATTTTCATTTATCGAAAAATTTTGGAATGTCGACCTTATAAATTGATTTGCAAATGTACAAAATTCGAAACTATGACTCGTAAATTCTTCAAACATCTAATCAATTATATGTTAATTCGACTTTGGAACAACATCATCCTTGCCATTATTCGAAAACTATTTAAATCTGACTACTTTATAATTTTTCCATATGCAAGAATAAAAATGAACTGGTAAACTTGCATAATATTTTTTGGAATAATAGTCTTACCAAAACCTTCCACTTTTGTATAATTGTATTCATTATTTCTAAATTTGGAGCATATTTGCAAGAGTAACTGATGTTTAAGCTACGTGGAACCTGAAGAAATTATGACTTGCGCAAAACTTTCTACCTTCATTGTTGAAAATAGCGTTATAGTGATATAATTTTTAATATATAAGAGGTAGCAACAATTTGAGTAATTGAGAGGTATTTGGGCTACCGCATGTAGCTTGAGCTACTCTAGATAACTTAAGTTACTTCAAATAGCCCCAGTAATGTTAGTGTAACTAATACTCCCAAGAAAATACAAGAACGAGAAGTATTAGAGCTACAGTTATTACCTTCGGAGCAGGCTCGGATAGAGCTGATGCTATTAACGAAGTGAATAACCAATTAACTGTCTATTGCCTAGCTCGTTTATTCCTGTATTAAATTATTTTATTTTGGACTCCCTGTACATGGAGTTGAAGCATGGAACTTTCAAGTTTGGATCAATAACGGATATTGAAAAATGTGTTACAATCCGATATGATTGAAATATTTTTAAAATTTGTTAGAACTATCAGTATCATTTTCCAGTGAAATTAATTAATGTCAATCTACAGTTTGCTCATAAAAAGCTTCAAAGTATATTAATCGAGAAATATGCCTCCATATTTATATATTACCGGAGATGTCTAAGACTTCCGATGATGCTACCTGAAGTATCTATGAAGTTTTAATATAGAACTCTTAGGAATTTTATTACTCCCCGGACAACGTGGCTTTTTGCTAACGAAATAAAATAGAAATATAACTTACTCAGGATCATGATCAAAATTTATTAATTAAAATACCATCTCCAGATATTAGGATATTATCTTCTCATTTGGTCTTAGTTCACTAACATGAATTACCTCAACACACCTAATAATGTTATTTTATCTGCAAGGGCAACATATAATGTGGAATGATTGGTGCATGAATTCTTAATCAAGTTGTATATTCGAAATTGGGGCTTAGTGTTTCAGGTTCACATCATTAAAGACTTAGTATAGGACATAATGAACTTATACTTCCTAAAATGTCGTTAACTGGTTTGCAGGGAGGACGATACGTTATTTGCTAGGATCTTAAGCTCTCGATTTTATCTAGTAAGCCTACAGAATGTAGGTGAGATTTTTACTTAACTCCGTTAAAGCTAAATGCTTGTAAATATTTCAAGACTTTACGAGAGGTCGGAGAATTCGAATGAATTCGAATGAAAATTTAATAGCAGTAGCACCAGCATCTCTACTCCGATCATTATTAGCTTTCAATAATTCTCATCATTGGAATATATAGACTCTGGAGAAATTGCTGACGTGATAAATTTCGAAGAACTTACCATACTACTCACTTACTTTGGAATATTTATATGCCTATATATGTTTTCCTATATTTTATCATGAAATTATATTTATTTCCACAAGGCTTACAATAATGCAAGCCACAATCTGACGCTCTGTAGTTGGGAACAAATACCTGAAGTATTCCGATCAAATCATTCAGCTCTAAAATTCACAGAACATAGATTTATCTTATCTATAAAAATGTTTCTTATCTCTTTTCTGAATCAATCTCCTTAAATTATGATATTTATGCAATGAATAATATATACATCTTGGGAACCAACAAGAAATCGTGTAGGGAAGGAAGTTACCTCAAGTTTCAATAACTCTTACTTATATCCCGATCGTTCTCTGAACATTTTCTGATAATTACCAATAAATGTATAATAGTAAGGTTGATGACGTCCACTCCATGAGAAATTAATACTGACTAGGTGAATAACTGTCGGAATTCCGGTCTCGCTTTTGATTAAGCCCAAACCTACCAAACCTGTAGGATTATTCCGAGCATTATTCTTGTCACTACGGGAATTAGTACACATTGTGAAGCTTAGAAAAATAAAATACCGGACAAAAAATTAGAGCATGCAACTCTAACAATATTACAATGCTGGCAGGGTGATATACGATCATTTAGAATACTGCCTCATATGTCCCTGATTTAACGATATAACAAAAACTCATTCAGTTGACATGGATCATTAAGCACATTAACGATCAGATGATAAATCGATCATTAAGTTCATACTTTCATCAACTTATAATCTCATATGGTATGCTCATTTCACATCCAAATTATTTGTAATAGTCTGCATATATAAAGCATATGCCATTGAGGATATGATTATTTATTAATCCGTAGATAATGAAGAGATTATGAAAGTTTATGTCACTGCAATGATGTAAAATTATATATAGACTGAAATCAGCTATTGAGTCACCCTACTACGTATCTACTCAATCCCATCTTAAGGAGACCTGGAATAAACGACGTGATTTCTATTCCGTTTCATCTATATGCTTCACAATTTACCAATGGGGTAAAGATGCATGATTGTAAGCTGGAATATAGATCCCAAAAGCACAACAGATAAATTTGATAATTAGCTTGAAAAATTGCTTAAAGTTTCAGCAAATCATACAATATGGAAATTGTAACAGGAATTATCACAAATAGTTTATGAAGATAACTAGTTTATTAATCATTACAGCTTGTTTTAGTTCTACTGAAACTGAATAAGTGAATGACGAAATACGTATGTAGGCACTACTTGTGATCTCCAGTGGCGGCTCGTGAATTTTTGAGAGAGGAGGCTGGACATAAAACGTTTTTGTGAAAATATACTCTATTCACAGCCTTTTAACCTTTGCACAACGACCGTACCAGCTACTTCAGTGACAACATTAATTGTTACCCAGCAAGAACCAACGTGGAGGTATCGAGTTTCTCTTGGCAAACAATTGTTTTGTTCGTTTTTTGTCTTTTATTTTTCTGGATTTTTAATATGTTTTCTTTTTTTTGGAATTTTTCATATTTTGTTTTTTTTATTAATTTTTTTAACTTTTTTATATATTAACGGAATTCTACGGTCTTTAGTTTGCGAAAAATGATCAATAATATTATCAAAAAATGTATCATTTTGTTTTAAGTGTTTTACTAAATCTTTTTCAATAGATGTTAAACTAACATTGTATAAACGATTTTGGCCCATTGTATTTGGCATGTAAGTTTTAATTTGTTTGAGAGTAGAAAATGATCTCTTCACCGATGCCGACGTGACAGAAATGGTGACTGTCAAACAAAGTAGTTTATAAAACTGAGGTAAAACTTGTTGCAAATCATTGTCTATCATATATTTTATCATATCGGCGTGACTGTCATACTGGCCTAAAATATCTTTATCCGAGTATATAACGCATAATTCATTGTGTCGTGCTATTTTATCAAAAAATTTATATTTTAGAACTAAGTTATCTTGAAGTGTATTGGAGAACTCTTTTGAAAAAGATTCGAAAATTCTTCTATTCGTCAAGTCAAAAAACTTCAATTCATGTAAAACGGAAAATCGAATCTCAATTTGACCTTTAATAGTATCTAAAATTTCATAAAAAAGTTGTTTATAATGTAGTTTCTTGTCTACCAAATTACATGTTTTCCTCCTTTTCGCGGGAGGAGCCTCATCAGTTGAAAAATTTTCAAATGAAATAATAAAATGAAATTCTGTATTGCGGAAACTTGAAATTTTTCCAATGAGATGTTTCAAAATAAATTATATCAGTGAATTTATGTTGTAAAATTTGAAAAATAAGATCAGTTTGTTGAAACATTTATTTAAAATTATCAAGAAAAAACAAAAATTCTTCATTTTCTAAATAAGATTTTAAACCAACAGCAGCATTTAATGAAACCTGATCTGTTGAAAAGTCATCACTGTTTAATACAAAATCAAATATTTCAATTAATTTGTCTTTATTTTTATGGATGGTAAATACTGCACGTGATGTGAAATTCCATCGAGTTGGAGCATTACAGGGAAATCAATGATTTTTTTTTAAACTTCGTCTTGTCAATACTACTTCTAGTATTAACAATGATCGATTTTGATAGTTACCTGACATTACTAATCCTTTCAAATCCGGTAAAGGCCGTTTATTTAAAAGAAACACTTTTATCATATGTTAATTCACTAAATGGATTTTCTAAAAGGCAGCAACTAACTCCCTAACACTCATTTGAAATTTACAACAGACAACAATCTAACCATACTTCGCGTGGCGTGACAACACATGAACAAGCACTGACTGACCTACTCGGTACTCAGCAGTCGGCAGAACGCACGTCTCGTATTTCATAGATTGTTAGCGGCTGCCGCAGGCTAGCCTCCAGAGGTGTTGCCATTTTCGCTGATTTACCCAGTTGGCGTTCGGACTGGTCGGAAAAACGGCAACTGCGTTGAACAACACATGCTCAGCGTTTGAGATATATAGAGAGTCTAGCCTCAGGGCACTGTTGCCAGATTAAAAATAACTAATGAGAACGTTAATTAATTGTAAAATTTTAAAAATTATCAGAGAAACAGGAAATGAAATGGAGAATGATCATTAAGATAAATTGGTGAGGAGGCTGAGCCCCCTTAGCCTCCTTCGAGGAGCCGCCACTGGTGATCTGTGAATAGATTTGATTCCATATTAATTCAATAGAAAATTCATACTACTTCTAATTCTGAATAAAATCTGAACAATTTAGCTATTCCGAGTAGTTGATAAATTTGTGTCACCAGATGTAATAATATATAATTTGTGGAAGTGGTGGCTGGAACAGTATTTTGATATTTAAAAGTAGCAAAAGACTTCTGGCATGACATGCAAATACCAACATTGTATTCAAAAGTATAAAATAAGCGACTACAAAAGTAAATGCTTCCAGCATTCAAATGTGATAACACAACAGGAATTTCAATTAAAATTGGGATATTTTTGTATGCTTTAAGTAAATTAAATATGAGAAATGTGAACGCGAAAGGCAAAGTAAAAATGCTCAAAATAAAATATAAAGAGCTTACTATACAGCAAAACAAACTTCGGTCGTCGTAATTACGGAGCTTTGGTGGATTCGAAAAAATGATGGGAAAATCGTGTTAATTAGCGTGTAATAACAGCTAATTAAGATGAATATAGAATAAACATGGGGCTGGTGATTATGTGGAAATAGATTTGAACGCTGAGATGATAATTTATTTTGAAATTCCATTTACTCTGGAAAACCTGAAGAGTATCTGGTTCTCCACTCAATACCAGTAACATATATTGCTTTTGTGAATATGCTAATTGTCCAACAGTTGATTGAATATTCATGTTATCTCTCTCACTATACGTAAAATAATGGAAATATTGCGTAGTTTTTTACAGTATTTTCCGCAGAAATATCCGTTTTGAGTCGTCCTGAGAATCAATCTAGACTATTTTCGAGATGATGTCTGTGGCTATGTGCGTCCGTGCATAACTCACAGTGGAGACAAACTTCCTGTTGGTCGTACAGATTTCAAATTTTACAAATAGCTTCAAAGTGGTGAAAGTACGATCTGCATTATTTTGGGGAGTGGAAGTCCCGTCGCAAGTGATATTTTGAACGTACATCTTCAGTTTTTCAAGTGAAATTGCTCCTAATCATTTGCAATATTTTTGAGGGGAGTTAGTGATATGTGGATCACAGTCAATGTTGGTATTAGTTTTATGAGCATGTAGTAAAACGAATGGGAGAAGCTGCGTTTCTATGAGTGAAACGCACGTATTATAACTAATGAAGTATTGAAACGATGGAATAGAAAAAAATGTTGTGTTCTTCTATACAACATATTTCTACTCACTCTCTGGAACTAGAATCACAGGATTACCTCTACATTTTCAATATTATTCTAACTACAGTTACTTATACTTATTTTGAATGACGAATGAGAAATATTATTCTGAATAGCTACGGGTCATGTTGTGTCCTACTATAATAATTGTAGTTGAACTTGGGGAGACAAATTTAGGTTTCATGAACTTAGTTCGAAATGGGTTTCTGTATAGAGACTGTTATTTGGATAGCATGAAACTGCACGGACGAGTAACGCTTTGGAAACTAAAATATTTAACTTCATTCAAACATTTAGAAAGACTTAAGATTCTGCAGATTGATGCTTTTCGTTTCAAGTAATCAAAAGTAATAATAGCTTATTCAACTTCATATTGAACTGAATTAAGAGTCACGGAAATTCAGTTGACAATTTATTTAGAAAAATTTACATTATGAATTCCTGAAGCAAAGTTTCAAGAGATTAAGGAACATGAGGCTGATCTACGGAAGCATGCCTAAAAAGTGATCTTGTAAATCACATACGGGTAATGGAAGAATACGATTGAGGTATTGCGAATACTCAACATTGGACGAACTATGTTTTTATACCATATATCATGGTTTATCCGACATTATTGAGTCTTTATGATTTCCTGTGCATATGCCCCCTACAAAATTAAAGGACATTCGAGATCTACTGCCGCACCTTCTATTGTCATGGTCAGCGAGGGTGATGCTGAATAATTATAAGTGTGTATATTCTTCAGTTCAAAATAAAGTTATAATAATCTTCCCTGGTCTCAGTAAGTGAGAAAGATGATCGAAAATCAATGCCTAACTGCTGACACAGATACTAACGGGACATGAATTGTTCAATTACCACCTCTACAGAATGAATCTGAGTAATTCAACCTTGTACAACTGGTGCAATTAAAGGACGAAACTACAATGCACATTTCATGCAGATACGTAACATTGCTACCCCCAAGACGTAGAGCACTCTCCTTAGAGCTATGCGACACTAAGATAATTCAGAAAGTAGAAACCAGGACAATGTTGAACCTACGATATACGGGGTACAGAGGTTCTCAGCCTTGACACAAAGGGGCTGTGAGTTTTTGAGCAAGAAAATTCCTCTGATTAGTTTTCTTGTACAATAAAGTCTGGTTTTCCTCAATTTACTCTTCGATATTTATTTTCTTTGCTCAGGATGTTTGTTATATGTAACATTTAATTAAAAAAATTCAGACATCCCAGAGCAAAAATAGCTGAAATATCTCTGTTGAGTTAGCCCTTCGTATTTGAAACATCTCAAATTTTATAACTCTTTTAGGAGTCACGGTTCAACTCGAGTTATTTGTATTGTTCTTTTAAACACAACAATTTTAAAAGTCCTGGTATGTTTTGGGTTAATTAGACGAGTAGTGGGCTTACGAATATCAATACTCGCAGAACAGTATCTGGACAAGATTTTTCTTTCAGACTTCAGAGGGAATGAAATTGCCTTATAAGCTTCGAAATCTTTGGAATTAATAGCTCATATTAAACTATTAGGGGATCAGTAATGCAATGGGAAATTGTTCCTCTATATCTGTGAGGTAGAGTGAAGCGGAGTTGAACTAGGTTCTTCTTGAGTGCCTCGAAGCAGTATCTGTGGAATAATTTAAAAAGCGAATCACATGAATTTGCGAATACAAGAGGGCTTGCAAGAAGTTTCTTATGTGATAAGTTCGGGCGATATTGAGATTGTTTGCGAATAAAGCATCTTCGAGAGGAGAAAATTGTCTGCTCTTTGGCGACGATGGAGACGGTGCTACGGAGTCTACGCCAACCACGAGCGCTCGTTATCCTCGACAGTTGTGATTAAAAGGACTATCACACTGCTGTGCTACGCTAGATTGTGCTGACATCTATTACGGCTTTTTGTATAGCCAAGCCCGTTCTTGAATTGTCGAAAGTTAAAGTGGACGGTTCATTTTTTAACAGCGATTCCAGTGATAAATGACGTAACCTATGTTCGGGGAATAATCCTGTAATGAAGCGGTACTTAAATACACCCATTGTTTGTTTAAAGCTTGAACAGAACTTCCAAACATATATGAAAATATCAATCTTTTCCGTTATTCTTTCTTGATTAGATGAATATGATGTTTTAATTATGCTTCAATATGAAATCTAATAACAAAATTCCAGAGCAAGTATACAGTTAAGTTATAAGATTGAAATCTGCCACAACTTTCCAATTCACTTGTGTATCAAATCTCGTTGGGCGATATTAATGATTCACATATTTATAGAACAATTTTGGTCGCAACGTCACAACAATAATTTTTATTTCACCATCTAATAAACAAATTGTCTTCAGGTTCCCAAATCGTGTGTCCTAAGTTGCTTTATTGAACCCAGAATGACTGCCTTATGCATCCGGTCTATCAAAATCTGTGCAGAGTTCTTGCCGACAATCAGAACCACTAATACGACCTTGTGACCTGGGTATAGCGTGCAGAGCTGAAACAGGAGATCTTGATACTTTGTCCATTTTTCCTCCTCTTTCAAGACTATGTTCTTCTCTGTCGGCGCAGAGAATTTGATGATATGCTTAGTCTTGGTTTGTTTATCGAGGAGGACAACGTCAGGCCTATTTGCTTATAAATCTGAAGGTCGGAAACGGATAATTCCAGTAGATCTGGAATTTTTCGTTTCCGACAACGGACTCAATATCTCCTGGCATGTAAGGTAGCAACGGCTCTTGATCTATTCTGTACGGGTGCCTTAGATGGTAATACGGCACCCGCAGGGCCGCGTTATGGCAATGGGTGTACGCCGAGTCCGCTTTTGCCGGACATGTAGAAAACACCGTGTATCAGCTTGTCAACAAGCCGCCTGAGCATAAGTTCTTGTTCGCGGCATTCATCCCCAATGACGTGGGATATAAATGCGGGAAACGGACGACCTAGAATGCAAACTTTTATGAATATGCATCATTTTCCGGTCCTTTGTCGAGTCTACGCAACTCATCGATCATCCATTGCATTCGAAAAGAGTAGAGCAAGGTTGCTGTACATGCCGCGTAAAGCCACCTTTACCTGGGAAGCGTCATAATTAGGACGCTGTTCAATTCCCAGGTATCGATAGGTCTCTCCAGCATTAAGATGTTCATGTATGTTTCCATTCAAAGCTGCATATTCTTGTGGACTTCCGGAGGTCGTCCTCTCCTCAAATGAAACACTACGAACTTGTCCAATCCCAACTTCATGTCTAGGGCTCGTGTATATTCCTGTACCACGTTGAGAGCTTGATAGAGATTTCCCTCCCCAGAGGCATACTGTTTCAGATCATCTATGAGCAGGGTTTTACTATGGGCCATAACTGAACGCTTTTCCCACTATTGGTGGTAGAAACTATATATATTTAAAATGGTGGATGCGCCGGACAATCCATAATATATACTGGTGTAGGTATATGAGTCAAGTCACTAACTACTTTTATTCTGGAAGGAACATGTCGATGATGATGAAACAATCCCGATTGACAGAGAGTTCCATGTTGTAAAAATACGGTTTGGATAAAATTTCGACGGCATGACGTTTTAAATGTTTCTTGCCTTTAGCTTGTCTGAGTGACCTCTGAGTAGAGGATGTTCGTTATAAGTTAGCATATGTGATAGGTCAACCGATAAATTGTTATAAGCGATATTATAAGTGTAGATCGAGTTAACTCTTCGCCTTCTTTCCAGCACCTCATACGATAACTGGTTGTATCCTCTTATATATATATATTTGGATATCTTGAGGTGGTCAATCCACGTTACAGTATACCACAACTGGTCGCAAATCACTCTTGTTCCTGTACAACGTAAGGAATAGGTTTGGTCCAATGTGTAACACAACGTATTTTTAAATATTTAAGGGACACCACTCCAAAACATCATGTAGTACATGGAAGGATTCCTATGCCAGTTGTTGTGATCAGCAAATGATGAGGCTAATGAAAGCTAAACAATATTGCGAATTGACAATGTATAAAACAAATAATAGAGGTCCAATAATACTTATTTTGGGAACTCCGAAAACCATGTTGTTTGGGACAGTTTCTATCCAACAGTAAAATACTATTATTGAGGCGGTATAATAATAATATTTTCAAAATATTTCAAAACGTAAGATATCTCTGACAAAAGTTCGCTCCATGGTTTTCGCTTTCTATTCTTTTTTCAAATGTAATCCTCGTAATTTTGAGCTAAAAGCTTGACCAAAATCAAATTGCACAGGCAGGATTTCATTTAACGTGATAAATTGGAATCAACCATTTCAAAATCGATTTTCAAAAACTGTAATTAATTTAGTTCCATCTCAATTTTTGAATGATGTATTTTCATGTAATCCTTTCCAGCACAAATCCATGATAAGTTAGGTAGGCAGTATAAGTTATATCGATATCCTGAACACTAATAATTTACTGAAGTCTTTGTTTTCAGTTTAATATAGAGGTCGGAGGAGGATTCGTTTAATCGCTTGAAATGCCCGTCTAAACTTTTGAAATATATGATTTTTTAAGTTGAGTTTTACATAAGTTTTCGAACGCTTTTGCTGAAGATATAAATTAGAAAGTTAAAAATGGCATAAATTAATCAACATATACTTAGAAACGACGAATTATTATTAGAAGACAAACAGTTCGGTTTATTTTTATCCAGAATATTTACGTCAGAATTACGAATTCGTTATCTTTCATTGAATAATTTACCAATATATTAATTCGTAGAAAGTTAGAAGAAGGAGATGATATCAAAAGTAAAGAAATGTAATTATTATAGCGTCACTCAAGATAATCTGTAGGTATTATACAAATACTCGATGGAAGGAACTCTATGTGTTACTTTTCTAAATGTTCTCAGTTTTGTATAGAAGAAACTCCGAGCAATTTATTTTCCGACATTTTTCAATTTGATGACGTTTTTATATAAAAGTACAAAATTGTACCTCTCAATCTAGAGGAACTTTCAATACAGGCAATTTATTGTGGAACATCTTGTGACGTTTAGAAGTAAGTAAACATCAATTGATAAAATTAAGCTGGTGTGAAATATTCAGAGCTGGCAAGCTTTTTAGGACTGATAATGTATAAAACGTTTCATTTAAATAAATAGAAGTCAACGTAGCGACGCTCAGTGTGAAAATATGAATGTTAATTTAATGCTAAAATATGACTCTCACAACACAAATAAAGGCACTGTTTGTAGAATTAAAATATTCCATTCCTTGTTGCCATCTATGGACAAACCTGGCAACTGCTCAAGGCTTTGTTATACGAATTGTACGTAACGAGAAAAATAAAAAGTATAATTTTGAGTTGCATGAATATCAACGTTTTTAATAATTCAACTCCAATCTACATCCATTTCCTCAGATGTTTGATTGCTTTCTAGCTTCTCACACGCTACAAAAACCGAATATCATCCATTCTGATCCTGAACTCATAAATGATATTGACAACAATACGAATACATTATTAGTGTGTTAATTTTTTACATGAGCAGGAGTTTGAAAAGCATAAATGAATTGATCGTGAATCATGAGATGCTATGGTACTGCATGCAAGTGAGAGTTCAGCTTATTCAGCAGTGTGCGCATGCACTGTACCACTGTGCGAAATATCACTCTATCGATAAAAGCAGCTTGTTCTTGGCTGGAAAGTAGTAGTTATCTCATACCCTCTATGGTATTGGATGAACTGAGAGTTTCTTGTTTAGCTTAGAAATGAAATTGATAGTAATATAATACTTCTGATAGATTATGGTGAATAATAAAGCTGTACCGATATATTATATCAGTTTGTATAGTGTCTTAATTTGGCATGAAATTCTGTAGAGATATAATTTACGTTAATTGAATTTCTTCTCAAATTAAACTAATTTGTGGATATCATCGTGAATTGTAAATAACCTGGACAGGAAATAGTAATTAATGGGAAGATTGTCGTCTTCACGTAGAAGAAATTGAAAATGGGAAAAAAATGTCATTCCGATGAGAATGTCTGTCGATCAGTCGGATGTTTGAATCAAGTAATTAGTATCGATTTAGATTTAACGAAAGCGAATTCCGAACTCCCGAGATGAAAGCTCGTAACAGTAAAATAAGTATAAAATTAGATGAACGTTCTGTTATAGTAAATTATGCTGAGTTGTAAAAATTATACCGTTAATCCCTACTAATAGCAGTATCGTTACGACCAACTTCTTATATTTTCATGGAAATTTCCCTAAAATAATATGGCAACTAATTGTTTAATTGCTCACAACTGATAATAGTTCTTTCTCTTTTTGTCTCAATTTCTGCAAGTTCTTGTTGAAGTTAGATTGTTGTACTGAATGATGTAGGTGAAATTCACAACAGCTAATTATTCAAATAATCGATTACAATTCGTGAAGTTCATGAATATGCTAGTCGCCTTTGATGTGTCAAATTGTTCTCGTTTCAATAATATATAAACAAGACTTACTCGGACTAGACACCCACACAATTTTATAGGCAATAGAGGAAAATTATTGGCACACTCAATGACACCTTTTATAATAGCTATAGATCCATTGCACTACAATCTGTGATTCTAAAGTAATTCCAATATCTGGAGGGCTCAAAATCGTAAACTAGCTGCAATATGACTTTCGTCATCAAAGATCAACGGAAGACCTGCTTGCCTATGTAAAACATATATGAGAAACATCCATTGCAAAAAATAGGGAATCTCTAGCTGTAGCATTGGATATCTCCAGAGTATTTGACCGATTTGGGCACCAATGTCTTCTTGAGAAACTTCAGTCATTTTATCGATTGCCACCTCAACTTTGTCATTTATCATCGAGTTTTCTTCCAGATAGAACACTCCATGTAGTGTCGATAAAATCTCCTCCGATACAATGGTTGTTGTTCCACAGAGACCTGTCTCGTCGCCAACTTTGTTCCAGTTTCTTATCAACGATCTGTTAGAAGTGATCTCCTGTTCCGTCTACAACTTTACGGCTGATGTTACCCTTCATTTCGCTTTCTCCTTCAAAGCTCCCACATTATCTAACGGAGACAGGGGTGCAACGCAAAGACAGGTCAATGCAATAAATAAAGATCCGGTAAGAATTTTGAAATGAGGATCTGATAGCCCCTTCAACCCTCCACATTTTCACTACATCTCATAGGAAGTTTGAAACTCACTTCATGCTATTACAACAATTCGCTAATTGACAATTTTCTCCGTTATAATAACTATCAACGTTGGTATCACACAGGAAACAGTTTTGGTATCAAGATTGTTCCTGCTCAATATCAACGATCGTTGAAAGTGACCTTCATCGGCAGCTCTGCAGATGATGGTAAACTTTAGACCGCTTCCTCCTCTAGAGCCCGTATATCATCCAGGGAAGCTAGAGAGGTGTAAAAAAAAATTAAAAGATACGTATTCTTCGAACACACAGCTATGTTCATCCCCTTGTAAAATACGACTCCATGAAATAAACTCAGTGCATAATCTAGAATAGGATGATTCTAACAGATCCCTTTAAAACTCTGAAAATTCTACCGTACCATTCAATAATAATGCATAGACATGCATACAAAAAGACTGCCCGTCCACAGATTTGCAGATGATAGTACATTTCATACCGCTTTCTCATCGAGAGCCTCTATACCATCTAATGAGGCCAGATTGTCGAGACAGAGATGGGCTCACGCAATTAATGAAAATAATGATTTAGAAATGGGAATTTGATAAGTCTAGTAGAGTTTAATGCAACCAAAATTCAAGTTTGTATTTTCTCCAGAAAGGCAAATATCGCAATCCCTAATATGATGATGTCAGGTACAACTTTCCTACGAAGTCCATCATATTCATGCTTGGGTATTCACCACCAACAGCACCCTCTCATCAGAGGATAACGTGAGGTCTATTTCGATTACTGCATCATAAGAACTTACGTTACCTACCAGCTCCTCATAACCCTTAAAGGTGCACAACCATAGGTCGAAACTGTTGGATTCAATTCCGAAGAGAGCTATTCGTGGGGGTGATGTCGCCCTTTCCTATAGATATTTCCATGGTCGCTGTTTATCAGAAATGTCGTATGTTATTTCACTACGAGATATTCCAGGTAGGCGGACTAGACGACCTCAAGTTAGTTAGCCAGCTTCATTGTTAAGCTCTAGACATGCCGAACTTCTTCCTACCAGACTCCATTTTCTATCGAACGTAGCACTCTTTGTTCAGTGAGGTTTCTCCTAATGCCTGTAACCTCCAAACTTCGAAACAAAATTCCAATGCCGCTCTTCTCAGCCAAAATTCCACAGTTTTTCGAACATTATATTTTTTTTCGTGTAGTCAAAATATGGAAAAAAAAATTATGCGCACTGATATTTGAAGGCTGTTTCTGTTGGCTCATTTTTCATATATGATAATATAAATGGAATAGAATATTTAAATTTATCTGATTATCGTATTCATCTTG
Source organism: Endomychus coccineus (assembly GCA_958510875.1). Lineage (NCBI taxonomy): Eukaryota > Metazoa > Arthropoda > Insecta > Coleoptera > Endomychidae > Endomychus > Endomychus coccineus. Next base: position 37,117,933 of record OY294071.1, on the reverse strand, counting down.
TAGTTAAAGTTATGAATAGTGAAATTATCCGGGAATTTATGTATTATTTGTTAGAATGGTCTCCTCTGAGGATGACACCTGTAACGGCTAGAGAAACACCGAGTTCGAATCGTAGTCGTGTGAGGCAGAATTTATTTGAAACGTAAGATCCGCACGACTTCTGATTTAGTGAATCGTGGTATACATTAATAGTTTTTCATGAAATGGATGTAAATCAGTAATTAACGTAACAAAGTCCAGTGTGATTCGTTTCTCCTGCTTTACATTTCCATCATTCAAAGGGTTCACTCTTTTTGTATATGATTAACATTTACAGCAGATTTTCACGATTATTTTATTTTCTGGATGAAGCGATATATCTCCTTTCAAATGTGGAGAAATATGTTTGGCGTTATTGCTATGGTTGCAAAAACTGTAACAAAAAGTGGATACGGCACATGTCTAGATTTATTTATTTGGTAGACAAAGTTACTATATTATTTCTTCCTCATTTGATACGAACTTTACAAAATGTACACAATGTATATAAGCTCTAGACTCTGCAGTGTTTATTTGTAATTCAATAAATTGTTCGTAAGCCTTTGAATAAAATTCTCTCTCGATAAAAATGCTACTCGAACATCCATGCTTCCGTAGACTTTAAAGGAGGAAATGAATGCTGAAAAATACAAAATGGGGGAAATAAAGTGATACAGCTCGACTTATATTTTACAGCTTCAGATATTCATTCCTATAGTAAAATTCCGGGATGTAGCTATAACTACAGCTGAAGAGTTCTTATAAGCGTTTGATGGAATAGTATTCCTAGTAGTGGTATAAGTAATTACTTTTACAAGATGAGGAGATTTTACTTGACGATCAGAATGTTATAGTGGATCAAAAGATTGTACTCACATGATCGGGAAGTCATAATACTTATGAGGTACGACTATAGCTCACACTAGTACCCTTTTTCCACTTAAATCATAACTTATCTGAAGGCCTTTCCGGTTGCAGATACATGTGTAAACTGAATTTGAAGTTAACATTACGAAACAGACCGAAATACTTGAATGATCAAATTAGGGGGAAGGGTAAAATTACAGCCAGTAATGAATTTTATGAATGAAAGTATCACAGGTACTTCTTGGCCAAACATGAACATCAAGTATTTCAAGTAGTCATTAATCATAATTAGTTAAGAAGCAATTATTTATTATAAAGATGCTAGAGAACGTGACAAAGTATATAGTAATTTTAGAAATAGTTCTGATGAAATAATTAAAGCTTCTCTTTGGGAAAAATACAAGGAACTTAGAAATACTAACGTCAATCTTCTAAGATACAAAAAGGAAATCTATTTTTATAACAAAATAGATACAAATAGACATAACAGCAAAATAATGTGGAAAACACTAAAAAAATTAACTAACCCTGAAGATATTAATTTAGACTATGGTAAAATAAAATTTCAAATTAATAATATACCCCATTCTTTCAAAAATGAAATAGATGTTGCAGAAAATTTTAATCTCTACTTCATATCTAGTATTAAAGAGATTAGATCATCAATTGCGGATGTTGAAACCTGGTCACCTGAAAACTTACCAAAAATAACATGCAAATTCTTTAAACTCAAATTAGTTAACCTAAAAGAACTTACTTCAATTATTAATTCCCTCGATAATAAGTTTAATATTGGAGATATTTTGAATGCTAAAACTTTGAAAAATATTTTTCCAACTATAGGACATATTTTATTAAAACTCATAAATACCTCTCTAGAAAGAGGAAACTTCCCAAATGAACTTGAAACAAGTGAAATAACACCTATACCAAAAATTAAAAACAACTACGATGCATGCAACTATCGACCTATAAATACACTGCCAACAATGGAGAAAATCCTGGAATTGGTTGTTTATAACCAGCTTTATGACTATTTCAATGTTAATAATTTATTATTTATTAATCAATCTGGATTTAGAAAATACCACTCATGTGAATCAGCCATTCAACTCACTATCTCTACTTGGAATAAACTTATAGATGAAGATCATTATATAGTAGCTGCATTCCTAGACTTCAAACGAGCCTTCGAAACTATCGATCGCTCAGTGTTGATAAATAAGCTTAATTACTATGGAATTAAGGGTACTGTATTAAATTGGTTCATTAGCTATTTAACTGACAGATATCAACGAACTAAAATAAATTGTAATAGGTCAACAGAAATTGAAAACTGCTTAGGTGTACCACAAGGAAGCGTACTAAGTCCGCTACTTTTTATTATCTATATTAATGATATAAACTATTATATTAGTTCTGACTTTCTTAATCTCTTTGCTGATGATTCTCTTGCATCTACAAATGATAAGAACTTAACAACTGCAGTCAACAAAATGAATGTTCAATTAAAAAACCTAGAAAAATACATGGATATAGGGAAACTTAAACTTAATATTGATAAGACCAAGATCATTATTTTAACATCCAGATATAAATATTCCCAAATTATTACAAATAATATCGATATAATACTTTATGGGTCCAAACTTGAAATTGTTACAAAAATTAAATATCTAGATAATACACTGACATTCAAAGAGCATGCTAACTGTATCATAAACAAAATATCAGAAAAACTTTTCTTCTTTTCGAGAATTTCAGCTAATTTATCAATTAACTCTAAACTCATAGTTTATCAATCAATAATACAGCCTCATTTTGATTACTGTGCTTCCTTAATATATTTATTAGATAAAAACAGCAAAGCCTCACTTCAGAAATTACAGAATAGAGGAATGAGAATCATACTACAGTGCAATAGATATACCCCAATTAATTTGATGCTTAAGTGCCTTGAATGGCAGTCGGTTGAAACAAGGCTTGTATATTTCGCAATGATATTCGTTTATAAAATATTGAAAAAACTACTACCAGCATATCTACTTACAGATATTACTTACAACCATGGAATACATGAATATTATACTAGAAGTAGTAATAATTTTCATATAAATCGAATGAATAGCAAAAGAGCAATGAACTGTCTGTTCTTCAAAGGATTCAAAGAATATAATAGTCTATCAGATGAAATAAAAAACTGTGTTACTCTAAGATTATTTGAAGTAAAATTGAAAATGTTTCTTCGAAATTTATTCATTGATAATTTATAGATTTAACATATACTTAGTCTTCCTTCTGTAAATTAGGTTATGCCTATTTGAAATAAAGATTATTATTATAAATACGTGTTCCTAAGAGTTGACATGAGGTTTATTGAAGTTAATGATGTATTGCTTCAGAGACAAATGAAAATTTGAAAAATCATCTCTATGTGAAGCATTTTTATAGCTTCTAATGTCTCTAAGTGAGGTTTGGTGGTGTATTTTGAGAGAGAAAGTCACGCTTTAGTCATTGTATAACCAATTTGGGGGACATGGTTTGCTTCGGTGGAATTATCAATGTTATTACTATGCACATGCTTAAATGAAAGGAATATTTTCACCAGGTTCATGAAGCCTTTTTATCAGACATGTTTCATCTTTGTTGTATCTTTATCTGTTATATTTACAATTCACTTGATTTGGAAAACTTTGATACATTACCTTTATGTTCTTATAGAAGTTAACATCTATATTCATGATTTCATGAATTTACACTACGTAAACGCCGAAACTATGGATATCATAATAGTTCTAGTACTTTCTAAAAGTACTATGTACTTCCTGAAAGTTTCACTATTTACTTTCTGAAAGCTTCTAAGATATTGAACTATATCTATCTATATCTCTTGAAGCTCAATGAAACTCATTGCTGTATTTGAATATGGAGAGATCCAATTATTTGGAGAACTTATTTCTTCACCAACTTGGGAAATTGAAAAATTACTAAAACACTGACAATAATTCGAAAATCTCCAAAATACGAATATTCATCATCGAATTCAACTAATATATCTGTTAACAAGATACTGTTTCCATCTAGGATGATACCCTACACTTGTTCCACCCATTGCAAAGTGAGTATAATGTGTGAGATAATACTGTTTCAACCTAACGAAGTCTGGTCAATATTCAGTACAAATAAAAGTGCCATTCACAGTTTTACATTGAATTTTATCTGACATGTCATCTATTTGTTCTGTAGATTTAAAATGCAATTAAAAAGTATATTACAACTTGGTTGAGTGTTATTTTTGTTGTTTCATTAAAGTTCGCACTTTTATTCTGAACATTAAATGGAAAGTTACATAAAGTGAATAATTAAAGCACGTTCATATTTTACCTACTTTATTAAATTAGCTTTGACGATAAAGTAACATAAATGCTCATTTTAATTAAGCGAGCGATCTTATTTCATAAGAACTACAAGTAGCCACTTGGAAATCGTTATACCAGGTTTATAATAACGAATTCATTCATGTGTTATTACTAAAGATGAATCAAAATAAGTATTCTCAGTTCGGAACAACAACACTAATGAGATGTCCAATTCTATGGCAGGGGGATGAAGTAACCATGTTTTGTTTTACTTGAAAAAGCCTCCTTCAAACTATTTGCTGAGTTGAACATAATGAATTCAACTCTTTGATACTCTTTAAACGTTTCACTAACGCTTTCCATACGTCCAACCCGAGGTATAATTTATTATGAGGATACTTTATCAAACTAGTACCTATTCATCTAACTAGCAAAATATTCGACTATGTTACAGAACAGTGGCTATTCATTTATGCTTAATTATTTGCTTTAAAATTTTTGCGATCTTCGTCTCATTGAATAATTTCAAACTGAAAACCTTAGCGGAGCGGCACCCCGCTTACGTTAATAGATATACCCGATTAAGCAGAAAGTGTATTTGATAATCGATTGAACGGTTTTAGAACCTAAAGTCTTACATAGAGTAAGAGAAGTAAGTAGAATTGTTTGTTGAAATTCATTTAAGTTTAACGTAATTTCAATTGATCACCACTAAATGTTTTTTAATAATTAATTTCCGTGGACTTACACATTGTTAGCTATAGAACTTCATTGATAAATACATTGTATTAGGTTCCTCTTTGTCTATTTTCTCTGGAAAAGACTATGGTTATTATTATCAATAAATGTAAATTAATGATTATTCTAGTTCAGGCTCATACTGGCTTAGTCAATCGGAGCAAGAGAAAAGACTGCTAGCATGAAATTAAAATCGAATAGGGTAGTTCCACATAACTTGGCTGCAGTGATTTTGAGATGATTTATATCCAAATCATCCCCATACTCATAGTCGTGAAGTCTGCTGTTTGACTGCATATCTACATGTGGTATTCAATAATTTGTTGATGGCATGCTTACAAACAGAATTACAACCTTTGGCAAAACTTAGGCAACAACTATTGCTACCACTAAATGAATATACCCAAATGCCATATCTAAATTTAGAAATCGAAACACGTATTTCGTTAACTGAGTGGCCATCTTCATTAGTTTAATGATCTTTTTCTAAGGACATACCACACGTAGTAGCTTAGCTCCCAAAATAAGTATCTAGATTCATTTGGTGAAGTGGTTTTGGCCACAGCCTCCGCAATGTTGAACAATTGTTCAACTCATTTCCTGATATAATTTCAGCAAACCTTAAGTCTGTCTAGAAGAATCTGACCCAGAAATTCGGTGAAAACGTGATACAATTGAGACAGTAGTCAAATCTCGGTATATGTCGATCAATATTTCAGTGTGTTGCCGTGATTGAGTGGTTATCAAGTGTGTTATGTCAATAGTAGAAGCACAAGGAGAATTCAATTTGACCTATATCGGAGCCGGTCCTGGTTCCGAATCAGATTGCAATGCAATAGATCGTCAATTTGTATGCTCACAACGTACAAATCGTGTTAGTTATTAATGATTGATTATTTTCTTCTGACATTTGTATTTACTACATTTTAATATCGTTTGTATTATTCGCTTAACAGTTACGACGTAATTGATTCTGTTTTAATGTGCGGCATCTATCAGGATATCTATTTTTAGCTTCGGTAATAATTTAACATCAAAATGTAATGATGATATGAAATTCGGAATTTCGAATATATTGTCGGTGATAACTATCTCGAATTTTAACTAGTTGTGGCTAATGCGTTTGTGGGTTGCATTCGACTGTAAACAATCCCAACAATTCTTTTGTTCTAAACAAAATAATAATTCAAACAAATTATTTCCAATTAACTTTATAGCATTGTAATTAAATTTAGCTTTTTCGAGTAATTGATTTCGACGGATTCATGTGCATCGAACAAAGTCCTTTTCCTTCTACACTAAAATTGAGCTTTCCATAGGATTGAGTTAAAAGATCGCCGCAATCTAATTAGAATCTAATTAGATCAACGTAATATCGCATTCTCAATATTTTGGATCGGTTTGCTTGTGAAACTTCATTGCATTGAAGTTACAGTCTTGCGAATGTAACAATAATTACAGGAAAGAATCAGGATGATGTGTGAAATGTTTGGAGGACTATAGAAACAAGAAAAGAAAGAACAATTGAGAATGCAAAACTTGATACATTTTGTGCAAAATAGCAGTAATTAAAACAGATCAAACAAATAAAAGATATTTTTTCTGTTCCAGTGTATCAATAACTGTAGAAGTAAAGTTAATTGCTCCTAATTTGAGAAATTCCTGCTGAATGTAATCTAACAATTCCCAAATCTAGAGATGATCCTCTATGAGTTATCTTTGATGATAGGGGAGAACAAACGGTTCAACCTGTAACGTTAGTTTTATCCTTAGTCCTCATCAATTCTGATGAAACTTGATGAACAAATTCGAATGTAACGTTAGTCTATCCTAAGATCATGATTAACCAAGGTCTCGAGTGTCGAGACCCTAAATTCTGCTTGTCCCATAGATATTGACCCTAATAAAATCATGTTGTATAGTGATTATATACTTATAGTTTGTATTGCCGTTCTTATTAGAGATTCTGCTCCTCTAACTCTAATTCTTCTAAAAAATGATAATATTGAAGAAGTAATCAAAATTTTATATTATTTAATCACAGAAAAGCTAAATCTGACCATTCAATATTGAAGGTACTATTCATTTTCCAAGACCTTCGATTAGAATAGATATTACTATAAAAATTATATCATAAACAAATTATAACAGAGGTACGAGCAGTTACAATGACATCTAAAAATTGAATATTCCCAATTAATTATATAATATTTCCTGAGTCTAAGCTCTCACTCCGGTTGGCAAAAGTGTGCCCAGCTGATTCTTGGGTGTAAGCATGGGTAGGTGGTTTGAGTGAAACAGTTTCTTCTGTTATTATTATCTATAACAATTTTGAGAATGATCTATCAAAAGTTCAGCCAACAGAAGTTGAAGCCACATGCACTCTTCTCAGATAATCGACATGGGTGACGGTGTTTTGATTTCAGATCACAATATATGTGGAAATGTATCATGTTCAGTGTTGATTTTAAATAAACATGATCAACAAGTTGTTGACTTTCCTTTTTTATTGATGAGTCTAGAATGAGTACGAACGCTAGGAAATAAATGCACTGAGGGAGTTTTACGATTTAAAAAATCCCTTGTGAAGCATCTCATTCCTTCTGTTCAAAGATTTCACACGGAAGGGTGTGAGAAATATTGAGAACATCTACTAGCAAATTTATTGGCTCATTTCATTAGAAATGAGAATGAATAGCGAATCAAAAATGAAGGTGACAATATATTCACAATTGTTCCACTATACAGTGTATCTTACAACGTATATAAGCCCAGCATTATTAATCATTACAATGCTATACAGATCTTCTACAAGAGCTATAAGAGAGGACATTCTCGAACAGTGCCTCAAAATAAAATTAAAAATTACATATTTTGCATTATGTGGATCATTTCTGTGATATGGCTTCATGTTTTGGGGTATGTCCATAGATTGACTCCACATTTTTCGACTGCAAAGGAAAGCGATAAAATTTGTTTGGAGCTTGGCATATATGAAGAACTGCAGACTTGTTTTTCCTTAGTTTATACATTGCTGGATGTCTCCTATATGCATATAAGCATCAATATTTGTAAAAAATCGATGGTAGAAGCCGTTACTTTGTGATAATTTATCATATTGATATAATAAAAAACCTTATTACGTTGTTTTTCATCACTTATATTATAGAAAAAGAAATGTGACTATAGTTTCGACAACTATGTCATCTTCAAAATGATACTAATGTATACATTAGTACATAAATTCCATTTTAGAAGCTAGAATCTTATTTTGGAATATGTTAAGGTAAAATCTTATTCTGTATTCTCCAACTATTTATATGGATTTTAGCTGGTGTTTTAAGTGTACTAATGTAAAATTCTCTTCTGTATTTCAGACTTGTGTGAAATATTATGTGTTATTAGCTCCAAATAAACATATAAACTATATAAAATATATGAAACTATACCTCTAAGATGGTAGATTCTCCACGTGGCCAACTCCGAAAAGAAATATCAGATATATGTTTTCCGTATAAATAAATAATCATTATTATATTAATTAATGCAAATTTTCTCAAAAACTATGAGGTGAAGCATAGCATAGATGAGAACCACTACCTGTTTATGTCAGATTTATATATTGAGGCAGAAGGTTTGACTTGATTAAACAGGAACATAACAGAGAATAGTTTGATTCGGAAAGGTTCCATGAATCGAAATGAATTTCTTTGAAGTAATTAACTGCTTTGTTCTACATCCGAGAATGATTCTTCTCGGCAGCTCATTCAAAATTAAATAAAATTCAATTATATTCGTTTTCATCATCGAGTCTGGAGATAAATTGATTCACCATTAGAAATAATTAAATCTAAGGTTCAGAATGGAAATAATATGAAATAATTATACGGTTTCATTGTTGAACTTCAATAGGTAGTAATAATATTGTTGATCTTTTGGAAAGAGAAAATAACTCTATTGCAGAGTCGTCTCACCCTATAGGGGGCTTGATTTCGTGTCCATGCATAACGAACATAAATAATTTACCTACCACTCCAACATATCTCCCAAAGGCTGAATTTTCTTCAGCTTATTCATTTCTATGTTGATTAAAACTTAAATGAATGCAGAAGCTGTCTTACCCGTTCAATTAAATGGTCATCTTATACTGACAACTTAATCTGATTCCTAGATTGAGTTATCTGGTTCTTATGGAATCAATAACATTACCTACAATGGTCAGTTTTTCATAGATTGAGCAACAGTAACAAATATGGTCGTAGCTCATTAATTCAATAAATTATCAACAATGTTACTTGAGATTTCATCACCAAACAACCACTTTTGACAAACAATTTAGAAACATAGTTCAGTATGCAAAACAAAACACTACTTATGACATAGATAAATGCCTGGTTCAAGGAGTCAACGAACCTCTATTGATATTAATTCAATTGGATTAGAAAATACATTCAACGTTCTATAATACTTAGTAATTTATAATTTATAATTTATTTTAGAGTATTAACGAATTCAACGGTCTTTGGATAGAATGTAATTTCCCAGAATTGTTAAATTACACCTTCGGAATGTTAAGGTTCATAATCTTCTCCATTGATGCTGTCATTAAATCTCTTGCTTTACCACGGTATATGTTTTATTACTACATCTTGAATCTCAGAGTTTAACGATCTGTAGAAGATTACACTGGTTATGACTGCATGGCGAGAATTTTATTAAGTGGCTTACTTCTAAAACATAGCCTAACTTACGCAGTTTTGTAGCAACTTTACATCCACGGTAGCCAGCCCTCCTTGAGTTATAAAATAAAATTAAAATATAATGAATGTGTCTAATTAAATATATTCAGTTTATGTTCTTTCAGTGTCATAAGCGTTTCATTCCTCGAGAAGATATTGTAATTAGACTGGAGTTACGTGGAAGTTATTGTAATCGATTCGCAAGCGACTGAAGGTCAAATAGTTCTGACGAGACCCAGCGCGGCTATGAATTGAAACTGTGGAAGAGGATCAATATATCAATGCTGATAATGATCCAGCATTGATTGATATAATCAAATTTCGAAAAGGTATGGGAGCCGAACTTCAAACATGTGACCAGGACAGGTTGAAGCTGTCCTGAGGAGTTGCAGGGGTCTAAATTATTTATTGACACTGAATAAATAAAAGTTTTTGTGAAGCTATTTCGTAGTGAACACCTATTAATTATCCCTTGAGAGGGTGCTACAGAGCATGGATATTGGGGACTTCATAGAAGTAGTTGTACCTGATATCATCATATTAGGGATTGCGGTATCCGTCTTCTTGGAGAAAACACAAGTTTCAGTTTTGGTTGTATTAAACCGTTTCAGATTTCCGTATTCTCATTCAAAAATATTCAAATATCTATTCATTGCATCGCTTGTATCTGTCTTGCACCTCTAGTTTTATTTTGGATGGTATAGGATTTTTAGAGAAGAAAACGGTATGAAATGTACCATCATCGGCAAAGCTGCAGACGGGACAGGACGTCATTTTCAAAGGTTGTTGGTGCCAAGATAGATCTCTGTAGAACACTAGTGTTGATAGCTATTGTGTCAGGGGAGACTTGGTCAATTAACATGTTTTTGTGATAGCATGGGGTGAGTTTCACATTTCTCTTGGTGGTTAGAGTAATGTGGGGGGTTAGAGAGGCTAACGTTCATGGAGCAACATTTTTGATGTTGGACAAGGAGCACGTTTTAGGTAGATTAGTTTGGAGAGCTCTCAAACACTCTTCCATAAAATGGGGGGTCGAACTTGCAATTACTTATAAAAAATTTGTCTAAAACGCTTAGACGTCATATACTGGAAGACAAGTCCTATGATTGCTGTGTAAGATAATGCAAGGTATTGTTTTCAGGATTCAATGGGTGGATTACCAGCTTCGTAACATAAACTCTTGGGGGACTAGTACGGAAGGCTCCTAGGATCCGCATAACCCTGTTGTGAATTGTATCTATATATTTTAGATTGTATGGTCTAGCTAAACTGTATACAGTGCAACCGTAGCCTGAGCTGAATCGGATTAGGCCCTTATACATAAGACTTAGAGAATTTTGGTCAGTTCCCCATGTTTTGGATGCAACAGATCTCATCAGATTAAGACCGGCCTAACAATTCATTCGTACAGAGTGGATATAATTTTTCCATAATAATTTCCGGTCTAGGGTCATTCCTAAACAGCGTATACTGTTTGTATAACCAACAGATTCATTCTATATCTTAAAAATAGCATTGCGTTCTTTTCTGTTTCTGGGAATTGCAGTTCAACGTTTCCTGAAGATATGCTTGGGAAGAAACTGTCGTCGCTAGATGCATTTTGATGAGTGTTTGAGAGTATATCAGCAACGTCTTCATCATAACGGTAGACAATAATATTTTTTCTCCGGAAATTGATATAGTTATAAGCTTTATAAAGTGAAATAAAGATTTTCTTATGAATAATACAATAAATGCCATATTGATGAGGATTGAAAACAATAAATTCAAAAGACATGTTCGAAGTTTGTATTTATTCACAAATTATATTTCTATATCTTACATCGAAGAACATGAACCGTATTTCTCGCTTAGTGCTAATATAAAATTCTATTAGTATTACTCTTATATAAGGTAATAAGACAATTTCCTTGCAAAGAGATAAAAAGAATCGATTGTGTCTTGAGAATTCAAATAGTCACTTAATGTTTCTGGAGACTTATGTGGTCACATATTTCACAAGATATTATTGGATATAGTTATCTAATGCTAGGGAACTCAGTAGCCCGTATCATACAAATGGGACTTTTATCTTCGTATTAGTTTCGTTCTGTACAATTGTATATACAGGTTCTCCAAGCTATCTAGTAACACGTTGATGGAAATAGGAATAACAGATGTGATACATCGTCATGATTCAGAAGCATTTACAGTGATATAACGGGAAAAATTGTTATTACGCCTATGATCACAATACGTAAATCTGACTCACAGCAGTGGCATAAGTATATATTTATGAATCGATAAGTTTGTTCCGTTAAATATGTGATGAAAAACTCCATTTGCAGAATATACTTAATTGCTAGGAATAGTCATTGATAAAAAATGAAATTTGAGAATCAGATAGATTATATTTTCAAAACATTGAGCCAGGTTTGGAAGGGTATTAGAATAAAAATTCTAATTTCATTTAAAAAACATTTTATTTTGTCAATTTATTATTCGTGTCTGCTATTGGGAGAGAGTGGGGATGAAGGGTATTCAAAATTCAAACAAGAGCGATCTGCATTATGAATAATATGACATAACATGATTCAGCTGAAGGTCATTTAAAAAAATTGAATTAATTGTAATAGCAGTGCTGTATACAGATTTGTTTTGAACTCAACATCAAATTCTTTTTTTATGAGTTATTGCTTAGAAGAACGCTGAAACATGTAATATTTTCATTCCCTTTCGGCAACCCCTTGATTTCAAACTGCCCCAAATTTTTCAATTGGCAACCTTGAGTATGTGGGGGATTTCTATGAAAACGTCTAAAAATCTGATTCTCATCTAAAAATAATGTATAGATTTTCAAAATACTAACATCTGCTTACACTAAAAGGAGATAAGGAATAAAAAAGAGCGAAACAGTATTATTACATTTTACCCATGGTATATACAAATATTTTTGAAATGAGAAATCCTTTCTAACGTAGTGGTCAATTGTCAATGTGTAGAATTTTGATCATTAATAACATAATAATTAATAACTTTCGACCCGTTTACCCATATGGTGTACAAGGCATGTTTCAAACTTCGATATTCCATATCGCCACCTATCATATACTGAAAAAGGTGATTTATACTCAAACATTACATTTTTATTCATCTACCTAAGCCATAAGATCAAAAGAAAAATTTCTTATTATTATGAATCTAGAACCTTAATCAGTGGTTTTCTACATTAGTATATTTATTTATATTATTTTATTGATTGTGTTGGTTTTGATTAGCTCATAGGTAACTTTGTTGTTTTTCATATGATATCATAGCGCAATAAAAATTATTATTAATATAAACTCTGCAATGAAAATCGTAGCCAATTCCTTGCAAGTTATTATGTCTCCAATTTTATTACTGTTTCACTGTTTGTTAAAGTAGTTTGGCATAATTTTAAGTAAAGAAGTTACGGCTACCTGCTTGAACGTCTCGCTCGCCCTTAAACATGGTCGTGACGATATTAAATGCACCGAAGACAAATACATGGGATCCATTTCGCCCTTGTACATTCAATTACGGTTAGAAATCGATAGAATCCGCTTACATTTGTAGATTGAAGATGTGGTTTTGATTAGAATGAAATTAAGTTCTTCACATTCGAGTAATAAATCCGCCTGGTTTGAAATTAATCTGCTTGAACGTTACTGTTCTCCAAATTTAACTTTCTTCTCTTCTTCCGTTGAATCGTAATAAAAGTGAACAGAGCCGTCCCTATGTTAAATGGTGCCCAGGGCGTGCAAGAAGTATGCGCCCTTTTTACACCAGTTTTTTCTCAGTTTTTCGAGAGATTCTGTTATTTTGTCATTCCTGTTCATACTGATCAGATATACAGGTGTAGAGGTCACCTATCGCGGGGAGTCATCATCATCATCATCATCATCATTAAGGGGCAGAAATTGAACCCCTAGATGCACTTAGCCCACTGCAAGGGTCACAGCTTTCTCTCTCTCTGTCACTCTCTCTCTCTCTCCCTCTCTCTTGCTCTCTCTCTCTCTCTCGCTTATTACTGGTGACAGGATTTCTCATAGGACAATGTCATCTGAATAAACATCTATACTTAAAGTAGGAATTGTTGACCCAGGTTGTAGTAGATGCGGAAAGGCGGATGAAGCTGCCTCTCATATCCTAGTGGAATGTTCAGCACTTATCTTAGGCTACGACAGAGCATACATGCCACTTGAGGCCATAAGAGATATCAGTCCATGCAGAATTCTAGCCTACGTCGCTGCCTTAGGCCTGCTGGACTTGTATCAAGAGGCGCACAATGGATTCAATCAACCGTTCTAAGTGCTCTGGACTTGTTCGACCCCGTATTAATTGATTGATTGAATTCATTCATTATAAAAGCATGATGAACGAACGAAAGACGTCTTAATCATCTAAAGAAGATGAATCTGTATGTTTTTGAAAATAAGCAGCATTACTGATATTATTCTCTATTAATATTGCTAAAATCTGAACCTATTTCATTCTTTGATATTGAAATCTAATGTATAAGAGCTGAATTGCTAAGCAATACACAGTTGACCTATTTTGTCTCAATATTGTTGAGTGCTCAAGGTGGAAACTAGTTCATAAAGAAGGATCTACGTAAAGTAATTATTATCGGAGGTAATTGATATCAAAGTGTGAAATGTAGTATTAACCCATTATTCTACTAAGAATTCTGTCGACACACAAAATATGTAAATTAAGATGTGTTTTTAGCTTGCCAAATAACGTGAGCTTGCTAGAGAAGATTTCAAGAACTTCGTGTATAGAATATAAATGTGCAGGTATTTTTAGATCTTATGTTTTTAAACACAATCGGCGTTTCGACTATGTTGTTTTGTAAATGGTTTGTTTTTGTGAAGGCCAAGATTCTTTGGAATGATGCTTACTTGAGGGAGTAGAAATAGACGCTTTTGCCTTTGTAACTTTTACATCGCCTCAGATCGTTTTCAAGGGTTTTTCGTTTGCATCTATTTTGATGGTTCTACTTCACTACGAGAAATCGTTATCTACAACTAAATTAGACAGTCGTTATCGACATATACAATGGATTGCGTCATTTTTTGTTTAATGAACTGAAACGTTGAAGCTTCGTAGAAATAAAACACAATTTAGTTTATAACCCGCTTCGAAACTGCTAATGTGTCACGAAACAATTGTTACCAATTAAACTTTGCATTTCGTATAAATTACTTATTTGAACAACATTAAATTGCAATATGTAAACGCCAAATCCATAGATACATTCTTAGAAATAATGTTATTTGTTAACATTTTGCAATGATTAAAACTAAAACAGCAACGAGGCTAATTTGAAAATTCCCTATAATAATTATGAAATAGATTCTAATAATACTAATCCAGAATATGATTAACTTTATTGATGAGCTGATATTCGGATACATTTGGAAGTTATGAGGAATATAAACATGTTAGTATTGGTGATCCAAAGGGAATCTAATCTTGCGTAAATATATTAAGGTGACAGAGGTTCCTTTCACGTCATTGTGCATGAACTGCTATAGAGGAAATTTGGCTGTCACAGCTGAATTTAGGATCAAAAGCTTCGAAAATACCATTTGTCTAATAAATCAATGATCCCGAACTTCTCATTGAGGAATCATTACATTTGGAGAGCTTTTACTTGATAGGCATCAATGAATTGTGAATAGCAATAAAAACAGATCGATGCACATTGGTAAATAAAATGTAAGCTAATAATGTCTACTGTTTCAGAATGCCGTTACTCAATGCATGTATTTGGATTGAATAATCCTTCTCACGTGTTATATTTATGAGATAATGTAAAAGTCATAATTCTGCTAAACGAGAATTTATTATGGTATATTCACTTTGAAAATTACGTAGAATTAATATTTTTTTACTGAGACATTCCATAAATATCATTCAAATTTGATTTCACATCAACTTGTATATTCCATTTTTTTTTTGATTTATCGTGTAGATAAATTTCGTGACGGAGGTCGAGACAGATAGACAGACAGACAGACGAATTTCTTTGAAGTTATTTAAAATTTGTTGAACAATACTAGGATTCTGAGACTTATTTTAACGATTTTAGAAATAGCTTCAGTAAATGCAATACGCTGTTCTGGAGAGAATAATCAGTACTTTATAGGAAAGCGATAAAACAAAATAATTATAACAAGAGAAGTACTATACAAGATTTATTGGTTTACATAAATTATGAGGTATTTACAAAACAAACGGCTAAAGTACATACAATTGTGATAAAATGATGACTAGACGTGTGCAGTCGCGAAATGTTTAAGTTTGAGTAAAATTATTATTACTCATGAATTGGATTTAATATAAGTCGTATTCCACTCAAAAAATTAGAAGACTGTATAATGGACAAAAAATGAGCGAAAAAAGTGAAGCTGACTAAGGTTAACCCATGTGTAAATAAAATACGTTTTGAATTTTATTATATTTGACTATATTCCTACCATCCTTAAAACATAAATTAAATTTTTCATTTGAAACTAAAGAATTGTGGACAAACACTTCAGATAATTGCTTTTCGAGCGAATGCAAATGTATATGCATATAGATATGTATAAATCCTAAGAAATAAACAACAAAGCCGTGAGGAAATCATACTCCTGTTTAGAATAATACGGATTCATTTTGTGACCATACTGTTGGTGTAAAATAGATACATTTCCTGGCAGTTCGTTTAATAATTCACTGTTTCACAAATGTCTGCCTCATTGCGTAAAAGGCAACATATTTGAATGTATATATTCAAAATATAGCTTTCATGTCGAAGAAGATTACTACTTTGAGGTTTTAAATAAGACAGTCAGGAAACCTCGAATTGATAAAAGCGTAGCTGGATGAAAATTTACTGAAATTAAATTGCGGGAAAAGAAAATTTATGGCTTTCACATCTTATGTAAATATACAACCCAACGGTGACAGTTTAACAATTCATGCGTATGAATGCAAGAACAGAGAAACTTGTTAATGCGATGTATTAATTCAAAGGGTGAATTTTACAGAAATTGTAGACTTTTCACAAAAACGACTTGACGCTTGAACACTGACATTACAATTACCATACAGCTATTTGTGTATTGATTATATAGTATTCAAATTCAAAACATAGAGTAGGTCTAGGATAAGAAAAGAACTTGTCATCATACTACATCATTTGAAAAAAATGTGCTGAAGCACATATTCAAATATTGGTACAAAATTAGTTAATTTGTGTATATCATTTAATCTCTCGTAGAATTTGATTGTAATGAAATATTATATTTCCTTTTATGTGCAATCGATGACAACCAGATATCTGTAACAAATTAACGGAATCATCAATTTATTTTGCAATAATGTGTATAATTCAATTAATATGTTTTTAGCTAGCTTGGTAGTGACATTTATAGTTTGATACGTTATTACAGATTTAAAATACATATTTCACTGATCGTAACAGGTTGAAATAACTAATTAGGATATTATTTACATTCCATTGAAACTATTATGACTATAATCATATTATAAAATAACTAATTGATTGTTGGTTATTAGTTTGAAACCCGCCATTCCGAATTTTATAATAAGACTAGTCGATATACTTGGCGGTACCCGGGCTTCAGAATAGGAATCCCCACAGAATTTGTTTCTAAATAGCAAGTTATATAAGTACTACGTTAGTAAGAACATTTAACGCGGGCGGCTTCTTCTCAGTACTTACCTACTTTAAGAGATGGAAATGGAGGATAGGGTATTACTTTTGAAAACCCATGCAGGCAGTGACTTTCGGCTTGTTTTAAAGATCAACTGTGCAAAATTTCATAGAGATCGGTAACTGTTTTAAAGGGTAGAAAAGGGGGATTGGATAGATGTTCCGAAATACTATGTCATCAGTGACTTTTCGCTTGTTTTGGAAGTCAAATGAGCAAAATTTCAACAAGATCAGTACTTATTGGCGTTAAGGGATAGGGAAGGGCATGAAGGTAATTTTTTCAAAATCTCATATAGACAAGTCAGTGACTTCCCTCTCGTTTTTTAATGGTAAAGTGTGCGAAATCTCATTAAAAACGGTACTTATCTGTTGAAGGGCGAGAGGGGAAGACGGTTGAATTAGTTTTTTCGAAATCGTTTATAGGTAGTTACTATTTTGACCACTTTAAAGAGGTCTGCTGAGAAATCTGACATCATAACTCCTAAATTGGAGGAAAGCATCCCCCTACTGAATCGCGATAATTTATTGCTATTCAAATACAAATCCCGGAAATCACACTTACTGAAATATTACGTTTCCTTCGAGAATCATTTGCACCATTTGATTCCGAAGACACTATTTCGGCAAAAACAACCGAATTAAATCCCAGGAATATGGGATGTACGATATACGCATGTCCGAATTATCCAATACGCCACTACGCCATGGCGTAGGGCGGCAAATGTTTAGGGGGCGGTCCCACGAGCTTGGCGGAATTTGATAATTTTATTTTATGAAATAAATTCAAAAATTCTCTTTACCAAGGCTTTCAAATGTCTTTTCCAAAATCAAATTTAACAGATAAGTGAGGAATATATTAGTATACACAAGGAAAAGTATAATTAAAAAGTTCAATTTAGTTTATGAACATGAAAATTTTCACTGTATTTTTTGTGATTTTGAATTCCTTAAGTGGACTGCTCAAATTCTTGTTGTCGTGGAGACGCCTGATATCGCAATCCAGGCCTGGGTTTACTGGGTCATTCATGACGGGCTGAGTCGATTTGTATATGGGAAACTACATGGACTAGATTTCTGAAAAGTGGATGTTATATCACAGAGTAGGTATAATATCTACTCTGTGGTTGTACTACGAATATGCAAAGGTGCAAATCATATTTTCTTCATTATCATCGTGGAACAGTCTGTACATATTGTTATAGACGAACCGTTTCTCCAAACTCACATTTACAGCTTCAAACACGTAATGCAGCTGATACTTTTTCGACATAAATTACAATTATCTGTTGCAGAGAATCGTTTAGAGAGAAAGGGAAAATAAAAGTTGATGGATAGCTTCGCCCCAGGTTTCCTGTAGTTGTTCTACTATGTCACCTAGTTAGTGACTCACTACAATGAACCTACTTCCGCGATAATCCCCACGCCGAAAAGTATAATTTTCATGTAACTTCCAATTTTGGAATTGGATATAACTTGTTCGTTTATATACAGGTGTTCGTGAAATGGCGTTCATAAATAATCTAGTATATTCCCGAGCCGTGACTGTTTAGTTACCACCCATGCTCGAAATAACATCATATGCGGAATTGATTTGATTCCTGAATATTCAGGACACGAAATTGATTGTTTTCAACACAGAGTTCATCAAAATACACTTTTGAACGTATTCAAAAGGTTTTTATTTTGATTATCTTATTCATACGTTTTAATAACAATTTCATAGTTACCAAACTACCTTCTTCAGTTCGATTTGAACTTAATTATGGGGTCTCCAAAATACATTGTGCCGAATCCAATTGAACAAATGTCGCTTCCCAATTGTGATTCTGACATACTTCAATTTGTGCCTATTCTGATATACTGCAAAGGAATTAATATTGATTTGAATTCAAAATTGAAGAATTGCCGAAATTCGGAAATAAAAATTCTAAATATCGGGAAGTCGTGACAAACGGCTCCGGTTAAGTAGAATCTTCATAAAAAACAGAGTAAGACTAATATCGAGTTGATCTTCACCGAACCTCACCCATATAAAAGAGTATGCAATGTCTCGAACAATTCCCATTAGTGATATAATGTTCGAAAAACATCGTGTGACTCAGCAGTGGAATGTTGGGACAGAAATTTTTCTTGGTTTTGAGGTTATAGGCATAAGGAAAGACCTTACTACGCAAAGAGTTTCACAACTTCTTCGCTCGACAGAAAAATTAAGTCTGGTAGGAAGAAGTTCGGCAGGTCAATGAAGACTAGCTTGAGCTCATCTAGTCCGCTTATCTGGAATCTCTCGGGGTGGAACAACATACGATATTTTTGAAATATCTATGGGAAAAGGGAGAGATTGTCCACCTTTCTACTACGATGTTCTAGAGAGACAATGAATTCGCAAGTGTGATATCATCAATTACCTAGACGAATATCCCTCTTCTGGATAGAATCCAAGAGCTTCAGCTTATGTTTGGGAACCGAACTCCAAACATGTGAACACTAACTTCAAGACAAGTCAAATCTGTGCTTTGTAGATTATGAGGAGCTGCTGGAATGTAAAGTATCTCATGGCACGGAATATAAAACCAAGCTTTTGTGAAGCGGTTTCCGGAATGGACCTCACATGATCATCGCATAAGCGGGTGCTGTTGGTGGTGATCCCGAACATGGATATGGAAGACTTTCACGAGAATAATTGTACCTGGCATCATAATATTAGGGATTGTGGGATCCACGTTTTTGGAGAAGATGCAAGCTTGAGTTTTGGCTATATTAAACTCAACTAGGTTATCAGATCCCCATTTGGAAATTAGAGCCAGATCTCCATTGATTGCGTCGATCTGTCTCTATCCCGCTCCTCTGGCTTCATTGGATGGTATAGGGTGAAGTGTATCATATGCAAAGTTGTGGACGGGACAGGTGGTCACTTCCAACAGATTGTTTATATGGAGTAGAAACAAAGTAGGTGTCAAGACAGGTCCCTATGGAACACGAGCATTGATAGCCATTGCATCGGAGGATACTCCGTCAACCACCACATAGAGTGATCTATATGAGATAAAATTTGCCTACTTGGAATCGCTCTGGGTGCTATTTTCAATAACCTCTGGAAGTTATTGTACGTGATTTCAAAACATTCCTGTTATCGATTCCGGGGGAACATGGTTTTCAGGGGTGATAATCAAGAAAACTAACTGAATTTAGGTTTCCGAGATACTGTAAGTCGGTTAATCGCCATATAAGGTTGCAAGTAACATCGCAGTCGAATTCCTCTTCCACGACAATGTATTTTAACGCAGTTCAATCTGAATTAATGAAGTCGACCAAAACACAAATTCTGAAAATCTGCAAGATTTGAAAATTCATAAGATTTTCAATAATCCTAGGAACTTATTCTATGGAATCTTAGAACACTTAGAACAGAATGGACTTCACATGATCAACCTATGGGAGGGTGGTGTTGTGGTAATACCGAACGAACATACATTCGTTCTCTGTGGGTAAAAATTGAATTTCACCGAACCATGCTTGTGGAGAGGTGGATAATAATATGTTCACCCTATAAAATGGTGCGCATATACTCCAGAAAAATTAACTCGGAATAAAAACCCGTTTATAAGGTAAGTAAACGAAGTAAGGTAGATAACCGGAAACTACGGTAGAAACATGTGGAAGCGTGTTTGGGCTGCGTGAAGCTGCGTGAATCACATACATTTAATAGTACAAATGGTCTTGCAAACAAGCATACATAAATCAAAGTAATAGGTTTTTGCGAGATGGCGTAATTCAAATGATAAATTTCTAAGCTTATCGTCTAGATGCGAGCTTTGTGTATTTCTTTTTCATAAAGACGTTAAATAATTATAAGATTACCTAATTTTTTTAATGTCGTGACATCTGCTTTGCTTAATAAAAATTAATATATGCATTATTTCACTAAGCACTAAGTATGTAGGCATTACATATTCCTATGAAAACTTTTCGTATCAATTGAAAAACGTACCTCTCTATACGGCGGGATTTTTTGATAGAAAAATGTGGGCTTAGACATCTTGAAACCGATGTCACTGACGCGAAGACTGGCGCGGGGGTGCGTTGTGATATATATATATATATATATATATATATATATATATGTAGAACTGGATTCTCGGGTATTGATCCGCGTTGTGTGGTTTCGGTCCTCAAAAGGACCAATTTCACGACGTTTCGGCAAAGTCGCATTTGCCATCTTCAGGTGATTCGACCGTAGAGTCTGGAAAATCTAGGCGAACTGACGCTTACTTGGAGGGACAGGTATTTATATCCCCCCTTTATGCTTGACCTTTGGACTTTCGAACTATTTCACGCTTGGTTGATTTCTACGTGTTTGGCTCCGAGTGACACGTTTGGATGACGTCATTGCGACGCTGGAATCAGCCGGAAAGTTTCCGTGACCTGTTGCACGTGCACTGGATACCACGTTCTCTCTTGTTTTTGGTTGTATCTTCCGACTTTCTAAAGCGGGTTTCCATGTTGCTGGTAATCTTAGTCCGTCATCTCGTTTGTTAAGACTATGTGGACGTTTCTCGATCTCTATTGCCTCCCTGGTTATTCTGGTGTAGAAGTGTTCAATGTTGGCTAGAGTCTTTGTGCCGCTAAAGTTGATCATATGGCCCGTACTTCTTACATGCTCAGCTAGTGAAGACGTGGTTTCGTTTTTCGACACAGCGTTCGCATGTTCAGTCTTTCGCACATCAATGCGTCTGTTGGTCTGTCCGATGTATGTCTTTTCACAATTACCACATGGCACCTCGTACACTCCTTGGCATTCTAGAGGAATTCTGTCTTTTGGATTCCGAAGAACATTTTTGATTTTCCTATCTGTTGTGAAGGTTGTTTTGATATCATGACGGCTCAGTATTTTGCAGATTTTGTCAGTTGTGCCTTTTATGTAAGGTAGAAAAGCGTTTCCCACTGGTTGATCTTCATTATTGACATCCTTCTCATTATTGCGTTGAGAGTTATGAATCTGTTTTCTTGAATAGCCATTCATCCTAAGGGCTGCTCGGATGGTTTCCATTTCTCCATCGAAGTTCTCCGCATCAGCGAGACGTTTTGACCTTGTCATGAGGGTATTTACGACTGATTGTAGCTGGGATGGATGGTGATGCGAGTTACTATTCAAATATCGGTTCGTGTGGGTCTTCTTTCTGAATACTGTATGTCCCAAACTGCCGTCAGTTTTCTTTGTTACCAAAACATCTAGAAATGGTAATTGGTTGTTCTCTTCGGCTTCTATTGTGAATTTTATCCGATCATGGATTCCATTCAGGTGATCGAGAAACCCTCTTAGTTGTCCTTCTCCAAATCATCCAGATGTCCGAAACTGTATGGTCTCCCAAAAATACACAAGCCAGCAGTACCTCTGAGACCAATAGTAAGCTCTATCGGCTCACCATCACATGCATTAGCAAGATTCCTAGCCAAGAAGTTACAACCGCACGTTGAGACAGCATCATCGTATGTGAGGAACGCGGAACACTTTATCGAACTTCTAGATATGCAAATAGTAGGACCTGACGACATATTAGTAAGCTTCGACGTAGCATCCTTGTTCACACAGGTACCCATAAACGAAGCCCTAGAGATCATCCAACATAAATACAAACCGGAAGGATACATTATTGACTTGGCCAAACACTGTGTAGCCAATACTTACTTTATGTACGAGGGACAGCGATATAGGCAAATCGAAGGAGCACCGATGGGATCACCAATCTCACCAGTGATCGCAAATCTTTTCATGGAGGATTTTGAAATTAAAGCTCTTAACACAGCGCAACTAAAACCCAAACTTTGGCTCAGATATGTAGATGATATTTTCGTTATTTGGCCACATGGAGAAGGACAACTAAGAGGGTTTCTCGATCACCTGAATGGAATCCATGATCGGATAAAATTCACAATAGAAGCCGAAGAGAACAACCAATTACCATTTCTAGATGTTTTGGTAACAAAGAAAACTGACGGCAGTTTGGGACATACAGTATTCAGAAAGAAGACCCACACGAACCGATATTTGAATAGTAACTCGCATCACCATCCATCCCAGCTACAATCAGTCGTAAATACCCTCATGACAAGGTCAAAACGTCTCGCTGATGCGGAGAACTTCGATGGAGAAATGGAAACCATCCGAGCAGCCCTTAGGATGAATGGCTATTCAAGAAAACAGATTCATAACTCTCAACGCAATAATGAGAAGGATGTCAATAATGAAGATCAACCAGTGGGAAACGCTTTTCTACCTTACATAAAAGGCACAACTGACAAAATCTGCAAAATACTGAGCCGTCATGATATCAAAACAACCTTCACAACAGATAGGAAAATCAAAAATGTTCTTCGGAATCCAAAAGACAGAATTCCTCTAGAATGCCAAGGAGTGTACGAGGTGCCATGTGGTAATTGTGAAAAGACATACATCGGACAGACCAACAGACGCATTGATGTGCGAAAGACTGAACATGCGAACGCTGTGTCGAAAAACGAAACCACGTCTTCACTAGCTGAGCATGTAAGAAGTACGGGCCATATGATCAACTTTAGCGGCACAAAGACTCTAGCCAACATTGAACACTTCTACACCAGAATAACCAGGGAGGCAATAGAGATCGAGAAACGTCCACATAGTCTTAACAAACGAGATGACGGACTAAGATTACCAGCAACATGGAAACCCGCTTTAGAAAGTCGGAAGATACAACCAAAAACAAGAGAGAACGTGGTATCCAGTGCACGTGCAACAGGTCACGGAAACTTTCCGGCTGATTCCAGCGTCGCAATGACGTCATCCAAACGTGTCACTCGGAGCCAAACACGTAGAAATCAACCAAGCGTGAAATAGTTCGAAAGTCCAAAGGTCAAGCATAAAGGGGGGATATAAATACCTGTCCCTCCAAGTAAGCGTCAGTTCGCCTAGATTTTCCAGACTCTACGGTCGAATCACCTGAAGATGGCAAATGCGACTTTGCCGAAACGTCGTGAAATTGGTCCTTTTGAGGACCGAAACCACACAACGCGGATCAATACCCGAGAATCCAGTTCTACACATTACGTCCGCGAGAACCTAAGAAGAAACATATATATATATATATATATATATATATATATATATATATATATATATATATATATATATATATATATATTCTTTTATTGATATTCTTGAACCATTTGTAATATTTGTATGTTTTCTTGGTATATTGGTTTACCACAATTTTCATTTTTTATACTCAGTTATATCCCTGGACATATCAACGAGGTACTACATTTCTTCTTTGGGGCGTACTGTCTGCCAAATTATCGAATAGTTGCGAAAAATATTCTTAAACACGATTTTCTGATTTTCCGTGGAAAATCTGACTCCTCTAATAACGTTCGTTTTGAAGGAAAATACATTTTGAACAACTTTTATTTTCATTTTTTCAAGAAAAAGCCTAATTTTTATTTCAACGCATTTTACGCGGAAACCGCGCGGAAAATCAAAAAATGTTATGGAAAATCTTTTGTGGCAATTTTTATTTCCTACAACTTTTATTCTAAACTTTTTTTGATACATCTCTTGGCTTTTGAGATATTGGCTGTAAATCATATATATACATATATGTATCTATATATCACAACGCACCCGCGCCAGCCTCCGCGTCAGTGACATCAGTTTTTAGATATCAAAACCTACACTTTTCTACCAAAAATCCCCGCCGTACAGAGAGGTCTGTGGAAAATGTCTTATTCGCCTGGAGTAATAGAGAATTTACAGATGGAACAAACGATCAGTTAAATTTCCATATAAACTGTCCATATAGTGGACACTTAAAAGATGTTCTGTTCCTTTCGTTATATGCTGATGCCTATAATCCACAATAATTTTTTATTGTTAAAATGGTTGCTACAGTTCACTTGAATTTGTTTTGTTTCAAACTTCTTCTCTATCATTGATGTATTTAATCACTGTAGTTTTAGTTTAGTTTTTTAGATAACTCAAACCAAACCTAACATTGCGAAATGATTGTGGCAATTCATCAGATAAATTATAAACTATGTTAGCCTTTTCAAGTTTATTAGCTTATACACTGATTTTATTTTCCCGGCAAGATCATTAGTTGAAATAAAGGGAGGATTCACATGTTAAGGAATCGAACATAGATAATAAACGCGAGGTGTTGTATTGTTATTTTGTTTGGAAATCTACGAAAGACCTTACCACATTTTTGAATCTTTATTTGCCTTTAGAGCAATATGCATTTTCCGATACATTACACACACCTGTTGCCACGTATTCTCCAATATGTAAGACTATAACCTAACACACTTCCATGTCATTTTCTTTTTAATCTTGTAGATCATGTTGTATCTATTTAATGCAGATCTATTCTGAATTTTCGCAATTATATGAAGAAAGATTTCATACTCTTGTTACTGATTGCGTCTTAGATTTTTAGCTAGTGTAATGATTTGTAAGATATTCTAATGGAATATTCTCAACTCTTTCTTGTATGCTGTGAGGTTAGGATCAATGTTCTTGGATTATTAACTGAATCGATTTTTTTTTCATTGAATTAGTTCAGAGTAAAATGAATAATGAACAACTATTGTGAGTTGTATAGGCCGAAACGCATAGAAAAAAAATCACGTTTTATCTCACGAACATTCTTCTATAATTTTAAGAAACTATGAGGATATCAGCAGCACAAATCGCTTATAAGAGTTTCATTTGTAGCAAAATTATATAGTTATGTTATAATAGAAACAACAAGGCAAGGTATGTATCAGAAATATTGGGCTTTCAACTATATGTCATAAGCATAATAACAACTAAACAATGGAATCGTTTACGCCAACTAAAGATCTAGCCAAACGTGTGTTATACCCTTTATTCTAGTGATAACACTTTCGCTTTAGTTCTCGAACAATTTAATACGATATAAAATGTCTGGGAGCCTTATTCTCGTTCTCAGAATCTGAGATTGCTTTTATTACTACTATTAATAAGTCCTGTGATTTGTTAATTTGTAAAGAATATGGAATAAAAGTAAATTGCAAATGTGAAATTTGGGAATCTCCCACCGAGATCTTTTATCACGTATTCTTTGATCTCGTACGTTATTTCCTAAATATATTATCACCAGTTACAATAAAACTCATTTTATATTCGAGAAGGAAACCGTTTTTATTTTGCCAGTGAGAATAATAGATATAAATAATGTATTTGTCCCCGACATTCATTGTGATATTCGTGAATTATTCCTGAAATATATACTGTAACAGATAATGATTGAAGTAGTATTCTTCTTGCAATACAATCTTTGATGCGTGCATTTTGAGGATTGTTGGAAAGGTTATGCTGTGCCAAATGTTCGAAATCTATGAATTTATTCAAACGTTCCTTTTGTTTCCATTTCCCTCTAGTTTATCCACACTAGAAAATATTTGAGGTGTGTTTCAAAGCCTTTGATAAAATCGTAGTTTGATTCTGGTCTGGAACGTAGCTAACCAATGGCGTAGCAAATAACCCACGATCCTCAAAACATACTTGACATCCGGACCTCTCTCACTTCTGTGGCTATCAAAAGTTACTGTTGTAGATACATTACGGCTAGAAACTTAGTTGGAATATATGTTACGAATATATTACTGCTTATATGT
This sequence comes from Endomychus coccineus, assembly GCA_958510875.1. NCBI lineage: Eukaryota > Metazoa > Arthropoda > Insecta > Coleoptera > Endomychidae > Endomychus > Endomychus coccineus. The sequence goes on along the minus strand of OY294071.1, from coordinate 37,090,808 downwards.
ACAAGCTTATTTTAAATTTCATGCGGACAATCATCCATATTATTGGTTTTGATGTAGAATCTCTCTTAACCACTGTTCCCATTTCAGATACAATTTCAATAATCTCTAAATCTTGTGTTGATTTAATTGCATCGCATCGATATTAAAAATACTGCAATATTCAAAACTGCAATTCCGCCTGTTATTTTTATCTCACATTTGACTATAAATATCTTCAATCTTCTATATTTATTCATACGTTTTGAAGATGACACGCTAGGCTGCTATCGCATATATAGTCAGGTTAGTAGTTCTATAATTTAAGTGATAAAAAATAAGAACAAGCGTTTTGTTATATCTGGAACAAATATGTGGTATTAAAAAAGTGATATTCTATTACTTCTATCAGTGTTCTGCACCAGATTTTTTTTCGTTATTTCACACAACTCATATGAAAATTAATACTACAATATCTCGCACGATATATTTTATCAAAAAAACAAAGAATGCTGTAATAAATATACCTACTAATGTTCTCTGACTGTAGTTAACAGTTGAATGGATTATATGTCAATAATTCCATGTTACATTATATTATTGATTGATATATTAAGAAACGATGAAACTTTCGGAACACGTGATAAAGTGAGGAGATTAAAAGAGAAAAAATCTCTTCTAAACATCTTCCTATTCAAAGTGAATTCGGTGACTTCAACTTTAGTTCCCAAGGATCGTTATTTTCGGCTTGCAAATGAGTTCAAAGGGCATCGAAGAAAGTTGCTATTCATTTATGAAAATGTAATATCACTTGTCACAATTCCCACGTTGAATATAGAAAGTTGAATTGAAAGAGAAGAAAATATCATCATAAAAGTTATTATCTGAGGTTTTCTGAACTATACGTACATTCCCTCTGATCATCTAATTCGATGAGGAATACAAGAATTGAATTATCCATCTATCTAGCATCTAAATTGACAATATTATGGGAGCTGGCTGATGAAAATAACACAATATCTTTCATATATTCATTTTAGTAATTATGTGATATCTGTGTTCTTTCCTTATGACAACCAAGTCATAGTGTGAGGTTTTCGGGGTTCGTTAGACCGTTAGAGTATAGATAGTTAACATTTATTTGTTCCATTTACACTGTTTACATGACAGTGAAGAACACACCAAAAAAAAAGTGAAATACACATAAGTGACATAAAACATGAAAAATTATACAATATTTGAAATGAGCATGTGTAAATCAATTCAAAACAAAATGACTTATTAAAATGAGTATTATAGAAACGATACAATAAAAACTAGAACTATAACAGTACATTTTGGATTTCATTAAAAGACACGTTTTCTACAGTTTAAAATAGAATATCGTTGTCTTGAAGATATTAGTCCAACGTGTAATACGATTTTTTAAAGATTTCGTTCAATGTTATTTGAAGATTGCACTCATACGTTAATGGGCAGCTTATTATACTGGGTTCCCCATAATAGACTACCCATTTTAATATTTGAATTACAATTTTTTTAATTAACAAAACAAACTTTATATTTTACTAAATTACAGCTAACTCTTTGGGATCTATGATAACTTATAAATATTTGGCTATTAAGATATATTAAGAATCACCTCTTCTGAATGACCTCCACCAACTTCAACAGATTTTTCAATATTAGATAAAAAGTGGTTCATTACACGGCGTAGCAAACCTTCGTCTATTCCTTCAACTTCTTCACGAATTCTGACTTTCAGTTCCTCGATTGTACCTGGACGACTCGCAAACACTTTGGCTTTCAAATATCCCCACAGAAAAAAATCGGGTTCCGTTAGGTCAGGGGACCTCGAAGGCCAAGGCAAATCTCCGAATCGAGAAATGAGTCGGCCATTAAACATTTCTCGCAGGACCCTCATTGAGTTCCTAGCGGTATGAGCTGTTGCCCCATCTTGTTGGAATAGTGAGGCATTGTTTAGTAATCCTCGTCTATTCAATTCTGGAATGAGAAATGTCTCTAGCATATTAACGTAGCGCTCGGATGTTACTGTTACAGCGCGGTTATTTTCATCCTCAAAAAAATAAGGGTCAATAATACCAAAAGATCCTACTCCACACCACACAACAACTTTTGGATTATGGAGGTTCTGTGTAAAGATTTCACGAGGATTTTCATTTGACCAGTATCTAAAATTCTGTTTATTGACCATGCCGTTCAAATAAAAATTTGCTTCGTCGGGCATGAATTGCTCCTTGATGTAAATCCAAAAATTCTTGACAAAATGCTAACCTTGCTTCTTTATTTTGATTGCTAAGGTGCTGTGCCATTTGATATTTATAGGGATGCAATTTTAAATTCGATCTAAGCTTCCCTTCGATATTCCTAGGATAAGGGTTTGTCGATTAGCAGACCTTTTAGGACTTCTCGTAAACGCAATTCTAACTCGTTCAATATTTTCTGGTGTACGAACTGTTCTTCGACGTCCAGGCTTCTTCAAATTTTGTACAGAACCATTTTCACGCCAATGACGAACCCATAACTTAACAGTTTTACGATTTGGCGCGTTACCCCTATTGTTGTTATTAAACTGACGCCGGAATGCACGCCTAACTTCGTTATCGAATTGCTTCTTATGTAGGTTTCTACACAAAACACACGTTGTTGGACTGAGTAATCCATGAAAGTTCAAACGGATGTTGGAATAATGTCTCAAAGCAAAAAAATTAAATAATCATTGATGAAAACTAACAAACTTCTCGTAGAATTTAAAATTTATTTGTGACAGGCGCCTACTTGATTAATAATTTACTCAAATCCCAAAGACTACAGAAGATAATCCCACAGAGAATAACCTATTTAGTTATCTCGTAGGGAATTTATTAATAATATAAAATGGGTAGTCTATTATGGGTAACCCAGTATATCTTAATAATTGAGAACTAGACATTTCTATGGAGGTAAGTGTTGAGTGGACTATATGTGCTATTTGGAAAAGTAGATTTATATATTTAAAACACGTGAGGCAATGGTGTGCATAAATGCGTACGATTCCCCCATATACAGTTATATGGCAAGAGCTATACTGAATTTCAATTTTTATTCTAAGATACCAAGAAATTACATTCGCAAAACTGAGATTGTCTCATATTCTCCTGCAGTTCTGCAAAATCTATTAGACGCCATAAAAATTAAAAATTAAGCAAAAAGCTTGTAGATTCACGGGCGCGGATAGCGCTAAATATGACAAATGCGACTACTGCAAATTTCAAATGAATAAAATTAGAACATAATTGTTAGTTTGATACTAATATTGCCCAAACCCGTGCGCACGTTCACCCGATGGGGTGGGGAACGGTGTGCAAAGTTGATTTCGCATTTTTAACAATATTGTGCTTTTACACTTTTATTTTATTCATATATTATTTTACATAATTGTACTATACTGATTAGCGGTTCTTTCAACCATTTCAGATTCATGTTAGCTATCATGTAATTGCCACAAGAACGATTATGGCTTAAGTAAGCACAGATCCTCGAGTAGGTCGATGTTTCACACAGTTAATAGAATTAACAAAAATACGATGTTTCTTGTAATTAATGAATTTATGTAATTCAAGATTTAATGACACCATACCAGAGGAAGGATTCTTTGATAATTAACGGATCTGATAGGTAAATAGGAATGTTAAAGTAAATCCGCAAAAAGTTTGATAATAAATACATGTTTTCATTGACAGCTGCTTCTGCCAGTTAACAGATTGTTCCGTAGATAATAGGTCAATAATGTAATAATACACAACATTCTGACCGCACTACATTCAAACACCTGAATACATGTTACTAACATTACGTGGTGTTGTTTACATTTGGTAAACTACTTACATATACGGATTCAATAATAGGCTAATATTAATAAAGTGTTCTTCGAAATCAAATGTTAATAATTTCTCCACAGTTTATGCATGAATGTATTATATGTATGTATGTCTTGTCTTACATATTTTATTATTTTTATGTTTTATTGTATATTTGATTTACTTACGTTCATATGCTTATTAGAGTTTAGATAGCCATGTTAGGAATTGCAGGAAACATTATATAAAGAACAACATTAATATGATCACATCATATCAAATCCTGTATTCTTTAAGGAACATTGCTCCTCAATTTATTTGAATAAATTCTGTTCAATCTTCTGAGGGTTTAATAGAAACATACAACTCTTCGAATGAGAAACTCCCTCTCATGTACACCCCTATGGCAGGATATCCCGTTCATTCTATTCCGAAACATACATGTGTTACATTGAATAAGTAAAAGCAAGATCTAATAGAATCGATATATTATACGGTTACAATCTTCTGCAACATACCATATTTGAATTACAACAAAGAAGAAAAGTTTCAGTTTTCCGAGAAGTTTCATGTTATCTTTAGACACCGTAGATATTACTTCTTCGAGTTCTTGTTTCATGTCATTTTCTTTTGATTTGACACAACCACTTCCCGCTGCGTGTTGACCGAACGTTGTAGTTCGTACAGATATTTATGATGCATTATATAATTGAAGTGTTCATAAAAACATGAACATATACAATAGTGATTTGTTAGTTTTCCTCTTGCAATTGATGTATGAACCAGTTTGTGCATTTTAATGACTTTCCTCGATACATCTTCATTCTAGGTTCGATCAATTTACTAAGAGCTTTTATCTTATGATGATTCTATATTTTTCGCTTATTTTTGAATTTGATTAACTCTAATTAATTTATTGAAATTATGTATAATAAAAATAGAACTAGAATGTGAAGGAACAAGTATTCATGTATTACAGATAACTGAACTGTGGGATGTATTATTGATCTCCCCCATTTGAACTGAAAAGTTTGTATATCGATCAAAATATTGAAGGTGAAATGAAAAGGGCTTGCATTTATGTTTATCTCACATTTTTCATGTAACTAGTTGGGTGGAGAATCTGTTCTGATAAATTATATGGTTGAATTATGATTGTGTCTTAAGGTCGAACATAACTTGGATATATGTAAGTGTAGGAACAGTCGCCTCAATCATATTACTGCAAAGTTGTAACTTCTGTTTTTGTTTTTGCCGAACTAGGTAATCTTAATACGGTTGTGGAGTTGCTTTGAAAGTCGTCTAAAAATTCGTGTCATGCTGTTTGATAGTGACAAGATCTCGAATCTCTCAACTTCTGAGAGAATGAACAAAATAAGTTTGTTTTCAGGATAAGTTTTGAATTCTTTCCTTAAATTTATTACACATGAGGTTTACAAGGTTTCATTCATCGTTCTGTATCCTTCTTATTTGATAATGCTTCGATTCTGTCAATTCTGGATAGTAAAAAATAATTCTGATATCCGGATTAAATCTAAATATTACACTTCTTTCCAATGAACGTACCCCTTCATCAGTTGTTCCAGGTAAGTCTCATTAGGAGCCAAAACCGAATAGAATGAAGCTAAGAGAAAGATGATGGAAAGAAGATGGGAATGGTAGCTTTTTTGGCCCCATATTTCTCCATTTCCGAAATATCGAGATGAGATTCGTTGAATGCGATCAACAAATTTTGAGATCAATGAAAAGTTATGTGGCAATGTACGTTTAATTGAGATATCTTTACAGTTACTGGAATCAACTGTTTCTCTGGAACATTCTGTATGGTGTATGGGATTTGTTTTCCTTTGAGTTTTCAGTTATATTTCACTTGTGACTCAAGCGCTCAACTATCTCATCCATAACATAACAATCAATACGCGTTGAGAAAGGGAGCAGCGTTGCTCAAATGTGACTTCTTTATGACTATTTTATTTAAGTAAAAAGCTAGAATTCTGCAGGATATTGGAAACCATCCGTTATTCTAAGTTCGAGATATAACATTTTTAACAAAGGTGGTAGGTTCTAGAGATCCTATTCATACCCGACATAAAAGAAACGACCTTGAAGTGTAAGTTTCTGGGTTGTGGATATCTCTAGAGAAAATTGAATTCATGAAAGAACATAGCTAGCTTCGTCCAAACTAATTTATCCTAATATGAAGTATGCTGCAATATATAATTGATGATTGGATGCTTATGTTTCACGGGGACTACGCTGTAAATTATAGTAAACTAGAGAAATACCAATTGAAATTAACATCCGGCTGCGAGGAGTCTGTTTTCAACTAAAGTAATGAGGTTTTTTACATGTTACTATTGTATTTTGTGATAAAGGTAATCACTTTTCAGAACGGAACGTATAGTGCATTTAATAATATTATGATTCATAATTTTGAGAATTGAGTCTTTGACATTCATTTCGAATTTTACGTTATTGAAAGCAAATGAAGAAGAATTTCCAGACTGGATTATTGGAATGGGTAATGAATCGAATAACAATGCTTGTAATAGTCGAATCATATTAGCAAAAAAGCTGGGAAAATTTGCGGGCAACTCCGATCGACACCGGGTTTTTTCAAAATTTTCCTGGACGGATTTACAACATTCCCGAAAAAAAACTAATATGTGCTTTTCCATTTTTCAATTGTTATAGAGGAAAATGGCCAAAAAATTAGGAAATTTCTAAAATTTCGAAATCATGCCAACAATGAAATCTATGAAAACAAAATTAAGAAAACAAACTTTTTTCAAAATATCTGTGTTGATATGAAACAATAGAAAAGAATATAAATACTTACAATTCGTAATAAGTGGATGTAATTATCAATTATTTATTCCAATAAAAATGATAAATTTAAAAAAAATGTCGTTTACACAATAAACACAATTACACAATAAACACAATTACACAATAAACACAATAAAATTCAGCTGCCACGTGCTCAATCAACGGTTTTGAAAGTATGCGTCTCCCCAAGATGATCTTGATATGATTCCAATATAGAAAGTGATCCCTCATTACTTTTCTCCATTACCATGCGTCTTTCTTTCACATTTCTTCTTCATCTTTTTTTCGAACAGCTGTCATATAGACGGTCACGCCACCATATTATCTTGACGCATACATACTCCATTAATACTAGATAATCTCTTGGCCCACCCCTTTCTAAAATTTCTGTATATATTATAGCCCCATCATATTCAGAATTGAAGCGCGGTAATTTGAATGTTACTTCATAGATCGAATATGAATCTTCCACCAATCTGAAAAGATTTGTTACCAGTCACCTCGAAAACCCCCGAGTACAGTTGCCTAGCCATTTTCATGAAAATTGGCAATTTTCCTCTATATTCCTCTATAACAATTGAAAAATGGAAAAGCACATATAATTTTTTTTCCGGGAATGTTGTTAGTCTGTTCAGGAAAATTGTGCAAAAAATCTGTAGTCGATCGGAGTTGCCCGCAAATTTTCCCAGCTTTTATACTTTTTCGTCTAATTTGATCCGACTATAACTACTAGAACAAAATGAATTACACTGAAGTTTTTGACAGTTACTGAGAAGTAAACTATAAACAGAATAAAAAAATATCAATCACTTGAATTGGTCAATAAAGTCTCTTCTAAAGTTTGCCGTTATTTGTATGCAGTACAGACCATCAAACTACCAACAACGGGCAAAGTTTTGGAAGCTTCAATTTGTAGAAGTTTATTATTACTCAAATTCACTTCACTATATTTATATTTCTCAGTGAATAATACAGTTTCAGTTCGATCACGTAATCTGTAAATGTTGTTTACAGGGTGAATAGTATTACTAGGCGAATTAATGTTTGTTATAGAAGGATGTGCTCATAAGTAGGTTAGACATTCCATTATTGTATCACTGGAGCGATAACCCGAACAAATGAATACTGCAAAATTGACCCAATATAAAAAAGAGGCAGTCTGTGGATATCTGTATTGAAAGATCAATTGATTATTATCAATGATGATGCCGGGAACCGGTAAGGTTCCGTATGCCTAGGCTGAAACTCTTTGCACCATTTAGCATCTAACGGGGAGGTTTCCACCGAAGAGTGTTTACGAGGCGCCCCAGTTGTATGAACACTTAAGAATGGGGTTTTGGTTAGGTGATTAGACCTAAAAAGGTTTGGCACCGTTCTCATGCCTACTATCTGAATTTCTTGTGTGTTGCATATCTCTATAGAAAAAGCTCTGTCTCTTAGGGCATGGTTCACGATGTGCATTGTTCCTTCCTTTTCTTGTTTCACATGGGTGAATCGCTCAGGTTCATTTTGTGAAGGTGGTAGTTAAACGGTCCGTTTCAACAGTTTGACAGTTTTAACCAACTTTCACATTTGCTGGAACCAGTCTTCTGTACCATACGATCCTATCAGTGCTTTGGACTGTTCATCATGAGTATTATTCTTAGATCTCAGTGATGACATTGTATAATTTTACGCGGCTTTTACAGAATGGTTGTCGATTATCTGTGGCAATTACGGATTACTTTAATTTGAGAACACCTGAACTCAAATTGAAGGTTATTCTTATAATGAATACAGATAATGCATCAAAAGAGCCATCCTGATATTAAAATGTGTTTTCTGAGTTGATTTCTCTAGAGTAGCTCATAATTTGCTTTGCTCTGTCTGTATGTGATTACAGCAACGCTCTAAACGTTAAATTTTATTAGAATGCATTTTTATCTTTCGGAAAGGTCAATTTTTTCCAAGTTTGTTCAACACGTATACAATAAGTAATAAAGGAGAATTGATCGGTGGACATGGAAAAGCTCTTTTACTTCCTCCTTGTACTCTCATTATTTTAAAAGTCAACACCTGTTCGCTGCTAGTATATTGATATGATTCAATTCATAATCAAAGAGAAAGATCTATTCCCACGTAGTTTGATCTAATTGAACCTCTTCAGCTCAATTAGCATAAACGTAATATTCAGCAAAAAACTTGAGAAACTGAATAAAAGTTTGTTTCGCTATAATAGTTTACTTTTATTTGAGAAGTAGGTCGCTGACTGACAATTATATTCCGCAGACTTTCTAGAGACGAAAGATCTATAATTTATTCATGGAATTAATTTGGACTCCTAACAAAAGAACGTCGTAATCCTTCGAATGTTACATCACGAAACCATCACTAAATTTTAATAGATGGATAACTCCTGATAGATAAATGCCTCCACTATAATCTGAAGTAGAAAAATGCTTAGAGAAATATGTTTGTTACAAGGATTGGATATATAATACATATTTTTACAACTAATTTCTCTGGATGGATTGTTTTTTAATTAACCAAAGTTTAACCTGGATGAATCTGAGTATCTTATTACTTCCATCACTATACGTAATATATAGTGTAAGAAAAAATAGATGAGAATTGTGCCACGTTAAAACTTTATTCCAATTACTGCTGATCGTCTTTGTAGTTATAACCTTATAAATGATGATTATTTATATCATGGTCTGAAAACATATCGCAAATAGCTTAAACCTGATGCTGTGCTTCCAGGTGGTGATCAAAAAGCACAATTCTGCAAAGCAAGTTGCTGTATCATGAACTTCACATGTATCTAATGATTATATCTCACCTTCAAATGATCATTGTAACATATGTATGATTCAAATGATATGTGAGAAAGTGAATATTATTTGACAATTTTGTTTTCAAAAAATAATTTTATAGAAAATCACAATGAAAATCAGGAGCTCCTTGTTTTATTAAATTAGAAGCACAAATGAATTTTTTACTTGTTACAATGTGAAAGACTTCACATAACACTGTCCTTCTGCTCCAGCTTCGGAGAGTATCCCTCGAGGAAGCTGGATAGGCAATGTGCTTTTTCTTATTCCATATAACTACATACAGTTACTTTTTGACGTGACAACGTCTTATAATTCGATGGAGCCGGCTGCACGCACAAGAAAACATGACTCATTTGCCGTTACCTCGCTCTGACCGGCTGTGCGTTACCTCGCTTTGAGGCGTTCCATTTAAGGCTTGAAGTGCAAGCGAGCTCTCGTACTTGAGTGACAGACGCGATGCGCGTGGACAGCTGCTATACAATAATACATTTACATGTTTTCGTAAGTGCAGTGAAAAGTGAATGTGGTGTCAATTGTTTATAGCAACGACAATTGCGGCGATAAAGGTAATGATTCTTTCGATATTAAATATATGTTCAGTGATATATTGTCGAATATTCGTGCTTTCATCATTAAAATAAATAGCATCGGTCCGCTAGTGCAGCGATTGTAGGTTATGCTATAATTGACAAAACTATAACAATAAGTTAACAGAACTGTTTCACGATGAGTAAAAAATCAATTGCTTTACTATTCGATCGAAATAATTATTGAGCGTAGCTATGATTTCAAAAAATTAAAACATAAATGTTGAATCTTCCACATATCATAACAACGTGTCTGAAATGACAGGTAGGACCAGCCAGCCGTCAAAGGGAACAATTTTCTCCTATATCAAACACATTGAGGCGGGCTTTTTAAAAGCTAAATTGACATAATTGTATTTATGCGTACAAATAAATGTAACTTGAACAATTCAATTGTGATTTCCATTTACCTCCTTCTCTATATCCATACAAAATATCTATCAAACAAATAAAATTAAAATTTTCTTTCGAAAAATGAAACCATTCCATCAGTATTTTCTTATGACGTTGTCACGTTCAACTATCGTCAGTAAACCGACTTTACAGACAACCGATTTTTTCTTCGAACAGTTATTGGTAAACACTACAATAACCTAAAATAAAGAACCCAATTTTGTTTGTAACAGTTCATCATATAACAATGTCTCAAAGATGTTGATTATTCTGCAAGTAGAGAATGGTAAAACTCGAATAAAATCAGTAATGACAATTTACATGTTCTCACTACCTAGCATGATATTTGAGCGTTAAAAGCAGTCGAAGCAGGTGGAATGCAACATTGCAACCTCCTCGGAAATGAATCAGATATTCAGTATATCTCATATAGTCAGATTAGTGATTTTACAATACCTGTTTGTTGATAATTTGATTGCCAGTTATCTCCTAGAAATGCAACCAAATACAGTTTCATGTGCCTCCTTTTCTTATAAATTTTATTCCATTTGCCATGATTATAATCTTCAGAATAGGCAGAATTTGCATAAAATAACAAATTCTCAGATAATGAAATATGAATTATGATTTAAGAACGTTCATTATCAAATTGGTTAAATAATAAAATTATTTAATCAAATCCGTATTAATCAACATTAACGAGTGAAGAAAATCAAGTGATCAACTGATCACAGCTTTTTTAATTATGTGTTTATTGTTGGCTACATTTAGAATGTTTCTTGTGAATTTACAACAGATTAAACGCCCAGTTGCGAAATAGGTATTAAAGTTAATGGTTATATTTTATCTCTCTATTTGAAGTCGTACCTATCGGTTAATGAGACTGTTGAGAGCTATAGTAAACACATGTTGGAGATCTCTTGTATGGTCTCGTTGGTAGTTCAGTGTGGCTGTAGTTCTAAATTTAACGGTTCTTCGAGAAAGTAACTACTAAAATAAGAAATGTGATGACGTAATTAGAAAAGTTAGCTCCTAAGTTGTATGTCTCTTACACGAAACTTTGATTATATAATTTCGACCAACGAAACTTTTGTACGCATTCTGCTACTTATGTTCTACTTTTATCCTAGAACAATATTTATTTGCTGATGGACTAGTAAATTCTATATTCCGTTTGCAAAAATTAGCTAGGCGTAACATAATTATCAAAACCATTCTATTGCCATAAACTCAGTTTTTGAATTTTTCTTCAGAGCACGACAAAACACGATAAATTTACTGCCAAATATTAGTGAGCATCCTAAACGAATTCACAGTTCCAACATAGTTCCTTCGTTCGAAATTGACTTCGGGCAAAGTATTTATTAAGGGGAGAAGTTAACTTGGTATAAGATGTTTCTCTTGTATGAAAATCCTATAGAATTCTGTAACCAGTACGAATATATCAACTGCAATAAGTATACCTGTTGAATTTACGAGGCCGATGTATTGAGATTCAAAAAGTGTGATAAAGATGGGGATATGATGGGCGTGATTCATAGACTAATAACACGCCTTCAATCGGAAAATGACGTTGAATATTTGACCAACACCCCATATTCACAACTACACTGACATTTCCTACAAACGTTTTGACAAATGTCTAAATTTATCGCAAAAGCATGGACATTTGATTTGAAGTTATACCTCATTATTAGGGTGTCCGCTATTTTTTTGCGTCAAAAAATCATCACTCTCTGTTGAGATTATGATTCTTTGACATGAAAAATACCAAAAAAAAATCTGCGCTTGCCCCGTTGCAATACCGCGTGCCTTAAGAGGAATGTATCTCCCATTCAAATAACATGCAAAAAGGTTGTTTTTTTCTGTTTTTCTAGATTCCTGCCATGGAAAATGAGAAATTCAAGAGAAGTTGATATCATATGCGGTCGGAAATTTCCCGTAGATTAAAATAGTCGGTGCACTATGGTCAAAAAATGATCTCAAATGAGCAAAAAAGCAAAAAAACAAATCAATACGATTTTATTTATTCCTAAATTTTAGCCAATTTCTCAGCTGAAAATTTGTGAAGTTTGATGTGCGAATATATAGGATTGATAGGAAATTTTCCGTAGAATACGATCCCGATGTTGATAGTTCTATTTACTGTTGTCCAGTACGCAAAACATGCAATAAAATGATATAAAATTACAATAAATTTCATTTAAATTATTTTTTCTTATGTTTTTTTGCTTTTTTGCGCATTTGAGATAATTTTCTGACCATAGTACACCGACTATTTTAATCTATGGGAAATTTCCGATCGCATATGATATCAAGTTTTCTTGAATTTCTCATTTTTCATGGCAGGAATCTAGAAAAACAGAAAAAACAACCTTTTTGCATGTTATTTAAATGGGAGATAAATTCCTCTTAAGGCACACGGTATTGCAGCGAGGCAAGGTGAATTTTTTTCGGTATTTTTCATGTCAAAGAATCAGAATCTCAACAGAGAGTGATGATTTGTTGACGCAAAAAAATAGCGGACACCCTACTCATTTTATTTTGTGGAAAATTAATTTTGTAAATGGATAATTTTGCCCAATTTTGATCAAGAGGAGTTGGCGCATCGTACATGACCAAGTCCAATTTCCAAATACTTGCTTACTTGTCTAACTTGTAACGCAATATAGTGCATCTAGCTCGCTCTAACTCAAAACTCTCGTATATTCACTCAAGGCTATGTTACATATCGTTTCATCGAATTCCCTCATATTTCATTCTTTTTTTATTGAAGCTATTTAGTTTCTAGTTTCCATAGTATGTGCATTTCAAATCTTCAGTTCGATTTTATTCAATATTTTCTGCCGGCAAAGCTATTAATTACCACAATGGAGATAAATGAAGGGATCTAATAGAAAAAGTAAATCTGGGAAAGTTCGATTTATGGTTAAGTTAAAAATATTGTTCGATTTTAGCAGAAAATGATTACTCACAATACTGTAAGCCGTAAATTCATGCCGGACGTTCTCGAAGCATATTGTGTGAAAGATGAATGAATATATGGTAGTCGTCCTCGAAGGGAGAGAGCTGATTACGCAGCTCCCTTGACCTGAGCTTCACCCCTACGACTCCTCCGATAACCTGAACTAAATCAAATATAATATCTATGTAGACTGTCCGTTATGATGTGCCGAATGATTAGTGATTTTCGAGCGATATAGGGGAGAGAGACCTTTGAACGGTTAAATATTATGGAAGACGACGAAAGGACAAATATTTGCTTCTACCTGAATGCTACTACATATGATCAGGATATAAAATGACATTAAATGAATCCATTTCAAATGAAAATTATCCACAAGTTTTATAGTTTTTCATAATTTAGACGTCTTTTGCGGTAACTTGATGCATTATATAATGTTTGATGAAACTTCAGTTTAAATCAAAGTTTAGAATAACAACAGACAACAAAAGTTTAAGTTAACGAATATGTTATCTAATTGTAGACGAAGAATCGTGTCACACATGCAGAAAATGCATCAGTAGCGCTTCGCTATGCTCGCTCGTGCAGCTGATACACCCGGGCTATTAATGCTCATTTTCTGCCCTTGTATACTATCGAAGTGTAATAAAATCTTGTTCTGTCTCTACATTTTACTTCTCAACTTCCATAGTTTAGAAAGTAATGTGATAGATTCAATTGAATACAGGCACCAGATAATTCCCAATGTTTGAATTAGTTGTTGAGATCGAAAGAGTTGATCGAACGTAAGTAGAATAACAAATTTAGTAGGAACATCAGTATTTGCAAGACTTACATGAATTGCTTCGATTCAAGATAAACTCTGGTGTAGTTTCAGCTGATTTTACGAGCAGCATATCGTGTCTGTAATTATCAGTCTGTAAGCTTTGAGGCATTTAACGTCGACAGTCTCATCTGATTACAGTATGTATCGAGATTGGAGATGAACTACAAATCAGATAAAGGAAAACTATATGAAATTGTGAGAATAGATTTCCCATACCAATATTAGAGTGTTATTGAACGTCAATATTATCACTTACCAGGCTTTGATATTTATTGAAAACGTATCGAAACAGAAGCAGTTACTTTCACCTTTAAGAAGCTCACGTTATATGATCTTGTGAGCTTTTCGATACACATTTGAAGACAGAAGCATCAACATGAACTTTAATTTCCTTGTCAGCAATATTATCCTATCATAACTGCATAGTTCGCAGTCTCCACGAAGTGATGCAAGTTTTTTTTATTCGAATCAGATTCAAAACTATCATTCTAATATAAGTTCCTCGAATTCGTATTCAATTAAGGTTAGTTTCAAGCTATATACTTCGAGTGGCCGCCCAATGATACAGACATTGAATCAACGTCGTGAGATTTTGCCATATAGTCTGAGAAATATTGAATATTGATCTTCATGATTTAAAACAGTTCAGAATGTATTCCACTTTTGTTTATTTGAAGGTTTTCTCCTTTGTGAATTAGCGCCATATTTGTTCGTAGAACATCGGTTGAACCAGCCAGGGAATTTTGGAAGTTAGGCATCAGATTTTTTTTTGAAAGATTGGAGGTTATATGCATCAGGAAAAATGTTATTTATTTGACATAGAGTTTCAAAAATTCACCAGTTGAGAGAAAAATTAAGTCAGGTCTCGAGCTGGACAATGAAGGAGTTATCTTGACTTTGTCTAGCCTACCTACCTGGCTCGTGGTAAATAACAGACAAGAAACATCTGTAGGAAAGGAAGAGATCGCTTACACATCTACAATGCTTTAGAGCGGTTAACGAATTCGTAAGTGTGAGACCACTAACCAGACGAATGACTCTTCTGAATAGAATCTAAGAGCTTGAACGCATGTTTTTGAACTAAACTCCAAACATGTGAGCAGCTCTCCAAAACAGGTCAAATTGTGCTTTGTAGATTATGAGGAGCTATTGGGATGTAAAGTAGATTTTGGCATGGAATGGAAAACTCTGTGTCTGTGGAGCAGTTTTCGCAATGGACGTTCATGATCGTCCTATGATAGGGCGCTAGTTGTACTTGAACTCGTCATACTAGGATTGTTGGATCCTCCTTCCTGGAGAAAATGTAAGCTTGCTTGAATTGAACACTACAACCCGCACGCAAAGAACTGATGTTAATTAATGGATACATTTCTTGAGAATAATAGGCGGAATTGAGCCTAGCCCCATACTTTTGCTGGTATTGAGATCAAGCAGAAGGCGTCCAATTGTGCGCATACCAAAGACAATTTCAGGCATACAGTTTTCCATGGTAGCGATATTGAGAGGGTCATTCCCTTGTGAATCCAAAGTGGAATTGTTGGTAAACGTTGCAGCAAAAATGTAGGCCTTTTCTGGTGGTACTTTAGTCAGTCTTCAATAATTAGGTTAGGGGAGGGGATGCTAGAAGTGGAATTTCATTCAATTATCTTGGAAAATGTTTAAAATGGAGCATTCGTTAAGCTTTGATCATATCTTGGCGTTATTTGCTTCTTTTGTTCATCCACTAACCCAATAACGAGCCACAAGTTCATGATAAATTGAGAGAAAATCTTCAGAATATGATTTGTTCTACTATTCTCAATTATATAAAAGTATTCAAATCTCTTGAATGAATTTGTAGTTTCACCTAAGTTGAAAGTGGTTTATTAAAATAGTTAGATAAATTTCAATGTAAGCTTTTATTATACTTATAATCTATTTATGCAACCCAACCTTTGAGTAATTCCAAGCTGCAGAAATTAATATTTTATGTTGAGTGATTTGATTCAGTTAATCCTGGATGTTTTAATTCCATTTTTATGATTCACTTTGGAGTCTTCTTAAATTCCTTTGTGAATCTCATTGTGTTTGTTAATAGAATTAACTTTATCTCTGCAATATGTTCTTTTTTCTCTTATAGTTCTTACCTTAATTACGTTTAGTGTAATACATGCTTTCATTCACTTTATTATATTCTAAAGATGCGGAACAGTTATTTTCAAGTATTAGAGATAATTATTTTCAGCAAACAAATCCTTCAGAAGAATATCCTATCCTTGGAACATGTTCTCCATGTAATGACTTTCATTTATTCTCAGACTGGAGATATAATCTAATCTTATTTCAGATACAGCAAATAATAGTCCAGTTTATTTATTAAAATCTGTATAAGATACGAATTTAAATTGAAGAAGTTTTTGACAATCAATTCACACAAAATGAAGCTCTAGACTCGGACTCGACTCTAGCCTACATACCACCTTCAATTTAAATTATTGAATTGATCCAATAACGATATCATGTCAGATTTTGCTATTTTATTATATTGGGTGAATATTTTCAATGGTAATTAGGAACAAACTACTGACAGATACATAATCTCGCACATCAATATAGATCAAAATATATGTAAAATATAGTGAATGGAGAATATTCTATTTTTTATGCATTATTTCATAAGACCATATTAATGATTCCTCTCTTACGCTCAGACAAATAGAGACATTGAAAGAATTCATTGTGTGGTTCCTATCATTATGAATTAGTCATTGTGTTCCCTTGTGCAAAATGTTGTTGTGATGAATACGCTCCTTCATCATACTTTATTTTGATGATAACCAATGTGTGAGTTGAAATTCATCCAGGTAATAGCATAAAAAAATTTTGTCCAAGCAAACTGCAATGTAAAGTAGACAGTCTACAATAAAATTAATATAAACTGAAGTTGAGAAAACTGCAAATTGTAATTTAGCGAAAGTTAGAGCGTAATGAGCGACACAAGAACAATCCCCAACGGGACTCCAGAAGTCCCACTTCAAATAAGTTACCACAACATCACATTTAAACACAATATTAAACTAACTTGAGTCGAGACGTAATCCAATCATTCAAAATTCTAAATATAATGCTACCTTCCTATAGACAATTAGGTGTGAATGTTGAAATTTGTCATTCAACGTAAACTCCTCTAATTGTTTTAGTTGAAACATCGGGAGTTCAGCTGTATCCATCTTTTGGCATGATAATAATTCATCATATCTTATCATAAGAACATGTACTCTCTCATTAATTAGTGAATTGAATGTATTATTTGCATTACCTAACTAATTTGCTTAGCGTCATCGTCATCATAATGAGCGAGTTTCCCATTTCTTTTTATTCTTTTGTTAAATTCCCCACATTCCAAAAGGAAATTGCCATATATAATTTGAAATTGTAGATAATAGTTTTCCTGTAAAAATATAATCAAATATGATACAATAAACATTTCAGTATCTAACAATAATGGGATTACTCAAACTATAAGAACTACATGGTAAGTTGTTAAGTAACTAAAAGGAATTCATGGAAATCGTAAATATGTTACCGATAAGACAAATTTAATAATGGTGAGTTATTTTATTACAATCAAGTTGATCGCTAAGTACATTTTGGATATCTTTGCTTATTTATTTTCAATGACTCCCAAAGAATTAATCCGAAATATTCACCCTCCGAATGTAACATTCATAAATCTGAATAAAATAAATGGTTTGATGATAAATCTCTAGGGATTATTGGAAATGAATGAGGACAAAAATACCCATAATCTACTTGTTTAAACGGTAACATCTGTATGATATTTTGATGAATTTCTTTTCTATTACTTACCAACTTACCATACTTTCATTATGTTAGTTGTTATTTCAGGCAATCTCGTTATTATTTGCTAATGGAGATAGGTTTTAGAATCTTTATTTGATGTTTGGAGGTGGTTTGGATCTTGACAGTGTGAGAATTACCAGCGTGAGGTCGTTTAGTCTGCTTACCTGGAATCTCTCGTGGTATGTTAACAGACTAGATCTCTGATGAGCACCGACCATTGAAATATTCGTAGAAAAAGGGGAGATCGCCCACTTTTATACAATAATCTAGAGAGGTATATATACAGTTTCTCATTAATGTTGATTTACTTCACTGATTATTACCTTTCACATATACCGAGTGATAAATATCCCATATTCGAGATCTTACTCACAGAATAATTAAGCTAAGATGATCCTCACAGATGTGTATAGTATATTTCTCACTGAATGGACTTCAGATTGTAACTTAACATCATTTCTTCCTCGTCTTCCCATCCTATGGCACATTGAACAATAATTTCTTGGGGGTAGTTATTGTTGTGGATTTACAAATGGGTATCAAACAGGTTTTATAATATTTATGTTCAGGAACTGTTATTGATATGTCTTCCAAAAGATTTGAATTAGAAAAATTGGCTACAAACGTATACATTAAAACTGCTCCATATTCGATGCAAACATGGATACTTTCACTTCTCATACGTTGTTTACTGAAGGGTTCAGCTTCAAGAGGTTTTAGATAGAAATATATACCTTTAGTGTATATCAAAAGAGAATTTTATGTAAATTATTCACTGCATTGAACAAGCAACGAGCTGGACTCAACAATTAAGCAGTATCTCGATAAATGTTTCTAGATAGCTTCATTTCGAATCGTATATATAGATAAGTCTTTGACATTCTGAATGATTTTGCTTTTAATTAATAGTATTTGTTTGAGGCATAACGACCACACATATATATATATATATTTTTTTTTTTTTTACATTCAAACCTGGTCGGGGCTGCTGCGAGCTCCGACGACATCGCAGCAGTCGCGCCAGAAAAACCTAAAAGGCGGTTAACCGAAGCTACTCCTCCCCACTGGTCGGTAAGTAGCTTCAGGTTCCTAAATCGTGTGCCCTAAGTATTCTAATTGAACCCAGAATGACTGCCTTTTGCATCCGGTCTATCAAGATCTGCGCCGAGTTCCTACAGGCCGGAATGATCTTCAAGTTTGAACGCAGCGAAGACCGAATTCCGCCCAAAACACCGATGATCAGAACCACTAATACGACCTTGTGGCCTGGGTATAGCGTGCGGAGCTCGAACAGGCGATCTTGATATTTTGTCCATTTTTCCTCCTCTTTCAAGACTATGTTCTTCTCTGTCGGAGCGGAGAATTCGATGACATACATAGTCTTGATTAGTTTATCGAGGAGGACAACGTCAGGCCTATTTGCTTGTATGGACCTGACGGTCGGAAACGGATAATTCCAGAAGATCTGGCATTTTTCGTTTCCGACAACGGACTCAATATCTCCTGGCATGTAAGGCAGCACCGGCTCTTGGTCTATTCCGTACGAGTGCCTTAGATGGTGATACAGCACCCGTAGGGCCGCATTATGGCGATGGGTGTACGCCGAGGCCGCTTTTGCCGGACATGCCGACAGAAGGTGGAAAAGCGTCTCAGGCACCTTTCGACAGGCCCTGCAGCTGACATCAGGGACCTGCACACCCATCACATTGCGGCGATAGACCAAGGTGTTAATTACGCCATCTTGGCAAGCTGCGGTAAATCCCTCAGTCTCGGATGTAAGCCCGGCTGATATATATATATATATATATATATATATATATATATATATATATATATATATATATATATATATATATACATATATATATATATTCAAACCTGGTCGGGGCTGCTGCGAGCTCCGACGAAATCGCAGCAGTCGCGCCAGAAAAACCTAAAAGGTGGTTAACCGGAGCTACTCCTCCCCACCGGTCGGTAAGTAGCTTCAGGTTCCTAAATCGTGTGCCCTCAGTATTCTAATTGAACTCAGAACGACTGCCTTTTGCATCCGGTCTATCAAGATCTGCGCCGAGTTCTTACAGGCCGGAATGATCTTCAATTTTGAAAGCAGCGAAGACCGAATGCTGCCCAAAACACCGATGATCAGAACCACTAATACGACCTTGTGGCCTGGGTATAGCGTGCGGAGCTTGAACAGGAGATCTTGATATTTTGTCCATTTTTCCTCCTCTTTCAAGACTATGCTCTTCTCTGCCGGAGCGTATAATTCGATAACATACATAGTCTTGATTAGTTTATCGAGGAGGACAACGTCAGGCCTATTTGCTTGTATGGACGTGACGGTCGGAAACGGGTAACTCCATAAGATCTGGCATTTTTCGTTTCCGACAACGGACTCAATATCTCCTGGCATGTAAGGCAACACCGGCTCTTGGTCTATTCCGTACGAGTACCTTAGATAGTAATACAGCACCCGTAGGGCCGCATTATGGGGATGGGTGTACGCTGAGGCCGCTTTTGCCGGACATGCCGACAGAAGGTGGAAAAGCGTCTCAGGCGCCTTTCGACAGGCCCTGCAGCTGACATCAGGGACCTGCACACCTATCACATTGCGGCGATAGACCAAGGTGTTAATTACGCCATCTTGGCAAGCTGCGGTAAATCCCTCAGCCTCGGATGTAAGCCCAGCAGACCTTAGGTAGCCGAAGGTCAGCCTGGTTGACAAGCCGAGCGTTTCGATGACCCAAGAAGTCTCCTTGGAAAACTCCCCTCTTGAATGTTACCAACTCTGTCAAGACTCGTGGTGTGCCTGATGTGATGGCAAAACGTGTCTTCCAGAGTGGCAATAGATGTTCTATGCATCTCACTAGTGGGGTTGGTACCGCAAGGCATTGGAGCAAGTATAATAATAGCTCATGTGATGTTGAATCAAATGCCTTGGGGTAGTCAATCCAGGCCATAGAAAGGTTGCTTTTGTAGAGTATGTAGTCCTGAGTGATAGATCTATCTATCACCAGGTTCTCCCGGCAACCCTCCATGCCTTTCTTTGCCACACGCTGCTCGCTGATGTTATTGATGACCGGACCGATCGATTTCAACAGCCTAGCATACAAGATACGTGTAAATAACTTGTAGCAGGTGTTGAGACAAGTGATCGGCCGGTAGTTTTCGGGATCAAACAAGTCTTCACTCTTTGGAAGTAGCACAGTGTACCCCTCGACAGCCCAGCTTGGAATATGCCGCTCCTCTGTGAGCCATGAGTCAAAGACTGGCCAGATGGCGGTGAGTGGAAGGAAATTTCTTCCACCACCATATGTTAATGCCGTCAGGGCCGGGAGCAGCAAAGTTTTTGGTACCGGCAAGAGCTTGTCGGACCTCATCCTCGCTGACTGCCTCGCACACTTCTGTTTGCGGAAGTTGACGTTCAGCGCAAAACATTTCGAAGTGTGCTAGGGCTTGACTGTCTAGGTGAATTGGACGCGGTGACTCATACGATCCTTTCCAGAACTGCTCAACCTCCTCCACAGTCGGTGGAGCAGCAATTGTGTGATGGTGGCGGCGCAGTTTGGCGGCTATACGCCTAATTTTTGGCGTGAAAGCCCTGCCGCTAGAAATAAAATCCATCACACACTGGATCCGAGACGCTTGTTGCCTCGCCGACTGAATTTTTGCCTCGACTTTGTGTAGGCGCCGTTCCGTTTTCTCGATCTGGTCGTGCGTTCTCTCACTTCGCACTCCCGGAACGAGTCGCTTTGCGGCACCATACACGGCCTCGTTGATTTCCCGGAGGTCGACGAATTCCGGAAGCTCGTCGTTAATCAACGTGTCCAATTCTACCAGCTCGTGTGGTCGTACGGAGACCCTGATGTTGATTCTGGTTCTCCTAGTTTTAAGATCAACTTCGGTGTTTTGGAGCAGGAGGTGCTGGTGCGGCTAGATGCGGTTCTGGTGCTGCGGTCTGCCGAAGATATATAGCCGGTTCTCCGCAGGTAGAATACTTGATTCCGCAAGATTTGTGCGGAAAAGTCACGGCATAGAGAATGCATGTTGCACCAAAGTGCATGCAGGCGTGACATGTATCCCCTGCGGGCCGGCTCTCTGCGTTCGAAGCAGTCCAGCAAGTCATCTCGAAGTTCATTAGTCCACTCAGAGCGTCCATGTACATTGCGGTGGTCGTCAACGTCGGGACCGTATATATACATTTCCAAGGAGACTCCTTGAGTCCCCTCTTGTTCAACATCTCACTGCTGCCGCTCTCCATTGCTTTAAGACGGACTCGTGGATATTACTCTGGACCACCGAACGACCGGAGGCAACAGATTACCCATTTATTTTACGTGGATGATTTGAAACTGTATGCCTCTGGGGAGAAGAACCTCTATCAATCTCTCAATGTGGTTCAGGAATATACACGAGCCGTAGGCATGGATTTGGGATTGGACAAATGCGCAGTGTTTCATTTGAGGAGAGGACGATCTCCGGGAGTGTACGAGAATATGCAGCTTGCCGATGGAAGCATCTTCAAACACCTTGATGCTGGAGAGACCTATCGATACCTGGGAATTGAACAACGTCCTAATTATGACGCTTCCCAGGTAAAGGTGGCTCTCCGCGGCAAATACAGAAACCTTGTTCGAAAGATTTGGTCTTCCGAACTTTCGAGTGGGAACAAGGTGTCTGCAACAAATATGCTTGCCGTTCCAGTCCTGCTCCACTCTTTTGGAGCTTTTGGAGTGGTGAAATGGACGGTCGATGAGCTGCATAGTCCCGACAAAGACACCCGGAAAATGATACATATCCATCACAGTTTGCATCCTAGGTCGTCCGTTTCCCGCATTTATCTCCCACGTCATTGGGGAGGCGAGGGACTCCTCAGTCTGGGCCGACTAGAGGGCAACCTCGAGTTCCTACCTTCTCGCCTGAAAGCCCAGATAAATGCCGCGGAGCAAGATCTTATGCTCAGGCGGCATGTTGACAAGCCGATACATGGTGTTTTATATCAGAACATCGATACGCTCAGCTTGTCAACTAGGCTGACCTTCGGCTACCTAAGGTCTGCCGGGCTTACATCCGAGACTGAGGGATTTACTGCAGCTTGCCAAGATAGCGTAATCCACACCTTGGTCTATCGCCGCAATGTGATGTGTGTGTAGGTCTCTGATGTCAGCTGCAGGGCCTGCGAAAGGCGCCTGAGACGCTTTTCCACCTTCTGTCGGCATGTCCGGCAAAAGCGCCCTCGGCGTACACCCATCGCCATAATGCGGCCCTACGGGTGCTGTATTACCATCTAAGGTATTCGTACGGAATAGACCAAGAGCCGGTGCTGCCTTACATGCCAGCCGATATTGAGTCCGTTGTCGGAAACGAAAAATGCCAAATCTTCTGGAATTACCCGTTTCCGACCGTCAGGTCCATACAAGCAAATAGGCCTGACGTTGTCCTCCTCGATAAACTAATCAAGACTATGTATGTCATCGAATTCGCCGCTCCGGCAGAGAAGAACATAGTCTTGAAGAGGAGGAAAAATGGACAAAATATCAAGATCTCCTGTTCGAGTTCCGCATGCTATACCCAGGCCACAAAGTCGTATTTGTGGTTCTGATCATCGGTGTTTTGGGCGGAATTCGGTCTTCGCTGCGTTCGAACTTGAAGATCATTCTGGCCTGTAGGAACTCGGCGGAGATCTTGATAGACCGGATGCAAAAGGCAGTCATTCTGGGTTCAGTTAGAATACTTAGGGCACACGATTTAGGAACCTGAAGCTACTTACCGACCGTGGGGAGGGATGGCTTCGGTTAACCACAATTTATGTTTTTCTGGCGCGACTGCTGCGATGTCGTTGGAGCTCGCAGCAGCAGCATATATATATATATATATATACACGGTGTTTTCTATGGAAACATCGGAACGCTCGGCTTGTCAACTAGGCTGACCTTCGGCTACCTAAGATCAGCCGGGCTCACATCCGAGACTGAGGGATTTACCGCAGCTTGCCAAGATGGCGTAATTAACACCTTGGTCTATCGCCGCAATGTGATGGGTGTACAGGTCCCTGATTTCAGCTTTCACCCATCGCCATAATGCGGCCCTACGGGTGCCATATTACCATCTAAGGCACTCGTACGGAATAGACCAAGAGCCGGTGCTGCCTTACATGCCAGGCGATATTGAGTCCGTTGTCGTCAGAGCTCGCAGCAGCCCCGACCAGGTTTGAATGTAAAAAAAGAGTATGTATATATATATATATATATATATATATATATATATATATATATATATATATATATATATATATATATATATATATGTATATATATATGCAACAAATATGCTTGCCGTTCCAGTCCTGCTCCACTCTTTTGGAGTGGTGAAATGGACGGTCGATGAGCTGCATAGACTCGATAAAGACACCCGGAAAATGATGCATATCCATCACAGTTTGCATCCTAGATCGTCCGTTTCCCGTATTTATCTCCCACGTCATCGGGGAGGTAGGGGACTCCTCAGTCTGGAGGGTCTGCATCGAAGTGTGGTTCTGAGTATAGCTTGTAAAGTTCTTAGGAGCTCGGACCCCCTCCTGTGCCTTGTTAAAAGTCACGAATTGGCCGGAGTGGGGGCATTTATCGTTAAGGCAGCACAAAAAGCTGCGGAAGAACTTGGTCTCGAATTTCAGATCAGTCGAGAAGGCCGACTAGAGGGCAACCTCGAGCTCCTACCTTCTCGCCTGAAAGCCCAGATAAATGCCGCGGAGCAAGATCTTACGCTCAGGCGGCATGTTGACAAGCCGATACACGGTGTTTTCTATCGAAACATCGAAACGCTCGGCTTGTCAACTAGGCTGACCTTCGGCTACCTAAGGTCAGCCGGGCTTACATCCGAGACTGAGGGATTTACCGCAGCTTGCCAAGATGGCGTAATTAACACCTTGGTCTATCGCCGCAATGTGATGGGTGTGCAGGTCCCTGATGTCAGCTGCAGGGCCTGTCGAAAGGTGCCTGAGACGCTTTTCCACCTTCTGTCGGCATGTCCGGCAAAAGCGGCCTCGGCGTACACCCATCGCCATAATGCGGCCCTACGGGTGCTGTATTACCATCTAAGGCACTCGTACGGAATAGACCAAGAGCCGGTGCTGCCTTACATGCCAGGAGATATTGAGTCCGTTGTCGGAAACGAAAAATGCCAGATCTTCTGGAATTATCCGTTTCCGACCGTCAGGTCCATACAAGCAAATAGGCCTGACGTTGTCCTCCTCGATAAACTAATCAAGACTAGGTATGTCATCGAATTCTCCGCTCCGGCAGAGAAGAACATAGTCTTGAAAGAGGAGGAAAAATGGACAAAATATCAAGATCTCCTGTTCGAGCTCCGCACGCTATACCCAGGCCACAAGGTCGTATTAGTGGTTCTGATCATCGGTGTTTTGGGCGGAATTCGGTCTTCGCTGCGTTCAAACTTGAAGATCATTCCGGCCTGTAGGAACTCGGCGCAGATCTTGATAGACCGGATGCAAAAGGCAGTCATTCTGGGTTCAATTAGAATACTTAGGGCACACGATTTAGGAACCTGAAGCTACTTACCGACCGGTGGGGAGGAGTAGCTTCGGTTAACCGCGTTACATGGAAGAACATGAAATAAAAGTGGTTCCTATGTAGCACTCAGGGGTGAAAATAATCCTCATAAATACTATGAGCAGGTGACCTAATAAGATTGTTCACCTTTGCCAGCTAAGCTTTGCCAATGTCTCAAGACCTCGATGTTTCCCAGTCTTCCAGAAGTTTGATCTATGTGAAATAACGTTGACCAGTGAAAAATTAATAAGAATCACTCGGATACTATTGCTGCGTATCGTTTTTTTATTTTAGTATTCAAGTATTCGCACAATTTTTCTTGAAGATTCTCACCATTGCATAGCTCAGATGATTATCCATAACGTGACATATTCCAGTTAATTCCATTTTAATTCTTTTTCACTTCCATTTTAATTGGATACTCCAGATATTGCCACGGTATGAAATAATCAAGATATAAATCATGAGTTGTATTTGAATCCGGAAAATAAGCCTCTAATTAAGGTATACAACGTAAACCGAACATTTATCTCGCAATGAAGCAATTAACCTTTGGAATTTTGAAATTGGTATTTAAAGTATATCATCCAAAATTTATTTAAGTATTTGATTTTATTCGTTCAAGACATATAATACGTGTCGAGCCGGTTAGAATTTGCTTCATTAGGCTTTTGAATCAGTAGTTTTCAAGACGTTTACTGAGGTATGGAAACCCCGAGGATAAATCTACTATTCGTAAGTACTCGTCATGCCCTTACATCGTTTTTGTAATACCTAAATCTGATATGAAATATTCATTGCGGTAAGTAACGGATAAATTCATTTTCTACGTTACGTCTTGGGAACCTGAAACAAGTCGATCTTTGTTTCAAACTGCAAATTTTTTCTTCACGACCGTTACGGCTATGACGTCGTTCTTGGATGGAACACCCTCTGAATTTTTCAATTTTTGGAATCTATATGAAGAGCCAATTTCAGGAACCTGTCACACCGGGTCCATACACCTGAATGCTTGAATTCTCAACATCAACTATTTCGTTTTATTTTCGAACATAACCTAGAATTTGGAAAAATATTTCTGTCTTTGCAAAAATGATGCAAAGAATGAATGAAATTTAGAAAATCTCATAGTAATGAATGTAATTGAATACTCGAATGAGGTATCACGTGACCGCTCGTCCGATTTAAAACGATTAGAAGGGTATACATGAGAAATAATGACTTGTATTCACTAAAATACTGTTAATCTAATGAGGATGTGGACCTTTCGGCTAGTAACGATCATCAGAGTAATCTAAATTAGAAATGAAAATGTGCCTGTTCAAAAACTGTTTGGAATTAAACAAGTAAACGACGGATTACCCTCAGCTCGAATTTATGTCCAGCTGAGGGTAATCCCTTATATACCCCATTGATTCCAAATAGTGTTTAAATAGGCACATTTTGATTTCTAATTCAGTTCACTCTGGTGATGGCTACTTGGTAGTTGTAAGGTTTTTATATTTGTAGTGGATAAGGGTGATTGTTTCTTTTACAGATTATTCTATTTCAAAAAAAAAATATTGATGGCGCCATAGTAGTAACAACCGTAAAGTCAGAAGTTTATTCCCAAAAATGGCTAATAATGTAGAAAATGAATCCAGCCGTTACATTTGGAACGCAGTGTATATATAAACTCAACATGTGAAAAAGATAAAAGAGTTGCGTCTCAATTTTTATGATTAATTCGCGGATATTGTTCAAAAATGAATTGGAAGAATTTGATAAGTTTTCCTGAATTCAATATATCTAGACGATTATGTAGCAGCACAGGACGAAATACAATATCGGAATTCGATTTTGACAAGGAATGGGGCTTTACATTCGAAGTCATATATAACTGGGGAACGCTATTTAATTTCTCCACTTAGGAGAAAATGTTCCTATTTAAATTTCCCATCTGATCCTTACGCTCTTATCAGGTTAGTAAAGAGGAACAATTAGGTGCTGACAATATTTACAGTAGCAGCACAAACGAGCCCAAATTATAAAATATCGCATTGCCAATGAAAACACAATGAAATTCCATAGAGGCTTTGTAGGAAAAATGTTCCTTTATCTGTTACTGAAATCCCAACATGAATGATTTCTGAACATCAATATATAAAACAGCGCACTTCTCACTTTCCTGCATATATTAACAAATGGAATGCTAGTAATTCTTCCTTTCACAATGAATGTTTGACGTAATTAAAGGAATAAATATGAAATGAAAATCAAGCTCGAACAAATAGAATGCGCCGTAAAACACCCGCAGACAAAGTTTCAATATTCATGACCGGAAATTAATTAATTTAGGGCCTAGCGCACGCCACTATACATACTTGGTTTGTGTTAAGGTAAAGTAAGTGAGAACTTGTAGCGATATCATCAACACCAAACATAAACTCAATTAATAGAAGAAAATACATATTAAAAAGCTACTATGAATATGGATTGGTGCAATTTTCGATTATTCGACTTCGACTCGTTACTTTATTTATTATTAACCTAACGGAATGAAAAATATCAGTTTGATTAATTTTAATGGAACAATATTAATTTTATTGTGACTGCAGATTCCATGCTAAAAGCATCATTATCAATCATTACCGGTAACTAACATTCACTAGGGGGTATGTTAGATCAACTCTGTCATTGACAAATTACAATAAATTGCCTGAATAACATAGATATGTGGACATTTACTATAATATCTATGTCTTACGTATGAAGTCTGATGATGTATCTGCTGATTTGCTCATTTATTTAGTTTCATCGGTGAATTAAGAAGGAACATTTTGTTTGAAACATAGATTCCATAAGAATCCAAGGCAATGAGATTAACGAGAGATAAATAGTGAAGGATGACCAAAGCTATAGATATATTTCCTTTTGGAGCTTTCGAATTCAACTTGTAATAAATAATCAGAAAGAAAAGTTTCATTGAGAAGGCTGTTCGGAAAACGAGCTAAAAGCAAGGAGATATAGTCAGGTATAAATCTGATTTGATTACTGTTCTATTTTATTGCCAATAGAGAGGAAGAATCTACTATAATCTAGCATGGAAGCACAACCGCGGCCAAAGATAGCTTGGCTATTGCTTTGCCATTGTAACAGAAATACAATAGCGATTGGCTACCCTAAAATTTGATAACTTTCAGGATGTTCTCGAGCTATATCGGTTACGTCAGAAAGGGACAGCACTTCATATGATATTACAGATTTGACCATGCCCCGTCATCAAACCCAAGCCATTATCAACATCTCTCATTTAGTTAAGAAATAGGGAATGACTATCTCTTTGTAGAAAAGCAATATAATATTTACTTTTTTAGATCAGAAAAATGACTAATTATTGGTTTTTGCTTGCGGTTTTATCGAGAAAAGTCTAAAGATGACCCCATACCTATTTAGTTGCCGGAGTTCCACCTGAAATACTACTACTAATTTATTTTTCATTTATTTAAGATGGCAACGGAATTGCCGAAATACGTTTTCTATTAATTGAATATAGCTATATACAGTTTGGTTGTATATTCCGTTGTATTCTAATTTTATATTGTGAAACTTGAAAATAGATTCTGTGTTTTAGATATCAGATGGAGCATAACTTTGGATATTTTCTTGGATTTTAATGAAAATTGTTCAAATTTCATTCATTGTTAGTTTGAAGTCGTTTATAATTTTATTAAAAATTAAAACTGAAGGAGTAATGCGAGGGCTGGTGAAATTGGCTAGAGTTGTAAATTGCATTAATAATAAATGATACTTTCCCGACTCAAGCTGCTGTAGTAGTTATTCAGAAGTTGAGTTTTAATCCTATATTCACAGGGTCTGTTACATTTGGCTTTGATTCTTTTCCACCCTCTAGTCAAGAAATTATCTAAGCTATTATATTCTACACCATAACCTCATCACCTTTCTAGTTGTTGAGCTCGAAAAAAGTTTTTATTGAAAATATTGGAGGTCGTTCCAGATGTTGGAATAAATAGGAACTCATTCAAATATGATTTTTTAGGAATACTCTATGAAATATTTATCCATTATCCGCCGTGTTGGGTTGAATTAGATCAGATAATGTACATTTTAATCTGATTTGATTTTTTTCACCATAAGAAAAAATGAAATGTTCGACCAATAACAACGACTAGATGGGGGACAGTCCACTTTGAACCCACCCAAAGAAGAACTCCATTGTGCCTTTCGTAACATAAACTTTATGCCATGCTGGCATGCTATGAAAAAAGTTGAAATAGAAACTTATTTCCATATTCACTCTTACATGGAGACTGTCATCAAGACTTCAAACCTATCTCAGATCAACTCTAAAGTAGTGTGGGAGTGTCTGCACAAACATTCACTTGTCTGCTACTGATACAAATAATCTCAAAATTGGCAACGAATCAGTTGAACAGTAACATTCAAAAATGTAAATATAGGATAATAGGTATAAAAATGCATTCTGATATAGTTCAAGATTAATGCTTTTTCCCTTGGAAGATTCAAACAAATATTTTAGTGTGATTTTATATCAATTACTAAAATGGGTGGCTTAATATTTATATAAATATTACAGTAAGTATAAATTATAATGTATTGTGTGGAATTCTCAGTTACAAATATATTTCATTTAATGATGATCCACTATTGTTATATAAATTATTTGAGTATTATTATCATTTTTTGTCTGAATTCTAGCTGTTATTATTATTATTATATTATTAGCGCGAGTCATAGCAAAGATGTGAAATTCGAAAGGGTATACTACAAAAATACCATAGTAGGCACTGTGAATCAGCTCAAGAAATAGTCTACATAAAATCAAATTGAGCAACCAACCTACTCGTATTAATTCAGGCATTTTTACTGCAGAA
Source organism: Endomychus coccineus (assembly GCA_958510875.1). Taxonomy (NCBI): domain Eukaryota; kingdom Metazoa; phylum Arthropoda; class Insecta; order Coleoptera; family Endomychidae; genus Endomychus; species Endomychus coccineus. The sequence continues at coordinate 37,060,250 of OY294071.1, read as the reverse complement.
TAATTGACTCATCCTGGTATTACTTCCGACATGATTGTAGGTGAAAGAGATTATTATAGCTTATACGTAGAGCTTTCAGCGTCTTTCGGATATAGCTTTGTTATTTTGGAAGCGAAAACGATCAAATGGGTGGGCAGAGGGCATAAATTAATTTTATCGTTGTTCAGACAGAAAATACCAATCATAAATCTAGTATAATTTTCTCTATTACATCCTTTTATTGAGTTAAAAATTCAACCTGAAAAGGCCAGTGGAAAGATATTCTCGTTTGTTTTCGTTTGGGAAAATTAATTATAATTTTAGTAATCCTGTAAATCACAATGAAACGGCGAACTGTTTTACAAAGATAAAGATGGTTTGTATGTTGTACTCGGTACATCGATTGTTTCCAAACCATATAGCCAACTGCTGAGATACTTTGAACAGTTTTTGTTAACGCAAAGTTCCCTAGTTGGCTTTCTCCAACGAACAGTTTCTTTGTAATGACTTTTCATAAAACACTGCTTTGCTTTTCTGTGGCACAAATAATTACATAATGGAAACATGGTGACTTAATTTAACAATACGCTTCAAGAATGATGAGACTGGAACTTTCAACTAACAAATCCAAAGAGACAAACATTTTTCATCGCTTGCATTTTCACCGTTCGTATAATAACAACCATAATAACAAACTAGCATAACTGAAATTTGAATAATTCGTAATAGTATACATAATTGGTTTATGTATTGTTATTTATTGGAAATAGATAAACTCACGTTCTCGAAAAACATTCCAATAATTTTCTGCTATTTGACTGAATGAATGTCTAGGAGCCATTTTTTTGACTTGAGGATAACCCTTTCCAAGTTGCGGTTACTTGAAAAGCATGCCATTTTTATACACTTCCACCATGTGCCATTTTTTTTTATCGTGCACGTTTATCGGGCCGACCAGTTAAAATTGGACCGAAAATGGACTGCTAGTTAACCCTCCCAAACCTGGTGGAAAATGTTCATTGGTGTTGGCAATTGTTAACATATCCTATGCCATCAAAAGTTATCGGTCCATTTCCGAATAATTGGCCATTATTTGGACCAAAAATGTTTCTTTTTTTCATTTTGTGGCTAAAACTTGCAGGTTACAAGATAACATGATGGCACCATGTTGAATAACTTTATTGGAGGTCAAATGAAGATTTAAAATTATAGTCATCACTCCTTGCCTATTCAAACCCCAAAAACCCTCTAAAACTACCCCTCAAAACAAAACAAAAACAAACATAATGCCGTTTCGATTTTAAACCCAACCAGAATCTCAAAAATTTACTAATATATGATAAAATTGGTCATATTATCCATATTATTCATATTTTTTGGGGACGGTTTTAGGGGATTTTGGGGGGTTCAAATAGGCAAGGAGTGATGGAATAATTTTAAATCTTTATTTGACCTCCAATAAAGTTATTTAACGTGGTGCCATCATGTTATCTTGTAACCTGCAAGTTTTAGCCTCAAAATGAAAAAAAGAAATATTTTTGGTCCAAATAATGGCCAATTACTTGGAAATGAACCGATAACTTTTGATGGCATAGGGTATGTTAACAATGGCCAACACCAATGAATATTTTCCCCCAGGTTTGGGAGGGTTAACTAGCAGTCCATTTTCGGTCCAATTTTAACTGGTCGGCCTGGTAAACGGGCACGATAAAAAATGATGGCACATGGTGGAAGTGTATGAGAATGGCATGCTTTTCAAGTAACCGCAACTTGGTAAGGGTTAATCTCCAGTCAAAAAAAAAATGAGGATGCTGTATCTCGAGATCTAGCAGCCGGGAAAAATTCGGTCTGTGAGATGAATTGGTTATTGAACCGTCCTCTAACGATAAACCATAGTGCCATCGGGTTAATGTTCAGACCATCAATATCGCTCTGGCTTCTAGACTATAATGTTAGTGAAAATAGCCGATTGTATGAAGTTAGTTCTCTAACATTTTGTCTGGCGTAATAGAAGCTTGCACCAGCCATGTGCTGAACTAATCAATTCGGACACGCTTACATATAGTTATTTATTGTCAGTCAACTGTTGAGTCGCTCAACATTTTAAACGTTCACAGCTATCCTCAATGACAGGAATATTTGTTCCATTGAAAGTACTTTATGGTAGACGATTTTGAATCAATAAAGCTCATACGGGTGTCTGATTGATTTATCTCGTAATGACGCGATCAGTCTATGTCATTTCACACTGCTTATAGACTGTCTTTAGAAATTTCTGTCCATTGTGTATAAATACCTGTCAAAACTGCTTTTATTCGAAAACATTGTTTTTCTGTTGTGCGATAGAGGGAAAGTTGAGATTTTTGGTAACAAATTACGATCATGACCGCAAAAAAGTATCAAGAATAATCTCAATCCTCGTATATAATAAAGCTCTTATTAATGGTCATGATCTGGACCTCAGCTTCTGATCATTGTGGAAGGAATATACCAAATCGCAGACCTAATATTCATAATCCGAGTCGATAAACATTCTAAAGAAATGACTTTCAAACATTAATATCTCCAAAACAAACTGTATAGAACATTTGATTTCTTACTCTTTCCTTCTTGGCAAATATTTCTATAAGCCTCATTAAATTATTATTTATTTATTTATTTATTTATTTTCAAACGAAAAATACATTTCATTTTCACAGTTGAGAAAAAAGAAGAAAAAAAACAAATACATATAATTATTTTGAAATAAAATTATCAAAAATAACAATACTATACTTGTTGTGCACAAACATATACAATATAACTAAAAATTAAATAGAACGAGGAAGTTTAAGATTAAAGGAAGTACTAGAAAGGGAAGTTGAATCCTCAAGTTTGGTATACTGATTGGCATTTCTCATTATGCGTTTAAGTGGAGAGTAAAAAGAATAATTTGTTGTACAGGAGGGAACATAAAAAATTTGAGTTGAATTCACAGTTTGACGTGTAAGACGTTTGGGATTGTGAAAGTTAGCTCTAAAGTAAAGTGAGATAACTTCGCAAGAAATTATATTATTAATAGACTTAAAAAGTAGTTTAAAATCGAAGTGTAATCTTCTCACAGTAAGTGGAACAATGTTAGAAATAGTTTCAAGGAAGTTATAATCACAGTTCCACTTGGCATAACGTATTCCACTTTTGAAAGCCAAATATCTCAAAAATTTATGCTGGACCTTTTCAATATTGTAGGAATGAACGTTATAGTAAGGACACCAGACGGTCGAGCAGAAATCAAGATGTGACCTGACAAGAGAAAAATATAAAGTTTTCAAAGCATTAATATTTCTGAAATCAACAGTCAATTTTTTTTATAAATCCCAACATCTGAATAGATTTGCCAATAATATGGTTAATATGAGGGACAAAACTTACATTTAATTTAGTGTCCAACGATGTACCATTAATTCGATAATTGTAAGTAAAGGGACTTCTCAGACGATGAAATCTCATAATATTGCATTTTGAAATATTGAATTCCATTTTGTTAATAGTGCACCAGTTCGACATGTTATCTAAAGCTTTTTGTATCAATAAACATTGATCTACAGATTTTACTTTGAAAAATATTTTCAAGTCGTCCGCAAATAGTAAGAACTTGATATTACAAGGGAAAACATCCTTGATATCATTAATAAAAAGTAAAAAAAGTAATGGACCAAGATGTGAGCCCTGAGGAACTCCAGAGTGAACATTTATTACCTTGGAGTAGTTATTTTTTATTCGAACTATTTGCGAACGATTGGAAAGATAGCTCTTAATCCAAGAAAGTATTGGGCCGTCTATGCCAAGTGATAAAAGCTTAGAAAGAAGTATAGAATGACTTACCCTATCGAATGCCTTGGAAAAATCAGTATGAATAGCATCTACCTGATACCCATCCTCCAAAGCATCAACAATGTAATTCATGTATACTAACAAGTTAGTTTCAACTGAGCGAACACTTACGAAGCCATAATATGATGTCTTAAACTAGCAGTGAGTTGATCAGTTACTAAACTTTCAAATACTTTTGGAATCGATGACAGAATGGAGATTGGGCGGTAGTTTTTATATTCTCACGGTCACCAGATTTGAATATGGGTGTAACAAAACTAGTTTTCCAAATATCAGCAAATTTACCTTCGACGAGGGATCTATTGAAAATTTTATGCAATGGTCTGGAGAGTACAAATGAACAAGTTTTGAGAAGAATAGGTGGAACGCCATCAGGACCTGGACTGGTTTCACTTTCAAGAGAATTTAACTTGTTCCATATATCACTAATTGAAATTGAGAATGAATTTGCAGTAATGTGAACTACGTTATTTGTGGTGTCATCCGAAGCAGGTTCATCATGCACTTCAAATACAGAAGAAAAGTGTTCAGCGAATGCGTCAGCAATATCCTGACCATTATTATGGATTGTGTTATTATAAGACATCAAGTTAGGATATTCATTAGAATTCCTTTTACTATTGACAAAGCTCCAAAAACTTTTAGGATTTAATGAGATATTGGTTTCAATTTTCCTAATATAACTGGAATAATCTGTATATTCCATACGACCACATTTCGATCTTAAACTAGAAAAAATATGATAGTCAGCTTCAGATCCGGAAATTTTATATTTTTGTGTGCTTCTTTTTTTTAAAATATATTTTAATATTTTAATGTTTTTTCTTTAATTCATGAGAATACCAAAATGGAAAATTAAATAATTTACGTAAGCCAAACTTTTTTAGAGGAACGAATAAATTTATTGCTTCCAATAATTTATCATAAAATAAGTTAAGCATTTCTTCGAAAGTAAGATCTAAAAATAAGCTATCCCAGTTAATGGTCGACAAATACTCATTAGCTAAGCCAAAATCAGTGTTCTTAAAATCAAAGGAGTAACCTTCACTTTTAAGGATATCATTGGGAAAGTATACAAAATTAATTGGAATCACAGTTTCAAAAGCTGGATGGTGACGGTCAAGGGGAAGAAGAGGAAATGTATCATTAGTAGTGAGTAAGTTTGAGCTGAACAATAGATCAAGAGTTACATTGCGGTAATTTTTAACATAATTGCATTGAAAAAGATTAACAAAAGAGCATAGCTGATTTAAAATAGGTGAGACACTATTCTCACAAGAAATAGCTGAACTTGATGCTCCTGAACTGCCACAAATGTTATTATTACTCCAGTTTAGGTTTGGTACGTTGAAGTCGCCAAATCAAATTAGCTTCCAAAAGTTTTGCTCAGGTACGTCCATAACATTTTCGACATTATAACTGCAGATTTTAATCTACATGTTTATTTAAACACACTTAATAGTCAATTTGATTCACTCAAATTCATTGCAGAAATAGCAACATTTAACAGCTTCCTTTCCTTGACGTTAACATTCTCAAAGATGATGACCATTTGGAATTTGACATATACGGAGAACCAACACAAACAAATAGACATATTACAGCAGATTTATGTACACCAATTACTCATAAAATAGCAATGATGAAAACTTTGGCGTTGTAATTCAAACCTCAGGTTTGACATAGGTCATCATCTCAGAGTCGTCGTCCAAGTTGCTGACCTACAAATTTGAATATTGAGGTAATGATTCACTTCCACCAATTGAGTATATTTTTAGTCTCAAGGATAATCTACAAGGTTGGAAATATTAGAAGGCTGCTTTTCTTCGCCCATCCTTATAAAGTGCCGTAGAATGGCACTACAGTAACGCTAAATGTTGTTGCTCCGCCAAACTGTGATTTGCTCGTGGAGCAGAACAGAACCGTTTGGACACCCTGAACGTTGGGTATTTTCTATTCTAATTCAGCTTCCTATGTAACTTAGATGCTTTCACACACATTCAACTCGATAGAATTCTGAAAAGGAAAATATAACTGCAAGATGTTTTTGATTCTAGAATAGAATTTATATTCATTATTAATTATGTTGGTTAGTATTTTGGAATGAATGGCTCTACATAGTTTTGTTAAGTGCAGTGAGAACACAACTGTTTCAAATTTAATTAACGCAGCTATGAGAATGTTAATTTTTATAAACATACCAGCGGCAATTTAATATAGTGATGATCATAAAACATAAAGTCTGGAATAATATGAAACAAGGGATAAAACTATTAAAGGAGTAATTTCGCGCTTCAATTAATTGAGAAACCTAGGAACTAATGATATTTTAGCCAGTATAACGGAATATGAGCACATACAGCATTTTCCAATCTTTTTACATATCCATGAATATATCTATGGGAATGCGATAGTGGCCAACACAGCGAGTTATTTATATCCACGAGAGGTAGGCTACACATTTAATAATCATCTTTACTAGATTTCAATCAGACAATCATCATCAGATAAGTGGTAAGTGTTAAATTTACATCAAGTATTTGGTTTTAGCCGTAAAGGAAAATTGAAAATAATTAATTATAAATTTATAATTGTCGGAAATATGGACTACTACGTTGTAGTTTCATCAATCGGACCAAAACTCTGAAACAAATAATAATGGTTTGCCAGTGGTAATCCATGACTGATGAATAGCAGCCTGTGACTGCACGAGATACGACTATGACGAGCTAAATTTCGAAATGCTGACTCGCGGCTCGTCAGGAATGATACTGTTCCGGTAAAATCGTGTGGAATTACTTATATTTAGCCATTCTTTTTCACCTTCTCAATATAGAAAAACAACAAGATGGAAAGTAAATATAACAGCGAAATATCCACCAAGCTGGAGGATGATTACATAAAAGATACATATTTTATTTCTGGCATTTGCAATAGCATAGTGTATAATTGTAAGCGAACATTATTTCATTAGTGTATTGAACGAATGAATTGATTTAAGATTGACTGACTTTGGTATCCACCCTGAAGATGCCACGATATAGGCTTGCGTCTATCGTATACGAAGTTAGTTTAATTGAACTTGAGTTTCAGTTTTCTGGCGCGACTCTCTAAGAACTTCAAAATGCATTACAAACCCCCTACCTAACATTTAGAGAAACAAAATCAATCCGAGGTAATCTAACATACAATAAATTTTCTTCCATATAAAATTGCACTTTAAGTTTTTAACGATTTTATGAGTTTTTATGTCCTGTTAGTAACATGAATTCAGCACAAACGTTTATTTTGATCTATTTGCTTTGTAGTACTCTTGAAAAGTTAATAAAAGCAACAAGCTTTAAAGTTATATGTATAAGAGTTTGCTCCCCCATATTCCATGAAATTTATGATGAATAAGAAAACTTGTGGGAGAGTAAATTAGCTTGCGAGAACTAGTTAGCTTCAAAAGAATTCAAAGTGAAGGAAAAATCAACAATTATATTCTTCATATAATTCAACTCTTAACTTTTATGAACTGAAGAGTTCTCATTGAATTAGTAAAGTTTTTTCATGAAGCGTTTTATGAAGTTATATTATATAGGATGTCCTGGAAAAGTTTTCACTCCAATGAAGTCTGTCTTCCTTGATAATAAATGATTCAAATATAAGAAGCGTTTTTAATAATAAAAATAATTTATTTGAAACATTTACATATAATTAACATTATTTATTTCTATCAAACCTAATTTTTCAATCCACGGCTAATTTTTGCAATTCTTAGTCTAGTGAGATCTTTCCTGATGACTATAACCTCCAAAGTTCCAAGAAAAATTCCAATACCTACATACTTTCTCTGCTAGATCCCACGATTTTCTACGAACGTTATAGGTTTTCCTCCCAGTAGTCCAAATATTAAAGAAATTGGTAATATGCAAGCTTCATGATTAGAAATAAACTGATATAAAATACCCATGAAGACTAAGACTCTGTATATGAGTTTTTTCGAACATTCAAACAAGTCAAATGAATCATAAAATATATAATCACTTATATTATAGAGAACTAACGTAACTTTCGACAACTAGCGTGTCATCATGAAGACGGTGCAAATGTATGGATAATAGCGAATCTGTTATTATGCCTAGGGGACGGGTTACCTATTAATGATGAAAATAATTATCATTACTGTTTTATATGCACTATTTCAATTAAATTTACAATTCGTTACCTACTGAATTTTGTAGCGTATAATATGAGTCTTTCGTTAGCGATTTTCATTTGCAAAATGAGGATTCTATCATTCAATGATTGAGAAGTCTACTGCGTCAATCATTGTAAACGTAGTTAACTTTTGTGTTATGCTTGATACATATTACCTAATTCAAATAAGCATCGATTTATTCTTATGATTGGGAAAGAAAATCTAAATAGATATTATTCTCTAATATGACACTACCATTCACTATAACAATAAAGCGACCATATTGTTCCTTCAGTAAGCAATTTGTTTGAAAATAATCATGTGAGGGATATGAATTAGTGACCTTGTCGGCTTTTGTATTCCCTATTCGCTACTTCTTGGCTTAATTACACAAAATTCATCCACTCCATTTCACAATAAACAAGATCAAAGCCCCTTAATGCATTTATATCCCTGACGCAATATTCATTTTATTAATATCAATGTCTGTTCTCTGGAAATATGTTTGGAAATGTCTCATTAAAATTTATGTTTTTATTCGTGTCACGACTGAACTGACATTCAGGAAATATTTGCTGACTAAAAACAAAGTTCTGTGTAGTCTAAGGTTCCAGTGAGCGAAACATTTTATGCTGGAGTAGTTGTTGTGAAGGATTGTTATTTAGAAATAAATATAGTAAATGTTTATTGAAAAGTACAAGGTTGGAGAATCCTTATTTCCTCTCCGAGCTGGAATAACATCGACTCTTCTGTTATACGTAATTTAATCAAATACTGATATTTTATTCCGACAAATAACATTTGTTTCTCATAGACTTATACGTAAGGGGTAAATTTAAGACTGGTTTTATATGGTATTGAGCTTAACAGAATCAAATTGTCTAAATCTAGAAGAATAAGAGCTATATGCGTTGTTGATTTCTGAGACGTAGGAATCTTGGCGACACGTAAGCTCAACGAAATCGGTATCTAAATCCCACAAACCTAGACTTCATCTTTCTGCCCTTATTTTTGAAGACATGCTGAACACGCTTGGTGGAGAATATTACACGACGAATGTATGTTTTTCATGATACGGTGTATCTCAAACTATCACTTTCTCTTGTTTATTTTCGTCTTAATAGTATCCATCTAGAACAGTGACGCCGTATTCTCATAGTTCCTTGTTATTCTGAAAGATAGTTACTCAAAATAGTTCTTGAGTCATGTGAAGAAAATGTTTACCATCAATTCATTATGTATTATATCCTTGATTAGGAGATTGATAAGTTTCTTAAAATTTATTTACTTTTTAGTATAAGTTGATGTTGTTTATAGTGTTACACATATCAGAATCTTAATTATGTAATTGTACGTTTTGAATGTATGTATATCGGGGTTTCTATTTGAATGAACGATTTGATTTGATTTTATTCGATTAAACCTATCTCATAATGCCTAATATGATGATGTCAGATACAACTTCTGGAGTCCTCAATATCACTGGTATCACCACCAATAGTACCCTCTCCTGGGACGATCGTGCTAAATCTATTGCAAAAACTTGGTTCTATATTCCATGCCAAGAGCTACTTACACCCCAGTCATGACCTACAGAGCGGATTCGACCTGTGCTGGATTACTGTTCACATGTTTGAAGTTTAGCTCCCGAACATAAGCTGAAGCTGTTAGATTATGTCAAATAGAAAGATATTCGTCTTCCTTACGAATTCGTTGACCTCTCTAGAACATCGTTATGTTATTTTTTATAGATGTTTTCATGGTCAATGTTCTTCGTATACCCATCACTTATTCCAGATATGCAGTCCAGACGAGCTTAGACTTATTGTAAAACTTGAGACCCCCTTTTTCCCACCAGACTTCATTTTTTCTATCGAACGGTGAAGTTGTAGAGATCTTCGGCTGGTGGGGTCTTTCTTGACGCATATAATTTCCAAACTTTTGAGAAAGATTCCAATGGCTATCCCTTCTCCCAATATCCCATCGCTGGCTCACACATTCAAATTTCTGTAGTTTTTGAGGGTACTACAGGTTTTTTGTTTGGAATCTTGCTAAATTCAGAAATTGTAGAGAGCTTCCAGAAGACTATGGGGCAGAAATGTCTCATTATCCATCCCATGAATCTATCAATTAATAGAGCGAAAGTGTTTTTATTTATTTTCCTGTATTCCATTTTTTGTTCGTATTTTCTGTTCCAGTAGTGTTCTAGGAAAGACGTAGTTGTATTTCCTGGAAATTCACATTGATACATTGTATTACAAAATTATATAGTACAATATTCCACCACCATGTTATCCTTCGTGCTCATCGAGGTTGTAAAACTTCTGGTTCCTATAAGTGAGAATACAAGAACTCTCAAGATACATGAGGAGGGATGCTATTAGGTTTTGGGAGTTGCTTCAAGGAGATAATATAGTTGGAAAATGCGATGATAATAATAATTGTTAACAGTCGACGATGGAAAACAAGTCAATGCACTCTTATTTATTCCAACAGAGTGTTCAGTCTCTGGACGTGTAAGTTAAAGATTGATGGGATTTTTAGTCGCTTTTGTAACACGTCAACGATGTTTGAAAAGGGTTGGTTGTCATACTAATCCATTGCTTCGGTATCTCTAAAGGCATCTGTAATTAACTGGTTGTGGGTTGCTCTTAAAAGATTAATAACACTAATCACATCTCTAAACATCCAAACTAAATTAATATGCTTGCTGTATACACAATATTGAAATCTGCTCTACGGTTTTTGCGGAATTTAATCCAGAGAAGTAATTAATGTTACTCATTTCATTGCGCAAAGTGTGTTAATTATATTGCGTGTCCCGGTAAAGTCGTTATGAGGAAAATTCTCTAATGATTTGCGCCGCGCTATTCCGAAGTGTGTGGGAGGAGCTATAGGAAGATGGTCTCATCATCATTAATAGTATACATTTTAATTTGATATGACGTTTATGTAATTTGACGCTAGAGAAGGAACAACATGTTCCTTCCAACATTAACTGTAAGTTTTATAGTACGATGCCTTCTCCGCCAAGTCATTTCACGCTGCGTGATTTATGCGTCACATATTTACGTCCTTTCCCAATTAATTATAGAAATCAATAGGTACATCTACACTGACAGTATAAATCATATATCTGCAAAGCAATAAGTTTGGTAATCCAATCTTTCAATGCAAGTAGCTCCAGAGAACTCTTATGTAAAATCTTATTTTAATACTTGCCGTAATAAATATCAATATACCTGAGAGAGCAATGATTTCCCGATGTAGACAGATGATCTCCTCACAGTACTTATTGTATGAAACCGAAATTCTCTACTATTTTGCTAGATCAGAATTTAAATTTCCACTTAGATTTCGACCTAGAATCGAAAATGTAACAAAATATCAGAATTAACATTTCATTTTCCATTTTGGATGATCCATTCTTCCAATAGATTGCAAATAAAATATTACACACTATTTATATCGATCAATCAAAATTAACAGATTAGTTATAGAATTTCAAGGAATGATATTTATTCAAACAATGATTTGGTTTCTCCTAGAAGCATATTCTGTTGAATCGTCATTTATTAGGAGGATGCAAATATTTACCATTGGCGGTAGTATTGTATATTTAATTAAACAGTGAGTGGGTAAACGGTGGTTCTTAAAATTCATATCACATGTTCTGAATATATTATATTCCAGGCAAGAGCTATTCCTCATTTCACAATAAGTAGAGTAAATATGGAATATGCATTTCTGAACACTTCTGTAACCACTGAATGCAATCAAATTAGATCATATATCTAACAAATATACGGAATTCTGTTCATTCTGACAGCATTTACCGTCTACAGGAGGTGTCAAACTGAGTTGCTACTAGATTTTGTTCATGGCTGTTCAGTCTCAAATTATTTGCAAAATTTGTATAATAAAGATGGATGAATTTCTACCAATACGTTTGAGACCATTATTGAGAAGACACACCTCATAGTTTGTATTTCAATTTCTACTGTATAAATGTTACTGTATAATTTTGAGTATAATATTTTGAATTTTGTTATTTATTGCAACGAACACACTTTCCACAATTACATTGAATAATAATTGCTCAATGAAAATGAAAGGAATTTATTGAGTATAAACTGTGAAAGATGGAGCAATAGATGATGCCGGATGGAAAATCTGCGCGTTTATTATAACTAAAACATACAAATAATATTTCAGATCTTGTGTATGCATTAATCAATCTTACAAGCGTGCACTCATTTATTCCAGGAACGTAAACAAACCATCTTAGTTCGACGCTGGCCCCTGTTCAACTGTTATCAATAACTTCAAACCACCAATTTATCCAGAACATATCTGTTCTTTCAATTTGAGCATCACATTGCCGATCATTCTCGGATCGTAGATGCCGTTCCCATTCCAACCTACCTTTCAATTTCCATTTATAAAAGGAGATTCACTTCAAACAAAATCGAAACATAATATTATGACGGATTCAAAGGAATACATTTCCTTATTTATAACTGTTTAATCAATATGAATGTAATTTAAACAGTACATCATAAAACACATAGTTTGATATTTCATTCTCCTACCTCCATCAATATAACATATATAACCATTGATATTTCACTAATCCACTTTAGTTTCTACATTATTTACTTCAGCTAGAAATTTTATTTCAAAAATTCTCAATTCTGAAATATCTTGTTGTTCATGTCATATCGTAATCATTTCACCTAATGTGGAATATGAAGAAATAACTATTTATAAATATTATATTTGAACACAGTCAGATGTGTTCCCATTTGCAAAAACGAATCAATTACTTATCTTTAATTGAATTCAGACTATAAATATCTCTCGAAGATGAAGTGATTAACGAAATGGATGTGCCAATATTGATTACAGAAATTTTACATCACTAAGGTGGCGTTTGAAAATAAGCGAACACCGTTGAAATACAGGAAGTATCGGACTTGTGGGTGGCATGAAAATGGTATAAACAGTAGTAGAAATTCCCAACAAGATTCTAGGACTAACAAAAGCGCTCTTGCATTTAAATTTTCTAAAGAAGCGCGGTAGTGTCATTAGAAAACAGGAAATGCTTGCAGGTGAAACTGTTTTACTATTACGGGAATCTAAAAAATAAGGTCTTGACCATACTTTCAGGAAATTGCAAGAATCACATGACTCTGTCTTTACCTAATTCTAGTATATCTTCTTTTACTACAATTTCAACATAATTCCAACAACACGAACGTGGTGATGAGTCTTATTTTATAGTTGAAATGAAATGCAACGTTTATTTCTGACTGTTTCAATTATTAATGAGAATAATGCGCTTATTATTGTATGATTCTATAACGAAGAATGAAGAGTAAATAAAAATGATGTTGAAAATTAGCTGTTTAGAATCCCGTAGGTTCAAATTCTCAGATTACCACTTTTTTATATATATTTTGACCACGAGAGGAAACACTATCATGTAGCAATGGAATGTTGGGAGAGGAGGTATGCGTTGGATTTTTTCTCAAGCGTTTGGGGTTATAGGCAGCAGGAAATACCTCACTAGACGAAGAGTCCCACTATTTTGCCGTATGAAAGATAATTGTAGGTTGATGGAAAGAAGTGCGCTCGTATAGTTTGTCTACCTGGAATCACAGGGGGTGGGATACCACACGAGATTTCTGACGAGTGCCGACCATGAAAGTATCTATAGAAAAACGAGATATCGTGCCCTTCCCACGATATTCTATGGAGGTCCAATGAATCAGTAACAGTGACATCACTAACCTGACGAATAGGTCTCTTCTGGATTGAATTTGAGGACTTCAGCGTATGTTTTGAAGCTAAATTTGAAATATGTGAACAGTACTCCTGGACAGACTGGTTCTATGCTTTGTGGATCATGGAGAGCTGCTGGGATGTAAAATAACTATCTGCACGTAAGAGAGAACCGTGTCTCTGTGAATCAGTTTCCGCAATGGTCCTCACATCATCGTCCTATGAGAGTGTGTTGTTGGTGGTGATACTGAGCATGGATATTGAATATTTCATGAGAACAGTTGTAAATCATCATATTTGTGGAACCAGCATTCCTGGGGCAAATACAAGCCTGAATTTTAGTTGCATTAAACTATACTAGATTAATAAATACCCATATCTTGCCAGATCTTCTTTTATTGCATCGACATGTTTCTGTTTTGCATCTCTGACGTCATTGGACAATATAAGGGACTTAGAGAAGAAAGTTATATGAAGTGTACCATCATCCACAAACAGGTAGTTGATATGTTACAAAAAGAAAAATGGTACAAAGACAAGCCCCTGAGGAAACTCCGTCAATCACAACATAAGAGAAAACTAGATAGTATACGACAAAGGCGGCGAACCATAAGAAGGAACTTTCACTAGAAGGCATTGGTGACGGACTCGGTGCTGCAGTCTTTCGAAGAAGGTGTCACTGAGTTCATCTGGAACTACTATATGTTGGTGAGAAATTTGAAGAACGTGCTAGTTAAGGATTATCAAACTAGGTTTATCCGAAGAATCTACTTTCAATATTACGTAGAGGAGAACACTTCTCTTGGGAAATTGGGTCTATAAATATCTGTTTCGCCGCATTTTATGATCTATCATATTTTGCTTTTTTGTGGTTAACAGCTGAAAAATCTTAGATCATACGGTATGTGGATGAAATACCAGTAATTGAAACCTTAGAACATAGTCTGTTGCAATTCCGATTTCGATTCGTGAATCAAAATTACACTAAATTACATTTGCCCAGAAGTTGAAAAGGGAACCAGAATGAATTTAATTAGCAAGACGTTTCGTTGGTACTAGACGTAATTATGAAACCCTCGTATATTTTACAGGGCGGAGAGATATTAAATAATATAATTTCTAGTGCAGAGGAATTAAGCGATTTTCCTAATGAATAACATCACTTTAATGAGATTCAAACGAATTAATCAGAGTTGTTAACGAATTGAATTCCATTAAAATGCAAGTAGGAACGGGGATTGAAGAAGCAGGTATCCCGAAACCGTGGTTTCCATGCAAACGACGCTTTATGAAAAACATGGCGAAGCAAATCACTTCACATAACTCGCATACGCCAAATTTATTCAATCAAGTTTACGACGGCATTAGAATTGTTTTGTGATCTGCGACTGATGGATCACAATGACAACTAGCTTCCTGTTCTTTGCAACATCTCCAACTTATTGTAACTTCCGTGATCAATCGTTGATGAGACACTATAGTTAATAAAATCAACTTAAGTATGATACATTATTTATAAAATATTCCGAACTTCGAATGATTGGAGAGGTATTTAGATATGATAAAAAGAGAAGAGTTCACACTGTGGATACACTATAGCACTATGAAAATATCACCCTTATCTGCTAAAACTACTGTTAAAGTACTATCCATCATCAGAATAAACTGAATTAGAAATCAAAATGTGCCTGTTTATAATGTAAACAACAGCTGAATCGCAATTTGATAAATTGCGTTTTCGTTTATATATTTCTATCCCTTCTAAATTATCCTAATAGTATTTAAACATGCCCATTCTGATTTATAATTTAGTATACCCTGATGAAGGCTACATGTTAGCTGAAAGGTTCTCTGTTAACAGTATTTTCAGCGGATACTTATTTATAGTGTTGGTAATAATGATTCTGAATTTTTCGAAAAAATACCCATTGCAATAATGATATCGATACCGACAAAATAACGATCATATTCGGGGAACAATACAGTATGTTCCGAGAGAATAAAGGTACCAAATTTAAGCATGTTACCTTTCGAAATATAAATAAATCTTGGAAGCAAAATGTACAGTATTTTCGGGATACCTATGAAAAAAAAAAGTTGTGTTCAGAATTCTTTGGAAACCGCTAGAAATTATCATTAGATAGCCCGGAAATAGCTGGAAATTCTATACAATTTTGATTTCGCAACAGCTCAAATTTGCTGAGTGGGATCAAAAGTTATTTTGTCGAAACAAATTTCCTCGATCATCTGGAAAATCGAAAGAGTTGGAGTCAAGCTCAAGAAAACCTTTGCATTTTGTTTTTGGGAATAATTTCAATTTGCACAGTTGGGGTTAAAGATTTCATCATCATCATCATGTACACATCATACTCTGCACGGGTATTTATAACAGTTTTTGCCGAAGAAAGGGACCACACAATGATGTTAAATTATTGTTCGGTCTATTATCGAACAAGTTATGGAATAATCGTATTTTTCGATAATCTGCAGGTCTCATTGTAACTTTGTTGAACAAAAGTTTGTTCATTCTCTTCTCTGTTTATTCCAGTGGGTTTTTGTTTCTGGTAGTTCCGTAACTTGTTTACTCATAGCGTAGTTACATGACCATATTCAAACACATCCAGCAAGCGATCTAACAAACTTAGATCCCTGAAGCGATGAAGTTTTTCGAAGTTATTGTTGTATATTGTTATTCTTCAGTAATGTAAGCAACCCTTTATAGCTACAGAAACCAGCAGCCGTAGCTGCAGTTTCGAACAATTAACAATGTCACATTCAAGTTAGCGGAGATAATAACTAGAATATACAAATTAATCTCGGGAAGTTTTGTTTACCTGAGAATCTTTTGTTACATGACAAATATTGAATCGTATACTGACAATCAACTATCTGCAACAAAAATTATGCAACAACTGTACCTTTAGATCTTGCTACTAATAAATCCTAGTTGGTAGAACAAACCGGAGTTGGTGAATGAGGGTGAGTTCGGCGAGTCATCTAAATGTCCCTTGAAATTAACCCTTGAGTTCCTGGGTTCTAATTTTGGTTCGTAAGTACCGACCTCGGTATTAGATGCGCCTTCATTATAAGACTATGTAAGGCTTTCTACTATACTAAATTGTTTATTAGTCGACTTCAACAAAACAAAATAACTACTCTTTTAAACACTGTTTAATACGTACAGACGCATTTACTTACAAATTTGAATGTTCTTCTCATGATGAGCCACAATTCCTTATATATTGAAATTTCTGAATCATGAGGTTAAAGAAATAATACATAAACGTTAAAATCAAACCCTAACCCCCTAATGTACAAGTTGAGAGTCTTAATCAATTACGCCAATTTGGTGACCACCAAAATTTCAAATCGAAACAAACCTCTGAAGGGATAGTGAATCGTTGATCTCAATAGTCTTATGTAGAATATTTTGAGTTATCAAATTCAATCTGTCTTGAAATTGTTTTAAATCAAAACATTGCTCTTACAACTCACACAGATGTTGATTTTTCTCTGAATTTGTATGGATGTCTCCCTTACGTATTGAAGGATTTATGAGGAAAAATTCAATCATATGCTTTTTGGGCATGTTTGATATCAAGCTTTATCAAATATTTCTTAGTTTTACCCTATTTCTGGATATACTGTAGTTGGGTAGAGTCAATATATACGGCTTTGTGTGAAAACCGGAACATCCAGTCATAATCAAGCAAATTATTCAAAATTTTCACATATTTTTCAATGAAAATTAACAACAACTAAAAAAATATTGGGTAATAAATAGTACCACAGTAATTGATAAGCAACTCATTTACTCTGCGAGGAACGTTCTGAATCAAATGATCGAAGTCGCCTTGGGATATATTATTCCAAGTCTCTTGTATGTGAAATCGAAGATCGTTGAGATTGTCTGGGGAATGTGGGAAATTAACCAGTCTGATACCGATCATATCGATCGAGGAGACGTGCAAGCCATGGAAGCACATGCATACATGAGATTCTTCCAAAAACTGTGTCGTAATTCTTGCCGAATAAACTTGGTTCAATCAACATCCGAAAATATGGCACTGCAACATGTTCTAGAATAACGGCTATGTGACTGACCGCACTCAAATTGCCCCGAAGGTAAGCTTAAGGTGACCTACTACCAAAATATATTACACCACAAACCATCACTCCACATGTGAAGGTAGTATGTATGAAACGTCCCACTTTCTTCGTCCAGCATGGTCATACAAGCAAATTCAAGACTTGTCGCTAAAGACCACATGATACCATATCTGTGCCCAGTATACTTGTTCATAACTCCATTACATCCTGTAGGCATGATGAATTGGAGAAAAGGGACGTCATATACATTCTCCGTCCTAAAGCTTCCCTCTCAGATGACGTTCTTCATGATCTGTATTCACCGTAGTACCTCATAATCCTCTTTTGAATATCTACTTAAGTTTACGTAACACAACATCTTGAAGTAGCTATCAAGATATGGTCTACACAGTTGGCAATTTCCCCAAGAGAAAATCCGGGCTCATCCGGGGTCATCTGATTCCTCTAGAATTTGTCAGTCGGATTATTTGTACCTTAACACAGTAATCGTTCAGTTGCACAACAATTTACTATTTCCACTGATGATCCCGAAAGAGCGAAATAGCTGCTCGGTACTATTAGTTGTTATGTTATTGTTACATTACTAGTAGTATATAGAAGATGCAGATACTTGATATGAAATTCCTTATATCAAAGGAAGAGGGATTCTTTCTTCTTCAATTTAGAATATTGAGTGATCGTTTCATGTTTTTGGTAGGTCTGTCTATGTATTCTATTGTATATGCCATACACGATGTGCGCAAACCGCTCATCCGACTTTCTAGAAGTATCGAAAACTAATAGTTTGAAGCAGTGTCATTATCGATCACTCGACAAGGAAATGTAAATTTGAACGTATCGTACGTGAGTCCTCTCGCTTTTCCAACAAATCCAATGGACGGGAAACACTACATTCGTTACTGGCTCATTTGACCCTCATTACATATAGAAGCTTGGCCTGGGTGAAACTTTCAGAGAATTCGGTTCGGAATTAGTTTTTGGTAGTTTAATTTTACTTGTAAATGTAAAGACATACATTAGTCGTTATGTAACGAGAATTTCCCAACAGTACAGCGAATATCTTCAAGCAAATAAAACAATTTCGAATACAATGTCCAAATTTCATATGACCATTTATTAATTGAATATATTGATCTATATAAAATACAGATATGCGGCTTATAATCTATACTTCATCTTTATTTCGCAACATGGTGTGCTCCATCCTGCTCTGTTCACATTATGCATATTTCTGATGCGGAAACGATTCTATATAAGTTCTCAATGTCAATAATTGTTTCTAATATGAAAAGCTAACTAAATGGAAGCGTATAATAATGGAAAATAGTACGGCTCAATTGAGAAGGAATAAAATTAAGTTACTGATATTATTTATGATTACATAAACCAGTTCATGAGTGTTTTAGGGAAATTTTCCGAATATAAAGTTAATTTATGATGTGCGTATAGCCTATTATTAATGCATGCAAAACAGATGGGATTTATTTTCTACTGTACAAAAGATATGAAATGTTGAAAAATAGCAGATCCCATGTAATAGTGTGTAAGTAACTTACAACACTACTTTTCTCCAACAATACTTCACGACTGGAGTGATAAACTGCAACCATTATTTCCCTGCTTTATTGATAGGATGTGTGATCCTTTAAACTTTATTTCAGCTTTGAAAGGTAACAATTTCAGCTTCGAATGACATGTTCAGCAGGAGGCAGCATGTTTTTGGCTGTGCATGAAACTGCATGTATATTAAACTTACTGCTTTAATCCCTTTCGGTCACTGTTACTACGGGCGATCGTAAATATTGAGAAATACTTGAACAAATTACTTGTTAGATATTATCCACAAAGATAATAAGGTTTTTATATAGTGACCACTAATACTTCAATTACCTTTATGGATAATATCTAACAAGTAATTTGTGCACTGTTTTGTTCATAACATCATCTTGACACTAGATTACTATCATTCCTCATGACTTGACTACGAGATATCCATTTAGTCAATGTTTTACATTGCATTGGGATATCTTGATGAGACATTTACTCTTAAGTACATGGCGTTACATGCTTTTGGTCCCTTTTAGAATTTTTGCTAGTAGGATATTTATACCTCCTCAAAATTGACCAGGACCTTCGTCATTCCGCTCATGAGCTCGATAGAGCGAAGCAGCTGTCCCAAACTATTATATGCAGTGGTACTGGTTGCTATAGAAAAATCCTTCTATTTTTATAAGAATTGTTGGGACCAACGTTTCATTCTACTAATCAGAATCCATATCTAATATGTTATAGATACGGATTTTCCTTAAAATTGAACTTAATTATATGATTATGAGATCGCATATGGTGAGAAAACGAATGGGGACTATTAGAAGTTACTTCCAGCAGAGGTTAAATTATAGATTAACATTGAAATAGCCTTACCCATTTGAACACCCCTTGAAGTAATAGTTCTATAGTTCTGACCGTTTCATGACCTCATAGGCATGAAGTATTTTGACGAATGTTTGTATATTTCTCTTTACATGCTACCGCTTGTACTAAATGAAATTCAGGTCAGATATTGTAAAAATCACGAACAGATTTGGAACTGTTGAATATCAAGCGAAATCATGCTACGAAAACTTCTTCATCATTTATTATAGAATCTCTACCAAACATAACAATCCTACGTGGAAAGTAGTAACCAAAGTATGATCAAACCGTGTATTTCTGAGATAGTTGAATATGTTAATATGACGTTCTACAGGAAAGATCTTCATTGTACCATATTCGTAGATCCTGGTTGAGTAGTTCCTCAGCTCTTCTCTCCGATGGTTCTCTAATAAATGTTTTCCTGTAGTGTATACGAGAACCTTGATTCTGGCGACTTCTTTATTGTTGTTTGACATAGTCGCGTATTGAAAATCGGACAGCGTGACAGGTTTTTGTCATTCTGAGTACAGGCGCTGGGACAATATATTAGGTTGATGAGCCCTTCCTGGCTAGTTGATTTTCTTTTCAGTTGCCCTCAATCCCAAAGAGCCCTAGGACCAACATCAACGTTATTTCCTTGCATTCTGCCAGGGTTCATAGTGTCTATAAATAATGTAATTTCTAGGTATTATGCAGCTATTCGCAGTGATCTTTCTACAATTTATTTGAATTTTACAAGTTATTCAAGTTGAATTCATCAAAATTGTCTGCTTTTATATTAATTGGGGTTAATTTGAGTATTTAGAAAATCTGATGTTGTGGTTCTGTTGATCGAGCGATTAGGTCATTTGCGGTTTAAAGTAAAAACTGTGGATAGAGTTATCCTTATTGTAGCAGACAACTCAATTCAATATTGAAAATATGGATTAATATATGCATGTATTTGACAAAATGTAATACTTGTAAGAAATAGTAGTTGGACAGCTAATAGGACTTTGACACAGAGGGAGAAAATTTCCAATGATATAATCCGACTAAACGAAGATTATGTATTGTTCCGTTCACGCAATCGTGAAAATTATATTATAAATCAAACAGAAGCTTTTAAGCACAATTGATTGAGCGCACCACCGCAATTGCAGTATTGTTTTGAATTTACACGTTTCTGGAGATAATAGTGAAAATGAACGTGTGGGGAGATTACAAAAAGGGAATCATTCACAATTAGTCTTTATGGGGAACCGATTATGAAAATTATATGACTCCTGAACTGAAATCTATTCAGCACCGATATGGACATATATTATAATATATAAAATGTGACATAATATAATTTAGTTCATGCTATCAACCTTTATCCGCTTAAATTTTAACTCATCTAAAGCAGTTATCAGCTGCAATACTGCCATAATCAAAGCTGTATGTAAACTGTATAAGTTCCCTATTTTGTGGTGACAAAATCAGGCTCTTTCAAAATACAGCAACGAACCTTGCCTAGGGACAATGGAAGCTGGAAAAATGCATAAATATAGAGATCATTAAATAATTTTCATTTATCTCCGATTAAAAATAATCTGTTATCTGTACTTCAACGAACCTAGGAAGACGTATTTATGAACAGGTATGTTTTAACTCATTAGGATTAATTGATATTAAAAATTTTTGACCAACAAGTTCTGGTAATAATTTCATGCATTATAAATAGCATAATTGCTGTTTTATTACCGGTTGTGATATACTCTTTGCCTAATTCCACCCTTTAAGTATTCCGCGTTGTTTCATATTTTTAGCTTTAGATTTACCTACTTTATAAATGTCTTTGATAATGGCTGCAACGCAGGCGAAAAACTGCTCTAGGTGAGCTATAGTTTAAATGGTAAGAAAGTGATTGTCTAAACTGTATTATAATCTTCATTTTACATTGATAACAGGCAACATCAAACTTGAAATACATTTGTTGTAAGTTTTCCAAACACTTCCACTTGAAGAAACCTGGAGTAACGTTTAAGGAATTACAATACATTGCCTAAATTTTATCTGAAGACAATTCACTTGTGAACATTCATAATGCTGTGAATGGAATACTATTTCTATAGTGAACTATCCTTACTTTAATACATGCCACAAATATACTGCTCTTCCATTACATGATATCGATCCGTTGGGGAAAGGTTTGAGATTGGTTCAACTCTAATAAGCTGGGCTTAAATCTGAATGAAACTCTGAAAATTGTGTAGGTGCAGATTCATATCCATGAGTAAAGAAAATATCACATCTTCTAACTAACAAACATTCCGACTTAAATCCGAATTCATATCTGGATATTCCATACTTAATTAAAAGTATGAGTTATTAGTAAAGCTCCTTTTCGTTCATCTTATTGACACTATACAATCCGTTAAATGCATATCTGAATAATTGAAAGTCCTTCTTGAACTATGCTTCAAATAAACTAAAGATAAAATGACACATTCCGTCATATCAACATATAATTTAAGATTAAGACAGTAGGAAAATATATAGCTCATTCAAAATTATGAAACGGTCCTATTCACATATGAAACATCAGGAAGATACTTCTCTAATATATCTTATAGCCACAGCTGAACTTGAAAATTTGTGAATTTGGTCGACCTCTCCAATTCAAACGAAACTGCGTTGGGATATACTATTGTGAATGAGGAATTCGATTCCATTGTTACTTTTAACCTTAGATGATTAACCGTCTTACAGTATTCCGGAAACCTAAATTTAGTAAACCTTCTTGATTATTATTACCCTTGAAAACCATGTTTCTTATAGAAAATCGAACCGAAATCGGTATACGCAATTTTCTACGATTACATAGAATAAGTTCCTGCTAGTCCAGTCCCTCTGTTATTTTTAGGGTTCAAATTTTTACGTTCCTTAATTTTGGTCAATCTTTATGTTTTCGGGTGCGCTGATCACGAATATGAACATTTAATTGTCTGGGCCATATGCTACTCGAGTTATTGGCCATTTTTTTTGGGTCCAAATTGCCCCGACTTTTTTTTCAATTTTTAGAGAAATTCTGAGTTCCACTCGATCCTTTTATGACAGAAGTTGTAAGAAATCAGAAAGAGTGAAATGACGCCAATTAGAAGTTAATAGAATGTAATCATGATTTTGTATTATAATTATCAAAAAAAGTGAAAATAAAAAAAAAAAGTCTCTCGGGTGAGATCGAACTCGGGTTGACGCTGCTGGTATATAGACATAATCTTTGATAACTGATAATTGGAATTTTTAGTTGATTTTTATTTTTGTGTGACCCTGTTAAACGCCGAAGCGGAGAAAATGATATATTGAGATAGCCACAAGAGGTATCTACAGTCTGAACAAAAGTTTATTACGAAGGACTCAAAATTAGTCTCGATACGGCCGCTTAGCATGAGTTTTCTCAGGATTCCGAGAAGATCGTGCTCAATACCAACATTTGCGTAAATGTTTCAGCTCTTTAACTATGAATTTATTTTTCTGATTCGAACTTCTTGACTTAATTTTTCTCATTTTTCTCGGTTGCTTTTTTTCAAAATGTTCTCAAATCGGCCCATATGAACCAACGTGGTTGGATTTTGATTCAAAAGTGAAAGCCATCAATATCTTTAGTTTAAATTTTGTTTTGAGTCAAAAGTTCAATTTTAAAACTACGTTTTCTACGCAGTTACAGGAAAATTATGAATTTTGCAGATTTTCAAAGGGGTAGGTATGGAAAATTTGTGAATTTGGTTGACCTCTCCAATTTGGATGCAATCAACTTAAAATACGTTTTTGGGAATGCTGAATTCGATTCCGTTATTACTTTTAACCCCAGAAGACGACTAACCATTTTATGGCATTCCGAAAACCTGAATTTACTAGACTTTCTTGATAATTACCCTTGGAAACCATGTTTCTTATGAATAATTGAACCGAAATCGGTGTCAGCAATGTTCTGAGATCACATAGAATAAGTTCCTGCAGTTACAGGAAAATTATGTAATTTTAGAATTTTGCAGATTTTCAAAGGGTAGGTACGGAAAAATTGTGAATTTGGTCAACCTCTCCAATCCAGATGAAACCGGGTTGAAACACATTTTTGTGGATGCTGAATTCGATTCCGTTCTTACTTTCAACCTCAGAAGACGACTAACCATTTTACGGCATTCCGAAAACCTACATTTAGTAAACTTTGTTGATTATTACCCTTGAAAACCATGTTTCTTATGAATAATACAACCAAAACCGGTATCAGCAATGTTCTAAGATCACATAGAATAAATAAGTTCCTGTAGTTACAGGAAAATTCTGAGATTTTCGAATTTTGCAGATTTTCAAAGGAGTATGGAAAACTTGTGAATTTGGTCGACCTCTCCCATACAGATAAAACCGAGTTAAAACACGGTTTTTCTGGATGCTGAATTCGATTCCATTGTCACTTCTCAACTCAGAAGACGAGTAAATAGTCTAGGAGCTAGACCGATATTGATTGACTGAACATTAACCCGATGGCACTATGGTTTATCGTTAGAGGACGTTTCAATGACCAATTCATCTCACAGACCGAATTTTCCCCGGCTGATAGATCTCGAGATACGGCATCCGCATTTTTTTTTTGACTGGAGGTTAACCGTTTCCAAGTTGCGGTTAGTTGAAAAGCATGCCATTTTTATACACTTCCACCATGTGCCATCATTTTTTATCGTATCCGTTCATCAGGCCGACCAGATAAAATTGGACCGAAAATGGACTGCAAGTTAACCCTTCCAAACCTGGTGGAGAATGTTCATTGGTGTTGGCAATTGTTAACATACCCTATGCCATCAAAAGTTATCGGTCCATTTTCGAGTAATTGGCCATTATTTAGACCAAAAATGTTTCTTTTTTTCATTTTGTGGATAAAACTTGCGGGTTACGAGGTAACATGATGTCACCATGTTAAATAACTTTATTGGAGGTCAAATAATGATTTAAAATTATTGCCATCAATCCTTGCCTATTTCAACCCCCCAAAACTCTATAAAATCATCCGGCAGAATGAAAAAAATAAATAAAAAAGAGCCGTTTCTATTTTAAACCCAGCCAGAGTCTCAATAGTTGACTAATTTATCATAAAATTGGTCATATTATCATATGATTCATATTTTTTTGGGGGGTGGTTTTAGAGGGTTTCGGGGGGTTGAAATAGACAAGGAGTGATGGCAATCATTTTAAATCTTTATTTGACCTCCAATAAAGTTATTTAACATGGTGCCATCATGTTGCCTTGTAACCCGCAAGTTTTATCCACAAAATGAAAAAAAGAAACATTTTCGGTCCAAATAATGGCCAATTACTCGAAAATGGACCGAAAACATTTGATGGCATAGGGTATGTTAACAATTGCCAACACCAATGAACATTCTCCACCGGGTTTGGAAGGGTTAACTTGCAGTCCATTTTTGGTCCAATTTTAACTGGTCGGCATGATAAACGGACACGATAAAAAATGATGGCACATGGTGGAAGTGTATAAAAGTGGCATGCTTTTCAACTAACCACAACTTGGAAAGGGTTAACCTCCAGTCAAAAAAAAAAATGCGGATGCCGTATCTCGAGATCTAGCAGCCGGGGAAAATTCGGTCTGTGAGATGAATTGGTCATTGAAAGGTCCTCTAACGATAAACCATAGTGCCATCGGGTTAATGTTCAGTCAATCAATATCGGTCTAGCTCCTAGACTAAAACGTATTACGACATTCCGAAAACCTAAACTTAGTAAACTTCTTGATTTTTACCCTTGAAAATCATGTTTCCTATGAATAATTCAACCGAAATCTAAGATCCAACAGAAGTTCCAGCTGTTATTCAAGAATGTTGGAATTTTCGAATTTTACAGATTTTCGAAGATATTGTCAATACTGGAGCTGGTATCATTGAATATGACATAATGACATATTGAAAAATTATTAATGGAATTAAGGGTTAGTGATATCACTTGATCCATCGAAATTATTTTAAGTAATGATTGCAGTAAAACTTCTAAACTGAGCAAGTTTTAATTTGTGTTTTACTTCCTCCCTAATGTAACTTTAATGGTTTGTCAATATCAAGAGGAATTTTATTTATATTTCAGTTTGAGTTAAGTGTTCTAGAAAAATATTTTAATTAGAATGATCTTGGTGTGACAAAGTGATTGATGCCCTATAAATTATGTACGAAGTGCAATCTATATATTTTATCCAGAAGGGGGTTCGATCTACTTATTATACCAGTACGTATATTCAGATAGTTCCGTTTGTAATGATGTATTACGATGAAGATACTGTAACTATTCAATATAGAATCCAGAAGTAATAAGCAGCACGTTCAAAATTACCTCCATTTTCGTTGATTTAGGGCACTTGACTGTTTGACACTTTTTATCGATTTGTTTCCACATGATTTATTGCAGATACCTTTAGAGAATACTCACGTCTCATCCAGAGCTAAACTTTAAAAATAAAATAGGTTTTTTTCCAATTCGCAAGATATAAGACATCTGAGAATGTCTTTATTGAAATACTGGAAGTTGTTTCTTCTGTGTACTATCGCCACAAAGTTAGACCACTTTTAATTAACAAACCGGTAATGTAATTGATTGAATAGAATTGTAGTATTTAAGAGTATGTGACCCACTGCAAATACCCTTACTTTTGATTTGATGAGAACGCTTAAAGTTACGTATACACGTACAGTTTTTTTTTCATTGATGATTTGCCTGTATTTCTTTTTTTTTCTTAATTCATTACATTTCATTGTGAGTATCGATTTGATTTCATATATTAGATGTAGATGGTATCTACGTTGTCTATA
The DNA here is from genome assembly GCA_958510875.1 of Endomychus coccineus. Classification (NCBI taxonomy): domain Eukaryota; kingdom Metazoa; phylum Arthropoda; class Insecta; order Coleoptera; family Endomychidae; genus Endomychus; species Endomychus coccineus. The sequence goes on along the minus strand of OY294071.1, from coordinate 37,033,073 downwards.
GTGCGCGTAAGATGAGTTTGTATTGACGTCATAGAATCAACTGACGACTGACCTCTATAGGTCGGGTTAATTTCATTTTTGTACCCAGCGATATGTATCAAATTCTCACGTATTTTACAGTAACGGAGTGAACTCATTGTCAGTCTGCCATTCTCCAGTTCTTGTTCGAATTCTGTGATAAGCGATGTTACAATTTTTTGCTAATGACCAAACAGAGCCTTCGACACTTTGTGAATAGTCATGCGCAAATACAACCCAAAACCAAAATATACTGTTAGCTCCAACAAGAACTATTTCTGAATAGAATAAACAGAATTTACTGAGGACTGTTTATTTTTCATTGTCGGTAGTTGGTATTTCATTGAATTCATGGGGTGGCAGTCGCTCACCAGTTATACACTGCCAACATTACAGCTAAATCTCAAATTTTGGTAGCTATACGTTCAGTATTGGCAGCACTCAACAAGTAACTGTGACGTCATTATAAACATATCCGTTAACAAAACATTGTTGTATTTAGTCATATTAGTTGAGCTATTTCACTATTGTTGATTAATTTGTGGGACGGTGTATACGCTCCATTTAATCCATCAGAATAACAGATTAGGAATGAAGAAGAATATTAATCTTCCTATATGTATCCGAGGAAACTGTGAAGTTCATAGTAACTTCGGTTCGTTATATCTAAAGTTCACTATTCAATAAGAATGGTAAGATTCTAAGCAAAGAACGCATCAACGTCTATCACGTCCTCTCAAGATGGTAATTGATTGTTTGATACTTTTTAGCGATCGATTTGTTTTCAGATGATTTATTACCCACACCTCCAGAGGATTACCCTCGTCTCAACAAGAGCTAAACTTTGAAGTGAAATGTTTTTTCTAGTAATATTCGAAACGGTCCAAGATTAACTGATTTTACTTGTTTTGTGACTGTAGACTTATCTCCTCAGATTTCTCTTTTTAAAAGCTCGACTTTCGACTGATTCCATTGAGTTATTATTAATAATACTGATAGTACTATTGCGAAACTTCCTTTATATGGTTTGCCGCAACAACTTTTCTATCGAGTTTTCTCTCAGATAGATCACTATATGTATTGATTCGAGGAATCTCCTCGAATACAATAGCTATCAATGCTGGTGTTCCCCAGGGATCTGTCTTTACATCAACTGTGTTTCTGCTCCATATCAACGATCTGTTGGGAGTGACCTTCTGTCACATACACAGCATTGAAGATTCTCCAACGAAGACAGAGGGACAAGAAAGAGACAAGTCGATGCGATGAATGAAGATCTGGTAAGAATTTCGAAATCGGGATCTGATAATATAATAGAGTTTGGAGCAACTGAAAGTCAAGCTTGTCTTTTTTCTAGAGAGGCGGATCACACAATCCCGAATATGATATTCGCAGGTACAACTAACTACTCCTATGAAGTCCACAATATTCAAGCTCAAGTATCATTACCAACAGCAGCCTTTCTTCGAACGATCATGTGAGGTCCATTGCGAAAACCACTCCACGAAAACTTGGTTTTTATCCCGTGCCAAGAGCTATTTTACACTCCAACAGCTCCTCATGATCTACAAAGCACAAATTCAATCTGTTCGGGAGTACTGATCATACGTTTGGAGTTTAGCATCCAAATTCCATTCAGTAGAGAGCTATTCATCAGGTTGGTGATGACACACTGACGCAGCATTGTAGCTAGATCCACGAGCGCCAAGATCTGAATGTTGCGCCCCGAAAAGCGACAAGTATTTTGTGGGAGTAATGAAAATTACACCTTAACTTGAAAATGTGCTACAAATTATTCGTGATAATAATGTAAGCAACTCAGAAACTTGATACATGATAATGATACATTAACAAAAGACAATGAGATACACCACGTTGAAAATTCAATTTTTTGGCGTTTGTGCTAGCCATTTTCCAATCACACTGACTTCATGTTCAGTCGACTATATATCCAGATTGTCTAAATGTTCCTGACCGGTATGCGATCGAGAATAATTTCTTATTAATTTTTATTTGCTGAAGGATCTTTTACAGCTAGCAGAAGTCATAGGTAGCGTTAGCACAAGGCGAAGAGCTATCCTTTCATTGGACAAGTTACAAATGAATAAACTGTGAAACTTCACTTCGGAACAGCGTTTTTCAAATTGGGCAGTGAGAATTTTATTCGGTGTTTTTATTTTTCAGTCGCCAAACATAACTCATTGGCATTCAAGTCGCTTTCGTATGTGAGTTCGGCTGCACGTTTTTTCAGTTCTTCTGTGGTAGTTTTCTGCAATGAAAATCTTGATAAGTAGTCACTTCAGTTGAATTTCCCGATCTCCATTCCATTTGTTGAATGAGTGTGTCCGGTATACGTAGTTAAGTTGAATTCGGAAATTTTTAAGCAGATTTAGTGTAGCGGCATCGTCTTTGGCTTTCATATACGCCTCCTGGTGTTTCCGTTCCTGTCCTTGCGGCCGGCCCTAGCTACGACGCTGAACTTACGAATTCATCGATATCTCTAGAACATCGTAGAAAGGTGAGCGCTCTCTCCCATTCCCTAAAGATGTTCTTATAGTCAGTGTTTTTCGAAAATCTCTCATATTTTCATCGCTTTTCATGGTTTTCCTGTCATGTAGGTAGTCAACCCTTTATAAATTAGTGTAAAAATAAAATTTATTTAAGAGGAATGGTAAACATGAAAATGGATACAGCTGAAATATAATTTTCTGAAATTTAGGAAGTGGCTATTGTGAAGATATTCGACAAACACTACAGTGTGTATGTATTATATTCGACTAAAATAGTTCCATGAAAATGAACTGGGCAAGTGCATGCATTATATAGTCAATGCATAAATTGGGTTTATTCGAGCTGCAAAGTTAAACACAAAACTGTTCTTTTAGCCGTACGTTAGTCCGTTGGTGGGAGTTTCACAAAAGCATTCATATTGTAGTATCGAGTGTACTTTATCACTATATTCGCCGTGGACTGTGGTGGTATCATTATGCATAAACTGCACGACCGCTTTGCCTATGGAGATCCATCTATCACACCGTAGAATGATGATATCGAACCAATAGCGACCCCTAAATTATTTCCAACATCGTTAATGGTCTACTGATTTGCTTACATTAAACGCTATGTGTACTATTCTAGATCATCAGTAGTAGTGTGATAAATTCTGTTCCTTTGGAAATAATCAAAGTGTACCCAGTAGAACATTTCATCTCAAACAACAACAATATTGAACAGTTGTAATGAAATATACTTTTCGCTGTAATACATTATAGCCATTTTTGAATCAGTAGAATTTGAAGATACTTTGACTGCAATACAATAATTTTCCCTAAATGTGAATATAAGAATGTTCTTATTTTGAGATGAATTGAATAGTTCCTTTTTTTTTCCATTCGTGACTCGTATAGTGTGTAACCCAAGTAATTTTCACTATGAATAAATAAATTTCAAAACTGTTCTATTGTTTTGTTCAATGATAATTCAAACAATTAAGTAGGTAATTACGGAATTTCATGGATATCTATAAGTTGTGGTTCTCCATATAATCACTATCGCCGAGTATTGAAAGATGTTCTTGGTTAAATTCATCAGTTAATACCTATTTTCATTTGTGTTTTACTCACACCGGTTTCGTTCCAGAAAATATGGAAATTTTCCAAGTCAATTCGCGAAGAAATTTTCTGGGTCTGTCTAAGTTAATTATCACAGTTCAGTTGATAACCTATTGCCTTTGAAGCCCTGGAATTGAGTTAAGGGATGACTCAGATCATGCGTCAATTGATATATTTAATTCCAGTGCAATTCGAATTTAACGAGTAAGTGCTCCTACGGCACCATAATTCTGAATTGACTTCTCTCGTGGAGCGATACGTGTAACGTCTTTATGAACTAATATATCTCTGCCAACTACCTTCTGTTTTTACAGATGAATTCAAGAATATTTTACTATATATCAATCGTATTGTTCTTACTTCCCTCACTATACATAGTATAATAGAAGTATTGTAATCTGGCGAAATTTCTTTTTCGGAATTTCGCGAAATTTCCCTTTTGATCCTTTCTGAATATATCAGTACTATTTTTGGGATTTTGTCTGTAAACTGTGGAGACGATTGTGCATTTCCTGTTGGTCGTACGAATTTGAAATTTTGCTTTTCGCTCCAGAGAGGTGAAAATAGGAATTGTATTCTTTTGGGGCACGGTAGCTTCCCCCATCAAGTGTATTTTTTGATATCCGTCTTCAAATTTTCAAACGGAATATATAGTAGGTACTTTTCCGAATCATTATGTCATCACCTATTTCTTGCTCATAAACATATATCACGCATACATTTAATTATGAGTTTCAAACATGGAGTTGTTAAACACATATTTTATCACTTCGAATAAACTTTCAATGAGGTAGAGTATAATTTGACGACTTTCGAAGTTTTCAGCTGTCCACAGACAACATCTAGTGAATAATATCACAATCATACATTTCGCTCGCAGAAGGTTCGAAAGTGAAAAATTGTACAAACAAAATAAGATAAAAATAGTGATGACATTAATTAATAAGATAATTCATTCATATACACAGGATTTCCCAGATTAAATCTATCGATAGCACATCATAAAATAATTCGACATGCATAATTCTACTTTTTTTTCGAAAATGCTGCCCCTGATGGATATGCAACCCTTCAAAATTCGATTCAACTCTCTGACCGCTACAGCGATTTTAACCAAATGTAATTGCAGTAATCCTGTAAGAGATTCCTATTATTTGACACATGAAACATGTGACGTACCTACAAGGGAGTGGTTTCCCTTTTCTCACCTTATTTTCTACGCCACTGGATACCACACTGGTACCATCTTTGAATTTTCAGTTGCTTTAAAGGAAGTAAAACAGCTGTTGAAGTTCGAGATTCTTATATTTGGTTGTATACTGAGTCGCGAGTTGTTTCATTGAAAGATAATAATTATTGTATGTATCATGTTTATTTCTCATTTTTGAAAGGTAAAAACCCGCTCTTTACATCTGCCAATATATTCCTGGTCCGAAAATTGGGTAGTTCAGTTTATTGGATTTTGCATTAAAACCGAAATATGTTGTAAACGGTACCCCTAACAAATATTTTACAAAATTCAAAATAGAAAATATGCAGTAGCGTAGAAAATAACTTATGAAATCAGGTCGAGAATTGAAAATTAAAAAGGAATAATTATAATCAAAGTCACGTCAGGGCTTCCTTCTTAAGAGAATTTTTTCTGATTAGAATAATCTCCATTATGATGTTGTGTGTGCTACGTCAGTATCTTTAAAAGTCGTTGAGACAAATCAATAATACCTACCTTGAGGTTGTGTTTTTTCCTCCAGTGATTAGTGGCTTGTAACTTATACAAAAACGAATTCTTAATTATTATTGTGATCCGATTTATTGATAAATAATTGTTGTTATGTGTATTATTTCACCACTTTAGACACTGTATTTTTTATAATTGAGTCTAAATAGGTATTTTACTTCGGCTCATCATCCAATATATAATAGTAATGATAATAAAATAAGAAGCAACCCCTTCTGTCTTATGCCAATGGACAATTTCGTAAATTATCCAAAGTGTCAAATGAAATGTATCCATTTTGGGAGTACTTCATTCAAATTTGATCGAAATCACTGCAGCGGCGAGAGAGTTACGATAAAGAAGATTTTTCACAACCGGATTCTGAAAACACGTCATGACATATAATATAAATTGACGTCTTTCCGCGTTTTTATCTGTTTCTAATAATTTTCTATATATTTTCACTTCCATTGGGTCGGGAAAGCTAGTTATCTATGTAACATAGCCATTTTTTTCTTAACTCAACTATCACTTATCAATTCTTATCAAAGATATATCCACACAATGCAGTTTTGTGATTAATTGAGAAGATTATGAAGCCGATACATATATGGGAACGAAATAAGTCAAAGTGTTTTCAAATGACCTACACCTCGTTAGTATCCAACTGCAAATGTATAACAACGATGTAATAATGATTAATTTCTAAATTGTTTCTAACTATATTATCGTACTTCCCGAAAATATGGTTCGACTGAAAGAGATTAAGTTTTCGGCGTACTCCATTAATTTCAATAAGTGTGACCTTAGTTCAATGTATGCCATGTTCTTGGCCAAGACAAATTGATCTGTTCGTTATTTTAATATTATGAAATCATGTTGATGAATTAGGGTGTTTATGCGTGACTCAAACCACAATAATTTGTACGACGAAGCCTTCTACGATCGGGGTAGGACGCAGAGTATAAATAAAGCAGCTATAACTTTCTTTGGAAGGTTGGGGTCATAATAATGTCGATTTTCATCGGATGCTGCACTCTAGTATCGTGGAGCCACTTTTATTTTTTCCAAATTTATTGTCTACCTTCAGGTTGATCGGAAAACATTGATTCGGATGTCTATTCTTGTATACTTTCAAGGGAGGATGCGAAAGCTGTATTTACATGTGACTTGAGCATTTTAATTAAAATACGACAGACCAGCGGTTGGATTGGTAGGCTTGCTTTCCGGAAGCTAAACGTACAACGGTTTCCATAGTTTGCTGACGAGGCTAAAATGAGTGTCACATAAAATGCGGAAGATAAATAAAGGGTAGATTCGAGTGAAAAATTGAGGAATGGCGTCTTTTGCTAGATGCCCTTAAAAGTTTAAAACAATTTCAGTGACAGAACGTAGTGGCATAAAAGGTTTCCATGATAAGTGTTGCCATTCACTCAACCGTGTGATTCAAAGTACGTATTCATCAAATTAAGTATCTTTCATGGTTACTTTCATTTAATTTGTCATATGATTCCGAAATTGCTCTTTGAATGAATTCACAGTCCATTAAAATGCGAAAGACTGTATCGTGTTCTGTGGGGTCTATTATGGAAGGTAAATTAGAGGACCATTGAGTATGATAGTTTAAAATTGACATTGGTACTGCTTCTGTTCGAGATTGTAGAAAAAAATCCATAATTTATCCTAGTTCATATTGATCCAATTGGAAGAATCGTATTATATTGAAGTGAAAGAAATCGTTCGCAGATATATTGTGGTGCTTTCCCTGTTTATTTCTTAAATTCAGACTACCCAAGAGGAAAGGAGTTGGGCAGATTTCGAGCTTGACAATAAAGGAATGACTAGCTTCAGCTCATCTAGTCCGCCTACCTAAAATCTGTCGTCATGGAATGACGGAATTTTTTATGAACAGTTCAAACAGATCGTTGATTCACCAGAAACAATTGGGGTCTAGACAGATCCCTGTGGAACATCACCATTAATAGTCATTGTAACGGAGACTTCATCAACCATAACATCTATCATAATAAAGATTCTTGACCCAGGCATGAATTATATATAAATTATCGGCAAATAGGTCACATCAACACATATGCTTTATATTTTCGTCTTTCTCTTAAGACGGAAATATAAAGCATATGTGTTGATGTGACCTATTTCCCGGAAATTTATGTATAATATAATCTATCTGAGATAAAAGTCGATAGTAAGCGGTAAAGTTGAGTTGGCGAACCATATGACGGCAGTTTCCTTAGAAGGACTCGGTAAAATGCTTTGGAGATATCCAATGCAAAAGCTGGAGATTCCTCATATCTTTCAATAGATAGGCAAGTAGGTTTCTTGTTGATCTTTGTTGGCGAAAGCCATATTGAAATATCCGACCGTTCCCAACTGGGCAAGCAAAATTTACCTGATTTTGTATCACTCCTCCGGATAGCTTTGCGGATTGACAATGCAAATCATATGAAAGAGTCGGAAATTCCATCTAAATATTTTAAAACTAGTGTATGATCTGAAAACAAGAAGCTTCATTAAATTTAAATAAGTTACAAAAATGAATCCATACATGCCCATTCCAAAAAGTGTAAGAAAATATGCAAACGTTGAAATGTGGTAACTGTTTCTAAATTTGAGTATCATATTCTGACGTACAACATAGGCTTTTACTTTTGGATAAAATTTGCTTCAAATGAATCATTGCGACTTTTATTTCTCAATTCCTTAATTCAAAATGCATATAGGACATATAAATAACTTCCAGCCTAATTACTTAATGTGTGTTGAATATCACCTGCTTTGAGATCGTCCGTAATTTGACATTTATTTTTGGTGAGGGTATTAGAAAAGGATGTGTAGCACTAAATCAGATATTATTATCCTCTAGGCTAGGGCAAGCATTGGTCAAGGTATTCTGTTATTAGTGACAAATTAAACGTCATTGGTACACATCAACCAATGAATCTTTCTCCTACAAAACGTGCAAAAGGGTTACAAGTAATTCTGCTGATTCCACAGAATCGATTTGTATTAGGCATCAACGATCAGATCTCTCGGAAACGCAAAAGACATTTTGAGATGTACTTATATACTCGAACAGATGTTGAGGAACTGGTCCCACTCAGAGCATACGTGCCACAATATCATTTGATTAAGATATATCTATTATGAAAGTTATATAGTTACTTAACGGGCTGCAAGTATTGAGATCGAAAACGTGAGTTATCTCGTCATTATCAAGAAGTAATATTCGCATCCACTTACATAATTTCCAATAATGTAACTTTGATGTCATCGCAAATTATTTGACTTGCTATGGAGATTGGATAATATAGTTTTGAATGGTAATTGCGACGCAAGTAGGAATTCGATATGCCACTACCGAAAATACAATAATCGAAAACATAAGCACCATTGTTATTCCACTCAGTTACCTGAGATTATTATGGAATACTTTTTAATTGATCATCAGGATGTTATGTTATCTTCAATATGCATTAAAACATGAAAGCTTCATATATGTTGTCCTATGTACAAAGATAAATAATATTTCTCTACCTGGAAGGAGTTGTTTGCGTCCATTCCATTTATGTGCCATCTATTTGCGGTTTCCGCAAATAGATTGATTCAATGATCTTGGTCCTCACAGATAAGACAATTAGAAAGAGAATATAAAAATAAAATGAGAGAAAAACCGAGATGTTCATTTGAATTCCTGTGATTTTTAAAGCAGGCTGCTTCGAACCAAAAATCTCTAACTTCATACTTTCCATAGTTTCGTGTTTGCATACACCAAGAAGGGAAAGCCCGAGTTCAAACCGACCTGATGAATTTTCCATTTCATCTGCCTTAAATGGCATTGTTTGTTATAAGAACAGATGAACTATCACTTGGCGTATCTTATTCTTTATCTTGCGATGCCAAATATGGATGCAAAAAATAATTAATACCTATTGTTGTTTTTACTGATATATTAAATATGAAACATGCAGTAAAAAAATAGAAAGTTGAATATTTTACTTAATTTGTGATTATTTAAATTGGTTTATTTGATTTATTATATTCCAAATAGGCCGCCTACTGAGGATACAGAATAAAATTTATTCAGTACTTCAGTGCTGAAAAGTTAGAAGCAAGAAAAATTATGTACAGGTACTTTCATAACGATTTTGGTAAAATAAGGAATTATAGCTGAAGAACAAACAGCCTATAAATATTGAACAAACTTAGTTCCGTTATTTTCTTGATTTAATTACATTAAAATTTTCGAATAGGTTGTATACTAGACTCATATCAATCATTGAAAAATAAACCCAGCTCTTGTGGAATACGTATTTGAATTCGTTCCCATATATTTGAGATTGTAGCAACTATGAATAAGTTTATATAATGGGAATAACAGTATATCTGGCAACAAGTTGTAACTGATTTAAAGGGCTACTATGCTCAAGGAAAACGAAACTACTTGCAAAATCACAATTTAATTTATGACAACAATGTATCTTTAACCAACGCAGTCAGATAGAGTTATAAACTATGTGGTGAAGCAAGAGTGTAAATGTGTGTTTTATTCACATTCAATTAACCAATTTGAAGGAATGCAATACCAAAATTCTGAAACTATTCATGTACCAGTGCAAATTACTACAGACATCATCTCTAGGCTTTTGTGGACATAAATAACTTCGATTTTCATTTTGCACCTAATGGGAATATATACTATTCCACATATTTCCGGAATATTATGCTCGGATGATATTCTTATCTATCAGAACAATAAATTATATTTATCTAGTCATTTGTTATTTCAAAAACATCAAGAGAATATATAGTAGTCTTAGGAGCCGCAATGCAGTAGGTATTTGATATTAAACTGAATGTGCGAGAATGTCAAAAATTCACCCCATTCATTACGCTGGACATACCAATAATTTTATAGCATTTGCTTTATCTTATTCTTGAATGCACTATATTTATTTGAAGATGATCTTATCTTTCCAATTAATATTGAGAAATATTAATCAATTATAGAACTAAAATATATACATTCAGTATGAATTGTACAAATCGATACGATTTTACTCATAAATAGTTTGCATTCCAATCAAATCAAGTTGAATTATGAGCACAAGAGAAATTCTGCAGACTTAAACCGGTTCGTTGGACTCATTATACAAGCCTTGATATTGTCAATATCCAGCAAGTCAGCATCTCGCTGTGACTTATAATAAACTATAAAAAAGTTCACACTGTGGATAGACTATAACACTATAAATAAGAAATAATCACCCTCATGCACTAAAAATACTAAGGACCTTTCGGCTACCAAGTAGCCATCATCAGAGTATACACTGATGTTGTCCACTTGGTAGCTGACAGGTTCTGCTGTTGTAGAAACCTAATCATCATATTCAATAAACATTATTTGACATATTTATCAACAGGATACTAATTTATAATTGTTTTCGGAGAAGTTGAGTAAATATTCATACATAATCGAAAATCGAAATCGAAAAGCTCTACTGAACTATTGGAACTAATGGAATCTTTTAATATTATGCCATCAATTTTAGAATATACACGAATAGGTAGAAAATCAAAAAGCAGTTGTATAGATAACACTCATATCAGATCACACTGGCCAAAAAATCACATTTAACTATGAGATGTGCACGCATAAATCAGGTAAGATTGAAAAGAGATTATTTAATATGCATAACAAGGAATCTTTCGAAGAAATATTAGCCGATCAATATTGGGAAGATTTATTTTTTACCTCAAATTCGAATGTTAATGAACAATGGGTACATTTTATGCGAGTAATAATGCCAATTTTTAACCACTGTTTTCCGATCAAATGTTTAAGCTCAAAACATAGAAAAATATCCTACTACTCAAATCCTGAACTACTACAGTGTAAAAACCAACTTGATACCTTACTAGTGTTGCGCAGAACAGCAGAAGGATATGATGAAGCATATAGGAAAACCAAAGTTAGGTACAACCAGTTATTGATAAATGCTAAGAAAATTGAATATAGAGATCGTATAAACAATAGCGATAACAAATCAAAATGCCTTTGGCAGATAGTTGGAGAAATAAAAGGAAAAGCTTCAAGACATGCAGAATTGAAAATAACTGGTGATCCTAATACAATAAGTAACAATTTTAATAATTTGATACTGAATAATGTACCTAACTTTCGGGATAATGCAGAAGTAGATATGCTTTATAACATACCTCTTTCAAAAAATTCAATGTTTCTTACATCCATGAGTATTGATGAAACTATCAAGATAATCAAAAAGTTGAAAAATACTATGAGTGCAGGATACGATGAAATACCGAGCAGTATCATAAAAAGTTGTGAAAATGAACTAGCAATCCCTTTGTGCCACATAATAAATAATTCTTTTCAATATGGACTTTTTCCAGATAGTTTGAAACTTGCTATTGTCAAACCATTATATGAAAAAGGTGATCCCACACTATTAGAAAACCATCGTCCTATAAGTTTAATACCATACTTCTCAAAAATATTTGAAATATCTATGTGTACTAGACTCCTGAGCTTTATTTCGGCTGAAAGATTGCTAAGTCACTCACAGCATGGATATCTAAAGGGCAAATCAATAGACACTGCTGTTTATGACTTCATAGAAAAAATTGTTTTGGGATATGAAAACAAATATCTGTCAATGGGTATATTTTTGGACTTGTCAAAAGCATTTGATAGCATTAACCATGTTATTTTATTGGAAAAATTGGAGCGTTATGGTATTAGAGGCCCAGCACTTAGCTGGATAAGATCATACCTTACAGAACGCTCTCAAGAAGTATTGGTAGATAGAAATGAAAAGAGGTACTTTTCTGACGAGGGTCATCTGTCGGTTGGTGTACCCCAGGGAAGTGTAATGGGTCCTCTATTATTCGTATTCTATATCAATGACTTAGCATCTGATATTGTAAACGAAAAAACACATCTCATGAATTATGCCGATGACATCAACCTACTAGCGGTAGGATCTTCATTCCAAGAAATGTTAGCTATAGCTAACAACAGCCTAACAAAAGCTCAAGACTGGCTCACGAAAAAGCAATTGGTTCTAAACAAAGAAAAGACAACTTATATCTGTTTTACAACCAAAAACGCAAGGAACAATATACCGCAGGACATACAGCTTCAGACACAAAATGTGACCCTAGATAATGACACATAGTTCTTAGGGATTCATATAGACCAAAATCTAGATTGAGAGATTCATATAAATGAACTCTGCAATAAATTAAACTCGGTGTGTTACTCTTCCAGAATCACAGCTAAATATTGAGACACAAATGCTTTAAGGACTGTGTATTTTTCGATTTTTTATTCTCTATTGCGCTTTGGTGTCATTTTCTGGGGAGAATGCGGAGAAGCGCAACGTGTTTTTAGAGTGCAGAAGAGAGCTCTACGAATTTTGTTGGGAAACGGTTATAGGCAATCATGCAGAGGAAAATTTAGAGAAATGAATATTTTAGCTGTGCCAAGTATGTATATATGTGAGTGTTTGGTATTGCTGATTAAAAATAGGGAAAAATTCAATATATATAAATCACAGCATAGTTATGGTACTGGAACTGTGGATTTAAATACTCCAGCCCACAGATTAAATCAAACAGAAAAAACCCCTATGTATTCGTGTATCAATTTTTTTAATAGGCTTCCAACGGAAGTGAAAATCGAACCCTGTCTTAAAAAATTCAAACAGTTGGTACGGGAGTTATTAATTAAGGTTGAACCATACAGTGTAAATGAATTTCTAGATTCCGATTTATTCTGATTCAGCGTCAACTGTTTTTTTTATATATTGACTGTTTTACTCTACAATGTCAGCATGCCTGTTTTTTGTTTGTTTTTGTTTTCTTGTCAACTACTTATTGTGTATTTTTTCAACATTTTCATCATTCTCAGATGTTCGTTTTTTTTTAATAACTAAACATCACTACTCTGACGCCGGTTCACCTAATTGTATTTGTGTATTGTATGATGTATAAGTACAATTATTTGAATAAAGCTACCCATCTATCTATCTATCTAATCACAGAAGTGAGTTTTTCGTCGGAGTATATGTTCCAAGAACCTTTTGGTAGTGCTGAAATCAGTGGGATTGTGCTCTTATCAACTTCAAACCTTTCCCTCACGAATAAATGTGACATTTTTTCATATGGAATTTTCTTTTGCACTTATTGTGTTTTTATTCACTAACTAGTTGTTGTTGGTTGAAGTACGTGTCCTGTGAACAGTAAAGGGTAATAAAGACTACACAATTTATTAGAATAACAAAGGTCTGTATTATCACATACGTAGTAAAATATGGAACGAAGTGGTTTTAAAAAGGGTGGAATATGTTTTAACTTCACTGATAAGTCGACACATGGTTTGTCTTTTCAAAAGTGGCGTCTACAGTAAGTCACGTACTCACTATATTTCTGTGTGTATTTTATAGGGATATTTCCAGTTACATTACAGATAACAACCCTTGGCAGATGTCTGCCTTGGTATAATGGAATGTAATGAAAAACCGCAAATTTAGTAATAGTTAAAAACAATTCAAGAATTCTGTAATTGTGGCTATCAGAAAGATAGGTTGGCGACCAACGACCTACTCCATTCATATTGATTTATCTAATTCCATACAATTTCAAAAATCTACAATGGATTTGGATTTTTGGGAATCATATTCTAGAATGTCTCAATCTGGACTTTTGGAGAGTAACCCTATTTTTACAGTTAGTTTTTTCTGGAAAATGATTCTGGACGGTCCCATAAGATTCAATGCGATTTTGGTTATCTTTGTCCTATGGGATTTCTATTTCTGTTGAAAGATCTGATAACAATCAAAATGTGTGTTGTAATTTCTCAAATTTTGAATCCTATTATTTCCATCTGTCTTTTTAATTTCAATAATCGCCTTTCTATCTCTATCTGTATTCAAACTAAACTACATCAGCTTTTGATTTTCCGAATAATTTCATCTTAAAGTTTGATGAACAAAAGTTTGTGGAACCATCGATATTACTTTCGCTACATGAGTATAAAAACTGTGAGAGTCTCCTCGACAGTAGAGGTTTGCTTGACCCGATATCTGATATTTGCATCGATTATTTGTATCGTTATTATGAGTAAGTCACATCAGCTCTTTAAATTATGATAACAGTAATCTCAGGAATATGTTTCTACTGTACTGGTGCAATTTATCAATAGTAAGTTACTCTTATCCATCATAAATACTGTTGAAGTACTAAGGACCTTTCAGCTATCAAATAGCTGCCTGGTTGATGGAAGGTCCTTAATACTTCAACAGAATTTTAAGGGGATAACGGTCATTATTTCTTACTCATCAGTTGTGAATACTTTCACAGTTATTGAACATATCAATGGTTGTCCTACAAAATTTGTAGCATCAATTTACTTATTCGGAAGATACATTTTTATTGTTCTATTGTTAAATTTTTATATTTTATTGAATCGATCTGAGACACGCACTGCCAAATCAAACTAGACACCTTAGAATCACAGAACAGATTTAACATCTACTGGTTTCCAGGACATACAGGAATTGCCCGCAAGGAAGTAATGACGTACTTGATAGGCCTGGAACTCTTCTTCAGCATAAGAACACATCGCATAGAAGTAATTCTCAGAGTAGGAGGCAACTCAACACTGGAATTTTCAACCGTGGCCAGCTTGAGACCCTCCCAGATAAATTTAGGAAAGCGGACGTCTTGGGAAGGATAAAGGGAAGTGGAAGTAACCTACGAATTTTAACAAGATCCATGAAGGGAGACTGCAAACTAAACGGCTTTATGAGAAAAATAGGCCTAGTGATGGGACGTGTAGAATCTGCAGAGAAGGGGAAGATACACCGATACATGTGCTCACTGAGTGCGGCTACACTCACCCGAAAATAAAATTCTTCGGAATATACAACACCATAGAGGAAAAAACACAATTGAAGCCGGGAGAAAACTTAGTCCCTCCAAAAAATCTAAAGTTCACTGTGCTAATATGAAACGTTACCAATCAAATCTAATTTAATAATCTAATCTAACAGAAGGTGCTGGTGGTGAAAATTGAATGAAACAAATTATGAATTTCCAGGGAAGCGTCGAAATTAGTAGTGAAAATCTTATGTAATGAAAAACAAACGAGAGAAGCCATAAACTATTAAAGGATTTTAACGCTACTTAAACTTAGGCCAGAGATCTTTTTCTACCCTAAGAAATCTTGAAGACGTGACAAGTTAGAACGACTTGTAAACATGTAACGTTTATAGGCTTGTAAACTTGCCAGATTTTCAAAGCAGTTATATCCATATAAGATGGAATAAAGCTATGTTCATGTTCCTGTTATTCAATTCCAGTTTTTACTGAAAAATATAGGGCAACAATTCACAGTATTCACTTCATGGCAATATACATTCTGATGTTATCTAAATTCAATATGACATCTGGTTCGTTGAATTATGGTTACATTCTAACAAGCAAGTTAAAGAGTCGTCCTTTCTGTTGGGAAATGCTCGTTATAGTACAGAAGCACAAATCTTAAAACATAAGGTTCACCTAACAATTTGTTGGTCACTGACGATAGATTTGGCTTGGACACCATTCAGGAAGGAACATATGAACAATACTCGTTATGTTATGCATTTCAACTAAGATACTTAACTTGACATTCTTTCTTATTTTGCCTTCATTCTAGAGTACTGAAATGATACTTCTATATAATATTCCGGTTTCCTCTATCACCTTGACGACAACAATATATCATCATTATAAACGAATTAAGAAGTATCGTACTGTTTTACAGATTGTTTTCTGGTCATGCCTTTGTTCAATTGTTTTCTTGACATAATAAGTACATACATATAATAGGCATTGATCATATATATCTATCTTCTGTTGCTAGTTATTATATACAGCACACAATACCTTAGACTTCTTCCGATAAGGGTCGCTTTGGTTTTTCAATGGTTTTTTGTGTTCGAAATGTTCAATGTCTCGGCCATATCTGTAGAACTAAGCAAGCTAGGAAGATGAGGTAAAAACTTCGTCATTAAAAGTGAGACAAATAATTATAAAGAAAATATTCCCTTGTTCGTCGCCAGGGGGCGTTTTTACCATGACGTTTTATAAAATAGGATATATCTCCACCTGATATGGGTCCGGTATAGACTTTTTGGAATCTATATAAAATTCCATAAGCTTTATAACAGCAGTTTTTTCGTGGTGGTTATGGTTTCGTGGAGTATATGCCTAATCCAAATTGAACAAATTGTATTTCATATTAAAGACTGTTCCAGGGACATTTCATTTGGGCATTCATTTACCGTTCTTGATGATACTGCTGCTCCTGTATCGGTTCTTGGAATGTTGATAATGGCATTCGGAATTCTTATTATCATGTCATAATGAGTAGTAGGTTGAGTTTTGTATACTAAGTCCTTCAAGCGTCGCCACAAATAACAATCTAGGTAAGTTAGAAGGGGGAACTAGCTGGCCAGGGAAAAATGCTATACGGAAGAAAAGGGCAGGGCATCCATCATGTTGATACCACATATTCCGACGGTTTTGTAAAGGAACATTTTTCAATAATTTGGGTATATCATGCTTTAAGAACCATTTACGGTACCATGAAAAATATGAAGTCCAACTATCCGGCATTTTCCTCAACTCTTTCGCAAATAAAATATTAGTTTTATAATCATTTATTGGTGACAATTATTCGGATCAGCTTCTACTTGCTGAATGCAAACTATTTTCCATTTCTTAGTGCAATTTCCAAAATATAAAAAAATTTATTATTTTCAGGAGGAATGAATGAGTTATTCCAACCTTCAGCTTAGAAGTAATGATGAAAGGAAATCCGCTACAATTTGAATCGAAGGACAAGTTTTTCATTTTTGGATTGTACCAATAAACTGGTACATACTTGAATTCATAAAGTCATATTGAGCAGGCATACTGGTTCAATGTGAAACGGGCTATCAGGTATTAATCTTGAACAAATTTTGTTCTACATATTTCAGTAAATTCCTGCAAGGTAAGCGTATAATATTTAGAGTATATTGCCGCAATGCGTGATGTGCCGCTTTCTCGCCCGTCAAATAGCTTAACGTTGACAGATTCCCCAATACAGCTATCTAACTATGACATCGACAATATCACCACGCTTCGCCAGTTCGACATTATGTGGTATATATAATTTCTGATTAAAGCAACCAAGAACGTCACCAACTATTCTCAGATTCAATTTGATCTGAGTTGCATCCATGCTTGATCAATACTCAACACAAGATTGTCATATATGTGTGAAAGAATGTTCGCTTTACGGTTATCATGGAATCATCACTACACTTGTTATTCATAAATTGAAACCCCTCATTTTGTATCGAAAACAATGTTCACTGTAAAACCGAATATGGAAAAGTTGAATGAAAAATAATAACTGTACAATCTCTGTTTGAAATATGACGACCAGATGGAGTGACCGATATATCAGGTGTGACTTCTTGAGATAAAATATATTCCGACTGACGCAGTAGGCTGGCATAGGGCCATAGCTAATCACATGAGGTCATTGTCGGTCCTTTTCAAAGGAAATAATGTAGAGAAAGAGTTGTATCTCGGGATATTCGACTCTAATTCATTACAAATTCATATAATCTGATTTATCCATTCAAGTCCTGTTTCTACACAAAATTCAAGTCTCAGTTATTAAATTGAGTTTTGAATTCTTACACTTCTATAAATATGAGTCATATAGTTCAATAGTTCACATCATTTTAAGTTTGGATGGATGATTTATGATGAAATTACCGAAACTGTTTCGTTGTGAATTAATTTTACTACTGGGTATATAATATGCAATTAGATAGTAAACAAACAAAATGAAGAAATGTGTATCATATGACCTGTAGCATAGAAATACACCAGCATAAATTTCCCCATCAAATGCTTGAATAACTTAGCCTTCAAGTCTAAATATATTCCAAGAGAAATTGAGATGAGTCGTTATGTTTGTACTGGTGTGAAGGATTCCCACGAGTAGGTAAGTACAGGAAAATATCTCTCAGCATTTATGTGATGGTAACACACTGTTGAGAAATTAAATAACATAATAGCAACGAAGACTTAACTGCTTAAATTTGGTGATTAATTAGAATAGAATATCTCTGCGGTGGGGGAACAATTATATGTTAAGAAACCATTTGAGGTGTTATGACTTACTTTACTTCAGTGAATGTTCAACAAATATTATCGATTTATATTCAATTGAAGCATGCCAAGAGCTACTTTACCCTAAGTAAGCTCTTAGTGATCTACAACTCACAAATCTCACATCCAAACATTGAAGAAATATTGCAATGCATATCTCCTTCTTTAACATTACATCGCTGGCCCTACGAACATCCTCTCGTGGAGTCAAAATATAAAATAAAATGACTCAAAAAGGGCACGACGGTAAGAGAGAATTAAGGAAAAAGGTGAAAACATATGAAAATGTGCTGATATAAGAGCGGTTTTCGTGAAATCATCATGGCACAAACTGTATTGTTGCTGGATTAATGTAACCGTGCATTGATTCATGTTTCAAACTTTCGGAAGTTCCGTCAACGAATGACGCTGAAGGTCTACTTTATGTGCATCAACATGCACTACACTACACACTTTGTTTGGACTTCTAAAATAAATGCACATAATTTGTACAGTTCAGTTTTGAAGCACATGTATCATAAGATCTATGGCTGCATTTCACGGCTAATTCTAAGGGATCGCAATTTCCCAAGTATTACTTTCCATACATCTTATCTTCAGTATTCTCAACGAAAGATAACTGGATACATAGCAAGTTTGTGGGTAATGTATTGAGAATTGTTATACTGAAACGGAATGTTAATGTCGTTACAGATACTGGTTCAAAATGAAATCCCTTTTCATAAAACGAGAGTGAATAAACACGAAAATGGATTTCAGATTTAGAATTTCCCTAGTACCCCCAATTGATTCGTATGATGCAATAAACTCAGTTTACTCACTTCACTAAAGGTAGCATAAGAGAAGTATTGTAAAGGGTTTGATGAAATCGGTTTTCAGTCTTTTTGATTCAATGTAGACTAGTTTTGAGATAATGTATGTGTGTGCGTATGCGCGCAAGCCACTGTGGAGATGATTACGCCGTTTTTATTGGTCGTACGGATTTGAAAATCACTTTAAAGTGGTGAAAATACTAACTTGATCGTTTTGGGATGCGATAGCCCTCTTGCAAATAGCATTTTTGACATACTTCTCTAGTTTTTGAAATGGTATTATAATATTTTATTGAACCATCATGACAAAGAATATTCTTCTGGTTATTTAACTTGCAGAAGTGTGCGAAATTTTTATTTTGAGATTTGTGTGACATCAGACTTTTACTTCATCGAGCTGTGACACTACATATTTACATTGAATTAATTATTCTGTGGTATAGATGAACATATAACGCTGCAGAATTTGCAACGTAGAAAGAAAATACCAGTCTGTTATCAAAATTTCTGATTCGAGGTATATAATACATCAACCATTCATTCCATTTGTAAATTAAATTAGCCAGCTATCAGCGAATGAATAACGTACACTCTTGACGACTTGATTGAGAACTCTTAACCATTGACCTATATTGCTCTACAATATGGGAGATCTATTTTATGCAAATCTGATTTGCATACCACTTGAAGCATTTAAATCATTATGTCAACAGGTTAACACTTGCCGGTATCACAATAGCTTATAACTTTTGAAAGCCCACTCTTTCCTAATTAAACAGGAAGATTTGTTTGATCCGCTGAAATCAAGTGAGGAATGTTTCTATTTATTTGTTCCAATAAAATATGAGGCGCTTGAGGTGAAGGTTCTTGAATTGTGAGCGGCAATGATGCTTCAATCATGATATACAAATTTTTGTATTTCTACATGATCAAAATATTCTATATTCATTATTGGTATCCAATAGAATAAGCATAGCACGATAATTTCCCGATAATTAGTTCTGTTGAAAATGATCTTATTCGTGTGGAGCTTCAGCAATATTTTGATGTAAATCACTCACAGGGAGTTCATTGAAAAACATCTAACTATGCAATATAAGAAGTTAAATTTATAATCCAAAACATCAAAACTTTTCAGTTCCATGTCTGATATGTTCATCTAACTTTGAAAAGAGTTCCACACAGAAATTGGGGATTACATTTCGAATATGAAGTTTCATGAAAGTTATTGATATTTTCTAATGATAACAACTTTTGTGAGTTCTGTTGCTTCTTGGCGAGATGACTGTAGAATTAATGTAAGCTTTTGTCACGATTTCACACATCAAGGAGCCCATTGTAATCGATGCTTAGACGCGTCGACGACCATTTGAGGTATGACTTGTTCTAAATGTTCCTGATGCTATTGATATTCACTAACGTATAATGTCTCTTAGTACACACTCGAAATCAGATCAATCAAACATCTGCTTATCTTGTTCTCAATTTAAATTAAAAAATCATCTCGTCTTATTTCTTTGGGCTCAGTAATCATTTGGTTCAATGTTCTAATTGAATATTCAGCTTCGAGAAAAATAATGGTGCAAAATCTATTATTTGTTCATCAAATGCTAGACGTATGTAAGACGGCATATAACGCGTTTAGATCAAAGCTTGTCCCGTTTATTCTGAACTTTCGTTCGAATGTAATTGGAAGAAGTTTTACATTGAGCTGATTTCCACCACTAACCAAAGATGAGGGATACAATTCCACTAAAAGAAGCTAATATTTTTGCTTTCCACTTCCCTTGGCTTGACATCAACTTTTTTTCAGTTCCATGTCAACAGAAAGTGACCTCCTGTCCCGTCCATAGCCTTTCGAATGATAGTACACTTCATACCGCTTTCTCCTCTAGAGCCTATATATCATCCAATGTGACCAGAGGAGTAATTATTAGAAATCTGGCAAGGTCTTTCCAGATGCCTATAACCTCCAAACTTTTAAGAGAAATACCAATGCCTATCTTCTCCCTCATCATTTCAATACTGGCTCTTACAATATTTCATCAACATTGTAAGTTACCTTCTCGTGTAGTCAAAATACATAAAGGAGAATACGTTTTTCCAACAGTAAATTACTTTGGCAAAGGAAAAATTTGACGTTACTTAGAAGCTTGTGACAGTTCCTTACAATATCTCTTTCTGAAATCACACGTACCGGTAGTTAATTTCATCCATACATTTTACATTCTTGCACGATATAAATATCGTTTTCAGAATAGGTACTGGACGATGAAACCTTCTTCTAGTAACGGGAACAGGAATCCGAAATTCAGAAATGTTAATCCCTGTAGTATTCGAGGTTGTAATCAGATATGACATGTCATCTTTCTAATGGCAGAAGTACTCTCACATAGGTACTGAAATTATGAGAACAGGTTCTCCTAACTTCCCGGAAATCCGGCGAAACCGATAATGGAAGTAATTAATATCATTCAATAGCTGTTTCTTCAAGTTCAATCTATATGTTAATATAATCTCTTCTCGAAATATGACATATTCACACAACACATGCCAACCTCATCTGAAGGAAGAATAAGATAACTTTTGCATTACGTTATCTCATATACGTAACCTTTCTTACCGCAACTCTCACCAACCTAATTTTCAAGTAAGCAACAATTTCAAGAATCATGATTTCTTAATGTATAACCGACAATTGTTGTTCAACACACTTGAGAAGGCTTGTTGTATGCATTGTTCTGATGAAGATCGGAATGTTCTGCCAACGTTTGACTATCACGAGTCAATCTTAGTGGGAATAAAATGTAAAATGAACTACATAAAGAAAACTTATTGAGAGCATTTTATGCCCGAAGTAAAGTGAACATTCCGTTCGTGAAAGGTTTTTACCAGTGTATTATGTGGTAAGGAGCTACGAACTTAATTGAGTGAGACAGAAAAATAAGAAAAATTATCGATATTCCTTGGAATTATGGCGATGAAGCACTTCGGACTAGATGATGCTTAGCTATTGTGGAAAGATTAATTTTAGCCTCATCACGTGAACTAATGATCAATATTAAACGTCATTTCGTGGAGTAACGAAAGTTAAGATAGTTAAATTCAACTCAATTTCGTTAGTTAAGTGTTCAAGATTGAAATTAACCCACTTCATTCTATGGATATCATAACACAAATAGCTCTAGTGTTAATATGAAAACTCAACAATTCTAATTCAGAAAGTGAAAATTTCATAAATTCGATATTGAAACAAAGTCAGCTGGTATGCAAATGTAGTCAATTCTAATTTCATTGAAGAGTCGACCAGCCACAGTGGAAAAATATGATGAAGATAGGAAATATTCGTTCCATTTATTTCCCTACAGACATATTTGAAGCTCCCAGAGTTCTCATCTAATTCATATTTCCATCCAAAATAAATATGTCTTAGTTAGCTCGATCATGCAAAAGACTGAAAGAAATGAGTGGATTGAACGAATGTTTGAGGATTAATTTGGATCCATTATATGCAACTTTTATCTTTATTATGTCTTTCTAAACCTTGCAGACTCTGTGGAAATTCACAATGAAAAGAGAACCTCAGACGTAATTGAATTCTGTAATACAACTTAAGTTTTGAACGAAACCATTTCCTTACAAATATAAAGATTTTTCGATATACAATGCCCATCTGATAATTTGAAAATACGCTGTTGACAATTATAATAATGATATAGTTTTATGAGAAATATACTGTTATTAACAGTAATGGAAATTAACAAGATATTTACTAAAGATGATGTCGCTATCGAAAAGTAGAACGGGAATCTTGTATCAACGTTTATGATACACAAATTTCATCTTGGTTCCTCAATCCACTTCACATTTTCACCTTGAATACCAATTTTTATAGAAAATGGCAATACAAGCTTATTCCAAAGTATTACCTACACATCTCAAGTTGATAAGGATAGGCAAGATATGTTCTATACCGTTTGATAGGTGTTTGATGTCTTAAGTGATTATATACTTGTACTTTGTATCGGCGGTCTTCTAAGATCTTGCTGAACAAATCCCAACGTTTTAGAATATTAGATTATTGCAAAATTTTATAAGGACTATGTACGGAAAAATCTCGATTTTGGTCGACCTGATCGATTCTGATGAAACTTGGTTTCAATAGGTTTTCGATGATGAGAAATTCGAATCTAATATTGATTTAATCCGCAGATCATGATTAACCACGATACAGAGTGCCGAGACCCTGAATTCTCCTTCTCCCATAGACATTGACCCTGATAAAATCATGTTGTATAGTGATTTTATACTTATGATTTGTATCGACGGCCTTCTTAGATACTACTGAACAAATCGTAGTAATTATGTCAACGTTTTACAATCTTAGATTTTTGCAAAATTATATAAGAGGTGTATGGGAAAATCTCGATTTTGGTCGACCTCATCGATTCTGATTAAACTTAGTTTCAATACGTTTTCGATGATGACAAATTCTAATCTAACATTACTTTTATTCTTAGATCATGAATAACCACTGTACAGAGTGCCGAGACACTGAATCAAGCTAGTCCCATAGACATTGAATAAAGAGAAATTCAAATCCAACACTATTTTATCCTTAGATCATGATTTACAGAGTGCCGAGACCCTGAATTCTTGTCCCATAGACCTTGGGGTCGCCGATACAACTTTTTGGAATTTTAGATTTTTGCAAATGTTTGCATGGAATATATCGATTTTCGTCGACGTCATCGATTCTGATGACGTCGACGATGATGAGACCAATATTAAATCTTATCTCATCTAATAAAATTGTATTAAAAAAGTATTATGTACTTATAGTTTGTATCATCGTGGAAAAGTATCTGTATAAATTTGTCGGATCAGATCATCTTCTACAAATCATCTTATGTATTTTAACGAGTATGTATTAAATTCTTACCAATAAGGAATAAATTTCCTAAGATTAAATTCGTACTGAAGTTTTATGTAAGAAAGTGGCAGATTCTATTTACGATAACAAATGCGTAAAATCTCAAATGGTGTCACAGTGGAAGGTGTTGCAGAGAGGTTTTAGGCATTCAAGTTGGCAGCAGTTGCTTGTTATAGCTATGCGTACACTCCAGCTCGGATCATATACAGTTACTATCATTATGCTTTATTTACTCTACATTGTATTTTCAATAGTAAGTGTGTGTCATCTGTTTTAAACTTCATTTTCACCGGATCTTTCTTGCATCGAACAAAGAGTGCCGAAACGAAATGAATTAATTTGATTCTAGCTGGAATTTGTTAAGTTCAATAATATTACAGTATAAGGTATTCCGTTGCGTGATTTTATTGAATTTTGATCCATAACGTAGTAAGGAATGTTTCATTAAAACACTCATGCTCTGTTTTACCAATGCCAATACGTGAACGTGCTATTGTTTATTCCACCAACTCAACATTCTCAACTTTTCTAGTCACAATGTCATACTCTAATTCAATCGGATTCATGTTCGTCACTGCGACAGATGAGTCGCTTCACTATAAATATCAATCTCGTCTGCTGAACTACTCATCATTATACAGTTTGTGTCAGGTGGAGCGCCTTGTCAGAGGGTAGGCTAAACAGATGTATTGATTTGTTCAATAAGATTAAAGTAGAATAAGAACTTTTATGATATGGAAAATGAAGATTGAATTGCACCGGTTGGCCGTCCCCTTTAGGTTGACAGTAGTGCTGCCTAGAACAATATCCTAGACAGTAACTCGCTCATTCTTTTCCACGTGTGTTAACCTGTGCAAGAATATTGTATACATATCGACGCAGCATGTCGTGTAAGACCTCGTATATGTAGCATTATCCCATGGAAGTTATTTGAACAAAAATGCCATATAAATGTTGAATCATTATATATTTAGTATATTTGTTCCAATACAGACGCGTATCACGTTGTTTTAAACAGCGAGACAACCTAAAGTAATCATGAAACATGAAATTTATCAAGTCCAAACGCCAAAAGTGCTCAGGTAGTCTAATCAAGATTGTTAATTATAATTACCTGGATATGTGTAAGATTGATTGCTGAAACTTAGTTCAAGTTCGCTCGTTCTAAGACTCGGGGCAGAAGTTTCAAGTGGTGTTATATCTGTTTTTAGTCCGCCGTAATTCTTGGAATGCATATTACATATAAGAGCGTATATAGATCGAGGAAATTGAAGCAAACAAGTCAGTGTGTAAAACCAGAACTGTACGCACTTTGCATAATAATTAGCAATATCTCTCGCCTCTGTTTCTCCCTGGGGACTATTACTTGCCTCCTAGAGCGCACTTCTATTTGTGAAGCAGTTGAATGTATAGTGCTAAGACAGGTATTAAGTTAGCCGTTCCCAAATATCTCAAACAGTAGATTATAGAATTTTAGGGTATTTACCGCTTAACAACTAATTACAATACGAACAAATTTATACGAAAGTTGCGATTAGTACAAATCAATAGAAATATTAATGGATCTCATAATTGGAATAAGGCACATTCTGGTTTGCAGTTCCTCATTGATGGTACTTATGATGGTGACTATGATAAATGGAAGTGACAAACTATTTCTTACTTATAGAGCGAAAGTTTGAAGTCTTAGCAGGTTCCATATGTGGAATCAATAGCAGGCCGGCATTTTCTACACCCAAATTTGCATGAAAATGAATAATTAGGAATTACTCTAATTCTATTATAATCATATTCATGAATGACGTAGCAGAACAGTCAACATTAAATATACCGTATAAATTAATCAGTTGATTGTGTACTTCTCATGGATAAATTGAAAGCTCACTACATATATCAAAGAAGCATTAACGGGTGTTTTGGTGCTGTAATGAATCATCAGGTAATTGCTATAAGCGTATAAGCATTTGCAATACCATCTATGATTACACATGCCTACCTTGTTAATTTGTCTTACGTTTATCCTCCACTACCCCATAGATTATTCATGTCTAGGACTGGAAACATTAACAAATTAGTCTCATCATGAAACAAATTGAAAATATCTGAATGTGGTAGAGAGGCGATGTATTAAGATGGACATCATTACAAATTTGCTCGTCTTGTTACCTGAACCAAAATATTAAAGAAATCAACACAAAAATGTAAGAATAATTCATTTTATATTCAAAGTAGGCGTCTACTCTAAGGAAGTAAGGTTTTTTCGAAGTCTAGTAGCAGTAGAGAGTACTGTCTACATAATACTCGTATCTTGATTGTCAAGATAACGGCATAACGAATTCTCATTTTTACTAAACCTACAAATCAATCAAAGGTAAGAATTAGCATGAATCTATGATACAACAACCAGAGCTGCCCACAGACTTATGTGAATAGGAATATGCAAGGCAAAAGGTTTACTACCAGCTAGTGAAGAACACATCATATTTATTCGATGGGAATTAAAGGGATGTCACCAAGATATATTTTCGATACAAATTATCGTATAAGCAAACCCTCCAAAGAAGATCAGCTAATCAAGAACCAATGGTGAAATCTGGATAACTGATGAAGCCAGAAACCATGAAATAATGGATCATGGATATATCGCAAGAGCTCAGACAAAGGTATTATTTATTACCTCTGGGCAAATACGCCACTATTCTCCACGCGGAAATACTGTTTATAACGCGCTGTGTCCAAACAGAGCGCTTGAGGAAAGGAAGCCACACCACATCAACATATAAAGCCTAGAATTGTCTATCCTCAGCGTACAATTAGACATTCTGCTTGATTTCAATAGCAGAAAATCTATGGGACCAGACGGAAATCCACATGTCGTTCTCAAAAAATGTGCGTCTGAATTAACACCGGTGTTCTGAAGATTGTTAACCCTTTCATACAAACTTGGTATCTTTCCATCCAGCTGGAAGACAGCTAGAGTTCAACCAATTCCAAAAAAAGGGAAGAATGATTATAGATCCATTACACTATGATGTGTGAACTCCAAAGTGATGGGGAAACTATCCACTTCGAGCTCATCCAATACCTAGGGAGCTCCAAAATAGTGAATGACCGGAAATTTGGCCTTCATTAGCAGAGATCAACAAAGCCCTGCTGCTTACGTAACACTTGTATTGCAGAAATCTGTCAAAAACATAGGGAGTCTCTAGCGGTAGCATTGGATATCTTCAAAGCATTTGACCGAGTCTGGCACCAACACCTTCTCAGGAAACTTCCGTCATATGGTTTGCCGCCTCAACTTTGTCGCTTACTATCGAGTTTTCTCTCAAATAGATCACTCCATGTGGTTATTGACGGAAAATCATCCGATATAATGACTATCAACGCTGGTGTTCCACAGGGATCTGTCTTGGCACTAACTTTGTTTCTGCTCCATATCAACAATCTGCTGGAAGTGACCACCTGTCCCGTCCTCAACTTTGCAGATGATGGCACACTTCATACTACTTTTCCATCTAGAGCTATACCATATAACGAAGTCAGAGGAACGAGACAGAGATAGATTGCCGCCATTAATGGAGATCTGGTACTGATTTTGGAATGGGTATATGATAATCTAGTATAATTTAATGCAGCCAAAACTAAAGCTTGCGTCTTCTCCAGGGAGGCGGATCCGACAATCCTTAATATGATGATGTCAGGTATAACTATTCCTATGAAGTCTTCCATACCCTTGCTCGGGATCACTATCAACAGCACCTTCCCATGGGATGATCATGTGAGGTCCATTGCAAAAACCGCTTCACAAAAACTTGGTTTTCTATTCCGTACCAAGAGCTAATTCACATCCCTGCAGCTCCTCATAATGGGCTCCCAAACATACGCTGAAGCTCTTCGATTCTATCCAGAAGATAGCTGTTCGCCTGATTGATGATTTCATTGACCTCTCTAGAATATCGTAGAAATATCGTTTCTATCGAACAGCGAAGCTGTGGAACTCTAAGCCTACTTAGGTCTTTCCCTATGCCTATAATCTATCTCCTCTCACAATATTTCACTGCCGGCTCGCAAGATGTTTTTCGAAGAAGATGTTTCCCTCTCGTCTAATCGAATTATAGAAGAAAATAAAATGTCACGTCAGGAGTGATGAATCTGCAGGAAACATTTTTTAGAATGCATATGAGATCTGAATACATCAGAAATTTACTGACCTCATGTAATAATAGTGTACGCGCCAGTAGCTTTGAGATCAGATTAAATAATTGAGGTTTTCGTGGGTTATCATCCTGGTAGTTTAATAATTTCAACGTTATATATTAGCGTTTAGATAGAAAGCTGATTTTACTGTACTCGCAATGAATTTTCAAGTTTATCTTTCGAAACATGATATGGCATATTACAACTCCAAATGTAATATAATTGCAAATAGTCATCGAAGGATGGTTATAAAGAACTTCAGGAAGGGCATGCTGGATAAGGCTTCTTCCTATTAATATTGAGATAACTTGCTGTCCCTCAGACTAATAATCCTGTCTATTCATCATCAAAAATAATGGAAAACATGCTTACCGTTTCCATCTTTCATCCTGAGATATTATTTTTCTCTCCATTACATACAAGCTAGTTGTTGAAAGATAAATTTCAGACTATTAAATAGAGTCATTTGTTGAATCGAGTTTTTCCCCAACACTATTTACTAGAACGAGTGATGAGTGTTTGTGGTGTACAGTAGAGAAAGCCTCTGATAGAACATATAAAACGAGGTACTGTATGCTGCTGTAATTTATTATTTATCTGGATACTAATTCTGTTCAGAAAGTGTGAGCCCTTAACCTACTCTTACAACAGCTTTTCATCAAGAATTCTGAAAAATACATTGTTGGAATAATAAACGTGCTTCAGAGATATCTGGGTGGAGCTCTAATAACATATATCTTCGTCAGGAAGAGTAGTTCTAACAATAAAGTAGTTGAGCAACTGAAAGACTTTCATTGGACCAAAGAAATTCATTTATCTCGCAAAGATAAATCAGGTATTAGACCCTATCACCGTTACATATAGAAGGTGTTTCTTTGTTACAGATGCTACAATTATGAAATGAATTGAGGAATCCTATTATTCCCTAACTATTTCAATTCCTATTTCAATTGTTCTCATGTCCTGATTATTAATGGAATAGAAAACACTCCTCAAGACATTATAGATAGCTGATTGAAATTAAGCAATACCTCTGTTGAGTAAACTGTTCTCTGGACATATTCAGCAGATCAAGTGGTGTATTCGGAAATATACATAGAATTAGGATGTTTGTTCATTGAATAATAACATACTTCATATCAAAATTATATCATACGTGGTACTCTATAAATAGACCTCAAAATTTCAGAGTTTCCACTTATAGTATAATCATAAATGAACATATTGATGTAAGTTTCTGTATCAACATTCGATTGTGAATTCTTTGACGGCTCTGATATCATGTTTTAGGTTTTCAGATGCGCAACTGAAATAGTCGATAATTTTATTGTTATTTGACCACCAAAATGTTATACTTTCACAATGATCCAAAAACACTTGTTCAATCATTTTTCCGTATGAATTCGATCTGGAGCAGGTAGTTAAGTGACACTTTGTATATTCACATTACTTATGACTACTTCAAGGTAGTTATATATCGACATTCAACGTTTGAATTATCTGAAATATTCTCCAATATTAATGGTCTTGACTTACAATTTTAATAAATTCACATTTTGCTTCAATAGAATCACGAATCTCAACATGAGACTCAAAATAATTACAGAATTCAAATTGTATTTTCATTCTCTGTTTTTCGTTTACATCTGAGGCAATTCATCACATAGACAATTCCCAATTTATTTTCCGCGTTCAATACTCTAATATTCTAACTTGATTCTCCCATCCTAAGGAGCTGTAGGACCTCGTTGTTGGTCAGGGAGTCCAGTACCTGATCCTCCTTGAACTTGGGGGAACAAAGAGGGGTAGTAAAACCAAGGGCAACTCAAACGAGATTTCTGTTGTTATGCACCTAGAGTCATATGGCATTACACCTCGTTGACACACTAAAAAGTTCAAAAGCATCAACCAGGAAATAAGGCATTGAGGAAGAACTTTAGCGACGACCCTTCCGCGGAAACCTGTTTGATAAACACCGGGTCCAGTAATTACTAGATGTGGGGGTTTGCCTTAACCTTAACCAGCTCAACCTAGACCTGACGCCTGAGGACACACGGAATAAATGAGTAGTGTATGAATCTCAGGGTATGCATGAGTATATACATCTCAGATATAGTCCCCAGGACAAGAAAGTGAGGCGCGATGAGATAAGCATCTCCACCCAAAAACAAGAACCGAAGAAAGGGAAGGAGGCAACCACAATCACCTCTAGGGGAGGCATCTACGCAACTGCCTTGAAAACAAAGAAGATTGCCATCCTCCCCACAGCGTTTCCCGATACTACCTTCAGTGCGGACGACCAAACTCATCTAATGGAGGCAATAGTCAAAGAAATGTTTACCGGATGGGTGCATAAGCTCCGATTCGGGGGCATCAATTTGCGCCCGTGCATAATCCTGGTAGATTGTGAAACACCACAATCACAATTACTAAACGGCCAAATCTACAGAGACCGCATGGGAGCAACTGACAGATGAAATCTAGAATATCCTGGAGAGTAATAAACCTATAATTTGTGCGTTTCTAGATATAGAAGGTGCTTTTTACAATACATCACATGAAGTAGTCAAAAGAACACTAGAAGGAAGAGTAGTAGTTAGCACGACAACCAGGTGGTTGTCGTAACTGCTTTTTACCAGAATAACAGAGACAAAAATAGGACAAGAAACTATTTCCATCTGACTGATCTCGGTTTACTTTGTCAGAGTTATGCAGATGACATATTCGTGCGAAGTAATTCAAGAATATTCTCTACGACATAATTCAAGAAGATTGGTGCAAATCAATGGAACTGAACTTTAGCCCACCAAAATCACCCTATTTACCTTTACAAGAGTTATGTATTCTCTAAATGACAACACGACTAATTGTGTTAAGACTGGATTTATTTAGATAACTTACAAACAAGGTTCGAGCGGGAAATCGACATGTACATACATACGACTTGCGATACATTATGTTAACCTCTAACTACTCGGCGTGGTATTGCCAACATGAAATGTTTAGGTTTGACCACATTACTAGAGAATAATATAACTGTACTACAAGTACATTTACAACATTTCTCTCTATCTTAAATTAAAGATCAAGCCTCTTTGGTGCTGTTATAATCCTACCGGAGACACGAGATGTTCTAGGTAAAGTTGGCAGATCCAAGGTTGCACTTGAAACATCTGGACGTGAACCCGGTTGTGGAGTTGAACATGGCAACACTTGAGCATTCACTATTTGGGGCTTAGGATGCACAGATTCATTGGGCACATTAAGCATATCTGACGTCTGATGTTGCACACCAACATTAGGCATTAAAACATGATCAGTCATTAGAGTAGTATCACACAAGGCTTCTTGATCCGAATGGGAAATATCGCGAACCCTTGATTCACTAACATCAAGACTATTAGAACGCACAGATTCAGTATGTACAAACTTTATGTCTGACCCTATTTGTACTAAATATGTACAAAAACTCAAAATTTTCATAATTTTACCTTTCTGCCATAATTTGGTTTTTCTATTTTTCACATAAACGTTTTCATTAGCTTTATATAGTTTACTTGTTGACTTTTTTTCAGTAATTTTGGATGTTCTATTACGGCAAGAAGGTTTCAATAGATCGAATCTGTTTCTTGGTCTAATTTTTAGCATACTTTCAGCAGGCTATTTCTAAATGTAAATAGAAAATTAGTTAATTTTTGAGAAATTTCTTTTTCTGATATATTCCCCCCGGTTTGATCAAATAAAGCTTTCTTGAAACCCTTTTTAATGGTTTGAACACCTCTCTCTCTCTGCTGATCCATTACTCTGCGGATGGTATGGCGGAGAATGAAGTCCTTTATTTTTAATAATATAATAAGATTCTTGACCCAGTATGAATTATATAAAAAAAATTCTCGGGAATTAGGTCACATTAACACTCTGTTATAAATGTTCGTCTTTACGTACGTTTCGGTCTCACGACCATCATCAGAAGACTTATTTTGTTAAAAAGGGGGTTAACTAAAACTAATTAGCACAAGCGTCCATATCGCACAATCTTCAATCAAAAAGCTCACGCCGTCGAAACGAACAGAACCACGAATAATCGAAAATTGTATCGTTAATATTTATTTATTTTTAATAAAATTAAATCTTTATTATTTTCTCTTCTGATATGATCAGAGTTCAATGGAATTTCATTGACAAGATTGAATGAATAAAGAAACTCAGGTACTTCTGTTCGACATTCCAAAGGCAATCGTAACAAACCATCTGCATTACTTATGGATATTCCTTTCCTATATTGAATGTCATATTTATAACCTGATAAAGTGATAGCCCATCTTGTAATTCTTGATGCAGCTGAAGTGGGTATACCTTTATTTTTTCCAAAAATAAATTGAAGGGGTTGATGATCTGTTATGAGGTGGAATTTATGACCATACAAATACTTGTGAAACTTTTTCAGGGCGAAAATTATTGCCAATGCTTCACGTTCTAAATTAGAGTATTTTTGTTCAGTAGATGACAAGGTACTGGAAGCAAATAATACAGGTCTTTCCTCACCATCAATTACATGACTAAGGACAGCTCCGACTCCATAGCTACTAGCGTCACAGGTTACATGTATTGGTAGTTTAGGATTATAATGGGTAAGGACATTGTCTGAAGTTAATAGTTCTTTACTGATTTGAAAGGTTTCTTTACACTCTTCAGTCCAATTTTCACTAAAATTGATACCCCATTCACAAAGCTTATATAGTGATTTTAATTTTGAAGAAAGCATAGGGATAAATTTTATATAATAATTTATAAGTCCAAGATACGATTTATGTTCTGTTGAATTTCTTGGTGATGGGGCTGATTTGAGTGTCATGATTTTTTCATCTGTTGGATGAATTCCATTAACGTCAATTTTGTGACCTAAAAACTCTACTGTATTTTGGAAGAACTTACATTTTTTTTGGTTTACTTTGACATTATATTCTGTAAGCCTTTTAAAAACATTGACAACATTGTCATAACATTCCTGTAAAGAGGAACCAAATACCAAAATGTCATCAAGGTAACATTTTGTATTTTTTAAGCCAGCCAGAATGGTATCCATTATAGTTTGAAATATTCCAGGTGCTGAGCTTATTCCACAAGTCATTCTCGTAAAAGTAAAGAGACCCAAATGTGTATTAATTACTACCAATTCTTGAGATTTTTTACTCAGCTTTAGTTGCTGGTATGCACCTTTTAAATCAATGACTGTGAAATATTGATTACCACTAAGACATGCAAAAATATCTTCAGGGAGCGGTAGAACACAATGTTCTGCATCTAAAGCTTGGTTTAAAGCTTTTTTGAAGTCGACACAGATACGAATTTCTGATGAATTTTTCTTAGGGACTATTACAATAGGACTAGCCCAATTACTAAAACTAATTTTTCTTAGAATGCCTGCATTGACCATTTTTTGCAATTCTGACTCCTTCAAAGCAAAAGGCATATCATAAGCTCTATGGAATATTGATTGTGTTCCTTTCTTGAGCTTCAATTCAACTAGAAAATTCTTAATATATGACTCAGACTGATCACTAAACAAATTTCTGAACTGATCTTTAATTTCAGATACATAATCAGATACTATTAAAGAGGACTCATGTCTTACTAGCTTCGATTCATGCTCAACAGACATAGACTGACATTTTTTAACTGATTGACCTGGTTCAGTTTTGAGCTCTGACAATTCATTAATTTTAATTTTTGCTCTCCAATCTGGATTCATTACGTTTAGCCAATTTCGGCCTAACAAAGGTGTAAACTTATGATAACTATCTAAAATTACTATAGGCAAGTTGACAATTTGATTATTATGTGTAACAAAGGCATCTGTTTCACCTACAATTTTGACCCCTTGACCTGTTAATACCCTTAAGTCACATTTTACTGGATACAGATTCAAGTCTGACAAATATGTGTTGAAATCTTTGATGTGAATGACAGACTGACATGCACCACTGTCAATTTCGAACGAAATTTGTTTTCCTTCGATTTCATTTTGTACCTGTACTGGTTTTTCCTTCTTAGACTGTAGACTTGACAAAAATCCCAAGAGAGAGTTTCCCTCTTCTTCAGTTGATGACTGTGATTCTTTTATTATGTTGACACTTGCACTTTTACAGACACGAGATGTGTGACCTTTCCTTTTGCACTTGAAACACTCCCAGTCTTTTGCAGGACACTTCTCTGGGTCATGTTTTCTCGTACAACGAAAGCATGGTTTCCATGACCTATTTCGACTGGACATTTGACTTGATGTGCGACCTCTGGACTCTTCCTTCATAGACTTGTTAGACAACAACTTGCTTTTTTTGAATGATAGTTTGTCTAGACATTCCGACATTGAAGCTATTGAATTTTCAACATTCATTGACTTCACCTGACCTTCAGCCAACTCCATAGCAGTAGCTATCTCATAGGCTCTTTCATAGGTTAAGTTATCCTCCGACAACAGTTTTCTTTTTATAGCAGACGAACGAACACCACAAACAAACCTATCTCTTAAGGAGTCATTTAAGAAGGCCCCAAAATTACAAAATTGTGATAGATTTTTCAACCTTGCATAAAACAGCTTCATGTCTTCCTGCTGTTCCTGCACTGCCATATGAAATTTGTAGCGTTCAGCTATAACCTCTTTGGACTGTAATGGTTATTTAATGCACATTTCAATTCATCGTAAGACTTTGTGCTTGGAAAAACTGGAGCTAATATATCCTTCAGGACGTTGTATGACTCGCCACCTATTAATGTTAATAACAGAGGAACTTTTTTCTCGTTTTCGACTACATTACATATGAAGAGCTGTTCTAACCTCTCCATATAAGCTGCGATATTCGTCACTTTTGGATTAAACTGCTCAATAGACCCGATTAATGCCATCATACGTCAAAATTTAACTCCGTGAGAAGATTGTATTGAAACACACAAAAATGTTTGATTTTCACAGATTTTGCACGTGAGACATGATTTTACTCGTCGCCAGATTAATGTTATGTATTCTCTAAATGACAACACGACTAATTGTGTTAAGACTGGATTTATTTAGATAACTTACAAACAAGGATCGAGCGGGAAATCGATATGTACATACATACGACTTGCGATACATTATGTTAACCTCTAACTACTCGGCGTGTTATTGCCAACATGAAATGTTTAGGTTTGACCACATTACTAGAGAATAATATAACTGTACTACAAGTACATTTACAACAACAAGGAAAAGGAATCTTAGCCTCGAAACGATCACATTGAATGGGAACGTTATTGAATGGAAGTCATAGCTAAATTATCTGTGAATTATACAAGATACAAACTCCTCTGGAGCAAGCATGAGAAAGAGATAAGTACCAAAACTACAAAATCCTTAATTGTGTGCAGAAACTTTGCGGTAAAAACTGGGGATATAACCCTAATACTCTACAAAAGTTGTACACAGCAATAGTGAGACCAATTATCACATATGGGGCAGTGGTATGGGGTAATAGAATTTATAAATTGCGTGGGGGCCTGGGCCAACTGAATAAAGAGTGGTCTGAATTGTAGCGAGGATCACCATTCATGAGGCAGGCTGAGCTCTTTATCAAAGAGCCTGTGCCTAGGCTCTCAAAGAAACTCCTTTCTCTGAACAGGAGGGACATCAGAGAGATGACTGGAATCCTGAAAGGTTACTGTCATCTTAACAAACACCTCCACACTATGAGCATCGCAGATGACCCTGTATGTAGGAAATGCAGAGAGGCGGAAGAAACTGCCTCTCACATCCTGTTGGAATTACCAGCATTAGCATCTCTCAAGCAGCGACACTCCGGAGAATCAACTGTATTAAACACTTGCACAAGAGACTCAACAAAATGATAATGAACGTCAACTGTCCCTATGAATATTTAACTCCTTTGTACAATTTAAATAACAATTTGAATCTAAATATACCTTGGGAGTGCCGGCTATACAAAAACTCTTGGCTCTAACAAGATTGAAGAAATTTTGAGACAAATAAATCCTCTTTTGTTATATTGTATTTCCGTTAATCTTTATACCTGTGAGCATTTATAAAAAACAGGGAATAGCTCGACTCAAATTATCATGATTAAATTTTTGTTTACAGTTTAAAAGCGAATTTCACAAAGAGACCTTTGCTTGATTTTATTCCCCTTGAATATAGTAGTAGATTTTACTGTTAAACGGATGTAAATTGTTCTCTATGAATTAGTTGAATGAGGAAACATGGCAATAAATATAGCAGTACAGGTAACTTGTTTATAGAACCATCCAATTTGTTAAACTTTCGAATATACATCCTACGTACTCACGAATTCGTTATGCAAAATGCCTCGACATCTTCCTTTCTTACCTTGATAACGTATACAAAGTCATGAGCATTGTAGAAAATATCCTCAGTAAGACTAAGAATTAATCTGAAGAAATTATTTATATGAACTAATGTTCTTGTTTATAAAGATTGCTTACAAGATTGTTTCACAGAAATTGTACCCACTCAACGCATATCTTCATGGATTATGCTTAATTTTTAAATATCTGTATTTGCAACAGTCGAATAAAATTGAATTATAGGAGGATTGAGAAACTATACGAACTAAGTTCAGCCATCTGGTTCCAGAACTTTAAAATATCTATATATTGCATGGATTGCAGATTCACTGAATCATTTATATAGAGAATTATACTGTGTATATAGAAATATAGAATATATAGAAAGACAGAAATTTCAGTCACAGTTCAGTTCTGGAAGCTAGGGAATAAACTCTTAAATATTTCTCATGACTCTATTGATCACTCCTATTTGAATAGCTCATATATCACTTGTATTGAAACTGGTATCAAAGAATTCTATTCCATTCCAAAAAACATCAAAAGTTCCACTCGAATTGGTTAATGGATTCTCTTGGCTTCAATGTTGAGAGGTAACGCCTTTGTGGAAACAACAATGAATCATTTTATTCAGCAGTGGCCAAGGCCTACTCAAGTATGTGTACTTGTGAATATGAATTCATCATATCATGACATTCATTCGTAATTTCTCTTGGGATTAATATCAGTAACATCGGTAGATTGAATAATGAACATGTTATAATCATGATGAAATACGCAAATGAGATTTTTTACATAACTTATATTGCAATTGAAGTCAATTTACCAAATATGCCAATCAAAGCTATAATATATGAATATCTTGCGACCACGTTGTTCGGATCAAGTGTTTCAGTTGATTTCGGTGTAATAATATAATATTCATTCCTAATGGTATATCCAGATTGAACATTCTATCCGGAACGAAGAAAACAAACATGGCGAAAGAAACGAATTCGCGTAGTGTGGAAGTTTCTCCGAGCCAAATAGAACGCGCTGAATGATTTCCGATACTTGT
This sequence comes from Endomychus coccineus, assembly GCA_958510875.1. NCBI lineage: Eukaryota > Metazoa > Arthropoda > Insecta > Coleoptera > Endomychidae > Endomychus > Endomychus coccineus. The sequence continues at coordinate 36,995,113 of OY294071.1, read as the reverse complement.
CGCTTTTTCTCAGTGTTCACAGCATTCGCAGCATTGGTGACGATCTGTGGTGCTTCCAGGTTCGAAATTTATTAATCAAATACGTAGATAAATGACATACTACAACGAAAATAATAGGCAAAATTGTCTAAAATTATATCTATGTTTTCGTTGTTTTTTCTCATTGATAACTATTTTATAACCAATAAGAAGCACTGGAAGCTACCTTTAGGTCAGTATCCATGTTTACATCAAATTCCGTATCATGTATTTGTTCTTGTGGTTCCGTTTTCTTTCAATCGATAAGAACTAAATTAGAAGCTACGGACACTCCGAACAAGTGGAAATATTAATATTCGAGCGAATGTATACATTCGGGCTGAAATGTTCAGTCTGAACGCACCATAAGCATTAATAACTTTGTCAACTCATCTTCTGGTACGTCATTTTAATCAGAGGATTTTGTAGATTGAACTAAAATCCAAACGCAACTTGTAGAATATATAATGCGTCTATAACCACCTCTCCACCAAGAAATGTTCATTCTCGTTTGGATGTGGGAACGTCATTAAATTAGAGAAAACATTATAGCTGAACCATAAGAGAATAACGAATAATTATAATCTTTCGTCGTAAGTATAGTGATATTTTTATTGATATTAAGAGAAACTATTAGGCTTTGTCACCCTCTCACCTGCATCATTGGAAAAAATCCTTATGAATTACTTATTGGGGAAACTTTCGTTCGAATCTTATGATTATTCAAAATGTCATCGTGATCACTACGTGTGCACTGAATATTTTAATTTAGTTTGTCATAATTGTTTATCCGATATAATTTCGGGAGGAAAGAGGATGGAAATTAGTACATTTAACTCAGTGATAACATACCTATACAATAAAGTTATCTCTTAGGCAATTTTCCATTCGATAGAAGGTGTTTTATATGCAGTATTAGATCATGCTGATTATTCAAAAATTACTTCATAGTAAGTTACAAACTCCACTGCCAATCGGTTGATGATGATGAGTGCTTTGAACTATGATTAATCAATCAAAAGGGGCGCGGTCAAGTTCATTGGAAACCGCCACTTGATTAGGTTCATTGTGCGCCCCTTGTGATATTACCTAGTCCAGCAGGTCTGAGGTGACGATAAAACGAGGATACTGCTCGGATTGATGTCGCTTGTGGCTCCAGGTGACAAATGCCAATTGAGTGAAAATGTTCATTCAGGAGACAGTGGTCTGTAAGAAGTCCTATCACCAGTTTTATTTTTCTTCTGCTCATGAAGAGAAGAGCTTAGAGCATTTGGGAGAGAACTCCGCTATATGAAGCTTCGCCTGCCTACAGTTTATAATAGGTAGCGCAGCCCCAAATTTGTATAAATTGAATTTAGTTGATGCAAATTTGACGATAGTTTAATCCTCAATTATTCGTTCCCAATTCCTTGATCAAATAATTATCGAGAGTAATGTAGCTGCAGATTTCTAATTCCCTCTGTCAGAATCAGTTCCTTTTGTTTTTACTCTCCTATAGTATAGTAAGCACATATGGGGTGAATATTAATCCACTCTGATTTCATATTTACTAGCAGGAGATGTGAAAATTGAGATGCTGTGTTGTAGTCAACATGTACTTCAAAAGCTGCTACGAACAATTTTTCATGAAACTTGCCCATCATTTGTCCCTCCCACATTTAATGAACATACAAAGAAAAGAATATGAGGGTTTGAGAATTAGTAACATTCTCATGAAGATCAAAGGCTCTTTGCTAAATGCGCTGTATTCAGGCTGGAATTGAATAACTTTTTTATTATCACATGCAAAGTTTCCTAAAAAAGAGAATTGTGTTTATGAAGCGCTAGTCCGTGTTCTTTAAGGTCGAGATGTTCAAAATTTGCTGCAGCAAATTGAATTTTAAAACTACCATTTTAAGGTCTATCATGAAATTCATCTTCCAGATTATTACTTCAAAGTATCAATATTGAACCGTACTTTGATAATGAAAACAAAAAATATTAACGTAATTAATTACACGTAAAGCTTTGTAATGAGTTTTCAGTCTTATTATTAGATTGCGAGTGGAACATTATTAAGTGAAATTTTAGGAGATATGATTCACTTTTGAAGAATGACAAAGCAGAAGAATCAACGAACTGTAACTAATTGTACATAATAGATAATATAATATCATGGATTCTTCTTTTCATTTTATTTTATTCCCACGAATTATAATCAATTGTAAGTAGAATCATTATGCTAGTTGTGTTTTATATAAGATCTAATATTCGCTGAAGATTTATGATTAGTGTTTTAGTCACACCAAAAATTCTAAACAATCATTTGAATGGTAACAAATGCTGTGCTTATATATTCATTTGTACAATCTGCAGGTCATTTGATTCATCAACAAAAAATACCATTTCATATTTCAAATATGAACTAGGGTTATCCCTCGATTGCAGGTTTTACGAACTGTTTGCAGGAGTGTCGCTATCCTGGCTGCAGTAAAAGACATTTGCTTATAGAGCGATTTTTTCACTGGCGGGGTATTTCCCCTCTAGATTAAATAAACGTGGAAGTAATATATGTAATAGGTATAGCGAATTCAAACGGCAGTCATAGGAATAGGGAACGTTTCATTCCAAATATGGACCAGAAATGCTACTTACCCTGAAAAGGAAAATCACATAATGCTCGTCAAATGAAATGGTTTATTCAGTTGAATTAATAGACCTTATTGAGAATGCTATAGCGAGTATTGTCATGGTAAAATCAACGTGCGATCTTCATGTATCAACGTAAATTTACAGAGATATGTGTGTTTTTTTTTATTGTAGGAAATATCTTAATATATACAAGACTTTATATCTTAAATAATAATAATAATAACGATAATGCACAAATAAGAAAATTGCAATACCTTTAAGATCGAGATTCGTATATTAAATATTACAATATGAAGCAACAATCTATATAAATTTAGAATATGTTTCTCTAATCGATCAGCAAAGTCTTCAAGATTGCATCGACAATAATGATGTTTCATATCTCGATTTTGAGAAACGGCAGCTACGTCCGATTTGGTTCATATTTTACGAGTTTTGAAAGTGGAATGAAAATTTAGCCTTCCATTCAACAAATACAAGTTCACTATAATAGATTAACGATATAGGAAGTTATCGAACTTTCTCCAATACTGTTTCACAATCTCCAATTTCTATTTTGCCCAGTTAAATCTCAAAAGAACCCCGATTCAAACTTTAAATGCATTATCCCTCTATAACCTTATTTTATCAAGATCATTGTGTATGCGATAAGCAGAATTCAGGGTCCCGACTCTGTGCAACGTGAATAATCATGGCCTGAGGTTACAACCAAGGATACAATCGGAATTGTCACTTTTGAAAACGTAATTTATCGGTGTTCCATCAAAATCGATGAGGCCGACCAAAATCGATTTCTTCCATAACCTCTTATGAAATTTTGTCGAAAATTTGAAATCGTTGGAATAATTGCCAAAATTTGTTCAATTACATCTAAAAAAAACCCGATTTGAATTTCAAGTACAATATCCCTCTATAACATGATCTTATTGGGTTCATTTTGTATGCGATGAACAGAATTCAGGGTACCGACACTCTTTATGGTTAACTATAATCTAAAGTTAAATTAGTGTTAATGATAGAGTTCAAAACTATACTCCATATAGCGGTGAAATTTGAGAGTAAAAAATAATTTTCCTAAAGCTGTGGAACAAATACTTTCTAAGGTATAACTGCTGGTGCACTTGGTATTACAACTGAATGAAAATGATTTGTAGGAAAATGCTACATGTTGCGCAATTTGTAGCAGAATAAGCTTATTCTCATTGTGTTCGGAGTATTTTATAGTTAATCAATAATCTGCATTCACATTGTTTCAGTACATGTCGAAGTAAGTGGGATACGGTATTAGATTGTCATTAAACGCATCGTAAACATGAAGTAATAACAAAGTTAAATTAATATAACTTCTGTTTTCTTTAAAATGAACATTATTAAATATAACCGATTATTTGAAATATTCAGTTTGTGATAACATATTCAAATAAAACCTATATCAACTTTCGACAGTAAAATTGCTCACAGTCACGCATACCGCCAATTATGTTTTGCAACTGATCGAGTGATACCGTCACCGTCATTTGTTCGATAATTTCGAAAGTTGTCTCGTGCCATTTTTTGATCCTCAAGCAGAGACGCTAGTTATAAAGTGACTATGGAAAAGGGCCATAGGGATCTAGTTACTTCATGAATAAATATAGATAGAATTTCCAATCACACCTGTCATTATGTTTGAAGTCATCCGTAGCCATAACGAATATTGTATTTTATATTCCACAAAAATGTTTAATGCAAGCAGAAAAGTGCTTTTTACCATATAATTGAGTTTATAGCGGTCAAACTATTGGAGTGTTCGCTATTAACTTCCACGAAATCTCACACCATAAAAACAGTTTATTTTCTCCCGCTATTTACTATTCCAACAAAACCGTAACGAAACATAAGGTATAATAGTTACAACGAAAATGACAAAATATGGCCTGTTATTCTCTTTCGTTCTTTAATCCTCGACTAGGGAAAATTCCATATTGGATTGGCCAATTATATTACGAAAATAGTTTACAGCAGATTTTTCACCCTATTTCCAAGGATATATTCAACATTTATTCACGGTGAAATGCAATGTACCGAGAAAAATGTATTGAAGTATTTACTTATGTTCCTTTTATCCATTTTTACTTTATTTTCATTTCTTATATCAACGTTATTTTTTGGATTTTCCATTTAAATTTGTCATGCATTTCCACGATAATTTGAGTTCTTATATATCATACTATCAAGATAATTAGCTTTGGTTTTTTTTTCGATGGATCTAATTTATTCCTATAAATATTATATTCTGTCCACGATTCATTCAAGATATCATCATTTATATCGTTATGGCTTATATAATTTTCAAATATTGGTTCATTTTGCTTAGAAAATTTTGAATTGCCCATGTTAGTTATCTGATATTGTAGCATGATTGGAAAGTGATCAGTTATTTTAGGATAAAGTATAGCTGGGAGAAACTTTCCAATTGGCACTTTACTATTTAAGAATATATGATCTATATATGATTCACTTGTATTTTGGACTCAAGTTATATCATTTATTAGAGCCATTCAGCCCAAACATACTCAAATTCTATCCAGGAGTTATTCGTCTGATGGGTGATGTCACACTTACGAATTCATTGACCTCTCTAAAGGTGAGCGATCTCTCTTTCTTACATAGATATTCCCATGGTCGGTGTTCATCAAAAAATCTCGTCTGTTATTCCACGACGAGTGATTCCAGATAGGCGGTTCAAACGAGTTCAAGCTATTCACCCCTTCATTGTTAAGTCGAGACCTTCTTCCTACCAGACTTCAGTTTCCTATCGAAGCGCGAAGTTGTGGAACTCTTCGCCTAGCGAGGTCTTTCCTTATGCCTATAACCTTCAAACCTTCAAGAAAAATTAGAATGCCTATCTCCCCTCCCAACATTCCACCCTTGCTCACACGATTCGTTGAACATTATAGGTTTTCCTCTCGTGTGGTCGAAGTATAGAAAAAAATAATTGTAAAATCATTTACATTACTGATAAATCTGGTTTCACTCAGTATAATGACATTTATAATATTCAATTTGGTAATATTGAAAAAAATTAGAAATTCATCAACATTTTTTATTAAAGTGAAGTATTTGAAAAAAGCATGTGTTGATTTACTTTCTCAGAGAGTTCGTCGATTTCGATCGGAATTCCTGTTGTGACAAGAATAATGCTTTATCTTTAAATCATTCAGTAAAGGAGAGAAGTAAAAATTTAATATCAATCAATATGAATATATGTTCTATTAATTTTTTTGCTGTTCCTTACAGTTTTCGCTGAATGCTTCATGTCATCTCTTATCTTTCAGTGATTTGTATCATTTAATAATCTTTCAACAAATAGGTATAAGTTAAACGGAGTAAAATCTAATTTCAACTCAACAAACTTATACGAAATTAAATTTAAGCTTGCGAACTTCATTTGGATATTCTGACGTGAGGGTTTGAAAAGCTCTAGATATACGTAATAGATGGAATCTTTATGAGAATTATAGCGAATTATTTCTTGAATAATTCCAGAAATAAATTCAATTTCACGACTCGAATAAAGCTATGCATTTGTAAATTGAAGTAATCAACAACCGCCAGTTGATATGGCGAGATTAGATATCCGGACAAATTAATATGAGTTGTGTTTGAACTTGCTCCCTTCCATTTCATTTATTTGAAAACGTTCTTAGGTTCTGTTTTGCTGGTTACAGGAAAATGTCTAATTACTTTCCAGTTAAAGAAGGTAATTCTTCAAAAAACGATTACATCTAAAAAGTGGGTTGATTTGCACGAGGAGTTTCCAAGAATTCGGGAGTGACCTAATTATCCCGAATTAGTAGAAGAGTAATTCAACATTTTTCGGTGTTCAATCATCAATATCTGAAAAATTAATACAAAGTAGTTAGTAGAAGATAACTAGTCACCTATTTCATAGATGACAATAACCAGAGCGTAGAACCGAAACAATATGGATGTTAGGTTTAGTTGTGAGTGGGCTAAACATCGATTTTTCCACAACGACCATGTGGTCTGTTGTGGCTCACTTTTTATCATTATAATTCACCCAGCAAGTTCTGTCGTTTTATAAGACCGATGATTTTGCAGGTTGAACTTTTGTCCAGATATTCTGATAGGAGATGTGTCTTACCGAATACCTTAGATCTTTCCCCAGCTAGGTATTCACAGAGAACGTGTGTTCCGTCGTTTAAGTTGAGTATCTTTTACCAAGCCGAACCTTCTTAGGATGGTGGTTTGAATAGCAGTGTCCTGTGTATAGACCGATTAGTGGGTCTTTGCCCTAAGATATAGCTTTTGGAATCATAATTTTGTCAATAAATTCTTTGAAAATCAATAATCTTTGGTTAAAGTCATTTTGTAAGATATGTTCTTCAATATGTTAGGTAACTATTTATACATTTCATAAAAAGAAGATTGAATGCTATACACCATAGGTCTCATTGTTATATATAGCTTATGAATTTTGGGTGAACCATATATTTTTGGAGTATGAGTATTGTCTAGGAATGTATTTTGAACCATATTTCTTTTACTGAGTTATTATTTTCTGGTTGTTAAATATTTGATAGGTCATTATTCAATATTTCGTATACTTCAGAATTATTCAACGTTTTAGACATTTTGTCCTCATATTCATTTTTATGCTCGATAACAGTTTTATAATCTTCCTCTGCTTTTAAGATAATGATTTGTGGGTTAGATTTAAGGAATTTTTTATATTATTGCATTTGCTCGTTGAGTAGGTTTTTTCATAGTTCCAATTTCAATTACATTGGTCAAAAAATGAACTCACGTGTTGTTCTAGAATGGTATTAATGACGAATTATGAGTCAAAAATTAATATTCACCTCTATGTAGCTGTCCTAGTTGCAGTCAGTTCCATGCATTTCCTTTCCAATAGCGTTCAATTGGCTTACTTCGTTCGACGAAATTATCACATGAAAGTAATGATACTAAATTTGCATCCAGAAATGTCCTTATAGGTAACGAATCATGTTTATAGCAATGTTTGATTTACTAATGAAAGGATTAAACCAATTAATAAGGTAAGGCATACGGAGAGACGAATGACGAATGGTGTATTTCTGTTTCTTGCTCCTATGTAATGAATAAGCGTTCTACTCAGAATGATATATTGGAGACACAAAGGGAAATAAATATATTTGCGAAACGTGCAAACATTAAATTCAGATATTTGAACGGAAATATGCCAGCATAGCTATATTTATTCATGTGCAGGAGATTTTGATATTTTGATGTAGATCTGTACGAACCACGCCTACCGCGTATCAATGACAGTGATAAGTAAAGCAAGTCGCCAACGAGCGAAGAAAGCGTTTCGAATTTAAGCGACGTAAGCACATGTGAACTATGACCTCATATACATAATACTTAAATCACTGTTCAAACAACTTTATAATCTATTTTGCCACAAGAACCGTGTTATTTACATTCTACCAATGGGCGGCGCGCCTCCTAATCAACCTACTAGTAACGGGCTCCTTCACCGAGAGACTCCCTGGAAGATTAGTAGTATTAAAGGAAATTATGTACACTTACATCTGCACCTGCTACAGTGGATCGATGCTGCCTCAAGAACGCCTATCATCGGCTAAAAACCAACCAGAAACCATACTTCACGATTACATCTTCAAAGTCTCTAAAGTCGGACGGATCTTATTTTCAGAAGATCCATATTCGAGGAATTATCATCACTTCCGCTTAACGGAACCTAATCTATCAACTTGGAAGGCAGTGTCGATATAGATCTGTCATTAACCTTTACCTTGCATTACTTACAATTGAAGTAATGGAGATAAAACGCCAATATCAACGTGGTTAATCATGATCTGAGGTTAAAACTAATACTAGAATTGAATTTCTCACCCTGGAAGACGTACTACATCGGTGTTCCATTAGAATCAGACTACCAAAATTGAATTTATTCTATACCTATCCCTTATAAAATGTTTGAAAAGTCGATAATTCTTGAAGGTTGTGGTAATCGCTGTAATTTGTTCAATTGAATCTCATTTCAACACTGAAATTTACCAGTTATTTCTTCTGAGATCATTGAAAGAGCTTGGAAAAGGATTGTGGAGATGCTACATCAATATGTATGGCAATTTTTTGTGGAACAACTAAATCCATGAGGTTTCATGAAATATTCTCATGTGATAATATGAGGATCTGCAAAATGTGTAATGTAAACTGAAGTGTTTTGTTACATAAGAATAATTGCATTGATGTATTGTGGCAACCGTTGTTTTCCTTCTAGGATCATTCGAAAAACGAAATGTTCTCCAAAAAATTCCATCTTAGATACTTTTCAAACCGGATAAAATAACAATTATAACAAGAAATATTTGAGTTCAAACGGGGACCTGCGTATTGCGTGAAGCTACCTGCGTGACGTCACGATGGGATGAGTCATACATATTATGGCCCCTAAATAAAGTGAACTATGATCAAACTGATTCATGGTTATCGCTAAATTTCAAAACATTGACCATCTCAACCTCACTCTGATTAATTCACAGTACACGATTCATCATGTATTTATCGGGCAATCACATACCACGAGCACAGCGATATATAAACCAATAAAGGGACAAATATTACGATCAAATTTCCTGGATGAAAAGTTTCAATTGTTTGTCAGTAAACTATGATACCGTTGAGTGTCCGATGTTTCCAACTAACCCAATTGGTCCTGTCATAGAGCTCATACAGATCAGATCGAGCGGTGTATAGGATTAATGTGAGAGTATAAGAGAGCCAGAAGCATCGTATTGTTAATAAGAAAAACAGAAGATGAACTTGTGTTATACTATACGATGAGGGAGTGTGTATTGCACAGGTCGAATTGTTTGTTAGTAAGAATTAGAGATGGGTTGCTATTCAGTGATCTATTTTTATTCAGCAACTGTTGTTTCATAAAAGCAGCTGCGTGAGTGTAACATATTTTGTCTTATATCATCTGCTGTTTTGTATTTTTCACCAGTCATTTTGAGATATGAATGGCAGTAATATCACTCGGTATTATGATTATGGTATTTCTATTTAGAAATAACAGTTTTGCCCATCTCTAGTAAAAATACTTTCTGTGTCGTTAGTTAAGTGGTACTGACATGCGCCTTATAAATCAAGCCCAGTTTGTTTCAGCTTGGGATACATGTTAATCACATCTGCATCGATTCTCTTTCGCACGTATTAACTGGCATACATCGGGCTGTTTGACTCGATCTGTATACGGCGTTCCAACTAAATGAATGAAATAGTGGAACTTTTCCAAATTAGAATCTTCACTACTCTTTGTTGCTAAGACATATTGCACAAACGAACTTTATGTATGTGTACACAAAATTATGTTCGATTCTACTATGTATAATAATATTCATAATATAAAAATCGTTAGTTGATGCTCTTGGATTCCACTAATTTAACGGAGGAACTGTGAATAATCAAACAACTTCTTCCATGGTAAATACTTCAACGGATTGGTTACAATGAAAATATCAATGAATTGAAAAAAATATTACAGATATTCATCAAATAAAATTCAATGCGGTTGCGGAGACTGTAGCCAACACAAAAGTATCAAGTAGAATATAGATAACTAAACTTCATGTGGTTGGTAACGAACACCAATTCAAAATGTTTGAACTTACATTTCCAAACATGAATTCTGTGCTTGCCTCATTCATATAAAATATCGAGTCACCTGTAATATACTTTCAGTGGCATATTGCATCAAAATATACCGACAAGTTAATAATGGATACGAAGCCAATTGTGGTTTTGATAACATTGATGTTTGGTAATAGAAACAATAGCAATACATTCACAACACGGGGATAACATATTTGTTAGCTTAGGAATCTTGTGCGTAAACTGTTGAAGAGAAAAGCTATTCGTCAATATTATTTATGCATAATTTCTGTTTCTAGACGTTTTAATTGAAAGACTACGTGGATAAATATTGTTTTTCTTCTGTTTTTCATTTTAAGTTTTCTTATGATTGGCGGTATACATAGGAATATCACCTATAATTCAACAGGAGATAAACAAATGACCATTTCTTTGTTGCTTCGGTATGTATTGTTGTAATTCCGAATAAAAACAAAACAGTGCCTGGTTTTGTTTGGTTCTCTAAAAATAGGTGACCACACAGTAAATGTGATCTATAGGAATCAGTAGTAGGATACACTCAATTGGGTTGAAAACATATCTGTATATTGAATAACCACAAAGCAACTCGGCGAAGTATGACATCACGTAACATAATCTCATGGTACCTCTAAAGTTCCAATGAATATTGTAAAACATCTGTTGGATTGAAACATCTCAGTTGATGAAAGGAATATGCGCATTTAAGCATCAGAGCAGTATTATGAGTTTGCTCCATACGTTTTCAAAATGTCAATATGTTGTCCATGCAGGAATTAAACTTTCCTCAAAGATCTTATTCGCTGAGGTATTGATTTAATCTCAACAAAGATGTCTACCGGTTTTGATTGTGGTCTGTAGAAATTCGAGAGAATTTAATAATCCTCAATAATTGGATGTTATTAGTAGAGCAAATAATGTACATTTGCTTATAGTGGTCAGGTTGTTTGATTGCATCTAACTTGCGTTTGATTCTTGCAAATATCATTCTAGACAATATAAATTCTATAAAGAGGGTTGTTTTGAGCATTTGCATTGTCATAATTCATATTCAGAAAATGAATTGTGTCTGATATGTTGCTTTTGGCGGGTAAGCTGCAGTTATACATAATAAACATAATATATTATATCATACTTTTTGTTGAGAAGACTAGAGCACTAGGATAACCGAAGTTTAGTCTATATGATCCAGCTGACCCGCTTATGGGTAAATGACAAGAGTTCCGGATGCTGTAGTGAGAATGGAGAGGACCCAACAATGAAAGAAGTTGCAGTCATGCAACTAAATCTATGTACACATATACACATATGCCATGAACAAAGCTATTTGCTACTTGTGAGTAGTAGCATTATTTGTTATTGTTCTTATCGGGTTTATTATATGAACAAAATGCATCGAATCATATATTGTGAATATATTTCAGTCAAAACGTTTTATTCTGTTCTCATCATGAAATATTTCATTAAAACTATAAAAATTGCTTCCATCCTTTTGGAAAGGAAATATGGTAATAAACTAAGCCTGCAAAGAAAGAAAAAGTGTTCAAATGGATGAAGATGTATTCAGTATTTATTTCAGAATTCAGCACTACTCTGCAGATATGATTTTACAACCAGACATCATTGATCTGCTTGATGAATTCATGAGATGTAGACTAACAGTTCGTTTACAAGTTCTGAAGTTGTTACTGTTGCTATATATATATATATATATATATATATATATATATATATATATATATATATATATATATATGAAACCTTGGAGAAGATCTCATTTCTCTCATTATTCATTATACAACTCGTAACTTTACATGTTATTAAATTGTCTCAAATCTCAAGTGAACTTAACGTAAGTTCGTTTCTTTTCCAGCTTCTGGGAGATCATTTGAGCGATAAGAATTCTGACAATGGAGTAGCTCTGATTGAACTATCAAGGATTTCCTTATCCAGTACTTGTAATCTTGTTGACATAGTTTTCGCATGTAATTAAATTTTCTTGCTCAACCTATTGACACGTCAGTAACTTCGTTCAGTCTTTGTAAGAGTTAGTGAGATTCGGTAGTTTGTTCTAGAGCTCTTAGCATTCCGTGAAGTTCCGACTTCATCGTTGTGAAAAAATAATGTAATATGAGTGTATTTTTTCATATGGATTATATGGTCGATCAGCTACTCTCGAATGATTTGATTCCTTGTAGGTAAGTTTCGTCCAGAAAGGAGATTGTTCATTAAATTTCAGTATCTCATCTACGTAGTAAGGAAGTAATTTTAACGAAAAAATCAGTCAGTTTATGAAATGAATAAATTGCGTTTGTTCGTAGTTCACAAAATTTAATTGAACTACTGAAAGAATTTTATAGCTGATAATGAGGATGCCACTGTGTTAGCAATTATTATTGACACATTATCATCAAAGTGTATATCTATATGTAAATTTTTGCAATTAACTGTTGACGGTTCCTTCATTGTCACTTCACTAAAATCTTGGATTTTAGAAAAGTGCTGAGTGCAATTAGGTTAAGAGTATAGTAAATAGTTCTTTGAAATTATTCCATAAGCAGTAAGAAATATCTAGGAATTGGGTTCACTCAAAACAGTCACAGCTTGTAGTCGTTTTGAAATGACTTTACAGCATCAGTATTTCATGCTGTGTCTTGATTACCGTATTCGGGACCGGAACCATCAGCATGAATGGGGAATATTTGATTTGATATTATTGATTTTCTCGAAAGATTCTACTCTTTGCAGGATAAAATTTGAGAGAAGGCCCGGGGCGAATGATAAGAAGGTCTCTTGTGATATTTATGCGTAAACATTAGGATTAGGAATCAGCGAGGGCAGGAACTTCTTTATATGCAACATGATCTAAGTTTCTCAAACAAACAATCATTTAATAATAGTCTCTTGAGTTGAATGGCAGTTCCTTACTAAACTCGGAATTGTTTTGTTGATTTGAAATAACGATTCAATACTACTCAATTGCGTATAAATCGCTCTGCTGGCTAATTCGTATTGGGCGTATTTCTATAAGTGCGAACTAATCATCTCTATTCTAAGTAGAAATTTATTCCGATCTGGGAATTGTACAGAACATTCAATATTTTCTGGTAAAGGAATCTTATTTGTCTTTCATGCTTGTTCTTTTTACTAGCTGCACCTTAGCCACTTGTGCATCCCATTCAGATGGTTCACAAGCACAACCACAATATAGTCCATTGTACTAATATGTACAGGTCCTTCACTGATTGACGTTGTACTTTTGTTGGGGATAGCCTGGACCGCTCGAATATTGTTTGTCTTTTGCTATCTAATGCTACATTTTTGGCTATTTCTGTCTTTTTGTAGATGTTATAGTTCGTATCTGGTTCATATTCCTGTTAAGTATTTTTTGGTCATAACCTTTGAAGGTTCTCCGTAAAATATTTTTCTGTAGTACTTCCGAGAAGCTCCATCCCAAAAATCTCTTTGTTGTTGTTGGACCCAGTCCAGTATGCATCCTTGATCAGCAATTTCAGTTACTCTCAGTACAAGTTCTGACTCTATGAGGTTGATATGCCTATTCTGACTAGTTCATTAGCTCTTTCCTTGCCTTCAATGCCGCAGTGTCCAATCAAAGTAATTTTATTGTGTCTTTACAGAGGTTTCCCGGCATTCCCTAGAAAATCGTTGAATTGTGTTATTCATCCCATGTGTATACACACCCATTCTGTAGGTCTATTCTGTATTCATCCCAGTTGGTTCTGTGGGGGTTACGGTAAGTTGTTTGCACGTGCATGGCAAAAAATCGGTTTTGTTCGACCTCATTGATTCTAATGGAACACCGATATCGAACTTTTTTTCAAGGTGAGAAATAGATCAATGATACGAAACTGATCATTTTGATTATAATGATCAGTCGGAATTAAGAACACACATTATCACATTATCTGGCATTATAATCTTTATTGAATGTATGGTATACAGAAGTTTTATGTTGAAGGTAGTCGATCATGAAATCCGTGTCCTGATATTTAATAACGACATCCTTGAAAACACTATTGTAGTATCCAAGCTCAGTTTTCGTTTCCCGTAAGAAAGCTGTCTTTATGGTATTGTCTGTGTCTTGTGCTCGGAAAAAATCTCCAACGCTCTTGAAAACACCTTAAAGATGCGGTTATCTCTTTAAAATATACCGAACAATTGGCTTCAAAGTCGAGTCCTAACTCTCTTGTTGTAAGAGGCTTTTGTTTTTGAAATAATATAAGACGTTTCCAAACTTTACGAAGGGAATATTAGCTACAGAAATATGTATCTTTTGTTCCAACAGGTTTTAGCGATTGGTGTAAGGTTACTATTTACTAGTGAATTTCTATCTGAATTTGCTATATCTCTGCTTTGTTAATTCATAACATTCCGTAGTATGTTTCCAACTAATATATATTGCCACTTCTAAAGGATCATATTGATAGAATTTATGGGAGGTATGTATATTGGTATATGGATGTTTAGAATTGTTGATGTTTCCGATTATTCCTTGCTTCAACACAGAATACAAGCCGATTTTGAGCAAGAACTGATGGGATCTGAAATATTTCTTTATGAGAAGATATTTATTTCAAATATAGGGAACTATTCATCCCCATATTACTCAGTGGAATTAATCAAAACTTATTTCCAGCCAATTGAAAGGAATCTCAATACATTTAAGTACGCAATTAATGTTAAAAGCCTAAAATCAAATGTTTTCATGAGACCAAATAGGTAATACTCATTAGAAATACATAACAGCGTAAGCATTGGATGTGATGAATTCAACTTTCCAAAATTATGGAATCAAGAAAACATACATAGTGTATACTGAAATCATTAGGTAATCACAACTGTTTGCATTTCATTTCAGTAGGAAATAGAGAAGTTATAACATATGATTTGATCACGTCGATATGATCAAATGGTATCGAATCTAGAATGATAGAAAACAATCTACAGATTATGATTTGATTGAAGTACTCAGTTATGAGTTATAACCTGGATGATAACGTTATGTATTCTTAACATATACAATCAGTGTTTGAGCCTTCCCAATCCATATTCAGCAAATGTGTTCTTCCTTTAAGAAAGGAACGAATTGATTCGATCTCAATTACAGAGTACACATCAACTGGTATCTCGTTTTAATTCACTTGATTGTCTTTTTAATCTGGTGAAGTGCTATCGGATTTGAATTTTTAGTGTAAAAGGATTTGAGGACCACTGTAGAGGATGTTTAGGATGGATAGGTCTCATTTTCAACGGAGCACAACAATTATACCGCTTTTCGTATTGTCTTCTGCAGAGTTAATTTACTTTGTATTGAAATACAGTTATCCTATTTCAGAGAATTGGAAGTGACTTCAACCAAATAACTTTTCACAACTGTCGTCTGAAACATATCCCAGTCGTCCTCATTTCACTCTGGTTTAGAAATTAACACTGACCAACACAAATGCATTAAATTGTTTTGAACTTCATATTCGTATCATATTCATGATTGAAATTTGCTATCCAGTTAATTTTAATTATCGCACAACATGTATTTCTCAAACAACACGTAATAAACGGAAAAATGTTTCGATTTCTGAATTATTTAGTTTATTATTATCATTAACAATTGTACAATCATAAAATTAATAGTGTACATCACCACCTTTCTTTCAAATATCCCATTGATACCGTCCCAAACACTTTCGATTCCAAAATTTTCAAGTTTATAATGGATTTCCATCAAGTAACGGCTGATTCTATTGAATTATCTCAAAACATTCAGGTTTGTTGAGATTATTCTATTCATTGTAAATATCTGAACGAACATTAAATTTATTTACATAGCTCAAACGTTCATGATATTTACTATTTTTGAGGAAGTTTATATGAACAATTCAGGTTAATTACAGATCTGTTTTTGTTAAATTGTTCTCCCGTTAGAAAAGGAATATTACATGATTCACTTTGTTAAGTTTCTCTTATAAGTATTCAGATATGAAGTTTTAACTTTGTATGGTACCAAAGACAGTGATAGAAAGGTGAAATTTACCGTTCTCCTTTTGTATGTAATCTAAATAAAATTGATACATATTACATTCAATACATTAACATAGATCTCACAGAGATTAGTAGGCGCGTTGATAATAATGAACACCTCAAAAATGAACGGATGAATTTGAACAAAATGGTCATTAATATCGAACATTTGTCTTATTTGTATGCCATTCTCTGGAGAGCTACCGTATAGCGAGTTGGAATAAATATTTCATCCTCTTTATCATTAATCTATCCAAAACGTATTATTCAAACAAGTTTTTCAAGGAGGTCAAGTAGACGTTACTGTTAGAGCGATTCACTTACAAACATTGAATTATGATAATATTACAAAACGGTTAACTTGAACTTCTCGCTATAGAGGCTTCTTGGCTCTTATTACATTGAGAAAGGTATTCCGGCGTATAGAGGAGCATCAAAGATATAGCGATATCTAATGGTTTTGAACCTGCTATTATAAATCATATTACAAGGGAATGTAAGTTTAAATATAGTGAGACCTCTATTATTCAAGTCAAACTTACAGAAAATATCAGATTTGTTATAACCCGTTTTCGTTCTCAACATTAGATAGAAGAATTTCGTTATTCATTCCACTATGTATGTGGTATGTATATTCCAGCGGATGATATGTTTCACACTTATTGTTTAAAATATTTGAAACGATATTAATCAACAACAAATCAATCAAATAAAAGAATAGGAGTTTCTCGTGGTCAGCATATTTTATGAATGGAAACAAGATATTTCACGAATATCTTCAGATCCATATTGATCCGATCAGACAACCTGAAAGATTGATGGATCTTCTCCCGGTTTCAACAATAGAATGTTCATCTCCATATGCCCTATATGTTATTTGCCTATATACTTTTGTAGTCTCACAATAATAGCATCTGGATAACTATTATTACTCATCGCAACATGCATGTGTGACTATAATTAAAATGAATGTATCTGAGATTTTTCAAAACTTATGATGAGGTTTTTTTCATTTAGAATAGGAATATTTCAGCATCAATAGTTATTACGTAATAACAACCCAACCTGTATATTTTTTATATTTATTCATCTAATTTTTCCTATATCTTCCACCTTCTGAGACTATCCTTGCTTTGAGGATCCATAGTTCATCCAAGCAAATAGAAAGTGAAGACAACAAGTCGCTCAGTTTGACTAACGCCCTCAACTTCCTCGCAGAGAGTTGTTCATACAACGGGACACTTCAACATAGTTCAAGCCACTGCATCGCATTTAGACCACGAGGAGAGGAGTTAAGAAGTTTAGTACTGGCTTACACACCGATTATGAGATTTGACCCGATGAAGATATGGATGAATATATCTATTAGTATCAGTTCCTGTAATGTCAATAACACTAGCGTGCTTTGTCATTTCCCTTGATCTTACTCTCACTGTATTATGAGCATGTCATCAGTTTCTATGTGAATGACAGACAATATCGCATTTTGCGTTATGTAAAGTACAGAGCACGTCTACAGTGCTTTGATCGACTCGTCTACACTTCGGATTCGATTTTCCGAGAAGCTGCATAATATAATGAAGTCCAGTATGAAACCTACCTCATTCTGGGATCAAAATATACATGGTTTCATATGTATCGGAGATAATGAACAAGTTTATATAACATTTGATGATGTGTAGAATTATAGCAGGGTGCATGCGGAACTCAGAGTATATAGTGATGAATCAGCAGACAACAGTGATTATGGGAGGATTCAAGTATGAAGATATCGTCTTGTTGATTCAGTAAGAACGCATGTAGGACGTCAAAATGTCCTGGTATAAGACCAATGCACTATCCACTACACACGTGAGATGGTTGAACATCCTGTATAATATCAAACATAGCTATTGTTTGGATATTGAAGCATCATTTTCATCGTTACATTCTCCATTTTTCTACAAAAGAGAGTAATAATCTTCGATATGAAGTGTTTATGTTGTAGACATTCTTTCATGGAGTTCCAGGCATTCCGGATCGGATAGAAAATAATTTTCAAGTGAAAAGTTTCTCACTATACATTTTCTTCTACTTTTACTAAAGAGTATAAAATACTTATAAGTATAAGCTTATTTCGTCAACAATAGATACCAAAGAAATTCATGCTTAACAGCATTATGGCATATGAAAAATCAATAATGGATATATGTTGGAGTGACAGAATATAGTATTTATAGTAATACATTTATCTAAAATCGATACTCACCTCTCAATTAGTTGTAATCAAGCACATCCATCTGATTATCTTATATCATCCTATTATCGATGTGAAATTTAGATCACTTCAATCTGAAAGATTCTGGGTCTCTTGATTTTTCAGCAATTCATGTAAAGACATTCAATTTCTATATACATAACCGGAACTTACAACTGTTTTTCCAGGAGAACGCGTATTTTCTTCTCCATTATATTTCCTGGAGACTTCCTTGATCACATGTATCCTACCCTGAGTCGGAGTAATACAGGAATATAATTTATCACAAAAAAATATCATTTTAGATGATTTTTAATAATCGGGATTTTTCACACAGTTCATTCCATAATGCGGGGTTGGCTGGAAGGTTGTAGCGGTAAATTCTCATGACAGACGACATTAGTTGTGAGAAAGGCATCCCTTACCATGTAGTTCTAAGGGAACTCGCTCACTGCCAAGCCAATAGCTCACTTTATGTCCTTTGAAATTTCTACTAGGACTGTATGCTTAAGGCAGCCCATAGGGACATTTCAGTTTCGCACTGTGATCCCAATTCGAACAGGGCTGCGACATTTGACCATCTATTACACCAGTGCTTCACAAACAAATAAACCTTCAACCATATTAATACTTCCGCCATCTTCAGGTGTCACCGCATTTTCAACTCTTGTTCATCCATATTCAGATATCTGTTATTGCATCAACAATTGGAATTAAGCCGCTGATAATGCGTTTTGTACTATAAAAATCAAGTATGCGGTGTTGATTATTTAAGCGTTTAACATGTTTCCTTTACAGATTGTGAATCTAGATGAGTTTTGTGTTGGAAAATACGTTTTAGAACATATGGCTTTTCTTTATTCTGCACAAGTTTTTTCATTGATTCCATTGATTCATTGTGTTGCCAAATGGAGTAAAACTCAGAGAATTCTTCCTTTCATCTGTAGTGAATCATTGAATTCCACTCACGAATCCAAACTTGTGAAGAATTTATTTCAACATCTTCATATTACATCCAGTGTGATTCACGTATTGTATTGTGAAATGGCAAATGAGTCTGGAAATATTAAATTAAACTGTACCTACCTATTAGGACAGTATTATAATTGATTTGTAGTTCTGATATAACAGTTTCACATGGTCTCAGTTCTCCATAGTATCACATGACATTCAGTGTGATTGAGGTATTGTATTACAAAATGGCGGATGGGGCTGGCAATGTTAAATGTACTGCATCTCAAATTAGGACAGTATTGCATTTGACTTATAAATTTTGATTAGGAAATTTAACATTATTTTCAAACGTTCTCAGTTCTCCATATTATCACATTACATCCAGTGCTATAGAAGTATTCTATTGAAAAATGGTGGACGCGCCTGGTAATGTTCAGTTTTACTTATCTTCCAATTTGGACAGTATTTCATTACACTCAGAATTATGATTCGAAACTTCTAAATCTTCATACGTTCTCAGTTCTCCGTTTCATCACCATCATCTATTGTAGTTATTGAAAAATGGTGGATGCGCCGGAAATGTTGAGTTTTACTTAACTTCCAATTACTTAACGCGTTCAACCAATTGAGACAGTGTTGCATTCCACTTATAATTTTGATTGGGAATTTCAACAGTTTCACACGATCCCAGTTCTCCATATTAGCACATTATACCTAGTGCTATTGAAGTGTTCAATTGAAAAATGGTGGATGCGTCTGGTAATATTAAGCTTTAACTTCCAATTAGGACAGTATTGCATTTGTCTTATAAATTTTGATTAGGAATTTCAATAATTTCACACCTTCTTAGTTCTCCATATTATGACATTACATCCAGTGGTGTGATTGAGGTACTGGATTGCAATATGGTGAATAATCCATGTGTTAAATTTTACTGAATTTCTATACAAGAACAGTCTTACATGTCACTCATTATTTCTATTCGTAATTTCAACACTTTCATACGTTCTCAGTTCTCAATATTGTCACAAAAGTATCCTATTAAAAAAATGGTGGATGCGCCTGGCAATGTTAAGTTGTACTTATCTTCCAATCAGGACAGTATTGCATTCGGCCCATGATTTCGATTCGGAATTTCAACAGTTTTGCACGTTCTCTGTGCTCCATATTATCACATTATATCCAGTGCTATTGAAGTATTCTATTGAAAAATGGTGGGTGCGCCCAGTAATTTTGAGTCTTACTTTTTTACTTATCTTCCAGTTGGGACAGTATTGCAATCGATTCATAATTTCGATTCAGAATTTCAATGGTTTTGTTCTCAGGGCTTCGTATTATCACCTTATATTCAGTGCTATTGAAGTATGCTATTGAAAAATGGTGAATGCGTCTGGTAATGTTGAGTTATACTTATCTTCCAATTAGGACAGTATTGCATTTTACTTATTATTATCATACGGAATTCCAATAGCTTTACACGTTCTCAGTTCTCGATGTGGCCGCCTTACATCAGTCGTGATGAAACTATTGGGCCAAATAATTTCGGAATAACGGTAAATAATGGTTTTTTCTTCTTGCTGGTACTAGTAGGACAATTTCACATTCAATTCATATATTCGTTTTTTATTTTCCGTGGTTGTATACTATATAATTCAGTATATACTGTTACCCTCTGACATTTATTATTACACGTACTATTACAATAAACCTTCAAGGTCAAATTCAAGTGCCTGTAATAAATTCATGCATTTGAAACAGGATAATAGCGGCTTTATTACTTTTTGTAATTCACCCTTTCCCTAATTTCACACTTCAAGTGTGTAGCGTTTTTCGAATCTTAGCTTTAAATTCAGTTTACACACGCCTTTGATAATGCCAGCCGAAAACTGCTTTAGATTAATTGAATGGATAAAGATTGATAGTGTGAACTAAACTATATTATGTTACTTTCCATAGTCGTACCTCATATAGTATTGATTGTGTACGTTTCGAATAATTTGAAATCACCATATAGGCTCATTACTTCAGGCTTGAATGATAGTGTTGCAGAACGGCTGAAGAACAGGAAAAAACGTCATGTTCTTTCGAGAAGGGAAGCAGTGCTCCGAACGGAGCTATTTGTTTCGAGATCACCAAATCTGAAGAGACTTACAAAAAACTAAACTTCCGTAATACTTATGCCAATTTTATCATGTAGATTTTTCAATAACTGAAATATAACACCGGTCTACAACATTTTTGCGCACGGGTTATACATACCTAATTTTTATTCCTAGGTATAGACTAGAAATAAGAAAAATAACAAAAAATGGTTCTGAATTTGTTTTTTGTGTGAAAAACAGAGTCCATCTTCCTTACTAAAGAAACAAGAAAATTCTTCATGACGTTTTCTTTGACGGAATATTCGTACATCGAAATTAAGTAGATTCCATTGTTTTAACCGTGATGCTAAAAGCTCTGCTTCACTTTTTGGTAGATTTGAGTTTCTTATTAAGTCATTGAGATCTTCAGAGTTGATGAGGTGTGGTAGTTTTCGCTCAGATTTCAAGAACGAATTCAGAATGTACGGATACAGATGAACTTCTTGATGGAAGGCTGCCTTGAGAGAGTACTTGATTTTCCAACACAGGCGGATTAGGTACAGGATTTCTATCTGTATGTGGTATTGGAGCGGATGTCGATGGTAGATCAGGATAAGATGTTTTCTTTGAATTTTTACCTTTGAGTGGCTTCACAATGCAAAAATAACAGTCTGTGAGATGATCACTGGGTTCCCTCCAAATTCTGGGCACTGCAAACTTCATTGATCTTTCTTCACCTCGGTAGCAGCCTACAATAAAACGTAACGTATTATAACCTAACTAATGTCTTATAAAATAGTTAATACAATAAAAAAAGAGAAAATATACTCAACGTCCAGAATGTATCTGCAAGAGTTACATCACACATGTGGAGCCCATTCTTTGTCTTGATTTTTACAGGTAGATTAGAGTAAGCTTGATATGCCTCGCAAATCTTTAAATTTGTACTCAAATCATACTTTCCTTCTCCTACTTTAATAAATTCGCCGCAAATATAGCAAAACGAGTCAGCGTTTCGTGTACAGTTTCTAGAAGCCGTTTTAGATGGGTTATACAGCGGAAATAAAACAAAACACGTTATTCCTGTGTAATATGCAAACAAATACTACCGTATACAACGAGCGACGCAAGAAACACTGCCCCACACCCTCTAACCTCTCTTCGACAACGATAGCGCGCAAAGACCGACATTAATTAGGCGTGAAAATCAAAAATGCTATAACTTCTTAAAAAGCAAATATTTTCGTTCTGAAATCGCAATTTTTCATATAGATTTGCTTATATAATCAAAATATATTAGGTAAAACCCATGCGCAAAAAAAATTTTTTTTTCTTGACCGGTGTACCTAATCGATATCCAAGGTCTGGAAATATTTACACATTTCAAGTAAATCGAAATCTGAACCCTTTGTTCTAATTACTTTCCCTAGTTGCAAAAGTGTCAGGAAAGAATGGTCATTTGTCTTTCCAACGTGCTAGTTTCTCAAGTTCATCCTATGTTAAACTGTAGGTGAATTATCAGATAAAGATTGATTTTCAAGGATCCCACGTTAGTTTCAAGAGCTTGTTAGAGTCAAATGGAATCACATTTCCATTTACGCTGAAAAGGAGGATAATAAAATAATTCCCGGCTTACGTTCCAGAACGTAACTGAAAAACATATTATCGAATTACATAGTACTTGCCAATCTTCAAATATAAAATAACTCGAACAATGTATGCAGGGAGATCTGAGTGAGTGCCTAATGTATGAATAAAGCCTCTATTATTTTGAATATAAAAGTAACGGATATTTCTCCGTTAAAAAGTCTATAAAATAATATTAATTTGTGATATCAATTCATTCACTTTCTTTCCGCTCCAGTGTTTATTATTTAATTCGAAGAGTTGTCGTGAGGACATGTGCCTTATTTGGAGTGAGTGTCTCCTGCTAATATACGTTTTCTATAATTATGTGGATATATAATTAAACAAAAATTTCTTTTTATATTAGTACCGAATAGGAAAGAAACGACAGTGCTGCGTTATCTTGTTCTAAAATCCTTTAGTGCGCTCGATGTTGCGCATAAGACCGTATTCGGTTTATTGTCAACAGTAGCCTGCAAATCGCGAACCAACCTACACGTTCAGCAGGAAGGTTATGAAAGCTTTCAGTCCTGATAAATCGAGAAAGCTGACGGCTTGTTTCGTTACTATGTGATATTGCGTGAAATTTCATTTCCAATAATATGTGATCATTAAACTCTCTTCTAGTGGTTAGTTTAATTTATCTAAAATTAAATTGTTCGATAAATTTGTGATTTATCTTAGAATCAAGTTGAGAAATTTGTTGAACATCTTGATAAGGGAAATAACGAAATCAGGAGAAGCAAAAATTGTATCGGATATGAATCAATCTGCTGTGAGACCGCTCAAAATTGTGGCATGCAAATTAAAGTATCAGGATGAAAATTTGATGATGATCCTCTTCAGGAATTAATTGATTTCTCGTATAGTCAAGAGTGGATATATTATGTTCCCAACAATGCAAAGGGTTGATTATTATATCATACAGAGATTATTAAGTTACGTAACCCTTATCAAATTCTCTCCACGCATAGCATTCTTCTCACCATCTGAAAGAACTTTCAATCTAATCCAATACATTCCCAGCACGAGTAATGATCGAATAAGTAGTTTGGTCCGTTTGAATTTCCTCCCATAATGTATGAATGTGTTTTCATTGAATTTGAAATTACGTTGTGTTTGAACACATTTAATATTGGCATTTGCAATCGATTATAGGACAGGATAATTATATCTAAATACTGGAGAAAACTCTGGAATAGAACTAATTGAAAGCTTTTCAAACCTAAAATGAACAAATCCAGATGGAATTTATTTCTAGTTGATATTTGCACACTACGATTTTATAGTATTCGAAACCCATATTGGACAGCATTTTAATTCCAAACTGAAATACGTTTCACGTTTTGTTTGCTGTAAGTACATCATCATTTTATTGGTAATTTTGAATTATGTCGCATTTGACGGTTCCATCATGCGATTGGATACTCTTTTATATGAAAAGGAATTAATAGTGTCTAATAAAACATGTTTCGAAATGAACATTTACATTTACACTTTTGATGCAATTCAATTCAAGGTAACTCTCTCATCGGTTCAGCTCTAGCGGTTACGTTGAATCATTAAACGATATATGAGCGATAAAAAATTCGATAATTAGCTTTCTTGAGTTTACTGAAATCAAATACTTCATTCCAGCTAATTTACAGTCTAAATTCCAAACGAGGGGGACACCATTTTTCCCATAATATCTTCAATATTGCCAGTTATCATGCTCTTTAGAATTTTGGATGAATTCATTTATAATCACGAACTATCTGGAATTTCCAGCCATTGTGAATTTGTGGAGATATTTTCTGTATGAATATGTGATGATCTGGATAATGCTAATTTGCAATTAGTTATGAAAGTTCCAGAGTGAACTACTTAGTATAATAATATTATGAACTTAATCGAACTACCTGCATATTGAAGCTAAATTCAATAGTTTACCGAGCTATTTTGACATTAATTGCATTAGATGAGCGAAATCAACACAATGCATCGTGAAAGTGAAGTCTATACTGGATACACTGAAAATTTATATGAAACTATGCACAAAGGAAAACTGAATTCCATAGTTTGAAGCTGAAACAGCTAATGTGTGTAGTTGATTAGGAACTTCCAATCTAAAACAATCAGAAATCGCCAGGGGCAACTGATCATAATTCTTGTAATATGATAGATAAAACTGAAAGGAACCAGGTTTATTAATCGAATATTCTTTGTCCATTATTATGAGTGTAGATTTGAGCCAAATGTGTAGGCTATTAGTGAATGGTGTGAACGTACGATAGATAAATAATTTGAGAGATCGTGATATGATTTCCTTACCCAAACATGAATAAACAGGCAACTAAATTGCATTATTTGATAAATAAGTAGTAATAAATGAGTAATTTTGATTCCCAAATATGAACCTGTGAGTTAATTTTTCTAGTGATATTGTGTTCATCAAATTATCTGTAACTTTGATTCGAACATCATTTCCATGCCTGTTCCATATATAGATAGAAATTATTATTCCTTGCATATTTGATATTTGGGCTTATATCCTAGATTCACTACGACTATTTTTTATTTTTCCGGATAGTTATCCGGAAAAATAAAAAGTAGTTAATTCAGTTGGTGAACTGAACTCGTAGCGTATGGAGCATATCACAAAGATGGCCTGTCAATGATCATGATATTTTGAAATATATTATACCTTCTCATTATTTTGTTTCGATATTTCGAAATTTGCGTTTTCACTGTTCTTACAACTTTATTCGGTTGAAATTTTCCGTAATAATGATCTGTCTGAAACATTGATAGCAATATGACAATTCAAAGAAAGAAGTTCGAATGAAAACATCAAATTGATAGAACAATTTTAAGTATTGTGTATATAAATTGAGGCTTTGGTTTTGGTCGCAATGCATGCTGCAATTTCAGTATATTCGTGCTTATGCTCCAAACTCGTTGAAATATTTAGTTGATAACCAATATACATGAATTTATTCTGTGTATGCAAATAATTCACACAGATACATACTAGTTTATAAAATATACTTATTAATTAATTTATCATTGAAATATGAATGGGACCGATTCAATAATTGTTCTTAGCAAAAACATGTACAAACTATTTCCGAATGCAATTTGATAACATATAACTTCATCTTATTCATTGATACATTAGATATTTTACAATTTAAGAGGGTAAAGAAACTTTCACGCCATTATTTAGGATGTCAAAGTATGTTGAACAGATTCTACAATAGTATTATAAGATGGTATGCTGCATAATTATTATTTATGACTCTAAACTTTATATGAAAGCTATTAAAACATTATCTTCTATCAATCATAGATGGTATTGAACGGATATGTGAGAATTCAATTTCATTTCTGTATTTATTCAAGTAGTAATAAATACTTGGCACTACTGACAATACAGGATGAATTGATGGTATGTTATGGGTATATATATATACTTTTTTTTTTCTGCATAATAATCTGGACTGGGTTGTAGCGCGCTCCGACGACATCACAGCAATCGCACCAGAAAACCTGATCCGTTAACTGAAGAAACTCCTCTTCACCAGTCGGTAAGTGGCTTCATGTTCCGAAATCGTCTGCCCTAAGTATTGAACCCAGAATGACTTCCTTCTGCATCCGTTCTATCAAAATCTGTGCAGGCCGGAATGATCCTCAAGTTCGAAAGCAGCGAAGACCGAATTACGCCCAAAACACAGATAGTCAGAACCACTAATGCAACCTTGTGGCCTGATTAGAGCGTGCGGATCTCGAACAGGAGATCTTGATTTCTTGTCCATCTTTCCTCCTCTTCAAAAAAAATATGTCTTTTATGCTGGAGCAGAGAATTCGATATAGTCTTGGTTTGTTCATCGAGGAGGAGAACGTCAGGCCTATTTGCTTGTCGGAAACAGGTAACTCCAGTAGTACTGGCATTTTTCCTTTCAACAACGGACTCAATATCACCTGGCATGTAAGGTAGCACCGGCTCTTGATCTATCATGATCGAGTGTCTTAGATGGTAAGACAGCATCCGTAGGGCTGCATTATGGCGATGGGTGTTCGCCGAAGCCTCTTTTGCTGGACATGCCGACAGCAGCTGGAAAAGCGTATCAGGCGCGTTTCGACAGGCCCTGCAGCAGACATCAGGAACCTGCACACCCATCACGTTGCGGCGATAGACCAATGTGGTGATTACGACATCTTGGCAACCTGCGGTAAATCCGTCGGTCTCGGATGTAAGCCTGGCTGTCTTTAGGTAGCCGAAGGTCAGTCTGGTTGACAAACCAAGAGTTTCGATGTTTCTGTAGAAAACACCTAAGATCCAATAAAAACTGCAGAAAACTTCTAATTGGCAGTGTTTGAAATGATATTATGAGAAAATGTGGTTTTTGAAGTACTTACGACCAATTATTAAACGATGTTTACAGTCATGAAATAGATTAAATTTGCTATTCGTTGTTAATAATTTCCCTAATAAGCTATTTTTATTTTTTACTCAGTTCAATATTTCAATTTTTTTTCAGTATTGTTTCATCATGTTTTCTATGATTAAAATATCTAATACACTATTTCAATATCATAATTCTATGCAGCTATGATAATTATAGCGATTTAGCTTGAAATATCTGGTACACAATACTTATAAGAATGTTTTCTTCGGAATAGTGTTGCTGCTTGAAGAATATATGAATAGTGTGTGCAAATCATTTGATCTGATCGATCATCTCCATTCAATTGTTTCACATTTTATATTATACTCTTCACATTTGTGTAGAGATAATTGAATAAATTATTCATTCCATTAGTTTTACACAGCTAAATAATGTCCAAATTAATATTGTCTTTAAGAAAATGTTGTTACTAAAACAAGTTTTCCGTTTCCGGGAATCGAACCCGAGTCTACTGAGTAGGAGTCGAGTATTCTAACCCCTAGTTCATACTTTTTGTTCATTGCTGTTTGTTATAATCCTGTAAAGCACGGTGTGAATTTAAATTCAGTTTTTGTAATTGTTGTTGTTTGTTGGACGAGTTTGTTAAAATTGGGGTGTTTCAAATTAACTTGCAGAAAATTACGCAGAAAGTTTTGAATCGATTTGATGTATACTTTGAGAGTTGCGATTTTTTTGAATTTTCAACCCTTCAGAAAAGGCTGTGTTTGTTACACAATTTCCCTGAAACACACCGAAAAGCTAACAAGTAAATCCAATATACTTCGACAGTGAAAAATATAATAATAGACAAGAGGAAGAGAGGTTTGATTCTTTATTGAATTAAATTATCAGGTGTACAGTTCAGAAAGATTAGAAGCAATTTTAGCATTAACGCTATTGTTTTCTTTCGAATAGAAAAATAACTAATTTGAAATTTCGAAAAGAATAATAATAAATGATTTATAATAGAAAGTATCCTAAAAAAAAAATTATATTAATTGGTCATATAACCTTCACAAAACAAAAACATCAGATAAGTAAACAATTTATGTTATTGATTTTTATTGTGGACAAGTTACATTTGCTTGTGGATGTCTTTCAAGTCTAGCATCTGTTCATTTTCGGAAGCTTTTGATATCAAAACGTGTGCCTAGAGAAGGATAAATCGAATTCCGATGCTTGTATATTTTCATATATTTCTGTAGAATTATTTCAAACAAATATTGCAAATTCGATGTTATACTTTGAGGTGAACAAGTTTGTTTATGGTTGTCTCCATATAAACATCGGAAACCGAAAATTGTTCGCTTCAATCACTGGGATATAGCGACTGGTTTATTTCAAAACTATAAAGATTAGTTACATCTGTTTGTATGATGCGGAGAATTTACATTTCATTTTTATATTTTTTCCTGTGTGAGTCCACTAACATATTCTTGATAGATATTTCCTATTCATCGTGCCACATTGTAAATTCGAAAATACTCAGATATATAGAATTAAAGGATGCCAGCTTAAAATATCTGGAAGTGTTGAATGTTGGAATAGCTTATGGCTGGGATGAAAACCAATATTCATTATGAATTCAGACTGTGGTAGCGTATGGTGATGGTTTCTTAGGAACGATTCTGAAAAATGATAGACAATCCAAATTTGCTGGAAATTGTGTTGGAATAAAATTGAAAATTGCATCCGATTGTCAAGTACATCAATCTGTTCTCGGATCGGTTATTATGTGAGATATGAAAACTTAGATTAAATCTTTTTCACGGTTTTCAAATGGGAACAATAAAGAATAACTGTGGTTCAACGTTCTAGTGAATGTTTCCTGATTGTCATTTCTTATATTTGTAGACATAATTCTTCAAACGCTTTTATTGCAAATATTTATGTATGAGTGCATCATCAATGTTCTCTGAATATGACATTTTATGACACAAATATTTTTGGAAACTCATTGCACATCCCTTCAGTTTACGAGTCCGTATATATTTATATTCCAATGAAAATACTAGTAGATGTTAATATGAATCCGCATCAAATTTCATGCGCTACAACTCCTGTCACTAATATTACAGAGAATAAAATCTATGGGAGTGACCTGGATCTAACGTGCAGGGTTAAATCGATATACTGAACCTATAAAATATTCCAACATTTTATTATTACTCAATCGATTCGTTCTGTTGATTGAAGTGTAACTGGAATCTCTGATATTTTTTGGATATTTACAATTCAACTGATTCCCGTATGTTTTCTCATAAAAACTGTAAAGGGACAAATAACTGAGTTGCAATATTATTATATTTCGATTAATATCTTGAATTGGTAATGCTATATTAATGATCGTATGGTTTTTATATTTCCAGTGATACGAAAACTCTCTACACTGTCGCTCGTTCTCAGTGGTTTTATGGACACAAAAGACTACTACAAATCCCACATAAACAATTAGTTTGCCCAACATTAGTTCCATAAAGATGCATTCAGCTAGAATCGAGAATAGAATTAAGCAACGGGCCCGGGCTTTTTGAAAACCTACTTAGACCGGGTCCATGAAATATATAGCAAATCAATTTGATTTATTATTGTCAAATAAACATTATATAAAGAAGTCAGTTATTTCTATAGACAGTGGAGTGATTAATTCTTCAATCTCTAATATTAACGATAATGTGAAGAACTATGCAGTGATTTAAATTTATATGTGATGACATTTTCTGTAATACAGATTCAACTAGTACTGAGCATCATGTTTCAAATGTAAGGGTAAGTTTAATAAGAATGCGTAGATCTAGAATAATGTTGTATCTCCTTTGACAGGAATGTTTGCAATACCTCCAAATAATTGTGTGAAACTTAGGTTGTATTATTGAAATTAGATCACGTCATATTTTGTATCTGCAAACTTCTACAAGAGTTCGAAAGGAAATGCGTAGACAACATATCAAAAATGATCATGTGGTAAAAACGTAACAGAAGTAGATAAGGTTGCGACCGGTAGATATATGGAGTGAAGTATGAAGTATTGATGAGAAGAATGTAAATTTTTAATAGCAAAACGTAACTTTCATGTGAATAAAATCAATGACAATTGTAATAAGAATTAAAAAAACCTTGAATTTTATCAATGAAAAGTTGGGTGAAATAAAAGATTGTCTGCAACTGATAATAAATGATGAAGATGACGCTGATACTGGTGAGGTTTTGAAGAAATTTTTTGAAAGTTTTCGAAAATAGCGGCTACGTCTACAAATAAGCATTTAAATGCAAATTTGTTATTGCTATTTATTAATTCCTACAATATTAACTTAGTAGTTTGTATGAATTTCAATCCGGTAGCTACATATGATACTCAAGTATTTACTATAATAAAAAATAATTCATTCGTTGGATTTGATAAGTTGAGCAGCAAATTACTAAAACACGCTTGCATCAATGTGTCTGTAGAAGACAAATAGGTCTCTTCTGGATGGAATCAAAGAACATCGGTGTATGTTTGAGAGCTGAATTCCAATCATGTTGACAGTGAACCAGGAACAGTGGAATATGTGCTTTCTAGATTATAAGGAGCGACTGGGGTTTAAAGTAGATTTTGGCACGGGATGGAAAACCAAATTTTCGTGGAGCAGGTCTCGTAATGGACCTTCCAAGATCGTTCCATGGAAAGGTGCTATAGATGATCACCGGGCATGGATATTGGGGACTTTAAAGGAATAGTTGTATCAGACATCATCATATTGTATCAGACATCATCATATTGGGGACTGTGGCATCTGTCTTTCTGGGGAGCATTGAAGCATAAGTTTTAGTTCAATTGAATTGTACGTTTTCAGTTTTCAGATAACCCTTTCAAAACTGGCTTGCACATCTGGTACCATTACATGATATATGGATTTGAAAGGAGAGAGCGGTGTGAAGTGAAATAGAAACATGTTGAAAAATTTATGAGGTAAAAGCTATTTCAACTTTTCCTTCAATTTTCATCCTTAAATAGTTTCTATATATAGAAAATAATCACTATTGGTTCAAAAAGTTGGCTGAAAATCATAGATACTCAACCAGGAATACCCATATTATTCTAATATCATTACATACATAACATTCGAGAAATCATCTTCCTGCCGAAGGACTCATAACAAACTCACAATTTATCTGGAAACAATAATTGAAACCAGCAAAATAGAAGTTGAGAAGTACCCAATTGATAATATTCCTTTTAGTCCGGATGAATATGTTGAGCTTATTTTGAGAATGTCATTATGCAAAGATATTTCAGCTTCTCAATAGGTAAGTTATATTGTACTCATAAATCTTATTCAATATCACATTAAGAATGTTTCGAATGTATAACGAAAGTGGATATTCTATATCTCACTGTGAATTATTTCATTACATGAACCTATGGCAACCAGTTAACTATTTTCAAGATAATTTTGTTAGTTGACAATCCTCATGTACATATGAATGTACCCAAAGATGAGATATATATTATATAAAATTAAAAAAAAAATATATATATATATACATTTTTTTTTCTACATTCAAACCTGGTCGGGGCTGCTGCGAGCTCCGAAGACATCGCAGCAGTCGCGCCAGAAAAACCTAAAAGGCGAATAACCGGAGCTACTCCTCCCCACCGGTCGGTAAGTAGCTTAGGTTTCTAAATCGTGTGCTCTCAGTATTCTAATTGAACCCAGAATGACTGCCTTTTGCATCCGGTTTATCAAGATCTGCGCAGAGTTCATACAGGCTGGAATGATCTTCAAGTTTGAACGCAGCGAAGACCGACTTCCGCCCAAAACACCGATGATCAGAACCACTAACACGACCTTGTTGATGAGCTTTTTTACTTTTGCCTCATGTGTCTTGTTTGCCCGGTAGAGGGCTTCAAAATTGCAGAAATAATTTTGTTTTTTCGGTATAACTTGAGAACGTGATGAAGAATTCTCACAATATTTGGCAGGTGAGTTACTGTCACTAATGGACATTTTTGAGAGTGGAGCACAGAGCCTTAGAGACCATAGAAATGGCTCAAACTTGAGGATGTAACGGGAAAAGTGTCCAGAACTTTTTTGTGGTCAATGTAATTCACTCGATATTTTTTATGTAGATAGCTTATCTAATTTGAAAACTTTTCTTACTCCTAAAAAATTTTGATAAAATCAACGGATTAGCTTGAAAAAATTAATTTTCGAGTCTCTGCAATTTTGGCTTACAAATTTTACTTGATTAAAATACCTTAGTTGCCTTTGCTTTTCTAATGTCATTTTGGCATTTGAACAATTTATTCTCAAAACCGTCAGTTTTGACTTTGCTTTCCGTAAAAATTTTATAAAATTATGGCTCAAAATTTCACTAACACTGAAATGGTTGATATGTTATTGATTTATGGACTTTGTCGTTGCAATGGCCGGAGAAGGGAAAGATATCCGCATCGCAGAATTCCAAATCGGCAAACCTTCGCGAAACTGGCAAATTTGAAGCAAATCGCAGAGAAACTGGACGCAGACGGACAAGAAGGACGTTAGAGCTCGAAGAAGCGATACTGGAAGCGGTTGAAACTGAACCTGGGATAAGCACACTACGTTTGGGACTTCGTATTGGAGCCTCAAAATCATTAGTTCATAATGTACTGAAAGAAGAACTGTTGTATCCCTATCATATTGAAACAGTTCAAGACTTATTGCCCATGGATCCAGGTCATCGGCTAGATTTCTGTCAGCTTATTGTCCAAAGACAAAACGCAAACCCCAATTTTTGTAGAAGAATTCTGTTCACGGACGAAGATACTTTCACGAGATGTGGTCTTTTTAACCTCCATAATGAACATTTCTATGCTGATGAAAATCCTCATGAAACGGAAGTTACATATTTTCAGAATCAAACTAAAATCAATGTTTGGGTTGGAATTGTGGATAACTTTATTATTGGCCCTACCGTTATACCCGATCGATTGAACGTGGAGAACTACTTGAACTTTTTGGAACAAAGGCCAGGTACTTGAACTGTTGGAAGACTTGCCCTTACACATTCGTCGTGGCCTGGTTTATCCATGATGGTGCACCTCCTTATTTCACATTAGCTGTGAGGCGACATTTGAATGCGGAATATTCAGATCGCTGGATAGGTAGAGGACACGATGCACCAGTGAACTGGCCGGCCCGCTCCCCTGATTTGACGCCCTGCGACTTCTTTCTATGGGAAGCTTTGAAGTCGAAAGTTTATGCAGCTCCAGTAAACACACGAGAGGAATTGTTGCAACGAATTAATCATGAAGCGGATTTATTGAAGAATGATCCTGAAGTACTAGCCAGAGTTCAATCCAATTTCTTGAAACGAATTAATTTGTGTATTCAGGAAAATGGGCAACATTTCGAACAATTGATGCCTTAGCGATTTCTCAAAAAGTTTTGTTGTTTCTTTTGATTTAGCATTTGTTTTTCCTAAATAATCACATCGTTTCCCCATTTCTATTGTTTTTATTATTCGTGTTTTACCGAGATATTAACCATTTCAGTGTTAGTGAAATTTTGAGCCATAATTTTATAAAATTTTTACGGAAAGCAAAGTAAAAACTGACAGTTTTGAGAATAAATTCTCCAAATGCCAAAATGACATTAGAAAAGCAAAGGCAACTAAGGTAATTTAATCAAGTAAAATTAGTAAGCAAAAATTGCAGAGACTCGAAAATTATTTTTTTCAAGCTCATTCGTTGATTTTATCAAAATTTTCCTTGGGTAAGAAAAGTTTTCAAATTAGATAAGCTATCTACGTAAAAAATATAGAGTGAATTACATAGACAACAAAAAAGTTCTGGACACTTTTCCCGTTACATCCTCAATTTTGAGCCATTTCTATGGTCTCTAAGGCTCTATGCTCCGCTCTCAAAAACGGCTATTATTAACAGTAACTCACCTGCCAAATATTGTAGAAGTCCTTCATCACGTTCTCAAGTTATACCGAAAAAACCGAATTATTTTTGCAACTTTGAAGCCCTCTACCGGCTAAACAAGACACTTGAGGCAAAAGTAAAAAGGCTCATCAATTTTTTTTCGAATCAAAGAATCTTCGGTTTTATTTTTGCCAAGCAGTTCGAGGACACCCTGTATATATATATATATATATATATATATATATATATATATATATATATATATATATATATATATATATATATGTGTGTACTACTTATTTTTTAATTATTTTGTTCAGCTAATTCCAATTAATGGGATGAAATAAAACTATATACAAATTTACCCATGAATGAGTTCTTAACAGCTATATATACATTCACAGCTAATTTCTTACAATATAAAGATGATTGTTATAAACAATTAGATGGTTGTGCAATGGGCTCTCCAATATCAAGTATCATAGCCCGAATAGTAATGGAATTCCTTGAAGAAATAGTAGTATCTCAACTAAATTATAATATAGCCTTCTTCAAAAGATATGTTGATGATTGTATTGCTGCAATCCCTGAAAACAAAAGTAATGAATTTTTGAATTCTTTCAATTCCTTTCACCATAAGTTGCAATTCACGATCGTAATAGAAAATAGTAATGAAATAATTTTTTTAGATTTAACTTTAGTAAGAGAATCAAATGATAACAAAATGGTATACCAAACCTACTTGGTCAGGAAGGTATACTAATTTCAATTCTGATATACCTAAAAAATATAGGAAAAATGTTATTATAAATCTAATAGATAGAGCTATTGGACTAAGTTCTCCTGAACTGAGAACTATATCTATTATAAAAACAAAAGAAACTTCAATAAAAAATGGTTATCCCATTGATTTAGTCAATTCCATAACTAAAGACAAAATTCATAAATTTTATAACTCATCTGGTGAAATCAATACCAATAATGAGAAATCAAATGATAAGCATTACATATCACTACCATATATTAATGATCTTTCAGAAAAAAAAATTGTACTATAGTGACACCTTATGACCTACATATATGTCATAAGATTTATTTAAATCAAAACAGTCTACTAAATTGAAAAGCAGCGTACCTTTCGAAAAAATAACCCATACTGTTTATTCCATCCCTTGCAAAAATTGCGAAAAGGTATAGATTGGCCAATCTTCACAATACCTCGAAAAAAGATTGAATGGGCACAAATATACCGAAAATTCATCAACTGCGCTTAATAAACATGTAAAAGACACTAACCATACATTCGACTACAACAATACAAAAATTTTAAATATTGAAACAAACGACAACAAACGTTTGATATTGGAATGTATTCAAATTAAAAAAAATAATTGTGTAAATGACAAAATAGATTCCAATGTTTCGAAACTTCACAATAATCTAATTCAAACTTATCAAAATTTTATTAGTTTGAAGTGCCACTTTCCACTTGTCTGTTTAAAATTCAACCTAAAAAAGATAACGTATTATTTAACTACGACACTATGAGTAACAATTTTGAGGTTAAATTCCATAGAATTATCTTAAACTTGAATAGTTGATTATGATAGATGTAGATGTTCATCATAGAATAACTAATTCATACAATAATCATAGATATTTATAATTGTACAATCTTATAATGTCGTGTATTTAATCAAATTCAATCCATTTCAAATTGTAATTAGCCATACATTACTCTTTCACACACAACCGATCCAATGTTTCCTGCAGTTTTAATTGGATCTTAAAACACAAGTCGGCCGCAGACGCATTTCATTAATCGAAATTATCTATTCTTTTATAAATTACATGGAAACACTAATTCACAATTTTGATAAAGACAATAAACATTGTCGAAACCTCAAACAGAATTTTTATTTTATTTTCAGTATATATACGAACCAATATACCAATATATATATATATATATATATATATATATATATATATATATATATATATATATATATATATATATATATATATATATATATATAAACAAGTTTAAAGTTTCTTTGCCTAATTGGCCACTATCGTGTATGTAACTTAAGAGATATAGAATTAAATCTTCTGAATTATGAAGATAACTTAGATAATTTAACATAGGATTATAAAGATGAATAAACGTAAAAGACTGAACCATAGGTGGGATTCGAACCCACATTTCTGGATTTCTAGTCCAGGGTGTTTACCAATTAATTGGTGTGGGTTCGAATCCCACCTATGGTTCAGTCTTTTACGTTTATTCATCTTTATAATCCTATGTTAAATTATCTTATATATATATATGTATATATGTTTCTTCTTAGGTTCTCGCGGACGTAATGTGTAGATCTGGATTCTCGGGTATTGATCCGCGTTGTGTGGTTTCGGTCCTCAAAAGGACCAATTTCACGACGTTTCGGCAAAGTCGCATTTGCCATCTTCAGGTGATTCGACCGTAGAGTCTGGAAAATCTAGGCGAAAATCTAGGCGAAAAGACATACATCCGGCAGACCAACAGACGCATTGATGTGCGAAAGACTGAACATGCAAACGCTGTGTCGAAAAACGAAACCACGTCTTCACTAGCTGAACATGTAAGAAGTACGGGCCATATGATCAACTTTAGCGGCACAAAGACTCTAGCCAACATTGAACACTTCTACACCAGAATAACCAGGGAGGCAATAGAGATCGAGAAACGTCCACATAGTCTTAACAAACGAGATGACGGACTAAGATTACCAGCAACATGGAAACCCGCTTTAGAAAGTCGGAAGATACAACCAAAAACAAGAGAGAACGTGGTATCCAGTGCACGTGCAACAGGTCTCGGAAACTTTCCGGCTGATTCCATCGTCGCAATGACGTCATCCAAACGTGTCACTCGGAGCCAAACACGTAGAAATCAACCAAGCGTGAAATAGTTCTCGAAAGTCCAAAGGTCAAGCATAACAGGGGATATAAATACCTGTCCCTCCAAGTAAGCGTCAGTTCGCCTAGATTTTCCAAACTCTACGGTCGAATCACCTGAAGATGGCAAATGCGACTTTGCCGAAACGTCGTGAAATTGGTCCTTTTGAGGACCGAAACCACACAACGCGGATCAATACCCGAGAATCCAGTTCTACATATATATATATATATATATATATATATATATATATATATATATATATATATATATATATATATATATATATATATATATATATATATATATATAACATTTCTCCATCAATACTCAATGATTAATCAAATTTACAACGATTGTCAACCAGTTATACTGACATTGGAATCAGAAGAACTTACAAAACAGGAAGTATCCGTTGTTAATTGCAACATATATCGATTAGAAATTAGTGTCTCAGATGTTACAACTTCAATGCAAATGTCATTTTTTTTTTGTACTTCGAGTGTCAACAAATTAGGAAAACGAACAATGGAATGAAACTCCGCTTTGAATCCAGCTTCAACTTATTAGTTCAGCGTTAACGTTGTCTTACTCTGCACAACAACAAAGATTAACTAACTCATAACGAAATGCTTGTTACCTCAGGTTGCGCACTGTAAATCATTAGCAGGAGGTGCCGTTTTACATTAAAATAACGTCAGCTGTTTGAGTTATTTTCTTAGGAGGCAACAAGCATCAAGATTTTCAAGGAGCGTTCAAGTGTGTTTTTGAATGTATTTATGTATAGAGCGTTCTAACTCGTTCTACTTGTAGACTTTTCAGTTGTAAACATTCTAAACGTTCGTCTGATTTAAAGTTTCCCCTAGGTAATGTTAACGTGTGTCGGACAAGTCTTTGATCGTAGTTGAAGTGAAAGCTTCCCTTCACAATCATCATGTGGTTTGCTACCAAAATAAAACAGAATGAATAATTAATCACGCCGATTTGCATCGAGCAGGGGTATGTTTTCCTACGTTCTATATTCGTGAATCAGACTTCTTCGTTTAGAATATTTTTCCTCTGAAATGCAAGTATTGATGGAAAATAGTTTCTGAAATATGTTTATCCTGCTTTCGGTCATACCAAATATGATATCATTCTGGATTGAATTTGGTGGGTGACCTATTGGTCAGTGTACCTAGTCCTCATTAGGATCATTATACCCCCTCCATATGGGACCGTCCTAGCTGTCCCGAATTTATTTTACCCTATGGTTAATAAGGTAGGTACGGATCTTTCGAGTAATAGATGCATAAAATTCCCTTCAGTTTGACATATATATTAGTTATATTGTCCGTGAATTGAATAATCATCGGTGTAAGTTTTCCTTTTTCGCTATCATCCCGCTAGATTTTCGCCGTTCTGTGATTTGGTCAACTAAAACCTTATAGCTCATCTAATGACCTTCAAAATGAGTTCTCCATCTTCACTGAACCTTTTATTTCCGCTCAAATTGACGAGAGCGTGCGACGTGCGCACGGTCAAAGTCTCAAAGTGAACTGATTTACAGATCCCTACCTCGCCTTCATTTGGGAAAGAACGTTGAATATTTGACCGACGCTCCATATTACCAACAACAATGACATTTCTCACTAAGCTTTCACAACTTACTGTCTTTCACTCACACCAAAACATGGCAATTTAATTTGAATTCATATCTTATTTTATTTTGAAATGGCAACGGATACTGCCTACAGTTGTAAAAGGTTTGAAATAATTATATGTACTTACTTACTTTCGAACATTTGGTGAACACCACAACAGCTTGTGAATTATATTCAACATCACAAATAATTTGTAATATTCACTTTAATAAGTGAATAACTCCTGATTTTGTTTATTCAATCTTATGGTCAGCTTGTACACGCAAACATTGAAAGCCACCTCAACCTGACAAACACTGTATCACCCTCAGGTTTGAAGTCATTTAAATCTTCAACCGAACAACTCAAGCTATATATTTAAATATATTGACAATGGTTATTTGTTTTCAGTTTTGTAGCTTCTATAATCTAACACAAACGTAAGGCTGTTAACTAAAGATTGCTTCCCACAACTCAGTATCCTGAAATTAGTTAAATACGGTTGTGTATTGTGGCATCCAATTAGATATGATGACGGAAATGTTTTATGCCATCGCTATGAAGTATGGAGGAGTAATCGTGGATATCTTAGATTGATTTTCAAAGTATTTCCATCTTTATTTGAAGTTGGGTGATGAGGAAAGCTTAATAGTTCATAGAATTATTCAAAAATAGTGTATGTGTCTCATAAATGCCTGTCTCAAACACGGAAAGCTTAAACTAACCGATATGCAGTATATAAATCAGAGATTTCAAAAGGTTGTTTAGTTTCATTTTATTCGCATTATGGAGCTGAAGCAGCAGCAGTATATCACACTTCTGATATGTATTGTTCCTATTGTGTGTTATAATGGCAGAGGCACAGGTCCAGGCAATCTTGAAATATAGCGCGGAAAAACTGGATATAAGGAAATAAGTATAATGAAGGTGGAGATGTTCACAACGATATTTCCAAAGATAAATGATTTCCGAAAGTATCATTTCCAACCGACCGAACTTTGTAGGATTACATAAAAGACGGTCCCATTCTGATAAATGCACACAATTCCTGACCCCGTTCGATCCTGATAGAAACTCTTGAAGCCTGACCTGACTGATCTCTCTGTCGATTCCACTGGAAACAAAGGACCATCAAGAAGATCTTTACAGGTTCATAAAGAGTTGCAGGATGTACATCCTCAAATTTGTTAAATGTAGTGAAATGCATGAGTTCAGGATGATATATGACGGTTTGGCCTAAAAGAACGATAATTGTAGGGAGTACCTCCTTTGAAATTGATCTTGAAAACTCCGAGAAGATAACGCATATCGAGAGAGGGAGAGATGAGGTTTCTCTCCAAACTCATGAAATTATTGGAATTCAAATTCAGAAAGAAAAATATTTGCTGAATTAATTAGGCAATAATTATTGAACAATAATCGATGAAACTTCATTACAAGCAGAAACTAACAACCAAACAGGAATAGTATTTATGAATCTTCATCAAATTCAAAGTTCTTAGTTGGTCTGCAATAGATTTGTCTGGAAGAGAATACAACACATCAAATATGCTTGAATCTGTGTAATTGTGTTGCAAACTTGATGACTATTGAGCCTAATCGATGAGATTGTTACACAAACTGAATATATGCCTTGAACTATAATTCAATTATCTATTACATCTTCCTCTACTGATCAAGCTGTCTGGCGAAAATAATTATCGTCAGCATTGTGCAATCAAAGTTTCAACGTACACCAATATCTCTAACTAGTATAATCACATTATGTAAAGCCGTGCAGTAAGTCGGAATTCTTCGAGACAATACGATGTTCCATATACTATCAGGAATATATCATTCAGAAGAATTACTTATGAGAGGTTTGTATGAATTTATTATTGATTAGAACAAGTATTCTGAACTTTTTATGATGCCACGATGCCTTTTGACGAAAGAAATTAAAGAGGTATCATGCTAAACTTAAATTTAGGAACGTTTCTGGAGATATTCAAAGATAATTGTAAGAAAGACCTAATATAATAAATCAAATTAATACAAATAGATTTGATTTACATATACTATCATGTCAAGTCAGATTTCGACAGATATAGAAATGCTTAAATTTTGTTCGGATGAAACATATCGACTTATCAAAACTGAGGCACCGCCCATGACAGAAATTTAACACATTTTGTTTGAACCGCCAACCAAACCACAGAATAATGGAACTTCCGAATTTTAATTCAAGAGAGCCCAACTCAAACAAAAGTTGAGGATGGTGATTGATTCGGAACTGAAGATATTGTATTACCTCCGGATGCTTTTGTTTCAGCAAATAAATTTCCAGGATCTGACTGTGTAAGGAGAGCTTTGAAGACAAAGAAAGGAATTGTTTTCAGCTTGTCTTAATCTACTTTCAACAAATCTCAGTTTTCAAGACCACAACGTTTCAAAAGTTTCTATAATTATCGCAGGAAACCTAATTAACAAAGTGATTCTCAAAATCGAAATATATCGGCTATGCGTGTTGTGAATCAGCAAGGATTATCGAATACTGGACGTTTCGACAGCATCATTCAACCGCGAGATTCAACCAGTGTGAATTGGATGAATTAGTCCAATTATTATTATTATTACGACGGAAAATGGTACAAAGAATGCAGAATATTGAACACATTTTCGAATTAACATTAATTTCCGGCTATATAAATACACTTTTTTTTTCCCATTAAAACCTGGTCTGGGCTACTGCGAGCTCTGGCGACATCGCAGCAGTCGCGCCAGAAACCCCAAAAGTCGGTTAACCGAAGCTACTCCTCTACCCAGTCGGTAAGTAGCTTCAAGTTTCTAAATTGTGTGTCCTAAGTATTCTCATTGAACCCAGAATGACTGCCTTTTGCATCCGGTCTATCAAGATCTGCGCCGAGTTCTTACAGGCCGGAATGATCTTCAAGTTCGAACTTCAGAAGTTGGAGAATAAAACTCAAATTTTACACAAAACTTTTAACATTTAATTTAAAAATGCTGACAAATTGTTTCACCACACTGTGGCATTATCAAAGCGAGGAGTTATCAACTAAAGCTAAATCTAAAAGTATGTCCTTAAATATCAGGGATCAGAATGTGGTGCAAATTGAGGGATGGGGGTGGATAATGGTGGGAGTGTGTTTACAAAATTGTTAACAAGCGGTGAATTATATGTGTCGATTTGATCATTTAATATTACATTATTATTGTTTTTTGCGTGTTTCAAAATTTCTATGGATTCTAATATATTAAGTTTATGTCCTTTTTCCTGAATATGTAGAATATCAGGATTAAGGGTGAAATTGTGGTTATGTTCTAACAGGTGATTTGCGTAATTAGAGTCTTCTTTTTTGAGCCTGTAACTTCTCAAATGTTCATTGAACCTTACGCTGAAACTGCGTCCAGTTTGTCCTATGTACAAAGCACTACAGTCATCACATCTCAGTCTGTAAACTCCAGATTTCTTTAAGTT
The DNA here is from genome assembly GCA_958510875.1 of Endomychus coccineus. Classification (NCBI taxonomy): domain Eukaryota; kingdom Metazoa; phylum Arthropoda; class Insecta; order Coleoptera; family Endomychidae; genus Endomychus; species Endomychus coccineus. The sequence goes on along the minus strand of OY294071.1, from coordinate 36,952,479 downwards.
ATCTTTTTTAGATTTCGAGTTATTAATATACGAGCATAGGTTATTTGTTGTTTTAAAGGCGACGTTTTTATTCTGTTTTTTAAGGAATTGAGATATTTTTAGTGAATGTTTACCTAAATATGTTAGACATGTGAAATTTGATTTTGTGTTATTATTAATTTGCGGATAAATTATGCTTAAGGCTTTTTTTATGAGTTTATTTTGGAGTATTTTATTATTATTTACAATTTTGTAAACACACTCCCACCATTATCCACCCCCATCCCTCAATTTGCACCACATTCTGATCCCTGATATTTGAGGACATACTTTTAGATTTAGCTTTAGTTGATAACTCCTCGCTTTGATAATGCCACAGTGTGGTGAAACAATTTGTCAGCATTTTTAAATTAAATGTTAAAAGTTTTGTGTAAAATTTGAGTTTTATTCTCCAACTTCTGAAGTATTATGAATTTACACTACGTAAACGCCGAAACCATAGATATATTCAAGTTCGAATGCTGCGAAGACGGAATGACGCTTAAAACACCGATGATCAGAACCACTAATACGACCTTGTGGCCTGGGTATAGCGTGCGGAGCTCGAACAGGAGATCTTAATATTTTGTTCATTTTTCCTCCCCTTTCAAGACTATGTTCTTCTCTGCCAGAGCAGAGAATTCGATGACATACATAGTCTTGCTAAGTTCATCGTGGAGAACAACTTCAGGCCTATTTGGTTGGACGGAAACGGGTAAAATTCCATTAGATCTGACATTTTTCGTTTTCGACAACGAACTCAATATCTCCTGGCATGTAAGGCAGCACCGGCTATTGGCATATTCCGTGCGAGGGCCTAAGATGGTAATGAAGCACCCATAGGGCCGCATTATGACGATCGGTGTACATCGAGGCTGATTTTGCCGGACATGCCGACAGCAGGTGGAAAAGCACCTCAGGCGCCTTTCGACAGGCCCTGCAGCTGACATAGGAACAAGTACACCCATCACGTTGCGGCGATAGGTCAATGTGTTGATTACGTCATCTTGGCAAGCTCCGATAAATTCCTCGGTCTCGGATGTAAACTCGGCTGACCTTAGGTAGCCGAAGGTCAGCCTGGTTGACAAGTCGAGTGTTTCGATGTTTCCATAGAAAACATCGTGTATCGGCTTGTCAACATGCCACCTGAGCATAAGATTCTGCTCCGCGGCATTTATCTGGGCTTTCAGGCCAGAAGGTTGGAACTCTAGGTTGCCCTCTAGTCGGCCTCCTCGATTGATCTGAAATTGTACTGCCTTAACGATACTACCACCAGGTAACGGCCCCGAAACAAAGCAAATTAATTACAAACTCATACCGAGTTAGAAGTCAATAGGCAAAGTCTCTGTTATCCATGTTGAACAGTGACAACACGTCTATTAGTCCCAGACAGCTGTTTCGCTCTTCTTATGAGATTGTTAATAGAACGAGGCAGACGTGAAGTCACTGATCAACTTCTCCGGCTGTGATATAACTTCGAAAATGTTTGGATATTTCAAATTCGAACTAAATACGTTTACTAATTCTGGATTTATTTGTAAGTTATCAATATATAGCTGCTGAAGGTCCAACAGCTTATCTGGAATTTATTGTAAGAATTATGGTGTTTATTTCCTTTCAGACGGATGAATGAGTGAAGTCCCACTATGGATCATTATTCGTATTTCAAGTTTAACACAAGAACTAATGCAATTTTTATACGAAACACGTGTCTACAAATCTGTTGTCACAGTATGACATAGTAGGCGCGCTCCTGTCACTATACGTGAAGGCACAGAACGATTATTCTCTGTCTAGGTTACCTTTGAGAATGCAAAACCTTTCAAAATAAAAGCGTTTGTGGAGATTTTCTCCAACTCACGAATACATTCTGGATAAATTTAAGGAATCTACTTCGAAACAGTATTAGTTTGCATAGAAACAAAGTATTATAAGTGACTATAGAGGAGAAACTCCATGAAATGTCGCTCTCGATGAATTTCGAATTGATTTTTATTGCAGCCCATGGTCAGGAGTGCTGATCAATACTTGTGTTTTGATATAAACTATAAAAGCTAACCAATCAACAAAATTGTAGTGTAAAGTTACCCTTAAATATTATTAAAATATATTGTTCATTACATCAAATTATCGTTTTTCGACAGGACCTTAATATGCTACATTTTTCTATAAAAAATTATAATTTATGATATAAAATATCTTATTGCATAATTAGTTTATTTATTAACGAAACGACATTCTCATAGTATTTACCATAACTACCTTCATGAATTAACTCAAGTGCCGAATATACATGCATTGATATATTTTCGCTTCTAGATTCATCCTAAATTTGAGTGGCATTTGTGAATTCAGTTTTATTGTGTCAGGCAGTTATACATACAAAAACTCTTAGGTCGGTTTATTTGTAGCATGAAGTGGGAAGTTCTAAAAAATAGGTCTCTATGAAACATTATCATTTCCTACAGACGTTTGTAATAAGAAGATGCGATCCAGGGGCAGTCTCTAACAATTCCCCCATATCACATAGCCCTAATATATGAGCTGCCACTTCATCAGAATACACTTAAAGTTATAATAAATACCTCGGAGATTTTCAATTCACTGAATATGTTTTCAACCTATTCTGAAAATGCTCCAGAACCCTGCAACTTGTTATTCCCAGATTGTATGAAACTGTATTAGATAGAGAACGAATGAGGTTGACTGTTCAATGAAATGAAGAAATAGATTAACTTACCGTTTCAAACCAGGGAATATGACATATTTTCATTCGATGGAAGTAATTTAGAAATCCTTATAAAAATTCAGTTGGAATGAATGTACAAGAAAAATAGTTGAATTGTAGGTATTGTATGTATTCAATGGAAAGACCGAATCATTTCATAAATACTCCACAAATATTCATAGTATTTGTTCACTTGATTTACATTTACAACGACCAATTTATGTATAATAGGTTAAATTGATCACAGAAAACATATTTCTATTTGATTTAACTTAATTATTGAATTTGATTGACATCAGTATTGTAAATAGTACAATTCAATAAATAACACTTTTTGTATTGTTGTATTAGCACAGATTTGATGTATCAATAATATATCCTTTAAAAGAATCGCATTTCAGCGGAAAAGAATTATAGGTTTATTATGTTATTCATATCAATTTCTACCATTTGCTTCCCGACATGTTCAAAATTTGTTTTAGAACCCGAAAACAATCATGATGTGCATCATTTAGGACGTTTTCAAACATGAAGAAATTAAGAAAGATCAAGTAAGTGAATGTTGATTATCAATTCGATAAGAAATATCCTCAATACACGCTCAATCATATTAATGCCACCAGCAGTAGATGGATAACACACAATGCTAGCACACTTAAAGTGAGGGCGAATCAAGGTGACCAATAACATTTAAAGTATTAGGGCATATGAAGGCCAAACATTTGAATGCCCCAGAGTAAATACTCTCTACATGTGCTTTGCAGGACAATTGTGAATTAAGGATAACTCTAAGACCTTCCTTCCATCTTACATGATCGAAGCAGAGTGATGGTCGCAATGCTCTTTGAGAACAACAGTGACGACATTTTTGGCGAGACCGTAGTGCGTTTGGAGATGTTCAAATCGAGCCAGATTGATTGGCACCGTGAATGTGACCTATTCTGACAATCTTGTGATAGAATAGCCTCTCAAATAGATCTTATCTGTATGATACGCTTCATGTTATCTGCATAAAGCACACATTTCCGGTAGCATCATTAATGAAAATTATAAACAGTAGAGGTTCCAAAACTGAGCCCTGCGGGATGACAGATCCCACCTTGGAGACCTGACGTCATCAGTTTTCACAAATTGGGATCGATGTTGCAAGTATCTGACAAGGCAAGCGAGTGTGGATAGCCTTTATGAAGCACCTTGAAGATCAAAGACCTGACGTCAGCAGTTTTCACAAATTGGGAGCGATGTTGCAAGTATCTGACAAGGCAAGCGACTGTGGAGAGCCTTTATGAAGCTTCTTGATTTCATCTGATGGTTCAACAGGTTGAAGGGCTTGGAGTCCATATAAGCAGCATTCACCTGAACACCCATTTCAACAGATTCCGCGAGAAATTGCGTTATGTGGTTGATTGTTGATAGTTTTTAGAAAACATGATTTGAAATCAGGCCTGGATGACGAACCCAAGGATCTTTGAAATACAGCTTAACAGGGTAACATAGTGGCAGCTTGTCACATAATGGACTCAGTTAGTTGATGGAGAAAAGGTTTAGTGACAAACTACCGAAATTAATAGCGGTATCATTATTTCTATGAGCAGACAATGAATTGTTGAAGCACTTCCAAAAAACAAAGACGAATTGACGTTGAATATATACCGTTTCAGCGAATGAAAAATGCCTTTGTATGATATTGCTCTAGAAGGTGAGAAAGAAGCAAACAACCGTTTCTCTAAAATGTATATTTGGCGAACATTGTTTGTCTTTAAAATATATGTAGAGATGCCACTGCTGCAATTTATTTCAAACAAACGCAACAGTGGGATATCACAAAACCGATGGTCCCATTTCTTTTATCTTCTATTGCCAAATTGATTTATGACCTTTAAACTGAGATGAGATAGCGAGTGTCACACTAAATTTCACGTTTTGCTCGCCATGCAAGCCCATTTGAACCCTTCGATATTCTCTTATCAAGAATACAATACCTTTTAGAAAGTATTCATAAATGTTGTTTTATCCGCCTCTTTAATGTTCACATTTTACACTTATAATTCTGGAGAACATATACATTATATAGATATTAACACGTAATATTCGGAATATTGATTCGTTTTGTGCCTATGGATTATTTCAAAGGCCTGTGGAGTGTTATCAAATTTTATTTCTAATTGCTGTAACCAAGAGATTAGTTTTGATCAGTTGTCTACCTCTTCAGTCTAAAAACTGTGATGTCAACAATTTCTTGCCCTTGAAATGATAGAAAGAAGGACGAGGAGATGGATTCCGAATCAATTTTGCAGATTGAAGGGGTAGGTATGGAAAAATTATGCTTTTGGTCGATCTTATCAATTTGGATGGAACTTTCTAATGAAATGTTTTTAAGGATGGTGAATTCGAATTCCCTATTACCTTCAACTTTACATGACGAATAACTGAGTTAAAGCATTCCTCAAACCTACATTCAGGTAATTTTCTTAATTATTACCCTTGAAAACCATGTTTCCTATGAATAATTCAACCGAAATCCATATCAGCAATGTTCTAAGATCACATAGAATAAGTTCCAGTAGTTATTGGAACAATTACGAAATTTTCAAATTTCACTAATTTTCAAAGGGTATGGACAATTTTTGGATTTGGTCGATATCTCCGATTGAGATGAAACTGAGTTAAAAAAGGTTTTTGCGGATGACAAATTCGATTCCGTTGTTAATTTCAACCTTAGATGAGGACTAACAGTGTTACAGCATTCCGGAAACCTAAATTTGGTAAATTTTCTTAATTTACCCATGAAAACCATGTTTCCTATGAATAGTTCAACCGAAATCGATATCAGAAATGTTCTAAGATCACATAGAATAAGTTCCATCAGTTATTGGAAAATTATGAAATTTTCGAATTTTGCTGATTTTCAAAGGGGTAGAGGTATGGACAATTTTTGGATTTGGTCGATCTCTCCGATTAAGATGAAACTGAGTTAAAATACGTTTTTGCGGATGACGAATTCGATTCCGCTCTTATTTTTAACCTTAGATGAGGGCTAACCATGTTACAGCATTCCGGAAACCTAAATTTGGTAAATTTTCTCAATTATTACCATGTTTCCTATGAATAATTCTAGTGAAATCGATATCTGAAATCTTCTAAGATCACATAGAATAAAAGTTCCATCAGTTATTGGAAAATTATGGAATTTTCGAATTTTGCTGATTTTCAAAGGGGTAGGTATGGAAAAATTGTGAATTTTGTCGACCTCTCCAATTCAGATGAAACCGAGTGAAAACACATTTTTGTGAATGCTGAATTCGATTCCGTTGTTACTTTTAACCTCCTAAGATGACTAACCATTTTACGGCATTCCGAAAACCTAAATTTAGCAAACTTTCCTGATAATTATCCTTAAAAACCATGTTTCTTATGAATAATTTAACCAAAATTGGTATCAGCGATGTTCTAAGATCACATAGAATAAGTTCCAGCAGTTACAGAAGAATTATGAAATTTTCGGATTTTGCAGATTTTCAAAGGGCTGGTCATGGAAAATGTACGTATGTTTAGGTTCAACCAGTACGGACCGTCAAATGATCTCTTTGTTTGGAATTGAATTCCGTCTTTCTCATCAATTTGAATTAGCCATGAAGTATCATTGCAAAAGAAGCTCGAACCTATAGACAGCGATATCTCTATGGTGTAAATGAGGATCATGTAAATCTCTTGTTGTTCCTCTCCTTCCGATTAACCACGATAATCCTTCATCAAAATGTTAAACGATGGTTTCAGGCTACTGCCAATTCCATAAAATTATGAAAACAATCAATTAACATAATTTAAATGAGGAACAGTGCCTAGAGAGGAAGTTGAATAAAAATCAAATGAAGTGAGATCACATCAAACGTCCGACAATATCTGTGAATGTTACGGAAGTTGATTGAACGTGAAATGGGTAAATCACTGAGTGATAACAGTTTGAATAGTAAATATATCTGCATAGTTTCATCTACGAGAAACGAGAATCTGATGAAAATTTGTTTGATTTTATCGTGATGTTTAATGATTCTAGTATTTGCCTAAAGCGACATTATTTATAGTCTATAAGTAATTTTGCTAGTAGAATTCTATTTCTAACAACTACAGTGCAACATTCAATTGAGGTTTTCGCAATATCATCACATTTATAGCAACATTTCTACTTCTTACAGTGAATATAAGATCGCTGACCATACCTTATTAATTATAGTTACAGATTACTCCGTTCCGTCACGCTCCGCCCCACGATTCATCATAAACTGTTCTGAAATCGATATAATGATTCTCTTTATAGCCTTAGGAACCTATTCCTGATGCTCACACTCCCAACTGATTACACTAGAATATTAAACTTGACTAGCATGTCTGAAAGCGAATATTTTTCAAAGGATAAGCTCAAGAGACGTATTTCCTTGAAACATATTCATGTCATCAAGGACGTTGGGTATATGTACAATATGAGATTGATGATGATATTCGAATTATATTTGAAAAAGTAGTTTTACTCCAGATTTGAGTTTATGACAGAAAAATAGAAACATCTTAGTGCTTGAACAATGACTAATGCATACATATATTATAGGCGAACCATTCCATATGCAATATATCCCAGAGACCACTATTTAATTTCTAATCACAATAATGTTGTTGCAAATTCGATGCTCGACCGTTATAATTACTAGATATATCCCCAATTGAACGCTCATAGGATTAGCTAGGAAGATGATTGCAAAATAATTAATATCGATTCATGACATCATGTTATTATATTGATAGGTTCAATTTATCTCTAATTTGACAAATTTCTAAAAATCGGAAATACATTAGATGAAAACGCTCGCAGATTGCAACTGTTTTTTACGTATTCTTCAGAATTTTATAAATAGTTATGTTCCGAACCCATTGAGCTACATCCTAAATTACCCAGAAGTAGGACATATTATTCCTATGAACAAACATTTGGAATGATCAAGTTGCTTATTCAAAGTAAAGCATCGCACTCTATATCTGGTGATGTCAGAAAAGCAGAAATTCAATTAACCTGATTGCCTAATGTAAGTCTTTTTCCTGTTTTGCAAGTCAAAAATACTCGTAACCCACATTTTGTAGCAAAATCGAAAAATGGAAAGTACTTTATTGAATTGTTTTCAGGTTTGAAGATTTAGAAAGTTTTTCGCGAAGCCGGATGTAGAATCTCTTCTAATATCTCAGTATATTCGACAAGTTATTCATGATCTGTGTGCTGAATGTTGAAAAAATGAACAGGCTGGTCCCCAAGTTTTGAGTAGGTGCGGAAATAAATTGGCAGAATTGATGAAACACCGTATCTAGGTGTAAGCAGCCAAGGACCCATTGAGTATAGTTTATTTACAATCATCTCAGTCACTCGTGTTCACAGTTAACGTATGTCCGTTTCTGAATTAAATCTCCTGTATACACCTAGACCGAAGATCTATACTGCGTTTTCTAGAGCTCTACAAAAAACAACTGTTAAGAATCGGCAACTCGACAGCATTTTATGATAAACTGTGAAGCGTAGCCGATAGAATTCTTTTCTCACGGTAAGTTCAAAAGATTCCAATTCATTCATTGTGGCTTTGACAACGTATCAGAACAGGAGTCACTTGTTTGAAATAAGGCATCTCTGTCAAGTTGCGATTCCTGGAAATTGTCTTGGAAACGTTTTTCTCTGCATCGCATCGCATCTGGACCAAGGAATAATGCCCGATATTCAAAGAAGCGAAGACAGACACCTTTGTCATTCTAAATTCCCTATGAATAATGTTTTCAACACGATACAGATTTCTGTCTACTCTTTTGGAATTTAATCTGATTTCACGAGCATTTAATTTATCAAAGTATTGTTACTGTCCTATATTGTGGAGGTTTTTCACAATCACGTTATCATGATGTATTGCTAGATTGCTAGTTCAAAAGCGCGAATACAATATAATTGTGTGAGGGTGTGTAGGGGATGTATGACAATTTAAACTCGAATATTAGTATGGGATCAACACAACAAAATCGAGATATTGGAAGTTTTCTGAGTCAATCAAAAATGCTTGCTCCAATTGGTAGCAGTTTCTCGAGTTAAATGAACAGAAAGAAGTTAAATCAAACGGATAGTATCTTTTTCTGAACAATTCGTTTACTGGCAGCGTGTCTAAAGCTCGAAATGAATATTTCCCATTTCTTTGATAAATTATTGAATTTAACATCTTTATTAGTTCAGTGAAGTTCTATGAATTACTACTGTTTGTATTTCAATTACGTGAAATTATGAGATGTACTTGGGGGTCTACTCGTTGCTTATTCCTGACTATTCAACATACATGTTCAGATTGTTTACCTCGTTATTGAATCAAGTATTCATTAGACCCATTTCCTCCACAACTACGAAACCAATGGAAATTTTCGGCCGATTTGAATACTTGTGCAAACAATGTAGTGTTAGCGATCAAAGCAGATTCAAACCTTATATCTTTTTATACTTTTCCTCTTTTCTTTCTGTTCATCTATTGATTCAACGATGAACTATAATGGTGAAACTTAATGTACAATATGCAAATAAACCAATGCTTATAAAATCATTATTATTATTTAAATTTACCTGATAATAATTCACTACCATCTAAATCATGTCCAAATCCCACTACTTGTGTTGTATTTACTTTCAAATGTTCTTAGCTGGAGTTTATACAGAGTTAATAATTTTGAAGAACCACCAATATTAGTTTTAGGTTTGAGTTTCTTGAACTTCGTTCCCTCCACCGCAACCATGTATTGCATTGCGGCCCACCCGGCAAATTCATTATTCTCATAAAACCGATGATTTTGCTGATAGAGGTTTCCTTTAGATCTTCTGGTAGGAGGTGTTTCTTAACGGACGTCTCGAAACTGATTGTTCCTCCACCCATTCACAGATAACGTGTTTCGCCGTTTCGTCATCCTCGAAACACAGTTGACATTGAGCATCCTTCACAAAGCCGAGTCTTCAAAGATTTTGGCTCAAACGGCAGTATTCTGTATATGGACCGATTAGAGTACGTGAGTTTAACCTGCTTTGCTCTAAAGTATTACAGCTCTCGTTTTCGTAGGGCTTATTGTGCTGTATGCTACTGTTGTTAACACTTCTTGTATGACTCAGTATGATGGTAGTTGGTTGAACGAGTAGCACTTGATGATTTTAAGTTATTTATTCACACCTATATACAGTTATGTACAAACTACACTAAACCAACTGAGTCGCCTTATTTTATGAAGGCTAGTTTACCTAAAGTTGTAATTCTCTAGGTTAACATTTTGATTATAATATTGATGATATGTTATTGTTATTGCAAGTAATAATGTTGCTCGCTGAAGTGATGTTGATGTGATTGTTATAGCAATGTAATGATGTTGCTCGTTGAATGAATTTGATTTGAATGTTTAGTAATATAATGATGTTGCTCGATGAATGAGCTTTGTGTGAATGATTTATTTTCTAAAGTAGTTTACTTCAGGCAAGTTCAAGATTAAAAAGGTCTGTAAAGAAGGGTAGTAGCTGCTATCGTTGGCTACATATGTGTTGACCAGAAATCTCAGGCAACACAATCATTCTTAGAAGTACCCATATAAATAAGCCATGTCAACTCATCAATAACACTTCGTCGGCTGATGAAAAATTGACAAGAATCACATTTACCATTGTTTCCAGATGTCTCGTAAATACATTCACAGAGGCTATAATAGCTCATATACAGAAAATGATACTTTAAATGACTTGTCATAATTATTGTCAATATGTATAAAAATATGAATACGTTAAGCTTAAACACTTATATTAAACGTTCAGCGTGGGTTACACCTGGTAAGGTTTGCCAGTACTGAAGTAGTCTAGCTTCAGTCCATTATGAAATAGTTATTTTATCAAGATATGCTCATCAGTGATTCTGGTCCTATAATTTTTGAAGTTTTACAAGTTAGATGATATAGATTTCTTATCGCGCTGCACCTTCATAGTATCTACCGTGGCTACATCGAGTTTCTTGTACATTATATTCGAGTGATAGTTTTGTTCCTCAAAATTAGCCTCTTTATCATATCGCATGGTATATACATGAACCTTCAGATGATGTAAATATATAAGATACTGGGCCAGAAATTTTTACGTTAGTGATCAAGTCATTAAAAAACTACAAACTGGTATTGGAAAGTAAATTAATTCAGTTAGTTCATTCAAATATGGTTTTTTCAATTATTAATAAATGAAATTCACTCGGATTGATATTATTCAGTTATGGTCGAGTTTAGAAATCAATCTATACGTATCACTGCTGTTGACGTATTTGTTCAATTCATTGGAATTGAAATTATGGTGTCACTTCACAGCTTTACAAAATAATAAAGCTTTTGCACTATATAGAATTTGTTTAAGCCAATGATATTATGAACAGCTGAATGCTGCGATAAAATCATGGTCACATATAGATCATATCATACACGTTTGAACTCACATCTTTGATATCATAGCGGCAAATAAAAATCGTAGCAAACCACTGAACAGTATTTTTGAACGGCTCGCTTTTATGCAATCACCTTTAATGTTTACACGTACCCTTTAACTAAATGTTTTTACATAAAAACCTATACTGGGCAATAACAATATTCGTTCTTGCAAACATAATGTGCCCCCGGAATTGGTTAAGAGGAGGATTTGAACAAATTCGATTGCGTTCCCGGTGACTTGATAAGTCAATCCCCTTTTTGTCGACGATAAAGAACATGATCAGTGGAATTTTGCCACAAACTATGGTTTTATATATTTTATTTCATTACATTTTTCTCCAATGCCAAATATTGCCATTATAACTGGTCAAGTAACATATTCGAATTAATTTTTGAACACTGAGTAATTTCACGATCAGAGAGATCAAGAGAATGATGAGAATGAAGGAAGTACCAGTCGAACGTATACCTCGCATGGGGCAACATATATCGCCGCTACGTGGCACTGAACTCTGTATTTTTGAGAATTTTCGCCACTCTATTGAAGCACACTTTGTGGAATCAAACGGAAATTAATAAAACATGAGTCAGTTTCAGCAATAAATAATATGTGAATGATTAAATTGTCCCGTTATTGAGCTTGTGAGGCATCCTTCTATATGCTGTGCTCTGGGAGTCTGGTTCGTCTACTGCTATTTCTGGAATTAATTGCTTCTCTACACAAGTTGTCAGATCTAATATAAAGTGGAGTGGTATGGGATGAAATCTTGTCTAAATTTTCTTCATTAAGAGATAATATGATTTTTAAGAACTTATTATTTTCGTCTTTACATATGTTTAGGTTTCACGACCATTATTAGAAGACGGGATTTCTTGAAGCTAGTTGTACCAAGCACAAAGTTTCCTTATCTCATTAATTTCAAATAAAAATGACCAGGTCGCCAAAACGAGTAATCGAAATTGTAACACATCAATGTTTTAAATATATGAATATGCATCAAGAAGCAACTGAATAGCAATCCACTTATAATAAGCTAATAATCATGTACTGTTGATATGTATATCTCCATAATAAGTTCTTGAAATTATTAGCGGTAAATTGTTGATGATATTTTAAGGTGTAAATTTCATTAGTAGTTCATTCCGTAGACATTTGTGGCCTGAACCGACTGAGATAGTCCATCTACTCTTGAAGTTGATTAAGCGGTAGTAGTGGCGTCGCAGAACAAAACGGCACCAAACCAAGAGTTGGCAAAACGGATACGCCCAAGTTTAATGAGAGATAATTGTAGGAAGAGATGAAAACTTCATCACATTCTGCTGATGTTAACCACTTGTAAAATATGCATAACTATTATTAGACATCAATTAATATGAGGTTGAAAGCAAATTCTCAACAAGATTGGCAATCGTGAATAATTAAATTGCCTAAAATCCGTTTTCGGTTCACATTCTGAATAACGGCCTCAGAAAACACAATTGGGACGTCTTTCCAGCATATATCTGAAGGTATCCTTGGACGCAGATGAACGGAAGTGCCTAGTACTTCATGTTTCCTGCTATTACACACATCATATCTATCTGAATGTAGACATTTTCATACAAATATATTCTAGAGAGAATACTACAATATACACTTGCCCGGAAGGATGTTACAATATCTTAAATATTGTAATCACCTGACCTTTTCGAAATCCTAATTACGAATTGATATTAGTTTATTGGATTGAATGAGAATCTTTCCATGCTTCAGTTGGTTCAACGATGATCGTAGAATTCAATATATATAGCTTATCTATAGAACCGTATTTCAAACACCAAGCATTCCACAAATTATCTACGACATACAGCTTGAGTCAGATCGAGCGGGACATTGCCCGTTAATAAGTGTGATAATGAATCGAACCAGATGATAATGGCATGTATCCCAACCTGAAACAATATGGGCGTGAACTAATGACACAACCAGTATTTTTACTAGAGATGGGCGAAACTATTATTCCAAAATAAAAATACCATAATCATAATACCAAGTGCTGTCACTGCTAATTTCATCTCAAATCTAAAAATAACTGTTTCCAATAAGAGGTACAAGATAGCAGTTGCTATTTTATATTAGACAAAATCTACAGTCACAGAGCTGCTTTTATGAAACAACAGCTGGTAAATAACAACAGATCGCCGAATAGCAACCCATCTCTAATTCTTACTATCTAACAATTCGACCTGTGTAATGCACGTTCCCCATTCCCTATCGCACAACACAAGTTCTCTTTCTGTTTATAGCATTAACAATACTGTATGACTATCTCTTTCTTTTTTCTTTCTCTCTCTCTCTCTCTCTCTCTCTCTCTCTCTCTCTCTCTCTCTCTCTCTCTCTCTCTCTCTCTCTCTCTCTCTCTCTCTCTCTCCCCTACTATCTCTCATACTTTCACATTAATTCTACACACCGCTCGTACTAATTCAATCTGTATATCGGAAAGATAGAAGTCGGAGTCTGGTGATATTTGAAGGAAAATATGATCTCCGAAGACTGATGCGAGGAAGCAAAGGTTTGAGTTATGTGTGATGTACGATACAAGCGTAATAGTCCAAGAGTTACGATGCTTTAAGATTTGTAGAAGACGTCAGTCCTAAACAAGTTATAAGTACAGATCTGTCATAACTTGTATCAGCGAGGATAACCAGAGAATGTAAGAGACTAAAGAGGTAATATTTTTATTATTAGGAGGTAGAAATAATGAAGCGACACCTCTGGCATGGAATATTATCTGATATGATTAGTTCCAGGTGTAAGTTGAACATCATCCAGTTATATAAAGAATCTGTGCCGTACTTTCCAAGAAGTTTTAACATCCAAAAGTTATAGCATTCACGTTCTACGTCATATGTATCCTTGATAACTACTGGAAAATTCTTTGAAGACCGTCGGGGTAAAATTATTTCAGAGTTAAAATTGTTCTATCGATTTCATATGACTCAAATTTGTAGGCGATTGAATTAGCGTTTTTGGAATTATTAATGAAACATCAAAAAAATATTAGTAGCTGTTTATGAAATCAAGCTAAAGACTGAACATAAATATCACGATTCACCATCTAATTTATTATTATGTTCTACGTCACATATATTCTTGATAACTACTGGAAAATTCTTTAAAGACCGTTGGGGTAAAATTATTTCAGAGTTGAAATTGTTCTACCGATTTTATATGACTCAAATTTGTAGGCGATTGAATTAGCGTTTTTGGAATTATTAATGAAACATTAAAAAATATGAGTAACTGTTTATGAAATCAAGCTAGAGACTAAACATAAATACTACGATTCACCATCTAATTTACTATTATGACAACTACAAACTTTCACTTGGGACTTGGGATTGGACAAATGCGCAGTGTTTCATTTGAGGAGAGGACGATCTCCGGAAGTGCACGAGAAAATGCAGCTTACCGACGGAAGCATCTTCAAACATCTTGATGCTGGAGAGATCTATCGATACCTGGGAATTGAACAGCGTCCTAATTATGACGCTTCCCAGGTAGAGGTGGCTCTCCGCGGCAAGTACAGAAACCTTGTTCGAAAGATTTCGTCTTCCGAACTTTCGAGTGGGAACAAGTGACAAATATGCTTGCCGTTCCAGTCCTGCTCCTCTTTTGGAGTGGCGAAATGGACGGTCGATGAGCTGCATAGACTCGACAAAGACACCCGGAAAATAATGCATATCCATCACAGTTTGCATCCTAGGTTGTCCGTTTCCCGCATTTATCTCCCACGTCACCGGGGAGGTAGAGGACTCCTCAGTCTGGAGGGTCTGCTTCGAGGTGTGGTCCACTCTTTTGGAGTGGTGAAATGGACGGTCGATGAGCTGCATAGACTCGACAAAGACACCCGGAAAATAATGCATATCCATCACAGTTTGCATCCTAGGTTGTCCGTTTCCCGCATCCATCTCCCACGCCACCGGGGAGGTAGAGGACTCCTCAGTCTGGAGGGTCTGCTTCGAGGTGTGGTTCTGAGTATAGTTTGTAAAGTTCTTAGGAGTTCGGAACCCCTCCTTTGCTTTGTTAAAAGTCACGAATTGGCCGCAGTAGGGGCGTATATCGTTGGAGTGGAAAAATGGAAGGACGATGAGCTGCATAGTCTCGACAAAGACACCCGGAAAATAATGCATATCCATCACAGTTTGCATCCTAGGTTGTCGGTTTCCCGCATTCATCTCCCACGTCACCGGGGAGGTAGAGGACTCCTCAGTCTGGAGGGTCTGCATCGAGGTGTGGTTCTGAGTAAGCTTGTAAAGTTCTTAGGAGTTCGGACTCCATCCTGTGCCTTGTTAAAAGTCACGAATTAGCCGGAGTGGGGGCGTTTATCGTTAAGGCAGCACAAAAACCTGCGGAAGAACTTGGTCTCGATTTTCAGATCAGTTCGAGTAGAAAGCAACCTCGAGTTCCAACCTCCTCGCCCGAATGCCCAGATAGATGTCGCTGAGCAAAATCTCATGCTCAGGCGGCATGTGGACAAGCCGATACACGGTGTTTTCTATCGGGCTTACATTCGAGACTGAGGGATTTACCGCAGCTGGCCACGATTGAGTAATTAACACCTTGGTCTATCGCCGTGATGAGTGTACAGGTACCTGATGTCAGCTGCAGGACCTGTCGAAAGGCACCTGAGACGCTTTTCCACCTGCTGTCTGGCAAAAGCGGCCTCGGCGTACACCCATCGCCATAATGAGGCCCTACGGGTGTTGTTTTACCATCTAATGCACTCGTACGGAATAGACCAAGAGCCGGTGCTGCCTTACATGTCAAGAGATATTGAGTCAGTTGTCGGAAAGGAAAAATGCCAGATCTAAAAATTATATATATATACATATATATATATATATATATATATATATATATATATATATATATATATATATATATATATATGTAGAACTGGATTCTCGGGTATTGATCCGCGTTGTGTGGTTTCGGTCCTCAAAAGGACCAATTTCACGACGTTTCGGCAAAGTCGCATTTGCCATCTTCAGGTGATTCGACCGTAGAGTCTGGAAAATCTAGTTCGCCTAGATTTTCCAGACTCTACGGTCGAATCACCTGAAGATGGCAAATGCGACTTTGCCGAAACGTCGTGAAATTGGTCCTTTTGAGGACCGAAACCACACAACGCGGATCAATACCCGAGAATCCAGTTCTACACATTACGTCCGCGAGAACCTAAGAAGAAACATATATATATATATATATATATATATATATATATATATACATATGACCACAGCTAATAAATAGCATCGTATAGTATCCAGTCTTCGATAAAGTTCCAGAATATAATTGAAGAAGTTTTATATGTTTTAATAAAACCAAGTTAACAATTTATCATCAACAGTTCCTGAATTTCAAAAGAAGTAACCACGTAGTTCACCTGTGTTTGTGAATGTTTCAAAGCAGAGTAATTGTGTTTTTAAAGTGATAAATTAAAATCATCAAGAATATACAAAATCAACTGAACATTGCCTACATTTTCCATCATATAATTGGATATAACTCAAAAGTAAGTTTGTTTATAATATCATCCTTGTATCATCATTTGTAATTTGACAAAATCTGCAAAATACTGAGCCGTCATGATATCAAAACAACCTTCACAACAGATAGGAAGAGCAAAAATGTTCTTCGGAATCCAAAAGACAGAATTCCTCTAGAATGCCAAGGAGTGTACGAGGTGCCATGTGGTAATTGTGAAAAGACATACATCGGACAGACCAACAGACGCATTGATGTGCGAAAGACTGAACATGCAAACGCTGTGTCGAAAAACGAAACCACGTCTTCACTAGCTGAACATGTAAGAAGTACTGGCCATATGATCAACTTTAGCCGCACAAAGACTCTAGCCAACATTGAACACTTCTACACCGGAATAACCAGGGAGGCAATAGAGACGACATCGCAGCAGTCGCGCCAGAAAAAACCTAAAAGGCGGTTAACCGAAGCTACTCCTCCCCATCGGTCGGTAAGTAGCTTCAGGTTCCTAAATCGTGTGCTCTAAGTATTCTAATTGAACCCAGAATGTCTTTGCCTTTTGCATCCGGTCTATCAAGACCTGCGCCGAGTTCCTACAGGCCGGAATGATTTTCAAGTTTGAACGCAGCAAAGACCGAATTCCGCCCAAAACACCGATGATCAGAACCACTAATACGACCTTGTGGCCTGGGTATAGCGTGCGGAGCTGGAAAGGAGATCTTGATATTTTGTCCATTTTTCCTCCTCTTTCAAGACTATGTTCTTCTCTGCCGGAGCGGAGAATTCGATGACATACATAGTCTTGATTAGTTTATCGAGGAGGACAACGTCAGGCCTATTTGCTTGTATGGACCTGACGGTCGGAAACGAATAATTCCAGAAGATCTGGCATTTTTCGTTTCCGACAACGGACTCAATATCTCCTGGCATGTAAGGCAGCACCGGCTCTTGGTCTATTCCATACGAGTGCCTTAGATGGTAATACAGCACCCGTAGGGCCACATTATGGCGATGGGTGTACGCCGAGGCCGCTTTTGCCGGACATGCCGACAGAAGGTGGAAAAGCGTCTCAGGCGTCTTTCGACAGGCCCTGCAGCTGACATCAGGGACCTGCACACCCATCACATTGCGGCGATAGACCAAGGTGTTAATTACGTCAAGCCGAGCGTTTCAATGTTTTGATAAAAAACACCGTGTATCGGCTTGTCAACATGCCGCCTGAGCGTAAGATCTTGCTCCGCGGCATTTATCTGGGCTTTCAGGCGAGAAGGTAGGAGCTCGAGGTTGCCCTCTAGTCGGCCTTCTCAACTGATCTGAAATTCGAGACCAAGTTCTTCCGCAGCTTTTTGTGCTGCCTTAACGATAAATGCGCCCACTCCGGCCAATTCGTGACTTTTAACAAGGCACAGGAGGGGGTCCGAGCTCCTAAGAACTTTACAAGCTATACTCAGAACCACACTTCGATGCAGACCCTCCAGACTGAGGAGTCCCCTACCTCCCCGATGACGTGGGAGATAAATGCGGGGAACGGACGATCTAGGATGCAGACTGTGATGGATATGCATCATTTTCCGGGTGTCTTTATCGAGTCTATGCAGCTCATCGACCGTCCATTTCACCACTCCAAAAGAGTGGAGCATATATATATATATATATATATATATATATATATATATATATATATATATATAGATATATATATATATATATATCTATACATATATCTATGAATTATATACACGATTTAGGAACCTGAAGCTACTTACCGACCGGTGGGGAGGAGTAGCTTCGGTTAACCACCTTTTAGGTTTTTTCTGGCGCGACTGCTGCTATGTCGTCGGAGCTCGCAGCAGCCCCGACCAGGTTTGTATGTAAAAAAAAACACATATATATATATATATATATATATATATATATATATATATATATATAGATATATATATTTATATATATATATATATATATATATATATATATATATATATATATATATATATATATATATATATAATAGGCCACAAGGTCGTATTAGTGGTTCTGATCATGAGAACTCGGCGCAGATCTTGATAGACCGGATGCAAAAGGCTTCAATTAGAATACTGAGGGCACACGATTCAGGAACCTGAAGCTACTTACCGACCGGGGGGAGGAGTAGCTTCGGTTAACCACCTTTTAGGTTTTTTCTGGCGCGACTGCTGCTATGTCGTCGGAGCTCGCAGCAGCCCCGACCAGGTTTGTATGTAAAAAAAAACACATATATATATATATATATATATATATATATATATATATATATATATATATATATATATATATATATATATATATATATATAATAGGCCACAAGGTCGTATTAGTGGTTCTGATCATAAGAACTCGGCGCAGATCTTGATAGACCGGATGCAAAAGGCTTCAATTAGAATACTGAGGGCACACGATTCAGGAACCTGAAGCTACTTACCGACCGGGGGGAGGAGTAGCTTCGGTTAACCGCCTTTCAGGTTTTTCTGGCGCGACTGCTGCGATGTCGTCGGAGCTCGCAGCAGCCCCGACCAGGTTTGAATACATTCTGACTAACTGATACCGAAATGTATATGACGGTATATTCTGGAAGTACTTCCGCTGGAAAAGATACGATATAAGCAATACTCTAAAACCAACCAACAAAATGTTGTTACTTACGATAGTAAATGACGTCAGGTCGCATTTTATATTTCTGACCTTTCAATCCGTTCTATTTATTTGGGAAACTTATAATAACAAAACCATTCTCATATCAAGTTCATCATGAATTCTCGTAACGTTGAACATTGTAACGTTCGAGCACTGCAATATCGTTTGACATTTTTTATTCTCTAACTATAAAACTTAGAAGTTGGCCATACTTTCTAAGTAGTTTCGCTCTTGATAATCACATTCGAGACTTACACGCTGACTTACATAAAATTTAGTGTTTTATTTTAAAAAGTTTTCCAGAAATTCGACTTCATTAATGTCTTTTATTTCTTGTTCACTGCTCCAGTTTTTATTGAAAATCGGAAACTACTCAAACATAGGTAGTTGAGATGGTAGCCCTTGATGTTGATGTGGAATGGAACCAAATCACAATGCTGCTATCAATTTTATTACATATGACCTACTACTAAACTGAGAGTCTCAAAAGTTTGTTGCACAACTTCGTCTTTCGATAGAAAATTAAGTCTGGTAAAAAGAAGTTGGGCAAGTCTAGAGCTTGAAAATAATGTAATGAACAGCGCTCGTCCAGTCTTGCCTACTTGGTAACTCTCGTGGTGGAATAAGAGACGAGATTTCTGATGAGTACCAACTATGGAAAACGGAGAGATTGCCCACTGTTTTACGATGTTGAAGAGATGTCAATGAATTCGTGAATGTGACATCACCAAGCAGATGAATAGCTCTCTTCTGAATAGAATCTAAGAGCTTCAGCATATGTTTAGGACCTACAAACTCCAGGACAGGTTGAATCATGGCTTTATAGATCAGGAGGATATGAAGACACAGAATAGATCATCAAGTTTCTACGAAGCAGTTTTCGCAATGGATCTCGCATAATCGTCTGTTGGTGTTGATAGCGAGGACTTCATAGGATTAGTTTTACCTGACATCACCATATTAGGTACTGTAGGATTCGTTTTCCTGGAGGATATACAAGTTTGAATTTTGATTGCATCGAAGTCTTTTGATTATCAGCTTTGAAAATTCTGGTTGCACAAGACTCTTCTAGATTATCAGATCCTCATTTCAAAATTCTTGCCAAATCTTCATTCATTGCATCGACCGGTTTTCTGTCTTGCACCCCTGAAAATTTTCTACGTTAAAGGTGGATACTTTGTAGAACAACAACCATGGCTGCTGTTCATTGACTTCGATTATCAATAGATGTATCAGTTGAAGTACTGTGGGGAGTGAAGTGTTCAGACAAAGTTGAAACTGAATTAAATCACAGGGGAAACTGAAATATTTTATATCGAATTAACTAAACTCAACGTAATCGAAGATATCCTATAACAAAAGTCTGAAGTCTGTATTTAGAGAAAGGTTTCTTTGTAATTATCATAGCTCAAGAAGGGAATATTGCTCTGTTGTGGTTTTGTAACTGTCGATCGGGTCTTGGGACTTGAAATCAAATAACGAAGTAAAGAGCAAAGTTATTTTCAAACCGTACTACAAATATTTGTCCCGGAATTGGCTTCTCAAATATTAGAAGAAAAAATTTCCTGGATTTCATATTGTTCCTGAAATATAATCTTACAGATCGAGAATTACGAATTCTATTCCTTCAATTAGTTGAGTTGATCCAAGTATTACCAACTACATTATCAATGTCACCGTTACACTGTTCTAGAAGTCATTACATTTCTTATTTGATGAAACTAACACGGTTTGGAGGGACGTTTCAAAAAGAAATTATCAAATTAGCTACATTAAGAAAAATGACCGATTTTTTCAATAATCTCATTGAAAATTTCGTGTGAATTCAGGTTGTTATGGACCATTTACTCAAGATATCTATCATATTATGATGCAACATGCAAACTGTGTGTTCATTCTTAACATTTACATTAAAGCAGTGGGTTTATATTTCATCTATATGGGAGGGAAATCTATAATGTTTGCAAAACATCGCGTGAGCCATAGCATCGGGATTTGTCTCAATACTTTGGAGGTATTGTTATCAGGGAAGATCTCACTAGGCTAACGATTCCACAATTTTGCCGTGCGATAGAAAATGTAGTGTGATAGAAAGAAGTTTGGTAGGTCTCGAGCCTAAGTTCGTCTAGTCTGCCTAGCTAGAAGCTCTCTTTCGAATAGAGTCTAAGAGATTCAGGATAAGTTGAAGCTGAACTCCAAAAGTATACAAACAGTACACCATGAGTGCTGTTCGTGTTGATACTGAGCATTGACATTGAGGATCTCGTTGGAACAGTATCTGATTTATTATGAATTGTGAGAGAATACAAGCTTGAGTTTGATTATCAGGTTCGAATTTGGAAATTCTTGCCAGATAAATATTTATTGCACCGACCGTCTTGAGCTACGAAAAGATGCTAAGTAATTGTCATTGTTACTTCTATTAAAGAGAGACAAGTTCGAAGATTGTACTGGACTCCCTTCCGTTTATTTGACGCATTTTCGCAGCTTCATCAGCACTACACCTTATAGTTAAATTGTACTGTGTAAATTAAAGATAGGAAAAAGTCAAGAATGCTCCACGAGATGGAACGAGGGAAATTTAGGAATTTTACTAAATTCAAGATGGCCGCTGTCATTAAAGTTTGATTATGTTGCTGGATAATCTTTAGAATAGTTTGTTATGAAGGAGCAGCCACAAACTCTGTTCGCCTGATAATTGAATCTTGTAAGGATGGTTTTGAAAGCAAATTCCTGCTATCCCGATTTTCATATTGGAAGAAGTTTCGGTATCGTTCGATTCAAATATATATATATATATATATATATATATATATATACATATCTCTGAAGGTATATTATCATCATGTAATTTCTGAAGGAAATGATTTGATGGTTCTTAAATGTGTATGACAGCTTGTTTTATAAATGAAGTCAGGCATGTAATGGTACATAACGTTGAAGCTCTGATAACTATTATTCGAAATCAAATATTACAGACATATTTGTGCAATTTCATAGTGCAACCTGAAGCTGCTGTGATAACAGAAACAGACATGTACTAGAAGTTCTCCACTTTATGTTATTGTTAGGACTGTAGAAAATATTATGTTGTTTCTCTGTAAATACTTCCATCTCGCAAAATCTACTTGGGTATTAGCACGAATCACGAAATTGTGGATATCCGGTTGGTTATTTAATATGAGTGAACATAATGACTAAACAATTGAACCTACTGTCTCAAGCCATTATCTACTGAACATTATATTATGTCATTAACACGCCACATCCCAACTATAAAGTAATCTTCTTCGAAAGCTGACTAAATTGAAAATCGAAATTCTCATTTATATCATTGCAAATATAATTGTTATTTCTCTTAATTGAAATAGTTTACTGAGTCTTTACTCTCAAAATCTGAGAATGGGTTATTGATTAAACTTCTGTAAATTTTACAACTCAACTAAGTTTCTTATTGACTTCCAAAGTTTGTTCATACGAAGTTTTGGAATTATTTTTAGTGATTTATAGTTAGAATGTAGGACACTATTCCTGAGATATTTCATCGCATTATTGATACTACTTTCAAACGTCTTTACCCTGATATTAATATTATTCGGAAAGTTCTGTTGTCAGCAACTAAAGGAGACCATTGCTCAAAATATAATTCTTTGCAAAAAGAATTCTTTCTCGTTTAAAGAGTTAAATTGCTATAAAATATATTGTGGATAACAGATTATGAAAGATATTTGACTTTAGAAGATTACTTATATGCATGATAGCGCAGCGTGACCCAAATATGAAATATTTTCGTAAAAGTACAAATCATGCATGCGTCTTTGCGGGTACTTGCTTTGTCGATAAAGCATTTTAATGCATGTTGTTCAGCTAGAGTAAAGCATTAATTAATATTAGCAATGAGTAAAGTTAGTATATCAAGTGTATGTTGCGCAATGGGGTAGCTACCAGCTACAATATTCCAATCACCAGTCACTTCATTTTTCTATCAAACAGAAAAGATGTCGAATTATTCAGTTAGAGATGTCTATATTCTCAAAAATTTCAAGAATTTCCGTTGCCTCCTCCCAACATTACGTATTTGGCTCGCACTTGGAGTTGAAAGATGAAAAAAAATTAACAATTGAGAAATAAATGAATATATTCATTTATTACTTGTTGGCTTTTGCCAGATAACACTAATGATGTTTTTCGAGTCTGGATCGATCCGTAATATTACAAACTAATAGCTCTAGACAGATGTTTAGCGCTTTCATGGAGTTCATCACTAGGAAGATAGAGTTTGCAATGTCACCGAACTCCAAGAGACGGATGTCTAACTTACAGAATGGTAGACCAAAATCTACGAGTAGATGTGTCTCAATAAGAAATCAAACTAATGAACGACATTGACTGTTAGTTTTCTCGAACTTTACAGAATCTACGTGGAATGTGAGTAACATTCAAAATTTGCTCGTTCTACTGATGAGCTCTATGAGAGAGCGAGACAGCTGCCCAGAACTGTCACTTTGTGATGTTACTGAAAGATCTAGACTAGAAAGATCTTATCATTGTTATCTGACAAAAGAAGCCAACAAGAAATAGATGAATGTGTTCATTCATGTTATGCTACATTGGTAACTATTGACTTAAGATATTAGATAAGATTGTTAAAGTTAATTTTCTGAAGGTTTTTCTGAAGATCATCTGATAGTTCATAGACTTCTCTTTGTTAGTGGAACGTGGAACATTTTGCTAGAATATATTTCACTGCCGTATTGACTTCGCAAGACTCGTATTTGGCAGCTTCATTTCTTGTAAAAATGTATTCTTGTGTGCGAAAATATAACTTGGTGTCTACTACTTGTCTTTTCTAATCTATGCTTGCTCATGTTTGGATTTATTCCCTTCAAGTTTATTGTTAGTGTCATTTCATCTTATGTAACATTGCTGCCGGGAGATTTCTTTCTTACGCCATTTTAATTCGTGGTGTGGTATTTCCAAGATAAGTTTAGTTTTCTCTGATGATGGCTACTCGATGGCTGAAGGAACCTGAGCACTTTAACAGTATTTTCAGTGTATGAAGAAGATTATTTCCCACATAGGTACTACTCGTATAACGAATAGAATAAAATGTTCAGATCAACAGATAAATCGATGTTTCCTGTAATATTCTTACTATATGAGGCAGAATGAGTTTTCTCTGTTCGAATGTAAAATTCAGAGCAAAGTTATATTATGATGAAAGTTTGTGTTCCAAATTCCATTTCCTTTCTATCTTCAGATTGGTACATGTGTCACAATTGATTGATTATGTAAAGACAAAAACGGTATTAGCCATCAGAACATACAATTTCATCTGCACATATTCAGGAATTACCATATTTATCAGAAGGGTCGTATAATGATTATCATATCGTTCATTTTATATCAGAATTTTACGAGGCTATACGTCACCAAACAAGTATAAAAATAGTACTAAAAATGTTGCAAATCATATCCTTCATGACTGTATAATGAAAGATATCTATTTATATGATAGACATATTAGAAGTGCCAGATACCGATAATAAACAATCTCAATAAATATATTCGAATAATCAGATTCAATCGTAACATTTGAATTTCACCCCTCTGCAGCTATCTGATGCCTTTTAGGAACATTCAATCGACGCGTGTAGCTCTTACTCCAATCATGTTCATCAGTTTATCGATTCTGTGATGCTTTCTACACCTACACCTCAAGCCATTTTAATTTCCATCGTGTCTTAAATATCCCATCAATCACGTTCGAATAAAAATTTTATGATTCTGATCCATCTTTCATGGAATCGCGAAATATTTGAGTGAGAATGACGCACAATATTCTTCTGCTTTGGATGACTAAGCAGAATAATATTCATTCATTATCCATGTTCCTTCTAGATTTTCAGGTGAGGATATAATAGAGCAATTAATGTATATGTCGTGGGCGTATTATAATATCAGCCGTTTTATAAAAACGCCAGTCATTCTCCAAACGAGTTGGAAGCATGTCATTTGTACAATGTGAGTTATAATTTCAAGCACTAAATAAAATGCCGACCCGCATCATCTTTATAATTTGACAACTATGGAAATGCATTTACAAAAATGAAACATCGCGCATGTGCGTAAATCAAACTCACTATGAAATCTATCTGTGAATTTCACAACTGCTTGTGTGAACCGAACCACAAACAAATGATCATACAGCGACATCACTACATTTAGCCCCATGGGGACCAGGTAGCTTAGTGGTAGACGCA
This sequence comes from Endomychus coccineus, assembly GCA_958510875.1. NCBI lineage: Eukaryota > Metazoa > Arthropoda > Insecta > Coleoptera > Endomychidae > Endomychus > Endomychus coccineus. The sequence goes on along the minus strand of OY294071.1, from coordinate 36,926,756 downwards.
TCGATCTTCTAATCTCTGTGGCTTCCTGTCGCGGGTTCGCATCTCCAGATTTTTTCCGATGGCCCTTGAAAGTGGTGAGACAAGATACAATGGGCAGGCCTAAGTGTCATCGAGACTGCCCTGGTTGCAGAATCGAACCTACCAAACGAGGTGGAGTGTTTATTTGGTATATCAGAGGTGATTAAACTCGAACTCAGGGACTCCCACACTACCTTATGGAGTGTTACAGACCCAGGTGCCTATGAAGGGCTTAAACCATGTCACAAGAAACAATAAACAAAACATTAAATCCCAACCAAGAATGCATTTCTGAGTAGAATCGCTTATCAATTCAACATTCTATGATGAAACATTATACAGTGTCCGTATAACATCGTGTTAGCCAGTGGTGAAGTCTTGAAAGACGAGGTAGGTATTGCAATTTTTCTTGAAAGCTTGGAGATTATAGGCATCATAAAAATAAAATCACTAGGCAAATAGTTGCAGAACATCGCCGTTCGATAGAAGAATGAAGTTTGGTAGGAAGACGTTTAGCAGGTCTCAGGGTTGATAATGAAGGGATGATCAACCTGAGCTCATCCAATGTTGCTACTTGGAAACGCTCGTGGTTGAATAACAAATGAAAACCGACCAGGAAACTATCAATAAAAAAGGGCCCACATTTTTTCGATGTTGTAGAGAGATCAATGAATTCGTAAGTGTGATATTACCAGCCGACGGAATAGCTCTCTTCCGAATAGAGTCTAAGGAATTCGGCATATGTTTAGAGGGTGAGCTCCAAACATGTCAAAAGTACTCCAGGATGAGTCGAATGTAAGCTTTATGCATTATGAAGTAGCTCTAAGCACGAAATAGAAAAGGAAATTTCTGAGAAGCAGTTATTGCTCATACAATTGTTGTTGGTGGTGATTTTTAGATCCTCATTTCAAAATTCTTGCTAGATCTTCATTTAGTGCAAGACATCCCGGTCTAGGCTTCAGTGGTAGGGTTATGGAGGAGGCATGATATCACTCTCAACATATCCTTATTATTGACCAGAAACAGAGTTGGTGCTAAGACAGATTCCTGTAAAACATCAGCGATGATACTCAATGTAGTGGGTGACGTCACCCATCACATGGAGTGAACTCGAAAACTCGATAGTCAAAGACAAAACATGGTGCTTCAACGCAAGCAGGTCTCCTGTTGATCTTTTGTGACAAGAGTCATATTCTTCTGTTGTTCACACCTCATTATAATTTAAAATTAGAAATAATTGAACCACTGAATTGTTGAAGGTGGCAGAGATATGAAAATAAGCTATCTCATGATATTTGAAAACAGAAAGTATTTCATTTATTTGTGAAACATAACTTCATTTCTGGAACGAAATACGGAAAGAAAATGAAACTTTGCAATCATTCTAACTATTCCTGAAGGTCATTTTCCGCTCTCAACTCGCCTCTCACACTCTGTTTTGGTCAGCGTATTCCCGATTTAATGTAATACTAATTTGTCTGGCTCTCTGTTTTCGTTAAAAGTATTCATTCCTATCGGAATGCTCGTACTTTCAAGAATCGTGAGATTGGGCAATATTTCCTTTCACGTAATTCCACATCTCAAGTCTGGTTTACCCTAGAAATACACGAGCTTGTTTTTCCTCAATGTAATAGTACCATATGAGGATGATTTCAACAATCGCAGTAGTGACGTTCCACGCGCATGATAGGATCTGCCTTTCAGAAATAAACAACTGTGTTAGAATTAAAAGCGCCAAAGTTATCTAGATTCAGAGGACTTTCTACACATGTTCCATAATTGAAATAATTTACAATTATCCAATTGTAAGATGACAGTCTCCCAACAAATAAACTACGAATTACAGGCTCAAAAATATCTACGAAATAAAACACAAATTCAAATTGACAAGATCATTCATGAAATTGAGTTTTATATGATATGATCCATCTTGATATATTTAGGTTGTACCTCCACATATACATAGCTACAGAAATAGCTGCCCTTTTTGAAAATAGTTGATTTGGCTGAAATGATGTCAAGGATATTCCAGTAGCCTGTAAATCATTATAAATTATGATTTCAGAATAGAACTCGTGCAATTTATGCAAATGACCTTTTCATTTTTCATAATTACGATTAGGATATACAATTTGTGTTCGTGTTTCCACCGATAATATAGGTACACATATTGATAAGACCATGGAAAGAATTCAGCTTGCATGAAACTGTTTTTACAGCTGAATTTTTTTTGCTAGAACCGCACTTCCTGTTCCGAACGCTGATGTTAACAACTCTGTCGTTTCGGTCGCTATTTGTTTCTAGGTGCTTTCTGGGATAACAGTTGTTCTGAATATTTATGAATTGTAAATTGTCCTATCAAACTCTAGGAAGAAAACTAGTTCATGAATCGAATGCTGATATTGCTTCAAACTGTTCTTTAGCAAAAGTAAACTTGTACTGAAATTGTAATTGAAGATTTCTACTGTTAAGTGAACGTTTGTTCTTCAATTATTCATTCTTTCATGAAAATGTTCTTCTCTCCCTGAATACATATTTCAGCTACACAAAACGGAATTTTATTTCTAAGGATGTATAATAAGACGAATCAAAAGGATAAACTTTTAAAGATGAAATTGTATTACTGAGGTTACATTATACCCTCGAGTATTCTTACTTTTCATTTTACACTGAAAAATAAGCATGCTGGAAATTCTGCAAGAACCAAGATTTGAAAGTAGAATAAAATGCCAAAGCAACACTCCGAGGGAATCGAAAATACGCTTTTAAACGGCAGCATATTACATCCAGTTTTATTCAAAATCATGAAAATATTGTTCAACATTGGACATACATAATTTATTACTGAACAAGCCAGTAAAATTTGTACCCAGAAATTTCATCACCTAGATAAAATATAAGACAAGCCGAGTCTATTGAGGTGATTTTACTGAGACTCACCACTCAAACATGTGCAAGCTGATAACTCGATCATAGCGAATTTTTCCTGAAATGCATCTGCTCCATTTTATCAATCGTACTTGAAACAAAAACCAGGTCAAACAAATCAACATCCAGGAGCTTCCTCTTTCCTTTAACAATCGAAAAAAATTCAAAAATATTCGTGATAATCAACTGCAACACTTTGAATCATCCACCTGGCTAGTTGCTTCTTGTTTCCCAAGCTTTTCATACACTTCTTGCTATCGTGGCTGCTAGTTCTTTTCACCAGACTCACCTCACCTACTAGGGCTTTTTGTGCAGTTCAGTTGGATGGCTTACACCCACTCAGTAAATATTCTCCTGTATCAGTTATACTCTTCGAGAGATAGCCTAAGCTGCCCGGATATTGCTCAATGATTACATGCTGAAAAAATATGTTTTGGGATCTGAGAGGTTCCATTCTTACCACTTCCATGATTGATCCCCACATGGCAATCCATTCCAGTTTTTTCTGAGCAAAAAGAAGAAACGAGCCGCAGGAACGTATATGGAAGTGATCCTCACATGGCGAGCTCTACCAGTTTTTTTCTAAGAAAAAAAGAAACGAACCGCTGCCTATTCGCAGGAACGTATATGAAACATGGCACATGGGATTAGGATGATCATGTCACGGATCTCTTAAGAAAAAGCCATTATGGATTTGGAAATTGGAATTGGATTTGAAAATTGGAATTGGAATTGGAAATTGGATATGGAATTGCAAAAAGGCAAGCAACCTTACCCCTCATATCTTTCCGTTTGCGCGTTTGGGTACCATTAATATTGCCACGGCTTTGCTCTTGATTTTTCCCAGGTGTTAGTTCCAGGTTAAATTGGAATCAAGGATTACTTCGAAATATTAGACAACCTATTCCCTCTAGTATTCCTCCTTCGGGTAAAAGTTACTAACGTTAAGGCCCTTTTTCTCTATCCATGTGCTTATTAGGTTGAGGGTCATTTGCATTTCTATCCTAATTATTGTATTGAACCTAGCTCGGACTGTGATGTTGTCAGGGTACGCAATTATTTTACATCCATTCCTTTCTAGTTGAATTACCAGTTCTTCCACCACTAGCATTGTCGCGAAGTCTAAGTAGATATAATTTGATGTGTATGAGGTTTAGGTCTCAATTGTTTCTTCTTTGGAAACTATGAATCATCTAGAAGTGACAATAAAAATGTTTGATTATCTGTTTCCTGATATCTGTTCCATATTTCACGTTGCACAGGCCATATATCAGATTTCAATCGTTCCATCTTTAATTTTTGTCCATAAATTGAAGAAAATAAAATGTATAGGAATACTATTCACGTTGTTCATGTCCGGTCCATATGTAGACGATAAATTCCACATAGTCCAGTATCAGAGACTACTAATTAACTCTCTACCTTTCTCTCACTAACATTACAGATAACAGTAATTTTATAAGTTGGGGACTATGCAGTCCACTTTAAAATATAATAGAGTCAACTATTGAGCCACTAGACAAGTCCGAGGGAGCTCAATTCTCTGTTTCTTATTGTGCCAGGGTCGCATTACTAATTTGCTGAGAATAAAATCAGGGATTCATCGTAACACATGGGTGTTCAAGTTTTGTTACCTTCCCAATAAACTTCCATTTATGTTACATGACATGTTAGACTTCTCTTGCAATTGCAATTACCAGTAGCATATCGTATCCATTCTTATTGTAGCTACTGTCCTTACACAGATAATGTACCTACAGCTAATGAATTCAAACCAAAATGTAGCACATCTTCTTACTTTGAATACGTTTGATAGTGTTTTGCCGTTTATCAGTTTGAATCTACTGCTTCGCTACAAACAATTTGTCATCTGACAGATCCAAATTAACTTCACCAATAGACCGGAGCTGAGCCGGGTGTAATAATCATAATAGATCTAGTTCAGGATTTCTAAAGTATTGCCTTATTTGGACAAGCATTTCTTAGAACAAATATAATTTCGTTACTGAAAGTTATCAAGCTCTTCAACTTATACAGCTGTTATAGCATAGACAAAACAATGTTGGATGATCGCACGTTCGGTGGTTTGTATTCATTAATCATCTTTATCATAACGACTTCAAGAGGAATTATGTGTTTATTTTCTAAAGCGCTTAGCTTATTAGGCACACAACTTGCAATAAAGGGAGGAAGTGCTCACCACTTTAGGGCTTCAATATCGTGATGTAAATACATAATTATAAAGACATGTGACTCTGGAAATATGATGGAGTTGTTATTAATAAATCATTTATTTTCATCCGAAATCTTCAACTCGAAAGACAATTCTCAAAAGTTTGGTTGAAGTAACATGAAGAAAAAGTGAAGTCCTCACAACCGATACTTAAAAAATGTATGACGTGGGACAAAGTGAATAATGATGTTTTCTCTAGAAATATTTAATTTTTTGTTTTCAATTACGTAATGAAATGTTTAATTTCCTGTCATCCGTATCGTCGCTCTCTATAATGGGAAATATTTTGTTAGCCTCAGGGTACGATAAGATACGATTTCCTCTATGTTTACCGACAAAGAAGGAATGCATGAAAATATTATTCAGGCTCCGTCAATAACGGGATGAATTATCGAAACTCGGAGAATGTACATGCACGTCGGTTAGTTGGCTTTGGTGAACGCCAACATCTTTCAATATTTGTTCCTTTTGTTTACATTTTATAGTTTCGAACAATGTATGTTTACTACCCAACATTGGTAGTATTATTTCATCTCGAATATATAGCAAAAAATTATGAGCATCACAACGGTAGATCACTGGATTCACTGCTATAACAAATAAATATTTTTTATTTTGCCACATAAATATCCCGGTTGGAATGAACTGGGATATAAATCTTGCGATAAAACGATTGCCTTCGCTTTTGATATTGTATCAGTTGAATAAATTGAAAATGGATCCATATTTAACTGTCAATTTTAAATTAATACATAGAGTATAACTTGTGATATATTTGATCCACTATGCTGAAAATAAATGTGTAGCTCATAAGGTATTCAATTACTACTACTTTCATAGAATTCGGTGAAGAATAAAACCATATTCATTTAATGGAAATATAATTTTAGAAATGAATCCTGCTATATTCTCCAATCCTCATACAATGCAAAATAGATGTTTAATAATGTTCTATCAACATTATCAAGATTTCAACAGTTTGCGCTTTTTTATCTATGTCATATTATATCTCATCACCGAGGTGGAGGTTTTCATTTTCATCTCAGGTCATTGTGTACTCTATGCTTTTATGGTTAGTCGATCACAAGAATTAACTGCTCAATGTATAAAACAGTAATCAGATTGCCACGTATATGTGTAATGACTCCGATAAAAGTTATGCTGGTTTAATTGATAGAAATATTCCTACTTGGTTCAAAGATGATTTTTATCATGTTCGTACATTGCTAAGTCCGCCGTAGCAAACCATGTCTTATAAAACGGTTATACGCTTACAAAATCGGGACTTTCTCCTTTAAAATAGAGCAACTAAAGTTACTTGGATACATAGGGAGCCATATAGATATGTAAAAACAATAACTGAATCTTGATTCATCTTCAATTAAAAAAAACACTGCAATGAACCCTAGATCAGCTCTAGGAATACATAATTATGAGTAATTATTTGTTATTAATGGGATTAATGATTACCGGGAATACATGATGTTTATTTTCGGCCAACAAGTACCTGTAATACTTTCATTCATTATTTCGGGTTGTAATCTATCCTTCCTCTAATTTGACCCTTCCAGTATTTCTTGTTGTTTCGTATCAATATTTTTGTGTGTTGATATGAAAACCGGTTATCAATTTCAATAACTATTGGAACGAGTCTGTTAACAAGGTACGTAGAGAATAGGAAATCAAGTTTCCAAATTTGGTGTACGGTTGATAAGCTGATAGAGCCATGATCTTTGGTTTTTATTTCATGTGATGCACAGAATAAGCTGAAATAAAAAGATGATCGAATAACATCAGAAAGGGTACCTTATTGATTGGGAATTCTTTTCACGACGCTGTGAGGTTAACCAGATTTTGATAAAAGAATGGTTCCCTTGAAAGCTGTATTACATTCGATAACATATTCAGTAAACTGTTTGAAGTAATGTAGAATTACAGGTATTATGGGAACGGTTCTTTTTCAAATATATTCGAACAATATTATTCATCCTTGATTCATGAGAACTCGGTATTTGAGTCTAGTTTTAATGGAAGTATAAGCTCAGCATATCCTTTAGTGGTACTATTATACCGTTGGGAAATATTGTAGCCTTTGAAATATGTGTAGCTGTTAAAAATTCAACATTACTTTTTTTGAATGCTCGTGGCAGGTAATCTTTCTTCCTTTAGGCTTGCGTTGATGTTAGTGTTGTGAATAACTCTAATGATAAATTGCGTTCAACATTGACTGCCTGATAGCTCATTTATTCACACCAGCATTGCTTTGGAAAAAAGCTTTTGCTTTCGGGTTTTTGTTTTAGTGCTGCATAAGTAGGGAACTACGCATCACTGGATTCAGAATATACACTCGCCAAGTTTCCATTGCTCATTTTGTTTGCCGAATTCTATAAGATTTTCTTTTACAGCATTTTCTTTCATACAATACACCACTTCAAAATTTGCTAAAACTCAAGCAACAAGATAATTCAATGGATTCGGCGTTTACTTGGAACAAATTCATTTTAGAATTATGTAGAATACTGAAATAAAACATTTTTGTAACATAACTCTGCATTTCGTGTGGATGTGTTTTATTTCGCTATTCCATATTAATTTTGAATAATAAATAATTCCCATGTGAAGATTTATTATCAGGAATAAGGTAATGTATTGTTGAATTTGTGCTTTATTTTTGGAAAAATGCTGATGAACTCGATTAGGGTTTGTGGGATTCCTAATTTACGCGTATGGTTGATAGTCAGTCGAAAGGATCTTGAGATTTATCAGCTATAAGCTAACTGCGGATGAAGTATGTTATGTTTGATTTTATAACAGATAGGGTACTGAATATGACGGGGAAAATTGGTCGGTAGAGAAAGTGAAACATGTATGTTGAGTAAACGCTCCCTGACCCTTCTTCAAAGTTTACATTACTGGATAGAGACTTGGATTAAATTGAGAGTGTGGAAGAAAATTTGACAATAAATACATTGGAAACAAGAGGAAATCTAGACTCGAATTACCTTTGTTGGAACTTTTCGAATGGATGTGTTTCACTTATTTAGAATAGCCAAACTTCTATAAATCTCCTATTACACCTAAATAATTTCGATGCAAAATGCAGAAGTCTCAGCTCTCAGTGATACCTTCATCCACAGTATACAGTGTGTTCAATATGATAGGGATATCGGAAACGGTAACAGATACAATTTTGGTTGAATGAGGAGAATTTTGCGCAACTAAAAGGTCATTCATTTCATTTCAATATTATTTTTGCATTCAAAGTAGTTTTGGAAAAATCAAATTTACTTAGAAAGGTCTATTCACCTAAAAAATTAAACAGCGTTCTACAAAAAGTTACCTAATATTTTCTAGTTCTTCTTTATTTCCACATATTGATTCCTATGCTACCTGTATTCCTATATAACTACCTATGTTCACTTCATTTATCTTCTTTTCCACCATCATTGTGGGAATTACCTCTAATTAATGTGTGCATCAGGCTATATACCATTATATAGACCTTCGAAGGCATACTAAAACTCAGGTTGGTGTGATGGAAAAAAACTGAGCTCAACCAAACTAGGCCTGGAGCAGTTGCATAGCGCAGCCTTCTCAGATGGAAAGGCTGTGCTTATCCTAGGTGGGGTCACGAGAGCTATGAAAACTACTCCCACTGCTGCACTTGAAGCTTTGATGAAGGTGGAATTATCACATCTGAACATACCAGAAGCAGCAACAAGAGTTTCCAGACTCGTATGCCAATAGGATTGTGGAAGGGAAAAGGTAGTCTCATCTTATTACCAATTAATGGTGAAACACATCGCATATATTGAATGAAAACGGATGGTATTTCACCCCGATACCTTTTCAAAAAGATGTTTCGTATTCGTATATCCTCCACAGAAGATTGGCTCAACAATAACAGCTAATCAGCCCCTCCAACAATTGGTTGAATATGGTTCACTGATGGAACCAGAAACCATGAACTGGATGCAGCGGGGATATACCGCAGCAAACGCCCAACGAAAAGTATTACTATACGCCACTATTCTCTGAACAGTAATACTGGCTATAGCTGTTGTGCCCAAATAGCGCTTGAAAGAGAACACAGAACCACATACAGCAAAGAAGCGCAACATCCTGAACCAAGTAGTAAACACTAACAACATGAAATTGATTAAAGGGAGACGACATAACAGAAGGCAGACGAGCTCGTTCGCGAGAGATCCGCCAAAGTAAATTCGGAGGGAGGATAATGATTACACCATCATGCAAAAGTTTTAATGCCATTCTTGAATCACCCCTAAAACGCACAATCAACGATGGGATGAAAGCCCAGGTTCTTTATATGCCAAGGAAGCGAAAGAATATTGCTATTACTCACTAAGGAATACTGTCAATTAACGGAACAAAGACATGCGTACTATGGATCTAGTTGATGACTCGCTGTGTAGGTGTTGCGAAAGAGATGGCGAAGTTCGTGCTGCGTACCGACTCAACTGTTGCTAACATTTAGAAGCCATCTTGGGAAAACTCTGGGCAGTATCAGGGAGGAATCAAGGGGATACAATGGTCCTGATGAGAACTAAGTACTCTGATGAATAGGTACCCCCCCCCCCCAATTCAATCCAGAATCAAGAATGTAGAAACTAAATAGTCGAAGCAAAAGCGGCATATGCGAGTGTGTTTTCGTATTTTGAAACATAATTCCTGAAAAGCAGCCTGATAAACTTTCCCTGTACCATATTCGCTTATATTGGTAATCTGCCTTCAAGAAATTTCAAGACAAATATTGCCACTGATGTTTTTATTGCTGATGATGTTCGGATTGAATATTTCGATCTAGTTCAATTCGAGCGAATACGGAGTTTTGACGTAAGTGCATTAAGTTCCATTCTGATGGAAGTTCCGTTAAATTGCACCAAACTGATGAATATCACTAACTAGCTTGAAAAGTAATTCGTGCCTGATATAAATATATTAATCTCGGAACGAGTACCCTAATGAATATTGACTATTTTCAAATTACGTTTTCTTATTTGCCAGCATTACACCAATTCCTCAACAAAAGCGAATTTTGTATCTATTCCACGTTCGTTTTGAGAACGCAAACTGTTTTGATAAATAAGACTTTTCAGTAACTCCTTTCTAAGTAATTTTTAATTCAGAAGTCATCTGTGTCACTGTAGAACTAATTAACCTAATATTGAAGTCCTACTTTTATGTAGGACATGTCTTGGCTATCCTTTCTATTATAATTTATACCACTGAAGATTTCATTTGGAAATACATTTGTTTGTCACATTTCACAATTTTCAACAACTTTAGGGTTCAAAATTAATAGCAATGTAGATTCATACAATGGATGAGATGAAATATATTCTTCTGTGGCTCGGCCAACGTCGGGTATATTCAAGAATTATTTTGTTTTTAAACTTAGTGCATGATTTTATCCAAAGTGATTTACACTATTATAACGTTTCGCAAGAAGCAGCCTAACTGAAAATTTCAAGCTTTGTTTTGACTCCGCTTGAATATTGCATTCACATGTCAAATAATCTCATTATATTTGTAAGTTTTTAATAGATTCATAAAGTGTATTGACTTAGTTTAGAACCCTTCACAATAAAGTTTATTAGCATACACATTTACACAGGCATCAGCATGTAAATTTATTTTGTAAAGTAACCAAGGTTTTATATCAATTTCTGGTATATTTTTTTGAGCGACATGTGTGGAAGACACACTATTTCTTGTCATGGATAATGTAAAATAAGGTAGTGCAAAAAATTTCAGACTAGAACCTTCTGAAGGAAAACTGATAGGAGATATATCTCGAATTTTTAATAATGTATCAAACGCATCCAATAATTCCAGTATGTTATCTTTGATCAATTCTCCAATTGAACCTAAGAGAAGATTTAGCTGATAGGTGCACGGAATTATTAAGCCTTTGACTTTGATAAAATAATTTTTAATTCCAAATCAACTTGTATATCATATCATATATCGATGATTAAATTTCTTGACCTGTAAAGTTGTTATCACATGCGAAAATATCTCCAAAAGAGAACTATGGATGTTTCCTTTAACTCTGATAATTTTTTCATGACCTCATTTAGTCAGACATTGGAATCTTACATTGGGTCTTCAGATTCATAATGCAATTCAACTGTTTAACCTGAACCATCAACTTTGCGGTTTTGATCAGATCAAGTAGTTTGCGGGTGCCATCGAGCTCATTAAATTGTACACATCCACTTTTGCAGAAGCTGACAAGTTTAATAAAAACTACCTCATTTGCAGAATTCCCAAGATATTGGAATCATTCTGCCATCGCTTATTAGTTGTTAATCTTAATTACTCCTCCTTCTAACCAGCCCCATGATTTTTATCCGGGAAATAATCGCAAGACGAATTAATAGTTAATCTTACAATTCAGGTGACAATGTACATGTATTGTTAATGTGCATATCAAATATTTTTTAAGCAAAATATAGTGCGGTAATTACCGAGCGGTGACAAGTTTATAATTGCCTGTTTTATTCGTTTCAACTCCTCATTAAATGAAAATTTATAGTAGCATTGTAGACTTTAATTGCTACGAGAATGCTTGTGTTTGGGAGAAGTTGTCGAATGTGCTAAACTGAAAGAGCACTACATGACCTGTTTCCATATTCGTTCAGTCATTTGTGCAATTTTGTTCAGTTTGAAAACTTTTCCTGTGGATAACATGTTTCCCACCATAAGGTGCAATTATTATTTTCTCTTGTAAATATCCAGCTAACCATTGGGAATAAATCGAGCTTACATTTTCCTATGTCTATACATTAATACTTGACTTATTTACAGTACACATAGATCGATTAAAGCCAAAATAGGGTACTATATCAACATCGTGTGAGCCAACGATGGAATGTGGGAAGAGGAGAGAATTTCTCCTAATACGAGATTTCCAATGAACACCAATCATCGGAATATCTTTAGCAAAGTTAGAGATTGCCCACCATTCTACCATTTTCTAGACACGGAATGATAGTTCTGTGAGAGGGTGTTGTTGTTGGTGGTGATACTGAGCATAGATATTGAGGACTTCTTAGGGATTGTTGTAACTGACATCATCATATTATGGCTTGTGGCATCCCCTTTCTTGGAGAAAATACAAGAATGAGTTTTGATTGGACTACTCTATATCATTTTCAGATTTCCATTCCAAAATTCTCACCAGATTTCCATTCATTCCATCGACCTGTCTCAGTCTTGCAAATCTGACTCCATTGGATTTCGAAAGGGCTCTAGAGGAGAAAGTGGTATGAAGTGAACCATCATCTGCAAAGCTGTGTACACGACGGAAGGTCAGTTGCAACAGATCGTTGATATGGAGCAAACACAAAGTGCCGATTCAGATCCCTGTGGAACATCAGCCTTGATAGCCATTGTATCACCACATGGAGTGATATATCTGATTAACTTGATAATAAACGCCGAACTTGAGAAGGCATATTATGATGGTAGTTTCCTCAAAAGGTCCTGGTGTAAGACTCGGTCGAATGCTTTGAGATATTCAATGCTGCAACTAGAGATTCCACATATTTGCAATGAATATATGCCATACATGTGATACATAGGTAAGCAGATTTCCCCATCAAATTGCGGATTGTTCACGGTTTTGGAGTTATCTGAATATTTGATGACCTCAATATTGATTGCTTTCTCAATTACTGTAGAGGTTAAAGTTAGGTGTGCTATGAGTCTACAATTTCCAGGAAGGATATTTGTTCCTTTGGAATTGGTTTTATCTAGCTGGAAGCAAACACTTCAAGCTAGTTGTTTTTGAGAACTGTAGGCGGAATTCCATTTGCCCTATACCCTTTTCGGTATTGACATCAAGCAAAATGTGTCTAATTTTGCGCTGACGAGAGAATATTCCAGACATATAGTTATTGATGGTGGCGATATTAGGTGGTCCTTCCATATTAGTCGGCTGATTTATAATTCTGAACTGTGCATGAATGGGTTGATTCGGTTCATAGAGTGCAAGTCACTCACATAAAATGAGTCAACAGTTTAATAAGAATAAATAGTTGTGTTTCATCAGTTTCATTGATACAATTATTATTATTATTGCTTGGTGTTTCAGTTCATACCTAGGTTTCCTCAATGTATAGTGTATAACCCGCTGATTGGATATTTTTCATGTCATGTTGCCATTTGAGTGATCAAGGACTTTTCCTTCTGTGGTTTCAATGATGACTATTCATAACTGTAACTAAAATTGGGATTATCTCATTTTTGCGATTATAGAAAGAATCGGAGTTTCAGAACTATTTGAGGTCTTGTATCGTACTTACTTTCTACGAGACAAACGCGCGTATTTATTTTCTTAAAGATTTACTGTAGGTACTTCAATTCTGCCTCATGAATTCCCTAATTTCATGGACAGTTTACGCTCTTCCTAGCTCGATTGTGAATTAGACAGCGCTTTCTAAAAACTTTATAACATTTAATCGAACCCGGGTAATAAAAAATGATGCATATTCCAAAATTGCTATTAAAACAAACACATTCAATACAATTATTTTTGCAGTGGTGCACATAACATTATCTGAAAATCATTATTGATATTAGATTCGATGTCGATCCCAGGAGGAAATTTGTATAACGAAAATCAAAATCATGATGAAGAAAAAATTACCACAACGGAGTAAATAATAGTTTCAAGTTCTGAATAATAATATCGTGTTAATCAAAGATAATGATATTCAGAATTTATTTGGTAGAGTTAACCGTTTAATAGTGCAGAAAGTTATTTTATGAATTTCTCGGCCCTTAAACAAGCTAAACATCAAAATATATCATTTCAAGGAACAATAAACCATGACTAGTTGGTATAATAACTTTGATGAAAATAGCTGTAGAATTATTTGAACTAGCCAAAATGTTTTGACTGCGTTCCAAGTAGAATATCTGGCACATGGTTTTCGAATTCACCTTGCGAAGCATTGTCTAGTAAGATATTCCATATTCGGTTAGCCTCAACCCGTCATTAACAAGATTTGGTCTCCAATCTATGTAGATTTCTGCATCTACTTCTATTATGATCACATTATTTTCTTTGGATTATAAGAATCTTGTCAATTACATGTCGAAGTTATAAATTCAGAAGACGAACAAAACAACTCCACATTTCACAACAGTTCAAAATATCGATTTTCTCACACAACAAAACAATTACAACTATTTCGAAATAGCTCTGTCTTACATCAAAAAACACAGTCCACAGATAAATATCATATAGAAGATATAAACATAATTTTGAAAAGCGGTTATTGCTCTTTGAATGAAATTCAGAAAAATGTAATCAGCACGCCTCATGTGTTGATGGGAATAATCGAGATATATCAGCTGTCGATTATTAGTAATTAATAATGATTCTTGACCCAGGTATTAATTGAAATCTCGTTTTAGACAGTGATGACCATGAGACCGTAACGTATCTAAAGACGGAAATGATATGCATATGTGTTAGTGTGACCTATTTTCCGATAATTTATATATAATTATCAGTAATCGACATATTTCAAAAATCTACTAATTTGGTGGTTATAAATTAGTAGTGATCCTTTCTACCTATCTTTGGACTTTGGATAACTACAACTAAAACCTATTCATGGCTTAGTGGTATACATAAAACATTTATAATAATTTTCTACCACTATTTCTTCTATACACGGTCTCATGCATGTGCCTGATTTCATACATATACACGATGAAGAAAAATAAATTTCCACTTGATACGTAAGATTATATATTGAAAAGGTCCAAATTCTGTAGAATACACTAGAAACCTTCCAGGTATATTTTCAGAAGAGGAGATCTGTTCATGAACTAACTCTATTTTCATATTCAATGATGTTATCGTGTTCATTTGCTAACAACATTACAGCGATCATTTGCAAAGCTAGAAATATTCAGCATCTGAATTGCCTTTTTTGGTCATTTCCCTCGATGATTGTGTCAGGAATCTCCTAGCGCCGTTGAAAATAAGCATTCTTATATTCATTGTGTTTCTTTGTTTGATGTGGTCGGACTTACTACGTTATGAAGTGAGTATTCAGAGAACATTTTGCTCAAGCTTTGTCCTGACAAATTGAAAATTAATCTCTCCTTTCTTTTGGGTCTAATGCTCCAGACTGTTGCTGAAATTGTAATAATCCTTATATTTAGCATTCAAACTTTATACTCCAACCTTCGCAAGTCTAATCTAATTTCTTTCATAACTGCCTGCTATTATTTATTTTTGAAGCTGATGAAATTCAATGGAATTTAGTAATAATTACAAACTAGACAGGATCTCTCCATCATAATTGAACAGTTAGATTGAGTCGTAGGTGAGGGGTGTATTCCAATTCAGTACCTAATCAAGATTGTTAGTCCAGGCAATAAGTACGGAAAAAGACCATAATGAGAAAAAAGAATATCGTAAGTTGGAATTTCAAAATTTTTTTTGCATTTTATTCCTAATACCTCATAGATCATTCATGACTATCAAGGCCGCGGGGGTCGACCTTTCTACTCCCCCAAAACGGGGTTTCCACCCCTCAGAGGAGCATTTTTATCAAAAAAATCCAAAAGTGTAGAAAATTAATGAATTGAGAGCCGAAAATGACCCCCAGTATGTTTTTTGGGTCGCTGATCACCATTCCGGAGTTAGTTTTCTCGGGAAACTCCCTCCAGATGGGAAATTTGGAAAATAATATATAATTTATAATTTTGTTGCGTAAATTACCTCTAGTAGGTTTTTTGGGTCGCTGATCACGATTCCGCTGTTATTTTCCCCAAAAAACTCTTTCCAGATGGGAAGTTCGGGAAATTTGAGATTTTCCTGAGACGGTTATGAATAATAAAGTATAATTTTGTTGCAATAAATGACCTCTAGTAGGTTTTTTGGGTCGTTGATAACGATTCCGCTGTTAGTTTTCTCGGGAAACTCCCTCCAGATGGGAAATTTGGAAAATAATATATAATTTATAATTTTGTTGCAAAAATTACCTCTAGTTGGTTTTTTGGGTCACTGATCACGATTCCACTGTTATTTTTTCAAAACTGTCCAGATGAAAAATTCGGGAAACTTGAGATTTTCCTAAGACGGTTGTGAATAATAAAATATAATTTTGTTGCAAAAATTACCTGTAGTAGGTTTTTTGGGTCGTTGATCACGATTCCGCTGTTATTTTTCCCAAAAAACTCTTTCCAGATGGGAAGTTCGGGAAATTTGAGATTTTCCTGAGACGGTTATGATTAATAAAGTATAATTTTTTTGCAAAAAATGACCTCCAGTAGATTTTTTGGGTCGTTGATCACGATTCCGCTGTTAGTTTTCTCGGGAAACTCCCTCCAGATGGGAAATTTGTAAAATAATATATAATCTATAATTTTGTTGCAAAAATTAACTCTAGTAGGTTTTTTGGGTCGCTGATCACGAATCCACTGTTATTTTCCCCGAAAAACTGTCCGGATGGAAAATTCGGGAAATTTGAGATTTTCCTGAGACGGTTACGAATAATAAACTATAATTTTGTTGCAAAAAATGATCTCTTTTATTTCATTTTATTCCCCGAAATTGCAAAGGGAATTACAATTTTCAAGATTTTTCTTTGTGGAGAAGGTTTTCCGAGAAAACCAACAGCCAAATCATGATCAGCGACCCAAAAAACCTACTAGGCATCATCATTTTTGTAACAAAATTATATTTTATTATTCCCAAACCCAAGGAAAATCCCAAATATCCCATATGGAGGAAGATTTCCGAGAAAACTAATAGCGGATTCGTGATCAGCGACACAAAAAACATACTAGGGGTCATTTTTGTAACAAAATTATACTTTATCATCCATAAACGTATCAGGAAAATCTCAAATTTCTCGAATTTTCCATCTGGAGAGTTTTTTGGAAAAAATAACAGCGGAATCGTGATCAACGACCCAAAAAACCTACTGGAGGTCATTTTTGCAACAAAATTATACTTTATTATTCACATCCGTCTCAGGAGAATCTCAAATTTCCTGAAATTTTCAATCTGGAAAGAGTTTTTTGGGAAAAATAATAGCGGAATCTTGATCAGCGACCCAAAAAACCTGCCAGAGGTAATTTTTGCAACAAAATTATAAATTATATATTATTTTCCATATTTCCCATCTGGAGGAGAAAACTAACTGCGGAATCGTGATCAGCGACCCAAAAAACATACCAGGGGTCATTTTCGACTCTTAATTCATTAATTTTCTACACTTTCGGATTGTTTTTATAAGAATGCTCCTCTGAGGGGTCGAAATCCCGTTTTGGGGGGGGGGGGTGTAGAAAGGTCGACCCCCGCGTTCTTGATAGTCATGAATGATCTATGGGGTACTGCACTATTGGAACTGCAGTGATTGCACAAAATTCATTCCTCAGGTTGGTTCGTTTATGTAGACGTTCAAGTAATGAGTCTATGAACAAAAATTTCAACATAATTGGAAGATATAACCTTAGCTTAGAGCTATTATTGTACGCGAATTTCTTTTTCACTAAATGTTCCCCGATTGAAAACATAAAGTATACGGTGCAGTCTGTAAAATGAAAATGATATATAGTTGCGATTAGAATGAGTTCTTAATTGAAGTCGTTCAAAGGGTAATTGGAATTCTAGTGATTTTTTGTCATTTAGAAATCCTTTCCGATAACCTGTTTTCCAGAAGTGGTATTCATATTTCCTAAAATGAAAAGCAACTATGTTCAGAATGCACGGTTGTTCATATGCTTAAATAATGTGGTCATAAATTTCTTGGGCTATATTTAGTTTTGGACCCTTTCCATCGCGGTAATCGATGATTTTAATATTATACATTTCTTATTTGGGTTTTTTTACTATCCATGAGTTTTATTTATACTGCAGAGATGGGCGGATATAGAGTGTCTATTTACATATCCAGTGACTCATCAATTTGAGAAAAACGATGACTATTAGATACTAGACTTTTTCTACTGATTTTCATGTGTTTGTTGTCGTGTCCTAGGAGGCCATCTTACCGCCTAAGACTACTTCTCACCAATCATATAGTTGTGTTTTAAATCTTTCAAATTTAATCGTAACTAAACTAGGTCATACTTATATCAAGTCAAGGCAATTACAGTAAATGTAAAAGGATCAGTCCTCCTTCAGAAGTAATAAGGTTAATATTTGTTCCTGCGATTCGTTCTCAGAAAAATATGAAACGTTTGGCTCATGTATTTGATACAATTATCAAATGTGATGAAGGTATTGAGTTCTAGATATTCCAAGTTAGGTTGAACTCTTGCATTGATTTTGTTCAGAAATTATCCTATATTATAATGTAAACCAATGTATAATAGTACTTGGCATAAGTGAACTGAATATAGTTTGTTTACCAAGTAAAATACGGTAAAATGTTGTTTCAACTAAGTTAGACTGATTGTTGATAATTAACTAGTTATAAGCAGTTTTTTAAGAGTCCTAATTGACCTATTAAGATATTATAACAGTTACAGTGGTCCCTTTTCTTGGTAGTATTGATTTCAAACTCAATTAATAGTAACTTAGGCGTATATTGGTCAACTTACAACTAAAATTTCCTTAGGTAGATAATATTTCAAACAAAACATATTCATTACAAATTCAACCAAGTGGAGAATTCACTAAAGTTTACTTGTTATCCTCAACACCAGAATGTATTTGTTTCATGTTTGAGGTTTGATAAACTACTAGAGCTACCGAATCATATTTCTCGCAATTCAATAATCAGATAACTTAGACATATTCAATTTTATCAAGTTCCTAATTAAGATAGCCCTTACTGGATATTGGCAATAATTAATGCATTGATACCCAACCTATTTAATTATCTGGCTTCGCCTAGCGGACTGTACGCAACTTGCTTCACTGGTTCGGATTCAAAGAGGATTCCCTATGAGTACAGTTTAGTCGTAAACCATATACCTAATCAAAACGTTCTACTAGAGTGTTTACACGCAAATTCGTTATCTATATATAGTTAACATTATATTGGGAGGAATTCAATAAATGATCAACTGTGAATTTTTGGAATGAACATGAAAAATATCAGTGATTTAACTTATTTACAGACAAATTTCGGGAAGTGGTTGTAATCGCTCAATATTTGAAATTGAGATTTCAACGTTCCTGAACACCGCCAAAATTCATTTTTCTCATTATCATTCCTGACATTCTTAAAGATGTTGACTACAAAATTGAAACAACAAGACTCGACTCATATTATGGGTTGATTAACTCATGCGCTATATGCTGCTATTCATTCTATGTTCATTTATAAATGTTGTATAGGTGTAACAACTAAGATTCGGAAAAATAAAGGCTAGAATCCTATTTCTTGGTTGCACAAACGTACACACGTTGTATGCAAATTTTATTGACATTGTAAAATATAAATCGTAAGGTTGGTCGGTAAGGATTCTACATATACTATCTGTAAGTCACGTTACGTTTCATTTGTTATCAAATGCCGCTGCTGATATACAATGGTATCTCCCCCTAATAGTTATAGTCTAGGAGCTAGACCGATATTGATGGTATGAACATTACCCCGATGGCACTATGGTTTATCGTTAGAGGACGTTTCAATGACCAATTCATCTCACAGACCGAATTTTCCCCGGCTGCTAGATCTCGAGATACGGCATCCGCATTTTTTTTTGTTTTTGACTGGAGGTTAACCCCTTCCAAGTTGCGGCTACTTGAAAAGCATGCCATTCTTATACACTTCCACCATGTGCCATCATTTTTTATAGTGTCCGTTTATCAGGCCGACCAGTTGAAATTTAACCAAAAATGGACTGCAAGTTAACCTCCCCAAACCTGGTGGAAAATGTTCATTGGTGTTGGCAATTGTTAACATACATTATGCCATCAAAAATTATCGCCCATTTAGACCAAAAATTTTTTTTTTCATTTTGTGGATAAAACTTGCGGGTTACAAGGTAACATGATGGCACCATGTTGGAAAACTTCATTGGAGATCAAATAAAGATTTAAAACTATTGCCATCACTCTTTGCTTATTTCAACCCCCCAAAAACTCGCTAAAATCGTCCACGAAAATGAAAATAAGTTAAAGAGAGCCGTTCCGATTTTAAACCCAGCCAGAGTCGCAATAATTTACTAATTTATCATCAAATTGAACATAATATCCATATTTTTCATATCTATGGTTTATGTTACCCCCTACGACAATTTATCATACCCTCCTCACGCTGAATTAACGCCAAACATACAACTGTAATTGAGCATGTGTTTTTTTACAAAATTATTACGATACATTAATGTACCCCTCCCTCCACGACTCATTAATTCACCCCATCTCAAGTACATCATCATCCCCCTTTTAAGCAACCCCTATGCAGAACAATATTAAAAAATCAGTATTCTTAAGCTTTTTCATTACAACGTTATATAACTGTTTTATTCCTCATTACAGCACTAAACATATCACTAAAAGTAGATTATTTTCTCCAAAAAAATAGACAAAAAAAAAAATATATATATATATGATATGCATGTTATTTTGCTTCTCAAAATGAAATAAAAACATAGCATTTGAGAAAAATAACATGTTTTTTATACAATTTTGGTTGAATTACCTTGTAAATAATGAAAAACTATTCCAATTATTCTGGCGGATGAGAATCTCATTGAAATTACATGTAATATAAAAGAGTAATTTGAAGCTAAAAATATTTGTTATTGTGATAACAAATATTAGATATACATATATATATACTTATATATACATATACAGCGTTATATGCTGTATTGGGTTGCCGGGATATACTCCGCGTTGTCCTAGATTGGTTTCGATGGAAACCGTTGATATGACGACGTTTTGGCACAATCTCATGTGCCATCTTCAGGTCTTCTCTTCAGGGCTGCTGCTCTGCTTCGAGTCAACGTGAAACTGATCTCCGTTGATCCTGCTGGTGTTTTATGTATCCTTGTTATATCTGGATGATTTTGCCGGTTTGATGCGTCCGATTGAGTTTGTTGGTCTGTTGCGTTCGAGCGATTTTGTCGGTTCGTTGCGTTCGAGCGAGTTTGCCGGTCCGTTGAATTAGTCTGGTTGACTGTTCTCCTGGGTGGTTGAAGGGCTGGTTTCCAAGCAGTTGGTAATCTCTGTGTATCATCTCTTGTATTGAGATTTGAAGGTCGCTTCTCGATTCCGATAGCTTCTCTCATGATGCGTTTTCTTTTGTGCTCCAGGCTGGCTAGGACTCGGGTGTTGTCAAAATCGATTTCATCTGAAGTTTTTCTCACATGTTTGGCAAGTGATGATGTTGTTTCTTGCTTTGCGACTGCATTGCGGTGTTCTTCACGTCGAATGTTGATTCTTCTGTTAGTTTGTCCTATGTAGCTTCCTCCGCAATCTTTGCATGGTATTTCGTAGACCCCTTGTGTTTCCAGATTTATTTTGGATTTAGCGTTAGGCAGTACTTGAACAATCTTTCTTGTCGTGTTGAAACTTGTCTCAATGTTGTGTTTTTTGAGAATTCTGCTGATCTTCTCTGTATTACCTTTGACGTATGAGAGATGGGCTTTGGCGACAGGTTCTCCTTTTTCTTCTTCTGTGGTTCGATCTGTCTGGCGTCGTGGCCTTAGTGCTCGTCTGATATTGTCTTTTGAGAACCCGTTTTGTTGTAGCGTGGTTTGTATTGTCTGCATTTCTTGTTGTTTGTGGTCATTGTAGGTTAGTCGGTCTGATCTGGTTATGAGTGTTTTCATTACGGATTGAAGTTCTGCTGGATGGTGATGTGACTGGACGTTCAAGTAACGATTCATGTGTGTTGGTTTCCCGTATATGGTGTGTCCTATTCTGCCGTTTGTCTTGCTCACAAGAACATCTAGGAAGGGTAGTTGGTTGTCCTTCTCGATCTCCATTGTGAACACGATTTTTTCGTGAATCCTGTTTATGTGGCTCAGAAATGTTGCCAGTGTGGCTTCTCCGTGAGTCCAGATAACAAACGTATCGTCTACGTATCGTAGCCATAGTTTTGGTTTTTCGAGAAGGACAACCAACTACCCTTCCTAGATGTTCTTGTGAGCAAGACAAACGGCAGAATAGGACACACCATATACAGGAAACCAACATACATGAATCGTTACTTGAACGTCCAGTCACATCACCATCCAGCACAACTTCAATCCGTAATGAAAACACTCATAACCAGATCAGACCGACTAACCGACAATGACCACAAACAACAAGAAATGCAGACAATACAAACCACGCTACAGCAAAACGGGTTCTCAAAAGACAATATCAGACGATCACTAAGGCCACGACGCCAGACAGATCGAACCACAGAAGAAGAAAAAGGAGAACCTGTCGCCAAAGCCCATCTCCCATACGTCAAAGGTACTTACAGAGAAGATCAGCAGAATCCTCAAATAACACAACATTGAGACAAGTTTCAACACGACAAGAAAGATTGGTCAAATACTGCCCAACGCTAAATCCAAAATAAATCCTGAAACACAAGGGGTCTACGAAATTCCATGCAAAGATTGCGGAGGAAGCTACATAGGACAAACTAACAGAAGAATCAACATTCGACGTGAAGAACACCACAATGCAGTCGCAAAGCAATAAACAACTTCATCACTTGCCGAACATGTGAGAAAAACTCCACATGAAATCGATTTTGACAACACCCGAGTCCTAGCCAGCCTGGAGCACAAAAGAAAACGCATCATAAGAGAAGCTATCGAAATCGAGAAGCGACCTTCAAATCTTAATACAAGAGATGATACACAGAGACTCCCAACTGCTTGGAAACCAGCCCTTCAACCACCCAGGAGAACAGTCAACCAGACTAACTCAACGGACCGGCAAACTCGCTCGAACGCAACGAAACGAGAAAATCGCTCGAACGCAACAAACCAACAAACTCAATCAGACGCATCAAACCGGCAAAATCATCCAGATGTAACAATGATACATAAAACACCAACAGGATCAACGGAGATCAGTTTCAAGTTAACTCGAAGCAGAGCAGCAGCCCTGAAGAAAAGACCTGAAGATGGCACATGAGATTGTGCCGAAACGTCGTCACATCAACGGTTCCTATGGAAACCAATCTACGACAACGCGGAGTATATCCCGGCAACCCAACAGTTGTTGATCCAGGGTGATTTTGGTTTACAATGAGTATACTTTGTTTTTAATGGTGCATGTATATCAAAAGCATCTGATATATATTTATTGAAGTACTCAATTTTCAAATGTATATCGTTAATTTTATATATATAGTGAAAAGGAAAAGTTTTAAGATAAGACTGAAATTCATTAATGTCAAAGTATTCAAAATCGCGATAGGTATAAAAAAGTTTAGTTTGGGGAATATTTACTTTAATATTACAAAAAATAAGAGAGTGGTCTGTGAAATCATATTCTAAAACACCAGAGTTCAAAATGATAGATGGATCGGATGTAATTATAAGATCAATTAGTGTGTGAGATGTGCTAGTACTCATAGTGGGTTGAGTAATTATCTGTGTCAATTCCAGTGAGCTAAGTAGATCATTTAAGTAAGTTGTACCACTATTTTCAAATTTTAACATGTCAATGTTAAAATCACCTAGACAGAAAATATTATCGGAAATAGATGAGCAATACATAATTGTATCTTCGGAATGTTCTAGGAATTGCTTATAATTGCACGTGGGTGGCTTATAGGCAACTCCAAATATAAACCTTTCCTTAGATATACTTGCACATATCCAAAGTTGTTCAATGAAATCATTACAATCAACTATTTTAAATTGGATTGTGTTGCAGATGTATAATGCCACTCCACCGCCCCTGTCTTGTCTGTCCTTACGTATTACTTTATAGCCATCAATTTGCAATCTATCTTCTAAATCATCTTGTGACAGCCAAGTTTCGCTTAAAACTAAAATGTGAAACTGCTTTTCTTCAAGCATTTGCTTAATTTCTGAAATTTTTGGTATTAAAGACCTAATATTCAAATGTGCAATTGATAATGAGTTTTTCATGATGATTCGTTCATATTATATTTACTAGCTGGAAAACAGGAAATCCACTTCAGTATTTATAGCAGAATTGAAAAAGATGAAGATAAAAATAAAGAAATGTACAATCGATTTCACACGTTTTTTACTTTTAGATAAAGAATATTAATTAATTTATGGTTTCTTAGCAAGTATTAGTACAAGAGAGTAGATTCTAAGGTGAACTCATCACTCCTTTTGTAATTCCAATTTGGACTTGTGAAAGTCATTTAAAGTTTTAAATTTATATAGCTTATTATTAGTTTTGAACATTATCGTACCTCCATTCGACCACACGTTCTTAATCCCATATTGCTCACCGACAGTTTTTAAAACACCAATCCTTCTTGAAGTTAGGTCTTCACGGCATACAAGTCTAGTTCCTTTTAACTTACAGAATCTGGCAATAATTGGTTGGCAAGTACCTTCTTTACTTGCTAGTCTATGACAAAAGTCGATAACATCCGTTGAAATTTTGATACCCAGTTTAGATTTGCACAAGTTTATTATAGTTTCTTCCGTATTTTCATTTTCATTCTTCGGAACTCCATAAAATCTTAGATTATTACGTCTTGAATATTGTTCTAATTCATCATGAGCTGATACTAATTCATTTTCTAATGACTCAACCTTACTTTCTATAACCTTGATTTCCTTTTGCACTTGAATGTTAATTTTGTTCCATAATTTGTCTACTAAATTTTGTAGAAAATTTTCAGATGTAAGTACTTCTTCGACAATCCTTTGGATAAGTTCATCATCTTCACGTAAATTAGATCTTGTATTTTCCGGGGGTGGCATAGTGGATGCTAATTTTAATTCAAAACTACAGATTGATAATGATAATTAAGGAGTAACAGATGGCACGTCTACTCGACACGACAACACATTATATAATACCGTAATGACTTTTGAAAACGAAACCATGCTCAATTACAGTAGTATGTTAGTATGTTTCACGTTAATTCAGCGTGGAGTGGGTATAATAAATGGTTGTAGGGGGGTAAAATAAACCATCAATATGAAAAATATGGATATTATGGCCAATTTTATGATAAAATAGTCAATTTTCGAAAGTCTAGTTGGGTTTAAAATCGAAATGGCTTTTTTTTATTTTTTTTTATTTTGCCGGATGGTTTTAGGGAGTTTTGGAGGTTGAAATAGGCAAGGAGTGATGGCAATAATTTTAAATCTTCATTTGACCTCCAATAAAGTTATTTAACATGGTGCCATCATGTTGCCTTGTAACCCGCAAGTTTTATCCACAAAATGAAAAAAAGAAACGTTTCGGTCCAAATAATGGCCAATCACTCGAACATGAACCGACAACTTTTGATGGCATAGGGTATGTTAACAATTGCCAACATCAATGAACATTCTACACCAGGTTTGGGATGGTTAACTTGCAGTCCATTTTCGGTCCAATTTTAACTGGTCGGTATCATGAACGGACACGATAAAAAATGATGGCACATGGTGGAAGTGTATAAAAATGGCATGCTCTTCGAGTAACCGCAACTTGGAAAGGGTTAACCTCCAGTCAAAAACAAAAAAAAATGCGGATGCCGTATCTCGAGATCTAGCAGCCGGGGAGAATTCGGTCTGTGAGATGAATTGGTCATTGAACCGTCCTCTAACGATAAACCATAGTGCCATCGGGTTAATGTTCAGACCATCAATATCGGTCTAGCTCCTAGACTATTACGAAATCAGTACTCTTTAGATAATAATATCGACCACTTGCCTTTCTAAGATTTAATTTCTGCAATATTCATGTCTGTGTGAATACCAAATACATACTCCTGAGTTACGGAGTATGATAATGTCAGCTCAAGCCAATATTTGAATCAATCAAGAAAATAGAAAGATTTTGTGCTCGCTTCCTAGACAGAGTCTTGATTTTTAATTAAATATGATATTACCAAGTCTGGTTAAATGAACAAAGAAGTTGAAGCTCAGTACTTTGAAAGGATAGGAATGTAGATTTATAACGGAATTATTGGAGATGGCCCTTCAACGTTAGAGCTTCTTCTCGTATTTATGATTTTCAATATCTAGACGAGCCAAACGCGTGTCCGAGTGCTGACGTAAATGCATGGTATTCGATGAAATATAGTGAAATTCTCATTTATTGACCTGAAAGCGGAGCGAGCTGCTAATTCCAGAGACTATTTTCATTTGTCCCGCTGGATAAAGGCACTAAAATTCAACAAAATCTCTTATAACGTCCGCTTACTTCCAATAACAGAATGAGCTGACGATAATCCGTTAAATCAACCGGCATGGGCTGGTGGGTGCCAACTAAACTTCGCTGATTGTTAGTTTATTTAAATTACATTCATTCTATGCCGGTTATTTCTGCCGCCAAAGTTTTTATTCTTCGACTTAAAATAAATTGTTGTAGTTTGAAGTTGCGTCACAGCGGTTCAACGAGTTAATTAGATATATTAATCACTTTTTATTAGCGATCCCCGAGAGTATAATGTTGGGGAGTGTTCGCAGATTTCATCTCTAAGTTGTAATTATGCCGGGGCCGGGCCGTAGCCCAGCCCGCGTGTCGCTACAGTCGGCGCATTGTCGCCCAGCCGACGTACTCACCTAGACGTAATTATCGTTACGCAGCTCTTGCATTGCCGCACTCTCTTTTATTGCCCCTATAAATCGCTCCTTGTGAACGATAAATTCTACCACCTAAAATACAGTGGCCTTTTAAATACCGATATCGCATTTTATAAAAGTAAAACACGGCGCCTTCCGACATGCCTTTAACGAGTAAATCCTCCCTGTCAAAGTCCTGCATTTTTTCTACCTGTGGTATTAACCTTTCTGCCAGCAATAGCGCCATTGCAAACACTAGTCGCTTCAAGCATGAATTTTCAATCATTTAAGGTTATAACTTTATCTCCCAGATCTGAAACTTAACAAGCATGAACACCCCTTATGCTTGAATATGTGTCTTATCGATTGCGTGATGCTCATAGGTTATTATAGTTACTTTCATCTTATGCATTTGAAATATTGAAAATTATAAAGTCCGAAATAATGTGTGTGTCATTCCAGCAATTGCTCCTTCTCCACACAATTTCTGATAAAACCAGTGACCGCGTAGAAGGGCTTCCAAGAATTCATTACATTTAGAATTTGTTAGAACTGATAAAAGTCATGATACCTGTTTCGCTCCAAATCAATGTGTAATTTCTGCAGACTCGTTCTCTTTTCTCTCAGATAGATCCATCCCTTTGATAGTAAAGTCTCTTTCGATACGATGACTATCAAAGCCGTTGTTCCACAGGGATATTTCTTGGTATCAACTATGTCTCTACTCCATATCAACTATCTGTTGGAAGTGATCTCCTGTAACGTCCACAGATTTATGGATGATGGTCCATTCCATACAGCTTTCTCCTGTAGAGCACATATATCATCTAATAAAGCCAAAGGTGCAAAACAGAGATAGGTTGATGCAATAGATTCAGGTTCAATTTTGAAATTGGGATCTAGTAGAGCTTGATGCAACCAAAACGCAAGCTGGTAGTTTCTCCAGGAAGGCATATCTCAGAATTTCCTCTCCCAAAATTCCATCTATGGCTCACACGATTTTCTACGAACATTATAGGTTTTCCTCTCGTGTAGTCAACATATAAGAGAATAATGTGTTCCGAGAGCATATTTCAATACCCATACATAACTCAAAATTATTCAAGATTCAAGTAAGTTGACGATTGAAATTAGCCACTAGATTGACCCCAACTATTAGATTACATCTCCAGTTGTATTCGTTAAGTTAATCATGTATCACATTTTTTATTAAGAAATAATACCAGAATACCAAGCGAGCACACTAAGAATATGAGCTCCTTCCAAGCCAGTTGCACATTAAGACGATTCAAGTTTCCAATTTTATTCTAAACACGAATCACATTTACATATATTTCTCCTCCCACAAGCCATACCTTGTTTCAAACATCGTTTTAACATATGAATGATTCTGTCTAGAAACCGTGAATAACTTTTACCCAGGGCACATAATCCCATCTTCTCTAACACGAGATGCTATTCATTGTCGACATCAGGTGAGGGAAAAATTCTTCATTCTAGAACGGATGAAACAATATATAAATTTTGATATGGAATGAATTCTCATTCTTGGTTTATGTTATCGCAAAAATACAATTCCGTTCTATTTAAGCGATAAGAATCAGAAATCTAAGTGAATATAAACGGAGTTGTGAGGCAGAAAAAGAGTAACGGGAAATATCTTTAAACGTAAAATGGTCATAAAAGGAAAGTAGGTTTCCTAGCAAGATACACGAAACTGTCTACTTCCGAATTTTCAGATCATTGCCATCAAAATGGTTTTGGCTGAACCCCAAATTTGAAACTTGGCAAAATCTCCAAAAATTGTAAGATATTCAGTATTCACCAACCATGTATGCATACTCCACAATATGATCTCGATAGACGGTGAATACCGATCTACACTACAAAAGTTACTGATTTATGTTTAGTGAAGGTAAAGGTGATATGATGAAACTCACCATACGTTGTCTTGGCCTATCAAAATAGAATTACGTTACTGTATTTCAATAAAACGTTTAGGATCTACGTTATTGACAAACTTCAATTGGAATCGATATCTAATATTTTCGTAATAACGGAATAGACACAAATCAAAGTAGATTAAAAACCACAATATGAGGCTAAACGAGAGAGTTATATCCGTTCTATTAGATTTGGAACCTGGGTTTGGAACAATGCAATATCATAATTGAGTTCAAAATGTTAAATATATATTATGCTCATGATGCACTGTCATTAATATTCCCTTCATACATTTTGATTCATTATCTACCGGTATTGGAATACAGGGTATCAATATGATCATTTACATAGCTGAATTACAATGGATATTCAAAATGTCTCCAACCGATTTCATGTATCTTTGAATGTATAGCTCAAAGCTCACAACAAATCATGTACAACATGTAACTTTAATATTGAATCTTTCTGTTATACTGCATCTCCTGGAATTCATCTCATTATTATCCTACTTCAATTTTTGAGAGGAACATTCTGATTCATCTGGATGTTTCACTCTGGATAATCTTCAAAGGAAAAGGAACTATCAAAATCTGTATACTCTGTGAAAATTACGGGGGTTGAAAGTTGACTCTAATCTTGAGCAAAGCACTTCTAATTTCCGGCCGTATACTTAAGACGTATTCAGTCCCAAACTTCATATTTTAAGCATATGGATAATTCTTTGATCTAGGTCACAAACTGTTAAGCCCCTACTATACAAGAGCATAATTATAGGCAACCTCAGAGTTGAATAAACAATTACAGATGAGAGAAGGGACACGATAATTAGAATTTAAGATTGGGCTTTCGGTGCTAAGGTACGGAAGTAAGGGGCACTGTGAAACGACTGACTGTAAAACACAGGAAATTAATTATTATCATCCCTGGTTTCGAGCCAAGTAATGACTCTGTAAATAACAGTCGCGCTACGAAGAGACACCAAAAATATTGCAATTAATGACACAAGAAATGCTTCAAGAAAATGAAAAATTTAATAACTCACACTCCTTCGCCAAAATTTCAAGTTGTTTATTATATTCCCAAGAACTATATCGTACAGCCGACGTGTAAGCATATTATGGCCCTCACTGAGAGGAAATGCTTCGGTGTCAACTTATTTGTTTTGGAAGTAACCATCGTCGACATTTAATTGTTTTATAATTTGATTATATGATCAACTAATTATTTTAAAGTGATCCCGAAAAATATATCTGGAATTAAGTATCAGTAGATGTAAAAGGGGAAGGATACAAATTAATATACAAAATCTGAATAAAATCTCACAAATTGAAAGATTGTACATACTGTACCCTCTTCTAATGGTGAAATTAACTGTGATACATAGATCTTCAACTTCCCTAGGAACCAAAAATTTCAAATGATGAGAAGCATATATTTTCAAGTGGAAAGACGTGAAAATATATTCTATATCATTACATTGAAAGTTTATTCGAATTGACAATATGTGTGTTTCACAAGGGTCGACACAAGGACCTTCATTATATTACATATATTGAATTTAAATCAGCGGTATATATTGATTTAATAGGTCAGACAAAGATGGGGATAAATGGACGTTCTATTTATATCGCGTCTGCCAGACGTCTAACTGGGCCATATGCATGTTGCATTCGAATGATTTGGTTGTGTTGACCATAACATAATTATCTGAAGATGATGCTGTCAGTGTCACTGCGATCTGCCTTATTCCCTTGATGATGAATAGGAAATCGAAACAGCAGTGCATGATAACAAACCAGAGATGGTTTCTTAGAAACGATAAGCCCTGTATAACGTAATATTGTATAGAATATAAATAAAATTGCAATAAACCGATCAACATATGAGGGTATTATATGACAAAGGCTATTTGTGTGATGAAAAATTTGAATATCGGTATGAAATGGCAATAAAAAAGTGTATTCATGATATCTATTATTGAAAAATATCATGAGATAAAACTCATTCTTGATTCTAGTGGAGTTTATGAAATGTAGCAGGAAATTTTGAACGTAAATAAAACATTAGTGTCGGAATATTTTGTGCTTAATTGTTTGTTTTTGAAGCGTTCAAACAATGTACTGAACATTTGACCAAATATCGCTAATTCCACCCGGCGTCAAATTAAACAAAATCATACGCTTAATTCTTATAATTCCATCACTCATCATAACTCATTCATGTATTTTTATTCGCATTTTCATGCACGTTGAACAATAGTTCTCGAGGTCATTCAATTTGTTGGCATTGTCTATTCATGGTAATTGTTGTAATGATAATTGTTCCCGACATATATGTAGAGCTTCTACGCTCAATAAAATCAACATATTCATTTACTCCGGGCCCTCAACTGAATTTGCATAATTGAAGACGTTCAATTCCAACGATGAAGTGAAATAAACAATCATCATATTCTTCTCTGGAAAAAGATCCATCCACCAGTTGATTTGACTGATTTTTCGGAGGAAGATTAAATCTCTTGGAAAGAGAACATTAGCAATTTTCCTCTATTCAGCATCATGTTGGTGATATTTTCAGTCTAAGCAATGAGGAAGTAGAATTTTTTCGGAAAAAAGCGTCAATTGAATGTATTTCCAAACGTATAGAACTGAAAATGAAAGCTTATGAGGCTGATCCTAGTATTTTACTTTTGCGCCTCTATATTGTAGAAAGACCGAAATGTCTAATGCCATCTACCTGTAAGTAGATCTCTCACAACAATCAATCAATCAATTGAGCAGAACGAGGGCGGACAAGTCCAGAGCAGTTAGACCGCCTGATTGAATCCATTGTGCGCCACTTGATACCAATATTCAGTCCAGCAGACCTAAGACAATGCCGAAGGCTAGAATTCTGAATGAACCGATGTCTCTTACGTTCTCAAGTGGCATGTATGCGCTGCCGAGGTGTATCCTAACAGACGCCAGTACTGGACATTCTGCAAGGATATGAGAGGCAGTTTCGTTCGTCTCTTCTCATCTACTACAACCTGTGTCTTCAACGATGCCCATTGAGTGTAGATGTTTGTGTGTCCAGTGAGGGGTCCTGTCGCCAGTTTCAAGCCTCTTCTGCTAATAGAGAGAAGGATTTTTGAGCGTTTGAGCGAGAACTTCGCGATGTGGAACCTGCCTCCTACCGGGGGCACTGCGCAAAACCGAGAGCCACTATCTATCCAGTAGTTCTCTGAGGACATTCAGAAATCTAAGTAATATACATTGACTCATTGATTACTAGCACTTCACATAATGGAATGTTGAATACTTGAGTAGCAAATGGTGGCACCAAACAAATGTAACTATCGAGAAATAAAAAATGCTTTCTTGTTAGCTTTCGCCACTGACATAGTGATAGGGAGACTAAAATTTCCAAATTGTAGCACTCTGTTATATAATGAATTCATCAAATGGAAGAACATGCACCCTGGCAATGGGCAGAATACAGGTCTTGACACTATGTACCATGGTTAATAATAATCTGAGGATAAACCTAACGTTAGACTCAACTTTCTCATCATCAACGTATTAATTGCAACAGTTTCATAAGAATCAAAGATATCGTCGACCAAAATCGATATTTTTCCATGCACTTTTGTGCAAAAATCTAATATTCAAAAAAGTTAGGACAATCGCTGGAATTTTCTCAGCAGGATCTTCGAAGGATGCCAATACAAATTATAACTATATAATTCCTACAGAACATGATTGTATGAGGGTCACTGTTTATAGGATGATCAGAAATCAGGGACTTAAAACGCTCTACCGTGGTCAATCATAATCTAAGGATAAAACTAACGTTCGACTTGAATTTCTCATCATCGAAAACGAATTAAACCCAAGTTTCACCAGAATCGATGAGGTCAACCAAATTGGTTTGATTATTTAAACTTAAAAATAAGAAGAGGTGCAAAGCTCATTTCATTTTACTTACCAAGCTTGTACACATTAGAGGGTATTATGTTTGTACTGATCAATATACTAAAATGATAAGTAGATAAGTTCAAATTCGACAAGATATTCCGTAACTCTTCCTCCACATAAACAATATTCTCTCCAAAGTTCCCCAGAGAAGCTGTAAA
Organism: Endomychus coccineus; assembly: GCA_958510875.1. NCBI lineage: Eukaryota > Metazoa > Arthropoda > Insecta > Coleoptera > Endomychidae > Endomychus > Endomychus coccineus. The sequence goes on along the minus strand of OY294071.1, from coordinate 36,893,841 downwards.
GCATTTCTGTTGGCTTTTTTAATTTTGTAGCAAATTTATGAGTCTGAGAATGGAATAGAATGAGAACATCAAAGAACTGCAGTAATTTGATTATCCAGAGAAATAAACCTGCTCATATTAGGTTTGAAGAAAAACATCCATTACTGGTTCAGGTGAACTATTTCATTTGTCATGTTTTATGTGATTCCGCTTTGCTTCCTCTCTCGTAGATACGTGTTTCTTTTATTACCACGAAATGTTGTGATCTGTCAGGCTACATTGGAAGATGATTACATCGCAAGAACGAGTTCAATATTGTTACCATGAGTTAACCATACTTTCAATATTGACAAATTGCACATTATGGATTATTATAATTTACGTTTGGATTAGAAACTCCACATTATTGAGTATAATATTTGGAGAAAAAGGTATGACTGGTCAAAGTGATTATACATTTTTCATTGAATGTAAAATTACACATTAACAAATCGAAAATTTTGTAGCATGGACATAGATTGTCTTATAGAAATGAATAAGGTGAAGCGAAGAGAGGCATAACGACTTCTGTACCACTTGTTAATCTTCCGTGAAATCCATCCAAACATTCCAACCTTGAGTTAATGATGGATTATATCAGATGGTGTAAAATGATTGACATTCTCAATAATACAGTTTAACATACCCTCTAGAGGGCTTTTAGACGGAGAACGTATGTTGCGCATCTCGTAGCAGGGAATAAATGAACCAAATAGATTAGCAGTGTTTTCCAGATCGAGCAAAAGCCTTCGTGGTTCCAAACTGAAGGCTTCGTCCCGCCTTTAACGTGTAAAGCTAAATGGGCCCGACAAGGTCTAGTAGAGAGTGTAGATAATCGGGACACCCGGACAGATGAATACAATAGAAAGACCCCAAAATCCACGTTTATTAATGATCTGTTATGGTAAAAACTTGCGAAACTCCCTATAAATAACGAAATATCATTTTTGTTGGAGAAGTTCGGATTCAGCATTACTGAAACTATGAAGTTAATTATATTGAGTGGAAAGACTTACACCTTTTATATATTGCAGTTGTTGAGCAATACAGTTATATAGTTTGGCCGCAATTTCATTGATACTTCCATAATCTTCTCTATTTATAGGTCACTATGTTGTGACGTCACAAGCGCAGGAAGTGGACACACAAATCCATCCAGGAAATCTTGCTTTCAATCTTACGGCAGATAACTTTGTGGTTCATAAATCTTACAAAAATATAGTTGCGATTCCGACATCTTAATTAATTGCTTGTTGATAAATGATACCGTTTTGCGATGTATGTAGACATGACGTTTCCAGCCGATCTCAACAGAAAATTCTATTCGTTACAAATTGTTTGGTGATCAAATTAGATGTCACTGTTCATCAAAAAATATTATACGATTTCTAGAAAATTCTTATGATCGAAAGATTATGATGTCATTCTAAATTATGTGATAAATTTCTTCAATAATTTAGTCCTTTATTGTTAAGATCTCAATTCCCCGTTGTTTTAATTGTTTAATTTTTTGGTAGTTTGCATCATCAAAAATGTATGTGAAACTATAAAGCTAAGCGTTTGCGGTCTTATCTCCATGGATTTGAAGATTAGTTAATGTAAATTCATTTTACAATTATGTAGAATTGAGAAATAGAATACAAATTGGAATTTACACGAGCTGCAAAGCTTACTTGCTGACCATTGTTTCGTCACAGAGTGACATTATCAAAACGAGTAATCAACTAAGTTACAGATAGAAATGTTAACCTTAAATTTGCTACAATAGTATGATGTAGGGGGAGCTATTGTTTGGAAAGAGGAAGTTATTTACAATATACTCAATAATAGGCGAGTTATAAATATCAGGTTGGTCATTTAATATGAAATTACTACTCATATCTCATGCCATCTATGAATAGATGTCCTACTTTCGTGGTGGTCTCTTTACCACGTTGTAGGCCGGTTATGACAACCTTCAACAGAGATCCTTCAGTATCGTTGCAAACTTACTCGTTCCACTGATGAGCTCTATGAGAATAGCGAAACAGCTGTCTGGAACTATAAGTTTATCATTGTTATCTGGCAAAAGCCAACATGAGATGAATAGGTATATTCATATATTCATTTGTTTATGGTTCTCTTACACATCAGGAAATATTAAGTCCCACTTTTTAAAGATCAAAACCTCTTCAAGTTTAATGTGTAAAAAATTCAAAAATATGTTATGCTGATGATGTGATAGCCTGTTATCTGATAACTCTCTTGATAATGTCACTGTGTGACGAAACAATCGGCAAGTAAGCCTTGCAGTCTGGAGGAATTTGAATTTCTGTTTTGTTTCACTATTCTCAATACGTTTGTGGACTCCTCCAGGGACGAAATCCAACTTCTGAATGACGTATTGAGTTGTGAGTTGAGGCTCATATTCGATAATGATTCTAGTGGAATCGTACTATTTCGGTGAACAGTATATTATAATACCGACCACAGTCATGCAATCGTAGACATGCTGTATATGTTGCCTTCATCTAAATCATTCTTCCATTTCTGAACATGCAATGTCTAATCTAATATGAGGGTGAACAATGCTCCATAAGTTGTCTTATATCAGATCGTAATGCGAATGCAATTATCGATTTTCAACAGAACATGCTGTGATCTGTGATTATCTTCCTCAATAACGTATATTTAGGAATTAGATGTTGGCACGCGTCGCCGATCAATAATTATTTTTGACGGGATGGAATTAGGAAATTTATATTTGCCCAATCTTTAGGAATTACTACCTTTGCAGTCTTTATTGCGTGGATTAATACATTCCATAGTCAACGAACAATTTAAACTATTCCAAGTAGAAATTAATGAGGCGGTGGGCAAATCATGTCAAATTTTGATGTGAAAAAAATATTTGGTTGCAAAGTCGATGTAATAAATAGAAATTTGGCAAGAAGGATGAGCCCATGAGAAGAGCGGAACAGCTGGCTGAAATTATTAGATGTGTTGTCACTGTTCAACCTGGAGAATCAAACACTTTATTTATCATAGAGTAACCTGGTCCGCCATCTTTTTCTCAGTACTCTCGGTGCATGCTATCCCAGCTCTAACCTCACTAATTGGATTGGAGTATGATAAACAACGCTCTCCGCACTAGTTGACCTATTGCGTGACCACGTCATCTGGCAAATGCAATAGTGACACTATTAGCGAAATCCGGGTCCAAATTAGAAAACAGAAAACAATTTCAATATTCAAAACACAATTTATTACAGACAAGGCTATTGTCTAAGTTTGCAAGAGAATAAGTTCTGACAATACTACAACATTATGGTGTGATTAATATACAAATTAATGTTTCCGTGCAAGCGGAACACGGTTAACAGTTTTAAAATCGAGGAAATTGAAACAACCTGAACGTTAGACTCTAACTATCGAAAATTGTCTAACTTATGCTAATCACGTATCTGACGAGGTTCATCAAATACCAAGATCGACGTTGTGATACATGAATGTAAATTTCTATCGAATCTTGCTCACATAGAAAACGTCGTGAATGCTTCGTAATCAATATTTTATTCTCGGAGTTTACAAGCAGGTAATGGAAATATTAAGAAAGATCATAAATTTATTTTTCTTTCAGATACGAGTTCGTTTCTCTGACGATATTCACTAGCACAGCAATATATTTAACCTGAACAGGCGATTCTAAACCATTTCTTGGAAATTTTATATACATATTAACGAATAATTTGTATTCAAATACAGTCAATACTGTGAAGTAATATGCTTCTGATGTTTGAAATTTGCATTTAGATAGTTTAAGATTGAAGCTACATAATATTTATACATATAGAGAAAATTCTCTGAATGTATACAGATTGAGTCAAATGAGAATAGCATGTATCCCCAACCTGAAAATGTGTGATTTATAAGGGACATGTCAGTACCTCTTAACTCATGACACATACCAGTATTTTTACTAGAGATGGGCAAAACTGTTATTTCCAGATATAAATACCATAATCATATTGCCATTATTGCTATTTCTGTCTCAAATCTCAAAATAAATGTTTCGAATAAGAGGTACAAAATGGCAGTTGCTATTTCATATTAAACAAAATGCTTTTATGAAATAACGGTTGGTAAATAACAACAGATCGCTGAATGGCATTCCATATCTAATTTTTACTAACAATTCGACCTATGTAATGCACACTCTTCCTTTTTCTATCGATCAACACAAGTTCTTATTCTGTTTATCTTATTAACAATACGATGCGTCTGACTCTCTCATACGCTCACATTAATCCTATACACTGCTCAATCTGTCCCGATCTATATAGCTACTGAGTTGAATAAAAACCGCAATACCAAGTATTAGTCAACAAATGTATTTTATATCTGAATTCAGATATAACAAAGACATGATTGAAGTTTCAACAGGAAATCTCAACGTCACCTCGGTTTTTTGCGGTTTTCATTTTAAAAGTGCATGTTTTGGATCATTTTTTGGGACAAATAGATACATTTATGTCAATCCTGTTGCTGCTTTTCTGTAAACATTATCTACAATACCCATATTTAACAAATTCTAAATTATCGTTAATTGAGTGATTTTGATAGTGACAGTATTGTTGGTATGAGGGAGGCCGAATTTTCTCATAAAAAATTGCCAACCACGTAGATGGCCTTCGATATGTTGCCTCAGGTAGTTTGAAGAATGTGTTCATGGGCCTCGTAGCGGATGAGGATGTCCTGGGGTGACCACAGGTCACGAAGAACGCTCTCCGTGCGCGGTAAAGGACATATTTTCCACATAACGTGCTTTAGGAAATTATTAGAGGAAAACTCTAGAATGAAGATGTCTCTCCAAGGCCTCCGTATATCGACGAATATGATCCTATGGACGTCATTCTTGCCGACCGTTTCTATGCTTACCCCTTACTCCAATTTATCGTGCCCGCAGGCTGGAATGGTGTAATGAACGGAAACACCGGGGACGCGAATGGCATCAAGTGATCTTTGGAACTGTTTGCAAGCCTATGATGGACATTTTCTATGATTTATTCTATGACTATTCAGTAATGAAACACTTCCCGATGATTGAGAGTATAATAATGAAAATAGAATATCCTGCATGCAGAAATGATCCAATTTGAGGAACAATTAAAATTTACAGTAGTCCGTATTCGAGTAGTTATTAATGTCGCTTCAGCAACGAATCCTGCATGAAGGAAATAAATTACGTTCTTTCAGTTTCGAAGTAATGCATAGTTCAACAGAACTGCCAGTATAATGTGTTGCAATTTTGATGAATATCATCAGTTGGTGCATCTGCAAATTCATATAAAATCCAATTTAAATACTTCGTCCAACTTCTTTGTTCTTGACGTATCATTTTGAAAGAAGAAACCACGAATTTTCCGAACTTTTAACTTCTTCAACAAGGTGCCAAGTTTTACTAAGTATTAATTATGAACGTTCCAATTTGCCTCATATACAACAGAAAAGTAGATTCAATTTCTAAATATGAAAACCATAATATGATTAAGGAATTAATTATTCTTTAATCCATGTTCTTATACAAGACAGAATGGGCAAAAATAAGGCTGACAACTTTATTTGCTTATATTTTTGAACAGTTGCATCACAGTTCATTTTAAATCTTTTTACTCCACTCAATATACGTAATACGTAATATGAGTAAGCAAATGTAATTAGCCTAAAAAAAATGTCTTGTTTGTTTCTATTTGGAAATAATTATCCACGCTCCCAGTGGATTTCAAGTATGCTTACGTCTGAATTATTGTGTTTAGTCACTGAACAGTTTGAGACTAAGTGAAGGAACAATTACATTTTGCATTCAAGTAATCAGTATTCCGAAACAGTTAGAATTTTCTGCATTAAAGAGTCTTTACCAAAACAGTGTTGCTGATCCATAAATTACGTTTTTTAATATTCTACGGCTGTTAATGTAGTTTCATTAGGAGCTTTTTAACCCGGGATCTTCATTTAGTCGATGCCTGTTTGTTATTTAAATCTCTCCAGATGTTTCTGTTCCAACGGTAATTTTCTCATTAAACTGAGGTGTTAAGCAATTTGTTTCGGAACTGTACAATTTTCCTGCATATCTGTTATGTAGTGCGTTGTTTTTGTTCGAATGTTCTTCTAACAAACATTTTAATTCAGTGGAAGCTTATTTACCATTATAACTAACTTAATGAATAACCCATTACTACAAGATATTCATAAAGAAACTGTTGCACAAACCTGCTAACATTCATAACACATGATACAAATATACAACTAACATACACATAGTATAGTAACAATTGTCCAGAGCTATCCTTTACAGTTAATACATAAACATGACATTAATCATTCCTTTTTATTTTAGACGGCGCATACAAGTTTTGTTGCAACTACATTTTACGATTATCGATGCTTTGCATCATTTTAATATGCATTTGAACGTGCGCTACAAATGTAAACAAACGAATTATTTATGGGAAATATGTTTTAGTGGATAGAGATATGGATACAAAATATATCAACTCCAATGAACAACTGTAAACTGTAAATCTACATTTTCCCTATATATACATTATTATTAAACATTCAAATCCCCTTGAAGTTCATTTTCGATTGTTAGTATTGTAACAAATTATATACTACCTACTTACTAATATTATCATTATATATTGCTGTACGGAAAATTTGATTTTGTCGCTACCATTCTTCATCAGAATCCAAGGTTGTTCTAGTACTTACTTCTCATTTTGGTCATTGTACCCCCTCCATGGGGTACGGCCTTTCGGTATGTTCCTAGCTACACCCTATACTCCAGCAAGTGAACGAAAAACTGGCGAATCAAGTGGAAAAATTTGGGTTATTTTTCCTTCATTTACTGACCTACTGGGTGTGTAACGAACAAGACCACTGGGCGCTGTCTCTCTCATACAACGCTCGGCCAGATCTCACCCACTAGGAACTCTCTAATGTATTTTCAGCTAGTATTTTTGTTCCGCTATCTGTAAGGAATTCAATATATCCTCCTTTACTTCTCTTGTACCATAGTCCTATTAAATAAAAATGTTGTGTAGATGCTGTTGTCATTTCCTCTACGTGGGTAGAAGAGCATTGCTTTTATAGCTGTTATGTATGTTGTTCGTGTGATTGATGTGAAGCCATCTTCGGAAATAGGTTCCATGTCTTTCCGATTCGTTTTCCAAACTTGCTTTTCGCAACTCCCTGCCGAATGAAACCCCTAGGTCAACTTGCCAGCGAAGATTCTACCAAAGTATTCAACTTCCGGAGATGGTTTTGGGATGGTATTTAATAGTGTCGGTAGCGTGTCCTCGCCTTTTTCTTTTTTCTCGTGATTGTTACCAGATTTGACGGGTTAACATTAAAAGAGTGACCTCCACATTATTGTTCAATTATCTTGTGGGCTCTCTTGCATTAGATCGCATAAAAACCGTCTCAAGTCTTCCTATTAGCAATATGATTGGGTTATCCGCGTATCCTATGGTATATAATGTTGCCTCATTATGGCGTCTACTACAATTTTCCATAGCTGGAATGATAATAACCAGCCTGTTGGCATTCTGTAGTCATCTTGATGGAATTACCTACACTTACTATGACTACTTTTGTTCAAGCATGTTCTGAATCCATCCACTTGATGTGGACACCAAAATAAGAAATAACTAACGTAACACCTAAATACAAAAGTAAAATGTGGATATCCCAGTTTCAGATAATCGTTATAGCAGTATTGTAACAACGATCCTGAGCTTATTTTTTATTTACAGTTTCAACATAAAACAACATTGATTGACTAATTTTCGGTTTAGAATACTCGCATATACAAAGTTTGTTGCAAATTTGACGATTATCGATTCTTCGAATTACTGTAACATGCATTTGAACGTGCGCTTTCCATATAAACAAGCGAATTATTTATGAGAAACAACTCTCAGTGGATAGAGATACGGATACAAAACAAAATATATCAACTCGTGTGATTAATAGAGTACTAAAACAATTTCTCTATTTTACAGGTATGAAGACCATTTCAACAACAAGTAACTCCACCAAAATATGAATCTGGTCAACAAGCAGTACAAGCTGTTGTTCATATTATTTTTAGGTAAGTTAATCTTTCATCACCTCCAATCTTCATTGGAGTAAGGCTTTGAATACCCATGTCCATAAAATAATTGTTCCGAATTTATTCAATTATGCTGCTATCTTCAGTGATATCAATATTATCGTCTAACTTATTACGCTGAATTCACGAGAACAATTCATAGAAGTGAGTTCATTGAAACATCGGTTTGCAACTAGAATCCAAGTTATCTTGAGGAACTGGTTTCCATGATCCATTTGTGAGCAAATCAACATATACCTACTCTAACATTCTTCTACTTTGTCCGATGTAGACTGCTAATCCAATTCCTCCCACAACAAATTGGAAAATTAGAACACATTTTGAGAGGTATTGAGGTCATCAAGATTTTCGTTAGCTTCCGGGCTATGATGAAAGTTCATGGTCTTCAGAAGCATCTGGATATTTCTGTCTTTAGTAATACAGATATTGATGTTTTTTAGAACGTATATGTCGTAAATTTTATAGAGGTTAGCTGATTTGATGTCTCCTGAAAATATTTTGAGTCCTGTTCACGAAAGGAAACTTCATCTTGAAATGATAGTTTTGTTCCTCATTTCATATAACTGGATCTCCATTTCATTCTCAGTGAGAATGCGAAGGTATCGGCATAATATTGATTATGAACAAACGTGCGTCAAACGATGAGATCGTTCGTTACTCCCAACCTGATTGATTCTTTCTAAAATCCAGTGAAGTTATTACTTCTATAATCAATCGAAAGATTTCATATTTTTCGAAAATAGACAAATTCCATAATTTGAAACAATTCAATATTATTTAGTGAGAAATGCGTTTCTGTTTCACCAATCACTATAATTTCGAGACGAGAGCCCAATTGTTCCGTCTGTAGTCGGTAGATTTAGGTTTTATACAAAAGTCAAAGCGCTCTGAGACTTATCTCGGGTTCTGTAATTATCGTTTGCCGTCAGTTGTCACAGGAAACCTTTTTAACTAGATCTTAGATTTATAGCCAACTTCTTATTGTCTCTGTGGAGACAGGAGTCCCTGTATCAGTTTGAGGTCGTCGCTTTGCTTCAGGCTTTACTGGATAGCACCGTTCTACCGCAACTCTATCTGCTTCAGCTCGTAATATAATAGTTTCTAATACATTAAACATTCAATATATCAAACTTTAATTTGATGTAAGTTATAAATTTCATCAATATGGACCTTTCTACGATTCATTTCCCCCATTCAATAGTGATGGGTCTCATATCACTAAGTCAAACAACTGTTATTATAGTGCGGAATTAAACATATCTCAAATAAATACACTATGAACTATGAAACTATATAGTATATACCTCGCAGCTTACGGAATATCAATTTATTCAACTACGTAATTATTGGAAATCAGAAAAAAGAAATAAATTGATTTATCAGAACAGCAGTTCCGAACGGAATAAAAATGTTGAACTGAACAGATTCTATGTCTAGAAATATAACTTCGGGAATAACGATACCCCGCCCAATTCCGATCTGGACACTTATTCTGCATACTACTACGTGAACGCCACTTTCATAAACATACCGAAGGAACTCTTATGTTGCAAAATATTGGTGTAGAGAACATGATGTAATCAATGAAAATGAATTGTTCCGGTAATTACATTTTCTTGCGTAATTTTTTGTGCCCTAAATTAGGTCAAACATTTCTGTCTGGTCACTAAAACTTTAAATATACACTTTCGTCCGAGGGTCGTACCGGTGAACAAGATTATTTGTAACTTCATTTTTGGATGCTATAACATTATCTGAACACATATGAAAACAAGATATCACCAATCGGCCATTCTTGGCTAGTATCATATTTGTAACTTTATTCTTGAATGCAACATTAACTGAACAGACGAGAGAAACATATTTCAACCATCTCCAAGCGGCAATTCTAAATCAGTATGCTATTTGTAAGGATTTTGAATGCCAGGTAAATTTTAGAACAGATAAGATGACGAAACTGTATATTCTCGAAAATAGGAAGCGTACGAAACTGTAGTATATTCTCGTTTCTTGCGATTCCTTCATTAAGTAATGAATATATCTGCTCAGTTATTCGATATTCCATCACAATATGGCAACAACTGTCATTCTTGCTGATTTAAACCGCCAAAAATTGTTCATCGCGTTTTATTCCTGTAGAACTAAGTTTATTGTTTGCTTTGGTTACATTTGATTCAGTTTTCCATAGCAATTCAACGCAAGGAGAGTTAAAAATTCATTAACCCAAATTTTACCATTGAAGAAGGAAAGACAAGAACACATTTTAGTTTGGATAATATATTCACAATGCTACTTTATGCATCTGTAGTCTATTGTACAAAGTTTTATACAATAATTTTTGCTGTTGGAAATCGTTGCAAAGAAACGAGGAAAAACCCAAAAATACATGAAAAATCAAATTGGCTTTCGCTGAAATTGCTTACCCACGAGGCGTCTCTGAGTTGTACGCGACATTATCATGTGAGGAATTCTGAGACCCGTTTTCCAGGAGAAAATACGAGCTTGAGTTTTGGTTTTATTGAACTCTACTAGATTATCAGATCACCATTTCAGAATGTTTGCTAGATCTTCATGTATTACATTGACCTGTCTCCGTCTTGCACATATGTGTTTATTGGATGATGTATGGGCTTTAGAAGAGACAGCGATATGAAGTCTACCATCATCGGTAAATCTGTGTTCACTGCTAATATATTCGTCATCATCGGACTTATTATTTGATAGGGAAATAGTACTGTTTGTAATATCTGTCTAAAGCTATTAGTGTGAGAATATTATATTTTGTCATATTATCGAGTTTCCTGGATAGAGCTTTATTAATAGCGTAATAATTGAAATTACGCTATCACCCCTATACCAGCTTATTCTATTATTAGGGAATAATCGTATTTTGCTCATAACAGTATGTTCCAAAAACATCTGAACTATTTTTAAATGGGGTAACTGGAGTGTGGTTGAAACGTGTCATAAATGGTACGGTTTCAGATGATCAATAGTACTGTTTCAAATCTACACCTTCAGGTTTGGATTATGATAAGTAACGTCATCGTCTGGTTTGTCCCATTGATGAGATCATGAGATAGTGAAACAGCTGCCCGGAACTGATAGACGTGTTCAAAATTATCAACCTGGAGAACCAAAACTTTGTTTATCGAATGATTCCAACCTTGTTCTGATTCATTTTGTTCTGATGATGTTGTTATTGTATTATTAAGATATATTCCCCGCTTCCTACCTTACATCACTCATCATATTCCCTATAACATTTTATCAATCGGAATATTGCCCTTATTATATCTCATCACTTTACTTTGTTAAATTTGACTGAATGTATTCTGTGTAATTTAAAAACGAAAAGTAAATGTCTCATTATTCCTTGATCATTCCAACTTATTCGCTACTATCAATCATCTCAATCCTGTTATTTCTTTCTTGTGTACAACGATCAACAGTGGATACGTTTCCAATAATAGAATCTAAAGTGTACCATTAAGTTCTGCGCATACCATGAGAATAGCAATCGGTGTACCACAAGGATCCCCAATCTGTATCATCATATTTGAACACAAGCTAGTCATTAACCAAATTATTTTCCTCATCTGATTAGCATACTGATTCAGAGGATATGCTTTGATCAAAGATATCCAATTGCACAAACTATCTCCAAATTGAACTCCAATAGCTAAGAAGAAACGAAAAAACAGAACCTTGAACTGATTACTAGTGAAATCATGTTATTTATGAATGATGAACATGAATAAAATTGAAGGTAACATTTCTTGTTGTATGCTAGGTTAGTTTATGATTATTTTAGTTCACTTTGATGATTCCACTGTATGGTGAGTCGATTGTCAGCAATAAATCCCAGAACTCCTGACGTGAAGTTTTACTAATATCCGTTCAAATTGTAGTAGTATTTGTCAAGTAGCGGTTTTGGGGGAAAAGGGTTGAGTGATGTATCTTTTCTCCGTCTATCAGACCAGTTGAAACTACAATGAATTATCTTCTGTTCACGTTCGTGAGGCCATTTATCAATCTATTTATTTCTAACTGCGGTTATGTCCTTTCCAGATCCACACTACACTGATTCCGTATGGAGTTCATTATTAAATGTTCTACACTCCTTTGTGCTGTCTGCTTCTATTCTTCCACACAATATTCGTAAGATTCTGGAAATGTCTGTGTAGCGGTGGAAATTCCTCACAATTCCAAAACGAAAATAAAATTAATTGATAAACTCATCAGGAATATGTCCATTTGTTACCAAGCGATGCATATGCTTCTTGTTATCTATCTCTAAGTACTGAGACCGAGCTCTCCAAAACTCTCTTCAATTCTATCAAATCGATAATTTTTCACATTCACATTAATTTCGGAAGGTGATTTATTCCATATCAATAAACTCATTGGTACGAAGTCCATAAGTTCTTTATCATGTAATTCGTCACTTCCACTCATTACTACTACTCTCTGCGATTGCTGGTTGGAACAACTTTGTAATACTTCATAGTGAATCATTCAGACAAATTGAGCAGTGTCGGGAATCAGTAGAAGTACACCCAATTCCAATTACCAACTAGTAAGACAATGATATTACATAGCTAATTTGATGCTGTGACAATCAATTAGATACTTTATTCAAGATAATCGTATTAAATGTTACTTGAGTTCCAAATCAATTCCACATTGTGTGACAATTATGACTGTTTATGCATCGAGACAAATGCGCTTGATAAATAATTCGATGTCTTATTTTTCAAAGAAGCTAACTGAATACGTACATAGTACGTATTCTCTTCCATCAATTCACTGGGATGCAAAATCACGCATATAATTTGGTGAATTTATGAAAGAATGTTATCAGTACATACCTTTTTATCCTACATATCCACAATTCGTTGCATACTAAAATGCAACCGGACATTGATGAAGTTAATATATCTTCAGTACCTTTGGCATGACTATAAAGAATACAAAGTAAAAAGTGGAGAACCCATAAAAATTTGAGAGAATAGAGGTGATAAAGTAAAACCATTCGATTAACCCTTCTCATATGAAAATTTCATTAACAGGTAACTAATAGGGGAGTACCCCAGAGATAAGTACTAGTACCACTCCTCTATCCAATATTCATTCCTGACTTTAAAATTCCAAACTGGTCTAACTTTGCTGATTACCACAGTTTCAGTAAACGGAAAAGGCATGTTGAAGCTGATACAGAACGCTAATGAACGTTTTCAAAACAAACGGGAATTTTATTTGGCAAAAATATTCCATTTAAATGTAGCGAAAATTACATATAGCAAATTCAATAAGCAAAATAAAAATGAAAATAAAAACTATTTAATAAGAACAGAGTTTACATCCTCAATTCAAAAAGCATGCAGTGTCAAATTTTCAGTCGTAAGTATAAAAAATAATCTGGAATTGATAACACATATAAATTCAATTTGTAAAAAATGTTATGATGTAAACAAATTAAGGGACTAGTCAGTTTCAGAACACAAAAAATGTAAAATAGAGAATCAAAACCTATTTAATACTTTGCAACAAAATGGTTTATTATGTTTTGAACATCACTAATGGCAACGACTTTATTTTCATAGAATACTACATAGAAACGTATTACAAAGCCTGCATTATGTGTCAGATGAACTACACGGTTCATACGTCTCATTTCCTGCATTCACGTCCAAATTCCCTTGTGTGCCAATCCAATAAATGTTCTGTTCAACGATATCAATTTATACGATCCTAAATAGGAACTGCTGAAGTACCTTCAGTGGGAACATCTGGTTCTTCCGTAAAACGCGGAGGAAACGGATACTCAATAAAGCAGTACCCTTACGTATTGTCGATGAACGGGAGATTGAATCTAACGAAAAAAATTAACTGCTGTTTCAAATTACCATCAAGAAGCAAAATGTCTTCTTGTCGCTCTGATGACCGTTGTAGTAGCAGAAACGTGTGTAGGAAAGGAAACATAATCGATTCCTCAAGCAACCTCTTCGCGATAATTAGTAAATAAGTCATCAACAGTTCAGAATTTGAGATATCGAATCCATAGAATAAACTGAGGGAACTTGCTCTATAAAATTGCTGAAAAAGCAATTTAAACTTTTTTCAGTCCAAAGGGCTATAAGATGCGAGAGCGCAGTGTCCGTAATATCTCTTAATTAACAAGCATTAGGCACGACGCTGCGGGCATCGTAAAATGCGCCAAAAATAAAGCAGGATGCTGGTGGATTCTGTTCAAATTGTTAGCATGTCGAATTTTTTGGTGCGTACCTTATACGCAGACTTGCGTTTTATCGGAAGATAGAGCACAATTCCATTGACATCTTGATAGTTTGTATAATTGTCTATCATCAATAAGTAACGATTACATGCTCATTATCAAATTTACATCGAATTGATGAATTCCAAAAAATACTGTTTAACAAGGGAACCAGTTCAAGTATTATTACTCATTGCTGTAATTAATAAAATTGTGTAAAACTACCCAGTAAGCTTCTTTTATTTTCATTGAAACCAAATAGGATAATGTCAAAACCCTTAGCTGGGTAACTTCACGACAATTCAATTTCACAATTAAGTAAATTCAAGATAATTATGTCCGGATAGTAAATGCGATACGAACTGAATGCTTGGGAATATTGATGGATGTGGTGAGATAATTTTCGTTGAGAAGTTTCTTTCTTGGGAAATGTGCTATTCATCATAAATACGTTTCAATATGTTTAGAGTTTGTCCATGAGAAAGTTTGTTCTTTGTAAATAAAGAGTTGAATAGAAGAATTATTTTAAATTATATATCTATCGGAATCTCGAAGGAATACCATTTTCATTCAGCTTGGGTGTTAGCTGTGAGGCATATGACTGATTGCGCTTCTTAATAATATATTAAAAATGTAACCTGTGGGTAACTTGATGCTATATTATCGTTCAACAAAACTATGATAGCCTTGCTGAAAATATCATGAAACATATGAGTTATGTTTACTTTTGTGTGTTGGGAATTCAATACAACGGAAATATTGGAAAAGTAAATATCACCTGAAACCGTAACTATAAAAAGCTGTGATCATTTGATCAGGAGAAATTTCTCACTTTTGTTAGCAAGATAGTCTTCTGACCTGCGGGTCAAGTGTAGGAACAGAAAATATATTGGAAATATTCAGAAACTGTGAAGGAAATACGTTACATTATATTCTATGTTACATTGAAATGTTATCCAAATGGTCTACATAAAATGAACCGAATTCATAAAACAGAAGGATATCCTTCGTTGGCAAGACGGTACCTCAATCGATCATAGAAACAACTACGCAATTCAGGAGATCTTGCGGGCCAGAGGATATCCCCGTAGTCGATCATCATCAGATTTGAGAAATGAGTGCTTAATAAATTCCTAACCTGTGGTAGATTTTATGTAGAGGGCAACCATCCTTTTGAAAACTCAGACAGATAATACAAGCTTGACCGTGTTGCAAATAATTGATTGGCTATTATTAATAGCTCTCTCGCTCTCGTGAAAATTGGATACATATGTGGCTATATTCTAACACTAGCATAATCTTGTATCTAATGCTTTGTAAATTCCAATCTGTATGCGCCGAACTGGTATAACTTCAAACTTTCGGCTATAAGTAATGAAAGAGATAATGTAGAATGAAAAAGCAGACATCTACTCTGATAATATAATCTTTTGAGTGATCCTTACTACATTTCATATTTTGCTAACAAAGGTTTCAAATAAAATTGAACAATCAAAAATTGTGGAAGACATCAAAAGTAACAAAATGTGAATTCCGAAAGATATCTGTAATCAATCATGAAAATCAGCTAGAAAAGTCCAACTAAATTCGGATGCTTGTGAAAAAATTAAACTGTTTCACATATCTTTATTCATCATCAGTCAAATTGCAGCCCAAGTGTCGTTTATCATGCAAATTATTGTAAAGTTATATGGAACTTCTCCGTTCTACTGATTCATTGTAAGAGTAAATATTTCTTTTCACAATCTTTCTCTTTTATGGAGCTAACTGTTTTGTAAGGTCCTGAGTCCTGATATCAGAAAGTTCTGTTCCGATTTGTCTTCAAAGAAATTCTTGTATACCTGGCTTTCATATCACGATCATCGCTATAGAAAGAAATACGTATTCACCCAGATCTCAGATAGCTGTGCTCACCGAATTAGAAACAAATGTAATCCTTGGCCTATTTTAGACTATGGTCAATGTGGTGACTCTAGTAAGTTATTGAATCAAACTTTTTCCACTCTAAATGTTGAAAAACGAGATTTAATTCTATCGAAATGGGTAAAAATTGGGAGATCTACAAAAACTGTGTTTTGTCTGAGTGTTCATGAATACGAGTTTGAGAGACGTGAATATACAGCTTGAACCATCACAAGAATAAGTCCATTATGAAAGTATAATTCTCCTGAACACAAAGGAGTGTAGACCATAATATGAGGAATATATGGAGAATGAAACATTAGTTTCATTAATAAAACTGCCAGTTCGAATGACTATGTGCTGAACAATATTTGAGTAAAAAACTCAATTAAGGACAATTGTAATGTATAACCTGTCTCACATTTCGCGTTAGTTTATAGTGACAGGCATTAGAAAGTTCTTTATTTACATGCACTAGAAAGGGTGAGAATGGTCGAAAATAAAGCATTATCGGCAACACACTGAAAAGCAGTTATGGACAAAGAACTTCACAGCGGGTCCAGAACGAGCTGAACTAACGTAATATCGATTTAGAAGCGTACCTCCTGGTGTGTTAGCGTATTTTCCTTTTCTTCAGTTTTCAATAAAGCACTAATTATCGAATCCGAAACAAACCTACTAAAAGGCTTAAAGTATTTCTTCAGTCAGCTTATCGTCAAGTCGTTATATACTATACCAATAGCTGATTTTCTGAGATGCAGTTAATTAAATTTCAATCAACAATATTGCTAGATAACATCATTATCTTCTATCACGAGAAAGAATCTTATAAAACTGTGTAACACAACGTCATGGTACACCCTTCTTTATCCATTCTTTTCATAGCTATTTTCTAAGACTTGGAACATTGGACACACTTTCTGACATTTTTGGAGAGTTTTTCAAATTCCGGTCTTCAAATTGGGTGCTCATATTATAACATTTCTGACATTTATATAATTTTCTGGGTCCAATGATACCCCATAGTTGATATTTTGATTGTCGAAACGCTCATTTTGTTTTTTAAGCAGAGAGCCATGAACCCCTAAATTTAATTCAAATGATCAGAATGATGCTGCTACACTAAACCAATTTCTATTGAACAAGTTTTGTGACGTCAGAGAACTTTGGCTTGGTCTTTTTAATCTTACATGCTTGGGACAGAAGCAATGCTGTATGAAAACAACAGTAGCGACTCGTTTCTGGTATATGAGACCACACTGCAGTTCGAGGTGTTCAGACCCAGCTCATTTGATTGGCATCGTAAGTGTAACCTATCCTGATATCTTATAATATAGTTCTGATCTGTAAATGAATCTTCATATCATCCGCATAAGAGCATTTCACCCTGAATATTCTGGTAACAGCATCAATGAAAATATGAACGGATGAGGGCCCAAGACTAAACCCTGTGGAACACCAGATGTCAGCACGAACTTGTCAGACCTGACACAAGAGTTTAATTACATAATATAAAAATTGAAAGCGTTCAAGTATCGTTGTTGATCGATTTCATTTTTCGTATGTCAGTAATAGAGCTAGCGCTGCTTTCTCTATCATACACGTATACCTAGATAACGACTGTCGATAATATATTTGTCTATTTTCTCCTTTGAACAACATAATTTCTACCGTAGCTTGCAAGAGAACTAGAACGAAATTACTTACTTGGTAATGTTCAAAGTGATAGAGCAATTAAGGAACGGATATTTTACTAGTTGTTGTTTATGATGAAACTTGAAATGGTTCCTTGGCTAAGTTCAGTCATAATCTCATTTGAACTGAATGACTTTCTAACACTAGAGCAGTAAAAACATAATCGAGTATTAGATAATAACAATGCGATATGCAAAGTTACTGTAGCTACAGTAATTTTCGATCGGAAGTGGTCTCTTGTATTCGGATCTCTTATTGGGTGATCAGTAATAAAACAATCAATCAAACTAACTTTGTCTTTTTCATTTCGAATCGATGGAGCAGATTTACTTTATTACACTTTGCAAATTATCGAACTGAGTAAAAGACAGTCGCATGGTTGGTTTCAACAATTAGATATGGTTAGAATTGATCGAATTCGTTTCACCAGCATAACAAGTTCGATTATGGGCATTTGTAGTAGCTAACTAAAGAACAAACATATTGCAGTCAGTTCTTATCAATGTGATTCGCGGAGAGTTTCCTGTCTCCATACCTGATTCACTCAACGGCTGAAGTTGGTGAGAATTGAATATGTATGGTGTAAACAATTTCATTCTGAAGCAGTTGAAGTTCGGGGACCATGTTGTTGACTTGTTGTAGAGGCAATAGTGCAAAGTTGTCATCTAGCCACCACATTTACTATAGAATAATTATAACACTAAATTTGCTCAACAGAAGTCGAAATTTAAGTAAACTCCGAAATGATGCAATTTGTAAACTATCGTTGAAACAAACAAAGCATATCAATTAATGCAATTCGAAGAGACTTCTGATGAACACCGACTATGGAAATATTTATAGAAAAGGGAGATATCGCCCACCTTTCTACGATGTTCTAGAGAGGTCAATGATCTCGTAAGTCTGACTTCATCAATCAGATGAATAGCTCTCTTCTCGATAAAATCCAAGAGCTTCAGCATATGTTAGGGAGCTGAACCCCAAATATGTGAACAGTACTCAAGGACAAGTCGAATCATCTGTGCTTTGTAGATTATGAGGAGCTGCTGGGATGGAAAGTAGCTCTTGGCACGAAATAGAAAACCAAATGTTTGTGAAGCGGTCTTCACATAATCGTTCCATGAGAGTGTGCTGTTGATAGTAATCCCGGACATGGATAAAGAAGACGTTGTGCTTCCACAAGAGGAAAACCTACAATGTTCATAGATCAACATGCGAGCCAGGAATGAATTGTTGAGAGAGGAGGAACGCATTGTAATTTCAGTTTCGAAAGACCACACTAGGCATAGAGTTCCACAACTTCATCATTCTCATGAAAGATTGAGTCTGATAGAGAGGTGTTCAGCCAGTTCGACAGTCAAGGAGTGGCCAGCGTGAGCTAGTCCAGTCTGCCTACCTAGAATCTCCAATGGTGGAATAACAGACATGAAAATATCTATTGAAAGGAGAGATGTTGCTCACCTTTCTACGATGTTCCAGAGATATCAGTCAATTCGTAGATGTGGCATCATCAACCAATTGCATAGCTCTCCTCTGAGTATAGTCTGAGAGCTTGAGCGTATCTTTGAGAGCTGTACTCCAAACATGTACTCCAGGACAGATCAAATCGGCGCTTTAGAGATCATGATGAGCAGATGGCGTGTAAAGTATCCCTTGGCATGGAATAAAAACCAATATTCTGTGAAACAGTTTCCGCAATAGACCTCACATGATCGTCCCATGCTAAGGTGCTGGTGGTACCGAGCATGGATATTGAGAACTCCATAGTACCTGACTTCATCATATTAGAGATGGTGGAACCCCTTCCTGGAGGAAATACAAGGTAGAGTCTTGGCCAAACTCTACTAGATTATCAGATCTTCATTCCAAAATTCTAGCCAAATGTTTATTTATTGCGTGGACCTGTATGGCTGCACGTCCTCCTTGATTGGATGATATATCAAGGCTGTAGATGAAACAGGAAGTCACTCCCAACATATCGTTGATATGGACCAGCAAAAAGTTGATGCCAAGACTGATCGTTAATATCCATTGTATTGGAGGACACTACATCAATCACCACGTGGATTAAGCTGCCTGAAAGACATTTTGATAGCAACTACAGAGAAGGACCGGTAAAACCATATACCGGAAGTTTCTCAAGAAGGCCTTGTTGCCAGACTCGGTCGAATACTTTGGAGATATCCCATATTTTTGAATGGATGTCAGTCATATATATTTTACGTAGGCAAGCAGTTCCCCTATTGAACTCTGGTGACGAAAGCGATTATCTAGATATTGGATGAGCTTGATGTTGATTGCTTCTTCCATTCCTTCAGAGTTCACAGACTTTAGTGCAATGGGTTTATAATTGATGGGAAGGGTCTCCTTCCTTTATTGGACTGGCCTGGACAATCCAAACAAAAACTTATCCTTCTTCTTGCCCAGGAGTACCTTTAAATAGAGAAAACCAAAGTTGATTCAACGAAAAATGTCCCTCATCGAATATTCATATTCCAAATATGTACGAAATCAATAAATCTGTAACTTGTAATTGATTCTAACTTTCAAATCATTATGATAATAATAATCGTAAACAGCATGGATGTATGTATATCTGGAGAAAATACAAATAATTGGACTCAATCAATGACTAACAGGAAGAAACAACAATAACAACTAAAAGCCTGTGAAATAATGATAAAACATCCTTCCGTTAACGTAACATCAGTAATTTGTTTGCCACAAACTAATGTATTCTTCCAATAAAATTATATATGATACAAACATTAATTGGAATTCCCTTCGATAGCATCTTTGTAACAAACACGGAATGATGAAACTCAACCGGCCCCTCATAATTATTAAATTTGTTCCAGCCATTAATCAATGCATGTATTCAAATAATTAGAACATAATGTAGATCTATTGTAATATTGGAATATATTCAAAGCATATTATTCACATCGAAATCTGTTCATTGGGTGAATTCGGACGTACCTGGTACAAATGTAGATTTCTGTCAGTGATAGATTCGTAAATAAAATTATATGGTATGAAGTATCCATTTCGAATTATTAAATGGTTAATGAGATGTATAATATTGGGATCGAGCATCCCGTAAAGCCAATGAAATTGGCAGATATCTATGTGGATGCAATTCGTTTAGACTTATAACTGCTTAGATTTGGCGTCTTCATTCTGTTTACGGCAAGCCATACGTTAAGCTAGCATAGTCGGGTGAACTAAGACAGCTCTTCAAACGTTTCCTGAGGCATCGATTTTTCACTACCACTTACACATTCTATACTATGATAGATTAATTGAAGGAATATCTATTACATCAATCTTACGTTAAACTTCCCGTTTAATTCCAACTGATACTACAAAGCGTATAAAATAACAGACTATAGAAACTATCGAAATATACACAGAATATTCAGTGAAGAATGAGCAATACTTCAGTAAAGCTTACTTGAACGCAAATGAGATGATTTAAGAAGTTATGGACCTGAGTTTTTCATTTCTTCTTTTAATGATAATTTATAACAATGCTCGGGATCACCACCAACAGCACCCTCTCACGACACGATCATGTGAGGTTCATTGCGAAAACCGCTTCTTCAAAACTAGCTTTTATATTCCATGCCAAGAGCGACTTTACATATACATAGCTCAGATTCGACCTATCTTGGAGTACTGTTTACATGTTTGGAGTTTGGTTCCCAAACACACGCTGAACATCTTGGATTATATCCATATTTAATTGATGATGTCACACTCACGAGTTCAATGACCTCTATAGCACGTCGTAGAAAGCTGGGAGATCTCTTCCTTTCCCATAGACATTTTCATGGTCGGTGTTCATCATAAATCTCGTCATTGTTGTTGTTGTTCCACCACAAGAGATTTCAGATAGGCGGACTAGACGAGTTCAAACTAGTCATCACTTCACTATCAAACTCGAGACCTGCCGAACTTTTTTCTATAACCTTCAAACCTCCAAGAAAAATATACGAATGCCTATCTCCTCTCTCTACATTCCACTCCTGGCTCAAAGATGTTCTTCAAACATTATAGGTTTCCCTCTAGTGTAGTCAATGTATATAAAAAAAATTTGCTCGTTTCTTACGTTTAATGTACGGTATATTTGTGTATTCCTCTGAGATATTTTCAAGGATAGTGATTTTTGAGATATGATTTGTTATTTTGAAACAACAATCGATTTGCACTTAATGCTTGTCGCTGAAGTGCATCATTTTGAAGGAACCTGGGCTTGTAGTTGATGCTGTAAATATATGGAAAACCATAATTTGTCAATTTCAGGTTGAGCTGGTAGTTAGCTATCTGAAATCGAACATGGGCTGTTGAAAATTCAAATAGTACCGATGCATTTTCAGCAAGAATTTGAATCAAACGTTTGGTTAAGTACAGTCGGAGAGCACATTGTAGGCCAGCAAAACGTATGTACAGGATTACTTAACCTAGCATAATGTATCCCTCCTAGATAATATTCCTTTGAATATTAGGGCTATTATGTCGTACTTACAAGTTAGTGTCCATGCTCATTATCCCGTAGCAGTATGAAATCATTCCAATAACATATTCATCAATCGGTGGATCGGACGAGGAAGTGAACATCCACGATCTGCTGAATTGAATCATCTCGATTTCCTGAGTATATTCTTGCCCTATTACTAATTCCAGTTATGAATATGGCAGCGGCAATATAATGCATAAACATCTGACAATCTTAGTTCCTTAGTATCTCAAATCAAGATATTCTAAAAGTTCTTCCACCATTCAATATATTTCTCCGGTCATTACATAGTGCACAACAATTAGGGAAGGACAAGGATAGGTAAACATATAATAAATGGAGATGAAATTCCATTTAGCCTACATGAGGTAGCAACTCTAGAGAATACCTGTATGATTATAGGAAGTAAAGGTGGTGTGACGTGCTTTGTCACTTTGGCGTTGAATACTTACTACGGGATGATCTTTATTTCTCGGGCGCCAGATTTTTGTTAAAGGTTTACTCCTCATCGAGGACTTCTGCTAGGGCCCTCTCAACAAAGCCGTCACAGTGCTGTCTAAAGACTACCTTGTCCCAGGATAGCGTCAGTGAAGAATATAACCAGGGACCGCATTTGACAGGGCAAAATGATTTGCATTGAATTACAGGCTTTAATTGTAACTAAATGCGAGAACGGGTTATACAGTCTTTTATAAGTTGATGTTAGCAGAGGTTTCATTCACTTCCTTGCAATGAGACAACTTTTTCAACTATTGACTTTATTTTTAAAAAACACAATGGTAACACCGGTGAATGAATAGTCAACAACATATCATGTAATCATTAATCTCTCGGAGGGAATGCAAGGAAATTCTGTACAATCTTTACGGCAAGCGGTTATAGCAAACTAATTATAGGTATGTTATTTACAGATATTTGATAAAGCAAGCAAACTATCAACTAATATAAATTCGTGCGGTACTTTCTATTAGGTACTAATCGAAGCGGTACAAACTTAAAAAGCAGTGCAGGTGAAACGGGTGCAAACGGTTTCCGTCCGGCTATCAATACTCGCCCCGCAACCGCACATCATCTGTAATTATTTATGGTTCAACCAATTACAAACTATGACTATGTACTTCAATTGATTCTGCTCTAATCTGAGTTAGTACACGGAATCCCTTCACACGGTAATTGCAAAGTAGTGTCAGCTCTTTCAATTTCATTCATAAAAAGGATATCTATAGCTCTTACTTCCGGATATGCACAGTGTGCAAAAACTATAGATATCTCAATCAACAGTACTCCGTTATTTCTGTGTACAACTGAGTACTGTGATCCACAAACACACTTTGACCTGCAGTTCCTACTTCCGGATATGCACAGTGTGCAGCAACTGCCGGTAGCTCATCTACACCCTTCCGTTATTTCCGGATATGCACAGTGTACAACTGAAGGGTGTGATTCTGTTTCACCTTTCTCACACTCTGACACCATGCAATTACTTACAGTTCAATCAATATAATTATCAACGGTAAACGAGGTATAGCAAGAATGAATCTACTTCGGATAATTTAAACAATTTATGTGATTATTTCTACAAACAATGCCACGGCGCAGTCACAAGTAATGAATCCAGAATAGCTTCCGCTGAAATATAAGCAAGCGGTGATTTACAGGTATTATGCGGTTCTAAATCTCACCTTAATTGAATCTTGATTAATTTTCACTGTCGGTAGTACCTCGGTTACTTACTTCTTGAAGTTCAAATTAAAAGTTAGAAATCAAAGTCAAAATTAGAAGTCAAAGGTAGAAGTCTAAATTACAAGTCTGAGTCAGTAGTAGAAGTGTCGTTCTTAGGCTGCGATCTAGTTTGAATACCTTATTTCCTCCGGGTATCATGGAAAGGGATTCTATGGAGGGATATTCCCTCTACCGCGACTCACATACATCACTATAATTTACATAATCGGCGCATCTTCCGAATCATGCTAGAAGAGGGTACGGGATTTTGACACGATCTAACTAACTAATCTAACGTATCGATTAATTCGAGCGTTGAATGAATCAATCCTGGATTATTCGAAATATGAACTAGATAATTTCAATGCTAAATAACATAAGTATTTTACAATAATATAATTATTCGGAATTATTCAATAATATTTCATTTTGCAAGTTTTGAAATGATATGAAATATTCATTCTGACTTTACGAACGATTTCTCCTGTTCCTTATTTGATAATCTACTATATTTTTGAGCTTCGTTACAGTGGAAAGCTCTAAGCCATAAATGTAAAAATTGAAATTATGTTTTAACTAAATTCAGTGCACGTGTCACAAAACGTTAATGCCTTCGAACAATTCTGTTATTGTTTTCACAATATTGAAACTTCAATGCTGATTTATCCCGGATCTTGTAAAATGTGTCAATATTGTGCTGTTTATTTCTTACTTTGAGATCTCCTATTTAAAATAATAGAACATCTCATATAAAGGAAATGAATTGAATTAAAAATTTAACCTTTTTAGATCTAGTAACGGAAGGTAAAATTCCCAGTGAAATGAATAGAGGGATAGATGATAAATGTCCAGGTTTTATTGAAATTAAATCTTAAACATCAAAATTAATTTCAAAATACATTAAAATGCCATTCAAACTTATAAGCTTCGATTCAGGTAATTTTCCAAAATGTTTGAAATTGACTCAAATATATGAAGACATATATTCCCAAAGTTTTTGAGAAGAATAATCACTAAATGAGGTGAGTACATTTCAGAAATTATGAGTTCCAATCCGGTTCTGAAGATGTTATAATGTTTCGCGAAACGTGTGCATCGAAGGTGCAGCTGACGAAATACAATTTCAGGCATATGGTTATTGGTTATTGGCTATTTCTTGTGGTGTTGTGAATAGTGTGTCATTATCTTGGGTTACGGGTTAATAATCTTTCCTTACTTGACAACTGTGAATGATTTTTAAGCAAAAAATATATTCATGCATGGAAACAATACGTATCCTTGAATATAATTTCTCTGCATCTCGAGAATCAAATATTCGACTCCAATGAATAATTACGTAGAGTAATTTGACAGTATGAAGTTTGTATTTCAGTTTCCAATAGTCTGTGTGCATCCAAGGTTGAAATTCATTAATACCATTCAAAGGGTATTTATCTGTTGCCATGTAAGAAAATGGAATTGAAGGAGCGTTCCAATCATTTGCATAAACTAGTAGATTATTTGATCAAGATAGGCTAAAGATCGCAAACACAGTTAATGCATTGCTGATTGTTTGACAAAACAGGTTCGATTAAAGGCACAAAGCGTGATGGTTGTATCACTAATTCCCCGATATAATTCTATTAATTTCATGTTACTTGGTATAATCTTATAACAGTGATTACGTTTGCGACATCATATTATGTCTCCGGGATGATTGACAAAACTTCACTATACGATGATTATCCGAAACCTAACTTCATTTGAATATAGATTTGCATACCATATCAAAAACGATTAAACAGAAACATGCGAGGTGCATTCATCTGAAATTCTTGAACTATTCCTGGATTAAATACGAACCAAATTTAGTTTAGTCTTATCAGTTAGAATATTCCCGGGATGCTTTGTTTGCTTTGGTAGAAAATATGCAATAATTCTAGATCTTTGGTATTCACTGCGTGTAACTCGACAAATTAAATAGTAAAATGTCAATAAAACCTAAATTTACACTTCAATAACCGTTGTTTCGTTAAACAAAATGAGTTATGAGCTACATACAACTAACATGCTATAATATAGTTAAGTAGATCGAATGGTCGACCAAAATCGAACTATCTTCTACAACATGATTTTATTAAGATCATTGTATATGAGATGTGCAGAATTCAGGGTATCGAGATTCTGTAACTTGGTCTGAGATTAAAACTAAGGCTATAATCGCATTTGTCAACTTCGAAAACGTACCATATCAATGTTTTATTAGAATCGATGAGGTCCAAATAAATAGAGTCTTTTCCATATCTATTTTTGCAAAAATCGAATATGAAAAATTTGGGATAATCGCTGAAATTTTTTCAGTTAAACCTCAGAAGGACACCCATTCAAATTTTAAGTGCATTATCCTCTATGAACCTGATTTTATTAGGGTCATCTTGTATGAGATGAGCAATATTTAGGGTTCCGAGACTCTGTGACGTGGGTAATCATGGTGTGAGGTTAAGTCAACTTCAGAAACGTATCATATAGGTGTATCATTAGAATCGATGAGGTCGACAAAATCGAGATTTCCTCTTATGAAATATTACAAAATGGAAAATTCAAAAAAAATTTAATTATTGCTAATATTTGTTCAATCAAATCTCAGAACAACTCCGATTCCTATTTCAAGTGCCATTATCCTTTTATAAACCTGATTTTATTAGGGTCATTGTATATGAGACGAGCAGAATTCTGAATTCAGACATTCTATAAAGGTGAATATAAAACTACAGCATATCATAGTAACTCGGAATATAATGTATTTTGAGACTAAGAAAATACTCCTTTCATTCATCGCCATACAATGGCAACAACTGAATTACGTTTATTCGTGAGATATATCTCTTCTCTTCACCGTTCTAACTCTATGTTAACGATTTATACAACCTCGCGATGTGATTATCAAGGAATGTTTCAATGTATTCCGTTAATGAGAATACCTAAGGCAAATATAGTTGTGATTGTAAGTGTACCAATTTCTGCAATAATGAATCTCTTGTTTCAACTAACTGTTATTTCATCCCAGAATTTAACCAAGCCATCTGTGATATGATATTGCTGCTGATCTTATAACTAACTAGATAATCTTTTTTACTAATTGCTTCACGGCTTCAATATGAAACAGCACGTGAAGGAATTATAGTTGTGATCTGTTGAAAAAAGTGATGCGTAATGTAAAACTGATAATTACATGTATTTGCATAGATTTGGTTCCTATTATTGTTAAAATTCCCAACTCTGTGAATACCGGAGTTGAACACAACCCTAAAATAAAATATGAATAAAGTCCCATATTTATGGAATAAACGCGGCATGCTCATGCGTATTGTACATCAAAATTTTATCCTCCCTCCATTATAGATTCACGTCTTAATATAAGTCTACTCAAAGTGAGAGATTCCATGTTGTTTCGTTTTATTAATAACTTCGATAACACATTGTTGTTGTTGCGGAAAATCTAGAAATTGTGTCTATGTACCTTCTGTTATCCTTAAATTATTATGAAGTATGAATTAAATAGTGTATACGAGTAGATTGTTCTTGTTTTATTCTCTTGTTGGCATCTGGAACAGTCATTAAATTCAGTTTAAGGGTTGATGTATTGTTGTACCTTAAATGTTTCTGGAATAACTATAATTAAGTGGGGCCTTACTGTCTAGAAGTGTTCTCATTCATTCATCTAGTGTGTCAGATGCATCATTGTTCGTATTATATAATGCTCAGGGTGTATTTAATTCTTTCAAAGTATGCCGCCATAAAATGAAATATGAGTATGATTAAGCGATCAAGGTATCACCCAAGTCTGAATATTTCAATGTTCGCCGTATTTAAGATTTTACAATACGAGAATGAATGAATCCGTTTGATTCACTGTATTGATTCTGGAGTTTGAAGGAAATTCGAATGAGAATAATACAAAACAGACATTTCCGTGGTTATGATGTGTTATAATTCACCTCTATGGAATTATCGTGAATTTATTTTGAAAAATATGTAATATAGTGAAAAGTGTAAAGTGAAAAGTGCAAATTTTGAATGCTTACCATTGTTTCGTAACACAGTGACATTTTCAACTAGTTAGATGACAACTCTCTTTGAAAATGCCACTGCGTGACTAAATAATTGTTAGCAATTAAAGTTTGTGATTTATTTCACTATTCTGCATATTTTTTTACATAAGTTTAATGATTTCATTGCTACTATTGCTACTAATTAGGTTGGATCATGAGCAACTCTGATGAACTGCAAGCGCAACGGAATGAATAGCAGTTACCACAGTTTGCATATTCATTATAAATAGATATCAGATGGAAAACCATTTAAGTGCTTATTTCGTTTGTACATTGTGTGTACAAAGCCTCTAACAACACAATCTCTTTCTGTTTACCTCGTTTAATATATTTTATAATTATTCATTCGGCCGTTCTTAATTACCATCAGTATTTTCCATGATGGTATTAGCGCAAGTTAAACAACGACGCAGCGAGATTCAACAAGAAATAATTTATACAGTTCAACGCCTCCACGCGTTGTTGCATCTTCTTTTAAATGTACTGGAATGAAGACTTAAATATTTTATGAATCCCTTCCAATTATTTGACATCTACGGTAGGTATGCTTTGACTCATGATTCTAACGTCCCAGCAGGATACATTTGATTAATCCTTGCTTTACGCAGTAGCTGGTGGAATTCATTTCCGATGAAAGGAATCTTCAGGTCATCGTGAAGGGTCTGGTTAGTTACGTATTATCGTGCATCCATAATCGATCTTAGTACTCTATACTGAAGTCTTTGAGTTATGTTCAGTAAGTAGGTTTTGTGCAGGCCCAATGATGAAGTCAATAACCAAATAGACTTGGACATGATTTTGTATGATCTTGTTGCAGTCCGCGAGTGTTGATTGTCGACATTGAAGCCAGTACATTTTCCGGATCTTTAGATCTAGTTGTTTCTCTAAGTTTCAATGTGCATTTTACAAGTATTTTGCAAATGTGACGCGTGATAAACATTCATTTGAATTGAGTTTGTTTCATTTATTTTTGTTCACCACCTAGTGTAACAATCCTTAATTATATCCTGGTGATGCTGCAGATTTTGGGAGACACTCAGAGGGTCTTCGTTCATAGCAAGTATCAATACATTGTCGGCAAAGGAGAAGATTGTTGTGTTACGAGTTTCAAGTATATTGGTTGTGTGTGGTGTTGAGAACAATACCCTGTGAAAATTCCGGTCTTGAAATTTGTTGATAGTGCACATCTAACAGGTATATAGGAGAAACTAGTTACTGGATAGTGTATTATTCTATTTATAGAACAAGCATGTGCCAACTTTGTCGAATGCCTGGAACTTATCTAGGAATACAGCGTTGCAGTATTTCTCCTCTTCGGGACGTTTTGATATTTCATTAACTATTTGATGAACTTGTTCAGTGTTTGAGTGGTCTCCCCGAAATCCGAATTGATGTTTTGGTAATAGTGGTTGGAGCTCGTGGTTTGTGTAGATCCTTGCAGCAGCAATCGTTCAAAAACTTTGCTTATGGTTGGGGCAAAATGATGATGAGACGATAAGATATTATTTCATCATGCCGTTTGCATGATTACGATTAAAGGGCGGAATATATGCAAAGTGCATATATTTGCATATTTTGCATATTTTTACAAATTTCATAAAAAATTGCATATTTCGGCAAAAATAAAATTTGTGTGCATATTTTTATGTTTTTCGTTTTATCAAAAGATTAAGTGCGACCCTTGCAGATAAGTGAAATAATTTGAAAGGTGGGTAGGTTTTATTATTATATGGTTTATGAACCCATTTTATTATCATATGGTTTATTGCCGGCATTTATTGGATGTTTAGGAATTTCCAAGTAATCAGCTTGCCTAATTCACCGAACAGAAACAAGACAAGAAGGTTCACTTGAAGCTCCACCCCTAATGTTGTCTATTTCGCTGGCACACTTAAATAATCCCTGGTGGTGCCAAGTCGTGTTCGGTGGTAGTAAGTATTGTCACCGAACAGAAACTTCTGTTCGGTGCGCGAATGAATTCATAACAAAACTTTTTTTTTTTCGGGGTCTAGTTGGAATGCGGTGGCTGGCTTTTGTAGTTCGGACTTCAAAGTACCGACGCCGAGTGAACCTTCTTGTCTTGTTTCTTTTCGGTGCCTAATTGGACAGCAAATGTGGTCTCTTCTTTTGTATTTATATTGTATAGTTGAGTTTGTCGATAGATTTCAGTGTGAAAAGAGTGATTTCGAAAATATCTATTTCAAACGCCTAAAATGCCGAAAGCCGCTTCGTGGATTAAAAATTTTCCTGAGTTGGAGTTTAGTGGGGATAAAGTGTTTTGCAAAGTTTGTGCCAAAATCATTGTTTGTGAAAAGAAGTTCCAAATTGATCAACACTTGAAAACAACTATGCATAAAGCTAAGTTGCAGAAAAATAAATCTGTGCCTGTTCAGCAGTGTGTGCAAACTGCATTTCAAAATGTCAAACCAAAGAGTGAAATGGAGGTGTTTCATCAAGACTTATGCAAAGCTTTAGTCGCAGCAAATATACCTTTGAAGAAACTGCAAAATACACAATTCAGAGATTTTTTGCAAAAATATTGTAATCAAAACATCCCTGACGAATCCACACTTAGAAAGAAGTATGTGCAAACAGTATACGAAACCGTATTGGAAGAAATTAAAGTTTCACTGGGCGATGAACATTTTTATATTATTGTTGATGAAAGCACAGACTCATGTGGTCGATATATCGCACATCTTATTATTGGAGGGCTTCAAGAAAATGATCCAGGGAAGCCATATTTAATATCTTCTAAACAGTTAGACAAAACAAATAATGTGACCGTAACTCGATTTATTCAGCAGTCTCTATCAAATTTTTTTTTACCAAATTCAGTTCCAGTAGAGAAGTTTTCAGTGTTTTTGTCTGATGCAGCGCCGTATATGGTTAAAGTAGGCCAAAACTTAAAAATATTTTATCCCAATATGGTACATGTCACTTGCCTTTTACACGGGATAAACAGAGTTGCAGAAACTATTAGAACAGCATATCCCTTGGTGAACAAATTAATTTCAAATGTAAAGAAAGTGTTTTTGAAAGCACCTCTAAGAGTGCAGATCTATAGAGAGAAATTGCCAGGAGTTAGTTTACCTCCAGAGCCCGTAATTACTCGATGGGGAACATGGATTAAGGCCGCGATATTCTACGCAGACCATTTTGAAGCCATTAAAGACATAGTTTTAGATTTAGAAGACAATTCACAGTGTGTAGTGCAAAGTCAAGCAGTATTCAAAAATGTAAATTTAGCTAAGGAACTTGTTTTTATTAGGGTTAATTTTAGTTTTATACCAGATATAATAACTTCGTTAGAAAGTAGGAATATGAATTCAAGAGAATCAATTAATATTGTTGAAACTTTTTCCGACAAATGCAAAAAAGTTCCCGGTGATGTAGGAAATCAAGTAAGAAGTAAACTCGAAGTTATTGTGGGAAAGAATGAAGGCTTTAAGTATTTAATGGTAGTCAAACATATTTTTGATACTAAACCATCCAACGAAGTAATACCTTGGCCTTATAACTTACTACCCAAATTAAAATATTGCCAGATCATATCGGTAGATGTTGAAAGATCTTTTTCTTTGTACAAACATATTTTTACAGACAGAAGGCAAACACTTTTATTGGAAAATTTTGAAAAATATATCGTTATAAATGCATTTTATACTATTTCATGTTAAAAATTAAACCTATTATATTTTTCTTTTAATTCTACTTAAAATAAACAATTTTTGTAACAGTCGGCGTTTCTTTATTTCCATTTTTCCATGTTATATTCAAGGCATATAATTGCTTATTTTGACAAATAAATGCATATTGTTGCATATTTCAAAGAAAAACTATGCATATATATGCGCATATTTTAACTGAATTGACGTGCATATATTCCGCCCTTTAGTTATGATGATTACGCCAAATTTCCATTCCGTGGGAAAGTATTTTAACCTTTTTGGAGTATAGATTTCCAAGCATTTCTTTTGCACAAGGGTAGTGAATTATTGAACTACTATATCCAAGTCACCTGGAGTTTTGATTCGCAGGTTAAGATTAGTGTTTTTCCCCAGGTAGATTGAAAAAATGTCCAATTAGTTTTCCTAGAAGTGAGTCGGAGGGGGGTGATTCGTTTTTAACTGTAGTACTCACATCATTGAAAACAAGTATATGATCAGAGGAAAGTCATAGATTCATATTAAGCAGTTATTTCTAGATTTTCCTTTTGACATAGAGGAATCCAGTAGGTCCGAACATTTTCTGGGATAGCTTCTCCAGTACGTGGGGGCTGTATTGTTAAGTAAGTCATAGTTGTTGTCAGTCATGAATATCAAGATATTTTGGGCATTTGTTGGTATGAGTCTTGAAACCCAATGTGTGTTCCGCATTCCAGTCTCCACCGGCTATGAACCTGTTGCCAAGTAATTGAAAGAAGATTTTGTATTCGTTTGTGGATATTGCATTATGTTTCAGTTATATTGTAATGACATGGCGTTGAATTTACATGAATTTTTGCAGTCGTTCGTATTTCGTGATGCGAGATATATTTGAGTATAATCATCGCAGAACTGTGCCATCGAAGTGAGAAGTACTGTACATAGAGGTACATAGAGTCTTGGGTTAGTGAAGTAGTATTAGGAAGTAAGGAAAATGACGACTTCATTCATGTTTAGCAATGTGATGATTTCATGTACGATTAAATGAGTATAGTCGGCAAATATCTTATAAAAGAGGGAGGAATGTAAAAAGAAATACATATTTGATGTTAAACGACAATTTTACAGGTATAACATTCTTAAGTGATGAGATCCAAAATCGTTTGGTAACCAAAAATTTTGGATTTCTGGGGTCAAAAGAACAAATTAATTCTGCAATTGCATGCAGTCAACATATTTCAATCTATAGAATGAACCTTTTATTATCGGAAATATTGATAAAAAATATTGTTTATGGAAGTGATTTCATTAATAAATAACTAAGAGTAGCCTACTCCATGAAAAAATCCGGATGTTTGATGAAAGTTCAGCTTCCTACGTCCCAAAGTTCTAAATTAATAACGAAAGCGCTTAACTTCGCAGGTACGAATGAAATTTCATATTTATACTTACGATGCAAATCTCCAATTAGTACATACCTACCCTCCATAATTCCGTGAGTAAATACACTGAATTAACTACATAGTAGATGAATAAATCTTTCCGAATATGCACCCCCATTTGTTTCAGAGTCAAATATACTGATTACATTTGATCTCAGGAATACTTTGTTACGGCATGAAATGCAGCAAGTATGTAATTGTCTAATACAGAGTAGAATAATTCATTGTCTTGAAATAAAAGACATTTCAAATCAAGCACTCTTAAATCCTTAAAAATTTACTTATTCCAAATAAACGAAACAAATTCCGAGCTTAATGCAAGCTTTTAAACTGATATACCAAATTACAATTGTTAAGAAAATCGCATTAATGCAACCCAGATATAGGAAATGAAGTTTGTTTCATTTCCTTTGGAGATAAAAGTCAATTTAGGAGAAACTACGAAAAACTTGAAAGCAAAACATTGGAACGTTATCTTTTAGTCTTGAACGTTGCCGTAGCTTTATTTAAGCAGCACGTTTCAAATTTATATTCAATCTAAGAAACTGAACTTATTGTTTCAAATGATACAAGGAGTGATCAAGTATTCTTAATGAAAATAAGGTAAAATTCAACGTAGAAAATATTATACTTCTAAACAAAACTTTTGTATCAGGCATTTCTTATTCTTCAATTCCACTATTTGTTGAAACATAGCAGCTACACCAAAATTCAAATCTATCTTAAATGATCAATAAAAGTTCCACCAAGAGGAAATGAATTCAACTTATTGACTGTATATTTCACTTGTTCCAATTCCATCTCTACTTAAGAAGATCAACACATAGTTTCCAATATTCAACTGAATTATCCACTCATCACCCACCGTTTTAAATTCTCTCTTTATGGAGGAGAATTTCCAACTAGCTGAAATTACGAATAAGACATGTACTATGTTTAAATTGTACGTTTCAATTCAATGATCAAATCTGGCCAGTTTGAAACACACTATTTGTACTGTTTGTCAATTTATAGTATATTGCAAACAGATATTGCAGACTACGTGAATAAATAGAATAATTTGTCTTTTTAATGTTTTCAATGAGAAGACTTGAACTTCCTTCGAATTGAATTGGTTCACTAAATCGATCAGATTAATTAATTCACGTTTTATGTTATTTCCTATTTGAATTGACGTATTTTCAACACAACTCCGTTGAAATTACGATAACATTTTAAAGAGTCCTTTACAAAACAAACTATAATTACTATGACATTGCATCATTCAAATATCACGCTTCAGATGGAATGAAATTTATGATTGAACAATAGTGCTTTAGAAAGAACAGCTTCAAAGACTTCAGGTATAAAAGATGTAAGGACCGTATACATTCAGAACTGATCTAACACAACCTAAATCTTCTTTTTTTTGCCAGAGAAATGAAAACTCTTCTATAAGACCTTACCCAGCATAACTTCATCTGGCGCTCTTCAAATCGACTTGAAATCATTCCACTTAATGTTGTTGTTTGGAATATTCCAAAACTGTAGAGCTTCCTTGCTGTCCAGTAGTTTTGAGGGAATTAGAAATAAACTTTTTAGCTACCTATAGGTGACTATCTTATGATTGAACAGTAATAACTACACTTCGAAAGAATATTATATTATGTTTCAAGCTCATATTCGGATTAATAACTTTAAAAATATGTGAAAAAACTTGATTTGAGTAGTTTTTTTTATTAATGTGATCTTGGTCTTGCATGATCGAGCTCGGTGAATCAAACTGTTGAGTGTAATAGTTTTATCGAATGATCAAATAACAGATCAATCTGGCATGTAACTTCCCAAGTTTGAAAGAGTTCGAGACATTAACATTAAATATTCGTACATAATAAAAGAGTTTCGATCAATTTGTGACATAGTCACGACTTGTATACGTACTTTAAATTCTTCAAGTTATCGATACAAATAAATTTTCTACCGAATTCCCATGAAACGAGAATGTCTGAGGAGAATACAGAGAAAATACGAGAAAGTGAAATAACGACACATTTCACTTTGTTTTAAATTTGATTTTGATTTATTACATATTTATGCAGCATTCTCTTTCTTTCAATGCTATTCTATTATATTCCACAACAAGACAATTCAAACTAGACGTTAACTTTGAACGGAAGCTCATAGAGTAATGATGCATGTTAATGTAATGAGCAGGACCGGAGTTTTGTAACTTCATTAAGTCCCGTAATTTTCCTCGAGTGATAAAGAATTACTTTTGCGTCAGCATCGTTGAATTTTCATACCCACATAAAGCATCAAAAATCATAAATTTGAGGGAGAACATATCTCCTGAGATTTGCCCATTTCACTCTGGACGAGTAACAAATATAACAAAATACGGACATATAAAGGACATTTTGTAACTCTTCAATGAAATGTGGGATACGTGTTATGCCATCGCAGTGAATTTTGGAATATATTTAATTCGTAATCTGTCAACTTGTCGCCATCAATTCATCGGAAACCGTTGCATAGACAACTAAATTCGCGGAATAAATTCAACGCCGGATATATTCAAGATGAATTTATCGACAGACGTATGAATTCCAAAGCATATACATTTCCTGGCAAATGAGTTCACTTTTACATGTTCACTTCTCTTTTACTGACGTCTAATAATGACGATATAGAAGATACATAATGCATATTGTAAACTTAAACTACTACGTTAATATCACTTAAGTCTGAAGACGCCAATTAAAAATTCCTGCTATAAATACTCATCGATAGGCAACGGACTAAGCCGACTATTCATGAACTTAGAGCTTGTATTTATTATTCCAGCACGAGAAGTTCCCAGTAGGTGGACTAGACGAGCCCAAACTAATCACCTCTTCATTGTCAAACTCGAAACTTGCGGAACTGGTTCCTACCAGACTTCATTTTCCCATCGAACGGCAAAGTTGTGATACTCGTTGCCTCGTGAGGTGTTTTCTGATGCCTGTAACCTGCAAACTTTCAAGAAAAAGCCTAACACCTATTCCCTTCTCTCAACATTGCACTACTGGCACAATGTTCTCCGAACACTTAAAGTTTTCTTTCCGTGTAGGCAACAAAGATTAAGGTAACTTACCTTCATGGTCTGGTTGAACTATGTTGACAATATAATAACCGAATAACGAATCCTGAAGGTATTCAGATGTATGGTCTTGAAGAACGTATCGGTTTGTACGAAAGTAGTACTAAACATAATTTATATAACAGTATTTGAATATTTTATGCGAGAGTATTGCTCAGTTTTA
Organism: Endomychus coccineus; assembly: GCA_958510875.1. Classification (NCBI taxonomy): domain Eukaryota; kingdom Metazoa; phylum Arthropoda; class Insecta; order Coleoptera; family Endomychidae; genus Endomychus; species Endomychus coccineus. Next base: position 36,857,095 of record OY294071.1, on the reverse strand, counting down.
TATTCCGGAACGGATTCATACCTTCGTATAAATTGATGTCGCTGTATCTGGAAATAAATTATTCATTGATAAACTAGACATAAATTGGGAATTATAGGAAGAGAAGTATAACAGTTTGAGGTCTCGGTTTTCATATCGATTGAATTCACTTGTAAAAGCAAAAATTACGTTTTGTGAGGGACTGTTTTTATGTCGGTCGGATCTCAGCCTTTAAATCATCTCTTCATGCTCAGACTTCATAATGTTATACCGGATACTAGAGCGTCAATGGTCTCACTTCTAAAACATGGATTTTAATTTAATAACAGCTTTCCACGTTCTCGCTTATTAAATATAAATGTAAGATCATTTTGTTGAAAACGTTCTTGCTCCTACCATTGTATATAATAATCAACGGTTCATATTGACATGACTCTTGAGGCTTCTACTCATCACACATCTACACCCCTATTGTTTGGAGTGAACTTCATGTTGGTTCATGTTCAGTACACGCATATTGAATTCAATGCGCTAAACAGTAAATCACTTCGTCAGTTTTCAAGAGAGATTATTCCATTTCATCAACATTCAGAAATTATTACTAATCAATTGTCGTTCAAAAACAGTTTATTATTGATTGACTAGTTACTAACTCTTAGGGCAAACAATGAATATATTGGTATTAAAGTATTAATTTGTATTTGATTTACATTTTATTATTCATTTCATAAATAATTTACACGGGCCGAAATATGATTTCAGCAGAATGGTTACGAGAATGTTCATCACTCGACAGACATTAAGCATTCGACTCACATTCTTGCATTCTTCTGCTAGTCAGAAATTTACAGATTTCAGGAATCCAGTGCCAATAAACCTGACTTGCGTATAAATATTGAAAATTCTTTGGGATTTAATTTGGAACATTCGTGTTATTATTTCGAAGTTATTTTTACTTTGGTTTAATATTATTATTAAGAAGTATAAGTAATGTATTCGTATTTTTTTTAAGAGCAATAAAATAATAGCATTCTCTCTAGCTGATTTAATTTACGTGATTTATTTCCTAGTAGAAGGGATGCGATGTACACCTATATGGTCTTTTATATTTACTGAAGCAACTATAGAGTTCAAAGCGGCGATCTTCCACTAGAGGCGGTAGCTGTTACGCTGTATCTTCCAACACTCAAAATATCCATATAGTGAGTCTCTCATTCCAATCTGTATAATTCCAGAATATTGGCAATCTGAGTTGAGTTGAATAATGAACAATTGCACTTTGATTACTAATATCTCACATTATCACACAATATTGTAGATAAAGAAAACATTTTTACAGGGAACCGATTTGGGCAACTTGGAATGCACCCTATGAAGTACATTCGAAGCATAGCTATCGTCATTGACAAATTAAGAGGATTTTTATAATGTCACGTATTTCCATCTCTTGCAAGCATATTATGCAATTTTTTGCAGCAAATGGTTTAAAAAGAAGAATGAAAAATATTGTAGTTGATTTTAGCTCAGTAAGTTGAGCTTCTTCAAATCTTATAGTATTCCGACTATAGATTAATTGACAGCATCCCCTATTAGACTTGAATCTACTCACGTGAATTCTGAACGCATAAATAAACGCAAGTTAAATGAAGTCTGAATTCCACTTTCATCTACACAAAGACATGCCTCACTTTCAATGACTATCAAGCTGAATATTTATTCAAAACTTCTCATTGTACGATTTTTCAGGTCATTACACCTCACTCTTATATCATACATCTGAATGCGGTCATGGAAACGGGAATCTGCAGGATTTTGAGGTCTATCCAGATCTTAATTTCCGCACAGATTGTTACTGTTCAACCCAACCATGATGTTGTTAATCCTATTTTAGTCAAGTAACGGCTCCAGCAATCCACTTTTCTAACAATATTTTGTCAAGGAAAGTGAATAATATAACTTGACAACTATAGCTACCAGACACACGTATATCGTATGAACACAAAGAGTAAGACAGAGAGTCGCTGTTACCTTCTATAGAATTTTAAAATTTATATGACAATTGACTATTCACAATGTCCGGAATTCAATGAGAGAATAAAAGATGTTAGCAACTTCATCATTATCACTTCTGTCTGGATGCGCCAGGAAAATGTGGAATTTCTATTTCGAAAAGTGAATATAATGACGTAACTAAGAATAACAAAAATATTTTTAGTGAATTTAGCAGCACAACTGTTTTGTATTCGCCACATGAATAGTCCCATTGAAATGCCCTGGAATATCCTATGGAGCAGACTAGCATACTGTATTTTACTTGAATACCCTGAACACATTCTTATTCCAACTAGTTAATAGAATTTCCTTAATTTTCGTTATTGGATTGAGTTTGCATTCATGTTATTTTGGAGAAACGTCTGGAAACGTACCAATGTAACATTGAATTTACCCCTTTGAGAGGATCGAGCAAGTTTAATGATTGTATACACTCAATTCATAACTGAAGGTTTTTCAGCGAGTTTGTTTGCACAACGATTCAAACGCGGACAGCTGTTTCAAATAAAGCAGTGTGCTTTAATAGAAATTTCTAAACTTCATTGAACTCATTTCGAAGGACATCCAGTGCACACTGAAGTATTCAATAATTGATAGTCACATGACCATTGTAATGCATCATGTTTGGAGGTGGCACCATAAAAATTCTGCTAGGCAGCAGCAAATAAAAAGTTGAAGCTCGACGACTCTAATTCAGTTATTACGGTATTTCCACAATATGAATGTGATTTTTTCCATGCTCAATGTGGTGTATATTGCTTTTTAAAAGAATTCCAATTAAAATGATGAATAATACCGCATTTGAAAGGAATTTGTGTGGACAACGCGTATACTATTACAATTAAGAGAGAAGTCCTGATTGACTGACTCATTGATACTGAGGCAAAACTACCGAAGTCGGAAACACGAAATTCGGATATTAGAGTGCTTTCATAATCTAGGCGCGCAATAAGAGAGGATTTTTAAAAATTCATCCCTTGAGAGTGTAAAATAGGAGATGAAGTTTGTATAGCGAAACATTTCATTTCAGAAATCAATTTATTTGAAATATGTAATTCATCTCTGAGGGGATGAAAGGAGGTATCAACACTGACTGATTCCGATCTTGGTGAAATTTCACACACTTGACCTACGAAAGAAAACGAAACTCACTGCCTACATAAGACTTCGAAAAAACTATATTATCCCCCTTAAAGCAGTTTTATTCCGATCTTGATGAAATTTTGGATCCCTGACTTTCAAAATAGAAGGGAAGTCACTACCTACTTGAGATTTCGGAAACACTACCCTTCTATCCCCTTTTACCACCCCTTTGAACAGATAAGTACCTATCACTTATGACGAAATGTTAAACAGTTGACCTTCAAATAAGAGGAAAATCATTGTCTACTTGAGATTTCGGAAAAACTACCCCATCTCTTTTTGCACCCCTCAAAGCAGATGTTTATCCACCGCTTCCGAAGAAATTTTCAATAGATAAGAGGAAAATCACTGTCTACTTCTACAGGACCACCCCATTTCTCTCTCTTAAAGCTGATACTCCCGATCTTGATGAAAGCTATTCCTGAGGGCGTAGTACACATATCAGTTAATATATGGAAAAGAGTAACGTGAGGTTGTAAATACTCTTCGATTCTGTTGTCCGGGCACCGCCACGTTCATCACGTACTTCCTACATGTATGTCATCGTGTATAAGTCTCCAGTTGTATACAAATAATTTTGAAGCAACTCAAGACGGTAAAGTCGAATTTCCAGTTTTTGTTATAATGGAGTCCGACTTCTTACAAACGAATATTGTATTGAAGTGTAATATAAGTTGGTATTATGCCTTACATAATATGCTGCTCATGAAAAAGATCTTCTGTGATTTTAATAGTATTCGACTATAAAGTAGTCATGCTACTGTTGACAAAGAGACATAATGAAAATAATAATCCACGTGTACATGCCCTCACTGCTTGAAAGCTCTTCTACGATAAATCCGAGATATCTACATGTGATTATACAACAATTACAAACATTAAGATACTGTTAACTTGCTCAGAGTGTAGTGGAGGTAGTTAATGAACGTATGTATGATCGGAAACAGTAACCGTTTATTGTTGGACGTCGCATCGTTCGTTCTACAATCGAACGAATATTTCTCAAGGATTCTCACGGATTGATTCGAGATGTGAAACGAAGTAGACTTAAAGAAATTATGAAAGCTCAAGTTATCAAATCTTGAGCCTGAAAGAAAGCTCTACAGACTGAGAAGCATGTCACGTTAATTTTGTGAACCCTTGCGTGACTAACTGGATCTTACAGATTGTTAAGTGGCAATTCAGTTAATGAGATTGTATTAAAACCTTGTTAGAATATATTATGTTGATCATCCACATTCTAAGATTCCAGATAGTCTCCACAGAAAGAATTCCTCTCTTCAAACACACAAGGAAGAATAAACTCCATAATCATGTGACTTCAATAAGGGAAAATACAGGTAGAGTAAGTTAATTCTTAGTCTAAAATGTGTTTGTCTCTTTTATTGGAATTTATTTCCAAAGATAACAAAGTGTTAGTGAGCACTTTATTGCTACACATTTATAACAAAGATAAATAACTTGCTAAAGCATGAAATTTATCAACTTTTTAAGTCTCAAAGTAATCATTAATTATGAAGTGAGAAGACAGGTTGAAGAAAGCTGAATTAAAAACTAAGTTGAGATAGATACGGATCAATTTTTTATATTCAACATAATTTTCTCTCCCGCAGTGAAACTAAGTTAGCGTAGGATTGAAAAACCCTTTCACCGAAATTAGAATTCAAGTGAAATTACCAGAACATTTCAGTTGGACGCCGGAACCTTTGCACGATGCTTTTAATTACTATTTATATTGAATGAACAAATAATTCAAATCTGACACGTAGGAAATGAAATAAGTCTGCAAAGATAGTAAATAGAATGAAATTGAACAAACTGTAAATATTCTTAAATTAGATTTTCAATCAATTATCTGATGTATATAGAATTTTTACTTCCCTCACTACGTAGAATACATTGTAAAGAGGGTTTTGTAATTGGCCAATATTTTCGCAGATGTATTCGTATTGACTATTTCTGAATCGATCTAGACTATTTTTGACATGTACGTGTTTGTTCGTGCATGCGTGCGTACGTAAGTGCGTAACCCACTGAGAAGACGATTGCGCCGTTCCTATTAGTACAGGATATAAGGAACTGTATCATTTTTAGATGTGGTAGCCCCATTTCGAGTGGTATTTCTGACACTAATATTCATATTTTCAAGTAGAATTATGATATTTAATTGAACCACTAGGACAACCATGTTTTTCTGGTTATAAATATATATCTCACGTATATATTCAACGAACAGAAGTATCCGAAATTCTGATTTTAAGATTCAAGTAACATCATCCATGTTACGTCACGGTCTATTTCATGTCTCTATTCTGTGGTACATTTTGATGATTCATATGTCAGCAAGTGGTCAGTATAAAACAAAGTTATGTTATAGTGTGAATAACTGCTAAATTCAACCTGACAAGGTGTCGGTATGAAACATAGAGTGTGAAATGCATCATTTAGACCATTTGGATAACATTCCTATCTGAGATCATAATTTAACGTCTTTCATTAGCGGTTTTTGAATCATTTTCAATATATTTTCTGTTCCTACAATGATTTACATTTGACCCGCAGGAATGTCCGAATGCGAATAACCACTTGTTATTCTGGCTATGCGCTATGCTATTATTCACCTGAAGAATATGTAAAGAATTAACTACTCTCAAATGAATTGAGCGATTCCAACTCCTGTTTCCAGAATTAACGGCTTATGCGGAAATAAATAACTTCTTGAATAAAATTGGACAACATATTTTACTCCCCCTCTACCTTTCAGAATAAAAGGAGAAATTCAAGAATTGAGTTATAATTATAAATAATATATCTAGAAAAGAGAAAATCATTACAAATATTCATCATGTAAGCTCAGAGTTGACAGCTGTTTCGACATTACTGGGTTCCGTCAGAATCCTCTGTCGTACGAATTATTGAGTTTCGTGTAAAGTATTCATGAATATATTCTTTGTAGTTAATATCCGGTTCTTTGTCTAACGGCATTAAGTCACGTATTTAATATTGAGTGATTATGTTTCAAGTTGTGATAATTTACATGAATATAAATAGCTTCTGGTGTGTTCATTGCGCAATAAATGAGTTTATCAGAAGGAATTTTCTGTTTCCTGTGCGTCTATGGCCTAAAATTACCCATTTATGATCAATTCACATGAATATGTATGTATCCTATAAATATCAATTAAAAATGTAGCAACTTCGCTGCTATATTTATACCGATATCATAATATAATATTCATTCCCAAGCTTTACTAACGCGAGTTGATCGTCAATTTTTAAGTGATCATAGCACCCTTAATGGGATCCATCTCTTACTTGCAATTTGCGGTGACTTGCGGGGTAGAATTAATTAGTGTTGGAGTTAAAATTACATTAAGCGATGTCATTTCTGGAAACAATTCAATATACAATGCACAATATCAGTTCTCCTGTTAAGACCATCCAACCAGTAGATTTTGATCAATAAAGCCGTTATGGTACATATTAATTAACAGGATATATAGTTGATTGATCCAGTCTATTTAGACCTAATTCGATGCGACCTTGTTAATCCCAGCAGTTTCCAATTTTATGTTCCGCCACTTATTAACATATTAACTCATTGATTTCTGCATTATAGCGCTGAGGTGGTTTCCCGTATAAATCTTTTCATGAAACATTTGTCAACCAGTCATTTTAAAAATATATTTTAATGATTTGGATTTGAAGTTTCTTGAATGTTAGGAGTTTATGATCATCATGAAACTCCTCACTATGTAAAGAGTTTCACGACTTCGCCGTACGATAGAAAAATTATAGATCGTCTCGTTTGCCTACCTGGATTCGCTCGATGTGGATTAAAGACGATATATCTATAGAAATAGAAGATATCGCCCACCTCTCTACGATGTTCAATGAATGCATTAGTGTGACGTTTCCCACAACGAATAGATCTCTTCTGAATATAATCTGAAAGCTTCAGCGTATGTTTGGAATTGAATCCAAACATGTGAACAGTGATACAGGACAGGTCGCATATGTGCTTTGTAGATCGTAAGGAGCTGCTAGAATGTGAAGTACCTCATGCCACGGGATCAAAGAATTAGTCTCTGTGAAGTAGTTTTCGCAGTGGACCTCACATGATCGTTCCATGAAAGGGTGCTGTTGTGATAGTAATACCGAGCATAGATATTAAGGATTTCATATAAATTTTGTAGCTAACCTCATCATATTAGGGATTGTGAAATTGGCCCTCTGGAGAAGATACAAGCTTGTGTTTTGGTTATTAGATCATCAGATCTCCATTCCATAATTCTTGCCAGATATTGATTAATTTCAACGTCTCCTGTCTGTTTTGAACCTTTGGCTTCAATGGATGATATAAGAGCTCTAGAGGAGAAAGTGCAAAGTTATAGAGGGTACAGGAGGCTTTAGCATCAACAATCTGAAAATAATCCAACAATCTGTTGGTGCTAAGAAAGTAACGAAGTTGATACTGAGACAAATGTCTGTGGGAACTCGATGGTAGGCTCGATCAAATGCTTCGGAGATTTACAATGCTATAGCTGGAATTGCTCTAGGCAAGCAGGCCTCCAATTGGTCTCTGATGACGAAAGCCATATTGTCGGTCGTTCTCGATTTTTGAGTTCTATATTGCATAAGAGCTTATTCATTACTTCAAAGATCATAGCTAGTAGAATGAGTCTATAGTTACTCGTATTAGGCATGCTTCAATTTTTTTTGAAAATGCTTCTACTAGCTCTTTCCCAGTTGGAAAGAAACCAAGTTTGTTTGAAAAGGTGAACAACCTGAAAAGAACTGGTGTTGAATGGGAACAGTTCTTGAGGAAAGTATTCGGAATTCTGTCTGGCCCCATGAACATCTCTGTATTAAGACCAACCAGAATGCGCCTGATTGTGCGCTGACAAAAGACATTTCAGGCATGTGGTTATAAATATAAGGAAGGTCCTTCTCTTGTTGACTCAAAGCAGAATGTGCTGCAAATATTTCAGCTCCGTCATCTTCCAAGGTAATTCGTTGTCATGGAACTTTCTGGATCTGAAAATAACTACATAAAAGTGCTTCCCTTTGCAGTTTTGCGCTCTTTGTTCTTTCACGGTCTCTCTCTCTCTCTCTCTCTCTCTCTCTCTCTCTCTTTCTCTCTCTCTCTCTCTCTCTCTCTCGATTCTAGTGTACCTCAACAATATTGAATTAATATCACACACCCACACACTAATTTCAAGAAAATATATTAAGAATCTAAATGTTCATGTCTGTAGCTGGATTGAGTTTGGAAAATTTACAGCTATCAAGAGAAGATATATTCCTAGTTCCGGATAAAGACAGCGCAATCGTCGTTTTCGATCTCTAAATCCGCTCATCACTTATTAATTAACTTGAACCAAGCGGACTGATTCAGTCTGTTAAGCGCTGATTCGATTCAACGATATTACTCTCGCAATAATTATGAGATTGGACTAGACTGTTATGCCATTGAATTCATTGTATTATGTGTTTTCGGGTTATTAAATATCACGGTGTATCACATTACAAAATTATTAGCTTCGAATATAACTAACAATCGAACACAAAATAGCAGTGCGCTGTATGTTTTCACATGTTGATGTTCTTTAATAGCTCAACGGTTGTAGATGTAGAATTTGCAAGGTATAATATCTATTTCTTCTGGTTATTTGATAGTGTGAAATGGGATAGCGATGTTGTGATATATCATAGTATATTTCGTTTGTTGGATACAACTTCAGCTGAAATTGAACAAAATGTAAACAAGTATCATTAGACGTTGCATTAATTATATGTTAAGGTTGTTGTCCATTAAACTCTCAATTAAATAGCTGACTTTGGGTGAATACAAGGATTAGATGAAATTATTCATGCAGAAAATGTAATATAATCCTTATATAATATATTCAGCCAACAAATCAAACTTCAACCGTATTATTAGCACGAAAGTTCAACATAAAATGAAAAATGCACATATTTATATTCATTTTATTGATTTTTTTAATTTGGCTGGGGTTGTTGTGACGTCTTGGGTCAGATGCTCGTGCGCAACTGGAATCCCGTAACGCCGGCTCTACATACGTATTGCTATATAGAAGTTAACATCGACAGATTGACTATGTCGAGTTCCAAAATGTTCTTGGCTCAACGATGCTCAGAAAAATTATTCATATATCCAACACCGCAACATTTCACATCTGTCACAAATTTCCTCTCGCCATTGCGGTCACAAACAATGAGCATCGTGAGTGTTCTTATATTTGCTGCAACTGATTCCATACATGAAAAGACCATATGGATGTTGTTACTTTTTGATAGCATATATAGAATGTGACACAGATTTTCCTCTACTTTCCAGCTATCCTTCTAAGATTTGGAACATTGAATATGCTGACTACCCTGTACATTTCGGTCGATCTCATCGATTTGGATTAGGAATTCGATTCCGTTTTTACTCTTAGCCTTAGAGGACAAACAACAGAGTTACAGAATTCCGGAAACCTAAATTTAGATAATTTTCTTTACTATTACCTCTGAAAAATATGTTCCCTATGAATAGTTCACCCGAAATCGATATCTGCAATGTTCAAAGATCCCATAGAATAAGTTCCAGAGGTTATTCGAAATTTTTGAAATTTTAGAATTTTGGAGATTTTCAAAGGGGTAGAGGTATGGAAGAAATGTTGTTTTGGTCAATCTCATCGATTTTGATGAATCTGCGTTATAATACGTTCTTGAAGATGAGGAATTCGATTCCGTTCTTATTTTTATCCTTACATGACGAATAACCGAGTCACAGCATCCCGGAAACCTAAATTTATGTAATTTTCTTTACTATTACCTCTGAAAACTATGTTCCACATGAATAGTTTACCCGAGATCGATATCTGCAATCTTCTGTGATGCCATAGAATAAGTTCCAGGGGTTATTCGAAATTTTTGAAATTTCTGAATTTTAAAATTTTCAAAGGGGTAGTAGGTATGAAAAAAATGTGATTTTGGTCGATCTCATCGATTTTGATGAATCTGCGTTATAATACGTTCTTGAAGATGAGAATTTCGATTTCGTTCTTATTTTTATCCTTAAATGACGAATAACCGATTCACAGCATTCCGGAAACCTAAATTCAGGTAATTTCCTTGACTATTACCCCTGAAAACCATGTTTCCTATGAATTGTTCACTCAAAATTGGTATCTGCAATGTTCTAAGATCCCATAGAATAAGTTCCAGAGGTTATTCGAAATTTTTGAATTTTGAAGCTTTTCAAAGGAGTAGAGGTATGTAAAAATGTAGTTTTGGGGAGTAATAGGATTTATTCTATTATGTCTATTGTATTTCTTGAAGTTAGGATTGCAGCATCATCCGCGAAGATAGCTAAAGTTATTTGATTAGTTGTTGGTATATTGCATGTGTATATCAAGTAGAGTACTGACACAAGTCTTGGAGCACCCTTATATGTATATGGTTTAATGCAGAGTACGCACCATCATCTTTACCGCTGAATATTCTGTCAGAGAAATGAAACTAATATTCAAACGTAGCGCCCAAGTAAGTTTTCACTCGAATTCTCTAGGAGGCCTCCGCACCACACCTCAGAAGGATTGGGCAATGTCTATGGATAAAGCCGAATAAACGTTCTCCTCAACTTCTGCAGGTTTTTTCAATAACTTTCGTTATTTGGCGAGCTTGTTCAATTATCAAATGTTTGTATCGAAATTCAAATTGGTGGGATAAAATTGATTGTTTTTGGTTGATTAACTATCTTCTTCGAGTAAAACTTTTCCGAATACTTTAAAAATTATTTGTTAAAGCGATGGGAATCTTCACGACTTGATATCATTAATTGGTTTTCTGGGCATTGGGATCATATTCACTTCAACAATTTTTCCATAGAATGGGCAAATGTCGAAGTTGTAAAGCAACATTTCATTATATTTGTTTCAATCAAAAATAGCCGCTTATAAATAAAATCGGTTGGAACAAATTGAAACTTAAGCGCTCCTGATCTATTCCGAATATGTCATTGGGTATAATTTAGGCCCAGTGAGGAAGACCTATTAAAAATTCGGCTCAACACAGTTGACTCTTGGAGAAGCCATTGAAATGCAGTAAAAGGTAATGGAAATACGCTTCAGGGATCACAAAGAATTTTAGCTCAATTGTGGCTAATGAACGAGCCTGAGAACGAGAGGACTCGACAAAATGCTGGAACACATCAGTTTCTCAAGGAAGTGACAATTATAGTATCCCTGCAGGACTTATAAAATATATTTTCATTCTCATAATGTACAATGTTCCTCAAACTTGGTAAGTAATACGATATATTGTATCAAGTTTGTGTGCATCATGTTCTTCTTCACTCCAATACTCCTAACTATTGCATCCATTACAATCTTATTTTCATCTCTCTGTGATATGTCCATGAGGCTAGGATTTGTCATGAAAGGTAGATTGTATTGTAAATCGACGCACTCCATTTGTAACTAATTATGTTCAATATGAATCTACCCTGGTCTCATTAATTGTTCGACGAATATTTCAAGTTAAATGAATACTATAAATTTTGATGACATTTGGAACAGTAATGTTACGTTCTGGCATCGTACGCAAAAGGTTCATGTATAACAACGGTTAATAGTTAGTTAGTGGGAGATTTATGGGTAAAATATGTAATCCTATGAATGTAGATAACAGCCCTTTCAGATCAAGGACTATACTTATTCGGATTCTGCTATACACACTTGAATAAACTAGGTAGGTTTTGATGCTGCTTTGGTGAAGTTCTTCCTCTATATATTCCTAGGTAGAGGAGTAAGAGGAAACTGCTTGAATATCTCGTCGTACTGATATCATCAAAAGAACAAAAAAGGCAAAACACAGAGAATAATTATCGAGTCTCATGAATGGTTTCCAAAAACAAGTAGGAAGTTGTATGAATTTTCAAGTTGTAATTAACTCAACTTGAATCAAGTCAGAATAGAAACTTGCATCAGAAAGCATTCGTTTCATGGAATGTCTTGAATATAAAGCCTTTGTGAAAAATACAAGGTGAAAAGGTATATCTCAATAACATGCTTATGCGAACATTAAGCAGCCCACAAATATCTAGTAGTGCTCCACCATAGAACACTGCGGAAACATGCAGGGTGTGATTTCATTGTTTAATTAAAATTCTCATATTTTGCTTGCTTTTAGAAAGAACTCGACTATTTCTCTTTCGAAGCATGATAAGTTACAACAAATCTCTCTAGATCAATAAGAGTAGAGATTTGAATAAGCAGAAATGATTCTTGTAGTCAAATAATTACAAATTCGTTTGTTTCGTAATATTTGTTTGTTCTATTGAAACATTGGTTCTGAACGTCGAGGCTCTTCGTAATAAGTTGACATATGTGATAGGTCAACCGATTCAAAGAAATTATAAATATGGATCAAGTTTCTCCCTCGGCTTCTTTCCAGCAGTCCATACGATAATTGGTTGAAATATTTGAAGGACACCACTTCAAAACACCATGTTTTAAGACAATGTCAAGATCGGACGTTAAGTGTACCATAGTACATGGAAGGATTCTCATTTCACTTATTGTCATCAGCAAATGAGGCACGCTTGGACGATTAACAATGCAATATATAATATAAGTAATGGAGACCCAATAAGCTGCCTTTGGGAACTTCGAAAGCCACCTTGTGTGAATTCCACTAGTTGTCTCCCACTTTCATGGAAAATTTCTGGTTTGTTATAAAAATAGATGTTTTAATTTGTACAACAAGCTTATTTTCAGCATTCTATCAAATGCTTTTGAAAAATTCAAATGTTATCCACGGGACAGGTCATATTTCTTGAGACATGCTGGTTTAGTGGTATAATACTATTTTGAAAACATTACAAAATGTAAGATATTTTGATTGATTGATTGAAGGTATCTTGAACAATAGTTCGCTACATGATTTTCGCACAAATAACATGTTGAACTAACGCCTATAAATAAACGCGGAAATTCTGTGCACTATGTTCTTACCCCTGTCAATTTTCTTCAGCGTTTGATTGATTTGTGTTACCTATTGAAGGAGAGCAACGGAGATAAAGAAGATGAAGACATGTTTTGTAATTTCGTGGTATAATTCTCACCCACTTCTTTAATTCCCATTCTCGTGTTGGTATTTTCGAAAATTTGCCTATTAGTCAAGAAGTCGTACAAGTTGGAATTTTGTTCAACGTGAAAATAGTTCCTCTCCAATAAACTAGACTGAGAACAAGAAAAGCTCAAATCTGAAATTCCGTGCCGGGAATCCTTAGTGGCACCCAGCCCGGAGTTCTTGTGTCCATATTCTGCATGCTTAGCGATGGTTCCCATTTAATTGGAGTGTGCAGCACGTTTTCTATCTCGTAAATTATGCTGGTGGAGTCCTCTTATTGTTTCAAGGGAGACTGCCAAACCAATTACGCTTCCCGGCCAGCTGTATTCCATTGTACGGTTACTGGCAATTATCACTAGATACCTATTTTTATGCTGTAGTTGTAGCCTTTGGACAGCTTTTTCTATAAAGCATATTATCCCCCACTAGTAGCCTAAGGAAAGTATCATGTCTTATTCAGTACGCGTTCTAGAACCTCATTATGTTACTACGTTTCCTTCTGGTGACACATTATTAGCAAGTTCCTTCCACGATCTCAAATTCTTACAACTCAATTCCGAAGAAACAGTCTGGGAAAAGTGGATTAACGCCAGGATGCAATGTTTGATCAAGCAACTTCATTTGTAATTCAGATTATAACGGCAGCTCCACAGACAACTTCTCCTCCCATTTAATAAATCAGAGGATGGGTAATAGGTTGAGGTAACAAGATACGGATGAAAATTATCGCCTTGAAGTTTATCTAATCAAAGAAATCTAATTAAGAAAATCGTTTACTGAATATTCACCATAATCTCTTAGATAAGAAGGTGCTGATTTTTTTCCAATATATTCATTTTCAAATTCCAAATTACAGATAACACATTCCATAAGAAGGCAAAAACAACAAATAAGCAAAATAGATTGCGTAAGTATTTTGTAGATTACATAATTTGTGATGGTTACATTGGTTGGTGTCGCCATCTGGGCACTCGGTTACTTACATTCTCCGTACTTCCAGTAAAGTACGAGATATCCATGAGCTGAATGTGTTGGTTGCATTGGGATGTCTACCCTCGGGTAGATGGCGTTAGATGCTCTGGTCACTGGCATATTTGCCAGTGAGGTATTTAATCCAGGCAATGAGCCGGGATTTCAGCTATGATAAAAAAAAGACATGTATGTCAGAATCGACAAATTTTGTGGGATTCGATTCGTGGGGTTATCAGGATCATTCATTACACATGAAACCTCACCGGTCAACCTCCCCCCTCCCATGGAAGCCAGAAATGGCCCCTCAAGGGTACTTTCGAATTTAAAATGATCCAAGGGGGTTTTTTGGATCGCTGATCACGATTGTGACGTCAGATTTACTTGAAATCAATTCTGGGGGTGGAAAATCGATCAAATTGGCCATTTTTGCACCCTTATACATTGTTTTGGCAATATATATTATTTTTGATTTTGAATACACCAAGGAGGTTTTTTGGGTCGCTGATCACGATTTTGACATCAAATTTACTTTTAATCAATTCTGGGGGTGGAAAATCGTCAAGTTTTGGCCATTTCTGGCTCTCAAGGGGTAAATGATGATATGTTATATAATACTATTATTATATTATAACCTTCATACATGGCTAACAATGCTGTTTCAAAGTAGTTTGTTACAGATAATCAATGAATGATTGCTGAAAACGAGTTGTTTAAGTAAAGGCTGATTAAGATATTGCTTCTTTCATTACTAGGATAACACTAAATTGGTTAAATATCGGTCTTGAATGAAACATATATCCACTATTAGCCATTATTCTTATAATTGACCTCTAGGCTAGGTTTCAATGTATTTCCATAAGCCCCTCCCCAAACAGTTCTCGATAACTTTATTTTCATAACAATCCCCAGCTGGGTATTTCTTAACAATGGGCCGAGTTTGAGACATTCATCGATAGTTAATCTTCACTACCGTACGATGTATCACCTTGTTGTAGCTTCTGTGAGCCTTATCAAACCAGGACTTATAGTTGTGAAGAGCACTATTGGTAAACCACGTTTGTTATGAACAAGATATTCACTAATCTTAGATCATATATTCCAGTCCAATTATCAGCATTGTTGTCTTCAAAAAGTAAGGCATAACCTGGAATATGTAGACCTCCTAGTTTATCAACATATATCAATAAGAACATGACACCAAGAACTGAGCCCTGTGGAACCGCTCACTCTTGCAACATCAGAGGATCACTGACTTTTTCATTATTCTCTACGAACTGTAGTCTTGACAACAGATAACTCATAAACTACTTCAACTCAGTGCCTCTAATCCCAATATGTATATTTTTGTAAAGCTTTTATTGTGAAATACCATCGAACGCTTCAACCATTTCAAAAAAAATTTCTGAAAATTTCAACCAGACATCAAGATCTGTTACTATTTCTGAACTTAAAAGGCATACAGCGTCTTCAGAACTTTCACCCTGCTTAAATGTAAATTGATATTGCTTCCTTATTTTTTCAAAAAAAGAAACTAGATTATAACATCATTTCCAATTTGTCGATGATTTCACATGCGGATACTTCGAAATGTTGTTCACGGTCCATTTGCGAGAGTAGCGTCATCAACGGATAAAATATTCACTTACGGATACGCGACTAGTCGATGTATACTTATTTGAGGATATTGAAGGAAGTGTAGACTGAGTTTCAAGTCTATCTGTTAACCTGTTCTTGCATAAATCACGAATAAGCGTTTATTAACAAGAGGAATAGTAGACTTTAAGAAGTAATTTGTTCAATAAAAGGAGAGATATATGGCTAGTTTAATAATAAAATAACTGTTACCTCCCATTTCTGAATTCATTATTGGCGGGGTATTTTATGGTGCGACCATGTTGCATCACACGGCAGACCGGAAACAGACTGAAATATTAATAAAGCTCAGATATTCTTGACAAAGTTCAGATAAAATCGACTATCACTAAATGAACTTTGAACTTTGATTCCCTATACTGAACAGTTGTGGGATATTTTCTAATAGCGAATCACTATTTCATATGTATAAGAGGAGTCGGCAGATTTAACCAATAAAATTAAAAGGCAATATGCTTGAACCAACTTCTGGAATTTCAAGCAACATCCCGAATACACGTAACCCATCTGATACAAAGTTATTAAATCCTCTGCTATGAAGTTTGTTCTAGACATTATTGAGAATCCTTGGAATGGAAGCGCTTGTGCCTGGTTCAGCGATTCGACTGCTATTGACAGATCACAGCGTGGGGATTCTTGGTCGGCATGCGAATTAGTTTATTTAAAGAAAATATATGGAAAGTCTCAAATGATCCGCTTGATTTAGTTCTCATGTAATCTATACAAGGAGCGATTATAATGCATTCAATAACCTTTAGAAATTTCTAACAATATAATAATAAAAATACAATACAATGATAAAGCAAAACCTATTTCAATTAAGCAAGATCCACATAATTATTTTAGAAAACTCTTGAGCGTCGATAGTATCGAATGCCTTTCTCATGTTAAAACTCTGGCAATCACTTTTTTCGTTCAGCAAATCATAAATGTCATTGGTTAGATGAGATACAGCGTCTTGAGGTTTTTTTTCCGTTTCTAAAACCATATTATTTATCATATAATTTTTTTAATCAAGTATTTAGAATTTTTTCGAATATTTTTGTTACTTTGGGTATTAGAGAAATTGACTTTATAATTGTTGACGTAATCCATTGTCAAAGATTGAGTTAATAATATAGGTTATATCGATCAACTTCTTGAGAACCGGATTAGAAATCCCATATATCTCGGTGGCATTATTTTGAATGAGAATATTGTTTTTGAAATTGCTTGTGCGTTCGTCTGAGTTGAAAAAATTGAATTGTCATAAAGAAAAATATTGTTGGTATACGCAAGAGATTTTGTGTAGTTGGAAGTTATAAAATCATCTATTTTACTCAAATAATTGTTTTCCACTATGCACAATTTTTAACTTGTGTTATAACTATTTGGTAACTTTATTTGACTTTATAACATTGGTATTATCATTTGATTCTCCGCATGATTCTTTTGTTGAGTTTTCGTTCTATAGTACTGATTTTTGTCGAATTGGTCAGGCTATATTTCTCTATTATTCCTTCGATTCATTGTCAGTTGGATTGTTTACAAACTTTTTCTTCACTATATTTTTTTGAGCTATCGCATTTATCAGCCCTTTGGTTATCCATTATGTCTCATGTTTCTTCAAATGTTTTTTCCTCCATACTCATATGGTTAGCAAAAATAAATTTCACTAGTATGTTTATAATTCATTTGATAACGACTTTTGGAAAATCTTTCATTCCTCACTCCATGCCTTGTCAACTTTTATGTGATATGATTCATAGATTAGTGGGTATAGGTATGAAACTTCTTATTTATTACTTATCTTATAGTAACTTTCCAATAAGAACTATCTCAAATTATCCTTCATCACATTCTCCATACAAAGATGTAATTAACAGTGTCTCAGACGAAATACGACAAGAATGGAGACAGCATCTGATATCTCCTATTACAAATAAATATGGATGCTATAGAAACTGCTTTATTCCACAGATATTTCCATTTCATATTATATTTTGTATCAAAAAGAAAGATGTCCCCCACTTACTATACGTTTATTCAATTGCTCACCTTGCTTGTGGAAAGACTTGTAAAGAATCGAAAATACTTTTTTATATTGCATTCGAAACTTTCCTCGTTTTCTCATGAACGGAATGTTCCACCCGATTTTATTATCGAACTCTCTTATCGAGGATCGTATCATTTTCATGCAAATATTTTAGATTGTAAACCGTCTCTAGTAAGTTATCAAATGTTTTACATATTTGAATGCAAAATAAGTGCCACCCTAATATTTACTCAAGCAACGGTGTTGACACCATTTCAGTCTCATAGCATGATTCGGAATATCACTTGATATATTAATAATAGTCGATAATTATTCACGACCAGTTTCAGAAAATGTTTATCTAAGACTATCTTTCATCGATGAAATATAAGGAAGAAATATCTGAACGAATCATTCTTTGATGAATTTGATCCGGTAGCTTTTCAAGAGGAAACCTTGTATGATGTAGTTTCCATTTCACAACATCTTCGTAAATATAACGAGATGCCCATAATCTATACTTCGCCAACGGGAACTTTTTGTTCCAAATGTCCATCATCGATAGGGTGTATCGAAAGAAGTTAGAAATGTATACTGATTTCAATAAGAACCGCCCAGTATAATACCTGAACAAATCTTGATTAACATGAATTAGGTATTCCTAATAGTGTTTCATTATCAGCATCAGAATCAGGATATCCAATTATCCGAGAAAAATATTCGAATTTCTTCTTGTAATTGTAATGGCTTATGGTCTTTTACCTTATCGATTTAAAGAGTAAAGAGAAATCAGTTTCAACTGTACTATTCATCGCATACCGTCCAAATTGTTGATTAATTGGCATGTGTGAATTATACCAGATAATATTTCAACATTAGATAGAATGTAGTGATATAATTCTGAATAACCGTCTGTTTGGAGCATTACCAGGTTTCTATCGATAAGGGATTTCTAAGTTTGAGTGTACCGCCTGAACATGCCTTTCACCGGTGAATGACGCATCTATCCATCTGATGGATTTGCGATGTAATTGGAAACTCTCAATTTCTCGTAAACATTTACTTTGCCATTAGAATGCGGAAAAACAAACTGATGATTCTACTATAGCAGTATTTACACCAACTCCATTTTTCCAACTTATTTTCGAATGAATAACTTTGTGTCATGAATTTATAACCAATTTTTCGGCCAACTAATAATTAAAATTGTAATGAAACAGACATATTTTCAGTGACAGACAGTTTTGTCTGATATCAACGCTATTAATAAAATCGGAAGATGTGACCATCCAATATTCGGGGTGATAGGACTCTATTCCGCTTCTTACTGGATTTCAACTATTGATATGGGTCTAATGGACAATTATTTCGAATGAAATAGTTTAATACTTTCAAAAATATGAATAAGTGAATCGGAACTAATTAAAATACGGTTTAATTGTTTTTATTTAACATAACTATTATTGTGTTCATTGGAATAACACAAAATATACGTATCTATAATATAATTGACAATTAATTGTGCATTTCCCCACTGGTTAAATTAAAATATGATGGATGACTCCATTCATAGAGAATATTACGCATAGCTGCATCATCACGAATAATGAATAATATCTATAAAAGCCTTTCTCGTGCAATCGGAAAACTAAATTTTTCAAATAATTTTTAAATTTGAATTTTGAATTGTATTCAACAATTAGGATTTATTCAAGATATTTCCCAGATAATATTCACGTTACTCAAGCAGCACAATCAAGTTATCCGTTAATAAAATCAATAATGAATGAGAAGAACATCCCGTTTTAGAATATCAATATCAGCCTGTGGTTTTGATAATTACATCCCATATATTTCCTATGTTATTGATTGTTATTGGTGCATTATAAATATCAATTTGACCAATCATAACTATATTACTATTTTATGTAATATCATTGAAAATATATCCTGATTCATATTATGATTAATTTATTCCACATTTGTTATAAAAAAAACATAAAATTATGATTATGTTCTGATAGGTATTCAGTGTAATTTGATCCTCCTTCTAGAGTACTAGTTCTTATGAGTTTTTTGTGAAAATAACTTTCCGTCACACTTCATCCAGGCTTAGGACTGGCAAAGTAAAATATAGAAAATTTTAATTTATGTACAAAACTTATATCTTCTTACTTTGGCATGTCTAAAACTTTTCATTACAAGTGATGCTTTAGTTAATTTCCATACTTATAGATGTACTGTTTCTATCATAATTATACTCAACAACACCTTTCGATTTTGCATGCCAACGATTATAACCTTTATTTTAATATACTGATTTGGATTAAACTCGTAAAACGTAGTATTACTTGACCAATCCATTTGAAATTTTCACATAAGTACTAATACTTCAATGTAACAGAAAAATAATTAGGTTTTCAATAAAAAATAACAGTTTAGTAATGAGTTGCACCACCATTATTGATTATGCACCCATTCAGTAGGTGAGGAACACTCTGAATCAGATTATCGTTATCGCCTTGAGGTATATCAGATCGTCTGGGGGCTGGGAAAAATTGCTGAGTCTGGTACCGATCATATTTCAGACATGTTCGAGCAGTGAGATATCAGGGGAACGTGCAGGCCATGAAAGCACATGTACGAGTACGTGTGTTACATCGCCTACAAGTGATGATTCTCCGTAATACGATAGACTTTATCATTGCTGACATTACTTTTATATGCCAACACATAATGTACTTTAATATAATAATTCATTCTATTTCTCTACTTCGCCTTGTGTAGATGTTTTAGTTTCACACATTAATAATTTTGTATTAATTCAAATAAAGTTTTTTTAAAAAGCTTTTCGTTATACCACGACATATAACTGGCGCAGTCGGTAGGATTGTAAGACGGTTTTTCTGTGCATTTCTGGAACTTTTGCGAAAACGACAGTGAAATCGGTTTATTTCAATAATTTGCTTACAAGTTCGGACAAACGAAAATTGTCACCAGGGCCTAGGACCACATCGCCGAAGCCGTAGAAGTAAAAACCACATCGTCGAAGCTTCTATAGTTAAGAAAGAAAGCAAAGAGAAGATGAAAACAACTCTACTAATGTGAGTAAATTTCTCATTGAATCCCATTCATTCAAATTCATCCTATAATTAATAAATCCCATGAATTTATCAGATTCTGAATCTGAAGAGTTTAATTGTGACGTAAATAATTCACAAACAATTCGTGACAGGAGTCCTATCAGAACTAACAGAATAAATAGAAATTTTCATAATATCAATCAATCACTAATAATGGCTGATTTACAAAATTATCATCTGAATGCTATCCCTAGTTACGATGGTGATAAAACCACTCTTGCAATATTTATATCTGCATGCGAAAATTTATTAACAACCTTTATAGATCGCAATAATGCTGCGAATCCACGTAATGAATGGTTACTTAGGGTAATCATAGGTAAACTTGAAGGAAGAGCTAAAATATTAGTTGGCAGTCGTGAAGACGCAACAAACTGGCCAAATATAAAAAAATTACTTTTGCAATACTTTGCGGACCAGCGTAATGAGGACTGTTTAGTACGCGACTTAATGTGCTTAAAACCAGAACCTCGTGAACAACCCAATCAATTTGGAATGCGAGTGCAAGATGTTCGAAGCTTGCTACAAACTAAATTGCGTTTGACTATCCCTGATGAAAATATCAGAAATGTCAAAAATGAAATTTACGATAATCTAGCCTTACAAACTTTCCTACATGGATTATCAGGACAATTAGGTCTCGCAGTGCGGTTACAAAAACCCATAAACTTAGAACACGCTATGAGCATGGTCATTGAAGAAGAGAACTTCTCTTATGCAGACAAACATTATAAACCTTCAACTAATGTTCCATTTAATAAAAATTGCAATAACTTTGATAGAGCAAAACAACCAATTGCACCACCTAGACAATTCAATAATTTTGTACCCCATTTTGCTAATAACCAAGCAAGCAATATGCCACAATCCCGATCGCTCAATTACGTACCAACAAATCGATTTAACTCAAATAATCAACAACAAAATTTTAACAGACTAGCCCCTCAAACCCCCACAGGTAAAATGTACGCAGGACAAAATAATTTCAATAATGGACCAAATAGAACAGTTCGAAACTTTCACCAATCGAATAATAATTTTAGACCAAATTATAAACCAACTCCTATGCAAACGTCAACCCGTAATATGACACATATAACAAATACCGTACGTCCACAAACAAAATGGATTTCGGAAGAACTTTATCATCAGGAAGTTGAAGACGAAAACGAGACATACATGACACCATATTGCGAAGAATATTCGCAAGAAACTCAAATACAATCAGAAGATTCTCAATTTTATGACACTGACGAACATAGTTTCGAAGTCGAATCGGAAAATTTTCAATTAGACCTCAACCTACCCGATCAACCTTGATACATTTAAATAACGATAATAATCCCCGCTTACCGTTCATAATTATTCCAAATGTTAATCTTAAACTTATGATAGACACCGGATCTATGAAGTCTCTAATAAATAATAACGTTGTAGAAAAATTTTATAGTAATTATAAAAGACAAGAACTCTTTAAAATACAGTCGGTACATCAAGTTAGTAATCATGATACAACAGTAAATATTCCCTTACCGAAAATATTTAATACTGGCGATTTAAAACACAAGTTTTACGTATTTGATGTAAACTCGCAATATCATGGACTCATTGGATTAGATCTACTAAAAAAATTAAAAGCAACACTCGATTTCGACAATAATTTGTTGATAACAGAAAGAACAAAAATTCCAATTCATATTATAAAAGAATCAGAATCCGAAAATAACACCAAATCTTTGAAACATACTCCTATTCAAAATTTTAAAATAACTATCGAACCTCGTACAGAAAGAGTCATAAAAATTCCAGTCAATACAAACAACAAATACGGAGTATTAAATAAAATTACATTTCGACCAGGAGTAGAAGTACCTACCTCTTTAGTTAAAATAGATAATAAATTTGCGACAACTACGGTAACAAATTCTAATAATAATCCTGTTGAAATAATAATACGCGAACCTTTAGAAATTGACGAATACAATGAAATTTCTTGTAATCATACGGAATATGCTAACAATTTTGAAGAACCAATGGATATTGAATATCCATCGGAAATCGAGAATATTCAAACCGAAAATCTTAACTCTTTACGTTTAGATCATATGAATGCCGAGGAAAAACAAGCAATACAAGAACTTTGCGAAGAATATAAAGATATATTCTATTGTGAAAAAATACCTTTATCCTTTACCAACAAAGTAAAACACAAATTACGCTTAACTGACGAAAACCCCATATTTGTAAAATCATACAGGCTACCTCACGTCCATCAAGCAGAGGTACGTAATCAAATCGATACGTTACTTAAACAAGACATCATACAACCTTCATGTTCGCCATGGAGTTGCCCTGTATTGATAGTGCCAAAGAAGACAGACTCCAGCGGTAAAAAGAAATGGCGCATGGCCATTGACTATCGGAAAATTAATGAAAAACTCGTGGAAGATAAATACCCACTTCCAAATATCACAGATATACTGGACAAACTTGGCAAAAGTCAGTATTTCACTACTTTGGACCTTGCCTCTGGCTACCACCAGGTAGAAATGGCACCGGAAGACATCGAAAAAACAGCGTTTAGCACGGAAAATGGCCATTACGAGTTCAAACGTATGCCATTTGGGCTACGTAATGCACCAGCGACGTTTCAACGCATTATGGATAACATCCTCAGAGGAATCCAAAATGAGAAGTGTTTTGTCTATTTAGATGACATAATAATATTCTCAACTTCGTTACAGGAACATTTGACACGTTTGAAAGAAGTATTTGAACGACTACGGAACGCAAATCTAAAGATACAATTAGATAAAAGCGAGTTCCTCAGCAAAGAAGTCGCTTATCTTGGACACGTCATAACATCGGATGGAGTTCAACCAAATCCAGACAAAATTAAGGCTGTAGTACAATATCCACTACCTAAGACCACAAAGGAAATTAAAGGCTTTCTTGGTTTAGTCGGATACTACCGAAAGTTCATAAAGGACTTCGCTAAGCTCACAAAACCCATGACAAGATGCCTAAAGAAAAATGCGAAAATCGAGCAGACTCCAGAGTTCATCGATGCATTTGAAAAATGTAAACAAATTTTGACGAACTATCCAATTTTGCAATACCCGAACTTTGACCAACCGTTTATTCTTACGACGGATGCGTCAAATGTAGCATTAGGTGCTGTGCTTTCCCAAGGAAACATAGGCAGCGATAAACCTGTGTGCTATGCATCGAGAACCCTCAACGAAACGGAACAACGTTATTCAACTATTGAAAAAGAACTCCTAGCAATAGTTTGGGCAACGAAATATTTTCGTCCCTATCTATTCGGCCGAAAGTTCTATGTATATACCGATCACCGCCCGCTTGTGTGGCTGATGAAATTGAAAGAGCCCAATTCCAAGCTTGTACGATGGCGACTAAAACTAGAAGAATTCAACTATGAAATAATATATAAGAAGGGTCGTTATAACACAAACGCTGATTCTCTTTCACGAATATTAATAAATGCTATGACTAAATCTAACCCAAATGACAATGACAAAGACTCAATTATGCCAAATCTCGATGAAGATGAAAATCTATTATCGGAAATAGCAACACTTTCACCCGGTACATTAGACAGAATTCTAGAACAACCCGATTTTGTAATTGATGATACAAGTCTACCTATATCATTATCTGAAATCCCAATGTTAGACACCATTTCCGATAGTTCTCATTCAAATATAAATATCGAACCAAAAAATGGTATCCCAATTTCGGAAGATGCAATTGAAGCAAAACCAAACCAATATTTCATAACAACAGTTTCAATGAATCCTAGAGACGTAAAACATGTCAAAGTAGGTAAAAACAATAAATACTTTATACAGATTTCAAGGAATAATAATGAGGACGAAATTATAAAATTCTTAAAAAATTATACTGCAGCTAATAAAACTTATTATTTTAATTTTGATCAAGAGAAAATGTATAAAGATTTTAGTTCTATATACATAAGATTATTTAATAATAATGCACCTAAAATTATTAGTTGTAAGAAGCATAAGATACCACTTATAGATGACGAAGAAATAACAAATGTTATAAGCAACTATCATACTGGTAAAACCAATCACCGAGGTATCACTGAAACTCTCAAACAAATTACGAACAAATATTACTTTCCTGATATGAAAATTAAAATAGCCACCTTTATAAATAAATGCGAAAAATGCCAAAAGGCAAAATATGACAGGAATCCTCCAAAAATCCCTATAATGTTAACGGAGACGCCAAACAAACCTTTCCAAATTATACATGCTGATACATTCACTATCGAAGGACAAAACTATGTTACTTTAGTAGATGCATTTTCAAAACTAGGACAAGCAATTCCTATAACTTCAAAAAATTCTATCGAGACAGTTAATTCATTTATTACTTACTTTACCTATTATGGCGTACCTGAAACCATAGTAATGGATAACGGATCTGAGTTTAATTCCGAAACAGTTCAACAATTACTAGAGTTACATAAAATAAACATCCACTTCATTACCCCTCGAAATCCACCTTCGAATGGAATAGTTGAGAGATTCCATTGTACTATTATTGAACATATCAGATTAATGCGACAAGAAAAGAATAAAGATCCTATTAAGCAACTAATAAGTTATGCTCTCATAGCATATAATAATACGATACACTCATCGACAGGTTATACACCAATGGAACTTACAATCGGACATGCACAAAACAAAGACATTTATGACTTAGACGATCAAAAGAAATTATTACAGGAGTACATTCAATCCCACAGAAAAAAGATAGCATTAACTTATGACAAAGTCAAAGAGGAAATTGAACAAGAAAAAATTAGAATCCAAACTAAACGTAATACTAATACGAATGAATCGCAGTTTACTAATGTAGATCAAGTTTATTCTAAATTAGATCGCCGAGGTAAAACTACTCAAAGGTACGAAGGTCCTTTTGACGTGATTAATATAAATGATAAAAATGTAGCTACTTGTTCAAAAGAAGCTAAAACCCGAAAAATACATTTAAGAAATCTGAAACGACCTGTTCTTGTTCCAGATGGCTCGCCATCCTTACAACAGAACACACCTACGGACAAGAAATCGAATTCTCCAAAATAACCGAAAATCCGGGACTACTACCTATAAAATTAGGTAATGTCCAAAACACTATTGATTATTGGACTTTAATTAAGATAGTAGATTTAGAACCATTAGAGAATAGTTTTAATTATCTATATGAACAAACTCGTAGAGTAGAAAATATTATGAATGAAACACAACATGGGCCAACGTACAGAAAAGAAATAAATAATTATCAGCACCTATTAGAATATCAAGTAACGGAAACTAGCAAAAAGCTTACTCAACTCATTCCTTCAGATAATAAAAGAATTAAACGAGGACTCATAAACGGTTTAGGATCGGTTTTCAAAGCAATTACCGGTAATTTAGATCAAGAAGATGCAAGAAGGTATGACAACGCAATTGAACAACTTACAAATTCCCAAATTAAAATGAAAACATTAGTTGAAGAACAAATCAGTATCGCTCAAAGCGCTATGCAGAAATTTGAAGAGGCTACAAATAAAATTATTATCAATCAGGTTAAATTAGACCAACAATTTCAGTACGTAACATCATGTATGGAACAGATGCAATTACAAGTAGATAAGCTCGAGGACGCACTAGTATTTCAAATGCTTATTGTTCAAATGATATCCGCAATAAATGCTATTAATGACATATTAGAAACTATAGTGAATGCCGTAACGTTTTCAAAACTTAAAACATTTCACCCTTCCATATTGGAAACGGAAGACTTACTTTACGAATTAACCGAAATCTCAAATTCACAACAAAAGCTTAAATTACCTTACGAAGTTAGTTCTGATACGATTCAATTGTATGAAAAAATTGTGACAGTAAAAAGTTACTATCAAGAGAGACAAATAATCTTTATAATTGAGATACCAATTGTAGAAAACATTCCGTATAACTATTACCACCTCTACTCACTTCCTACAAAAACATCCTCACTTAATTATCATGTAATAATTCCTCAACATAA
This sequence comes from Endomychus coccineus, assembly GCA_958510875.1. Classification (NCBI taxonomy): domain Eukaryota; kingdom Metazoa; phylum Arthropoda; class Insecta; order Coleoptera; family Endomychidae; genus Endomychus; species Endomychus coccineus. Next base: position 36,829,906 of record OY294071.1, on the reverse strand, counting down.
ATACCTATCCATCAATGAGAAATATTACGCTTTATCTAATGAAAAATGCATTGAAGCTACCACTAATGAATTCCTGTGTGAAGCCCAAAATATCAACGAAATCAGCAGCCATAGCCCCTGTGAAATTCAACTACTTCAATTCACTAACCACTATAGCGATTGTAAACAACATGAGGTCGAGATAAATCAGGAAAAACTACAAAAAATTGGAACAAATCAATGGTTAGCAGTATTTCCAAACGAAACTACAGTTGCCAGCTTGTGTAACCACAACAGAGACAAGAAGACCGTCCTTGGAAATTATATTATCAAAATACCAGAAAACTGTCAATTACTAGTACGAGAGAGAATCTTCAAAACATACCAAAATACTATAAAAATTATAAAACCAATAGAGTTGCCTAACATCGAAATTCCTGATCTTCAATTAAATCACGATCATCAAGCATTACCACCACTTCGACTCGAATCCATCAATCTAGATGAAATACAACCACTAGTGAATCAATTGGAACATACCAAACAAAAACTTAAAGAAATGGAAATTCCACAATTCCATACTACCACCAGTATCTGGACAATCATACTGTATATTATTCTTATATTATTCATTACATTCACATGCTGGAAATATCGAGCCAAGATAAGAAGAAATTCAAAGAAATCTGCTCCAGTAGAGATTCCGTTACACGAGATAACATTGAAAAATTAGAAGCACCCAATTTTTCCACTTAAGATGGGAGGTGTTACATCGCCTACAAGTGATGATTCTCCGTAATACGATAGACTTTATCATTGCTGACATTACTTTTATATGCCAACACATAATGTACTTTAATATAATAATTCATTCTATTTCTCTACTTCGCCTTGTGTAGATGTTTTAGTTTCACACATTAATAATTTTGTATTAATTCAAATAAAGTTTTTTTAAAAAGCTTTTCGTTATACCACGACATATAACTCGTGTATCATAATAGGCATTATTTCGTTGAAAAATTGATTCAATCAACCCCCAGAGAAATAGCACGGCGACAGGTTCTAAAAGATTAGCTGGGTAACTGGCCGCTTTCAAATTACCTGGAAGAGAAACTGATGGTGACTTACTATCAAAACATATATATGGGCAGTATGAGGTTGAACAGCCAGTTGTAAATTCCTCCGTTACCCATGGGAACGTCTTGACCTAATTGGTTCATCATGAACCCACAAACAGAATCGATACGTGTTGCTGAATATCGCATTATGCCATTTCTGTACCCAGTATAGTCGTTTATTCCTCCATTCCACCCTGCTAGCCCGATGAATTGGAGTAAGGTGTAGGCATAGGTCGGTAAGGACGAAGTCCATTGGATCTCAACGATATGTAGACGCCAAGGATACTCTTCGTTCTAAACTATTCCTCCAATAATTTCCTAATGCTCGTGTTGTGAAAAATGTGTCTCTTACCGCCAACATTCTAAGATGACATTCTTCTCGATCTATAGTCCCCCTAGGACGTCTTGATCCGCGGCGACCACCTGACACAACTTCTTAAAATAGTTGAAACAATCCGGGCACATTCGAATACATTTTATGAACGATAATTTTGAATGTGTCAAATTGTAGACATCCTAGATAATGTTTACTATAGAAATGTGTAAGCAGGACTGACACTGCAATCATTCCTTTGTTATCTCAAAATACATCTCAAGAGAAATTTCAAAATGAATTGCTCAAACATTACTGGGTGTTGCGGTATTTATTCAAATCAGTATATAAAAGGATATACAATGAAATCAAATCGCCATGGTGTCGCTATAAACGGAAATTTAGGACATTTGTCAAAGTGTAGCTGATCAAATATTCAACGTTCATTTGCAGTTGAAGGCGCTTTATAAATCTATAAATCACGTCCAACCTACCTTCATCTTTGTTGAATGTTCATTGCACATATTAAATCACACTGGTTGAACTCAACCAGTACACTTACTCATGTAATTTTTTATTTCATTAGTAAATGAAGAATGAAAGGAAGTATCGCAAACATCAGAACGGAAGATCAATTCCAGCATAACCTACATTTACAAGAGTGCTTGCATTGATAAGTTCTATATCGATTTATTACATTACAATACTTGATCCAAGTCATGAATAATTTATACTTTATTCCGATCAGACATTGTAATAATTACAAGATAGCATATTGGGATAAGACATTTCTTGGACCGCAATATTGAATATTATGAACTAGACATTCTTTGGCAAATAAAATAACCTGAATTCTCTGTATAAATGTGAAATATGTCATTTTGCATATATTACAGGAATAAACATTTTCAAATTCAATAACCCTTCTTCTACTCTTTCTACTCGTATATAGATTATCTTACAAAAGATTTTATCTTTGATAAATTCCCATGGATACATATCAGGAAAATTGGCGAGATACAAGAAACTGTATCTTGATGTGTGGCCTAATCATCTTCTTTATATCATAATTATTAGCCAATTTTATAAGATTCATTCTGGAAAAAGTCTGAAAACCAAAATATTCGTAAAAAACTATTGAGCAACAGTATTTTTCAAATGACAGGGTCAAAATATTAACATTTACATTTATTATTAATTTTATTTACGTATGGACGAATAATCGACAAGTTGATGTGCACATATTTCATTTTGAAGAAACAATATTGGACAACAAGATGGTGGATACCATGTCATTATAAACTGCTTTGTTGCTTTCTAAAGACTAACAGAAATAAGGAGTATACAGGCAATTTATATGTTGTTGCATTGCATTCAGATTTATAATGGAAAGACTCAAGAGTTTGAGTAGTAATATGTTTGTAAGTCGCTGATAGCTGAACTCGAATACATTTTCTTCATGCTCTGTACAAAACCTCGAAGGTGTATTGTAACATCAAACTAGTAAGTTCATTTAATTGATTCGAAGATCAATAGAAATATAACAATGTTACCTGCAGCTAAATCTCAACAAATCCTATATACAAGGTCCCTTCTAGCAATAACACTTTGAGCTTTCCAATGAAAGATCAAATGTCGTAAAGACGTCACTCCCAGGCATTAATCATCTTATTGAATATTTCTTTGCTCCTTTTTATTCACATCCAACTGAATATCAGGAGATGTCTGGGTTTAACTTAGTCTACTTTCTTGGAAAACATTCAGCAGATTTTTCTGATGTATACTGATTTCGGGAAGGATTTTCCATGTTATCACTGATGTTCCTTCGACTCAGAAATCTGAAACTACTGATGTTGTATGTCTCGAGCTATCTATAGTGGAAACAGTTTACACATCAGGGTTTTCATACTCCGTTCTGGTGTTTGATTTGGCGATAAAGGATCATGGTGCTTATATCCTATGTCGAAGTTTAGATTATTGGCATTATTTAGGATCTCTATTGCTTCGATGATTTATCTTTGATAGAAATATAAGACTATCAGTATGTTGGTGTCTTGGAAGAGAATTTGATTGGTGGCATGCGTGTTTCCTGCTAATGCCAATCTACCTATGACAAAGGTCATGCTACTTCACATGAATTGCCACTGTACGACGTTTCACTACTGTAGACTTCATCACAAGAACAAGAAATACTGCAAGCTCCTTCAGAATGAAGGCGGGGACGGTCAGTAGAATTGGGATAACTTGAGAAGTGTAGGAATATAGTTTCGTTTTTAATTCGGCCAATTTTTGACATAACGAAAATAGGTAGTGGATGATGAGGTATGTTGTTCGTTCTGATGTGAACTTCTGAGACAGGAATATTTCTGCATCAATTTATTATTTATTGTTACAATTGGAATAATCATCACCCAAAAAGACAGATGATAATGTAGTGTTAAGGACCAACGATGAAGAAAGCATAATCATAGTAATAGTTTTGCCTGAAATCTTTCAGTTATCTGAATGTTGGAATTTGACACATATTCCCATAGCTGTATACTATAGGACCTTAACTCAGATTCACGTCCGATTAGTCAATAGAGTCTTGGTAGACTAATGCGAAATTGCTTCATTTTCATGAAAATGTGCTTTTTCTAAGTAAGTCTCTTGTCCAATTGTATACCAAGTACTTTGAATTATCACTCTATGGGATCACCACGTTGTTTAATATGACATGTGGACAGTTTTCTTCATTATTTGTAAATGTGACTTGGACCGATTCGGCTTCGTTGACAAATTCTACCAAAATACGAGTTGCACTTGTTTTAAATCGATCTAATTTTCATCCGCTCGGTGGTTTATTCAACCTTTTAAATTTAACTCACGAAATTATAAGTTAAATCGGTCAGCTTCTAGGATAAGCTGTTCTCAAAACACCAATTTCACTCCACAAACGCGTTTCAATTAAAAATACATCCGCTTCCACTCAACTATGTATCTTCAACGCAGATCGGGAAATATCAAGAATATAATCAGGTAATTCCGACATTCGCTTAAAACGAGGCACGACCATTCGGTATACGAATGAAAATAGCTATTTATGTTAACCAAACGAAATAGCAATAACAAAAGATTATGAAAACATGTTGTTTTTGTCTGAATATAGTTATATTTAACAAAGTAATTGAATTTTCGCTAGTTTATAAGTTGCAAAAGTGAAAATATCAACCAAAATAGTCAGTCAACGTGCTATCAAGGAAAAATCAGACATTAAGACAGATACATTTCTCATAATAATGTTCATTACGTATAATAAACATTACCAACTAAAATGAGTGGGAGCAGTCGCCTGGAAATGGCGAGGTACTCCATCCAGTCCATAAGAATTCATCCTCTGGAAAAGCAATCCACACGAACATCGAATTCCAATCCACTATGTGAGATTACCTGAAAATTTCAATATACTAAGTTAATTTTGGAGGAAACTTCAATTATCCTTTCAGACAACCGTCTGCGTGAAGAATATTTATTATCTCTTTCAGCCACTCTGAACTAGACATTCGATTTCTTCACCTGGTATGTTGATACTGTAATAGATTCCCTAGAAAATTAGAGGTTGAACGAACTTCTACGTTGTTGAGTAATGCATTTGAATTATAATATAGGATTTACTGTATTAGATTAGATTCCTCCAACAATAGTGATTGACCTTAAAGATAATATATCCCCGACCTACCTAATATTAGACCCCTGGATCACTGTGATCAGTTAGTTTGCTATTACCTCAATAATGCATCATCGATTATCATTCTAATAGAGGTTGAGTGTTTCGACCTAGACGTCGTAGCAGTCCTGACGATCTTAACTCTCAGACTGAAGGAAAGCGTCTCGCTACTTAATCGGGATAATTCATTGAATTTATATTAAATAAAGAAAAATTTGCGAAATTTATGTCATCAATGACACTTTGAGAGTTTGATTGCATGTATTCTCCAAGATTAAAGATTTCCAAGGTATACCGGGGTACAACTTGACCGTTATTATGGATTCAAGAAATAGCTAGTTCCTATTTTTCATCTCCCGAAAAAATGCACGCCGCATTTGTAGTATTACCAGAACTCTCAAAATGGCGGGTTAAAAGTCACAATCTCCATTGGGCTACAGCTTTCCGCTTTTGCAAATTGCTGAAATACAAATTCATACATTCAAAATGAATTCTCAAGATTCATTCACTTTCGCTCTAATCCAGCGCGAAAATGCGACGTGCGCGGGGTCAAAATTTACTTTTAATGCAATATTCTGCTTACATTGTTTTCATGCGAAAAATTTTATTGAATTCCTATTCAACTTATCACCTTCATTCTCTCAATTTCTTACGGGTTTCTCAGTTTTACTATTGTATTCTTTATAGTCGTTTTCAAACTAATCAAACTACCGAATAATTCAATCCATGCTCTCTCTGATCTACAATCTTGGATTGGAACAATAAACAAAGCTCAAACGCTAGGCTTTATTCTACGTCATGTACCAAATGCAATTCACTCTTACAATCAATAATTGTGTAAAATATTATAAAGCTATGAATCGTGATGCTTTCAATCCTCAAAATTATCACGATATTTGATTTTATCAGTAGCAATTTCACTATTATTGTGAATCAGGACATTCTCGAATCAATTTCATACAATGTTTGAAAACTTATAAACAAAACTGCTAGTTATTAAAGGATATTCCTCCAACCATTACTAGCTGCAATGCAATATATTCCGATGTTAGAATATGCGAAGAATATGTTAATGAAGGAATAAAGGCAAAAAGGAAGGGGACGTTCTTCTGCTAGCTGCAAAATGCAAATTCACAATCATATCTGAATGTCCCCTCTCCACTATAAAACGGATTCTCAAACCCTCCTGAACAATTTTCAGTAGAAAGTTTTCCATTTCAACTTCAAATTGTTCATTATTGCTCTTTTATATCCTTAAGGAAGTGGTAGGTATGAAGATTTGAACGTCAGAAAAATATTTCTCACGTAGGATATCATATACTGATGATTTAATGTATTCGATGGAAGGTTTTGGCGTAATAAAAGCCTCGCAGTATTGAAATAGCGTCCGATTTTATTAAAGATAAACCAGAACCGATAAAAATCAATTTAAAATACGCTTCGAGGCTTCGCAGTTAGTGGGTATAAAGTTGGGCTTGTTTAAGTCATCACAATTGGGATAACTAATTCCAAATCTATAGCTGCGAGTGGCGTTAACAGATCACCCGGAACAGATCAAGATATATGCATTATAGCCCATTCGTTTAAACTTGTGCATATTGGATTGAAAACTTCTTTTTCCACTACAACCACTTCTACTGTTCGAATACTCTATAAATTAGGATGTATTCCCAGATGAAGCATATTTTGATTTCTCAAGTATATGACGATTACAAATGAAATAAGACGTTAATTATACTCTATGTCTTTAAGAGTGCTTCAGAATTGATTGATAACATAATTGTTTCATAAGTCATGTTTATACTTATAATCAAAAGGGCAATTCATTGATTTCTCGGTCATACCACCCAGATATCACTTCTTCAACATGACGAACACAATTATTCCAAAACAGGTGTAACAGTGCTTGAAACATCCTTCTACGTTGGTGATTAGTATCTCTTTTCATATACTATAATACTCCTCTGAAATTGCTCAGAGCATTTCAATTACATTGAGACATAGGAATATGTCCATACTGCTCCATTTTTTCATATGCACTAATGCTGTCAGAAGCTGTCTAGACAGATAAAAGTAGTTGCACTATAAATAAGACATATTCCCCGTTATACACTTAAAATACTCTTAAAGTACTGAGGACTTTTTGGCAACCAAGTAGCCATCATCAGAGTAAAATAAATAGTTTACTCTGATGATGGTTACTTGGTATCCGAACGGTCCTTTTTTAGTGGATAATGGTCACTCTGGCGTGAAAACGAATGAAGTGTTCGATGAACTGAACAAACGAGGTTCCCTAGGAAGTCCTGGTCCCGATCTCCAACTATTGAAATTTTATCTACCACCGGGCTCTGTGACTTCAGATAGCTACTGGACAGACAGTGGCTCTCGGAGTGGAGCAATGCCCCTGGTATGAGGCAGGCAAAGTCTCACATTGCGGTGTTTTCACCACAACACTCGAAAACCCTTCTCTTCACAAGCATAAGAAGCATAAAAGTGGCGACAGGACTTCTTACAGGCCGCTGTCTTCTGAACAGACATCTACACTTAATGGGCATTGTTGATGATCCAGGTTGCAGTGTTATATCCTAGTAGAATGTTCAGCACTGATTTACGAGCCGCCTGATGCCATAAGAGACATCAGTCCATGAATAATCCTAGTTTTCGGCTCTGCCTTGGGCCTACTCAACTGAATCTTGTATCAAGGGGCGCCCAATGGACCCAATCAAGCAGTATAAGTGCACTGGACTTGTCCGCCCTGATTGACTGATCTCCGTGAACGTGTTCACCTTCATTTATAAGGTAAAATTAATCTATCATACTGACCCGAAACAAAATATAACCCACCTAACAAAAGTATTTTAGGAAATAGAAATTCACAATCATAAATTGATATCAATCCAGATCACCATCCGAGTCCACCAAAGTATTTGAACGGGTATTCCAACAACTATCAATTTCATGAAAGGGTACAACGTACAAATTGTAATAGAAGTTTACAAACGACAAAAGTGGTGGCCGGAAATCTGCCAAGTCTACAAGTTACGCAGGTGCTAACGTTTTATAAAATAAATGAGCCAATATCAATTCCTTTGCGTCTAGTATGAATTATCTACCCACGTCAGCGCCGACAAGTTTCAGAAATGCTGGGTAATTTTTTCATGTAACGTTACATATACGTGACAGTGTTTTGAATACAACGACCAATTTCGAATGATCTTATATGTTCGGCTTGAAGATTTCGAAAATCATTCCAAATAATATTTCAAACTGAAAATATAGAGATAAGATTAAATCTTTCATTCAGAATGATAAAAACAAAAAAATTTCAATCGATTTTAAAGGATCAAGAGAACCCTTTCAGCATGACTGGCATGTGGATATTCATTGCGACATGTCCAAACTGTACGTATGTTGAAGGGATGATAACAAAATGAAATGACAAAATATTCACGTAGGTATAATCAGATGACGCGAAAGGTGACTGGGTTAGCTCCTTTTTGTTATAAGCACAAAGACTTTATTATAGAAGCATTTTATGAAACTCTTGTTCTTCCAGTAAGTATTCAAATAAATCATTCCCTTGGGGGTATTTCCAGTAAAGTAAGAACATTATTAACATAGCAGGCGGATGCTTAGTAGATGGTTAAAAAATCAAATAGTAAATATTTCCCTCAAGGCAAATTTTATGGGTTTTACAAAATTGCATTGTTTGAATATTTGGAGCATTTTATATGCCGGTAATTATTGATCCATATACCTTATTCTTTCCACAGCATAACCGTTACTGCCCTTCGTAAACAAGATAGTAGAGGAGCGTAAATATTATCGTCTGACTTTCTGTCTGTCCGATGATGCATTATCATCAACAAATCAATATTGCATCAATACTAAATGGCATATTAACAATAAAACTAAGGTTTTTAAATATCTGAGCTGAAAATGTGAACAGTACTCCAATACAGGTCGAATCTGTTCTTTAAACGGTATGAGGTACTGATTGCATATAAAGTAGCTCTTGCACTGAATAGAAAACCAAGTTTTTGTGAAGCAGTTTCCGCTATGGATGTCACATGATCGTCCAATGAGAAAGTGATGTTGGTGGTGAGACCGAGCATGGAGAAAATACAAACTTGAGCTTTGATTACATTAAACTGTACCAGATTGTCTGATCTTCATTTCAAAATTCTTACCAGATCTGTTATTGCATCGACCTGTCTCTGGTTTGCACCGGTGGCGTGGGTTTGACTTTCCACAATACTCCAGCGATACTCCAAAAATTATGTGATGATCTAATTGTTGATGATATACTCATCATTTTGATTCGCGGTATCATCAGATGACTACTGTAGATATATCCATACGTCAAAAGAACCTAAATGTCAGAATGTCTATGCTGTATAGGACGGACGTCTGTTATATCTTATGATTTCCGAAAACAATTCATATCGGAGTTATCTGAATCAAAGAGTTTTAGGTACACTATGAAAGTGTTGAAATATGTAAAGGTCTAAGAATGTTTTCGCGAGTGCTTATTTGCCGGAATCTTGTTAGATATCTGGGTTCTTCAGTTAATTATAAAGTTGCTGCAATGTGTCAAACTAGCTATATAATTACTTCGAGTTGAACACAATCATCCACTCTGCTATTTGCATCTTACTTCAAAGTTTGCCGAACGTTTTCGCTAAATCTTTTGGGGGGGGGTAAGCTGGTAAGTTTATCACGCAAACCATCTACGATCACATAAACAGTCAAATCGTTGTCATTAATAGGTAATACACATGAAATATTCTCTGGTTGGATGAAATTATTATTTGAGTAATGTAATGACAAAATATATCATTGTATTGTTTTAAAGTTGCTGTGATAGACGTTCATTTATCTCGATCAGTTGACTTTCCCACAATAAAGAAAAAATTAATATCTAGACAGATCACTGCATTTTGAATTATTTAAAGTAATCAGAACTCTAGAAAGAGAACTATGATCCGTGGTCATTTACGATTGATAATTGATGAAAAAGTTGAGTATCGTATCTTTGTGATGTTTGCAAATTGAAATTATGTTTGCATTTCCAAGTTATACATAATAAATTGATTGAAGGAAATCTGACTTCAAACGATTTTGAAGGGATTCTCTTCTCAGAACTGGTAACACGTTATCCAGGTTCTAAAAAGAGCATTATTATAGTACAGTCTATTGGAAGAAGTTAGAAATTCATTCACGTTCTAACTTACATTTTCAGATACATTATCTTGACTTAGGACTTTAATATTTTCAGAAAGGTTGTTGTACAATTTTATTCTAAGAATATGTTCTGAGTAGCTTTCAAGCAATACATTTTCGTGACGTCTGGAGTTTTAGCCATGGCAGTTTACTACTGAAGTCCTCCTTTGTTTTGATGTACAACAATGCGACAGACGTATAAAGTAGGAAGGAATGGTAAGTATATTGGATAATTCTTTGCAATTATAAGTATCCATAGACAAGTTCTTTTGAACTTATTTGGAACTATTGTATTCAATAATAAGTAATTCTCTTAATTAACTAAATTAACAACTACAAGTCAATGTAAGTCAATGTAATTATTATTATTATTATTATTATTGAATAAATTATTCTTGAAAAATTAAAAAAAAAAAAAATTCTTGTAAATTGGGTGTAACTAGCGCTCTGATTGCTCTTTATTGTGGTAAAAATATGTGGTGAGCTTCAGCGGAGGCTCTCCACAAGATGATACCATATATTACTGTGAAATTGTGGATAATAGGTCAGTAGAGCGGCTCATTCGTCCACGATGTTTCTCATTCTCCGAGTGGTATTAATTGCCTATGAATGTTTTTGTTGCTGTTTGACCGATATGTTATGTCTATATTATCATATAAATTAATAACTACATTTACTCAGAAACATTTAAAAATTTTTTTTATATACATATCTAATATAATAGTATATAATTTTCATGTTTTATTTGACAAATGTAAACAATAGTTTATAAATGCAATAAATACTCTTACTCTAGGTGAATATGCTTTCCAATGGAAAAGCAAATAACTTTATCCTGGCTGATTCGGATGATTATCTGGTACTTAAGATCAATTTCTGCGTCTTACTTGTATCCAGTATAAAGCCGTTATCCTCAAGCCAATCAACTGCATCCTGAGGGAAGTATCACATTTATTCTTCAATTCTTATCGTGTCTTCGCGTTATTAACTAGACGAGCGACTACTGTCGTCAGCCCGCTCGCACTTTCTTTGCGATCAAACATTATACATAAAGTCGTTTATGTGGAGAATAAACAAAATTAGACCTAAAGTAGGGTCTTGTGGTACGCCCAATTCCGCTTTTGATTGCTTACCTTTCTAATCCATAATTTGATATCAATTTTCAAGGTATGATGATAGTATTTTCTATATTGGACCACGTAGTCCATAATAATTTTCTTCAGATCTGTACAGATAAGTTCAACCCCTTCAGTATAATCTAGTACTTTCAGGATTTTTTCCATTACCGTTATCATCGCTGTGATTGTTGATCTATCTATTTTTCCGAAAACCATGTTGCAGGAGACTCTTAATTGATTTTTTTTCAATATGTTCTACTATATTGTTTTTAAGAGTAGGTCGAAGATCTTAGACATTACCGCTAGTATGAAAATAGGCCAATAGTTGCTGCAATTGCTTATATCTGCCTTTTATGTACAGGAACCATTTGGCTGGAAATATGCTTTGAGAAAAACATCCATTGATAAACATATCATGTCACTGCAATTTAAGACGACGATCAAATCTTCACTATCCTAATTGCCTCGATTTGGGGCAAGTTTTCGATAACCAACAATTATTAGAATTATGTGAAAGATCGATTCTGAACACAAGCTTGAAAACGAACCACCGCACACTTCAACAATCAAATCAGTATAAATCATTATTGTACTTGTCAGATGTAATTCATTTTAAGTATCCTTGAATAATTGAAGTTCAGAGGTACGTTACAATTAATTCGGACTAAACCACATTTTACAATTCTAAGAAGGATAGACATGAACGTCAGCTTGATGTCAGAACAGTTTTGACTAATTCTAGGAAGTCGAGTGTTGAAAGTAAACAACAGTTAAAATGCAATAAATAAGAGCAAAACTAATGCAAATAAGAAAGTCATGAAACTTTCAAGTAATTCTGGAACAAACACGCAATAAATATCGTGTTCTAATTAAGAATGACGCTCAGTCCAATTTGTATAAATTAATAGCAGAACAAATTCTTAAAACATCAATTATATTTTAACTTTTAGTTAATCTCCTGAAACTTCACATGTCATTTAATTGTTGTCAAGTGTCGTTTCTAATTTGCTTTGTTCAAAGTTTTGTATCTAAGTTAGAATATTTATCTACAAACTTTCATTCAAAGTTTAGTATTTGGAATCCCCAATACATAGAGCTAATTAGTCGGTTTAATTTATAGATATGATTTTGATTAAGTTAATCCTGATATAGAAATTTATTATTTTTGTTTTATTTCTCTTCAAGTAGTACTGAAGAAAACTAGAGTCTGAATTAGCTATTATTGAATTTGAATTTAGTTCTATAATTCTTTTATTATTTTTAATCATTAAAATCATTTTGTTATCGTTACTTTGTGTATTAGTTTTACTATAAGATAATAGAATATAAAAAAGTTCACATTGTGGATGCAGTATAATACTGTGAGTAAGGAACTATCACCCTTATCCAATAGCAACTTCTAGTCAATAGGGATGGCTCATTTATATTACTATTGAATATTATTTAATGTTATGGACCACGAGCTTCTTCGAATAGAGTAGCAAAGTTATGAATTATGAATATAGATTGTAATAATCTGACGGATTATTACTTTTTGGGAGCCTTTAAATAATTTGATTCAATTCAAATTGAAAGTTTTATAAATTATTATATCTTGAACACGATATACCAGACAGACCTAGCGACGGTAATCTGAACCCTCTTTCCTGTATCATTGATTCCTCGACCAGCCACGATCCATGCTTAGCAAACGTAGCAAAGTACGAGGTCAACGGTACTTGTTTTTCCCTGAGTCAGGAGAAGTCCACGTGGGGTTGAGATGAGCCGTTATTTACGATTATTTCGCCTAGCTAAATTCCTATTGCCTGTGTTCATAACTTATGGGTGAACCCTGCTCCCGGTATTCTAAGTTAAACATATTTTCTAAGCTTTGCGCGTGGGGTGGCCCCCCGCTTCAATGATTTCATAAAAACAAATTACTTCGAGAAAAACGGAGTTCTTCACCAACTACTCGACAGTTCTTCACCACCTACTCGGTAGTTCTCCACCACCTACTTGTTCGGTGAGTCCAGCCTGCTGTATTTCCACAGGGATGCTCCATTGTTGCATTAACTCAAGTCATATATTTTATTTAGATTCCATGATCAAAAAAATTAGGACATTTCAAATTTCTTTTTATTGTTGTTGAGATCATGTCTCTATAAAGTAATAAAGTAGTTTTCCAGTCAAGTCAGGTATAATTTCAATCCAGGTTAATTTTTGTTCCAAAAATCATATTTTTTGATATCAATCAATATCCTGTTTGTCAAGATTCTCACAAATTAAATGCAAGAAATTTATAGAGAATAAAATTAATTTATCAATTTGTGTTCATATAAGTAAACATGGAAATTATCTAAATTCAACCTACGTTCAATTTTGCTTGTAGTATTGTAAAAGAAAGAAACCCGGAGCTGTAGGTAGCTTGCGTAGGTGTAGTGTGGAGCATCGAATTGGCTCATAGTTAGAACTCAGTTGTGTAGCAAAATTAAACGTAAGATTTTGTGCAACAAGGGGTATGTTCCCTGGGGTTGAAGCAGTGCTGGACTTGTTCGCGTCTTTCACGGAAAGTGTTTGTTCCCTCAAAGATCATCCGACGTAGAAATTGAGTGTTTAAATTCTTTGTGCCTTATTACTACAAGGGGTTCAAGAGGGAGCTGTGAAATTAGACCAACAGGATACGTGCATTTTGATTGCCAAGGAACAACTGTTAAATTGACTTCAACCTCTGAATCGACGATATAATATAATGTGGTTATTTAACCTTCAGACCATGCTCCGCCCGCCAATGTTTATTTTGTTAATGTATGTTTTTTCAGCCATTTAGGCTAGTTTGAGTGTTCTATACAAATTCCGCTTATCGGAGATCACTTAGGTGATATGATCGAGTATCAGGTCGTTAGGCTTACCCCAGGTTACCAGAAAGAGAGGAATCCTTTAATTTCAAATATTATCTATCAATCATCGAAGTGATTGAGCGCGAAATCGATCACTGTTCCGTGTGTGCTAATTAGCTTTCATTGATTCAATCTTTCTTAAGAGAACCTGAGCAGGATCTCGCTCGCTGGCGAAAGGGGTAGAACTAGCGACATTGATAACAGTTTCCTAGGTTCTCACTTAGGGTGAACCTGAATTTGACGTCTTTAAATTTATGTATCATTCCCGTTTCTGAATTTTGGATTAATCTTATGATCGTTTGTTGGATTTTGATGTACTAAATTTTGTTAACTCTTATTCAATATACATTTATTATTTAATTTGATTAACGAGTTTAACTGGTAATTCCTAATCACCTCTCAGCGAATACGACCTTCAGAATTTACGCTTGAATATAAATAAAGGATCGCGGCCTCGTAGTCAAAAACAGCATCTATGTTGGCTGAAATATACACTTAGTGGTGGCAGCTTAAAAGAACCTTAAGGGTACACGGATCAACTAAGATCCTCGATACCCGAGCAGATTCCATCAAACAAATATTAATTCATATAGCACGTCGATGAGGTATTAACGCTACCTGAAATAATACCCAGCCGATTGTTACAAGTACAAGTGTTACAAGCAGTGATATAGGATTCCGAACCTATTCACTTATCTGCATATATTAAATCTAGAGTAATTCCAGATTTATAAAATATAACGCTCGGCTCAATGTTACAAGACAATATCTTTCCTGTTTGTTGTCTGACTAATTCATACCCACGTAACGGAGATTGAATTTGAGAAGAGACAATACCAATCATTGGCGGAAACCCAGATAATATAAAATATAACTGACGATGAGAAAAATAAAATAGTTAACTTTTGTGTGTGATATTGAATATATGTTTGCAAGCGATGCTATCACATTTTCAAGAAACTATCTTTGTTAGGTCAACTAAATTAAATACAATAGGTTTCTTGAGTTATGGGCGTGACTTAACTTATACTAGAAAGTTAGGATACTTAGGAGTTAAAGCCGCACGTGATATTAGGAACAGGAACTACAATTAACACTGCCGAAACTTTCAATGTATAAGCGATGAAAACCACTTGTTTATCATCAAGTTATTATTTTGTATCTGATAATCAGAACTTTCCTCTGACTGATTTCGATTTTTAGCTTGGAAACTATGACCAGCCGAGTTATAATATCTCAAGACCCTAAAATCTGGTCATCTCTTTCATATAGAACCCATTAATACGTGTGCTCAAAATTGATATCAGCATTGTTCTAAGATCCCGTAAAATAAGTTCCACCAATAGATTACGATTTTCGAAACTTTTTACAAGGGGTAGGTATGGAAAACGTGTGATTAAAATCATGGAATTTGAAGAAATTGCATCAAAATACGTTTCAATAGATAAGGAATTCGATTCCGATGTTACTTTCCATCTAATGCAATGGCCAGCCGAAATATAACATCTCCAGACCATGTAATCTGACCATTTCTTTCATTAAGACCCCATTAATACGTACTTCGGGGGGATACTGTACTCAAAATTGATATCAGCAGTGTTCTAATATCCCGTAAAATAAGTTCTAGCAATAGTTTGCAATTTTATTTAATTTTCAAATTTTGCCGATTCTTATAAGGGGTAGGTACGGAAAATCTGTGATTTTGGTGGAAATCATGGAATTGGATAAAACTGCACCAAAACACGTTTCCATAGATGAGGAATTCGATTCCGATGTTACTTCCCACCTAATACAATGACCAGCCAAGCTGTAACATCTCAAGACCCTGAAACCTGGCCATCTCTTTCATCAAGAACCCATTAATACGTGCTTCGAAGGGATACTGTGCTCAAAATTGATATCAGCAGTGTTCTGAGATCTCGTAAAATAAGTTCCAGCAATAGTATGCAATTTTTGAAATTTTCAAATATTGTCAATTTTTATAAGGGTAGGTATTTAAAATTTGTGGTTTCGGTGGGATCACGGAATTGGATGAAACTGCACCAAAACACTTTTCCATAGATGAGGAATTCGATTTCGATGTTATTTTCCACCTAATACAATGACCAGCCGAGTTATAACATCCCAAGACCCTGAAATCTGGCATCTCTTTAATAAAGAACCCATTAATACGTGCTTCAAAAGGATACTGTACTCAAAATTATTGATATCAACAGTATTGTAAGATACCATAAAATTTTGAAATTACTTTAGGTACAACTACTGTTTGATAGAATCACATCGTTTATGAAACTCGTCATATAATAAATTTGTTTCATAATATAGTGAAAATGTATTAACAGTTGTTTCAGTTTGTATTCAATAATTTAAGGGAGTATACGGAAAAATGTATTTTCTTGAAAACTTAAGGATTGACCCATTTATTCTCTGAATGGTTTATGGAAGCAATATCAATATATGATGACATTATTCATCCATTGATACAGAGTATCAAGTAATAAATTAATTAGCTAGAAAACAGAACGAAAGCGAAGTAGGTGAACTTATTACGGTTATGAGCTTGTAATAATTCATGCGTAACAAAATTCAGAGGTAACATGATAAGTTAAACCTTAAACTTGCAGATTTATAGCTGAAATTCGTTTCAGTATAACCTTATCATAATTCTGTATAGCGGATAAAAGAAAAATGAAATAACGAAAACAAAAACTGGTCCAGGAGTGTCATTTATTACGTACTAAGTATAATTAAAATCATTTTCTGCGTTGAGTATATATTTGTTATGTTGTTCAATTGTCAAACACTTCTTTCAGATACTTCATGTAGCTTCTGTACTGAAAGTCGTTAAGAATTTTTTCTCTTATATAACAACGTACATAAATAAATCGGTACCATTTTTTATTTTATTTGCAATGATAATAATTATTGAGTTAATTTTCAATGGCAAGGGTATCAATAATTGAGACACTTAATCTCGTTAATAACTTATAATATTATTATGATTATTATTGTTAACTGAATATGTATTTTATTTTAGAGCTTATATTAGTAATATTCTCGAAAATTTGTACTTTGATTGCGTTGTTTCGTCAGTTTTGTATGTTTATGTTGATGTATAAATTCTCTATTATTTTCATTACCTGTTAACAGTTCATACAATTCGTTCTTTTGATTAATCGAACAAAAAATTATGTTGTGTCCATGTTTTCCTAAATAATTCAACAGTAATTGCTGCTGATGTTGAATACTTGTACTAAGTCCTTTCACCTCTTCCGTTAATAGCTGTGTTGAAATAGGGGCATCATTGATATTTTGAATGGCTAAACGCATTTCAACAGTCAGTGAATGAATTGTTCTTCTTATTTACATGAAAACATCATAATATATAGTAAGTCGAATAGACAAGGTTAGTTCATCTCGGTACTGCGACCCTAATCTCTTCTGTACCCGGTCCTTCCATGTAGAAATAATCAACATGGAATACAACTACTACACATATCTAAACATCGATTTATGCAGAACTAACGATGAGGTAGAAGCTGCATTCATCGCACAAAGGACAGATATATGAACAAACAGTCCTCAATCATTTGAGCTTCGACAGAAATATTTTTACGTTGCATGAAAGCATTAATTTTCACTTACCTTTCCTTCTGATTTATTCTGATCTTAGAATATACCAACTGATATGTGAGACGCTAAATACTGTGTGAAAAAGCTCAGAATGAAATGAGAGGACAGACTTCCGACTTTCCGAAGTCATCTGATTGCTTGCTTCGAACAAAAAGTGGCTTTTACTTGGAGGTGTAAGTATGACACATTGCGGTCATCTCATCAAGAAAAGTAAATCCCCTCAATGTACATCTTTTTTGAAGGATCAAGTATTAACATATTATCATGTCTCCATAAGCTTCAGAGGATCTATATGGCAACTATACGGGATGTTTCCTTTTATTTTCTAATTTTTCCAAGCTGATGTTTCTCTGATGGATTCCACGAGATGAACATGAGATAAGTATAATGTTTGTTCGGTACAAATAGATGAAAGTGTTTGTATTGCTGACGAAGAAAGTCAAATCCCAGATAAAGTATAAGATTATAATCTTATGCAGGAAATTTAGTCTCCGACCTTGAAATATCTTTCTCAGAATATACGTGAACCAGGATTTATGCGCTCAGTTAACAGAACAAGTTTCGGTTGAAAATGAAATCTTTCTATGTCTATCAGACATAGTACCAGGATAAATTCATCTAATTTATTTAACATGAGATTTAATGCTAATGAAATTCCACGATATAGCGTTACCAACATATTGCTGCAAAACGAAAAAGCCCCAACAAACACCGGAATTTTGTACTTTATTGTCATGCTTGTGTAATATTAGAATCTCTTGATAGAACTTGATGTTGATGCAACTTTATAAATAGAAAAATGTCTGTATGCTGAAGTCTTTCTCTTTTTATTTAATCTTTCTCTTTGAAATGAATTTATACACATAACTCAGCATAGAGGCATATTATTCATTTCTGCACAAACCAAACTCCATTCAGTAAAAAAAAAATCAAGCGCAGCTATGTCTCAAAAAGGAATATATCACAGTAAGAATTACTTGAATAATTGCAATGACTAGAATCTATGCACCGTACAATGAACAAACCGGATTCTGTGAAATGATTGGGTTAAGATAAACTTCAATTGAAGCTTTGGTCTAACCTTGTGTAGTAAGTTCAATTCGATTTCAAGCAAAATTTTAGTTCCTTTGTGATTTTGAACTCGCGCAATTTGCACTTTCGCGCTGGATTATGAAAGCAAAAGGACCAGATTCATGATCGAAAGCTTATTTTTAAGGTAATTAGGTGCGCTATAAATTTATATTTAACCAATTAACGAAACTGTGGAAATATAGCGAGATAATCGCAGGGGAGAAATCTCACCCGATGTAAAGATGGATTTTGAAATTCAATCCGCCGTTTTGAGAGCTCTGATAACACTACACAGTTGGCTGATGTATCATCTTGTTAATTATTTTATAACGAACAACTACTCCTGAGGCTTATGTACGCTCATTTCTTCGGGAGATAAAAAATATAATCCAACTCATCCCTAAATCTAAGATAACGGTCAAGACGCAACCTCGTTAACTTTGAAATTCTGGTCTTAAGCTCTGAGCATGCTTGATATCAATCCCTCAAAGTTTCATGAATGGCAGAATATTTGCAATTGTTGCTTTATTTGATATAAATGAATTATCGCGATTCAGTAGCGAGACGCTTTCTTTTAATCTGAGATTGCGATTGTCAGATGTGATATGGAATAAAATCGGTTTCTCTAAAAACAAGAAAGCTTACATTTTCAGCGCACAGCAGTATCTTGTTATTTGACAACATGACTACTCCAGTCAAGTCTATCATCAATTCATATGGCCGAAAAATGTTACATTATTACTGGCAGTTTCTATCCAATACACATCCAATATTATTCACTGTTTGTGGATAGTGAACTACAAACACATTTCGTATTAGGAGTCAATAGACAAAGTGTTGATTCCCCAGGTTGAACAGTGACAACTCGTTTTTTAGTCACTGTTTGTGGTTAACTTTGTTTGGCATAATTGGAATTTATGTTGTTTGTGTTATTTATGTTGAATTCTGAGGAATTTTTTGGACAACCATTCCTCTAGGACTTCTAATATCTGTATTATTTTAATCTTAATCTCCTCTAGACTTAATTCTTCGAAAACCAGGGAGATATCATTTGCAAATTGCATCAAAAATTCTAGAATTAGACAAATTTTTTTTATCATATTAAAAATAAGAAGGCATCCAAAAGTCTATCCTGTGGATCTCCTCTTAACACTTTCAGTATATTGAATTTAGAAAATTTTCCATTTTTATCTATCTCCGAGTACCCCAAAGTCCTTGAACTATGTACTATCATTCAATAATTTGCGTTGCTGAAATATTATAAAATTTCGGCTTTTATCTGTTTTATCCAATTTCAACAAATTCAGCTCAACTGATGCATGAACATGATTACTGTTTCTTAGAATGTTGTGATACAGAGCAGACGAATTGGACATGCTCTTAGCAGTAACTCCGATCGTAGGTTTGAAATCAACATTAATTTAGATCCCTCGAGGGGAGTTTTCCTGACATGAGAGTATTGCGCTATACGGCATTACACAAAATTTGCATAAAAAATGGATATTTCAATGATGGGTGAAGCTTTATACTGCTTCCCTACTTATAACTTCGCCAGCTAGATATTTCGGACCAATAACAGTGGTTTATGGAATAGTTCGTTCAAATGGCTAGCAAGAGTTCTACCTACGAATGTGAATCGTATTTGCCGCATAGGCGATTGCCGAACAAAATCTAAACGAGGTGAATTAGATCCCGTACACTCTAAACAAAACACCGAGGAAGAACTATTTCCTTCAGGATACTAACAATACAATGTTTAAAATTATACTTTTAATACACTGCGAACAGAACAGAACTAGTGAACAGTCTTCATGTGTTTATATTTGACAAAACGATGGTAAACCCTTTTGATGTGCAATATATTTTGCTAGTTGTTTGAGTGTATAATTTCACGAACACTCAAGAACTTTTAGATTGAGTACGATTTCAGTTAAGCAAAACACTATTTGTATTCAAACCGTCTGTGTCAATTAATAATTTTCAATTGTCGACCATATATGTGTGAAATCATTTTATTCAAAATTCATTACTGATTTTGTAATGAGTTTTAAAGAAACTCTGAAATATTATCCAAGCTTGTATTTTATTTCAAATCTGCGTTGAAAACTATTTACCACAGAAAACCAATTGCAACCTTGGATATACCGTATATCTTAGGGCCACTGTTTCAGTCAACATGCATATGTCTTTTCAAATTTGAGAGCTATGAAAATTATCTTTCCATTGACGTTTTAAAAATCAGTTTTCCTGATCAAAGTGACAACTAAAGGACAGTGCAACGTATTTAGACAAGGTGGAGCATGGACAGTAAAAATAATTATACTCTTATACTCATACAAATACTATTAGAAATTTTCGATACATTACACTAATTTATACATTATACTTAAGAAACTATCACTCTTATCTACTGAAAATATTGTTTAAGTACTAAGGATCTTTCAGCTACCAAGTAGCCAAGTGAATAAAATTAGAAATCAAAATGAGCCTATTGAATACTATCTAAAATTAGAAGGGTATATAAAGGATTACCCTCTAGAGATATATCTGCATTCATTAAATTACACAATTTATCACTTGTTTCAAGAGCAAAATTTTGACAACATAAAAAGGAATAATGATGAAACATCAGGGTCAGCAGAACATATTTTAAATACAGGTCACACCATTTCTGAAGAAAAATGGCTCTTGAAACATAGTAATGACAAATAACTATGCAATTCAGAAGGGATGGAAATGCATAAGCGAAAAAGTAAGTCGATGAATTCAGATTTGTATGCCCTATTAATTCCAAATAGTATGCTGATTTCTAATTTTTTACTATGATGATGGCTACATAGTAGCTGTAAAGTCCTCAGTACTTAAACAGTATTTTAAGTGGATATGGATGATTCTTATTCATAATGTTATAGTGCATCCACAGTGCGAACTCTCTTACAGTTCATTACAGTAGATGTTCAAAATGTTCTAATACTCCAACGTTGAACGCTATGCATTCATTCACAATCCTGGCTTACAAATATTTTACATGTTGCAGTAATGTTGATTACACAGGATCTTTCGAAATACCCTATGAAAAGAAATCAAGTGGTGTCAAGTCAGAGATCTT
This sequence comes from Endomychus coccineus, assembly GCA_958510875.1. Classification (NCBI taxonomy): domain Eukaryota; kingdom Metazoa; phylum Arthropoda; class Insecta; order Coleoptera; family Endomychidae; genus Endomychus; species Endomychus coccineus. Next base: position 36,807,760 of record OY294071.1, on the reverse strand, counting down.
GCAAACCATCTTACAATCCCATTTGTTCTTATCCATCTTCCAGGGACAGTCATAATCACTTCGGCTATAACCGGAATTGTTTTATGATGGCATCATTTCTACTACTGTTGAGATTTGGAACAATCTCAAATATTCCAATGGAACAGGAGTACTAAGACATCCTTTATTATTGAAAGTTATTCTTTCATTCGAAGCAGATTGAATTAGATTTCAGTGGGTGTTCGAAATCTATATCAGTTTAACGTTAAGTAATAATTAGCATATAACGCTTAAAAATGTATTGGTATATCGTGAGTTTTGATGATCATTATACAGTATACACGCAACAAATACAATAGTTTTTCCGAGAATTCTTATAATAAATATGACTCAACGTTCGAAGCAATAATTCGAAACATTCTTCAGTTACAGCATAGGAAAGATACACGTTTGATAGAAGTTCTTTCAGTAATAAAGTCGAACTTTAGAATGTTCTCATATATCTATATACTCTAATATCGCTTTGAATAACAATGGAGTAAAAATATAAGCAAGGTTTTTATTGTACCGGATGTTAAATAAAGTTCATGTATCAAAGGAAAAGATTTTCGACAGATCTGTTGATATTATATATGGCGTAAAAAAGCGAAATGTTAAAATTTGCTTTGTCCTTTTTGCTCCTTCTTTCGCTTGTATACCAAAATGTATTCAACTAATCTTTATTAAAAATATAAAAACATCCCTATGCTATTCAACAGCAATATTATCATCAGCGTATTGTTGGAAAAACCATTTCTCGTGGGATTGAGGTATCCAACAGGAATTTACACCTTTTACTAGCAAATCAAATTGTTCAGTCGATGTAGCACTTAAATCATGTAGGGTGTAAGAAAAGCTCAAATTAATTTCCCGGAAGTGTGAAAATCGGCGCCGTCGGGTCGTATATGCTATATTAAAACTTGTGTAATTTATAAATCCGAAATTTTATGAATAACTGCGTTTACTACCGAGATATATAAATGACTCCCATAAAACATTCTGCTTGTGGAAATAATATGTTGCTATCACTTATTCAACATAATATGTCCTTTCTCTGTGATAACGTCTTTTTAATTAATATTCACAGTTTCCACATCCATCAGTTGAGAAAGATTGGAAAATAATGAAACTTTCAACTTTACCTTGGTAACTTGATATCTCATTCAGATTCTGCTGCAAGTTTCATAAGGAAATCTTACGGATGTTGATCGTTATCGAGAATTATAAATCAATATTCAAGCAGTCTCTTGGTATAGGAGTTGATATAATGATCCTGGGTTTGATTGGAATAAAACTCAAGGCCTTTATTGAAATTTAAACAGATTGTGTAATGTCATCAGAAATCCAGAACTTCCACAGAATGTTGGATCAAAGTTGGTTTTGTAGACGTTCAGATTGTTTGTTCGGGTATGTACTGTATGTAATACTGTAGATGGAAACTTGTATATGCAGTGTCCGTTAGGTCTCCATGGCTCATGCGGCATATCAATTTAATGGAAGACGTGGGTGAGCTGGGAAAATTGTCAAGAGGATTCTCCGACCCAGGAAGAACGTTTATTGCGACTAAATTTATCAACTATGTGCCTCGGAAGAGAACGGTTACCTAATCCAATTGCCACCAACTCTAAACTTGACTGATTGTTTTATATTAACTTCTATTATACTATACTCGAATCGACTCTAATCAAAACCTGAAAAAATAAAAGACCTATTAATGAATGCAACTCGGAAAGTAAAGTGTTTTAAACTGAGCAACATGTTTTTAGCAAATTGAGCATGCCATTTTGTATTTTTAGAGCATTACTCATATACAGAGTTACATCTATTTCTAAATGCGAAAGAAATCCACATACACATACTGATTTTTCTCTGTATACTACACTGATGAAATTTTTTATTTCTTTCTTGAATAATTACTGTCCCTCAAATTCAGACATCGATAGCTAATATAAACTCAACATGGAATAAAAACAAAGTACAATATAAATAAACATCGGAAACCATCTCCGAGAACACCCGAAAGTTCCCGAGTTACATTGCTAGACAAACCTAATAGAAAACTAATAAAGTTAACATCGTCATACCAAAGAAGAATTACTCCATCTAAGTGCGGTTTCAAATAGAGCTTATCATCAGAGCGTATCGTCAGCGCTGACCATAAACTATGATTCTCCATACGCGAAGTAATCCTTCTACACTAAAATTCCCATACACGCTAATGCAACATGACTCTAGTGTCAATTGCATGTAGAATGCTTTGCGTGTAGAAGGTTTTGTCGCGCATGGAGTGACTGTTTCGTAGTGGGGGTACAGTCGGCCATTCTGTGCGGGAGCCACCTACCGGCAACTACCAATATCTTAATATTGTATAGATGATCAGCAACAGACAAGTGACTATTGCGATTTTTGATGATCAGGTGTTCATTTCAATTATGTATCAAAGAAATAGGATATTTGCCATGGTTTGGCTGATAAAACGAAGAAGAGAGAAAAAAGAAAAACAGTGACAGGCTATTAATAGATACTTTTGTCACCTTATCTCACAAAAAGGGAGATGGTGCGCAACTGACCAGCGTTCTCGTTCGTCATTTACAATGACGTCGATGCAAGACTCGGCGTATGTCCGAGGTACCAAATCATACGGTATTGATCATACACCTCCATCTTAAATAACTAATTTAAGCACATGGAGCTTGGTTATACGTCCTGACGATATGCGCTGACCATACGCTCCATCTGAATCGGCAGTTGAGCTGGAAAACTATACGAGACAAAATATAAGACACACATGGAAGGTTGTCAGTAATCCACTCCACTGTGTGATACTAAGCATAAAGATATGTACTTTTTCCGCCTACCTCTATCCAAAGTATACATTTCCTGGCCTCTTTGTAGGGAGCAAAGTCGTGACGTCATGGTACGTCATCAATAAAATAACTTATACGGCATCGACGTCCTAAACTATATTCTATTATGTAAGTATAAATTTTGCCGTTTATTTATAGAACACAGTATATTTTGCAAAATGGTAGAAATCAGTAAATTGTTATTTTAATTTAACTATTTTCACATTAATAATTTGACTTCAATTCATAGATTCATCCGGTTTTCGAATTTAGGACAGAAATATTATAGCATGTGCTATAGTCGATTGACAGATTAACAGTTTTGAAATGTGTTACGCTATAATATATCTACAAAATATAAAATAATATTTAAGAAATGAGTGATTCAAGCGAATTTGAAGATATAAATAATACACCACCGGATATTTTGGAACAAGTTAATGTAACAGTACAATCTCTATTACCCCAAAAAATCTAAGGAAAAATACGAGAAACAGTATTTACATTTCAAGCAATGGGCCGAAGAAAAGCATATTCGTACTTACTCAGAAAATGTTATTTTGGGGTATTTTTCGCTATTAGCAAATTCATTGAAAGCCTCTACATTGTGGTCCGAATATTCGATGCTACGTACCATGCTTCAAATGAAAGAAAATGTGGATATTAAATACCCAAAATTAAATGCTTTCTTAAAAGACAAAACCAGGGATATAAACCTAATAAGGCAAAACCCTTCTCAAGAGAGGAAGTAAATAAATTTTTACTAGAAGCCCCGATGATAATTATTTATTAATGAAAGTTAAGATATTTTCAAGAAGTGAATATATCAAGAAAATAAAAGTTTAACGGCAAATATTACAACAATACGCAATGTTTATGATTCCGCAAAAGTTGCCTGTGAGTCCCGGTAGCGCAACGAGTTAGTGCACCGCTCACTGTTCATGATAAGCTTGTAGGTGTTGGTTCAAATTCCGGCGTCGACAGCTTTTTTTAAATTCTTTTTTCTTTGTTTTGTAGGTTCTCCTCAGTTTCGGAATTTCAGGAGCATGCAGCTGTGACGAGCTCCTTAAAATGGCCACCACAGATATTGAAGATGAAGGTTCAATTTTAATAGTGAATATACAAAATTCTAAAACAAATATACAGAGAACGTTTGTAATCAATGCTTCACCGGGGAATGGCCCTAATTATATTGACATTTATAGAAAATATATACCGCTACGCCCTAAAACAGATCAGACACGTTTATTTGTCTGCTATAGAGCAGGAAAATGTATCAACCAAATGGTTGGAAAAAATACTATTGCTAAAATTCCTAAAAAAAATGCAGAATTCTTAAAACTACCTAATACCATAAATTATACGAGGCATAGTTTCAGAAGAACCTCGGCAAGTTTACTTGTAAATTCTGGAGGAGACATTCTTGCTTCAAAGCAACACGGAGGTTGGAAGTCTACGAATATCGCTGAAGGGTATGTGGAGCAACCTCTTGCAAAAAAGCGAAAAATTTTGAACCAAATTATGGGAGTCACTGAAGTTAATGAAATTGATAGTAATCAGTCAAGTACTTCCGGGGGATACCAGCTGTATGATGATGTTGTTAATGAAAATATCACGAAAACTGCGTTGGCTCCAGCTCTCACTTCTAGTGGTATTCAAATAACCACTGCTCAAAACTGCACGTTTAACATTAATATAAATAACTACTTTACCACAAATTAAAAATATGTAGGATGCAAGAATGAACATAACGTGCCTATAAGTTATACTGTACCTACTTCTTAGTTTTAGTTCTTTAATAAATTTTATTTGTTAGTTTCATAAATAAATTATTTAAAAAAGACTTGTTATTTGAGGGAGGCGGAGAAATCATATGTATAGCATGGGGGTAAAGTGCCTTTTCCTCCCTTGAATGATTACTACCCGACGCGTAGCGTAGCGTAACTTCATCCTCGGGAGGAAAAGAAGCACTTTTCTCCCTTGTTATACAAAAAGCTATATGTACGTTGTATGGTTCTGTTAATACTAATGATGTCAATTAAGTATTGCGGAGTGTGAAATATTGAAGTTCTGATTGTCATGTCATGATGCATTCGATAATTCGAATGAAATGTTCTGTGTGAAGTTCATATTCACTAAAATGCATGATGAAGTCAGGAAGAAAACGTAGACTAATTAAAAGTTCAACCAAACTTCTACATATATCAACGTCAAATCGCACTGAAACTACATTTTAGTTGGGGTAATTATGTCTGTCGCTTTGCCAACTGGAACTATTACAAGTTATTACATTATTTAGTTGTTCATACATAAAATTGAATCGCTTGTTTTCATGCATACAATTGTTCAGTAAAACATGTAGAACATATAAACAGTCTTGAAATCTCATGTTAATCTAAACAAATACATATGTTTCTCATAAAGTGTATAATAATCATTTTCTGTGGCTTTTTGCATTATTCTTATTAAGTTTACACTTATTATTTATATTTATTATTATATTAAGAAATATTCTTTCGGCAAAGGGAATAAGTATTCAATATTTTAGTTGGTGGCTACTCGAATTACCAAAACGTAGAGCTCAGTACATTAGAATAGTTAAATCAAATATAAAAAAATTAAATATCAATGTATAACTCTCACTTTCTTGTTACGAAGAAACTCTGAAGCTGACATTTCCCGGTTTGATATTGACGTGGGTTTAGAAACACGTGCTCTCGAGTACGCCACGTACCATAAATCTGTCAACTGGTTAAGAAGAGTTCTGTAAATTGAAATATCGATGTTACAATACTAAGTTAGAGATTCTTACAATGAGCGTTACATATTAAAACAACAAGAATAATAGTTAACAAAAAAGACTGCTCGCAATGTATCCATTCATTACTAGAAACATCCAGACCAGAACTATTTTTGTACATGAAAGCGAATATAGAAAGTGTATATATATATATATACTTTTTCTTTACAATTAAACCGGGTCGGGGCTGATGCGGGCTCCGACGACATAGCAGCAGTCGCGCCAGAAAAAACCTAAAAGGCGGTTTACCGAAGCTACTCCTCCCCCTCGGTCGGTAAGTAGCTTCAGGTTCCTAAATCGTGTGCCCTAAGTATTCTAATTGGAGCCAGAATGACTGCCTTTTGCATCCGGTCTATCACGATCTGCGCCGAGTTCCTACAGGCCGGAATGATCTTCAAGTTCGAACGCAGCGAAGACCGAATTCCGCCCAAAACACCGAAGATCAGAACCACTAATACGATCTTGTGGCCTGGGTATAGCGTGCGGAGCTCGAACAGGAGATCTTGATATTGTGTCCATTTTTCCTCCTCTTTCGAAACTATGTTCTTCTCTGCCGGAGCAGAGAATTCGATGACATACATAGTCTTGGTTAGTTTATCAAGGAGGACAACCTCAGGCCTATTTGCTTGTATGGACCTGACGATCGGAAACGGGTTATTCCAGTAGATATGGCATTTTTCGTTTACGGCAACGGACTCAATATCTTCTGACATGTAAGGCAGCACCGGCTCTTGGTCAATTCCGTACGACTGCCTTAGATGGTAATACAGCACCCGTAGGGCCGCATTATGGCGATGGGTGTACGCCGAGGCCGCTTTTGCCGGACATGCCGACAAAAGGTGTAGAAGTCTCAGGCACCTTCCGACAGGCCTTGCATCTGGCATCAGGGACCTGCACACCCATCACATTGTTGCGATAGACCAAGGGGTTAATTACGCCATCTTGGCAAGCTGCGGTAAATCCCTCAGTCTCGGATGTAAGCCTGGCTGACCTTAGGTAGCCGAAGGTCAGCGTAGTTGACAAGCCGAGCGTTTCGATGTTTCGATAGAAAACACCGTGTATCGACTTGTCAACATGCCGCCTGAGCATAAGATCTTGCTCCGCGGCATTTACCTGGGCTTTCAAGCGAGAAGGTAGGAACTCGAGTTTGCCCTCTAGTCGGCCTTCTCGACTGATCTGAAATTCGAGACCAAGTTCTTTTGCAGCTTTTTGTGCTGCCTTAACGATAAATGCGCCCACTCCGGCCAATTCGCGACTTTAACCAAGGCACAGGAAGGGGTTCGAATTCCTAAGAACTTTACAAGCCATACTCAGAACCACACTCCGATGCAGACCCTCCAGACTGAGGAGTCCCCTACCTCCCCGATGACGTGGGAGATAAATTCGGAAAACGGACGACCTAGGATGCAAACTGTGATGGATATGCATCATTTTCCGGGTGTCTTTGTCAAGTCTATGCAGCTCATCGACCGTCCATTTCACCACTCCAAAAGAGTGGAGCAGGACTGGAACGGCAAGCATATTTGTTGCAGACACCTTGTTCCCACTCGAAAGTTCGGAAGACCAAATCTTTCGAACAAGGTTTCTGTATTTGCCGCGGAGAGCCACCATTACCTGGGAAGCGTCATAATTAGGACGCTGTTCAATTCCCAGGTATCGACAAGTCTCTCCAGCATCAAGGTGTTTAAAGATGCTTCCGTCGGCAAGCTGCATATTCTCGTACACTTCCGGAGATCGTCCTCTCCTTAGATGAAACACTACGCATTTGTCCAATCTCAAGTCCATACCTACGGCTCGTGTATATTCCTGAACCACATTGAGAGCTTGATGGAGGTTTTCCTCCCCAGAGGCATACAGTTTCAAATCATCCATGTAAAATAAATGAGTGATCTGATGCCTCCGGTCGTTCGGTGGTCCAGAGTAGTATCCACGGGTCTGTCTTAAAGCAATGGAGAGCGGCAGCAGTGAGATGTTGAACAAGAGGGAACTCAAGGAGTCTCCTTGGAAAACTTCCCTCTTAAATGTTACCAACTCTGTCAAGACTCGTCGTGTGCCTGATGTGATGGTAAAACGGGTCTTCCAGAGTGGCAACAGATGTTCTATACATCTCACTAGTGGACTTGGTACCGCAAGGCATTGGAGCAAGTATAATAATAGCTCATGTGATGTTGAATAAAATGCCTTGCTATAGTCAATCCAGGCCATGGAAAGGTTGCGCTTGTAGAGTATGGAGTCCTGAGTGATAGATATATCTATCACAAGATTCTCCCGGCAACCCTCCATGCCTTTCTTTGCCCCACGCTGCTCGCTGATGTTATTAACTACCGGATCGATCGATTTCAACAACCTAGCATACAAGATACGTGTAAATAACTTGTAGCAGGTGTTGAGACAAGTGATCGGCCGGTAGTTCTTGGGATCAGACAAGTCTCCACTCTTTGGAAATAGCATAGTGTACCCCTCGACAGCCCAGCTTGGAATATGCCGCTCCTCTTCGACCCATGAGTCAAAGACTCTGGCCAGACGGCGGTGAGTGGAAGGAAATTTCTTCCACCACCATATGTTAATGCCGTCAGGGCCGGGAGCAGCATAGTTTTTCGTACCGACAAGAGCTTGTCGGACCTCATCCTCGCTGACTGCCTCGCACACTTCTGTTTGCGGAAGTTGACGTTCAGCGCAAAACATTTGGAAGTGTGCTAGGGCTGGAGTGTCTAGTTGAATTGGACGCGGTGACTCATACACTCCTTCCCAGAACTGCTCAACCTCCTCCACAGTCGGTGGAGCTGCAATTGTGGGCGGTGGAGCTGCAATTGTGGGCGGTGGAGATTCAAAAAGCCGAGACGGGCTATCGCGAAACAAGGAATTCTCCCTGATGCGTCTAACCCGTCTGGCCAGATTTCTCCTTACCACGCCCAGGACTCGAATCCTATCCGCACAATGTTGCTTGATGGTCCGCAACACTGTACGTTTTAGTGTGTGATGGTGGCGGCGCAGTTGAGCGGCTATACGCCTAATTTTTGGCGTGAAAGCCCTGCCACTAGAAATAAAATCCATCACACACTGGATCCGAGACGCTTGCTGCCTCGCCGACTGAATTTATATATATATATATATATATATATATATATATATATATATATACAGTTCGCCTACCTATCAATAGCATAATTTCTTCACTTGAAACTGAAATTGCTGAAAAACCTACTCAAATAGCAAATGAAATAAGATCAAAATGTATCAACACAATAACTAATTTCAAACAAACAGTTAAAAATAATAAATTTAATAATAAAAATAACAAATCAATCGAAAATTTCAAAGAAACCAAACAATTCATCAAATCTAACCCACAAATCACTATCTTAAGAGCAGATGAAGGTAATAAAACTGTTATCATGGACACAAATGAATATGAGGATAAAATGTCTACAATGTTGAATGATCGTGAAGTATATAAAAAACCCAATAATAATCCAACTAAAAATACTAACTAAGTAAAAAAATGGTTTGAAAAGAAATATATTTCAAAATACATTCATAGACAATTAACGATACATAATGCTCATCCTCCAAAAATATATGGTTTACCCAAAATTCATGAACCTAATATACCAATGCGACCTGTAGTATGCAGCATTCAATCACCTTTTTATGAAATGGCTAAATACTTATCCAACATACTAAAAAACATAACTTACAAAAATGAGTTTCACATCAAAGATTCTTGGGATTTCAAGGAATTCATTAACAAAATTACGATACCAAAAAACTGTATCTTAGTATACTAGATGTCACATCTTTATATACAAATATCCCTCTAGAATTAGCTAAACAAATAATTCAAAATAAATGGGATAAAATGTCTACAATGTTGAATGATCCTGAAGTATATAAAAAACTAAATAATAATTCAACTAATATTTACCAAACTAAAAATAATAACTTAGTAAAAAAATGGTTTCAAAAGAAATATTTTTCAAAATACATTCATAGACAATTAACGATACATAATGCTCATCCTCCAAAAATATATGGTTTACCCAAAATTCATAAACCTAATATACCAATGCGACCTGTAGTATGCAGCATTCAATCACCTTTTTATGAAATGGCTAAATACTTATCCAACATACTAAAAAACATAAATTACAAAAATGAGTTTTATATCAAAGATTCTTGGGATTTCAAGGAATTCATTAACAAAATTACGATACCAAAAAACTATATCTTAGTATCACTAGATGTCACATCTTCATATACAAATATCCCTCTAGAATTAGCTAAGCAAATAATTCAAAATAAATGGCATGGAATAAAACTATATACAAATTTACCTATGAATGAGTTCTTAACAGCTATAGAATATACATTCACCGCTAATTTTTTACAATATAAAGATGATTGTTGTAAACAATTAGATGGTTGTGTAATGGGCTTTCCAATATCAAGTATCATAGCCCAAATAGTAATGGAATTCCTTGAAGAAGAAGTAGTATCTCAACTAAATTATTATATAGCCTTCTTCAAAAGATGATTGTATTGCTGCAATCCCTGAAATCAAATGTAATGAATTTTTGAATTCTTTCAATTCCTTTCACAATAAGTTACAGTTCACGATCGAATTAGAAAATAATAATGAAATAAATTTTTTAGATTTAACTTTAGTAAGAAAATCAAATGATAACAAAATTCTAACAAAATGGTATACCAAACCTACTTGGTCAGGAAGGTATACTAATTTCAATTCTAATATAGCTAAAAAATATAAGAAAAATGTTATCATAAATATGATAGATAGAGCTATTCGACTAAGTTCTCCTGAGCTGAGAACTATATCTATTACAAAAACAAAAGAAATTTTATAAGAAATGGTTATCCCATTGATTTAGTAAATTCGATAACTAAAGACAAAATTCATAAATTTTATAACTCATCTGGTAAAATCAATACCAATAATGAGAAATCAAATAATAAGCATTACATATACATATTACCATATATTAATGGTCTTTCAGAAAAAAATTGTAATATAGTGAAACCTTATGACCTACATATATGTCATAAGAGTTAATTAAATCAGAAAAGTCTCTTTACAAAATTAAAAAGCAGCGTACCTCTCAAAAAAATAACCCATACTGTTTATTCCATCCCTTGCAAAGATTGCGAAAAGGTTGGCCAATCTTCACAATACCTCGAAAAAAGGTTGAATGGGCACAAATATACCAAAAATTCATCAACTGCGCTCAATAAACATTTAAAAGACACTAACCATACATTCGACAACAACAATACAAAAATTTTAAATATTGAAACAAACGACAACAAACGTTTGCTATTGGAATCTATTCAAATTAAGAAGAAGAATTGTGTAAATGACAAAATAGATTCCAATCTTTCGAAACTTTATAATAATCCAATTCAAACTTAACAAAATTTTATTAGTTTGAAGTGCCACTTTCCACTTGTCTATTTAAAATTCAACCTAAAAAAGATAAAGTATTATTTAACTATGACACTGTGAGTAACAATTTTGAGATTAAATTCCATAGAATTATCTTAAACTTGAATAGTTGATTATGATAGATCGGAAGTGTTTATCATAGAATAACTAATTCATACAACAATCATAGATATTTATAATTGTACAATCTTAAAATATCTTGTATTGAATCAAATTCAATCCATTTCAAATTGTAATTAGCCATACATTACTCTTTCACACACAACCGATCCAAAGTTTTCTGCAGTTTTAATTGGATCTTAAAACACAAGTCGGCTGCAGACGCATTTCATTAATCGAAATCATCTATTCTTTTCTAAATTACATGGAAACACTAATTCACAATTTTGATAAAGACAATAAACATTGTCGAAACGTCAAACAGAATTTTTATTTCATTCTCAGTATATATACGTATGCCATACCAAGAAAACATACAAATATTACAAATGGTTCAAGAATATCAATAAAAGAATATATATATATATATATATATATATATATATATATATATATATATATATATATATATATATATATATATATATATATATGAAGATTGTAACCCTTCTGTGGTATACAGAAGAACCTCAAAACAGAGGAGAAAGAACTCAGCAAACAGCACTGATGTTCTCTTCCGGGACACAGACAGGCTAAGATCCTCCTAGACGAATTCAGTAAAAAGTATGTCTTGGAATGCAAATGGGAAAGTAGGTACAACCTGAGGATCATAAGAGGACTCATGATGTGGTATTGCAGAATCAATCGATATATGAGCTAAAACTTACCGAGTGCGATACAATAGTATTTTGATGACTTTCACAAAAATAGTTTGCTGATTCCGGAGAAGTTTGTAGTAACCAAACTATATATCAGAACAAAATCAAATTTTGAGTAATGTTTTGAAACAGTTGAACCGGTTAACAAACAAATGTTGTACAAGAACAAATGAATTGCCACATTTCAATCATAAGTGGAAGGTGGATTGACTGAATCTAATTTTTCCAAGGAGATATCAATAAAGATATGATGTCTTAATGAAATGATCATTTCTTTCTCCTCTCGTTCATTATCGAAACGAGAGTCCTACCAGAGTGAATGTTGATGTCTATAGGGGAGGCTTTTCAGATCGTTAATGATTGTAATGGAACCCTACAAAACAAGAACGAAGTGAATATGCCTTGTAAATATTCTGATTAAATAAAATATCAATCTGCTAGACATGTTGACAATACAATTACGAATTCAATTATAGGAATTACCGTAAAACTAGCAAACACCTACTTGTGCAATCATTTGCTAATAATGTTAATTGTAAGGTCTATCAGTAAATTACTACATAGTGGAATGATTGGACATGATTGCTTCAGCTGAAATGGTCACCGGTGACTCCTAGCCAACATAATGAACAATACGACCACAGTAACCACCTTCCATCTGCAATTATACTGATAGATTTACCCCATCGGATATCCTGCCATGTTTACGGATGTATCTAAATAATTTGAAGATAGCATTGTTTCAACAACCAGTTGAATATTCTATGTGGGCAATTAAGTTGACGAATGGGCATATAATTGCTGACATATAGGCGTTAGCAAAAGTAAGAGATACATTATTTCATTCTGATTTCAAGTCAACAGTCAATGTGGTTACATGTCTTCAGATCGAATAAGTAGGTATCCTCCAAATTACTTTCTTCAACTCTTTATTCATTCACTGAGTAGTGACACTAAGATGAATTAACACCGCAAAAATTTTCCAAATGAGGTCGCATGGAATCTGTTCATGTACGATTGTTTTTGACCTTGAGTACTGTGATTTTGATGAATTCTAATCTTATTCATTCTAAACATGTTATCAGGAAAATTAGTGGAATACATTTGTCGTCTAGAGATAATTCTATTCGTTAAGATTATTGCTGACCTTATTAAGTATAATACTTCATCAAATTTCTGTAGGTTCCCTGTTATTTCTATAATCGCTATTAGTCACGGCGAGTCTTTCACTATTCGTTCCCCATTCAACTAACCTCCAAAGCATCTACCCGAGTCTGGCATCAAACCCTTCTTGGGAAACTTCCGTCATATGGTTTGCCGCCTCAACTTTGTCACTTATTCTCGAGTTTTTCTCAGATAGATCACTCCATGTGGTGGTTGGCGGAGAGTCCTCCGATACAATGGCTATCAACGCTGATTTTCCACAAGGATCTGTCTTGACACCAACTTTGTCTCTGCTCCATATAAACGATCTGCTGGAAGTGACCACCTGTGCCGTCCACAGCTTTGCAGATCATGGTACATTTCATACCGCTTCCTCATCTAGAGCCCATATACCATCCAAAGAAGCCAGAGGAGCCGGACAGGGACAGGTTGACGCAATTAATGGAGATCTGACAAAGATTTCGGAATGGTGATCTGATAATTTAGTTGAGCTTAATGTAATCAAAACTCAAGCTAACGTCTTCTCTAGGAAGATGTATCCCATAATCCTTCAAATGATGATGTCAGGTACAACTATTCCTATGAAGTCTTCCATATCCGTGCTCGGGATCACCTCCAACAACACTTCGTCATGGGATGATCATGTGAGGTCCATAACAAAAGCCACTTCACAAAAACTTGGTTTTCTATTCCGTGCCAAGAGCTACTTCACATCCCAGCAGCTCCTCATAATCTACAGACAGATTCGTTCTGTTCTAAGTTATCTATATTATCACATTACATCCGTAGTGATTATCGTGGCAATGCTTACTTTTACTGTATCAACCAATTATGGAATTATCTCATTTGAATTATAATTTTGATTCGGCATTTACTCCAGGTAAATAAGACGAAAAAAGCTCATATTACAGACCTCTCTGTACGGCGGGATCTTTTGATGGAAAAGTGTGGGTATTGACAACTAGAAACCAATGTCACTGACGCGAAGGCTGGTGCGGGGGTGCGTTGTGATATATAGATATCAGGGTGACATAGTACCGTGCATAATGTCAGGCGAAAGATGACACCAAAATAAGAAAAAAAGTTTCTATGAACGTAGGTCCTCAACGCCTTTGTTCAAAAGATACAGGGTGTTGAATTTTAATTTTTTGTTTGGTTTTTTTTAAATATTTTTGGATAAACATGTGATAATCGGACGAAATTCAGTATACAGGGCTTTTTATCACGCTGAATTCAAATATGATCTTAGTTTTTTTATTACTAATAGGAGGCGCCACATACAGGGTTCCATCTCCTTTGAATCGGTCCTAACTTTTTTGCCTCACACTGTATGTCAATATCAACTAGAAAAATTTGTGTTCCCATTTTTTATGCTTAAGAAAGGTATACCTTGTCTAAGTCGCTAGAAGCAATGGTTACCGGTAAAAATGCATCTAAAGCCGACAATGCACTAAAATTATTCAAAAGCGCAAAAGTAACTTATTTGCAAATACAATGTTATAATACTTCAATAATTAAATTTTAATATGAAAAATAATGATCAATCAAAACAAAACATCACGTTTTTAAAAGATGTTCAAATTGTTGCCCTTGTACTTCAATACGTTTTACCATTCGTAAAACAGTTTCTCCGTTTCGCAGAGTGCGACGAAAAAACAAATGAATTCTATGACACTTGCCAAACTAATGAAATAATTGTTAGACGTATTTTGTGTTGTTGCTTAAGTTTTTCATTGATTTTCTTATTGCTTTTTCAAAATTGCTCTCAAAAATGGTTCACTACACTTTTGAAGAATACAGGGACATGATTATGTGTTACGGCGAAGCTAGATCAAATTCTTTCGAAGCTCAACGTAACTATCGAGAAAGATATCCATAACGGCAGATTCCTAATGCTAAAACATTTATTGGCGTGCATAGGCGTTTGGGAGAAGATGGCTGTTTTAAAAAACCAAAAGTTAATAGTGGGGTTTCCAGAAGTTGTCGCACCCTGCGAAACGAAGAAACTGTTTTACGAATGGTGGAAAATATTCCGAGAACAAGCACCAGGAAAACAAGTTCAGCGATACGAAACGTTAACCGTGAATCAGTAAGACAAATTTTCATTGAACAACTTCTCCGCCCATATCATTTCCAAAAAATTCATTCACTATTGAAACATGACTTTTTTCTTCGTGTACAATTTTGCGAATGGTTGCAAAATCGAAGACAAAATAGCATTCCATCAATATTGTTTACTGACGAAGCTGGTTTTAGCCGTGATGGTATTCTGAACCTACATAACATGCACGATTGGATGAAAATCCTCATCAAACCGTAATTCGAAGTCACCAATATGGGTTTTCTATTAATGTGTGGGCAGGTATAGTGGACAATTACTTAATTGGCCCATTTCGATTGCCCAATCGATTGACAGGTGCACTGTATCGAAATTTCTTGGAGAACGATTTAAACACATTATTAGAGGATGTCCCATTGGCCATTATTGGAAGAATGTATTACATGCATGATGGGGCGCCAGCTCACTTTTCTCAAGTGGCAAGGGAATATTTGGACAGGAGATTTGGAAATAGATGGATTGGTCGAGGGGGGCCTGTACCCTGGGCAGCTCGTAGTCCCGACCTTAACCCCCTAGATTTTTCATTTTGGGGATTTATGAAAAATTATGTTTATGCTATGGAAATACATAATGAAGAATCATTATGGCTGAGAATCATGGAATCGGCAGATAGAGTCCGTAATAACCCAGGAATATTTCAAAGATGCCGTCAATCATTAACAAGAAGAATGATAAAATGTATTGAAGTACAAGGGCAACAATTTGAACATCTTTTGAAAACTTATTGTTTTGTTTTGATTGATCATTATTTTTCATATTAAAATTTAATTATTGAAGTATTATAACATTGTATTTGCAAATAATTTACTTTTGCACTTTTGAATAATTTTCGTGCATTGTCGGCTTTAGATGCATTTTTACCGGAAACCATTGCTTCTAGCGACTTAGACAAGGTATACTTTTCATGAACATAAAAGATGTGAAAACAAATTTTTCTAGTTGATATTGACATACAGTGTGAGGCAAAAAAGTTAGGACCGATTCAAAGGAGATGGAACCGTGTATGTAGCGCTTCCTATCAGTAATCAAGAAACTAAGATCATATTTGGATTCAGTGTGATAAAAAAACCCTGTATACTAAATTTCGTCCGATTATCACATGTTTATCCAAAAATATTCAAAAAAAACCAAACAAAAAATTAAAATTCAACACCCTGTATCTCCTGAACGAAGGCGTTGAGGACCTACGTTCATGGGATCTTTTTTCCTTATTTTAGTGTCATCTATCGCCTGACACTATGCACGGTACTTTTTTCTATATCACCCTGTATATGTTTATATTTGATTTATAGCCAATATCTCAAAAACCAATCAATGTATCAAAAAAAGTTTCGAGCAAAAGTAGTAGAAAATAAAAATTGCCACATAAAATTATTCATAACATTTTTTGATTTTCCGCGCGGCTTCCGCGTAAAATGCGTTAAACCGCGTTTTATATATATATTTCATGTTTCCTCGCTACGTTACCCAAAAAACGTTATTATCTCGAAAATTAAGCTCTTCCTTGAAAACCTAGAAAACGACACGTTGGCCTCGAAGTGAAAATTTTATGATTTTCCAAGAATTTTCCACAAATTTTCATTTCTATACTTGGTAATTTCACAGAGCTATTACATTTCTTCTTTAAGGCTTACTGCGGAATCAACGATTAATTGCGAAATTAACAATTAATAGCGAGAAATATGCCTAAATACGATTTTCTGATTTTCCGTGGAAAATCTGACTTTTCTAATAACGTTCGATTTGAAAGAGAATAAAAGTTGTTCAAAATGTATTTTCCTTCCAAACGAACGTTATTAGAAAAGTCAGATTTTCCATGGAAAATTAGAAAATGATATTTAGGCATATTTTTCGCAATAAGTCGTTAATTTGGCAGACAGTAAGCCTTAAAGAAAAAATGTAATAGCTCTTTGATATATTCAGGGATATAACCAAGTATGAAAAGTGAAAATTGTGGAAAATTCTTGGAAAATCATGGAATTTTCACTTCGATATCAGCGTCAAACGTGTCATTTTCTAAGTTTTAAAGAAAATGCTCAATTTTCGAGATATTAACGTTTTTTTGGGTAACAGCAAGGAAACATGAAATATGTATATATAAAACGCGGCTTAGCGTATTTTACGCGGAAACCGCTCGGAAAATCGTAAAATGTCATGGATGATTTTTTGTGGAAATGTTTATTTCCTACAACTTTTGATCAAAACTTTTTTCGATACATTGCTTGGTTTTTGAGATATTGGCTACTATAAATCATATATATACATATTGTATATATATATATATATATATGTATATATATATATATATATATATATATATATATATATATATATATATATATATATATATATATAACTTAAGAGATATAGAATTAAATTTTCTGAATTATGAAGATAACTTAGATAATTTAACATACTTTAAACTTAGATGTCAAAACCTACATTTATCTACAAAAGAAAACCGCCGTACAGAGAGGTCTGTGGAAAATGTCTTATTTGCCTGGAGTAATTGTTCATATTGTCACATTACATCCGGTGTGGCTGCTGTATTATTGCACCATATTGTATTGAAAAATGGCGGCTGCGCCGGGCAAGGTTACCTTTCACTGTATCTACTTACAACATCGAAACTAGTCTGTGGAGGTTACTAACTTCAGGACCTGAATCTCCTCTTTTCATTGATAATGTTATCAGAATATTCAGGGTGGAATAACTGCTTCATGAGGATTATATGAAGCTATTTTATTACAGGAGGATCTAAATAGGTTGAACTCATGGGCCAATAAAACAGGCTAGATCTGAACATTTAAAAATGCACTGTGGTCTGATATAGCAGATACGAATCGACACTGTTATCTTTCTGCAGCATTGATAATATCCATCTCCCTCGAGCATGCAAGATGGAAAATCTTCGCATTATTTTTGATTTACAATTGTTCTCAATGTACATGTAGAGAACATTAGCTCTAAGGTATACAGAGCTCTAGATTTCATATTCCGTAATAGCCTAAATGGTTTTGATCCTAATACTCTTACCAGCTTCTTGATGTATGTTGGGTGTAGCAATAAATATAAAATGAATAATAAATAAAAAAATACCATCCATGTTTGTCGAGGATTCTTACCTAGGCGTCTAGGTTGAAGAGAACAGTCTACTACTTCTACGACAACGAAATATACCTGAATATCATCCAATTAAAAATAGTCCCAGTGAAAATCGAAACGAATGAATATCGTGGTTCATAACGGTAAGATCCAAAACTGTAGTCTCTTAAGTTTTGTGTCTTTAGGATCGATTTTACAGTTACAAGATGGGATTTCTCAGAATCCCCATCGCTGTTCAGCTAATTCTAATGCTAATCCCGTATAATAATGTAAACATCTAGTTTGATAGGACGTAACTTGTACCCTCGGACTTAAATGTTCACCAAGCCAGAGCTGTATATTTCTAAGAGGATTTCATAAATGCTAATGTTGAATGGCTCGATCTTAATACACCCAGAAAAATAGCGTGCTACTTGAACCCTTGGCCATAAATTGGAATATACGGAAGGCACAAGCTAAAACGTAATTGAATAATATGTGGACTGATGTATAATCATTTTGCTTCGGAAACAGCATCTTCGATGTAATAAAACTAGATTCATGAACGTTTTATACAAATTCATTATACTAAGAATATATATAAGTAATTAGGTTATTAGTATTAAATATTTTAAACTTTTGCGTTGGACATTGGTGCGATGATTTTACCTGATAATCACAACGTTCGATTCATGACCAGCAATAGTCTTTCTTTTGAAGCTCATGATATCTCAGAATCAATGTGATGAATATCTACCACCAATGCTAATGAATTCCAAACACTTCTCATCTTGGAAGTCATTGAAGAATCGACGGGAAAACGGTTGGAAATACTACCGACAGGTGATGGCCCAGAAACAATACAAGACACTTACAAACACATCTCATGTTAGAAGGCAATAGACAAAGCTATGAATATTGACTTGGCCAAACATTTTCGAAGGTATCACTGCCGGAGTTGATCAGTGACTTCCCGTCTGCCTCGTTCCACTGACGAGTTATGAGAAGAGCGAAACAGCTGTATAGGACTGAAATACGTGTTGTCACTGTTCGACCTGGTGAACCAAAACTTTGTCTATTTACTTCTACCACGAAATGTCTTTGTAGTACACTATGCATTGTTGCCTGACCGTTACCTGGAGGTAGTAATTCAAACTGTTTTCCCGTCGATTCTTTGAATCACGAGAATTCAGCTATCAATGCATAGCATTGTGAATTCTATCTGCTTTCCGGCAGATGATGTTGGAACATTTAGGTTCGCAAAATATTTCCGAGAGTGGTAGTTATATCACTGCCTGAGATGGTTGATCAATGACTTCCCGTCGGCCTCGTTCCCCTGACGAGCTCATGGGAAAAGCGGAACAGCTGTCTAGAACTAATAGACGAGTTCTCACTGTTCAACCATCATCAATCATCAATTACTTTAACGTCACGACTAAAATTTCTAGTATACTATGGTTTTATTTATTAATTACTCATTTACTAATCAATTGGTACTTCAACACAATAGATGTTGAATCAAATGCTGAAATTCTATAAGAATTGAAAGAATAATGAAACGTTAGATCACATTTAATCTAGTTATTAACTAACAGAAATTCACTCGAGCAGCGGAGTGTATAAAATATAATCAGCTCTATATTGCACATAAATAACTGTGAAAATCTCAGCAGAGGAATTATATAACATAAACGGCTCTAGCAAAACACTTCTCTACGCCTTATGTTCTTGAAAGCTGAGCATAATTCACAATATAGAGGTGGGCAGCGCAACGAACAACTCAATGTCCGTTTTTCTTCACAAATAATACAGAACTTTGAGAGTTTTATTATTAAGAATGTATTTCAGTATGTTCATTCCGATCTTGACCAGATGCTATCGAGATCGTGATGAAGAGGAATTAGGTTGTTGATGAATATACGTACTCGGGAATTATCGGGAGTTTAGAGAACACGGAATATATATCGAAAAGAGGGAAGATAAAAGAGTTATGTTTTCCATAGCCAGCATATATCCTTGATCCTTTCAGGATTTTTTATATTCTCTTTTATCAACGGTCGACTATAAAACCAAGTATTCCTTGAATACCTCAAGGCTCAGATTTTATCCATACATAAATTATGTATGAAACTGTGTAGTCTCTTAATTCCTATTTACATGTTTTTCCTATTCTTTGACTACATGAGACGAAAATCTATAATGTTCGAAGAACCTCGTGTTACCCAGCGGTTGAATGTTGAGAGAGGAAATGGGCATTCAAATTTGTCTTGAAGATTTGGGGGTTATAGGCATGAAGAAAAACCTGACTAGCCAAAGAGTTCCATAACTTCGCCGTTCGATAGAAAAATTAAGTCTCACGGGAAGAAGTGTGGCAGATCTCGAGCTTGACAATGAAGAGGTGACTAGCTTAGTAGCTTGAGCTCGTCTAGTCCGCTTACCTGGAATCTCTCATATTGGAATAAAAGACGAGATTTCTGATGAGCACCGATCATGGAAATATCTATAGAAAAGGGAGAGATCGTCCACCATTCTACAATGTTCTGGAGAGGTCAATGAATTCGTAAGTGTGGCATCATCAATCAGACGATTGAATTCTGAATTGAATCCAAGAGCTTCAGTGTATGTTTAGGAGCCGAACTCCAAACATGTAAACAGTATTCCAGGACAGGTCAAATCTTTGCTTTGTAGATTATGAGAATCTGTTGGGATGTAAAGTAGCTCTTGGCACGAAATAGAAAACCAAGTGTTTGTGAAGCGGTTTTCGCAATAAACCTCCCATGATCCTCGCATGATCATCTATGAGGGGGTACTGTTAGTGGTGATCCTCAGCATGGATATCGAAAACTTCATAGGAATAGTTTTGCCTGTCATTATCATATTAGGGATTGTGAGATCCATCTTCTTCAGTTTTGGTTGCATTAAACTCTACTAGATTATCAGATCCCCATTTCAATATTATTGCCAGATCTCCACTAATTGCATGTCTATGTTTCCCTCCTCTGACTGGATGGTATAGGAAGTTTAGATTCGAAAGCGGTATGAAGTGTACCGCCATCTCCAAAGCTGTGGACGGGACAGGCACAGGCTCACTTTCAACAGATAAGGTGCATTGTTAGAATTTTTCTTCCATAATGCCGCAGTAGGTGAATTTAAATTTCAGGATCTATTAAGATTTTTTAATTTAATCGATGATGATGGTAATCAGTTACACTATTTGCTGAATTCACTGTACGAAACTGTAAGCTCACATTCATCAGATAAAACAAAATCAAGAAGAACGTTATTATAATTCTTCACCCTACTTATTATGATGAGTTGTGTGTCCAACATACACAAATACATACACATTTGAATATGAATGGACATACAAATGACAAACAAAATGAATCACTCAAATCATGATAAAATGTATTCCCAAAATAATGAAGAACTGACAGTTATTCTTAGTAAGTAAAGATTAAAATGTTGCTCCAATTGGATATTTCTAGTGTCATTTTAAGAGTATTATATGATTTGTTGCTTGGCTACTTGTCACATGATATCGAACTAATGGAAATGGCGTAATAACAAAACAGAAGAATGTTCCGTTTAAAGGGTAGTGGATGAATAACAACTATTGTGGAATAGTGAAATGAAGTACATAACAATTGATAATATATGAAGTATCTCTAACACTTTTCGGAAATAATACATAATAGAGAAATATTCAATATCTCACTGATAAAGGATCTATATTTACTTTACGATTGTTTGATTTGTTATATCAAACATTTCTTTGAAGGAATTTATATTTTATTGTATCCTTTCACAAAAGATATAGTTAAATATGCCGCCTACGCTTATGCAGGAGCAGGACGATGGCCCTTCCTATATGTCAGGAGAAACTATTGATTTATGGAGGTACATACATAGATTTTGTTGAACTAGATTTATAGGCTACAACTAACTTAAATTTATATCCGGTGGATTACGGACCAATAAATTCCTAAATATTTGAATACAATCACATTTTGGATGAGGAAACGTGACCTATTCGATTTGAAACTTTAAAATTCACGCTTTATGATCCACTTGATTCATTAAACATCAATCTTTGGAAGAATGAAGATGGAATAATACTAATGTAACTATGTAATGGTCGCTGATTGTAGATGTTCAACCGCAGAAATAAGGCCGACTTAAGCTTGAAATCATAGAGTACGGCAAATGATGAATTTTCAATTTAATAGATAAGAAATATCACACTTGATTCTATATTCATAGTATGAATTCTTGTGTTGATGAGGGAGTACTAAAGAAAACAATTTGAACAATTATTTCTATTCGCTCGGACAAACATGTTTTATTTCGAAAGCCGGTATTAAACCCCAGCAAATATTTAGGGATTATATTCTTTGTTATAATTCACGGACTATTATAGTATGTTCCAAAGTGCATTCGGAACTGAAATATGCTGCTGCACTGAAACTTATGAACTCCGGAAGATTTTTGTTAGTATTGTTAAATAACAATGAAGTTTTCGTGTAAATAGAATTCGCCAGTCAGTCAAAAACGTGATCTTCAATCACAAGGAAAATATAAAAGTCAAGTACTAAATTGTATTTCTCTATTTAAGGGAAACTGAATGAGGTAATAAACAACTCCCTCGGATCTTCTAATTATTGGTGATCTTATAGGTTATTCATCCGAAAGGAGAAACTTGGTAATGATATCTGCTTGATGAATGAATTGAAATTCATAAATTGCCTGAGCGTGACATAATTATTTATTATTATGACCCAGATTATCTACAAATCACTTTACTTTTTTCAGGAATAATCACTACTAATTCATGACATTTATTTCAGTTATGGGAGCGAACATACCGCACCAAATAGTTGAAGGAAGTCTTGCTATACGGAAGGCCAGCTTACAAGTGAAATTATAACTCAGTAGTCCAATACTTGATTCTCGAGCAATTCACATTTGGTCCTTGAACAAAACGAAACCTCCCCTCTGATATATCCCTCTGATATATAAAGAACCTCGTCCAGTCCACCTACCTGGAATCGTTCGTGATGGAATAATAGACAAAATTTCCGATGGGAACCAACTACACAAATACGAATAGTTCTCTTCCGAATAGAATCTAAGAGCTTCAGCGTATTTCGAATATGTGCTTTGTAGATCAGGACAAGCTTCTGAGGTATAAAATAGATCTTGGCACGATAGAAAGAACCAAGTTACTGTGGAGCAGTTTTCACATTGGACCTCGCACGATCGTCCCAAGAGAGGGTGTTGTTGACGCTTGTGGGATCCCCGTCCTGGAGAATATACATGCTTGATTGAGCCTTGGTTCCATTATTATTTAGATTGTCTTATGATTTTTACCAGATTTTCACTTATTGCTCCGACCTTTCTCCGTCTTGCACCTCTAATACTATAAGGGCTCTGGATGAGAAAGCGGTATAAAGCTTCCCATCATCTGCAAATATGTGGACGGGTCAGGAAGTCACTATCAACATCTGGTTGATATGAAGCAGAAACAAATTTGGAGTGACAAACCTTATATCATAATAAAATCTGCAAGAAGATCGACAGTTTTTCTTCAAAGTAATTTGGTATCCATCCTGTCATCCTAATTAAGCAGTATATAGTCGATATATTCGGCTTTTGTGAAATCGTTTATTATTATCACAAGCATTGGTCTTGAGTATTTAATACTCATATCCAGTTTCAGTGAAATAAAATGACTCGTTCTCGAGACAATGTGAAAATATCTCAATTGGTTATACTCTACATAGTTGTGGAGAGAGGTTACATGTGATTTTCAGACATATGGATGACTCAACTTCTGAATATAGTATCTTTCTCGTCTCGATCTAAACATAGATCTGACTATATGCGTCCATTACATACCTGGTATCGAATTTTTGGGCTTCACATTCCAAATGGTTCATCATTGTCTGATTATTATCAGTACATACTATTTGCAATACTAGTTACTGTAATAGCAGCTTCATATAGAACTTGTTTGATATGTAATTGCATAGTGGTCTCTACGGAAAATTAGACTATTTCATTTGAAATAATTCTGAACATTCGATATTCGGCAGCTCAATGGTGTACCACTGAATAATTAGCCATCCTGGATTATTGAGGTATGTGACTGAGGAATAAGAAAGGATATGAATTGTAAATTGGGTTGCCTTAATCATATATATATTCGATGCTAGAGGTACAGTTTCAGGTCACGTTGATAGAAAACCGATATAAATGCTGATTTGTTTTTCATTTATTCTGACAGATATTCCTTCATTAGAAAGTCCTCCAAAGCATTTGTGGTATTTCAATTCACACATTATGTGAATTGAAATGAGGTAGATCATATTTGTATGGAAACTCTCAATATATACTGCCCGAACATTTTCAAAATGCATTTGCCCTAGTTGAAGATTTTTGGCGATTTCAGAAAGTTACAAGCCTGCAGTAATGATGAGAACTGTGTGGAAATTTAGGCGTATACTTATCAATGTAACTATGAGACTCGGGCCAAATTTTAAGTAGACAGGAATATTATCTCATTTTTATGAACATTTTAACATGTTCATGATTCATAACTCGGATTATGCCACAATTTTCAAAATATGCGAATTTGAGATTGAAAAAGACGATGTGAAAATTTCCACTTTTTAGAAGGTACATGGGATTTTTGGCGGCTTTGGCAAGATCCATGTTTGGAGTACAGCCAAAACCATAACGAAGATGGTAGTTGTCGAAATTACAGAGCTTGATACGACGAAGCCTGCTCTATTTGTATGAACATTTTACCTGACCAATGACGTTTTTCGAGAAATCCCCTTATTTCAAGATTTCAATTATAATCATTCTTATTACATCTGGCTTCGATTGCATCCGCAAAAAGACCAAGTGGAGATTTTCATTAAGGACGCGGTAGGTCTAATCTGATCTAATGAATTTATTTGGGCAATAACCATCGATCCGAACACACACACATCTCTGTAATTCCGCATGTTGTTTTGAATATTCAACCCCTATTAACCTGTATTTATCAAAAATTGTCAAGCAACTTACAGAACATGCCCAACTGCGAATGGTTGCAAAAGGGAAAGATAAAATAAATGAACAATTTTCAGGTGGCTTTCATAAGGCATGGACAAACATATTGTGTAATATTTATTTCTGTTAATTTCACAGAGCGCATAAAATTTACCATTAACTTTCTCGCAAGAGAAAATTGTGGGCAATTCATATAAAGAGGTAAACAGGTATGTCGCTAATTACAATAAAAATAATTTATTAGATGTTATAACTGCTCAAGCACGTTTTGGATTCCGTAACATGTAACTAAATTGCTAGATTTACACTGCAATATATCTCCAAATGAAAGTAGCGTAGGTGGCGTAGTAAGCGTTTAAAAGTTGTAAAATATTCGATTGTTAAAGCATTGTACTACCTCGGACTTTATTGCTGAACTCGAAAACTGTAAAATAAAAATACACACCATCGAAATTTAATTTTACTTTATCACAAGTAAAGTAGAATTCATTTGTTCGTTAATTATTGTGGAAAGATGGTACACTTCATACAGCTTTCTGCTCTAGAGCCTATCATCCAATGGTACAATAATAAGATTCAGCATTAAATGAAGATCTGGCAAGAATTTTCAAATGGGAATCTGATAATTCAGTAGACTTTACTGGAACCAAAACTCAAGCTTGTATTCTTTCTAGGAATGCCACAATCCCTAATATGATGATGTCAGGTATCGATACCATCATGAAACGATCATTGAAAAAATTGCTCCGCAGAAATTTGGTTTTCTATTCCATGTCAAGAGCTACTTCACACCCAGCAGCTCCTCATGATCTACAAACCATAGTTTCGACCTGTACTGGACTAGCATGTTTGGAATGTAGCTCTCAAACATACGCCGAAGCTTTTAGATTATTCTTAGCTGTTCAGAAGAAAGCTTGGTGTCACACCTACAATAGACAGGCGATCTCTCCTTTTTCTATAGATATTTCCTTTGTCGGGTTCATCGGGAAACTCGCATGTTATTACACCACGAGCTATTCCAGGTAAGCTGGCTATACGAGCTTAGACTGGTGGCCCCTTCATTGTAAAGTTGTGGAACTCTTTGCCTAGTGAGATCTTTCCTGATGACTATAATCTCGAAACTTTTGCTAAAATTCCAATGCCTATCTCCTCTCTCAACATTTCATCGCTGGCTCACATGATGCTAATGAACATTATAGGTTTTCTTCTCGTGTACATAAAATGTTAAAAAAAGTGTTCCTTTTTGTATACAACTGAATATTTTTTTTTGTTTCAGTATTTTCTGGAGGAGAAGCTGCCCATGCAGTCAAAAGGTTTACAGGGTTATATACAGGGCCATATTTCGATCCCACAACGACTACCAATATAACTACTCAATTGGGGACGCATGCGTACCTTCCATGTAAAGTGAAACAACTCGGTAACAAATCTGTATCTTGGATTAGAAGAAGAGATGCACATATACTTACAGTAGATAGATATACTTTTATAGCAGATGACCGGTTCCAAGCATTTCTTGTTGAAGCAACAGACACATGGACGCTGCAAGTAAAATACGTCCAAGCTAGAGACGCTGGTCAATACGAATGTCAAGTCAGTACTGAGCCAAAAATGAGTCATTTCATCACGCTCAATGTTGTAGGTGAGTAGAAGCTTTTTTTTAGGACTAAATTATGGTATAACGAGAAGTAAGGAAACTTCCAATCAATACATTCTGTATTTACCTAGGTATGTAAGACATACGAAGTTAGACTTGATGCCGACATTTCGCCAACCATTACAGGTGGCATCTTCAGGGCAGGCTTGAGGCTTGAACGGAAACAGTTTCCGTTCAAGCCTCAAGCCTGCCCTGAAGATGCCACCTGTAATGGTTGGCGAAATGTCGGCATCAAGTCGAGCTATTGTGACGCGGAATCCATCCGGAAGACAAGATTTTTCAAGATTAGCTGTCCGCGGAAGTCTACTATCCAAGATACGAAGTTAGATCCGATATTATTGTTAGCGAATTTATTTTGAAGTCTTTTGATAATTATCTTGACATCATTCATTTGAAATTTATAACCAGCACGTGCTATCCTCAGTATGAAGTGTAATTACTATATTTCTAAACAGACTGTACTATACAGCCTCGACAAATATAAGTTAGTCTGTAGTGTTTGTATAACCAACCATGAATATACTTTACATACAATTCTAACTAGTCTATTTTAGAACAAGAGCCTGTATCATCAATAACACAATACAACATTTCTGAGCTAATTTGATGTAAATAATTTCAAATTCAGTTGAGCATCCCCATATTTCATCCGGAGAGTTAATTCTGAACAAGACACCAGTTTCTTTAGAATATTAACTATGTACACGGTAGGCACTTCATTTGCAAGTTAGGCGTCATAATTTTATTATACTTCATATATATTTGTGATGAATGAAGCAGCAATAAACTCCCAGCAATTTGCATGGAATTATGTACAATGATTCGAAAAATACGACGGTAATGAAGCGTATATTGTGTACAAAGGCGAATGTAAAGTGAAACCTTATGATGACTATTAAGTTGTCTCACTAAATGATTAGCCACTGTTGCATTGTATTCACCAGTTTTACATGCAACTCCTCTATACTTGCCTCTGAATTGCAGACACTGGCAATTTTACATTCAGTATAACTTCAAATCTAATTCAATTTTCGAACTGCGTCGTTCCTTACAATTTGCAGTAAAAGTTTAGTGAGGAAATATTGAAATGGCTTGCAAACAGAATGGTGAAGCTGCGAATTCATATTCCATTCTTTCAAATTTGTGATGCAAATTTATATTGTCCCAAAATTACACAGAGTGTTATATTCAATACAGTTACTCATATGCCAGGTCGGCATGAGATTTGATAGTGAAACTAGATTTGATTAGATTAGATCAGATTAGGGGTGTTTCCACTACATCCTTGGAGGACTATTGTATCCATTCTCTCGGTACTGCTTCACAGTACGCCGGTCAGCTTTAGATCTTTTAACAAGTCCATGATTGTTTTCATCTTCACTGGTGAAATTTCCCCTATTGTGTATATCCCGAAATATTTCATTTTGCAGAGAAATGTAGCTCCGCAATCATTGAGCACGTTCTATCAGTCACAAACACAATTTTTTTAGTATGGCCGTTGAGTTTGCAGTGTCGAATCATGAACCCTGCTATAATTCTTAGGTTATTTCTACTACCTCTCATGAACATAATTTTTCCTCGATTCATCTAGGTATGGACTATCCATGTACCGGAAGAGAGCTCCAGTATTTGGTACTGAGTACTATGTCTTCTGTCTTGGGGATTTTCCGTCAGAGGCAGGGTTCCAGTCATGTCAGTGACGTTTTGCTCTCTTACATGCAAATGGGTTCACTTGTTCATATTCCTCCATTCCTGCATGTCCTGGAACCCAGTGGAGGGTAATTCTGTTCTGCAATCTTGAGGTGTTTAGTTCGATTTTGCAAGTGAGCTGATGATATTTTCTCAGCACTTTTACGACTTGACTATCAGACATGATAGCTGTGTCCTTCTTTCTGTATCTCTTCTTCAGATTGAGTTGTGTACACCTCTCAATTGCATGAACTTCCCTTTGAAAGATACTGGTGAACATATCTACTCATATCTTCCTAGTAAATGGTTCTGAGACTAAGAACTCCGACCGCCGTACCTACTACTGTCTTGGATCCATCGGTATACCTATAAGGCGCACTTGCTTTCCTGAGGAGGTGCACTTTCTCGTTTTCTTCTCCTTCGTTTCCAAGTTGAGGTTCTGTGTAAACATGAACACCTTGCCCATATCTACCCCTTGGTACCAGTCCTTTGTATAGCCATATGGAGGGTGGATGTTAATCTCAGTACATTCTTCATGCTAGTCATCAGTCCCCCTTTAGTTTTCCTGTAAAAATTATTCACGAATTGGGATAACCAATAGATTGGCGATGGGGCATAGAGCAGCAGAAGAAGTATTACCCTTCCAGACAGAGGAATTCAAAGCCTTCAGTGACACAAACAGAAATTTATACTACTAGAGTGGCTGCCTCCCTTCGGGAAGCGCTCTAGCAAACAATATCCTTTCCATGGGTCCCAGCACAATTATATAATATCGCAAAGCAAACATTTGCTTCTATGTGGGTATGCACTATACCACATGGCGTATACTCGTGAACCATGGCGTATACCGTGTATGTGCCTCCCACTCCAGATATCTGGGCTATGGATCATATGCGATAGGCCAAAACACTAGAGACTCATCAAGCATAAGCTTCTGATGAGACAGGAAGCGAGGAATCCCCGATGGCGACATCACCATAACCTCGCTATAAGGTCGGATCCTACCAGTCATTGGAACGTGTTTGGTAACCTAAGAGGGGAAGGTCGAACTCACTGGAAATGCAGGAATCACAAATAGGGCCACTACATATTCAATAGAACTACGGTAGAAGCTCTTGATGCTCAATAATTCACTTCGTCAAAATGGGAGTTGGAATCTTCCTTGTGCAGAGTACAAAAATTCAAGTGGTGTGTACCAAACAATGTTTCCTGCCGCTCTTTTGAATTCACAGTCAAGCTTATGCGAAACTCACTCATCTTCAGGATTATAATGACGCTTGAACATAAACAAACATTCAATTGTTTCATCGAATCATTTCGGTAGGTCTTGGAGAACTCTACAACTACAAATAATACGAATTAGTACAACAGACACATTCGTTAAGAATATTTCGAAAATTGTGACAGTCAGACAATGATTAATTCGCATCAGCGAACTATACCTTGTTTTCTCTACAGTTCATACTATTTTCGGTATACTTTCCTGGAATTGCAATTCGTATAAGTATACCTACTAATTGTCTAAAGATTAAATCAAATTCTACTGAACAATGATTGTTTTCCAGTTGAAATAAGTTAGTGTTAGTAAGTCTAGATTTCATTCCTATAATGGAACTCATTCTAAGAACGGAGAGGAATTTCATGACTATTAGACGAAATAGCGTTGAATTCTACAATAATCTCTGGGAATGGACATTCGTATAATAGACTTCAATAAAATGTTCCGTGTGACATGCTTTAATTGAACTAAAACTGGTAGACGGAATAACTACTTTTGATACACAGAATTAACAGATCTCACTGAGAACGTTTTACAGGTTCGAATGTTCACCTGTTCTTCCTAGTTAATAAAGGGAGTAGAATGTTCACTAAAATATTCTTGATATTAATGAATTATCCGTAAAAACTAATCATTTCCTCCTAAATGACATGTGAATGAATTATAGATGTGAAATCTTAAGCAACTATTGAGACTACAAGCTGCGTTCTGCTTGTAGTCTCAATAGTTGTTGTAGAAAATCCAAATAAAACAATAAACAATTACCCATATTTTGCGTGAAAACCAATCCAATAAGTCTGGACAACTGTTTAGACTTCTCGAACCAGAACGAGTGAGGTAGTGATTCCACTGGTCGGCTGTTCTATCGGGGCATAAAAAATATCATAGACAGAGGAACCTAGATGTGTAACGCTATTTATCTACCAATAGAAATATCTCCCACTATGAAACCTTCGCGATACCGAATATTGATTCGAAGGTTTCTCGCAGGTATTTGTAGGTAGATATCTGGAATCGTAAGTAGACTTCCGCTGATAGCTAATCTTGAACATCCTTGGCTTCCGGGAGGATTCCGCGTCACAATGACGCAACTTCTTCAGAGCAGGCTTGAGGTTTGAACTGAAGATGCCACTTGTAATAGTTGGCGAAATATCGGCATCAAGTTGTGCTATTGTGATGCGAAATCCATCCGAAACCCAAGAATTTTGTCGGTAGATGGCGTTGAAACATAAAGGTTTTTCCTGCAACTCGGCCTGTCACTAGACGATCCACAGAAAGCTCACCATATTCAATTATTTGCTTAATGTTATTGTGTTGGAATAGTTGATGATCACAGCTTGTAAATAATCATGAATAATTAAACTTACTTTAGAATCTGGAAAATCCATGACGTCGCATTTCGGTGCCCTTAAAATGATGTGTGTTTATTTTATTGCGTAAATGAAGCACGAAATTAAGGTAGATGTGTTAAACGTTGAATGTTCAAACGTCCGGAGTGAGAACGATGTAATTTTGACTCGACAAATTGTGGAATGACAAAAACAAAGATTAATCTTTTTGGGAAATTAGAGATTTATAGATATAACTAACAATTAATAAAATGCGTTGCTGTGATAACGGTCCTTTAGCTGAACAATGTAGGCTTAGATAATATTTGAAAAATTGTGCAAAGTATAACAGACCCTTTTTAATTAAAACTTTTAACGACAACATCCAATTGTTTCATCGGCTACCCTTTTACATCCTTCCCTAATTCACTATTACAGAAGACACTAATTGATCATCCTCTCACTCTTATTTAGTCATAATTGTTGATAATTAGTTCCAACAATACAGAATGCCCAACGCAAATATAAAGAAAAATTTTGAATGGAAGAGGTTCCTAGACTAAAATACTGATATTGACATTTCTTTCGTTCAATTTTATTATCACCTTCAAACGTAAAATTAACTATTATATTTATAGTGATAATGATTTTACTCCCTTCATCTCGCCCGATGAAATTTCCGTAACGTCTTCGAAAACATATTTATTTCCGTTCTATAACCAAAAATATGTAAGACATATTATCAGTCGTCAGCTAGTTGAAAATAGAATACGTTTCATTTGAAAAGATATTCTTTCATAAAAATAAGCTTATAGGATGAATAGAAAATAAAAACATTCCGTTGAGAACGTAATATGAAAAGCCTTTAATAATGAGAACACATCAATCACAAACACATATTTTCTCTTGTATCTAGATTATTTCAACTGTTCAGGAAAATGAATTGACCACGAAATGATTTTTATCCTCCCTTAAATAATCTTTTTCAGATAATCATGTAGAAATTTCTTACACTGAAGCTTGCAATATTATGAAAATTGTTATTACCATTTTTATTTTGCAAAGGATGTTAAATTAAACTTTGCAAACTATATATGTTGACATAAACTCATGTAAATATTATGAAGCTTCTGCAATAAGTGTATCGTGCTATTTAATACAGAATCTCAAACATAAAGTATCAAATTTTTAACATGATATACGTATTTGTAAATAAGTGTTCCCATATCCACTGAATTATCTAAAAAAATACCTTGATGGATCGCAGTTTAATATTTTCCTTTCCAACTCCCAAATGGGAACTGATACTTGAAAAAAATGTATATCAAATGACGACGAATGAAATTGCAATAAGATTATATTGCAACCTTTCTAAATTTTGAATCAATCAATTAATCAATCAAAAGGGAGGCGGACAAGACTAGTTCACTTAGACCAGCAGGTCAAAAATAATACTACCACTTGGAGTGATGTCTCTTATCGCCTCAGGCAGCATGTATGCGCTGCAGTGGTGTTGCACACTGGGGGAAGCCATTGCTGGACATTCTAACAGAATATGAGAGGCAGTTTCTGCTACAACCTGTAACAGTAAGTAAGTGCATATGTATGTTCTGGAGACAATGGCCTATAATATGTCCTCTCACCAGCTATGCCTATTCTGTTGAAGGAAATAATTGTTTCCGAGCATTTGGGCGAGAACTCCGCAATGTGAAGCTTTGTCTGGTTCATACCAGGCGCGGTGGTCGATGAAATCCCGATCGTTGAATCGTGGCCAAAAGCTACTGGGAACCCCATTTTGGCCAATTTGCGATTACCAACACTAGCTGAAGTTTGTTTTTTCTGGGTAATTCGACCAGGGGCTCCCTGCTTTACTACTACTAAGTACTAAGTTATAATGAAACGTGTCCCATCATGAGGTACATAGCTCTAGTGGAAACGCTTTGTCTACACACAGGCAAATCGCTAGCTGCATGATTTTAAGTGAAGATTGGATTGGGGTCGAGAAGCAAGGCGTATCCCTGAGGATCCTTGTTAGAGATAAGTTTAATGTGATTTGAGAGACACTTAATACAATTTACCAAATAAAATAACAAATAAAGTAGGTACAACATAATAATAAATAATTTGGAAATTATTTCGGTTTAAATTGTTGATTTTGAATAAGCCAATTGAATTCAAGTACAGCAAATTTGGTAATACATCAATTAATCAATGAATCTTAATGAAAATTAATTTCAAGATCAGTTCAGATCAATGTGTTCAGACGTGAAAGTGAAGTTCGAATCCCCACTTTTCGATTGCTTATATAGACTTCATTAATTAAATCTTACCATTTAGGTATTGAACTTATCCAACAGAATGTAGAAAATAATGCTGCATTTATTTATTATGTAGTAAAAGAGTATCTGAGAATGAAGCCAGTTGAAACATTTTCTGCCATCGGTCATCGCACAACGTCTGTGTAGGTTTCTTTTTGGGCGGATTATCGCCATATAGATCCGTATAGGACTCGCGGCTGTACACCCCATGTTCTTGCATAGACTCTCCTGGATGCAACGGCCTTCTTCAACTGGGTACCTAGGTACATTTCCCAGTTCAATTTCATATGGATAATTCCTAGGTAATTCACTGAAACTTTGAGGTACAAAGTCTTCCCTAACAGATGTATCTCTCGCATGAGCTTAAGCTTTCTCGTGAAAAGAACCACTCTAGTATTTCCAGTATTCACCTTGCGCCCTTTGGCCTGACACCACATGATAGCAAGTGCAGAGTTCTGCAGCTCAGACAGGTTAGCCGCGTATCTGCCAAGATTAACAACTGTCAAGTTATCTACATAGGCTTGGACTAGGGAAGCAGAGGGGTACTCCTCCCTGAAGACACCTTCGAGTGTCAGTGCTTATGCGCGCTGCCACCATGGTGCGCATTATTTCCCGCTGGGAGAACATGTTCCTAATCCACCTA
Source organism: Endomychus coccineus (assembly GCA_958510875.1). Classification (NCBI taxonomy): domain Eukaryota; kingdom Metazoa; phylum Arthropoda; class Insecta; order Coleoptera; family Endomychidae; genus Endomychus; species Endomychus coccineus. The sequence goes on along the minus strand of OY294071.1, from coordinate 36,773,477 downwards.
AGGAGGTCTTGTCGCCCCTTTGATGTCCAAGAATAAGCTCGCAGAGAAATGCCGGAGGCAAAGAGCCCCTTCCATCTGGGTGACCAGATGATGAAGGGCCGTCTCGGTCTACTATGTAGGCATATTGTCAATGGTGGAACGGAAAATTCGTTAATGCTTTCAAAAGAAAGGATTACGAAGAAGTCAACTAGGAATTGGAGATTAGGATCGAGATTTGTTGAGTCATTGTCCATTACTATTATGTATTGTCTGATATAGTAGCTTGAATTGATTTTGCTAGAATCTAAATCAAAAATCAGTAAATCAAGGGTATTTTTGTTCAGAATTGCATGAAATCATTCCATTACTATTATGAGTAATGAATTTAGATTGAATATCGATGCACGAAATTAAATTTTTGATGTAGTCTATTCCAGGTATTTTATTAATTGAATGAGTTTTAGGAAACTTATTTTGCAAGGAACGATAGCAAAGTTTTCAGATTCATATACATAATATAAACAACTTGTTGGAGCGGAAAAAATAAATACATCACTGGACTCTAAAAAAAAAAAAGATTCCGAACTAAATGGTCAAAGGCTCAAATAGCAAAACCTCACAGCATATTTGTACATTTAGTTATTGAAACCTAAAAGGTCAAAGCATAAACTGCAGTTTTCCTGGTTCAATACAAGTTGAATTAGAGTTCTGAGAATGGTCTCTCTCGACATTTCCACAACTTATAATTGGACTCAACAAAAAGCATCATGAGTACTCTTTTGAGGTTCGAATAATAAATTAGTCACATGCTCTGAATATATCTTAGTCATCTCATTGATATTTTTGATATTCGGATACATTCAGAATATTTTAAGATTGGAAAATATGAACAACAATCTCAATATCAAGCGAACAAAACAGATATGAACAATGGTGGAAGTGGATGTGAAATGTGAACCGGATGAAATGAATCCAATACATGATGAACTTATGACAATATGTTGGTAACAATCATAAATGGAACTGTAAAGGATGGTATGATGAAAATGAATATTTTTTTTATATATAAGCTGAAGAAAATAATGTAGAATCTTTTGCTACACATCTATGAATCTCAAAATGAACAGTATGAGTTTGTTCATGCTGCCGTAATGATAGTTGTTCCACTGTTATTGCAAGTTTTGAGTATGACAGCTTTGCTAGTGAATTGTTCTACTACAGCCACCCATCAAGGGATTACCAGAAGCAAAGCCGACTTGTGGTTATTGCAATTAACATTCTGTCACATAACCAACTGGGATACGGACAATCTACGATATGCCAATATTAGGACGACATATGAAAATAATCAATAACCCGATACCCCGAATATCAAACCAGCCTTTCATAAATAATACAGATTCCGGATTCGACACTCGGGGTTATTGAAAAAACGAGATTAACTCTACGAAGTTGATATGATAACAGAATTGACTGCCTTCAACTGGAATCAGAAAACGATGTGATTGAAACAGAATATGTTGATGGAATCATTATTTAATAAAGGGGATTTCATTCAGTTGCACCTATATCATGTTATTTCTTCTCAATTTATCCACAAAAGATATCCATACCTATTTATTTTGATAATATTTCTGCTCTTCATATTCATACAGAATATGAATTTCACTAAGGAGATTATGCCCAGTAAGGAGTTATCTATATTATATTCTATTTGCTGAATAATAGGAAATTCATCAGCCCCTTTTGCGAGGAGATGTTACAATCGTGCAGCCTTGTATGTTAAATAGTTTAATTTCCCATTTCCTGGCAACTCTTTATCAGATGATCACGGGAGGGTTCAGGGTATACCAATGAAGATTTTGAGATATGTTTTCATATTTTGGTATCCTCATCTGGGTAAACCTCTTGTTCTTGACTCTCTTTTCACCATCCATTTTATTCCAAAACCCATTCAGGCCTAAAACTCGAAAGTTGGTCAGCACTAACTTCAAATGTTTGATCATTCATTAAGCAACTTCACACTACAATTTTTAGTTATCCTGTTAATTACAGAACATCATTTTGATAGTTAGTTGATTCTCATTAGGCCTCCACAATTTTCAACTCTCCTTAAATAGTACGGTTTTCAAAGAGAACATTAATTAATTAAGTTTTCTTAAATTGAAAGTAAATGAGCGCAATCATCTCAACGAATGCGGTAAAAGTGATATTCCATGCTACAATGTGTTAACGCTATTGATTTTAGCGACCCGCCTGCCAAGAAAGATAAAAACAAGTACAGCTGTTTGAAAGAGATTTTGAACGCATTTTCTGAAGCGTGGATGGTGTAGAACAAACTAATATTATAAAGGGAAATATCCGTCGGAATAACTGTCGAGAGAGTTAAAAATTAGTGACAATACACTAATAGGATGAGAGGGTGAATTCATTAACTTTGCAAATGATAAAGGTATTTTCAGAATGTGTCAGACTAAATAAAAATGGAATGGATTAAATGCAAATTAACGGATTTTAGAACGAAACTGTTGAGCTCCAAAAGAAGAATATGAAAATTCACCGCTCAGAAACGAAACAACACAGGCTTTTGACGTTTTCAAAAGAATTTATATGGTAATACTTCCGAGTAATTTACCTTCGCCATTAAATGATAATTGTCGAGTTCTCATTTTAATCTATATCTATTGTGTATTATAAATATTCGGAACAACGTCAGTTTATAACTTCATCGTGTTTGCATACATGATTTTAATCTTATCGATGCATATGCATGGAATAATGTATGAAATATGTAGATTCATTTTATTGATATATTTCGATATCGGGATATCGTTGTGGGTTGTGGCACTTTTATACACCAACGATTCGCCGTCCATTACAGGAAGCATCCTCAGGGCCGTTTGAAATCTGGAACTGAGACTGCCTTGTATGTCTCGAGTTATTTATAGTGAGAACATTTGAGCATCATGACTTGCTAATTCCGATCCAGTGTTTGAATTGTCGATAGTTATTTATAGTGAGAACATTTGAGCATCATGACTTGCTAATTCCGATCCATTGTTTGAATAGTCGATAGTTATTTATAGTGGGAACATTTGAGCAACATGACTTGCTAATTCCGATCCAGTGTTTGAATTGTCGATAGTTATTTATAGTGGGAACATTTGAGCATCATGACTTGCTAATTCCGATCCAGTGTTTGAATTGTCGATAGTTATTTATAGTGGGAACATTTGAGCATCATGACTTGCTAATTCCGATCCGGTGTTTGAATTGTCGATAGTTATTTATAGTGGGAACATTTGAGCAACATGACTTGCTAATTCCGTTCCAGTGTTTGAATTGTCGATAGTTATTTATAGTGGGAACATTTGAGCAACATGACTTGCTAATTCCGATCCAGTGTTTGAATTGTCGATAGTTATTTATAGTGGGAACATTTGAGCATCATGACTTGCTAATTCCGATCCAGTGTTTGAATTGTCGATAGTTATTTATAGTGGGAACATTTGAGCAACATGACTTGCTAATTCCGTTCCAGTGTTTGAATTGTCGATAGTTATTTATAGTGAGAACATTTGAGCATCATGGCTTGCTAATTTTGTTCCAGTGTTTGAATTGTCGATGCTATTTTGGAGAAGGGTTTTCCTTATGTTGTGGAGGTAATGCCATGTGTCGTGGTTTAGGTTATGGGGATTTTTCATATTTCTATTACCTAGATGATTTTTGGTGGCACATGTGTACTCTACTATAAATCATTAAATGGCTAAATATCGATGTATAATAGTGCCACAACGACACAAAATCTGTCCGGAAACCAAGAATCAGTCCGCAGAAGTCCACAATTCATGTTACTCGACCTTCACGGAGAGGAACTCAAGAGACCTGGGAAACTTTCGCAACAAACTGGTGAGATTACTTTGTTCACTCGTTGTTCTTTGTCGATTCCGTGGTCATAATGTTATTCACAATTGTCTCAAAATATCCCATTTTATAAACACCTAAACACATCCTAAAATATCTTGCAAAGCCCTAGTTTAGCTTTCGATCGGGAATAGATAAAGTATACCAGATGTGAAACTAATTCAATTAATATAATCCACAAAAATCTGTCCAATAGTCTTTCGCCATCAGATTGTTCGACTTTCGACCAGCTCACCTTCTATCAAGATCATCGAATCAATTCTCTCCAAACCAAACACCACATGTAAGAATTCATCAACCTTGTTATTTCTCAAGACCCCCAACCAAGCGATTTACTTGATAGTTTTGATATAGAATCTCCCTGACCGCTGAATTTCTTCCTTTGATTGAATCTTGTTTCTCAACTACATATTTCCTCAATAATCAATTCTCTGGACAGTCATCTAAAGCAGCTACGGATCCACATTCACTAGCCATAGCTAATTTTCCATGGAAGCTTTTGTAGATGATGCTATTGATACATCTGTTCTTGAGCCAAAATGTTGGTTTAGATATGTTGATGATACTTCTTTAATTTCGCAACATCGTCGTGATAATCCCGTTCCATTCTTCAATAATTTAAATTCATCACATAGGAACATTCAATTCCCCATGGAAATTGAACCACAGAAGTTATTTTCCATTCCTAGATGTTCCGACAAGCAAATCACATTCTAGGACACCCCGTTTACAGGAAAGCAACGCATACTGATAAATATCTAAATATCTAATCATCGTCCAGGCTCAAAACAATCTGTTAGTATCTTCAGTAGTAGACTTCCGCGAATACCTAATCATGAAAATTCTTGGCTTCCGGATAAATTCCAAGTCACAATAGCACGACTTGAAGTCGACGTTTCGCCAACCATTACAGGTGGCATCTTCAGGGCAGGCTTGAGTCTTGAACTATAGATCTGCCCTTCTCATTCACAATATTCCTTGTTCTTGTGGTAAAGGCTACATTGGTGAGATGGGTCGCACAGTAGCAACCCCTGTAAAAGAGCGTAAGTGCAGTACTAGACTTCGTGACATCGATAGATCGGTATTATCAGAACACACTTATCAACAAATGTCTCTTCCAAGACACCAATATGCACAAAGCTCATATTTCTATCAGAGAAATAGAAATGCTAAATAATCCCAATAACCTAAATCACGACACAGGATATTACCTCCACAGTATATGGTAATACATTATCCAAAATCCTGGCTTTCCAATTATCTCTACACATGACCACGCATTGACGAATCAAACACCGGAAGAGACTTAGAAAGTCGTGATGCGTAAACTTTTTCCACTACAAATAACTCCAGACATCAAAACTAGTGAGTCTCAGTTCCAGATTTCAAACTTCCTTGAGGATGCCACTTGTAATGCTGAGCCTAACGTCTGTCTCAAATTTTGTATTATTATACAAAATACTTATCAAACTCAGGAGATCCATGTTGTCGGAAAGACAATAATAGTAAAGTAGTTGAATCTTAATCCTAAATACACATTCAATATGATTAATTACTTGTTAACAACTTTCCAGAATTGAGACGAAGTATCTTCAACACCGCTAATGCGACAAATAAAATATTATCTTCAAAAGATGATGAATGTTTAGGACTGTAAAACAAATAAGCTTTCTATATAAATCCGTCATCATTTCATTTTCGAGGGAAAGGGTTTAAAATCATGAACTTCTCAAAGTTTCAATTCATAAAGTGATTATTTCCGATTTCTACCTGAAATGTATTAAATATTGAAGTTGCTTTTTATCTACTAGAACAATTAAGCTTGAAAACTTAGTAAACTAACTCCAGGAGTTGGTTAAACTTGAAAGTACTTTTAAATTCACCAAAAAGTCAATGAGAATCAAAGCGATGTTATTAAAAAATTACAATAATAACCACTTACATTACTCATTTTTAACCTAACTGTACTAAAACAACATATTCTAAATTATGAAACTATTAATTTAGGAACACTGCTTTTCAATATGTATAAAATAATCGAATCAAATTTAGCAGCTACAATACGCAAAGTAGCTGGATCAATCAAACAATAAGGATTAATAACAATACTCATTCTTCTGTTGTAGGAAAGCTCAAAAAGGAAGAAATGATACAATAGAATTAACCGCCGTGTTTTTAAAATGTTTGTCATTTGTCGTCAATAACGGTTGATGAAAATCACCGTAACTCTTGAACAATAAAACTTAAAGATAACCATATGCCTATTTTACACCTCAAGATACAGGGTGCAACATTAGCGTAAGCTTCGATATATTCATTATTACAGTAGATATCAAATAAAGTTGTAAACGAAAATTGTAAACATCTGTAAGCTTTACCTTTAGAAATTATTTTCATATGTACAGGGTACAGCAACATATTATTAGGGTGAATCAAACATACATTTTTTTAAATGAGACACCATATAACTTGTAACGAATTCGAATTAGGCGCATCTTCCCCACACTTGCAATATAGGGTTTCATATAATTATATAGTCTATTTCAGAACTTGTGTTCAATTGTTCATGAGAATCATTATTGATTCGACGTCCTGCCCTGTATACTCAAAACGAAACAATCCGACATCAATATTTTGCAGGCATAACTTCTTGACTTTGGTCCAATTTTATGACAAACTGCCATTTTTTTGATATTGCAACAACTGAATAGAAGGCGAGTTGAAAGTAAGATAACAGATTTTCCCAATAATAATGAATCACCTTGTATTGTGTTCCATTCGTGTTGAGAAATAGATAGGCTCCGAACACGCAAATAATTTTTGTGATTTTCTACATAAAGTTTGAAATAAATTATGAAGTGGTTGCAAATAAAAGTTTCCTTATTTATGTTCCTTGTAATACGATGGAAAAATAGAATATTATTATGTTGTAGGAAAATATAGAAGAGTTATTGATCTAGCATGTTCATATTGGAAATATTTCTACGTCAATGGCGAATAAGATGACGAGAACGTTTTCAATTTATTACAAATGGAATCTTCAAGACACGCTAGTTTTTATTTGTCTTCAAAATGTATCAAGTCAACTAGAAAATTCAATAGCTATTTAATGGACATTAATACAATATGTGGACTAGACAGGAGGCTTAAAAAAACTCAAGTTTAAAGAACATGTTAATTTACATAAAACTGATTGCCAATTATGTTTCAGAGAATAATCATAATCTCCCGAAGTATAACAATGCTGTGCAAAATGTCTAAAATTAAATTTTTTGGAATCACTGGAAATATTCAAATTTAATTCATTCTATTTAGAAGACCTAGAGAGAGTTGTTGTAAATTAGTTTCATGAATGATGCCTTAAATTTGTAATATTTTTTGTTATCTCAAAAGAATTCTACACTGTGGGGGAATTCCAAAATAAAAACAGGACATGTATAACCACGCAGTGGCTTCTTCAAATGAATAATGGTACTTGTAGTTGTAAGTACCATCGTTCACCTGAAGGAGCCACTGAGAGGCGGAACCTGTGTTTTCATTTTGTAATTTGTCTACAGTGTATTATTCAGTGTAGAATTCATTTGTAATATAATGGATTTCCAAAAACTAAAGACCAGTTCAACATTTTTTCTAATTACAGCGTCTAATACTTTATAATTATATTTAACCTGTATTGCTGCCCATTCATCACTCACTGTTATCGTTTGATAATGAGAGTTTAACTGTCAAAACTTAAAATACGATTTGAAACATTGCATAAGTGGTAAATAATAGTGAAAACAGTGTTGTTAATTCTGATTTTATTGGTGATATAATGTTATTAGAGTGTGAATTTGTTTTATCCACATTTCCTTTTCCATGTATTCACGATATAACTCTTACTTCTTCACAACACACATATCATTTACAATAAGAATCAGCCGTTAACATACTTATTGATATTAATAACATTTGAAAATCTAGAATCTGAACAACACCTATGCTTCGCTTCTATATTATTTGACGGGAAGTCCATATTTTATGGATTATTAATTTCGGTGTAACAAGACTGAAGATAGGAATGCACATGAGCACAAGCTCAATAACTGTCAGAAGCTTGTATGTGCGGTGAGGCATTACATGTAGTAGATACTATGCTTACTTGTTACTTGATTAATGATTGCACCTTCAGTTTCACTTTTGTCTGATTTATTCGGTTCAAATTGATTCGGAAATATTTTCCTTTAATACCACATTATATTGAGTGTTCTGAGTTGTTCCTCAATGTGGTCAAAATCATATTAAAGCAGACTAGAGATGCATGTTAATATACAGAGTGCCCCAGTTGTAATCTGCCAAACTTCACCAGTTGATGGTACATCTAAAAATAAGTCGGCATATATGATTTAATTTTTTACCTATGGGAGCCCTTCAAAATTCTAATTTGGTTCAAATACTCCTGAAATAAATATCTGTTATTTGATACCAGAAACATCCTACAAAATTGATACCTTTTCCCACTTTATTCCTTATGCCATATTTTTCAAACAGTACCCATTTGGTTGATTCCTCACTCATAATAGGAATAATTGCCAAATTTCGATTAGAACAGCCGATTTTGAAATAAATGGAGTTGAAGGATTAGAGTAAATCAAAAATAACCACCTATAAAGGTAAACTGGTTATTTGATTTGATGAGTTACAATTTGTGACTTCATATTTGGTTGTACAATGAGTGTTGTTTCATTCAAAGATTTAAAGACATTTAATGAAAACAGGAAACCCCCCTCTCTTGGGTACGCACTGAGAATTTTCGCTGAGAAGGCACTTTTGGTCTCTCCATTCCTTCAATAGAAACATTAGATTTGCTTGTAATTTGTAGAATCGTCAATAATCGATATTTCTATTTTGATTTCTTAATAATCATTCCAAAAATGTATACACGTTTTGGCTTCACAACAAGTCACAAGCCAAGATTTTTTGAGTCACTGTATATCTTATATCTATTATTGTAAAATATTACACGTTTTTTATATGATAACCTATAATGTTCGAAGAATATCGTATGAGCCAGCGGCGAAATGTTGGGAAGTAAAATGAAGTGTTTAGATACAAGAATCGATAGTGGGCGCAGCTGATTTTTGATAAGCATATAATAAAACACGTTTTACTTCGACTCGTAATGAGTTCACTATAACACTAATGAGTACGAAATAATCACTCTTATGCACTAAAAATACTATTAAAGTACTAAGGACCTTTTGACTTGTTTTTCTTTTTTTCATAAATTTCTGGTATTGTTCAGCTTGACTTGCTGTACTTACATTACATATTCGTTTATATCATTCTCAAGATGACACGCTAGTTATCGAAACTATGGTCATATTAGTGTTTCTATAATATAAGTGAAAAAAACAAAGGAAAAAAATTTTTTTTATTAATATTTAGATGCAATCTATCATTGAAAGTATTCACCATATTCTGAATTCATATTTATAAAATTGTTTCCTTCCAACATTCAATGGTCCCAGTTATTGCTCATCTGTATGTCCCATTATTTCCCTGCAGAAATTGGATAAGTCGGAAGCTTGGCTTGAGGTAAAATATGATTAACCATCCTTATACCCCTTAGATATAATGTATAAGATATTTTTCTAACATCAAAGAAACAAATCTTTATATTTTTCAACGAAGTTTCGGAAGGTAGAATTCGATGCATTGTAAATTTTGAATATTAAATTAACTGTTTATTAAACAACAAATAATTGTATTGTTCGCAGTTCTAGCAAAATAATCGACGCTTGTAGTTTCTTATGTAATACTATAGGATAACATATGTATTATGAAGCATGATATATATAAATGTCTCTTAATAAGCACTGTTCATCATCAAAAGCAATTTCGAATGAATAAATCCGTTCATACATCACTACGTTCACTAGATATATTTTTTAGTTTTTCGATATCGTCACTGCAAAAAATTTTACGTACTTGGTTATGCACTTTACACAATACCTCACCATTAGTAGACCAGACAGCCTGGTGGCCAAAATGATCAGCTGCTGCTTTATATAATGCAATTTTCTTCGATGTTAGATCTTCTCTAATGCCAATGTTCAATCCTTTCAGATTTTTCTTACTGTTGTATACCAGATTCTTCAAATAACGATTTAAGAATTTCACAATGATGGGACGAGGTTTACTTTGAGGGGTACCAAGTCTGTGACTATAATCAATGTCTTCAACTCTTATATCCAAAAAAAGTTTCTCCCTGAATAACTGAACCACCGTTTCGATCGGATTTTCTTTCGCTTGTTCAGGCAACCCCATTATGAATAAACAATTTGATCGTGCTACCTGTTCAAGGGATTCCTTGATGGTGTCCTTTTCTCTAATGGATTCATCCAACTTCATTCGAAGTGAACACAGTTGTTCTTCATATTTTTGAACAATCTCGTCGACTTGTTTTTGAACTGATGGCTTGATACTTTCAATAACTTTCTTTTCAATTGATGAAAATAAGCTGTCGATAAATTGAGGGGTAGATAGAATTGGCCCGGACAATTTATTTATTAGACTTTCATCATTCTCACTTTCTGAAGATCTGCGATCCATTTTTAACACTTGCGACACAACACAACTAATAAACCTCTATTCGCTCCAACCAACAATGATATTATAACTGAAACAGTCACTCGCCGCCTCAATTTATGTAATCAGCGTTTCAAAGATGGCGCTGCAGTTTTACTCGCGTCCTAGATCACTGATTAGCCTAGGTGGCATTGTGCAGGAAATAACAGAGACATATTTGGCTCACTTTTGGAGAGAGGAAACTAGTCCACATCCCTCTGATGATCCACATATTCGTTCAATTATAACTACCTGCAATCTGATCAAAAGAGAGCATCAACAATCATGTAGCTGTAGCATCGATCAAGTTCAGCACCAAGGCCTTCTCAGGAAATTTCCTTCATACGGTTTGTCACCCCCCCCCCCCCCTTTGTTGCTTAAGTAATATCGAGTTTTCTATCAGACAGATCACTTCATTGTTGATGGCATCTCCTCCAATATAAAGGCTATTAATGCTATTGTTCCACAAGGAAATATCTTGGCACCAACTTGCTCCGTCTCAACGATTTGTTGGAAGTGACCTCCTTCCTCATCCACAACTTTGCCTCATATCAACCAACGAAGCCAGAGGAGCAAGACAGAGATAGATCGCTACAATGAATGAAGAACTGGCAAGAATTTTAAACTGGGACTCTGATAGTGTAGTAGAAGTTAAAGCAACTCAAGTTTGTATTTCCTCCAGGAACACATATCCCACAATACCTAATATAATGAAGTCAGGAACAAATATTCCTATGAAGTCTTCCATATCCGTGCTCGGTATAACCACCAACTGCACCCTTTCATGTCGTTTATTTTTGAGAGTTTTCTCCGACACAATGACTATCAATGCTGGTGTTCAACAAGAATATATCCTGGCACCAACTTTGTTTCTGCGGATGATGGTACTTTTCATACCACTTCCTTCTCTAGAGCCTCTATATCATCAAATGAAGCCGAAGGTGTAAGACAAAGACAGGTCGATACAATAAATGAATGATCTGGCTAAAATTTTGAAATGGGGATCTGATAGTCTAGTAGATTTCAATGCAACCAAACTCAAGCTTGTATTTTTCCCAGGAAGGCGTATCCCACAATCTCTAATATGATGATGATTTCAGGTAAGATTATTTTTATGAAGTTATCAATATCCGTGCTCGGTATCAGGATCAACAGCACCTTCTCATGGGATGATCATATGAGGTCCATTACGGAAATAGCTTTATAGAAAGTTGGTTTTTTTATTTCGTGCCAAAATCTACTTTACACCGCAGCAACTTCTTGTGATCTACAAAAGAAAGATTCGACCTGTCCTAGATTACTGTTCACATGTTTGGAGTTCAGTTTCCAAACATACGCTGAAGCTCGCTGCAACCATCAGTTCTCTCTCCATCTCTCTCCTTCGCTACGCTTCTGCTTGTACAAGAAGAACGGGATTGTGAACTTTCACTATTATACATGAATTGCAGAGGGAAATGATTATGTAAGTGAAAGGAGTGGATGATCTCATTGGGACTTCAGTAGGTTTAATTTATGGAAAAACAGAGTTCGGTAGTCCCTCATTGTTCATGTTAAGCGACTTGAGTGCCTGCAGTTAGTGAGATATATGTTCAAGTTTCTCTGTGCTGCAAATAAAGCGGCTCATGAAATTCTCTAACCTAATAAACTCAATATTCCCGATATGAAAAACAGAAATTATGTCGCTCACATCTAGGTAAAGGGACCTATTCAAATTCTGCTTCTTATGATGTTGTTTATTCAAAATTTTATGAATGGATTAATAATTGGTGTTCCCTAATATACTTAAATGAAGGACCAAATTCCCTATAATGTCGGGTTAGAAGCAAAAGCCGCGCGAAAGTTTCCAACGACTTAAATCTGAAATATCTCGCAGATATCGCATCGATAAAATATTACATATTCAAATTACACCCACACCTTCCATTAAAACAAACCTAGAATTCTAATAAATACGAAATAATCATCCTTATCCAGTTTAATTGAATAAGGGTGATTATTTCATAGTGTCGTTTTATACCCACAGTTATGAACTCTTTTAGTGTATTATTAAGTTAAAGCTCCCCCTTTACAAGAACGTATTCAATTTCAATCATGAAACCATCAAACTATTTCACGTAGTTCCGTGGGACCTAATTTCTGTGTTGGAATTAAATCAATAAGGACTAGAATTGTTTATTCTAGCACTTCGTAATATAAAACTCGTCTGAAGATTGCATCTCACGCGAATTCTGGCTAGGAATTCGATGTCCTACAGTCTCTCAAGCAGAAATTGGTTCGAAATGAAAATAAACAGTAAAAGGCATTCTCAATGCACTTATATAAGGGTTCTTCTCACTATCCTATGTCTAAATTGATATTTGGGGTCGACGTGTGCAGAAAATATTTATATCCTCTGTCTCGTACATTTCCTGCCGGGGATGTTTTCCTATTACTCTTCCTATATTTATAACAAATTATCACCAAGGGCCTGGCCAACCTCACTCAGTGAAACATGTGATACTAGCCGAAGAGGTTATTTATATACGTATTTGTTTTCACTCGCTGCTTGCAGTTAGATCAAACTGTAGATATTTTACTAATTATCTATTATTTAACTGGAACTAGAGAGATCAAGTATAATCTGAGCGAATCAGTTATACCAACTTCACGGAAAGTGCTTCTTATACTAAATTGTTAGTGAATTTCTCCGAAATACTATTAAATTAAGTTAAATTAAAAGTTTGGCTGTTATAGTTGGAGATTAGTTTCAGATTTAACATTCGCATAATAATATCACTAAATTCTTGCTCAAATCTACAATACTCAACATTCAACGAATAAATAACAAAGCGATAAATGCTATGGTGTTATGGAAAAGTTATTTAGGCCTATCTAAGTGATATCAATTCACTCACGATTTCTGATTGTATATAAATATTTGCATGGTTACGTTAAATGATTACATTCATCGAACATATCACCTTCTGTTTGACTAATCATTCCTACACGTGCTTAGATAGAATAGTTATTATTCATAACAAAAGATAATAAGGAGAGGGAAATGGTTTACTATTTATTTATTTTGTACACATGTTCAATTTCGTAAGCATTACAATATGCCCGAATTTGTCGTTTATGATGTCACAATTAGGCACATTCTGCTTGTTCCCAATACGAAAGAGGATATGGGGCCAGACGGAATATCACCTAAATAAAATGGCACCACTAGTTCTTTGCAGGTTGTTCACCTTCCATAAGATTGGTTTGTTTCCTTCCAGCTCGAAGACATTCCGAAAGAAGGAATAACCCTTCATATCAACGTTCTGTTGATTATGGTACACCGTTTTCTCCCATAGAGCCTCTATAATATCCAATGACGCCAAAAACAGGTCGATGTGATGAATAAAGATCTGGCAAGGATTGCGGAATGGGGATCTGATAACCTAGTAGAGGTTAATGTGGCCAAAATTCAACTTGTGTTCTCTCCAGGAAGGCAAATTGCACAATTCCTAATAAGATGATGTCATTTTATGAAGTCCCCCATACCCATGCTCGGTATTACTACCAACATGGAAAGATCATGCAAGATCTAATGTGAAAACGGCTGCACAGAAACTCTTCACCTAGTGAGGTTCTTCCTGAAGCCTATAACTTCCAAGCTTTGAAGGAAAATTACAATGCCTATCTCCTCTCCCAACATTCCAGCGCTGCCTCACACGGTTTTCCTCTCGTGTAGGCAAAATATTAAGAGAAAAATGAATAGAATTTCGGTAATACAATATATTCAAATGGAATAAATTAATGTTTATAGTAAATTTGTTGATCATTATTGGTAATTCTGATTTATTGTTCCAGTGCCCAAAATAGAAATTTCTGGGAAATCTGACATATATGTCAAAACAGAGAGCACTGTTAACTTGCGATGTGTGATAACTCAATCACTGGAAGAACCTGCCTATATTTTCTGGTATCATGACGGCGAAAGAGTACTCAAATACGATCGCAGCGCCATAGATATTCGCACGGAGCGCTTAGGTACCGATACAACAGAAAGTACGTTGATTATTTTCCATGCAAGGCCTGAAGACTCTGGTAATTACACCTGTAGCCCTTCTAATCTGGATTCTGCCAGTGTCCTTCTACATGTGCTGAATGGTAAGTATTTAAATAATCCTTATAACTTGATGAGATCAAGAGAAGAATATTTATCTTACTGGATATTTCATTTGTATATGTTGTCCAGACAGTAAGTTAAGACGTTAAGACCTTGAATTTTGGTAAACGAAGATACATTTTAACATGGAAATTACTAGTGGCAATATCTGGAATATAAAACCACAACTATGGTAAGGTAACAATATCACATCGTTAGTTGACGAAAATTGGGGCCTGAATAACGCTGTTATTGATTTTAAAGATAATTCAATTCTCCTTTTATTGAGGGATTTCAATGAGTTTCTAGCTAAGGAAGTTTAGCTTAGAGCTGACATGAGGAAATCATATCACTTTTTCAAATTACGACGACTGGTTACTGAAAATCTTGAGTTAGTTTAATTTATTTCCAGCAATGAAAAAGATATTCGTAAACAACCATATGGAATATTTTAGTAGTAAATTGCTTTTAACATAGTTCTGTGCCATTACTGCATTACTATTACTGGAACGAGCAGAATTCAGGGTCTCCGCACTCGGTACCATGGTTAATCATGATCTGGGGATAAAACTAACGTTAGATTCGAATTTCTCATCATCGAAAACGTACTGAAGCCAAGTTTCATCATAATCGGTGAGGTCGACTAAAATCGAGATTTTTCCATACATACCCCTCATGAAATTTCGCAAAAATTGAAATTTCTAAAGTGTAGACGTAATGAAACCAAATTTTACCAGAAACGATGAGGTCCACCAAAATCGAAATTTTTCCATATGTTCAATATTACTGTTTATTTCAAAATTGCAATGTAATGAATGTAATGTATAATGCAAAAACTTAAAGTTCTATGTTGTCAAAACACAGAAAAGTTGACAATTAAAAATTGCATAAAAGTAGGCTAGTATAAAATTGAAATGTCATTAGTAGTAATTAATAAAAACGTCAATATAGCATCATAACAAATATTACAAAGTTATTCTTTCTTTTCTACGAAATATATCAAACATACAGTCCACGTAACACCATACATACACCTCTGATGAGATTTAGCAAAAATCGAAAATTCTGAAACGTTGGGATTTATTCACCAGGACCTTAGAAGGCCGCCGTTACAAACTATAAGTATATAATCACTATACAACGTGATTTTATTAGGGTCAATGTCTATGGGACAAGCAGAATTCAGGGTCTCGACACTCGGTACCGTGGTTTATCATCATATACGAATAAAACTAACGTTAGATTATGAGTTCTCATAATCGAAAACGTATTGAAACCAAATTTCGTCAGAATCGATGAGGTCGACCAGAATCGAGATGATTTTTTTAAGCAACATGATTTTATTAGGGTCACTATACCTTTCATTACGTTGATTTAAAATCAAATTGAACAAATCTTCCTCACAATCACCATTCTAATAATATCCAATTATGATACAGACTCACATTGCAGTCACATCAAGGAAACGCAGTGCTCGTTTAAAAGATGATGGATAATCGCACGTACATACTTAAACTAACTTTAACAGGAGTGGCTACATAAATAACTGATTTTCCAAAAACGATCGCTTATAAAGATGAAGTAGTAGCATATTTTTCAACTTCTGTTATTTCTAAAGGCAGGAAATTCTTCATTTCATCAGAATCGAAAATACTGAACACCCAACAGCAGTTAACTAACATGGATACATAAAATTACAATACTAACGGAATGTTCGTCACTGTCGTAAGAGAAAGGTGTAAATTAAACATATTAAAGCTTGGGATGCAATGAAAGGTATTCACTATGGATCAAATCTGTGCTTGTCAATTCTAGCAAACAACGCAACTATATCTGTTTCGCTGTTATTCAGACGAGGGAAAGGTGGATGTATTTTAATCATATTTTGAACACTGTAAGGTATAATACATTATGAGTTTTTAATTATTATTAACTTTGTAGGTGAACATCCGGCAGCGATGCAGCGGGGAAAGAATTCTGCATCCCCCATACCTGGATGGTCACACCTCTCCATGGGTCTCGGATTGGCAGCATGTACTCCACCAAGATTCGCTATAGCTGTGGCACTCACTCTGGCTGCACTTGTCGAACTTCTGGCAACATAGGCGCTAACCTTGGGGTTTTGCAAATTATTTGGATTGCCGTTTCGTTTGTTTTTAATTAGATTTTGTACAATTACAAAAGGAAAGAAAATTTGTATAATAGGAATAATTAAAATTCTATATTGTGTACAATAGAAAAGATTTCGTCAAGACAGCCTTCTGATACTGAATTCATTTTAATTATGAGCTTATGGATAAAAAATTGCATCAAATGTTCCATGACTTAATCTTGAATATGTAGCAGCTTTCAGAATATATCAACTAGCTATTGTTGATCTCTTCAAACAATAGCAGAACTAGAATATTTTAATCCCTTGAGATAAGATTCTCGAAGAAGCTATTGCAAGAGGGATAATATTCAACAGAGAAATACTAACAGTTCTGTTCATTCCATTGTCATATTGTGTTGAATTAAGCGATTTCATGTGTTGTTGTAAACCGAGTAATATTAGGGCAATATTATTACTGATTTTCCGAAAGTTGCGAATTTTGAGTTTTTGCTCCATAACTACAAAGAACTTGGGTTTCATTGTTAGAAGATCCAGCATCTTCAAATTTCAGCGATCTGAGAGAATTTTGATAAGTTTTAATTTTGAAGTTATCCTAAAGCATAGACAAAGTTTCATCTCCGTAGAAAAACTACGCCCAAAATAATTTTGTTATTTTAAGATAATAGATACATTTCATCAAGACTGCTCAATATTCTGATATATGTACATAGCTTTTGCATACATCTCGAAAAAGACAATCAGATTTGCTGCAATTAGCTCGATTAGTGGTATCTCTTTTTCTGGAACGGGTCCTACAAACACAATTTTGAGAACTTGATCAAGAATCATTTGAGGAATTTATATTAGTTTCATCTAATCTTGAAGAACTAATTTCATGGGAACATTCAATTATGGATTCGACATCACTGTTGGTTACCGAAGTAAAAAAACATCGATTGATTAGAACCTGAGGCTCCGGGAAACCAAACGGCATGTAGTTTAAATACTGGTTAATCAAATCAAACAGTGGAACAGTTAGAGTAAGCAAAAGCAAATAGCGTTCGGATCAGATATCAAACCTTGATTAACGTTAATTTTATAGGGCAAAGTTTATTACAATTTTTAATACGATGGTTCTTGAATAAATTCCATACAGATTTAGATGCGTTAGTAGATTGTCTCATTATATTTTGTTTTCCGAGTGAAATTTTGTATTTCATTTCATATTTTAAAATTTTATAGACTTCTCAAATAATTTTAATACGTTGAATTTGTGTTATAAAGTTACTCTTTGCGTTTGTTCTAGGATATCAATTTTGATTAAGGCAATTATTGTATGTCCTCTTACAATAGACATGAGATTGAAACTGTAAAAACATCATATAAGTCTTAAGTGTGAATGATTTGAGCTATTTCCTCGATATAAAAATCACGGTATACAGAATGTATATAAAAATAGACAATAGACAAATGTCCAATGGAATTCAAATCAAAACCAGAATAATCGTCACTACAAAATTGCCGCAAACGATAACAGTTCATCCCCCGCGTGATGTTTTACCTTTAGAATTTCTATAATCAAAAAGAAATCGACTGATTCTCAGGTTGAGTAATCCTAGTATACAATTTTACATGGAATCGAGATAAAGCACTATATAGGTCGTAGAGGCTCTGTTAACGCTTCCAAACCTATTAATCAATCATGGCTGGCCCTTATTGTTAATTTTTTAGTCAAAGAATCGAGATAAGTACGAAGTCAGTGAACCTCGATGGCGGCCACATGAAAATTTATATTCAGTATTATCCCATTTTAAATTGTAATTTGCTCTTTCAAAAAGCAAACAACTTTGTCTAGGTTCTAGGAGTTCCCATCCAGAACGACTGACTATACCCCCACTGCGCAACAAACACTCGATATGTGCAAAGGTTCCTACAAGCAAAGATCCCTTCAGTTCACATTAGGCCCATGCTAGATAATAGATAAGAATGCTGACCTGTCATCAACAACTGTAATATTACGAAAATAGTTCACATTAGGACCATACTGCGTTAGAATGCATATGGGCTTCTGATTATACTATTAAATCTTCATTTGAATAACTTACCAGCTTGAAAATATGGAACGGCTAAAAGATGGATCGATTGTTTATCGTGAGTGGAGTTCAACGGAGGACAATGCTACTGTTTATTTCTTAATATGCTTCTGAATATTGTCGTTCCTTTTTGAATATTTAATTTCAATATCAAACATTCCTATCGTTTCAACATTTACTATGTGATATGAAATTTATCAATTTTCTAAAATTGAGCACTACTGTTGGTATCACTAACTTCTGTTACATGAGTTCCAGGATGGCATAATGCACTGAAACTCGAGTAACGGAAGTTATAACTAAAACTGACATCAACATATAACGTATAGTGTTTAATTTTACAATATAGATTATTTATTGCAATAGATATATCCAAATATATCGTAATACCAGAACTCATTCCTCAGTTCGATTAAATTAAATTCAGTATTCTCGAGACGAATTTCTAGTAATTTCTCACTATTATCCGTTTTATTAATGTTTGTAATTGTTTAAATCTTATGATAATATCCAGACTTCAAACACGTCGTTTGAAACTTCCGCGTATATGTAATTTGATAATTAACATTAAATGTTTGAGAACTGAGACACAATTTGACATGGTTTTGTTTGTAAATACCGGCTGGAGAAATAACGCAGAATAATAATAATAACTTACATGTTAAGTAAACATTTTTAAGATGTGAATGTTTATGTAAGATAAATAGTTTTAAATGTAAAATTATATCGTTGCAATTGTAATTCTGAGTGTATGAAAGAGCTAATGTATAAAATATTTTTACCGTAAACATTTTAATTATTTCTTTAATTATATATAAACAGATATTTGCAATATGCAGCAATTCTTCATTTTATTGTTGTACATTATTATTAAAATCCTACTAGCATTCATAATTCAAATAAGATGTAAATGATCTGCTGTTAAATCAGTCTGTAATATGATTAGACCTAGAAATTATCTTTATTTGATATCAATTTATTGATGTATTTTAGGTAAGTACAGAATGTAATCTAACTTTATGTTGAATAAATCGTTATAATAAAATTGATGAGTTTTATTCAAATTTCGCATTGCCAGAACATACCATATTATTACGACTCCTGAACCCAACTGGAAATTAATCATTTCTCTATAAATTTGACAGAATGGTGATTGATGCTCTAGATCTACCTACTTTTTCAGTTAGTCAGTTATTATGAGATCGTTTCTATTAAGTGAAAATGTGCGGACGAAAATTGGCATAGTTGAAAACATGTTTTATTAACAATCACTTTCAATATGTAAAAACAGAATTGGAATCTGATAAATAAGTCAGAACCACGGTCTTACATACAGGTCTGGGAACTCGAGGCTGTTTCCTATGTAAGAAGTGACTCCGCTAAGCGTCAACTGTCGCATAGTACCAAAAAGGGTGGCGCAGTAGTCGAAGAGTGTTCTCTAACAACTGTCATTCTTGACTTGTAAACACAAGGAATACCTGCGTTTTTAGAAACAAATTACGAAACCGTACATTGTGCCGAAATGCAAAACGGGGTACAAAAGTGTAAAGCAAGAAACTTCTGTTTTTGAAGTGCCGAAAGATGCGGAAATGCGAAAAAAGTGGATGCTTGCGATTCCGGAAAGAAATCGTTACAACGAGGTCTTTTATGTGTGCGAAAGAGTGGACGTTAATTTTAAGGTGAGTATACATTTTGACAAGAGTAACAGTTCTATTCCTCTCTCAAATCAGTATAATCAGTAACACTGCTTGCGATTCCGGAAAGAAATCGTTTTACCACTTCGATCCAAGCGCTAGCTAGTAGCTGAGCGAGGGACTACGAGTTTGGCGACGCGTAAGAGACTCATGTCAAAAATTCGAGTTTTCAAACCTGTATGTTCTACCGTGGTCAGAACCTATGAATAATATATTATTGTGGTACTGATTGTAACAGAATATTGTATATTAGCTGCGCCATCTTCACAATAATAGTTCAACCTTAGAATCAGTGACTGTCTGACTTCATTAAAGGAAACTGTAAAGGATGAAATAACCATACCTATGCCAACCACAGAACTGGTCTAGATTGGTTTCCTCACGGTCGTACATACAGGTCGGGAACTCTATGTTTGACATGAGTCTCTTACATGTCGCCAAACTCGTAGTCTCTCGCTCAGCTACCAGCTAGCGCTTGAATCGAAGTATGGCAACAATCACATTATAAAGTAATATAATTTTTCTCGTAACGCAATCTTTATTATTCTGATTAGAGAGAGGAATAGAACTGTTACTCTTGTCAAAATGTATTACTCACCTTAAAAATAACTTCCCCTTTTTCGTTATACATGACGCACACATAAAAGACCTCGTTAAGACGATTTCTTTCCGGAATCGCAAGCATAAAATAAACTTTTTTCGCATTTCCGCATCTTTCAGCACTTTAAAAACAGAAGTTTCTTGCTTCACATTTTTGTACTCCGTTTTGCATTTTGGCACAATGCACGGTTTCGTAATTTTTTTCTAAAAACGCCGGTATTCCTTGTGTTTACAAGTCAACAATGACAGTTGTCAGAGAACACGGTCGTATACGTGCCAGAGATCATTCCTCCACTCATGCGCCACCCTTTTTGTACTACGCGACAGTTGACGCTTAGCGGACTCACTTCTAACATATGAAACAGCCTCGAGTTCCCAGACCTGTATATACGACCGTGGGTTTCCTGCTTCTTAGGACCTGAGGGAACATCTTATTTTGGGGAAGTTCGGGCGGTAATGTTTCCTCCCGCTAGTCCATACTGAAAAAGAGTAATTCCGATTAATTAATTAAATAAATTATAAAACAAGAGGTCAATCCAGCTGAGTCGTAGTTCGATTATTGCATAATGATTTAAGTTCGTACTTGTAACTAATAAAACTAATGCTATCCATGTTAATATTCAGTGTGTTATAAAGTTTCACTGCATTATAGGAGAAGCTCCTTTGAAAAATAGCCATTAAGTGTTGAGGCATAGTCAATAAATAATTGTGCCTTATATTAACGTGATAAACATTGTATCTGGGCATCAGTTTAGCTTTTAGTTGAACAGAAGAAGGGTATTTGAATAAATTATAAATGAAACAGCCTAATGCATTCGGTATATAGATCAATCCCTCGTACCATTTTCCATTATTTAATTCTTATTGTTTGATTTTAAAGCAAGCAGTCATTCAATTTTCCACCTTCCCCTAGATAGTTTCAGCTACAGTTACACTTAGTAGTCCTGGCAGTATGGCTTATGGCAGTAATCACGAACCGTTATAATTCGTCTATGGTTGACCGCTAGCACTGCAAACCCCGACGCGAAAATTTTCGCAGAAATGCCGTAGCTGTCATTTGGTTAAGTTTTATATCAGTTTTTATTAATTTCATACAACTAACCGGATATTTACAATTATTTTACCGATTCAGGCTAATGGAAGAAGTTGATTTTGCTCATAGATGCAAAAAACGAGTAAAAGACGTTAAGAAAAAGGCTAGACCAGGTAAACAATTCAAAATCGTTTTCTAACCTATATAATTTTGGTTGCTTTGATTTTCACTAAATGAGACTTTTCTTTGGCAGAATTGAACACCAAAGAGTCCTGGACTCAGCAAGAATACGCTCAAAATTTCCAGTCGTTTTGGGAATTTACAGACAACTGTGACAGAATCGTAGAATCAGAATTTAGCCAAAGAGAATTCATTTCGAAGTACGAACTTCCCTACAAACCAGTAGTTATCAAAGGTTGTCAAGTAGCATGGAGAGCCAACCACAAATGGACTTTAGAAAAGTTGTCAAAAAAGTATCGCAATCAGAAATTCAAGTGTGGGGAAGATAATGAAGGCTATAGTGTAAAAATGAAGATGAAATACTACATTAATTATATGCTCAAAACTAAAGATGATAGTCCCTTGTATATTTTTGACAGCAATTTCGGGGAGGTAACTAGTTTTATTATATACATAATAACTATCATAGGGCCAAGGTTTTTTTATTAGAATAATATAAACACAAATTTATACATAAAACAATGTTCCACAATTATTTTACTACACAGGGACATCTTCAGTTGTTACTCAAGTGTAAATGTGGGTTCATTGTATACTAGGAATTACAGACAGGAAACATTAAAATGTGACGTCATAGCGTTAGATGGGCTTGGGTACCAGCACTACACTGAATAATATGAGAATTCTGCTGTTTCCTCAGATTATGTCTTGCATTTTGGTATTTATAACCGCACCTTTTTATTAAAAACTTTAAAAGCCCTTGGTGGTAGATATTCATCACATTAATTATAAGATGACATTTGAAAGGAAATAACATATTAATATACAGATTACAGACATTTATAACAGTTGAATAATTCGGTATTGGTCAAATACGAGTACATAGAGCATTTACCTCATTTGTTTTGGGAACTATTATCTGTAATCATTCTGGAATAGTTGTACAGGAATATATTATTTGAAATGTGTGTTGGACCATTTATCACAAATTAATGTATTACCCAAAATACACTCAAATCTTGAAGCAGGTAAAACTAATTTGTTGTGAAAAAAAATTTATGAACTGAACTGATAATTTTAAATCCACAACAAACGACTGGATAACAAGATTCAACATCGATCGGATAACACAATACATAATCATTTTCATTCATTTTGAAGCTGAAATTTAGCAGTTCTTTTGCTTTGAGACCATTGCCAAAGTCTGAAATGTCTTGCATCATGTCTTGGTCATCCCACTCATTGAAATATGTTGCACATCGGCCACCATGTTGTCTACATTCTTCAGGATGTTTTCATTTACTAGAGGATAGAGTCCTTTGGGAGTTTTTTAAGGAACAACAAAACATGATCATCAGAATTTGTGAAGGAGTCTTCTTTGATAATATGAGAATCTGCAGAAAGTGTAATGCAAACCTGAGTTTTGTAACATTAAAAGCTTTTTTCTCTATGTATTGGCAACAACCGTTGTATTTTCCCTTTAGGATCGTTTGGAAAATGAAATGAAGCAACAGTTACTGGGGTAGTTGAATTGTAGTCCATATTGCATCCAGGAATACAAGACCTATGAGGCATCCTGGAATATAACTCAGGAAATCACATAATGTTAATCTTAATATCCAAAGAAAAATTTGAAGGAAATGTGGACCTGTGAATTGTACATAAACTTTTAGGGAGCAGGGCTACGATTTCACGTACGATATGGCTCGTGATTTACTTAGTTCTCTCGTCGACAATATCAAAAAATGGAAGGAACGTACGTAGAAAACTTTCCTAATGGTTTTTTTTACAAAAATTCCATTTGAAATGTTTTTAAACTGACGTGACGTCACGGTGCGATGAGTCATCAGTATTCCGGCCCGTTATTAGAGTAGTCAATAGTGTCTCCAATTCACAATTGTTGATATGGTTTCATAAAATTCACATTTTATTGACACAAAATTGTTTCAACTTTCTACTGCCTTATTAATTAATTAAACTAACATTGTTAACGTACAAGTAAATAAGTCAATTAATCAAGAAAGTATATGAAGAAATGAAGACGTTTTTGCGTTATTGATTATGATTCTACATTTTTTGTATTTATTGATTTCAACTTGCTGGCTTGATGCATTGAACTAACATAAAACCTAAAACATAAGTGAAAGTTAATACAGTCGATAATAACATTAACAAATAAAAAAATGTAGAATTAAGCCTGGTCAATTGATATTTTCCGATTTTGATTATTGAGCATAAGAAATTTCATTCTAAGAATCCAGAGAAGTAACTTTTTTTAGTTTGATTGTTGTCCTATTGTCAAGACACTTTGAATTTACAGCATCGTCGCCGAAGAAAACTACTAGAAGACTATGAAGTGCCCTATTACTTTCGTGATGATCTATTTAAGTATTCTGGTGAAAACCGGAGGCCTCCGTATCGTTGGTTTGTTATGGGACCAGCAAGATCCGGTACTGGCATTCACATAGACCCATTAGGGACCAGTGCCTGGAATGCGTTGATTCGCGGTCATAAAAGGTAGGTACTAAGATCTTTCATTCCAGACAAAATATGTTTTCTGTTATTCGAAACAGTTTTTTGACCGTGATAATTTGCTACAGTATGTGATGAATATTTATTTCTAGGTGGTGCTTGTTTCCAACTAATACACCTAAAGATCTGCTCAAGGTGAACGGAATGATAGGAGGTAAGCAACGTGATGAAGCGATTACCTGGTTTAGCTTAATATATCCGAAAACCAAAGAAGCCTCATGGCCAAGTAATTGCCAACCCATTGAAATTTTACAGAAACCCGGCGAAACCGTGTTTGTTCCAGGTGGATGGTGGCACGTTGTACTGAATTTAGATACCACCATAGCTGTAACTCAAAATTTCTGTAGCAGAACAAATTTCCCTGTAGTTTGGCACAAAACGGCCAGGGGACGCCCGAAACTGTCCCGGAAATGGTTGAAAGTACTTCGGGAACAAGAACCGATGTTGGCTCTTCTTGCAGATAGAGTGAACATCGGCCAGCCTTCTGGTGTAGCTTCTGACAGCTCTAGTAATTCGTCATCAAGTTCGAGCTCCGGCTCTGGTAATAGTTCCAACTCTGAAGACGACGACAGCGGACAAGAATCTATAACTGCCAAAAAAAAACGAAGAAAATCGGACAACGAATCGGAGCGAAATCGCAAAGCTCCAAAAAGTGACGTGAGTAATAAACTATTAATATATTTTTCAATAGAATGTGCTTTCTTTGGTTGGCTAGTTTGCGATCGTTGGATGAATATTCTAGGACAGTTATTATTTATGATCAAGTTGAAAAGGTATCCTAGGCCCTAGACCATACCATTGGTTCATCACTATTTGTTATAAACAGTTAAAGTAAATTTGTTTACTTCAATAATTGTTTTTGTTATTGTTGAAATTTGGGTGAAAGCAGTTTTAAATCAACTGTAAAAGTTTTGAATCGATTCAATGTGTACTTTGAAAGTTATGGTTTTTCAAATTTTCAGCCCTTCAGTAAAGGGTTTATTCATTACACGATATCCCTGAAAACCAATAGGTCTTCAAACAGCAAACGATTTTTTATCACAATTTGAATTTGATAGGATCTTTCGTTTTTGAGTTATCGTGTAGAAAAGCAATTCGTGATTGATATTCAGAGACACGAATTTTTTTCGAAAATTGCTTGAATTTTATCTCGATATCTAAATATCGTGGTATTTTATGCGCCCAAGTATTATACGATTTATTGGTATCCCTGTATAAATTATTATTTTAACGTCGTATTAATTTTCTGATGCAATTTCTTCAAAATGAAGTAGATAAACACTGATTGTCATGAGACTCATCTTTCAATGAGCATTACAGAATTTACGATTGTCCGTCATTTATTGCGAGTATATTTCGCAAAAGCAAATGAGTTTCTAGTTTTTTATATCAAAATACAATCAAAAGTAAACTTGATTTATTTTAACCGGAACAAGTGAAAGCAGGAATGAAAATAGGATGGTAGAAATTCATTATATTAAGGATTATATGAACTATTTGAAAATTATAGTTTCCATATTATTTTAATACTTCTATAAAATTCGAAATCCCTATATTCAATAACCTTCAAGAATAAATCAAATTTTCATCATTCAATATTATTTTTAACAATTTACATTAAACTCAATTCAAACAATATGAACTAGAGAACAAAGAGAAGCAAATATCTTATTTACTTTGAGGATTATATTATCGTGTTAATTAATTATATCTAAATCATACAGTAATAGTGATAAATCAAGTGATGCTTTCAGTACAAATCAAATAAAGTTTGTGGCAAACCGATAAGGTTGATTCTGTGGAGGTGGCAGTTGAACAGTCCGTGTCCTGCCAGTATCTGTGTCAGCAGTTTGGCATCGGTTTTAACCATGTTCCTCACTTGCTAAGACAGTCTTCCCCAATGTACGATCCAATCAGTGCTTTCGATTGCCTGCAACCGTTTACTAGTTTCCACTATTCCGAGTGTTGTGTTCTAACCCAGCAGTGAACTGTCTCTTTGGTGTTACTCTTCGCGATACCCAACACAGCAAGGGCTCCCTTGCTGTGGGTTTGCATTCTTTCTTCCAGCGCTATTTGGGCATAGCGCATTATTGCCAATATCTCCGCTTGGAGAATGGTGGCGTGTTTGCCTGGGCACGTATATCCTTGCTCCCGTCTGTCTATGGTTTCTGGTTCCATCAGTTCTCATTGAGTAGATGTGTTTCACCACTGATTGGTAGTGAGGGGTGGCTACCGTTTGCCTTCCACAATCTATTGACATATAAGTCTGTGGCCAGCTTTTTCTGCCAAAGTAAATTCAATTTATTATTTATTAACTTCATGCCATTAGAGGTTCATATAAAACACCATAAGAAGCTTCGCTTCTGTCTGTCGTGCACCCACACAACAACGCACTCGTTCCTTTTTCTTCTAATTTTTTCAAATAGTTCTATATAATCACGTAACGCGGCACGTTACATTGTATACAAAGCACAGATGATAACACTGAGAGCAGGGCCGACCCAATGGTATGTGCCGCCCGGGTGTAAGATATAATTTACCGCCCTCCTCATCAGAACATCAATGTTATATTCCGTCAATAATAATAACAACTGCGTTGATTCAAAATTCTGATTTATTAATTATTTGATAACTGTTAATCTGTTTAAGAAATAAAACAATTTAAAATAAAAATGATAAAGGTACCTTTTTGTAAACTTTATTACTTTGTATAATTTAAAAAAAGAATGTATTTGAAACAAACGTAAAAAGATAGTACTTTCATATAATCCTTAGTTATAAAAAAAAGAAGTACCTTACCTATATAAATAATTTTCTATTAATCTTTTATTCTTTATCAGCACTTTGAACTTAGATGCGTTATAAGTTATAAATATAAACTAAACTAGTAAACTATACTGAGGTACATACATTTTAATTATTGAAAGCGACTTTTCTTGCTTTTTCAATTGCAAATTCTTTAATTAAATCTGTCATATCTAACGGTTCGCAGTTATCTTTCTTGATGCTTATCATAGCCAAATTTGTAAGCCAATTCTGGCTCATAGCAGATCTCAGATAGTTTTTAATTATTTTTAATTTTGAAAAGGATCTCTCACCATGAGCAACAGTGACAGGCATCGTTAAAAAAACCGTAAAGCTACACATAAGTTGGGAAAAGTATAAATTAAGTCATTAGTCAAAGGTACTCTAAAACCCCCTTCGCCGAAATCGCATTGAGCTTATTACAAATATAAGTGGTCAATATTTCAATTTCATTGCACAAATCAACTGCATCAACATCCGTTTCTTTGGTAGAAAAATCGGGTAATTTCGTATGTAAATCCATACAACATTTCATTAATTTCTCTTTATGACAAGATACAGAACCTAAGTTATTTAAAAAACCAAAATTACTATTACACTCGTTTAACTGTTCAAATCTGTCATTCAGTTTTGATACTAGTACATCAACAATATAAATATAAAAATTACCTTTATAATTCAGCTCTGGAGATTCGACTGGTTCATCTCTATATTCAAAATAAAAAAAAAACTGCTTCTTACTCGGTCTAACCAAACTTATAGCTGGAACAATAGTTTTGCAGTATATATCTTCAAATTTTTTTGCCTCATTTAGCGTAGCTGTTAAACTATTGTCAGATCATAATTCATGTAAAAAATTTTGAATTTCTGTCAACATTTTTACAACTTCGAGTAAAATAATATTAGATTTCTGCATGATTTTACTTACAATATTTATTTTTGATAAAATATTGTACAAAATTATTAGGGAACACACAAATTTATATGATTTAATTTTAATAATTAATGACTTTGCAAGGTTTTTTGTATCATTGTCTCTTGATGTATCATTGTAAAGGAAAAAGAGAGCATCATGAATTTGCCGTTGGTAGATTCGATGATTCCGATGTGTCAGTGTCCTGGGCATCCACTTCAAGTCGCTGCTGCTGCACTATTTGTAGATTTTCCAAAAGCGTGTCCTTGTCCTCTTCCTCCACGTCCACTTGCCGGCTTGTTGACGGTTGTGCGGCTGTAGCCGTTGGCGTAGTGGATAGAATAATTTTTTTTTAAAGGGCCAGCAAGTGATTTTTTAATTTTGTCTTTTTCGGCCTTTCTTTTTCGATACTGGAAACCGGAAAGTCTCTTTCTACCATCAGCCATCTGAATTATTTTACAATAAAAATAAATTTCGCAAATATTACAAAATAAACAAAATAACAATAAGACCTTAAATTTTAAAATAATTGAAAATACTTACGTTTCTAAACTTTAAACTTACAAAAAGTACTTGACCACATTAACTATTATTTCAGTTTTAGTTCACTCTTACTTCGTACTTGTATTCAATCACAAACTAAATTAACACCCGTTTCAAAATTTTCGCAAAATCTACTGTTTTGCTGCCGTCATGCTCACCTATATCGACAAAGCGGTAACTCGTGTGTCGGCATATTTACGGTGTTCAAAGTAATATTTTTATAGCGATCGGCATCTTTGATCTTTGTGTATTTTTTGCCGCCCCTCTGTAGAATGCCGCCCGGGTGTCATGCACTCCTTGCACCCCCGGCACGGGCCGGCCGTGACAGAGAGACTGAATCTTCTCCATTACGCACCAATTACTGAATAATTTTAAGGTTATTCGTCCATTTACCAGAGGAATAGCTCCACCCTTTTAAAAAATGAAATTATTGGGATTATCCAGATACTAGATATTGGCTCTTCTTAGCTGCAGTCAACCTCTAATACCTAAATAACTTATTCTGATCATGCCACTGTTCAGTGAAACAATTGTAAACTTGTATTTATTCAATATTAATTTTAGTTTTTAATTTAACTGGAATGTTGAATTAACGTTATTATTTCAGTGTACCGACTCTCCAATGTCGTGGACCACCTCAAATCATCGAGCTTCCCTATCACCTCAAATGTCTATAGCAAGTAACTTAATTAGGAAATAAGTATCTTGTACACTGTCTCTTTCATTGTGTTATAACATTATAAGTTACCAATTTCTCATTATGACACTTAATTTCTGATCAATTTATTTATCACATGTATTATTTTATTACTATTAATTATGTATTTAGTTTTTTATCGATTAAGTAAGTTATCCTTTATTGAATGATTAATTGTATTATTAATTTAGTTTTGTATAATACACGACAGTATGATGATTCTTGAAAGCCAAATTTAAAATTATACAGTTTCTTAATGTTTCAGGACTTCTCATATCTCTAGTTGGAAATAGCTTGCAGTCTTGTGCTTGTCAAAATGTGTGAATTTTATTATTCCCAGTAATTTACGTTATCAGTAAAATGGAAATACAATCATTTAAGTTCAATGTGTGACTTGGTAAATGCCCAAAATATTAATATTTGATTTTTTGCTACTCAAAGTTTGAAAAATAGCGATCTTACGATGATTTTAAGATCCAGCAACATTTCATAGAATATGACCAAAGTAATTTCCCATAAGAGATTTGTAGGATCCAAACTGCAGATCATTGTGATTGTAGATAGTGCCTAAACTTACATCTGTGGTATTAGTAAATCATAAATGTGTGAAACAATTCACATTATGAATATTACAAAACATTTCATATGATACTTTGTTTTATTATATCCTTTTTCCAAAATGGAGGACTTATCTGGTCATTTAGAGACTTCTATATTGGCCATCTGTGTTAATAAAATAGTTTGACTAGCCAGGAACTGAAACTTTTCAATGAAACTTCAGACCAAGTTTTATAAGAGGCGACTTATATTTCAAACAAAGACGAGAGGAGGGGGCTTAACCCCCAAATATACTTGGGCCCGTTGTTCTCCCCGTGGTCAGAAGGTTTGTGCCCGTCAGAGCTCAGACTCAGAGTATTGCTAACACTTGACTTCCATAAGTTCTGGAAACAGTTTTGCTTCGCCGAAGTAACAGTGCCCGAAAAATGTCAGCAGGGTATTCCAACAGGATGTGAGGCAAATTCTTCCAACACTGCATTTCCTACATATAGGATCGTCTGCAATGCCCATAGTATGGAGGTGTTTGTTAAGACAACAGTGACCTGTTATGATTCCAGTCATCTCTGCTGTATCTATAGACCTCCAAATGGGGATTGTCAATCATTTTTATGTAAAATTAATCTGATTCTTGAAAATTTGTTTAATGAAGGCAAAATAATTATTATAATGGGAGATTTAAACATCGATTTTGCTGTTGATTCCGCAGAAAAAATTTAATCTTGTAAGTATTCTCGATTCCTATGGCCTATGTGTAACTGTAAATGAATTTACTAGGGTAACATCTAAAAGTAAAACAATAATCGACTATGTAATAACGAATATGGTACATGATCATTCAACTAAAGTAATTACATCACTTTTGTCAGATCACAAAGCTCAAATATTTAACTTTTCAAACAAAAACAACGCAAGGCAGTCTTTCATTTATTGCAGATCATATTCAGTAGTAAATACTCAACTTTTCATTAATCATTTAAATTCTAATAATTGGGTAAATATTCTGAAGGAACAATCGATTGATGGTAAAGTTATGGCATTTTTAAAAATAGTTCAGCAAAGTTTCACAGAGTTTTTTCCATTAAAAAAACCTAAAATTGATTATAGAAATAAATCAAACTGGTTTACAGCAGAACTTTTCACCATGAGAGATCAATTGAAACTTTTATATAATATTTGTCTTTACAATGCAACATACAAACCAGCTTATACTGAACTACATCGTCTATACACCAAAAAACTTCAGGAAACAAAAAGCAAATATTATTCAGATTTAATTAAAAACTCGCAAATTAAATCAAAATTCATGTGGCAACTTGTAAATGCCTCTCTTAATAAGCAATTCTCTAAGAAACTGCCATCCAATGTAAAACCCTCTGTGCTACCGCACAAATTTAATGATTACTTTACTACTGCCATTAATCAGCTGCTAACTAATGTGAAACATATCAACAATTGCATTGATTATAATAGCCTTATTAAATCGAATGAAAAAACTATGTTCATAACTCCCACAACTGTGGAAGAGGTAATTGAAACTGTAAACCATTTCAAACCTAAAAACTCTGCTGGTTTTGATGGAATATCTCAAAAACTATTGAAAAAGTGTATAATAGCTCTAGCTCCACCTTTTGTAAATATTTGCAATTTATCTTTTTCAATGGGTAAGTTTCCAGTAGCTTTTAAACTAGCTATAATAATTCCTTTACATAAAAATAGAAATCCTGATAAACTAGACAACTATCGGCCTGTTAGCCTACTTTCAGTTTTCTCTAAAATTTTCGAAACACTTATGTATAATAGAGTCATGTCCTTCTTAATCTATTGTAGTTTTTTCCATCCATTTCAACATGGATTTTTAAAATCTAAATCTACAAACACAGCACTATTCAATTTTGTCAGCCAAATTTTAGATGCGTTAGATGAAAGGGATATAGCATGTGGTCTATTTCTTGATCTATCCAAAGCATTCGACACCATAAACCATTCTTATCTTCTTAACAAACTCGAGAAAGCTGGAATTAGAGGAATCGGCTTAGAATGGTTCTCTAGTTATCTTTCAAACAGGAAACAACAGGTATCAATATAAACGAACGGGAATACGATTCAATCTGATTTAGCAGTATGCAATAGAGGAGTACCTCAAGGTAAAGTCATTGGGCCGCTCCTTTTCATAATTTATTTAAATGATTTCCCAAACATTTGTTCTGACAGAAATGTTGATATTACAAGCTATGCAGATGACAGCAATGCATCAATAAGAGGTAAAAATATTGAAGATATTCAGATATGTGCTTCTCGCACATGGAAACATTTAAAAGACTGGTGTTTCTGCAATCAACTATTTTTGAACGAAAACAAACCTGGTTGTGTCATTTTTAAAACAGATAGGTCAAATATTCAAACACCTGAATATCTTGCATTGGCCGATACGAAAATTAGTACCACAAGCACTTCAAAGTTATTGGGAGTGACTCTAGATGACAGCTTAAAATGGTTCTCTCATATTGATATCCTTTGCAAAAAACTTGATACGATCTGTTACGCTTTAAGAGTGCTATCTCGATCATTCGACATTTCTGTCTTAAAAGTCACGTATTATGCAAATTTCTACTCACATGCAAAATACAATATTATCGCTTGGGGTGAGTCAACTAATTTGTACAAAGTTTTTTTAATTCTGAAAAAGGTTACTAGAATCATGTGTAAGAATGGCTTTCTGGAATCCTGCAGAGGTCTTTTCAAGAATAACAGCATGCTTACTATTCCTGCTATATATATTTATGAAACACTACATCTTAGTAAATCTAAACATGAATTTTCCAATCATGTATTTTCTCATAACTACAACACAAGACAAGAGTAATTATATATTTCCGGAACACAATCTAAAGCTAATGGAAAATGGTCCTCGTTATAGTGCCATAAAATTTTATAATGCTTTGCCTCAGAATATTAAATCTTCCATTAATTCAGCTGCTTTAAAAAAACAAATTTTCAATTATTTATGTCATAAAGAACCTTATACGGTTCAAAACTATTTTCTGTCTTGAATGACTTATCCTCTTTAAACTGTTTTTATTACATTTATTCATATGGTATGCGATATTGTAACCTATTTTCACATTCCGTTTTAATGATGTTTTAATAGTCTCTATATATTTATTATTTTATATTATGTACTGTATGTTATTAACTGATTTGTAGGATCTAATATTGACGTGTATCACACATTATATTTTTTTACTTGTATTATTTGTAATGTTCTTTTCTGATACCTAATAAATATTCTTAAATATTCTTATCTCAATTTAGAGAAAGGAGTTTCTTTGAGAGCCTATGCACAAGTCAATTATGCGTTGACCTCCTTCTGAAAAACCATGCAGTAAATGCCTAGTTACTGTGATAGTGACCTTTGGTCTTTTAAGGTTCACTTCCGCTCCAGAATCTGACTTACCTTGAACCCGTCTGTGAAACATACGAGCCCACCTGGTGGCAGTAGAGCGAGAGTTTCGTTGCTTCAATCTCCTCTATCAGGCATGAGAATTTTGGGAGAAGCGAGACGTATTGCTGGATTCATGATATCTTCCCTAATTTCTAGTATGGGGCATTTAGAGATTGCCTCAATCAAAATCTCCAGTGACCTAGGCCCCTCAACCTATACGTCATTCACATAGCTTTAGCTTTTATATATAAGTGAAGAGGTGGTAATCCGGAGAGAGCCCTCGTTGGAGCCGACCTCATACCAAATATACCCACGCATGCAAGTCACTGCAGTGGGTCCAAGGGGCGCTGGGACATACCAGTCATTGTCCCGGACCACCACACGACCGCAGCATAAATGACCATAGGCCTGATCACAGTGGTATAGATCCAATAAAAAATGTTCGTCCGTAAACCCCATGTGCTGCTGAAAGCTCTCCTGCACGCCCAAATAGACGCAGAGGCCTCCCTCACTCAAAATTCGAGGTGTTTCAGTCTAGGATTACTCTCAGAAACTTCACCGAACCTTTGAGTTGCAGAACCTTGCCAGATAAAGTAATCTCCGGCATTGTGCCCAGCTTACGTCTTGGTAACAGTACAATTTCCGTTTTGTCATGGTTGACCCTGTTTTCCTCGATGCGGCATCAACGGCCCATCACGTTGACATGAAGTTCTACAAGTCAGAGTTCTAGATATAATACGAAAAAGAAACTTTGGATGAGTATTGAAATAATAAATGGTCGATTTAGAGAATTCTGTTTAAGTTTATTGATAATATTACAAATGAATAAGCTACGGAAAAATTCCAAAATAAACTCTTATTATAAAAATTACAGAAAGCACGACATGTTTCGGCACACAGTGGCACTTCAGATGAACAATGATGTTTAAACTGACAAAGGTATTATTAGGTATATGTATCCATACAGATTTAATGACTGGAAATTCAGATTCTCTACAGCTAATTTACGTATTACAGGTTGTTAGCACTAACGGATAAAAATAGAATAATAAGTTTGCAACTGGTTGTTTATGTAGGGAGAGATTAAGAAGCGGAATGTATGAAAAATATGTCTGATTATTCAGTAAAACTTTCCTGCTTTTTATTAATTTCCGAGTATTCTAAGTTATCTAAAAGTCTAACTTTATTTACTACATATAAGATCTCAAAACTTTATCAAATTGGTGGATTTTCTCTAACAAATGTTTGGCATAATGGAAGTCATCGGAGTAAACTGCAGTTTACTCTGATGACTTCCATTATGCCAAACATTTGTTAGAGAAAATCCACCAATTTGATCAAGTTTTAAGATGTTATATGTAGTAAATAAAGGTAAACTTTGGTTTACTCTGATGATCGCTACTTGGTAGCAGGACGGTCCTCAGAACTTTAACAGTATTTTTAATGGATAAGGGTGATTATTTCTTATTTATAGTGAATTCATATTGTTTAATTCACGTTTTATATCCTTCGATATTTTAACAAAGTATATAATGATTCTATAATTTTCCGATTTATTGAGATTTAAACGGAGAATTTCTTAAATAGCAATATTATATTCCTTCTCTTTCAAAATAACTATCTGTCAGATTGTGGTCGAAGTGAGGTGAGACTCATGCGATTTGTGCACATGGTATATAGTTAGGTACAACTAACTATAGTGCTGGTTTCACTTATAAAACAAATACAATTCGTCTGGCTCGCTCTAACTCACAAGAGCCTCCTAATATACACCGCTTATTTAAACTCAACCTGTATACTGATATCAATAGGAAATCACTATAGCAAATAAACAATGGAATTATCAACGTTTTTATATTAAAACGGTCTAAAAATCCCTCATAATTCAATAAATGATTTACAAACTACATTATGTTAATGAAATAAAGATATCAGAACTTATCCATCATTCGTATCTGAGGAACCTGGGTTGGTTTCGGTAACTTTTCTGGGTACGCTTGGTTGTGTCATCAATGTCGAATTTCGCAACATAAATTCTGTTGCATTGCATAATAGAATCTGTGAATCAGAACTTATTATTAGAATCACCATTGTACGATTAAGGCTAGGGACAAATGCAAAAGCATATGATTCCATAAAGGAAGTACATATAAATTTGCAGATGAGATGATACCAAATTCAAGTCTTTTCAGTAAGTAAAGTGCAACGGAAAAATTAAACTCCTACCACGATTCTTTGGATTATATTGCTTATCGTAGAAATAATTCTCCTTTACGAATTTAAGAAAGTTTTAATCCCTACGACCTAAAGATTATTTTATTCAAATTTCGTAAAAAAGCCCATAAAACTTGGTAATTAGCTAAGACACTGTTAGACACCAAAAAATATCATAAGTATTGTGAATTCAGTTATAACTTTTTGTATGAAAATAGAGACTAGGAAGATTCATTGAATCACGTTTGCTGGTGCCTGCTGGCTACTTATGCGTAGAATATTATGTTGATTTCTGGATTAAAGTGCACATTAAAAAACGAAAAATTTAACGCATCTTCAAAGAACGGCTGATCTGCCGAATTCAAATTGATTAAATATTAGTGCTATTTGCCGGCTGTAGCGGCTAGGTATGTTAATTACAAGAATATTTTTTGATGCAGTAACTGAAAACATGAGAGAACATAATTCAATATAATATCTTCGAGCTGCAATTCTACGTTTGTTATATTATTCGTAAGTTTATTTTTGATGCATTAACAAATTATTTCATCGATCATAGATAAAAACTGAATAGAATCAGCCAATATGTAATGACAATCAATTTTAAACTTAAATAAAATGCTATTAAAATTAGAGAAGAAAACATTCTAACGTCCAAGGGTGAAAATTAAAGGATTCCTGTCAAAACTTGGATTGTGATCATCGTCTTTGCAAAAAAGGATGTACGATTCTTTCCCTGGTGCTAAGAAGATTGGTCAAGAAATTGCAACAGACCAATCGTTGGTAGTAAACTCTCACATTCCTTGCATGATACCGAGCTTGCATAATTTGGAAGTGAAACTATTAAGTTACTTTCCAGAACTGGATTCTAAAGCTAACAATGGGCATAGATGATGATCTTACTCCTTTTTTGAATATGTTAGTACAACTGGCTGATCTGAAAGAAAATCTTTTAGATTTTGCTGCTGACTTCAGATGGAATTTAATTCGCAAAATATTGAAGTCTTTTGGATGAAGAGAAAAGAAGAATACCCAGAGCTGGCAAGGGAAGCTTTGAAATTATTTGTGCCATTCGCCAGCCACTTTTCTAACGTTCTTTTCAATGGTGAACATAAAATCTAAGAAGAGAAATAGGCTCCAATTAGAAAATGACTTGGTTATTATCGTCAGAAAATAGAACCATGAAATTTTTGTATTTTTATTGTAATTATATTGTTGAACCGTACCATAATTCCACTATTCCAGGTCTACCGACGTAGCCGTGGGGTTTGAAAAACAATAATTGAGGGAAGATTCATGAAATATCTTTATGAACTTAGGTATATCTTATAATTAATAGAGCTTTATAATCTAGGCGAAATCATTCTCCCAAAATGGAGTTCATCTTCCAGATCGATTTTGAAATGATATGCAATTTGAATACCTAAAGCAGAATGTTAAAAAATATCATATTTCGTATATTTTTAGTACTCACCACAAAAGTAGCAGATCCAACACCGAAGGCGAAAGCATAAATATGCAAATCCGTTTGATGAGTAGTAATTCCTATTCCGACATAACAAATCATCAAAGCTGAAGATAATGCCTTGCCAACTGTAGCCAACAATTCCGACGATATGGAATCAGGTTCCATTTGAAAAAAACAGACTAAACTCAGTGCTGTGAAGTAATAGAAAAAGGAAAAGTAAAATATAATTGTGTGATCTTCATTCCATCTAGTTAAACGTATCGCGTCAGTTATCATCGATGGATAAACTTCATAGATTGTTAACGTTTTTAAATCAAGGATGTAAGATCCATCAGTCCTCTCGAAAGTGTCAGTGTTTTCTGTATCATTAGGACGTTTTGGTGTGGCATATTGGTCTAGAGCTACGACGAAAATCAGGCCGAATAAAATGGTAGCTGGAAGAAAGCAATACACGGTCATGAGCAAGTTATCGAGAATTCGAAATAAAATTGCAACATAATAAATTTTTTATACATCATCTCTTAACAGAGCAACATGTCCTGACGTTCAACCCCCGAATATACGTTGAAGCTCTTAGATTCTACTCAGGAGACAACTATTAATTCGTCTGGTTGTGGAACATCATAGAAAGGTGGACGTTGTCTTCCTGTTCTATGGATATTTCCATGATCGGTACTTATCGGAAATGTTGAGCGATTTGAGGTAAGAGGACTAAATGAGTTCAAGCTGGTCACCCCTTTATTGTCAGGCTCGAGACCTGCCGAACTCTTTATACCAACTTCGCCGTTTCTATCGAACGGCGAAGTTGTGGATTTCTTTCCTTATATCCATTTCCTCCAAACTTTAAAGAAAAATTCCAATACCTATCTCCTCTCCCAACGTTCCATCACTAACTCACACGATCATCTACGAGCATTATAGGTTTTCTTTCGTGTCTACTGTTAGCTAGTCAATTATTTCCCTCAATAGTATTACAATGTATTTTATAAGTAATAAACTTATTTTACGAGTAGTGTACTTTTTATAGTGTAATAAAAATTAGTAAGTGAGAGAATTATCGAAAAGTTTGACGTTGACGTAATTGTTATTCGAGTGAAATAATCGTGTGATTAATATTGAAGGAATTCATGAGTGAACATAATTCAAGTTTATCTTTACTATTTCGATTAGAATTAGCATTAGTCACCTG
Source organism: Endomychus coccineus (assembly GCA_958510875.1). Classification (NCBI taxonomy): domain Eukaryota; kingdom Metazoa; phylum Arthropoda; class Insecta; order Coleoptera; family Endomychidae; genus Endomychus; species Endomychus coccineus. The sequence goes on along the minus strand of OY294071.1, from coordinate 36,734,780 downwards.
CAATGATTACATTTCACTCTCAACATTGAGAATATTAGATATTTCTACAATTCAAGTATTACATTGTATAAATTCAATGAATGTACGAAACTAGCTAGCTGTTTCCATTATTTCAGAAATCTTTGAAAGTCTTTTGGTCTTATAGAAACGCAATCCTACAATTTTATCAGTTATCTGAGCACAAATCTAGAAATCTACCAAAGTGCGATTGTTGTTGGCTTCGAATACTACAATCGTAATTTGATAATATTCATTATAGAGGTCGTAAAAAATTTTTTAAAAGATTTTATGAATGCTCTCTAAAGTGATCAGTTTATATTGGTGATATGTAATGATCATAGTCAAAATCGTTATCTCTTGAATCCGAATATTTCAGTTGAATCGCGAATCATTGAAAAACAATTTTGACATTACAAAAGAAACAAAAAGGAAGAAAGAAGTGGAATCAATCCACATAGAATTCATTTTGGATTTCCACCAAGTAACTGTAATTTCTTATGCCAAGGATTCAAAAGTCAATTCCATTAGCTATCCAAATAAGTCCTATTTGGCTGGCATCCTTTTACCACTAGTCCTATGGATACAACAGTTGCTAGTTTGAGATTAACCACAGGTAAATGAAATATTATTTGACGAAGACATGTACGAGTGATGTGGTCTTTAGAGGTCTGATAGGTAACAGTGATAGGTACAGAGTAGGGCCGATCTTTGCAATACATTTAGCAAATTGCAATATACTCACAAGTGCTGCTAGACAATTAAAAAAAATTGAGCAACAAAAAGGATTAAACGATGTCGAATGGATTCCTACAGAATTACACTAAGTAACTGTAAGCGCTAAAGTCGATCATTCCCCAGATAAATGAAATATTATTTGATGACACGCTCAGACTGATCTCCATTATCAAACTAGTGCACAAATTCCTAATTCTAACATAATAGTAAGAACTACTTTGAGAAGTTATTGGCTTAATCTATCACTGAGATCTTCATTAAATTAGATTACATGTCAAGTAGTAATAATAAAAAGTAACAAGAGGTAAGATTTTATGTTCATGCTGGCCACTCTATTTAATCCTTGGTAAGGTATGATAACATGCTGTGGTGTTCTTCCAAATCAAACTACATGAATCTCTAGAGCTATCCTCAACAGGATACTGTTTTACAAATTAGAAATACAGTACTTCGTAGAAATGCGAGGTATTGGTATTTTTCATTCGTGTCCTATAGATACAGATTGATTATACAATGAAATCTATAAGGAAAGTGAAATGTGCAGCAAAGTCCCGTCTACGTATCATAGTTAACGTTATATCTTGGAAAGATTCGCTGTAAAATTTTGAATTGATTTCATGATAGATGGAGGTATAATGTTGAAAACATTTTCTAATAATTAATATAAATTTTCTTGAATTTGACTTACGTAAAATTAGATGCATTGTTACAAACCAACAACAAAAGCTGAACGTGAACTGTGATAAGCTACAGTACCAATACCATCATGTACAGATTTGATACCACCACGTTTAAATAGCAGGAGGGGGAATCACATGATTATTCGTAGCTTCTATCCTTGTCCATACTGTTCTATGAAACCGTATCAATGTTAGTCATGAAAAAGCTGCAACCATTATTTTCTTATTTTGTTACTTACTTAGTTTATTCGAGATAATATACCAGAAATGATTGTTATATTACTAACACATGGATAGGTATTGCATGTTTGCCAAAACAAACCCGTGATGAATTCTGATGTTGATGACTGAACTCTGTCCTATATCTTCCTTTCACTCTAAATATGATGAATCTCCGGGAGATAGATTTGCTTTCGTTTCAAAGTCTCCAATTTTTCTGAACTGAAAATTTACCCCTTTGGCTTGTAATTTCCAAGTTGTAGTAGATAGTGTAAGCAAGTAAAATAGACATAAAACACGAGAGAAAATTTACAACAAGAAATGATTTCAAACTGAATATATAAAAATAAACACATTGTATTTATACCCTCTCGATACCTAAACTAGGATAATTAACAAAAAATGTAATTAGAAGGAGGTACCGAAGAACAATTTCTTTATACCTAACACAATCTGATATTTAAATGATTTTATTAGGATGAGCTTAAGATAAATTACTTCTACATTCCTTTCCTAGGAAAAATATTACAGTTTGGAGTCAAAGTTCCAATTCCAGCATATTAACGTTTCGTTTACATTTCACTATTCAATCTGAATACCTACGTGTTTCAGCAACCATGTTGCCATCTCCAGTAGACTATTCGAAAATATTGCATCTATTCATTCTATGTTTGTATTAGCTCAGATGCACGTCAGGTTAGTCCCATGAAGTCAGAGGATTTATAATAAAAGGGAAAAGAAAGGATCAATAATACTAAAAACTGTTATTTTCATACATTTAATCAGTTCCATCGATATTTAACAATTAAATACAACTATGAATCACAACAATTATAGTTCTCATTTATAGAGGTAAAAGATTCAATTATCACAATATCTCTATTAAATCTTCTATCATCCGATATGACATCCCTATTATCTAGTTCAGTATTAACATTAACAGTCACATTAAATTCTAAACGACTCAAGCATTCACAGATAAACTTTATAATAATAAAACAACATTGATCTTCGAAGTACAACTAATTAGATAAACTTGTGTATTCACAATATCTAGGACAGCTACATTTGCAGGTCAGTACCTACCTCGCTAAAATAATAATTTAATTGGAACCATTTCACGAATTCCATCAATTATTTGCTAATAACAATTTAAATAACTGATAGAGAAGAGTGCGGAAAGCTTTACTTCCTGTGAATGTTTTAAACTAAACTTTTCTCATTTATAAACCTATTTCACATTATTGAACTATCAAGAGAACTGCATTAATTCTTCATATAACAGGGAATTTCAGTTATAAAGTCGCTCCAATTATGGATTATTCCACTGCAGGGGTACTGGCCCATGATAAAATACAAACACTTTTCACTTTATATCTATCTAAACATAAATATGATTTTCTAACAATTTTAAGAAACGGCAAGCAATGTTTAACGTGATTTACATTTTCCTGTCGATTCCGTAAGCAAACAAAATAAATACCTATTCTTCATTTTGCTATGTATGTACGTGGACAAGAAAATCTGCATCGGAGACGATAAATAATGCATAGCTTCTATTATTTCGGTAAATGCCACAGTTCCAACTGTAAAATACTAAACACTATCTTAATAGCACCGTCCATAGCCTTCAGTAATAAATTTAAATTCATAACTTTACCTATCAATTATTAATTGGCATATTTAGACTTAATTTTATTGTATAGAAATGTACAAGTAAATACATATTCACAACATTCGAAATGGCTCAATAATTTACAATTCACTCATAAGTCTGCTCCTTTTATATACATGTTCCGTGGAGTACTTCTTCCCCTATTGAGCAGTTCTAGTAGAGTTGAGTCAAAATAATTCGATATATCTGTATACAGATATGATTCAATGATATTTACAGTGTCTAATACTTTTAGTTTAAATATATACATGCATATAGGTGACATTATTTTATCCACCATTGGTAAGTTATTCAGTTATTGGATACACATGCAGCTTATGATTTGTAATGGAATGGTTACAATGAATTTTCTGGTTTATTGTTTATTGACCACTAAGTTCAGGTGCCGAGTGGCTCGAACCTCGGCCCCCTATTCTTATTTCCATTGGAGGTCAATATTTGTATGAAACTTACTACTTATTTTTCTGTCTACATATGGAGGGGATTATGAAATGCAACATTGCATATTTAAGATTGATAAAATTTGAATAGGCAAAATAGACATCAAGAAATAAAACACCCTGTGAAGTATTCAGAGTATTTGAATGTGACAATTAACGAAGCTCATGCTATTGAGCAATAGGACAAATCTGAGAATGAATGAAATTTTTTTCATGTTCAAATCATTTCTGCGTGAACTTTTCGGAACATTAATTTTTAGGTGTATCGATACGATTACACCTGTGGATCATGAAGTTTTTTCATAGTGGTCTTTTCCATTTCAACTCACCATGTTAGTGCTACCATGAATCTCTAGGTATAGACACATAGATCATTACTTCTACCTCTGAAAATATGTGAATCATGATGAATGATTCAAAAACTATTTTATAAGGGTCGGGTCAATCATAGAACAATATCGGTGCTCCTTCGTTTGTTGAACGATTATAGAAAAATGAATGAGCATCAAATGAAATTCAAAAATTTGTTTCACCCTAACTAAACTTCTTTAACAGTCCGTTAAAAAATCATAAGGCTATAATAAATGCATATACACTAAATCTCCCCATGATTCAAAATATTCATGACATTTATTTGACCCGATAGCTGTTCATAGATTCATTATTACATATATGGACGTCAGTTTAGGAACATCGTATATAATCAAAACATAGTTTCTCATATATATCCCCTTTGAGATACTTGCAGAATATGCTACACATGCTATTATATTGACTGAACAATTAAAAATTATTCTACTGAAACCAAAAACTACCAAATCACACCTGGTTCAAATTCGTCCGTAGATATGGTGAAGATTATTTTTCATCATTTTATTTACAAGTAGAACATTACCGTTCCATTCCCACTTTCGTAAAAACATAAAAAAGGAATGAACATGTCTGAAAATATCATATTCTTATTGGAATTATAAATGCATTTAACTGAGAGAGCTTTCTTCAATACTAGGGCTTGGGAGAGCATTGGGATCTCCATTAGCATGTCTACCCAGTTTAGGAGATGATCTTGAGTTGCTGGTCATCGATTGCATTGTTTGAGACCGGGCACCTGCGAATCTCATGCTATAGGCAGGACGGTCGTGATGGGTACCCTGAAGAGAAAGTGATAACCATAATAATAATTACAACATAGTTAACTCAATCAAATCCCAAATCAATTGGTTATCGGTATTATCGATTTTTCACTTCTCTCCCCCTCCTGTCTTTCACATGCTCATAAAACAATGCAAGAAACGTAAGCTCACCTGATTGCCATTTCCTTGACGAACATTTTTGTAGGGTTGAAAGATGACCAGATAAATTTTGGGCGTGAATAGACATCCAAGTGCTACTGTGGCACTGATGTTCAAACACATACACATACTTACAATTTGGATCTGAAAATAGAAAAATAAAATACCATTATAACATATTTTCATAAGAAAAGTTCGACTTAATGGATATTAAATAATTGTCTTCTTACTTTATAGTCGTTGTTTGTACCAAAATATATAGGGAGGAATGCCAACCATACAATGCAAGTGGAATACATCGTAAATCCAATATACTTCGCCTCATTGAAATTTTCTGGTATCTTCCTGGTTTTGAAAGCGTACCACGTGCAGAGAATAATAAGAATCATATTGTATATTAATGACATGATCAGAGAGAACGTAGACACACGGCATGTTAGAACTGCTGTTAATGAGTAAGGATAAATTTCTCTTATGTCAGGCCTTTCTATTACCAGCCAAACTATAGCACCTCCCAGCTGTATAGATACTATTCCTGAAAAAAAAGGCATTCTGAAGTGGTCAGAAAAAAACAAGTTTCTGTAAAGAAGTTTTCCCAATAGACCTCCCATGATCTTCCCAGGAGAGGGTAATGCTGATAGTGATACCGAGCATAGATATTAAGGACTTCATAGGGATAGTTGTATCGGACATTATCATATCAGAGATTGTGAGATACGCCTTCCTGAAGAAAATATAAGCTTGAGTTTTGGTTCCATGGAACTCTAGTTGATTATCAGATCATTATTCCGAAGTTCTTGCCAGATCTTCATTTATTGCACCACCTTGTCTATGGACCTTCGGCTTCATTGGTTGATATAGGGGCTCTAGAGGAGGAAGCGGTATAAAGCTGTGGACGGAATAGTAAGTCACTTCTAACAGATCGTTGATATGGAGCAGAAACAAAGTTGATGCAGAGGCAGATCCATGTGGAACACCAGCGTTGATAGCCATTGCAAACGAGGCTCCATCGAACCGCCACATCGAGTGATCTATCTGGGATAAAATTCGGTATGAACTAAGTTAGGGCGGCAAACCATACTACGGAAGTTTCCCAAGAATGGCCTTGGTGCCAGACTCAGACAAATGCTTTGAAGATATATAGTTCTATAGCTAGCAGAGGGCCATGTGGCTCAGTCGTAGAAGCATCGATCTAGATATTAGATGAGCTCGATATTGATTGCTTTAGAGATCACTCAAAGTGGTGTAAGGGTTCTATAATCATTAAGAAGTGTCTTCTTTCCTTTTTTTGAATTGGTTGAAACCTAGCTGCCTTCCAGCTGGAAGGAGATACACCAGGTTTATGAGTGGTGGCAAACTACCTGCAGAGAACTGGAACATTTATCTACAAAAATAGGCGGAATTACTTGTAGCCGTGTTAGATGGACCTATCCCTTGTGGATCCGAAGTAAAATTTGCTTTTTGGCTTATTCTTATAGCGTATTTTAATACCCACTCCAGTACATACATTTTATTAGATGTCAATGAGTACCTTTACAATATTCCAACATGTTTCAAGATGATTTTTCCCTGTGAAGGGCTGCGTATTTCAACCAATTTCTTCCGCTGAATGGATATAGATTTATGTTCCAATATCTCCATGGCTATTTGGTTTAGGGATAGAATTATATGGATACGTTTGTGACAGAATTTGTGACAAGGATTTATAATTCTAAATAGATTAGTTGAATCCTATTACATCGCATACCGCTCAAGGAGTTCAAGTGTAAGAGTAATTTCTATGTAACACGTGTAAGAGAGCCGATTTTCGCAGCGACTCTTTGCGATTACGGCAAATAGAACATGAAGGTAACCAAACCTTAACATACCCTTTTACTAAGACTTTATTCTCTAACCTAAAGTTTTGGTTGAGTTCATTACCGGAAAACATAAAATGTTCACGAAATACCCATTCAGTATGGAATAAATTTTACTGTTGATTCAAGCTTAAATTTTAATCCCAACTATGCTGCTATTCTAAAAACGTGCAATATTCTGCATCATCATTATTGGGAACTAGTATATTCCAGTCAAGTATACACATTTCTCTATAATCCCAATAAATTACTTAAAAATCTGGAAAAGGTAACGTTGCGCGAATAGAGTCGAGAATACTTGAGCGTCTGTATGACTTCTCACTCGGAAAGTCGAGCCTACCCGTTGAAATTTTTTTTCTACCAATTTGCAAAGCATCGAGGTTATTTCCGCTCATTAAATCTGATCGATACATTCCATATAATTAGGTTCTGATAATTTTCCAATTTTAATTTTCAATTCTTTTTCCATATACTGAAATTGATGGTAAATCAAGCATGTTTTCTTGAGTGATTTAACTTACTGACATTGACACATTTTAAAAAACTTCCGTCAGTCGCGAAATTAGCAATTAGCTGAAACGTGCATGACGTCAGGATTCTACTCTTGAACGCGTTTCCTGATAAACTAAATAGAGATTTCGGTCTTCAGAGGTTATGATTCATTCACATATACTAACGCATTCCCGACAATTAACAATAAAGGTGCAAATATTACTTGTATTAAATGTATATTATGACACTGTTTTAAAAGATAAATTAAAATAAACAAAATTTCTTTTTGAAATGGGAGCTGCTCTTGACAGGTTTAAAGTGGCGCAACTTAATAATAGTCGATCCGGACGACCATTATTTTATACAGGGTTCTCAACATTAAATTACTCATTTTGATATTTGATGTGCAAGTAAACGAAGTATATGATTATTTTTTCTTCAGTGGTTTGTAATCACTGCAGTCTTTGGGATTCAATTTGTTGAGCAGGCACCTGTCATAAATCCGTGGTAGTGTCTCGAACGATAATATCCCCAATAGAGGTTTAAAATCTTTGATAAATGAATTTTTTCGAATATTATGAAATCTTCAGGGCAACCATACGCGTTTTCCTTGGAAATCTTAGTTATTCCAACAAGATGGAGCCACAGGTCACACAGTAACATGAGAAATATACGAGATTTTTTCAAAAAATTTTTCAACGCCCACATAACTTCTTCGCCTTGCCCCCGAGGTCATCCGACCTAACGGAACCCAATTTTATTCCGTGAGGGTATTTGATGGGAAACATCTTTTATATATTGTCCGAAAACAATTTAGGAGCTGGGAAGCCGCATTTGTGGGAATAAATATGAATTTGCTTCACAGGGGCACAATTTTGCATTCAGAATTGAACGTTCTGTTGAAGTTGATGGTGGTCATTTAGAATACGTGATTTTCAAAAATAGAACCTATATTCAAGTAGTAATAATAGATCACAAATAGTTACCTAAACATTACAGGAATAAAGGGTTTTCTTACTCAGCTTAGAAGGAACATTAAAATGAACTAATTGACTTACCTAGAGCGATAGCCACTTGGGAGATTGGAGAGGTGTAAACCGGCCTTTTGATACTTTTCACTCCACGGTTGAAAATTCTGGAGATTCGATTCGTCTTGGTAAAAATGGCACTGTAGCATACACTCAGACATAGTCCTAGTCCAACTCTCATCACTGCGCAAGTTTCTACTGTTGGTTTGGCCAATATTATGAACGACATAGAATAACAACACAAAACACCGCTAAGGAGAACGTAGCATAATTCTCTGCCGGATGCCATTATTACTGGGGTCTTGTTATAACGGATGAAAACGCATGTAGTAAATATTGTACAGATTATACCAAAAGAGCTGAAAACTAATGGCACAAGTGCCCAAGGACTCAGCCAATCGATCACTTGTGCTTTTATTTTGACACAGCTAGTTTTGTTTTTATTAGGAGCCCATCCATTGCCACATGATTTGCAGGAATCATTGAAGACATAAGCATCTTCACGGCAGGAAACACATGCCCAACAGCATTGGTCCTAAAAACAAATTAACATGAATAAAAGAATGATAAATTTAATTATTACTGTGAAGATTTAATGGTACAGTTCCGATCTTCAAAGTTTATCACATAATTCCAACCTAATTCAGCCGGTATCAGTCGAATATTTTTGAATTTGAAGCAAAGACGTTTTGACAAATACGGGAGAATAAAACTAGATATATACCTTGTATGTGAAAATATCAACTATTATGTTGATCAGATAAATGTACGAACTCACCTGGTTGTTTAATCTAGTAACTGAACGAAATGATAACATTTTCTAAGGCGTTCTAATGATGAATAATTAAAAAGGAATGCAATTACTTAATCTTAATGCTCTCTGGTTAGCTTGCGTATAAAATAACATTTCAAGTTACCTGGTAGTTTCTTATATGGCCAGAGGGGCAAGCTTCACTGCAAATTGATTTTGGCATTTCATCGCTGTCTCTCCACAGTATTCGGCTCAAATTCAGATTCAATCTGGAAAAATATCACATATTCAGCTCAAGTTTCAATTAATTCAAATAATTGAAATTAGTGTTCTCTTCAATATTCATAAATGTTCGGATGAAGTATTCATCTTGAAATAGTTTTGTATCCTCTATTTATAGTAGAAGCTGTGACGAAGTTAAACCAGGACACGTCGTGCAAAGTGACTGCAAATTACATATCTAAATTTAGCTAAATTGCGAGTTTAGTATAAGATTTATAAATTAGGCCCACAAAGAATTGTTAAATCGATAACATCATTAATAGGATAATATAACACCTTTCACAATTTCCTCAGCTCTTCAGTAATTTGATCTAAAGCTTCATATCACATCTCCAATTTCGCCAATGTGTTTATCAGAACAAATGTTGTTAAGGAATATGCAACGCTGACTATAATTGGTTTATATTGGCGTTGTAAGATGGCAACCTCAATACTCGACTACTAGTTTCTTGGAGCAATTAGCCTACGTAATGGGTTGTTTTGGATACATTCGGAGTACTTCCAGATAAGTGAAGGGAAACATTTTTCAAATTCTTGTCATCCATCAGAAAGCACTGCTTTTGGCTGTATTGAGCTGGTTTTGCTTTAGCATTTGTCACATGATAACGTGTACTGAATCGAGAAGGATGAGAGGGTCGAGCGTTCGATCGAAGTTTATAAAGCAGTCAGAGCCACAACGTGAGCAGTGTAATGCATGAAAGATAAAGTTTCCACTTTTCGCGCGCAGGTCGTACTTTCGCACTGCATAAAGGTTAGAGTAAAAGGGTCAAATACATGATCAAGAGCTCATTTGACGCTTATCAGCTGCTCTATGAACTTGTAATTCCCCAAATTACGGAACAGCTGAAACGAGAGGAGATATTCAAGAAAGAAGAAAACTCACCCACGATGTAAAGACAGATTTTGACTCTCAACCCACCGTTACGAACAACTTTACTCTTGAGAATTTGTATTTGCCAACGTATCCTTGGGAGATAGGAAATAAAATTTAAATCATCCCTGAATCCGAGACTACGGCTAAGCATGCATGCAATCAAACCCTCGTAGTTTCATTGGTGGCAGTCTCTTTGTAATTTTTGCTTTATTTTCTATAATTGAATAATCGCGATTCAGCAGCGAGAGGTTTTCCTTCAATCTGATAGTTGCAATCATCTGTTGTTACATAAATTAGCTGGTCCATAGTACCTCAAGATTTACTTTTAATCAATCGCCTTGTTATTGAAATGAATTTTGCTTCGCTTACCGCTACGAAACATTGAATCGTCAGCAGTTTTAATAACAAGTTCATGGATATAAATTAGGAATATAAGGCAATCTATCGAATTTATTCTGAATGATTATTTCAATCATTGTATATGTGTTTCCGAGCAAAACATCTAATATAATATGTTAAACTAAAACGAGTTTATGCATTTCTTTTTATATTTTGACTACGTGAGCAAAACCTATAATATTCGAAAAACATCGTGTGAGCCAGCATTTTATAATAACGGGCAAATTGGATCATATTATGATTTTTATTATTTGAAATTGAAGAGAGAGATACTACTACAGAGCAAAGCATAAAATTATTGAAGACACTGTACTAAATGTAATCCTTTACTAAGATTTATTAATATTTAATACACACAAAAGAATATATATAATATCAATGAAAGTAAATATATACGAATAACTAATTGAAGACAACAATAATAAAACATCACCTATTCGATTAGATAAAGCTTTCAGTATTCCAGCATCAATAAATTTTATATTTTGATTTTTATTTCATATAGACATATCCATAAATTGAATTGTGAATGCTTGATTTAGATTTATTATTTATTACCACTAGTGTGCGTTCAGCAGGACTCGATACACATTTTTCCAGGACGTGAATTTTGGATACATTGAATAATAATTGTCCACCAATTTTGAATTTGGGCTAGAGCTATATTGAGGTTTCTCATGACTTTATCAAACCACATACTTGACTCTTTTATAATCAATATACGTTATTTTGTGCCGTTACGATTCAAGTAAGAACAACATGACGATGAAGCCCATATTGGTGCATATAATTGGCGATATATAACTGCTTCGATATCATAATAATTTGAATATCTTAAAAGGAAGGCCAAAATTGCTTCCTATAACGCTCTCCGTTGAAATACTTCCCAGATATTAAATTCCTCTGTGTTATTGCCTGAGATTTGAATGCTGAAAAACAAAATCCGGGTGTGACGTTCATAATATTTACTTCGAGCAAAATAATACAGAAGCAGGAGCGATCAGTTAGAGAGGTAATAAATCTCAATGTCTGGAAAATAATACAAAATCTTGAATTGAATTTCATATAATTATCTCTGAATTGAACTGAATAAAAAAGAAAAAGAAAGAAGACTATCACGATCTAGTTAGTATTGCCTGGTACTGATAAAATATCTTTTGTTCCGTTCAAGCCTATGTATGCTTATTTTCATCTTGCTACTAGAAGAATCCGTAGGGGTTGAAAATTGTGTTTAGTCTGATGTATCAACACTCATACTCAATTCAGAAGTTACTGCACATCTTGATATCAATCTTTGACAGGATATCAAACAGGTACATCTAGAGAGACTATTCTTCGAAATAAGCACAAAGACTTACGGCATTCGAGAAGAACTCAAGGAAGAAGTGTACAGAAAAGATCCGATTACGAGGTAAAACTACAGGGATTGAGGCAAACAAACTTCTGGGAAACCATAACCTGAAAATCTAATCAATGCAGTGCTTTGAAGCGGTTTTGTTGGCTTCTTGAATGCTGTATGTCTTAACTCAGATTATGATGATTATAATTCTACAGCCTGCCTGTACATTTTGCTAACTATGTCAGTATTCTGGGATAAGCATTATGTCGATCTAATGAACAAATAATGTACTGAACAATTGATTAGTTTGGATCCAGATTTTCGCTTTCCCGTTTGAGCTAATTTTGAATCAATGTTTCTTCAGGATATTGTGAAAAATATATCTTCTACGAATATATTTTCATATCAGTCGCGAGAATAATTACATTTCAAAATAGGACTTTGAAGTATGTATGTCTATTAAAGATTACGTATAGAGGGCCGAGATAGTCTGCAAAGGTCTTTAACCGCTTACATAAGTTGAAAATGATTTGTGCAAAATGCAATTAACTACAAGTTCTTGTTTTGTTCTCTGAGAATTGCGACATTAATTTTGTTGAGAGCTGTTGTTAATAGGACAGTTTCTATTTGATACTTTCTTGCAATATCCAAGTCAAGATAATAAAGAGAAAACCATCCACCTTCTATTTTTATTAGTGTTTCATTAATTTGGGTAGCACATTAACGCTGACGCTGAAATTTGTTTCATACAACCTTTACTACGGTTCATATCATCACCTCTTTCAGTAAAAAGCAAAATGCCTTAGCAGACGCTTCATGAATTCCTGCCTTTGAACTAGTTATATTTGAACGTTCAAATAATTGATTCAATTTTGGCAGCTAATTGTGCTATCAAGGTGAAAACACAACAATTTGCAGTTCTAAACTATCAGTAAAATCCGGTAATTTCAATTCATCCCACCGTTGGAAAGGAAGAAATGTTAACATTCCTTGATGTTAGAAGAAATCGTTCAATACGATTTTGCAGGTTGACTTTTAAATATTCGATGCGATGTCGTAGCACTTCAGAAAAGTATTGCCAATTAGACATTTCATTTCTACCGCGATGATATACAAAATTGTGATCCAAGCTAGAAACATTTCAAGTAGTTATATTTACACCACAAAACTGTAAATCATGAAAAATTGTTTTTTGCACTTATGTCCTGAGTTGATCATTTCATCAAATATTATTATAGTACATCGGAAAATATAATACCATATCAAAGAATTTTAAGGAATGACGTTGGCCTTCCAATTCACAAATATCGGGTTTTCGCTACACTTTCACATACACTTTACATATGAGGAGTTCAGTAAAATACTTTTTAAATGTATGAAAAACCTTAATTTGTTAATTCTAGATAGTTAATCTAGTAGATAGCTATCTAACAATTAATGTCATTTCTAATTTGAGTTTCTATAAAACCATGAGATTCTTGTGCGTTATTTTTGTACAATGACGCAACATAACTTGTTTTTAGACAACAAGGAATATATTTCCAAAGTATTACCCATTCTTAACTGAATATATACTAATACCAGTAATTTTGGTTGAGGGTGTCTCAAGTTGCGTAATTTGGGTTGGATAGCTTACGGTTATCTCAATAAAAACATTTATTTCAACTATTTTAGGCTGAAGAATATGATATCTCACTGACTTACTTCACTTTCCATGAACCAATCTGTCTATAATCATATTTTCCATCTTGATGGTATTGGTATTGATAGATGTTATAGTGTCCGAAAGCATCGCCATCTACATTGAATCGCACTTCTGTTCTTTGTCGGCCTGGAGGAAGAAAAATGAAAAATAAATTGAAACTGACATGATACAATGGTTGTTTCGTCTTTGGCTAGGATCTACAAACTCTTATGAATTTGAAATACTATTCAAAAACACTTATGTTTTGGCAGAAACGCCAAATATAGTATTATGATTCCATTGAGATCGGCAAATTCATCCCACAATAGTAATTCTCCATGAATGGTCGTACTTTATTTCCTCATATGTAGGAAAATTCCACATCCTTGGCCTGAGGATGAGATCGAAATAACAGTGCAAGTAACTGAAAAGAAGCTTACTAATCTATTATTAGTCTTACCTGGTTTTTGACAGTGCAATGCAATGATGAAGTATACAGTGTGAGTCAGTTTTAATATCAATCAATAGAAGACATCATCTCGAAAAGTTTAGTCTAGATGGATTCAAAAAGGCTGTCAACGGATATTTCTGCGAACATGATACGTATATTGGGGGAAGTAACAATTGCATGTATATACCACCGAGATATTTTAAAGTAAGAAATAATCCCCTACTAATATTAATAGATTCTCTCTTATAAGCCCTTCATGATATCCCAGATGTCCTCGATATTATGAACATAATTCCTATTCAGTATTTTCAATCGCCTAATGAATAGAAAATAGTACGAGCGCGAAACTGCGATACTCAACACTGTCATAGCTGTAGAGCCCGAGTCGGAATAAGACTTTTGTAATTCAATAATACAACATACCAATGAAAGAAACATTTCTAAGATATTTCAGAAGTTGTATCCCCAAAGGGGCCGGTTTCAGTTCATCGCAGAAATAAAATGGGTCTGCTCCACATTGGTCCGCTATAATGTCATGAACTGCATGAGCCGCAGCGTATACAGCGTCCACTAAAACAAATAAAAATAATATTGTTATTGCTCCCTTCATAACTTAAATAACCTTTTGTACACGTTTCTACTTCTAGAAATAGAGGACGACGTATTTTATGTGACCACAACTTGTGATGCTCTTTCATCTTTCTGGATCAAACTTTCCAGTTGTAATTGAAATGTGGTATTCCATATTACTTTTAATTAAAATGGTAGATAAACTACCTCAATTTTCAATTGAAATTTGTATTCACATACGAAATATTCTGGAAACAAAAGCAAGCAAATTCGTTGAAGTTTTTGCATGGTTAATTAACAGCCTCCTCCTGCTACTCACTCCAATAGTACCTACAGATTTTTATGACACATAATGTATGAACAATGTAGAGGAGCTGAGGAATTCTCATTTATATTTGCTTCTAAATATGATTATACGAATTCCGCATGAGTTATTCATTGATGTAACCGGTTTCGCGATTGAATCAAAAGAACGCCTTGACACCTTATAGTTCAGGCAATAAGTACGGAAAAAGACCGTAATAAAAAAAAATATATAGTAATCTAGAATTTCAAATTTTTTTTTGCATTTTGTTCCGAATACCCCATAGATCATTCACGACTATCAAGACCGCTGGGGTCAACCTTCCTACCCCCTCAAAACAGGGTTTCAACCCCCCAGAGGAGCATTCTTATAAAAACAGTCCAAAATTAATGAATTAGGAGCCGAAAATGACCCCTAGTATGTTTTTTGGGTCGCTGATCACGATTCCGCAGTTAATTTTTTCGGGAAACTCCCTCCAGATGGGAAATTTGGAAAATAATATATAGTTTATAATTTTGTGGCAAAAACTACCTCTAGTAGGTTTTTTGGGTCGCTGATCACGATTCCGCAATTTATATTTTACCCAAAAAACTCTTTCCAGATGGAAAATTCGGGAAATTTGAGATTTTCCTGAGACGGTTATGAATAATAAAGTATAATTTTGTTGCAAAAATGACATCTAGTTGGTACTTTGGGTAGCTGATCACGATTCCGCAGTTATTTTTCCCAAAAAACTCTTTCCAGATGGAAAATTCGGGAAATTTGAGATTTTCTTGAGATGGTTATGAATAATAAAGTATAAAATTGTTTTGCAAAAATGACATCTAGTTGGTATTTTGGGTAGCTGATCACGATTCCGCCAAAAAACTCTCTCCAGATGGAAAATCTCAAATTTCCCATCTGGAGGGAGTTTTCCGAGAAAACTAACAGCGGAATCGTGATCAGCTACCCAAAAGCATACTAGGGGTCATTTTTATAATAAAATTATACTTTATTCTTCATAACCACCTCAGTAAAATCTCAAATTTCCCGAATTTTCCATCTGGAGAGTTTTTCGGGAAAAATAACAGCGGAATCGTGATCAACGACCCAAAAAACCTACTAGAAGTCATTTTTGCAACCAAATTATACCTTATTATTCATAACCGTCTCAGGAAAATCTCAAATTTCCTGAATTTTCCATCTGGAAAGAATTTTTCGGGAAAAATAACAGCGGAATCTTGATCAGCGAACCAAAAAACCTACTAGAGGTAACTTTTGCAACAAAATCATAAATTATATATTATTTTCCAAATTTCCCATCTGGAGGGAGTTTCTCGAGAAAACTAACTGCGGAATCGTGATCAGCGACCCAAAAAACATATTAGGGGTCATTTTCGTCTCCTAATTCATTAATTTTGGACTGTTTTTATAAGAATGCTCCTCTGGGGGTTGAAACCCCGTTTTGAGGGGGTAGGAAGGTCGACCCCCGCGGTCTTGATAGTCGTGAATGATCTATGGGGTATTAGGAACAAAATGCAAAAAAAAATTTGAAATTCTAGCTTACTATATTTTTTTTTCTGCTTCGTTGCCTGGACTATTAGCGAAATCAAACTTCAACAGATCGCAACTCATTATCGGAATCCGCTCTTACATATTTCAAATATGCGATAGACGTAACAGGTTTGATGGTAGATTCCACTTAATATTGGCCACATACAGAATAGAGCGTAGAAAATTTGATACGTACACAAAAGTGGAAAACAAACTGGGGACGGGAACAACAATACACCAAAATGTATTACTTAATCAAATAAGATTTTCATTTCATCGGATGTCTCCTCTGGCCATCTAGAGTACAGTTATTGGCAGTTATATAAGAAACGAATATCAAATAATTTTGTTGATGTTGCACAATGAATAAATTCTATTGTTCTGAAGTTTTCAATGCTGGGTCAATGTTTGACGACAAGTTATTTGTATTCTATCTTGTTATTTTTGAAAGTGTTCACACTTTTCAAGGCGGCCGGAATGTTTAAGCATAATGCCGGTTTTTATTAGTATGTAGTTTGTCACACTGTTTTTTTATTTGCAACCGTGGCAGCATTGGCTTGATATAGTTTCTAATAGATAGCAGGACAGGGAGTTGTTTTTATGTAACTAAGGATATGAAACAAGTTTGTTTATATATTTTATGTATTGATATGGAGTTCGAGAATTAAATTATGAAAACGTCAAGTATTTCTTATATGGAACCAATTACCACAAAGAAAGAAATACACTCCACTTATAAGAAGGTAGTCCTTAACAACAAGAGTAACCGAAATTACTCAGAAATTGTAGGATAAGTGTTCCCAAGACAGAAATTAACTAGATTAATTATAGAGATACCGCGACACATTGCGATTTGAATCTTCTATGAAGTTGTAAGAAATGGTTTTAAAGACAAACGTTATTTCAAATATGCTAATGAATGCTAAGAAATTTTAATCTTTCTTTTTTTGCGTTACAAATAACAGTGACTTTATATTATTAGAAAATGGAGCTTTTGAAAATGCCTAATTAAATTAGTCAGTCTGATGTTTTAAGTTGATTAAAATCTAAGACCAACCACTTCCTTCCATGTTCATTCGATTCAATTTTATAGTAGGAAGCGATAAGAACTGCTATATTAAAGCCATAAAGGTTAATTTTAGTACGAGTTGAGAGCCGTTTTTGAAAGTATAATGTAATTTATAAAATTGCGGATGCCTCAAATTTTCAGATTCTAAGGGCTGGTTAATTCGTAACATACGTTCTTAACAATTGAATAAATAAAACTATCAAGAATACCTAGATTATTATTACGTCATTTTGATGCATTCATCCGACCACCATATTTCCTACTTACAAAAGAATTATTATAAATTAATTCAACTGTGAGTCAGGATTTATTGTTCGTTCGTGTGACAGTTTATCACGGTGCAAATTTTTCTTACATCTAAAAAACGTAAAGTACTATCATAAATACAATAATTCCGATAAAACAATGGTTTCGCCTGGCGCATCCACCAGCTTGTAAACACATAATTCACGACCTAAGGTTAGAAATATCGAGATTCCATTTTGCTGGCATTACGTATTTACCATTTTACTCTACAGATCGCATGACTTGGATCACCTGCTGCTCGAAAATGGTCAGCTATTAAAAAATGTTTTGGGATATTCCCAGCTTTGCGCCCTATAAATTTGTGAGAAGTGAGGATTGGATCTTCCCGGCCCCTTCTACGGATCTGAAAGTCACGATGGGACTTGTTCAAATATAACTCTACATCAAAATACTCCGCATTGGTTTGTTAGTTTGAACGAGTAGGTCGGTGGGTATGTGAGATACAAATCCATTTTATTCTATATTTATTAATTTTTAAATGTTAATTTTTAGTAATATATACTTTTTTTTTTACACATTCAAACCTGGTGGGGGCTGCTGCGAGCTCCGACGACATCGCAGCAGTCGCGCCAGAAAAACCTGAAAAGGTGGTTACCCGAAGCTACTCCTCCCCACCGGTCGGTAAGTAGCTTAAGGTTCCTGAATCATGTGCCCTAAGTATTCGAATTGAACCCAGAATGACTGCCTTTTGCATCTGGTCTATCAAGATCTGCGCCGAGTTCTACCAGGCCGGAATGATCCTCAAGTTTGAACGCAGCGAAGACCGAATTCCGCCCAAAACACCGATGATCAGAACCACTAATACGACCTTGTGGCCTGGGTATAGCGTGCGGAGCTCGGACAAGAGATCTTGATATTTTGTCCATTTTTCCTCCTCTTTCAAGACTATGTTCTTCTCTGCCGGAGCAGAGAATTCGATGACATACATAGTCTTGATTAGTTTATCGAGGAGGACAACGTCAGGCTTATTTGCTTGTATGGACCTGACGGTCGGAAACGCGTAATTCCAGAAGATCTGGCATTTTTCGTTTCCGAAAACGGACTCAATATCTCCTGGCATGTAAGGCAGCACCGGCTCTTGGTCTATTCCGAACGAGTACCTTAGATGGTAATACAGCACCCGTAGGGCCGCATTATGGCGATGGGTGTACGCCGAGGCCGCTTTTGCCGGACATGCCGACAGAAAGTGGAAAAGCGTCTCAGGCGCCTTTCTACAGGCCCTGCAGTTGACATCAGGGACCTGCACACCCATCACATTGCGGCGATAGACCAAGGTGTTAATTACGCCATCTTGGCAAGCTGCGGTAAATCCCTCAGTCTCGAATGTAAGCCCGACTGACCTTAGGTAGCCGAAGGTCAGCCTTAGCCGAGCGTTTCGATGTTTCGATAGAAAACACCGTGTATCGGCTTGTCAACATCCTGCCTGAGCGTAAGATCTTGCTCCGCGGCATGTATCTGGGCTTTCAGGCGAGAAGGTAGGAGCTCGAGGTTGCCCTCTAGTCGGCCTTCTCGACTGATCTGAAATTCGAGACCAAGTTCTTCCGCAGCTTTTTGTGTTGCCTTAACGATAAATGCCCCCACTCCGGCCAATTCGTGACTTTTAACAAGGCACAGGAGGGGGTCCGAGCTCCTAAGAACTTTACAAGCTATACTCAGAACCACACTTCGATGCAGATCCTCCAGACTGAGGAGTCCCCTACCTCCCCGATGACGTGGGAGATAAATGCGGGAAACAGACGATCTAGGATGCAAACTATGATGGATATGCATCATTTTCCGGGTGTCTTTATCGAGTCTATGCAGCTCATCGACCGTCCATTTCACCACTCCAAAAGAGTGGAGCAGGACTGGAACAACAAGCATATTTGTTTCAGACAACTTGTTCCCACTCGAAAGTTCGAAAGACCAAATCTTTCGAACAAGGTTTCTGTATTTGCCGCGGAGAGCCACCTTTACCTGGGAAGCGTCATAATTAGGACGCTGTTCAATTCCCAGGTATCGATAGGTCTCTCCAGCATCGAGGTGTTTAAAGATGCTTCCGTCGGCAATATGCATATTCTCGTACACTTCCGGAGATCGTCCTCTCCTCAAATGAAACACTGCGCATTTGTCCAATCCCAACTCCATGCCTACGGCTCGTGTATATTCCTGTACCACATTGAGAGATTGATGGAGGATCTTCTCCCCAGAGGCATACAGTTTCAAATCATCCACGTAAAATAAATGGGTGATCTGATGCCTCCGGTCGTTCGGTGGTCCAGAGTAATATCCACGAGTCCGTCTTGAAGCAATGGAGACCGGCAGCAGTCAGATATTGAACAAGAGGGGACTCAAGGAGTCCCTATATATATATATATATATATATATATATATATATATATATATATATATATATATATATATATATATATATATATATATATATATATGTTTCTTCTTAGGTTCTCGCGGACGTAATGTGTAGAACTGGATTCTCGGGTATTGATCCGCGTTGTGTGGTTTCGGTCCTCAAAAGGACCAATTTCACGACGTTTCGGCAAAGTCGCATTTGCCATCTTCAGGTGATTCGACCGTAGAGTCTGGAAAATCTAGGCGAACTGACGCTTACTTGGAGGGACAGGTATTTATATCCCCCGTTATGCTTGACCTTTGGACTTTCGAACTATTTCACGCTTGGTTGATTTCTACGTGTTTGGCTCCGAGTGACACGTTTGGATGAAGTCATTGCGACGCTGGAATCAGCCGGAAAGTTTCCGTGACCTGTTGCACGTGCACTGGATACCACGTTCTCTCTTGTTTTTGGTTGTATCTTCCGACTTTCTAAAGCGGGTTTCCATGTTGCTGGTAATCTTAGTCCGTCATCTCGTTTGTTAAGACTATGTGGACGTTTCTCGATCTCTATTGCCTCCCTGGTTATTTTGGTGTAGAAGTGTTCAAACTATCACCTAGTATGTGGATAGTAGTAGTAGTAGTAATTTATTGAGCCAAAACAATACATAGAAACTACATTTGTGGCATGTCAAATCAAGTTATAGTTCTAGTATCCTCCAGTAAAAACGATATTAAAGATTTGATTTCTATCGCTGATAACATTTGGGATGTTACACAAACTAATTCCAACATTTCTATAATTGCTTCTCTCTCATCTACTTCATAAGACATTGTAAATCTTTCCAAAATTATTTCAGATTTAACGCTCACAGTAGCTGAGGTAAAAAACGGAGTATATTCATTAAAACATCAGAAAAATCAGAATGAATCAGAAAATAGAAGTAGATTACCAAATTTTTAAATTTTTCAATCAAAATTCACAGAACCAAAAAACTTGTTGGTATCATACAAAATATGAAGACGAAGCTGAGGAATGTATCAAACCTTGCGCTTATAAACAAGCTTCAAGTCAGTAACGCCTAGTATTTTAAAGGCTGATATTAGGCACGTTAACACAAGTCGTCTATTTATCACTGATACGAATAATCAGATTAAATTTTCAATTGATACGGGAGCTGATGTTCCATGCATTGCACATAGAATGGTGAAAACAGTCAGTAGCAAATCTAATTATACTTTGTCTGCAGCTAACGGTTCCTCAATTTCCACATATGGTTCTAAATTATTAACCGTGAATTTCAATTTAAGACGAAATTTTACTTTCCCCTTTACTATTGCTTCCGTTGACAGACCAATTATCGATGTCGATTTTTTTATCAACATTCAACTTGACAGGTGATATAAAAAACAAAAAACTAATTGATTCAATAACAAATTTATCAATTAACTGCGTAATCAAATCTATTGAATAACCAAATCCTTGCGATTTATACAATTGCAACGCAAATTCGTTTTCGTTACACAAAATCGAAAAGGCATTGCACAGATCTTATGAAACTCCTTATGAAGTTTTAGATAGATCGGGCAAATTTTTTAAAAGTTCGATCAACAATTCTTCCAAATTCATTTCAATAGATGAACTTAAGCCTGCTCATATTGAATGTTCTATACCATCACGACATAGCGGAAGAAAAAGGTAACTTTTTCTTTATGATTCATTATCTATGAATATTGTGAGATACAAATCCATTTTATTCTATGTTTATTAATTTTTTAATTTTAGTTTTTATTAATACATATATATCAAGATACATAACATTCATTATCAACAAAACTTTTAGAACAAAATAGAATTATAATCCACGAGAACCAAAAATAAAGTTTTGTGAAAAGGATTTTATTCTGTTGTACGTGACCACTACATGTATATGCCCCGCGGTTACAGCAGAATCTGGACTTATGCACGATCCTAGCTGAAGTACACGCAGCCGGAATTTATTCGTGCATACCTGAAGTTGAATTTCCAGATTTCCTACGTGCTCACGTCACCCTCTTCCAGTCAGGGAACTGTACATTCCGGACTTGTGCCCTGGAAATTTTGAGATTAAATCACCGTGGTAGACGAAATCGTATCTACACCGACATTCGGAAAAGTTCTAGGCTTATTTTAGAGAACAACGTCGCCTAGCTGAATTAACTGAAGGGAACAAATTTCAGCTAGAGCGAGTAACCGTCCACTCTGGCGTGAAATGGTATGACGTGACCGATGAATTGGCGAAACGTGGTTCCCTAGAAGCTCCGCTCCCTCAAAGATTTACTGGACACTGGAGTGGTACGGTGCTCCTGGTATGAGGGAAGCGAAACTTCACATTGCGTAGTTCACACCATCTCCCCATAAGCAGAACAGACATAAAACTGGTAACAGGACTTGTTACAAGTTACTGTCTCCGGAACGCACATCTAAGCATAATGGGCATTTTTGATGACGCAAATTGTAGTAGATGCGGAGAGGTGGACGAAACTGTTACTCACATCTCAGCATTGGCTTCTTTTAGGCAGAAATATTTCGGTAACATGCACACACTGCCTGCAGCAGTATTCTCGCCCTTGTTGCCTGAGGCCTGCTGGAATGAGCCTTATTACAAGGGGCGCTCAATGAACCCAATCGAGCTGGCTATATGAAATGCACTAGTCCGCTCTTGTTTTGAATGATTGATTGATCGATTCATCCGCGATAGCAAACGAGAGTAGATAATTCTTCAACGATATTAATAAGTTCAAGATTTTTATCTGACAGTTGAGTTAGTACTAAATATTCGGCGACATCCTGCGTTTAGATTAACTATGAGTGAGAGATGCATAATGTGTAATTCGAGTGAATATTATTCCAAAAAATCTGGTATATACGCACACGGGCTATTAGTTTATTATTAACTAGTTATGACTAACAATACATGGAATGTAAACATAAACAATAAGAATGTAGCAGTACGTACTTACCAAAATCTTGATATTGTTTATTTTACAGTGTGAGGTATGACGTTATACGACCTGTAAATAGTTATTCGATATATTTTCATATACTATAAACTAGAAATATTTCCGGGATAGGGTATACCCAGATCAAATTATATCCTCGCTATGCATTATATATTGACAGAGGATGCTTTATGCAAAATACGTCACCTCCCAGTCAGATGAATATCTATCGAAGAATATCTGTAGCTACATTTCCACATCACATGGGAGAGGAAAGAGGAAAATCATGCAGTTATCTGTCATTATTTTCTCAGTATTTCAAATTAAATGAGTGACATCGATACCATACCGATTGAGAGTATATGATACCAGAATTGCGTGTTTTCGTTATACCGGTGCTTCATTCTGTTTAGATCAACTTCATGATAATTCTGGGCTGAATCCAAGCTATACAAATTCAGAATATACTGCTATTTATATACCCCTCATGAATAAAATGTAAATCACGGCTTGAAGAATACTGGAAAACTGACATCGCCTTAAAAATTTAAAAAAATTCGTTTAAATCAAATTTAAATTCCGTTGCTACTTTAAAGCCACTTGAGGTCGTCACCTTGGACTTGAATATTCTACGTTCCTCTTATGTATGTCTCTAATCCATTAGAAATCATATTTCGAGTTCATTCGTAAGTAGAAAAATAATACTTCGGTTAGTTAGGCAATTAGAAGGATCTTTACACAAACTTAAATTGTAAATTCTTGTATTACGTATGCTTTATTCAAAATCATGACTGTCATGATTTTTAATTCATATTCTGAGGCATATATTCACCTTCGATAGGAAATAGTAAACTACAGTGAATATCAAGATCTGTAATAGGATACTATAGAACACAAGTTGAAAATACAACAAAATGACATGCGAAAACTTGAAACTTACCAACAAACGGAACTAGTCCTTCTTGTTCGTAATCCGAAATTGTCTCTTGACCCGTGCATTTCCGTTTAGAGTTGCCAAAACTGCATTTGTTATGTTGGCTCCAGAATTCTCTGAACCAAGCATTCCTGCAGTTGACAACTTGCCCTGAATATGAACTATGGGGTGTATTTATTTCGGAGGTAGCGTTGCATGCATCTATATCCATTCTTGGTCGTAAAGACATATAATATTCATCGAACTCTGGAAAATATAAGCTCATTAGTGATGCATCACTGGTATTCGACACTTCGTGATCTCAGGCTTACTTACACCAAAATGTTAGTATGGGAAATCGTTATTTCCTGGAATAACATGAATTTCAAATTTGCCAAAATCGTCAAAAATAGATCGTTTTTTTTTGCCTGAACTTGATGCTGAATATCTTGAGAGAACTCAGTCTTCATGGCGCGACTCGTATCAGACGAAAAATCTTGAAGAACATCGTCATGAATTTCAATGTTCATAAAAAACAAAATACGTTTTCTACCGACCTGAATATTTATCTCAAGGGTAAGCAAATTGAATTTTACTAATCATTATATACGAAGATCTTGTCATTTGGAACGAGTCTGACGCATTATACAGGGTGGCAGGTTCAGCCTGCCAAACTTCACCAGCGGCTTCTACGAATAAAAATAGGAAAATAAGTTCAAATGAGCATGGGTCGAAAAATGGCTCAAGATGTTATTTTCTGAATATTTCCGAAACGGCATGTGATAGAATGATGCTATTTGGTACAAGAGCCAAAGTCTCTATAGTCAATGAAGAGAATAGAAAATAATTTCCAAATTTCATTCAGTAGTGTATAAAACAGTTTGAGGGTGAGTTAAATTCAGCTTTTTCGACGATTTAGTCTCGAATTATGAATATTTGGACCTTTTTACAAAATAATACTCTTGTTCCGTATCTATCAAATGTACCATTTTCGAGTAAAATCGATTTAAAAATATTGTTACATCCCACAAATTATACACATCATTACAATGTTAAATCATAGTGGCTATGGAAAAAATAAATTACGCGTTAGTTTCTTTGACATTTGGTGACACACACGTTCCGAGGCCGCTGAGCGGGAATATCGAAGACGTTTCTTAAGAGAAGAATATCTGGGCGACAAGTACTTGTTGATATTCATAGAAATTTGAGTGATCAAGGCAAGTCCGTGGACAGGGAAAACTTTTAAGAGAACATAACATGGACAATATTCTCAATGTCTTTCCAACCAGAAATACGAACGCGCCTAGGGCAACAGTAATGAGAAATGTGAGTACACAACTGGTGAATAAAATACCAAATTGATTGATTTTAGATACGAAAGCCTCAATACTCTGCCTCCTGCATAATAATCTGGACATTCTTTTGGAAGATGTTCCTCTGAATGTACGGCAAAACATGTACTATCAACACGGCAGGGCTACAACACAATATTGACAGCACGTTACGACATGGTTAAGTGAAAATTTTCCTAAAAGGTGGATAAGCCCTAATGTTCCTATTCTTTGGCCACCCGGATCACCGGACCTCAATCCTCTTGATTATCATTTAAAGGGTCATATGACAGGGTTGGTTCATGAAACTGAGGCAAAGACGCAGGAAGAATTACTTCGACGAATAGAGTTGGCAGCAAATGAACAAATTTTGAGTGCCACAAGCGCTATAAGTCGTCGAGCGAGAATGTGCATTGAAAAAAATGGAAATTTATTTGAACGACTTCTGTGAATATTGAGATTTTACAACATATTTCATAGTTTTTGTCTTGTAAATTTGGCTTATTAAATATTGATATTGCTTATTTTGTTCTAACTGCTTATGATTCGTTGATCAATCAAATTATCAAGCAGATCCTATCCGACCATTCAAGCATAACATGAACAGAACTTTTGCATTCATTTTACTGGAAAACGATTTTTCATCAATATTGCAAAGAGAGCTCATTTTTGTTGAACATTTTTCCTATAATTTCAGAATCAAGAAGTCACACATACAGAAAAACTGGGGTGTTTTATATCTCACGCGCCCGTATGAAATTGTTCGTTGCGACAAAAGTAATTTACACTAGGATTTAATTCAGCAATATTGTGTTTAATTGGTGGGATGTAACAATATTTTTAAATCGATTTTACTCGCAAATGGTACATCCGATCGATACGTACTCTTATTTTTATCTTTTCTTCTAGTTCCAATTTGGAAGATTATTTATCCTTACCATAAACGCTTTAGTGAGTGGAATAAATAAATTGAGCCCATTGTCTAGTTAACGCTAGATAAGGTACTGACGATAGGTGCAATATAAATAAATAAAACACACTTATCTTATCCCATCTTTGTAGAATCTTCAACTATATGAACGAGACAACGAGAGTATGTCTAAGGTTTCTAAATATTTCCATCAAAATTATGGTTTTAATATTCAAACTTCTAAATTTTCAAATTGCTTCTTGAATCTTTTTTGATTATTTTAGCGGAGTAGACGCACTACACCTTGTGATCATTAGACTGAACTTTTTCCAATGGATCTTCTGAAGAAGATCGTCAAATGAAACATGTCAAGTCGAATCAACTAAATTACAAATTTAATGACGAATCTCCAGAAAATTCTTTATAACGCATGACCGGATGATGAAATGCAAAATTATGGAAGTAACAAATGAAATTTGGCAACATTGTTCCGTATCTCGGTAGATATAAGAGGACCGTCTAGTAGATGAACTTGCCCAGGTCATGAACCCTGGAGTTTATTACATATAACACACACGAGTTCGCGTTAATAACATCTGGGGGTGTGAAATGAAATAAATTCCTACCTCATAAACAGGAGGAGCAGGGAAAAGTTCAAGGCACAACAATATACGGAATAATACTGCTCAATAAGTGATGGAAACTACGTTTTTCTCTCCTTTCCCTCATTATTCGAGATAACGGTACACTTGTTCCCCCAAATTGTTGTATATAGATTAAAGAATACTCGACATTTAATCTTGGGCTAGAGTTATATAATGTACCCTCGTGCATATATTTCTGGAAACAACGTACCAAACCATATACATCGCCAGCACATTTCTGTAAAACGTTTTTTGAACACTAGAACTTTGGATATCAAAATATGAATCCTCAGAATCACTCATTGATTAGATTTTGTTGAATAAAAACGAAATCAAATGAAATCACTATCTCAAGTTTTATCTTCACTAATTTAGTGAAAACAAACTCTTATTAGTTATTTTATTCAAGTTTTTAATGGATTTTCATCTTGTAATGGCTGATTATCTTCAATTAAATCAGATTGAATCTCATTCTATACTTTTGGCATTTATGATCAACACATTTACTACCGATCATTATAGCCATAGTTTAGATTTGAAGCGATATCACTCCGATTAAATTAGTTCTAATGTGAGTTAGAATGATTTAAAATTCCATTGACTTTTTATCACAAATTCAAATCTCTCACTGATTTATTATCCCCGTATGTCATCAAATAAATATCCTAATATGGATTTAGTAAGATTGGAAACAGATTTTACGATGTTTTTATTATTATGGGAGAAGGAAATTTCGAATTACTGTCGTTTTATTACCTAAATTGAGAATAAAAGCAGTTCCTATTCGATAATAATTACTGTAATAGATCTTATTTATCGTTAGCTGCAGGAATTGAACGTTCTAAATATGTACTATCGTATTCATTTCTCACTTGATAGCGTCAACCATTTTGAAATATTAGGAAAAAATCTTTCCTTCTTCATTTTGAAAGCACTTATATTATTCCTTGTTCTTTTCTGGCGGTCTGTGCATTCTCAGATCCGTTGTTTTCTCTTGCACATATAACTCCTTTTCGAATATGTAAGTGTGTATTCCCAGTGCGATAATTAGTTGAGAGTTTATCCCCTCACAGTATATTCCAGCACAAATTCCTCCCCTTGCTCGAGACATACAACAACATCGCAGTTCCTGATTTCAAATTGTCGTTAGCATACCGTCTGCTGTGATGGTGAAAGTTGGTATAAGTACAATTCATACTGCTTCCTCCTCTAGAACGCCTATATCATCCAATAAAGTATCAGATATGAGACATAAACTGGTAAATACAATAAATGAAGATCTTCCGAGAAATGAGGATCTAATAATATAGGAGAGTTTAAATAAACCGAAACTCAAGCTTGTATTTTCTCCACGAAAGTGGATCCTGAAATCCCTAATATGATGATATCAGGTTCAATTAATCCCATGAAGTCCTCAATATTCACGTTGGGCATAGGTGCCCGGAAGGTGGGCAAGGAGGGCAGTTGCACCTCCCTGGAAATTAGGAAATTGCGCAGAATAAAAACATGGAGCACTTGTCATGAAGTCCCTTCATCGAGAGGTAGTCAAGAGGGTAGACTGCAAAATTCGTAGAAGAAGTGGTAGACCGTTTTAGCCAAGGAAAAAAAGGTTATAGTTAAAGTGAGGCAAATATGAAGAAGAAAAAGTAGGAAATATATGAAAGAAATTTAGTTGAAATATGAAAAAAAAATGTAAATATGAAATTATTTAAAAATTAATATTTTAATTTTCACAATCAAAAAAAGATTGAAAATTATCGTTTGACAGTTTTGATAAGGGTATATTTGACGTCACCAATGCTCGACATAAATCTTGCCTGAATTATTGCTCACTTGAAGTTTTGGCAACATTAGATTGAAAGCACTTTGATATTGACGGTTGCTTTTTTCTTTCAGATGTCACTTTGTTTCGTTTAGGCACATGTGATGCAGTTTTAACATTCTATTAGAAACCTTTCCTTAGATCTACAAAGACGAAATACCATATGTAGAGCAAATTTTTCAAATAGGTACCTAACATCTTTGACAAACCAATTCATATAGTGGCTATCACCTATTTGCCACAGGGTGTAAAAAAACTTAAGTTTGCTTCCACATTATACGAGCCCCTATATATTTTAAAACATGGAGTTTTAATTTAATTTGTTTGTAACTTCTCAAATCATATTGAACTACAGGGTGGGGTAAACCTCGGTCATAGTTCTATAACTCCTTTGAAATAAAACATAACAATTTGTTTGAATAAAACTGGTCAATGGTGGACGAAAACACGTATTCTATAATTATTTTCATGTATACAGGATAACCCAATAATAAATTATGCAAATATAACCTACTTTTTCGTAAATTATTAAATGACCAATTTTTTTTATTTTTTTGGTGCCGTTATAATTACCGCTACGTAACCCTGAAATACGTTTTTAATTATCCAGCCGAATTCTACGGAAAAAATTTGTTTTAGAATATGTGCTTTTGTCCACCATTGACCGGTTTCATTCAAACAAATTGTTCAGTTTTGTTTCAAAGGAGTTATGGAACTACGAACAAAGTTTGCCACACCCTGTATGCCAGAGGCAAGGAACACTCTTTATACCGAAAAATCCTAATATTTGAAATCTTAAAAAGTTACGGAAAATACACCTTGTGCATATTTGATAAACCCTCTTCATGACACACCTTGTCCCATGTCAATAGACAACTCTGGAAATGGTTTAATCCACATAGACACTTTTATACCATTTGCCATTTTAAATAGACACACTGGCATACTTCAAAATCTAAATTTGAATTAACTCCAAAATTGTCGACACACCTTTAAAGAAAACTTTTAATAAGTATGCCCCTCCTCGTGCCATTAGTTTGGCAACAAATAAATGGACCCCAACGGTCTCGTGTAATTAATTCTTAGTACCTACTTCCGTATTAAGTGAATATTTTAAACATCAACAATATTATTGGGATTTACCAGTAATTGTCCTTTCCTTAAAATGATACCTGCTACATGCAAAACCAGTCAAGCAACACAAATTGAGACCTTTTAAATTTACTTTGCTCGCAAGAATAATGAAATGTTTTGGTTAAATTGTATAGGGAGAAATTGTTTGTAAAATTGTTACAGATATGCTAAAAATTAAAAAGTAGTTAAAAATATGAAAAATTCGAAAAAATTTCATATAATATGAAAAATATGCCAAGTATGAAAATTTTGTAAATGCCTCACTTTAGTTATAGTCTTTATTAATTCTCATTAACCAACAACTGTTTTTTCTATTTCGTATGTTGAGTTTTCCATTTAATTTGTCAAAAAATTAGCAGAATATGAGTATGGTCCAGGGACCTGTATCAATAGTAGTGTCAGCCCAAAATTTTCAAAAAGAACTGAATATTATTAAATTCAAAGCAATAAACAATAATTTCGAACACCGCGACAAGAGAGCCATTCGTCTGATTGGTGATGCCACACTTACGGATCCATTGACATCTCTAGAACATTGTAGAAAGGTGGACAATTTATGCTATTCTATAGATATTTTCATTGTCGGTGCTCATCGGAAATCGAACGGTGAGGTTGTGGAAATCTTTGCCTAAAACCTCCAATCTCTTATGACAAATCCCAATGCCTATCTTCTCTCCAAACATTTCAGCGCTGGATCACACGATTATCCACCCATATTGCAGGTTTACTTCTCGTGTAGTCAAAATATTGAAGAAAGTGCAGGAATGCTTCAAAATTCATCCATACACCGATATATATCAATAAGTCGGAAGTTAATAATTCAAATTTTCATTTGTTCGGTAAATGTAATTTTAATTTACGGTCTGACATATTTTCTTGTTATATTTTGCCCTAACGTTCTGTAAAATGGAAAAGTTGCTTCAGATATGTTACAATTCAAGCAAGAAAGGGTGTTAGTGTGAACTAAATTATATTTAGTTAGTCTGTTTGAGTTTGAGAATATTTGTTATTTTCTTAATTATACATTTCATTCAATGAGTGGTTTCCACATTGTACAATTAAAAGTTCTCTATCTCATCTACCTGACACACTCAAGAAGATCATCGAAAGTAGAGAATCGAACGAATTAGGGCGTAAATTAAAAGAAAAATATTATCGTTGAATATCTTCTGCTTTTATTCAAAGCCATGTTCTTCTTAATTACACTTGAATTAATTAACAGTTGGCAACTATGCAGAAGTCACGAACGAACCTCTGGCGTTTCACAAATTCTAATAAATGAACGAGCTACAAGTCTTGTGATGTTGATAAAATTAATTTGAGTTATTTTCATAAGATATTAAAAGGTTAACAGTATCGACTGAATCAGCAGTTCATTCGCCAAGTCGAAGATGCTTAAACGAATGAGCCAGAGTGTAAATGATTTAATAATCCTCAATCAAATTCTTTAATTAAATTATGAAGGTTGAAATATTACGCATGAACTCAGCACAAAGACGAAAGTGACATAGCGTCATATCTTTTCAACTTTGAATTTCTGCCAGGAGATAATTAACACAGGAATAATTGTTGAATATGAAAAAATAGATTGTAGAAGCCGTTACTTTATGATAATTTATTATTATGATCAAATGAAAGAACAATTACTTCGTTTTTTCCTTATTTAATTATAAAATAATAAAAAATAAATTGGTACTAAAACAAAGTAAGTATTCTTCCTTTAATCTTCTAATAATTGTATCTATGTTTTGGCTTCTTCATAGGACAGAGGATAGTTTATGAATGTGGGATTCCGGTGGTATAATCGTTACAGTCTGAGGTTTGGTGGAAATTGGTTGATAATGCAAAGACTAGACAATTTGAAGGGAGTAATCAATAATTACATTTTATATCCTGATTTAATATTTCAAGTAGCAAACTAATTTCCGTGCATGAAAGCTTCTTGATTTATAACACAGCATTAAATGAAATCTTACGAATTGCAAAGGAACGAACAATCGTCTTTTTGATTGGGATTGGCTCTTGGAACTAATTAATTTGTATTGTAAGAATTTTGGAATCCTTAAATAGTATACATGTGTATGCATACACATACAGGTGGCCTGAAATCATGGAAATAAATTACATTAAAGTCCATAGAAAATTAATCCAAGATTTCCTGAACGTATGTGATTCATATTCATATTGAAAAATCATGAACCACCCTGCGCATGGCTTATTCATGAACGCGTCATTGTTTGTCGAAGTAATTTTCCATCCATTTTGATTTTTTCTTTTCATTTTCTGACTACACGATATGAGAACTTATAATGTTCGTAGAACATGGTGCAAACCAGTGATGGAACGTTGGCAGAGGAGATAGACTAAGCATAGGATAAGTTTTCTTGAAAGTTTGGAGGTAATAGTCATCAAGAAATACCTTACTAGACGAAGAGTTCCATAACTAAGCCGTTCGATAGAAAAATGAAGTCTGATAGAGAGAAGTTCTGACAAAGAAAAAGGGTGACCAGCCTGAGCTCGTCAAGTCTGCCAACCTGGAATCGTTCCTTGGTGGATATCAGACTAGAATTCCGATGAGCACCGACCATGGAAATATCGATTGAAAAGGATAGATCGGCCAACTTTTTAACGATTTTCTAGAGAGGTCATTGAATCTGGAGGTTTGACATCAACCAGACGAATACCTCTCTCCTGAATATATTCTAAGAACTTCAGCATTTGTGAAAATACTCCAGAATAGGTCGAATATGTGCTTTGTAGATGAGAAGCTGATGAGGTGTAGAGTAGTTCTTGGCAGGGAATAGGGAACTAAGTTTGTAAAGAAGTTCTCGCAATGGAGCTCAGATAATCGTCCTATGTGATGGGAATTTTGGGGGCTTCATAGGAATAGTTTTACCGGAAATAATAATATCAGGGATTGTGAGATCCTCCTTCCTGGAGAAGATACAATCTTGAGTTTTGGTGGCATTAAACGGTTCTAGATTATCAGATACCTATTCCAAAATTCTTGCCAGATCTTTATTTGTTGCATCGACCTGTCTCTGTTTTCCTCTTATGACTTCAGCGTTGATAAACATTGTATCGGAGACGTCACCAACCACATGGACTAATCTATCTCACAAGTAAGCATCAAAGTTGGGGTGGTTTCCCAAGAAGTCAGTGGTGTCAGATTCGGTCAAAAGCTTTGGAGATAGGCATTGTTAAAGCTAGACATCCATCATATTTTTCAATGGATATCTGTCATATAAGTGTTTCGTAGACACGCAGGTATCCTACTGATCTCTGGTCAAGAACGCCATATTGTAAGTCGTTTACGATTATGGGGCTCTCCAGATATTGGAGAAGGTCAATGTTGATTGATTTCTCCATTACTCTAGAAATTACAGATATGAGTGCAATGAGTCTATAATTACAAGAAAGGGAGTTAGTTGTCTTCCAGGTGGAAGGAAGGAATGATTACATGTCGTGGATCATGGAATTATCAAATTGAAAATAATTTCCATTTATATATTATTCTTTTTAAATTGTGACATTGAATGTCATGAAATATATATTCAATATCTAGACATTCAACCACGCCCCCGAAGAGATCAAATATTTCTCGGTGTATGTAATAATTCCAAACAGTTCCTTGAACTAAACTAAGGAGTAAGCTTTGCAAATTTGTTCAACGATTTATTAAGTTTCATGCATGCGTTAAAACGTTTGACGAGCTGAAGTAAAGCTATTGACGTAAGAGGCTATAGGTCTGAAGGTTCTATTTTCCCTGTGCGTCTTTACTAGGGCAAGTAATTTGAGGGAAGATGAAATTACATTCAATAACCGTTATTTGTCATATTCTAGAAAAAAGAGAACTCTATGTTGATAAATTTGAGCTTTGATGTGAAAATAGTTTTGGATCCTTGTTAATTGAACGTAAAAGTTAGAAGACCCATGGTATGGTGTGTGATAAACGCAGGAAATATCTGATTTTTCAGTGTGAGAAGTCTGTGAATGAGGCGAGATGAGAACTTTCTTATGATGGTCGTATAAATCACAAACATCTATTTTTGACTATAGAATAATTTATTGAAAACCATATCTGATGTTTATGTAACTATCCTTATCGTCAACCATACAACTCGAGGACACTTCAGTCAACATGTAACTACACTTATACGTAACTAAATGTATATAAGCTGAATTCAACCTAACAAGATTGCAGTACATGAAAAGCTAGATGGAACAGTCTGTATACCAATATTTTTCATCCAATTAATTCCTTTATTAATAGATATTAATATGATATATTAAACCATAGATTGGGTGAATCGATGACTCCTCTCTTTGATGAGATGTGTGAATGTAATTCTCTCCTCGAGAGACACTCCATTTTTTATGAAATGTGCGCAATGTATGTAAAGGTATATAATGGACTATTCACCTTTGATGGCATTCCTGTGGGGAAGTATAGTGATAGCTCCTTCAGCCGCCCATTCTTGATCTCTAACTGGATGAACCTTGGCACCCCATGAATCACTTCCGATCCACAGGAAGTAACCGGTCTTGTTTGCGCGAATTGTCGCATGAAGTAGTTTTCTGAAAAAGATAAACATGTATCAAGTCAAAACGTACCATTTTATTTCTAACATCCGAGAATGATATCAACCCATATTCATTTGCTTTTAAATGGAAATCTCCAGTAAAATACTTTCTCCTGAGGTGATACTTTAGTCTTCGAATTCTATTCCGTCACGAATTAATTCAATATATTTCACCAATGTACTTGAATACTAGTTGAGCATTCCTAGTATAAATTGAAACTTTATCTGATCAGGATAGGGGCCCAAAGTGTGGCTTTCTATGATTAAACATGTTAGTTGATATTCTGCAAATTTGTTTGGTTTACCATTATCGCCTGATGGATATTTTGTTTGACAGACCCTATGCAACTGTTCTTAGGATAGTCCAATGTTAGCAATATTATATGGCTTTGTTTTGTGGTTTCAATTCCGACTTGATGCGGGTCTCAACAATTAGGGTAATTTACAGGATACGCAAGAGCAAGAGAAAATACTAATGTGCAAGGAATGAATGGGGTTTGTAATCCCGCAAAGCCAATTACTGTGATTTGTTGTATAATGTCTTACATTAATGTGAAGAATATCGAACAACCAGCTAATATATATAGTTCGCTACAAACCAAAATCTGGAAAGCTATTGATGAAAATCATCAGAAACGCGTCGGCTGCTCCCATGAAACATCTGTATGAGTGGAGTTACGATTTGAAATAGTAGCTTTCCAAGCGAATTGAGGTATATTTATGTCTTAAAGTGATTTATAGTGGATAATGTGTTATTGGATAAGGAATGCTTACACTTTTTTCTGAGAAAACAATATTATTTTTCTGTTTATCCACTTTCATCTGGAAATCAATATTTCAACTAGCGACTAGGTAGGAAAATGTTGTAATTATGACACATCGGGGACTGCATATTGAGCTTTCTTGTGTTGTACATAATAGGTTCAATAATGACAGATCTCAAATAGAATAAAACGCATTTAGACTAGTTGGTTCTTCCTTTTTAAGCCAAGCTTATAGCAAAGACCATTTCTAATTTGCAATCTGCTTAGCTCAATTAGTCCTGGAGAGTTTTCGCTCATTCGGGGTACCACCAGCTCTCCAATCATCTTTTGGCACAGTGTTTCTCAAGCTCAGTATTCCGAAACTATTTTACAGTTGGTTCAGAATGAATTCAGTATCTGATGGCTACTTGACTGTCACTGAAACATGGATATGGCTTCCTGGATAATTATTTTCGCCTCTACAAATACCGGAATACTTAAAATACGGTCTCTCATGTCTGTCCTGGGGTACCTCCATCAAATTTCTACACCTGTCTTACAACCCATCGGATCGAGTTTTAATGGTTGTAGGTAGATCATTTTAAGAACAGGTAGTACATTACCAATTCCGATGCAGATTCAGTCCAAACATGTTTGGTTAAGGAATGATCAGAGCATTGCTTCAGTGAGGATAGTATTTGTAGTTATAATAGCAGTTGGTGTGGAAAGAATTCAATTGGTTAATCGTTGTAAAATAGACGTTTATTCAATAACTGAAATTTAACGATATACAAATGGTTTCGTTTTCATTCATACTAGTGCAAGTTGAATATTGGAAAACCTTGTGATAGAGTATGTTTCTACAGGGGACCTAATTGATAGAAACCGGAGACCATAACCAGTCTGATTGGTCGAATTGCCATGACCACTAATAGGCTCCTCCTCCTCATCCAGACCTTGTTGTAGGCAGCGCCGACCGAGAGTAGAGAAATGTATATTGGTCAGACATGAGAGTTAGCCAGTGCAGAAGGGATAGGTAATAGTTTCGTCTCAGGATATAATGGTAGCGGTCGTATTAAAACATGATTTCAGAAGACATAAATGTTGGTAGAATGCTTACCGTTCGACAAATTCTTTCGCTAGGTGCTCTAATGTTTTGAATTATACGAGACTGTGCCCAAATAAGACAGAATACAGAAAAACCTATTCCATGTTATTTGTTTTTATATAATAAAAACTACCACTTTTTTACATAGTACTTTATAACAGAAAGTTGTAAAGATTTTAGTATGATTGTACATAAGTTCCATAGCACTCATTCAAAATGGAAAATATATTTCAGTTGTGAGAACATTTTCGTATCTACTTACCTAGTGTTATCTTCATCCACAAACAGAACAACGGCTCTAGCTGGCTTTTGCAGAAGTCGCTCAATTATCCTATCGAAGTCCTCTAATTTAGAGTTCCTCAATATTTTTTCAGTAACAGCTATGCAGATGTTAGCATCCGACGAATGTGAAATAAAGGATGCGATACCCTGTAAACAAGATATCGTCAATTAGCTCTTTCTATCGTAAACATCAATAAGCATGTATGTTTCGTTAGATAAGTTACTTAATTAAATCGAATTGGATTGACTTCATTCCAAGTTTGTGTACTCCAACGTGAAGCTCGTAAGTCCAATTTAATAGGATTTCATTGTATGATCAATAAGGAGAACGTAATAAATGTGATATTAATGAATCAGAGATGAATCTCCTGTGAGCAATGTAGATACCCATCATTCTCCCTTATCTTTCGATTTCCAGCTCAATAAAACTCAGTGTAGCAATTTCATAGATATTGCCGAAATGAAAAAATACAATTTTATATAAGCAGATTTGTCCCTACTTTATAGGCTACTTATATAGCGTTTTCTATAAAATTTGGGATAAGTTGGTATGCTACTAACAAACCAAAACACACCACAAGGGCTCCCTGGTTTTCACTAGAAATAAGTGAAACATTAACAATAAACGGAACATGCATAAATTATATGAGACCCAGAATAGCGCCTATTACTATAATGAATTTGAACAAGGATCTCTACTTAAAATTCAGCAATCATACATAAAAATAATTGTATATCAAAATTGTAGGGAAAATATTATGCCGCTCTTTTATACCGTTCAAACTTGGATATGGAGTCTAATCTAGCATGGGCACATTAACTTTTTATAATCTGTACATAGCCGCTTTATGGAGCTGGCCGTACCTTTATCAAATGGTATTTATCCAATCCGCGGTTGTGAACAAGACCTGCTTTTAGATAGCTTCAATATCCAAGCTTTCAGTCTAAGACGCCGAATAATATCTATTAATTTGTTACATAAGCTCCTTAATAATTTCGTGGGTGCATCATCACCTCATAGAAAAATAACTTCGTAGTTTAAAGACAGGGCTGCGAATCTAGTTCGATATTCTATAGTGACCTAGCAAGAACAAACATCATGTTAGAGTCTCCTGTCTATACTGTCATGAATTGAATATTTTTTCTAGGGAATTTTACACTTTGACACAATTCAGTTTTTATTTGTAGGAGTGTGCAGTCGTTAGTGAATTTCGTTAACGATTGTTAGATATTAGTTTTTCCTATTTGGGTTCTATCTGTTGAGAAATAGAGTACTATTATTTATATTAATAAAACTCTCT
Organism: Endomychus coccineus; assembly: GCA_958510875.1. Lineage (NCBI taxonomy): Eukaryota > Metazoa > Arthropoda > Insecta > Coleoptera > Endomychidae > Endomychus > Endomychus coccineus. Next base: position 36,696,717 of record OY294071.1, on the reverse strand, counting down.
TCAATATTATCACTCAAGTAAGTTATACTGATATATCGATGACAGTAACTTAGTTGCAAAATTGGTATATGGATTGCTGAATATTGATGTCATATTTTTGATTTTGTGCTATATATATTTCGAATATGAAACCGTTTAGAATACATGTAATGAATATTCTGAACCGCATAATTGATTATTAGGACAAATGATGCATTAATATTGAAAATTATGCGTTATTGAATTCAAGAATTCAATGAGTATAGTCGTCGTCGTTGAATCATAAAGGGAACATTCATAAACGAATATTATACCTCATTTTGTATGCATTTTGTAATAATGTAATATATAATGACACAATTAGTAATTTGAATCGATTTTGCTATTTTTTATGTCGATCTCGGTGTATTTCTGTCCAAACAGTGAACCAATATCATAAATGTCATCAAATTCTAGTTCAAGTTCATTCATTATTTGCGATTGAAGCTTCAAGCGTAAGCGTTGAGTACATACACTAATGCTATTACGTGATATTTTGTATATTTTTTCACAAGGACAGACTATTGAAATAAGCTTTTAATGCCATATATAAACACACGAGGTAAATCTGCAGTGGAACGCCTTCGTTGGATCGCATATGATTCGTGTACTCTATTCAATACCGCGTATAAAATATATATTACAAGGTCCATGGTTATTTAACAAGAACATATCATGAAATTTTTGAAAATAATTCACGAAATGAGTACAATATTACTATCAGATTGATTGAATCCCACGTCATTCAATGCTTCATAAAGCTTTTAATTGGCGTTATCAGAAGCAGATCAGAAAATTTTTAATATTCAATTAAACATGCCTTCTCTGTCAATATACTCAACCACCGTGTTATTCATTAATCTGCTGGACTACAATATTTTCAGAAGGAACAACTCCGGTTGGTGGAAGCGGAGCAACGATATTAAACAATTTTGAATATCTCTTGAATTATCTAACGAGAAATATGCCATTGGTGTTTTTTAGCGTCCACCGTTTTTTCTATTATTGAAAAGTTCTCTTTGGAATCACCCGTTAGCTTGGTTGTACCAGATTTGGATGAAATTATAGTTGTAGGCAAATTAAATACAGAAATGAAACCACTCGAACATATATTTTCCTCATATGCTCTCGAATATATTATATCTGACCTCACTTGTCATGGACTATCCATTGCCTAAGTTATTGACGTCATAATTTCGTCTGAAATAATTTCTGTCGATAACTAATACTGTTGTTGATGCATCATATATTTCTGTATGCTAACTTGTTCCTTTGGACCAATCACCATTTTGAATAAACCCTCATTATATACATTTCGTGACTTCAAAATCTTCGACAAAACTGATTTATGGTTAAGTTGACATTATTTAGCATAGATGCCATAATTCGATTATGGAATGAAATACTGCTTGTCCTATAACATATAGGAATTAGTCATCCGTATGTCCCATGGATTACAAAAGTCATTAAAAAAATTATGTCGTTCAGGGATAAAGCACGTAATAGATTATAAGCATGCAGTTCAGAGTTAACATCATCAAAAACAAAACTTCTGGAGGGAGCCCAGACATCTTGGGGTTCACTCCCAAAACAATTCTAATGTTATTCCCAATTACCTGAAAAATGCTTCCGATATCAACTAATATTTCGTTCATTCTTCCAACAACGACCTGAATATTTTGAATCACTTTTCGAGCCTTATGTCTATCTAATCGATGCTACTGTTTAGTGAAGTCATTCTGCGGAAAAATGAGGCGAGGTTCGTAAAAATTTGATAGAGGTTGGGGAGGTGAAAAAAGAACTGTTCGCCTAGATTTTCCAGACTCTACGGTCGAATCACCTGAAGATGGCAAATGCGACTTTGCCGAAACGTCGTGAAATTGGTCCTTTTGAGGACCGTAACCACACAACGCGGATCAATACCCGAGAATCCAGTTCTACATATATATATATATATATATATATATATATATATATATATATATATATATATATATATATATATATATATATATACGTTTTTCGGGGTAAAAATTAAAATTGGGCTATTTTGATCAAATCTTCACCAAATTGGATGAAATTTGGTGTCAAAGTAGATCATGGTGACCATAATGAGTGATCTGGAGATGAAGTTAAAATATTCAATAGTTTTGATAAAAATCTAAATTTGGGAGATTTGGCCCAAATTTTGAAGATGCCCCCAATTACGGCCAACAAATCACAGATTACTCTTTTTGGGCTCAAATTGAAACTTTAATTTATATGGTTTGACGTGGTATAACTTGTCTTATACGATTAGCCTATTTATTGGCCATTTACGGCATATATATATATATATATGCGCGCGCAGATTTCCCACCTTTATTGTATTATAATAGGATTTTATCACTATAATATTGTTCTTAGAGTATAGATATGGCTTTTTTTGCATATATATGTGAGAAAACATATACATTATTTATTTGAGGTCCGCTTGTGACATAGTGACATTTTTTTTACTACACGTATTAATTATTATAGAATATATAGGTATATACAACATCACCTGCGCTTTTTTTAATTCAAGACGCGACAAAAATTTACTTCTGATGATGTGGACCACGCCTACCAATATTATGAGATAAAAATTACTTTTATAAAACAATGACAGGTACAAATATTGTGTATCTTATGATGTTTTTTTTTCTGTATTTTTCTGTTTTAAGAGGATGTCCGATTTTCCAATTTAATAATGTCTAATCTATAATTTTAATCGGCTGTTACAAATTTCAACGTTATTAAATTCAATAATCTCATCAAATTAATTAATAAATATTAAAAAAAAAATTAACTATGAGGTAATAATAAAAGTTCAATTGGAGATCAGGTAGATGAACAAATATAAATAGGTTAGTAATTTAAAAAAAACAGTACTATATTCTGTATCTGTAATATGTAATTAGTTATTATATTTATTATTATATGTATGATTTTTTGACTCCATTATTGGTATTTTCTTCTTCTGCTTGTTGTACTGGATGTTGTAGGATACATAGACAGTCGGTTCTAGGATTGTTGCAATTTATGTCATTCTGGTAGAAACACTACTTGCCAAAATGCAGAAAACATAATCGAGGGATCAGCGGTTATTGAAGAACTTGACCTCATTATTCCTGCAATCCCAGAAATTGAAAAAGATAGTCAAGAGGAAGAAGAAGAAGAAATCCAATATGAAGATGAAGAAGAAGATGAAGATATAACGGATGAATGGGAGTCAGATATATATTATTTCAGTGATGATGAAACAAATGAGATCTTTAGGTCCGCGATCACTGATTCAGAAGCTAGCAGCTGCAGCAGCTCGTCCAGTACAACAAGCAGAAAAAGAAAATACCAATAATAGAGTCAAAAAATCATACATATAATGATAAATATAATAACTATCTAGCTGCAGTGATGGAATATTTGGCCGCCGAAGTTTTGGAATTAGCCGATAACGCAGCCCGGGACAATAAAAAAACAAGAATCATCCCCCGTCATTTGCAATTAGCCATCCGCAACGACGAAGAATTGAACAAGCTATTGTCAGGTGTGACCATCGCTCAAATCGGAGTCTTGCCTAACATTCAAGCAATATTGCTGCCCAAGAAAACCGAAAAGAAAGCATAAATCAACTCGTACAACGAGAGTATCATCGGCCCTTCTCAGGGCCACAAATTGTACTGAACGAAAATCCTAGAACCGACTGTCTATGTACCCTACAATATCCAGTACAACGAGCAGAACAAGAAAATACCAATAATGGAGTCAAAAAATCATACATATATTAATAAATATAATAACTAATTACATATTACAGATAAAGAATATAGTATGTGCTAATGTTATAAAACAAGCTATACCACGTCAAACTATATAAAATAACCTTCAATCTGAGCCCAAAAAGAGTACTTTGCGATTTGTTGGCCGTAATTGGAGGCATCTTCAAAATTTGGGCCAAATCTCTCAAATTTGGATTTTTATCAAAACTATTGGATATTTTAACTTCATCTTTGGATCACTTATTATGGTCACTATGATCTACTTTGACACCAGATTTGATCAAAATAGCCCAATTTTAATTTTGGTACTTCCTTTTATTTATTTTAAATATGTACTTCCTTCTATTACGAAGAAATTATTCATTCTGCCAGAACCCAAAAAACCTAATCCTGTGAATATGAAATAGCTACGTCCAATCAGCACGATTGCTGAGGCGTTTGCGAAAAAATCTATTCTGCAAATGCTAATGCATTCAGAAGCGTAGAATCATGCCCTCGTAGTTTAGAGGCTTCAAAGATCAGCATAGCCGCGTATTCGCTATCCTGAAAGACATTTTATTCGATTTTATGCAGGTGGAGTATCATTAGCACATTCTTATTTGTTTGATAGAATGCAAGCTATTTTGATGAATAGGGACATCCAGGGTTTTAGACTGTGGAGAATGGGATTTTGGGCTCCTTTCTTTCATAACTAGATTCCGGAAGCCCTAAGGATAATGAACATATTGGGCTATGAAACAACTCCTTTGAACTTGTGACAGATAGGTCACTAACACCTGATACGCGAAGACTTTTCCATATTCGTTCCTCATCAAATCTATTCATTTCCTCATAATTATAAACGTATTACATACTGAATTTTATTGCACTATTTTTGTGAAGTCTTATTCCTTATTGTTTCCTTCATTTCAAAGTTGACTGGAAGAGAGCCCTTGCCTGATCTTTTGTGACTCAGAGAAAACCTAACTCTGCTATTTCTCAATTTATTCTTTTTCCTTCAAGAAAAGCGTTCATTATTATTATCATTATTGAATATCATCATTGGTAATCAAGACATTTGGATCAAATGTCATATGGTGTCATTTCAAATATGTGTATGAGCTCATGACTATTCAGCATTAAATTGTATTGGATTACAGATATAATTTTCTAAAGCAATATACTTACTCTATTTTCAGTATGTCACATAACATGTCATTGCAAACATCCCAACTCTACCGTATAAATTGTTCTCTGTGAAGTTCAAGGAACAAGGGCTGGACACTAGTTTTCGATTTTACGCCGTCGTGGTTCTCATGTCAAGGAAATTAGAAAATGGACTCATCTCTCCACTAGGTGAAGCATGATGCCGTTTTTATATTCGATCACACAATGATTTAAATCAAAATGTTCACGAGCAGTATTTCAGTCTTTCAGCGACCCTGTTATATTTTCTGATTGGAATATTTTACTATGTTACTATCAATATTAACTAAAAAATTTTAAAGTTTGAAGTTTGATTCTCACATTCCATTAGTTTCAGATATGTACTACTAAATGTTTCGGGGTCTTTAGGTTTACCCAATTTCCAGATATTTATCATGGTTATAATGAAAAACAGATTTCATTAGTTATTTTATATTATCACAATGTACTATGGTAAAATTATAAAATAAATAGTTGAACTAGATTATCTAAATACAGACATCTCGTAGCAGAATGCAATATTTTGAAATTACCTGTTACACCAAAATTATGATTGCTGTCATTAGATGGATGCCAAAATGGGAAAAACCAGTTTTGTTAAGAGATCGGACATGTTAATAATAGCTGTGAAAAGTGACAGTTTAGTTAGTGAATGCCCTCTTTTTCCGTTCGGCTTAGTTCATGCTTATCATTTATTAATATATCACTTAATGAATTGGATGATTTATAATACTGCCTCAATTGGACTACGAAAATTTTACAGACACTTGAAATAAGATCGAGCAGCGACTATAGGGAACTTAGTTTCAAGGGATTATTATTTGATTAGACAAGGTTTATGTTCTCCAAATCAAACTCACCAGTTCCGCTGGAGGTATAAAAAGATCCCACTTGAAATGTTAGAGCACCAAAGTGTTCCAACATGGTCCAGTCAAATTAGGCAAATTTCAGGAAGAAGTCGAGTTGGGTTTTTTCCACAAAAAAGCTCCCGCACCAACGCGGGAGCTCGCGAGTTGCTGCGTTAATAGGAATAGGTATTTTTCCACGTTTTTTGAACAGAAACCTTTTTTTTCAAAATATTTTTTTTTTACTTTCCTTAAGTGTCATTTTGAAAGTGAGTTGGATTCTAAGCATATGTGCTCTTGGAATTTTTCCCGGGAAATGTGTACGTTTTGAGATATCCAAGATTTTAGATCAAAAAACGCGAAAATATACATACTCTTTTGTACTCAAGTACCTGGTCGGGACTACAGGGCGTTCCGACGACATTAATGGAATCGTACCAGAAAACCAAAACCGTTAACTGAAGTTACTCCTCCACAACGGTCGATAAGTAGCTTTAGGTTCCCAAATCGTGTGTCCTGAGTAGCCTTGAACCCAAAATGACTGCTTTCTGCATCCGGTCTATCAAGATCTGTGCAGAGTTTTTGCTGGCCGATATGATCTTCAAGTTCGAAAGCAGCGAAAACCGAATTCCGCCCGATGCACCGATGATTTTTCCTCCTCTTTCGAGACCATATTCTTCTCTGCTGGAGCAGAGAGTTTGATGACATATAGTCTTGCGTTGTTCATCGAGGGGAACAACGTCAAGCCTATTAGCTTGTATAGACCTGACGCTCTAAAAAGGGCAATTTTCGTTTCCGAAAACGGACTCAATATCTTCTGATATGTAAGGTAGCACCGGCTCTTGGTCTATTCTGTATGAGATGGTAATACAGTACCCGTAAGTTCGCATTATGGGTCGATGGATATACGCCTAGGCCTCTTTTGCCGCACATGCCGACAGAAGGTGGAAAAGCGTCTCAGACGCTTTTCGGCAGGCCATTATTTGTCCAACTTGACTGGACCAAACACCATCTACCGGAAAATGGTGGATGTTTTCCCACTTTATCCTTGTTGTTTCTATGAAACCCGTAACATCTGTGTATCAATGCATAGCATTATAAATGATTCTGACATTAAAACATCTAATTCAAAACAGATAGTGTTGGAACACCTTGGTTTTCCATCTCCGGAATGGGGACTATTATTTGTAATGTTACTGATCGATCTATACGAACCTTACCATTGTTATTTGTCTGGTGGAGTCTAATAAGAATTGTTACTATAATACAGAATGCTCTATTTCATTCTAACGCACTCCATTAATTTTGCTGAACGCAAACATGAATATTCCCAACCAAACTATGGTATGATATGAATGCTCATAGATTTGATAATTATTGAGTGATTAGTAGAGGTGAAATGTTTTGTCCAAAGTCTGTATTTTATAAATGACGTTGTCAAATTTCTTGCCAACACCGATCTATACTTTTTGTCATCCCGTGAGTCTCATTAATTAGTAGATTTCCAGAGGAAAATATCAAGGGATCTTGATCACCAACTTATTTTCATTCCATTTTCATATTTAAAGCTGTCTGTTGCTCTACAGGGAAGCGGATCATCACTTTTGAAATCAAATAAACGAAATATTTATCCCTTTCACTCGAAGCTATTGAAATGTTTCAAGCTGCTTTCCACAGTTCATATTTTTGATGTATCACTGGATTTTCCTACTCCATTTCATGATATTTTACATCAAATTTACTCACCCTAATGAAAATCATTCACCGATGAAAGTATACCAACCGTCGGATAAATTGAGGTGTACATTTATTGGAAGTTACGAACTTTGATCTAAGCGCATCTAATACAGCAATAAAGCATCTATCTGATAGTGAATTTCTCATCATTTGCAAGTTTCGATTTGCCTGGGAAATTCGGGACCGAAGTGGTGTCGCAATCGCTAAAAGCTACAACGCTGCATTCAGTGGGTATTTCCAAAATAGTAAATATAAGAAAATGCAAGAGCTGTATCTTCATAGCAGCGCATCGGAGGAAAAAGTATACGTCTTTTCTTGGCTCTACAACTTTTATATTCCCACTGTAGCGTGTAAAAGAGGAGAAAGTCATTTTTGGAAATTTTGGCATCCTCTGCTTTTTACACTTTTGGTTATAGTTTCGGTTATTTTTTCCCACAAAATTCTATAGATTTACTTACTAGAGCGTAGGAAATGATGCAAATATCATCTGACATCTACTTTTCGGAATTATTTCTTTAGAATTATTTACCTCTGAAGGCCAACCAAGAATGGAGTCTCCTATAATAAATAATTTGTTAGTATCGAATAAAATGTGAATAAAACACTAATTCACACTTTAATCCCAATACTTCCGAAATTGGCCAATAGAAACTCACCCGTTCACCATAATCCCCTTCTACTGCTACAGTGGATACATATTTCCATTGGAGAGCCTTGATGATTTCAACCATAGCTTGAGCTTGGAAGTTGTCAGGGGGCACCACTCTGCTGAAGTACTCGAATCTAGATTTATCTGATAACTCAGTGCTTGTAGAAGCGTAGCTGATTTGTGGAATCTGCAATTAAACAAAAGCAAAATTAAATCCCAGGAATATATTATTTACTTTGCAAATGTTGATCCATCCTTGGTTGAAAAAATCCCCAAATGCAGTTTAGTTATGATAACATGAAATAAGAAATATTAAAAATAGTGTTACCCTATGCTATATATACTTTCATGAGTATATTAAATTTATTCTTGGTAGTCTATATCAGACGATCAAAAGAGGCGCACAACATACCGGTACATGAATTCGGTAGACTTATTGAATTAAGGGTCCATCTCATTGACAACCGCTATCTCAAAGGTCTTTCAACGAATGATTAAAAATGGAATAACGTATAATATGGAAAACTTCTGATTGCTCCATGAAAACCTATTTGGCTTTCGACCAAAAAGAGATCATCATCAAAACCTCTAGCTATTATAACGAGAGAGCACGACAAACTTAGTCGAGCTCGAATGATCTCCTTAAATTTGATACCAAAATAGCATACTTTCTCAACTCCTTCGAGGGATAAAGAAAGAACTACGGTTAATGTTGAAACGAGTACGTAACAATAATAAATTATCTTAACACCGGAGCTTTATAAATATATCAATGATGATTCTTGAACCAGGTATGAAATATATATAAATCCTCGGGAAATGAATCACACTAACACATATGCTTATTATTTCCATCTGTACGTAAGTTTCGGTCCCATGAGACCATCATTAGAAGACGTATCAATGTCTAAAACAAGATTTCTTAAACTAATTGTATCAGCACAAAGCGTCCTTATCGAACCAATTTCAACTCAAAATTCCCACGTCGTCGAAACGAACAGAAACACGAGTAATTGAAATTGTAACGCATTAATGTTAATTAATTAGTTTAAGAAATCCCGTTTAGATATTGATACGTCTTGTGATGATGGTCGCGAGACCAAACCGTTTGCAAAGACGAAAATAATAAGCATATGTGTTAGTGTGACCTATTACCCGAGAACTTATATATAAATATAAACATATCTATAATTTATTTTTTAAATGAAAATAAAATAAACTAAACAGAACGTTTACACATTGAGGATATTCCTCAGACCATACACACCTGAACTAACTGAGTTTATATTCCTAATAAGTTCATTAAGAATATTATTTCGACCCTTCTGTTAAAGAGAGGTATATAGAAGCTCAGTAACATTAATTTTTTGGAGCCACCAATTGTGTTACTTACTTTAAATCCAAAGCATTTGGAAGAAAATTTGCGTCTAAGTTGTAACGGGTGCAGCCCATTATAGCTTAGTATTACCAAATATGAACACTTTTCAAAACATATGTAACATCGAAAACAAAGAAGCTTGGTGAAACAATATTGAATTTTTTCCAATCTACTTCAACATTGATTGAAATATTCTATACAGGCATTTATTTTAATTTACGGCTATCCTCTGAATTAAACTATAACCTATTTCATCAATCCGTTTCCAGTTAACTATTGTCTCTGAACAATAGAAAACAACACCACGTTCAATTGGGAATTATAATTAGACTCTTGACTCACTCCGTATTGTGTTGAATATGTTAATTACTAATGGGAATATTAGGGATCTTTAATTATAATTGAATTTAGTTCCGCAATTATTTCGTTGTGTTTACAGCTGCTTCCACAGTTGCGGTTACAGTCAGTTTGTGAGCCATACAGTGTATGAACCAGTGTATGTAAGAATATCTTATTGTAATATGAATTACCACCAACCAAACATGTAAACAATAACCTACTTCATCCAGAACTTGTTCAGGAGGAATGGATGCTACAATATTTTCAAACACATATTTCTGCTTCTCATAAAGCTCAAAAAATTGTCCTACACCTTTTTGCTACGTTCACTTGTTCGCAGAAATTACTTTAACGTACCTCAATTAGGTCTGAATTCATTACAAAATTAGAATCAATACAATTACAAACAATGTGATCTCAATTATTGGTAATTCCTTAACAATTATTAATTATTAGAACATTATCAAACATATTTGAATAATCAATCCAAATCATTCGATTTCTATTCCTGATGGAAAGTTTCATGAGGCAGATATATTCAAAGGAGATTGGGCTGTTTTCAAGATATGTATACATGTTGTTTGTTGAAAAGAGTAGATGTAATTCATAATTCAATCTGTCAACAACATAGTTTTGACAAATTATGTCATCTTCAGTTCGCTCAAACCTACTATTCTATAGTTGTGTGTTCAAGCTTTCCGTAAGTCGTTCAAATGTCATTGTGCTGACATATATTTGTTACTAGTATTCATCCCCAAATTAATTATTTACTGATGACAACTCGTATGGATTCTTTTGAGAACAGCTCGACTTGTCTATCTCCATGTAGGTCATGCTTTTCAACCATTATTCTTCTAATTAAACGAAGTATATTATTGTTTGAAAAGAGAATTGAAATGCTTGTTTGGAATATAAAGCAAGTTTATTTGAGAATACATTTCGTAAATTATTGGTGATTTTCAAGCGAATCATTTAAAGTTGCCAAGCGAATATCCAAGCCGGGTGGGTAATGTAGGCAATTTATTTAATCCGAAACACGCGAACCTCGAAAGTGAGAGAACTGTTTATTTAGTTTGTATTCATAGTATTCTGAAAGCGGCGAAAGGTTTTCCGAAATATATTAAATCACCTAAGGCACATTCAGAATCCAGAGAAAGCTATTAGGTTTACTGTTCATGCATATAATGTTTAACTAGGAATTCAAAGTTCAACCCCAATTTTATGCGTCCATGGTACTCTTGAGTTTTGCATCGAAACAAGCCTGCTTTTCACGATGTGAAGTATATGTATGCGACCTTCTTCATAATATTGATCAATTCCAATAATGATGTAATGTTAGTTGCGATTGTAACAATAAACACGTGACTTTACAATTATTATATAACAAAATATATTTGATAGGAACATGTTTAGAACAAGCAACAATATTCTCAAATTAATTTAAATGGAAATAAGACTGAGATTCATGGTCATTCATAATTCATAATTCATTATTGATTCATGATTGATAGATCATAGAAGCGTTCATAGTGCAACATTATTCCATCTTAATAAAATGGATTGTGACATCTATTCTTAGAGATGTACAGTTAGTATTAAACGATCCTCTCTGTATCAAGGTGAAGTAGTGAGCTAGTTTTTAAACTGATGTGTCCCCATCAAAAAAAAAACTAGCTCACTACTTCACCTTAAATTAAATGGTGTTTCCGTTCACACCTCCGCCAAAAAAATTCATCGATGATCGTTTCCTCGTTCCTCCTCTAACTGAATATGATGGCACAATAGCTACTTCACCATAAGAAAAGTCCAAAATCTGCGCTCTTTCAATATCGCTTCAATCGATAACCACATGCCTGAAATTGTCTCTCGCATTCTGTTGGATTTAAATACCAAAAAGGATATGGAATTCCGCCTATTGTGCTCCATAAATATTTTTCGGAATAAACATCAGTTCTTGGCAGGCTGTTTACGCTTTCATACAAACTTGGTGAGCTCAACCAATTTGAAAAAAGGGAAGAAGATCCTTCCTGATGACTATAGACACATAGTGATTGTACCAGTGTCTGTAACCAGTGATGTAATAGAAAAAACGATTAACATCGAGCTCATCCACTATCTAGATAGGTCCAAAATCGTATACGACCAACAATTTGGCTTTCGTCACCATAGATCAACAGGAAACCTTTGCCTACTTAATACATATATGGCAGACATGCATATGGGGAATCTACAGCTGTAGCTTTGTATATCCGCAAGACATCTGTCCGAATCTAACGTGAAAGGCCTTCTTGGGAAATTTACGTCATACGGTTTGCCCCCCAACTTTTTTCTTTCAGTTTTCTCTCAGATAGATCACTTCATGTGGTGATTGTTAGAGACTCCTCCGATCTAATGTCTTTCAACGCTAGTATTCGACAGGGATCTATTTTGGCACAAACTTTGTTTCTTCTTCATATCAATGATCTGTTGGAAGTGTCCTATTGTACCATCCATAGATTTGCAGATGATCGTACAGTTCAAAAAACTTCCGTTACTCAGTAGAGAGAGTATAATTTCTTCAGGCTATCCCATATATTAAGCCTCCTTGCATTTCAAGAAGCTGCTACAGATTGCATAGTTTGTCATATTCCACAATAAAGGTAGTTACAATTTTGATATGGAAGTCCTGTGGGTAACTCATAATTAAATTAATTTTTCCTGAAACGAATGTTCTATTCAAGATTCGACACGAGAATATATTCAACAGGTCTGAATAGCTCATCCAGTGACCCATAATCCAATAGTCCTGGACAGCTTTCCTACATTTTGTCACATGACTTTCAAATATTATTCAATTTCAATACGCGTGAGTTGAACAAACTTTCTATCCCTTGCTTCTACCAATCACAGTTGGCATACTGTTTTGATAAAACCACAAGATGAATGTTAACCTCCCAAATGGTTGTCTTATACATTCCATGTGATTTACTTCTTTTGCCTACTCTGAATGAATGATTGCGCTATTGAGCCTGCTCTATGCCACTGACAAAACTAAAAGGGGGAAATCGGAAACGTAAACTATATGCCTCATCATCAGACTGTTATTTAATTGTCTCCTTCAACTAGAAGACCTACTAAGTTTTCCAAAACTACCGAGAATATCTTTCGAATGTTCAATCATCGTCAAGTTGACTGGTTCATAAAACTGAAATGCGATCAAGATATTCTAAATTCAATATTTCGTCAATGCACCTAAAGTGATGAAATCATGGTTTTGGGCTACTGCTAAAAATAGTGTAGAGAAAGACAAGCAGATTTCATGAATTCGAATAAGCGTTATGTGTGTAGATAGTGAAATAAAAGATAAAATTAAATATTGTAGGGTGGACTGGACGATGGGTTGGGGCGGGGAGGTTATTTAATAAATTATTATCATTCTCTGAGTCATAAATATGAAGTGGATGATTTAATATCGAATTAGATACTATTATTTTTAATATGAAAAATTAATTTACATCAAGTAATCTCCCAATCCATACGAGTTATGTGATTTATTCTATGAATGGTTTATTTACATATCCAATATGTACCCTTCAGTTGATAATGTCAATAATCTGCCGCGAATTTCTGATCATGCATATGGCATTCGTAATATACCAGTTTGATGTATCTGTGTGGATGTACGTCAATAATGGAATTCGATGATTAACTGCTTCAACAAATTGCACATTCTGAAGCAGCTCTCTCTGATCTCTCATATACCATTTAGTTCCACTCATACTAACGAATACTACTGACAGCCATTATCTCAAACCATATAAATCAATCTACGCCCATAATCATAACTAGTGAATAGTGTAACACTTCTTTCAGTTAACAATACGTATTCTTACAGAAATGAGCAACAAACAAATAAAAATAAGTATTACAGGTATATCAAAACAGTTGTCATAAGATGAGATTTATTAAATATCCAGATTCAACTAATGAAAACAGAGGAAACTGGAAGTTCACTTTAACCCTTCAGGATTTAAGCCAGTACGAACTTTTCCTGGATAACTGAAATTTATTTGATCATAAATCAAGACATGTCGTATTCTGAAAACTTGTAAATACGAATTTGTCATTAACTGAATTTATTTAATAGGGCAAAAAATGTCGCAGGGACTTATAATTAGGTCTAAATTATCTGTCTCGCCTTGTTAACAATGGCCTTTGAGAATCGATTATTTATCATTACGCCCCATCTGATTTAAAATTGGAAAGATTATAACTCATGAGTTATATCCTTGAAAATACTATAACTTTAATAATGATTCTTGACCCAGGTATGAATTATATATAAATGCTCGGGAAATGGGTCACACTAGCATATATGCTTATTATTTTCGTCTTTACGCACGTTTCGGTCTCACAACCATCATCAGAAGATTATGTATGGAACGGAATTTCTTAAAACTAATTACACGATTAATCGAAATATAACACATTAATGTTTCAAGGATATGAGTATGTATCAAGAATCCACTGCTTAGCAATTTTTTATATGAATACATATATATATATATATATATATATATACTTTTTTTTTTTTACATTCAAACCTGGTCGGGGCTGCTGCCCTCAGATCAGTCGAGAAGGCCGACTAGAGGGCAACCTCGAGCTCCTACCTTCTCGCCTGAAAGCCCAGATAAATGCCGCGGAGCAAGATCTTACAACGCTCAGGCGGCATGTTGACAAGCCGATACACGGTGTTTTCTATCGAAACATCGAAACGCTCGGCTTGTCAACTAGGCTGACCTTCGGCTACCTAAGGTCAGCCGGGCTTACATCCGAGACTGAGGGACTTACCGCAGCTTGCCAAGATGGCGTAATTAACACCTTGGTCTATCGCCGCAATGTGATGGGTGTGCAGGTCCCTGATGTCAGCTGCAGGGCCTGTCGAAAGGCGCCTTTTCCACCTTCTGTCGGCATGTCCGGCAAAAGTGGCCTCGGCGTACACCCATCGCCATAATACGGCCCTACGGGTGCTGTATAACCATATAAGGCACTCGTACGGAATAGACCAAAAGCCGGTGCTGCCTTACATGCCCGGAGATATTGAGTCCGTTGTCGGAAACGGAAAATGCCAGATCTTCTGGAATTACGCATTTCGACCGTCAGGTCCATACAAGCAAATAGGCCTGACGTTGTCCTTCTCGATAAACTAATCAAGACTATGTATGTCATCGGATTCTCCGCTCCGGCAGAGAAGAACATAGTCTTGAAAGAGGAGGAAAAATTGACAAAATATCAAGATCTCCTGTTCGAGCTCCGCACGCTATACCCAGGCCACAAGGTCGTATTAGTGGTTCTGATCATCGGTGTTTTGGGCGGAATTCGGTCTTCGCTGCGTTCAAACTTGAATATCATTCCGGCCTGTAAGAACTCCGCGCAGATCTTGATAGACCGGATGCAAAAGGCAGTCATTCTGGGTTCAATTAGAATACTTAGGGCACACGATTTAGGAACCTGAAGCTACTTACCGACCGGTGGAGAAGAGTAGCTTCGGTCCTCCGGTTAACCACCTTTTAGGATTTCTGGCGCGACTGCTGAATGTAAAAAAAAAAAAAAGTATATATATAGAGAGAGAGTTTTCAGTTTGAATATACACAAAGACCATAATTATGATGGGAATCTTTTGAAACTTTTGACATACACTCCTCCATACGAGTATATCCATAAGAGATATCCAGAATAACAGATCGATAGGAATTTTGATGAGAATCTTCATAAATCCGTAAGGGACATCCAGAATTGCATGTCGGTAGGAAGCGTTTTTCGTTTTTCATGGATATGCCAACCGTTAACAATTTTGCAGTTTGATATTTTTGTAGTATCTTCATAACCCATATGATATTGTGGTTATGCAATTGTTATGATGCAATGCATGTGATTTCACATTTTTATAACGTGCTTCTCTGTTGTAGCTTCAACGTGCAATTAATTTATTTATAGATCGGTTTGATGAATCGCTAGTTTACTGTAATTGTAGTGAACATTATAAACAGAAAGATTATATTATAAATGGAATTGTCTTGCAATACGTTCTCAAACGATGATTATCAAGTTCAATTTTCATACGGTACACCTTTAAAAAGATATTGAGAAAAAGAGATAACAGTAACTTTTAGAGCTTTACGGATAAAGCCAACGCCATATTAATAAGCACGTTTATATTTGCAAAGTGGGAATTCCATAAGCAATTATCATGCTGTAATTTCATTTCCAAAACTCGAAATCTCCCCCATAGTTTGAATGGATTACGACAGACAGGAACGATTGTTCTTACACAATGTCTCTGTAAAGATCGATCACCAAGTGTTGGAGTAGGTGCTGGGTAGTTGTTAGAATTCAGCTCAAGCAAAGTTGTTTTCAACTAATTCGTCGAATTAGAGCGTATTTCAAAATAATCATTCAGATACAGAATGTTCCTCTGAATTCTGGATTGAATTTGGAGAGTGACTTATTGATCAGAGTGCTTAGTTCCCAATAGAACCATTTTACTTCCTCATTAGTGAACCATCCTCCAGAATCTCTACCTGTCCAGCCACCCTAGGTGTCGGATGAACGAGAGCACAGCACTAGGAGTCTCCCTAATTCTGGCCTTGTTCGGCCAGAGCTTGTTCAACATGGACTCTCTAGGGTCAGCAATGGCTGGGCAGGAGCTCAGTATGTAGTCTGCTGTCTCATCCTTCTATTAACATGTCCTACATATTGGATCATTGACTGGACCCATAATGTTCATGTGTTTCCTCATTTGACAGTGTCTGTTTATAAGAATATACTATGCGCACATATTTAACCCGCAGGAGTCAATTTATTGTTAATTTTGTTGTTTTGTTGTTTGTCTCCAACTTTTACACCACATGATCACCGGCACCATAGATACACTTAACTATAAAATTCATTTAGAAACTGAATGTCCCTGTTCTATGTATTTGATCCCCAAGATTAATAAAATAATTAAAATTTAAAGAATGGTTCGAGATGTTCCCAACACTCTATTAAATAGGGAGCGCTCTCATATCAAAGCTACACAGTTGCTGTAGCTCTTTGATCATTGATTTCAAGAAGATGCGAAATCAATTTTAATATTCCTACTGAAAAAGTCCAGGTATTTTACTTACTAAACAAGAAAGTATCTGTTCTTTTGTTCGCGATATTCGATTGGATAAATGAACATCGAGTCACCTTATACTTTATTAATTCGTTTGAGTGTATCATTACATCATAATTAAAATACTCAAACTCCTGAATTGAATTGGAAAATGTCGTTACTCTAAATCAGATTATGAAATAGTGGTCGGGTATTGGTCTTTATTTCTTTTCAAGCTTCAAGTAAGTATATCAATTGTGAAGTTATCGATATTAAATTTGGCATAATTCAAACCCCTTTTTTCACTCATTGAAGCTAAAGTTTGAATAATTGGAATTTTCGGTAAGACTAATTGTTTTAAATACCTAACGTTGAACAATAAAACGTTCCTATTATCATGTTCCACGTAATGAGCAGCGGAATCAATAATGATGGTTACACCGGTGATAGAAACTCATCCTCATCAAATTTGTATTATCTCTAACATTTGTATGATATTTTGATGAATTCCTTTTTTTTTTCACTTGCCAACTGACCAGATTTATTTGGGGTAGTCCCATTATTATTGGATGTTGGAATGTTTATATATTCATATAGCTACTTATTCATATTAATTTACTTCACATACAATTAGTGTTTGATAAGGTCCCATCGTTGGTAGGAGTCAACACACAATTTTGTTTTATAATACGGAATGTGGAGATTTATTAAACAGTTGTTTCCGTTTGTAATTCGACATAAATTTCCATCAAGTAACGGCTCCATCTATCTACTTTCTAACAATATTTTGCAAAGTAATGTAAATAATGTAACTCGGCAACAAAAACTACCAGACACACGTAAATCGTATAGATACAATGAGTAAGACAGTGACGTAGAAGTCTTTGTTCTCAGCTGCGTTTATTTTGAATTATTTTATTTTTTACAGGAACTTTTTGAAATTTATATGGTTATTAATTTTTTCTAATGTGAGGAATTTAGTAAGGGAATTACAAAATATGCAACATCCTCAAGACCATAATCAAAATTAATTCTTAGTCTTGAATTTACAAAATCTTGGAAGGTACACAGTGTGACCTGTTTGTGGATATTTTCAATCACTCCCCCGATTTAGCCTAGAATAATCGATCGATTATTCAGGTAGTGTAGCTTTCGGTCTATTTATGAACCACATATAACGTGATCGAGCTCATGGGATTCACATCATAAAGCAGTTTCATTCATAAGCATAATTACATGTCAACAAACGCTCGTCAGCGTCATGTGCTGTGCAATTTTGTTTATAATTCCTTAGTATATTTTAGATAACAACAATATCAAATTACCCGTTACAATAACGTCAATATCCAAGCATGCTTGAGCTGCAATCACATCTACATTCATATTGAAACACAGGGTACTGGGTACTCTTGCTACTGAAGTTTATTATTCAAGATTGACACTTCGCACATGAAATTACTTATCTATACTTCAAGATGATTATACAGCGTGAGTTTTACGAATTTGTTATACGTGAGTTGGAGCGCGTCAGATGTATTATATTTCTTTACAACATAGTCAAGTAAAATGCTAGCGAGTATTTAGAAGGTTGGACCTGGTGATGTCCAGATACGCTCACTTCCATTGTACAAGATTAGACCCAATGAAGTATCAATTTTCAAAGTTAATTCATTCCATTATATAATGGGATATACATTCAGATCAAGTCACCGTTGTATGCTTTCGCGATAAATGAACATATCTGTCACACATATACACTTTGAATAATTGTTGAAGCAGCCATTTTTTTGTCACGATTAGAAGTTATTAATAGGCTCTAGTGATTTTCGAGATTGAAAGCAAATGGTGAATCTTCGAACTTATCCGCAGGCAGATATGCAAGAAATGTTATTGACCCTCATAAATACCGATGTACGCAAATTTAAAAGAATCTAATTGATTGATATAAACTATATAAGCCGTAGAGGTAGCATTAACCTCTGCCTCCAGCGTACTCTACTCATCGACTAGCTCCCTCAGAAGAGAGTTAATTAACGCCCCTAATATAAAGGTAAGGGAATAAACATTATGAAAGAGCTTACACATTTTTAATATTCATAAATTCTCCAAAATCTCCAAGAATTTCAAAGCACGATAAATAGCAGAATTACGTTATGCAAATTGTTGTCTTCAACACGAACTCTTTTGAAAGTTGAAATTATGTTTGAAAAATAAGCCAACCAAATAGAGACAGATAAAGATTGCGGAAGATGAGGTGGACATATGAAGGAAACGTAATCCGATTCGTCCACTCAGCAGCTTAATGGATATACACGAGGAGGTTGAAGAAGTTTTCATCGTAGTATGATTCATAGTTCATAGTACTATATACATAGACCAAATTGAACTCGCGCGAACGTAGATAATTAATATTGTTTATTCCGTCTACTCCATCCAAATCAAATTATCATTCCTAAATAGAAATGTAAAACTCAAGTTGCCTTAAAAACTGCATTTACTCAACATTCGTATTCGTAAGGATTTACTAAGCAACACCAACATCCTATTCTGGCCATAAATATAATATGAACTGGGATGGTTGAAGGCATGAAGAATATGCATCACCTTTCTCAGATTTACAGAATATTCCAACGTCAGGATATGTTAGCGTAAATGATAAATTCCTAAAGTATTTCTCTTAAACCAGAAATTTAATACTTTATCTGCCAAACAATTTGCAAACGTTCCTTATGAAATGGAACCGCAATATGATTGACGCATCACACTTTCCTTACATATTTCTCCATTTTTATATTTCTCACATGTCAATTTCAAGAATCCTTTTTCCACTCTTTGTATCTGATATTGATGGTCACAATAAAACAAATGGTGGCTGCTTTTACCATAAATCTGATGCATCCCTACGTATTATTATGATATCCAACTATTCGAACACAAATCGGAATGAAATATATTGCTAATGAATATTGAAGAAGAAGGTACATAATTATAGTAAGTAATGAGTTGGAAAAAATATTTAGTTTCGCTCTTTGGCACATCAACCGGAGTGTTCGAAAAAGGATTGGATGAGGAAACATAAATAGGGCATTGGACTTATCCATAACATATCATTTGCAGAAAAGGATTTTTTTTAAGCTTACCTTAAAAAGTCTGAGAATATTCGCAACCATAATAGATACCACACTGAATGAAGCTCCAATGACTGCAGTGACCGGCTTATGTGGAACGTATACTGGAGGGTTACCAGATTCACATTTATATTCGGACATATCCTGTAAATAAAACATACTCAATTAAACTCCGGTGATTTTCTTTGGAAATGTCAATTTATACTAGACATTAAATAGAATTCTTGAGTGAACGATCTTCACGAAACGAAATATTCAGCTCTTCATCAATATATCCTTCAGGAGGAAATTTATTGATCACCGTCCATCTTTTTGTAATTGAAATTCCACAACAATAAAGAAATTTGGGAGAGCCGTTACTTGATCGAGATGATATTACAATTTCTACTTCCCCCTGCCTTTAAGAGAATTAAATTGACGATGCACTCCCTTGAAGTACAAAATAAATAATCAGAAAATAAGCATGATTATGAAATTTATCACACTTATTATATTGTATGCTATGTTGGGATGAAGCAGGTGGGTGCCCTC
The DNA here is from genome assembly GCA_958510875.1 of Endomychus coccineus. Taxonomy (NCBI): domain Eukaryota; kingdom Metazoa; phylum Arthropoda; class Insecta; order Coleoptera; family Endomychidae; genus Endomychus; species Endomychus coccineus. Next base: position 36,675,990 of record OY294071.1, on the reverse strand, counting down.
TCTTTTCTTAGATATTCCAATGATCGGTGCTCATCAGAAATCTAGTATGTTATTCCACCAGGAGCGATTCCAGGTAAGAAAAGTAGACAAGCTCAGGGTGGTGGTTATTCCTTCATTGCCAAGCTCGCGACCTGCCAACTTTATTTCTACCAAACTTCCTATCGAACGGTGACGTTGTGGAACTCTGTACCTAGTGAGGTAATTCCTCTTGCCCATAACCTCCCAACTTTCAAGAACAATCCCAATGTATTGATGAATGAATAAAAAAGATACAATGTTTTGCATATATCAATAGTCGAGCAGCGAGTTGGCTGAATGAAAGTATAGTTTCAACGTTTGTGGAGAAATGTTGTCCGTCTTCTGTTTTATATATATATATATATATATATCCTTCTTCGCATCGTCGGTTTGGAATAGATTCATTTTATACCAAATGGAATTCCCTTCATTTAAAGAGAAGAAGCTTTCTCCTTTATGATACAAAGCATCTCCAACTATTTGTATAATTTTCGATTTCCGCCCTGTCGAAAATGATAAATCAAAGCAAAAGCCATGCCAGTCAGTATGTTCGAACCCTTCTTAAATAAACGGGAAAGGAACCTACAGAAAATAGGAATAAACCGGATTACATATTCCTTTAAAAGGGAACTACGATAAATCAATGATCATATTTACATTACTCAGCACGAAGAATCAATATTAGCTTGACTTACTAACAAGTAAACAGAATATTGACAAGGCAATATATGTTTTGGGGACAAACCAAAAATAGAATAAATTGAACGTTTTTATGCGTTGAATGCTTGCTTCAATGCATCTAGCATTTTGTCTTCACATTTAGATATTCAATATGAATAGAATCATAATCAGAACCCCATTTTTCATATTTCCTGAGGTTATTCAGATTAGTACTACAGCTGAGGGAGCTTTCATGAAATATTTAAATCTTTCTATTGATCAGTTGATGATTTGATAGAGCCATAATTATAGCAGGGTATAATTACCAAAATATAAACGTGACCTCCTCTCTTATCTTATGCTCGCGAACACTGTCTATAATCGAGTAATTAATTGCCCTAATGGCCAATTTGTATTCGTGTTTAAGCTTCAAAATATCTACCGAATCAGAATAATTTGTCCGCCACTCCTCATTTCTTCTGAATATATACCAAAAATAGCTCAACCATTTTCAAGGCGTTGTTAAACATCAGAAGATATGACAAACAAATTTCATGAACATGGTTCGGGAAAGTGTTGTGAATGACGTTACAATCCTGCCGAAAGGTACCAATAATAGGCACTTTGCTAACTAAAAAACTGTTAGCAATTAAACTTTTCAACTATCATTTTTATCAACCAACGGTTATCGGATTCGGAGTCAGCTGGTATTATATTTATACAGAATATATTCAAGCACGTAAGCAGTGGAGGGTGTTTGGGGATGCACAGTCCCTCTCCAACTCCAAAGTCTAAGAACTTGAATGAAGGTATAGACATTCATATTGATAAATTAAATATTCGATAAAACCTTCGTAAAATCCTCCCGCTTCCAATAAATATTTTCCTGCGTACATCCCCGATTATATTCGACATAATAGAAGCAAAAATTAGATGGATAAACTGTATGAATGTTTCTGTATTTCATGTTTTCAAGAGGAATAGTAATTTCCATGATTCATGAAACTCAAACTGGATTGATGAGCTTTTTATCTCTATCTTTAAATTCCCCAGGAAATAATACTACGTGACTTTCCAATCCCATTACTGGATGATACATGATTATCCAGAATGAGCTCAATACATCTTCGAAACGACCGATATTGTTAACAACATGATAAAGGTATAATTTGGTAGTTTTCATTTGCTGCGGTCGTTGGTTTGGAAAATTGTGAACACAGTCAAATCTAATATTCGTGTTCTCAGTCGGATAAAAATTCCAAACTAGGTAGGTTCTAATTGAATCTCCGACAGAAATAATTATTCCACCAGAACAACCATTGATTGTGTAATTACAGGAGCCGCATTTATTTCCATTCATGAGAAAATTAAACATAATGATGTAATTTTTGAGGACAGCAGATCTTTCTGAAGCTGACGTTCGAGGAAAAAATATATAGGGTCCAATTTATTGCTGGGTATATTTTATTCGATTTGTTGATCAACCAAGAGTTGACATTGGCGGTTGTTTCGAGCTAACTAGAAATTTGCAAGGGTTTATTCAATTAAATTTCCATAATTTTGATTCAAAGATTGTACATCGGTTCTATGATTCACAGACTCAGAATCACGTGCTGTGTGAATAATTTCCAGAATGCCTCTTCTATAATAATTGGTTTCTTCATCTAAAATATTGACATTTTTATAATCTAACTGATGGTTATGATTAAAAAAATGCTTAGCAAGGGCAGTAGAATTTTATAAGTTTATATTTTATGTCATACATTCTTTTTTGTGAATATTGCTTAGAGGTTCCTGTATAAGTCCCATCGCAATCTGAACAATTTAATTTATGTACTGTCTGGGTTTGTTTATCTTCAGATATTATCGTTATTGGATTTGAAAAATATTTATCAACGCAGTTGGTTAGTTTATGCGCAACATTCACTCCTTTCTAAACATCTCTCAATTTTCTATGAGGTCTCCTGAATGTATGGTAATGTTATAAAACTATTTTCATTACTGTTTATATTATTTACATATACTGTTGAAAATATTCATGACAGTGGACGGATTACTAACTATCAATTTTCTCCTCGAGAATTGAACATTAATAGCTCTAACGGATACTTGTTATATGGAAAATATGTGTGTGAAAAAATGTCGTAATGACAAATTAATAACTAACAATTTCATGAAGCAATCTGCCCAACTTATTATTGTAGAAGTTGTTTGCGTTTTAGGCAGGTTATTTGTTACGAATGAATCTGGCGTAACGGAATGTATAATAAGCCCATATCATTCGGGCTTTGGAAGAGCATTGCACATTAGGGACATGAATTGAGAACAGACACCGGCAGATTTGGCATTCAATTTGTTAAAGTAGACTCTTGGGTATAATGGCCGCATGATGTTGAGAACCTCCTAGCGAGAGAATTATGGAAAATCTCCCGCTGCAAGTTCCACTAGCTTTATACTAGAGACTATACACAACAACTTTACACATAATAATTGATAAGCTCGATAAGTGATTCAATCATCAAGCAACTCGACCATCTCTTGCAGTTTATTTTAAAATTTTCCAGATGAAATTGGGATGGAATGCTGTTCTTTTCACTCGATGTAATCATCTAGAAAATAACAAATAACTACTATGGGGCACCAACAAAGGCATGCTCCTCATTCTAATTATACTCATGATTGCTGTAATTTTCTAATATTAATAATATTTCAGTCAAATATCTCTAACCTAGATTAAATCCACTTCCTGGATGTAATATTTATGAACTCGTTTTTAAACTTCATTGAACTGTAAACCTGGAACATACAATTTTTCCAGGACTAATTACTTTTGTGTATTATGTCAATCCCCATCTGCTATACATATCAGCTGTTTTGTTTATTCAAGCTTTTCGTGCTCAAAAGATTTGGGCAAAACAGTTTATCACTGTCCATGGCAATTAGATCAATCAATTTGCCCGTGAAAAGTTTCACAGTGTACCAAACAGTATCACTGCGGTTCAAATATAACGGACAAATGAAATAAATTCATTTAAAGTAATCGTAACGTGTCAGAGTGAATGAATTAAAATTGAATCTGAATCACAACGTCCACCTGCTCTACGCATAGTTAGCAATGTGTGACCATGCTGATGAAATACCTACAGCTCTTGCACATTACGCATAACTAACAGTAAGAATCTGTGGGTGAAAGAGGTGGATGAGAGGTTTCAATATTCGCGTATACTCTACGCATAACTGGCAATAGGTGACCATTGTTGACGAGATCCCAATAGTTATTGCACACTACGCATAACTAGCAGTAAGTATCTGCAGGTATCAAGTACGTCAAAGTGTGGCTCTGACACCAGTATACAATTACCGGTCCTTGAGATCCTTGATATATTGAGATGAGAAAGAGAGAGTACACTGCCCTATATCGTTTTGAATACGAACAAACTATATATCGCATCCATTTTGTCCGTAATTGGTTCAGGGTGAAGGTAGACATTCACTTCCTCAAAAGTTGTTGAATATTCGTAATCGTCTACTATTCGCTTTATTAAAATTGGATCGCAGTACGTATCTGTTCTTTCCGTAACCATTCAGGGTTTGATTTGACCGTTTCGGTAAAAGATACAGTATATTCCTTGCTGGCTTGCAATTTCATCGCTGGAATTGAGCTTCCTTGCTCTCTTTCGGTTTGTTTTAATGGTATCATTGATTAGTTCCATTTAAATAATTTTTCCCTGTCAGAAAAAATCAGTAACGGGTAAGTTTCGTATTTTAATTCTGCTCCATATCTGAAAGTGGTCGAAGAACTAAAAGCTCCTATAATAAAGATTCTTGACCCAGGTATGAATTATATATAAATTCTCGGGGAATAGGTCACATCAACACTTATGTTTTATGTTTTAGTCTTTACGTACGTTTCGGTCTCACGACCATCATCAGAAGACTTATTATTTCAATAACCTGATTACTTAGAACTAATCGTATCAACACAAAGCGTCCTTATCGCACCAATTTTGTTTAAAATGCGAAAGTAGCCGAAACGAACAGAAACACGAAATCGACATTGTAACACAAATGTTATAATTTGGTAGGTATATCAGAAATCCACTATTTAGTAGAAATCTCAAAAAATACATATTTCATCATAGTCTATGAACGACTGACACGAGACAAGTTCAAGTATTTACTTTCGAACCAGATGTCACGATTTATTAGGTAATAAAAGAAGGTCTGGCCTCTGAGATATACTTTTGACCATTCTACCTAAAAATATACTTTTAACATTATGAGGACGCAAGTAGGAATATGCAAGAGTATTAATTAATTAAATTAGTATAAATAAGACTTAGGGTCTGAACGTCAGTCCTATGATTTACAGATTTGGAGTCACGTTTTATGTGAATCATCTCCAGTATAGATCTTTTATAATAATTGATTTCCTTAGTTAACATATTAACATTTTTGTAATCGAATTGATGGTTATAATCAACGGAATGTTTAGCAAGGGCGGTAGAATTTTCTAAGTTTTTGTTTCTTGTGCTATACTTATGGCCATACATTCTTTTTTGTAAATATTGTTTAGAGATTCCAGTATAAGTCCCATCACAATCTAAACAATTCAATTTATATACTGTGCAGGTTTGTTTACCTTTAGGTATTACAGGTTTTAGATTTGAGAAATATTTCCCAACACAGTTAGTAGGCTTATGCGCAACATTTATATCGTACTTTTTTAAACATTTCTTAATTTCCTCTGAGGTCTCCGCAATGTATGGTGAAGTTACATAATTGTCTGTATTACCTTTTATGTTATTTTTATATGACGAACCATTATAGATTTTCTGTATTCTCTCTTTGATGATAGGATTGAAGAAAGTTTTTGGGTAGTCATTCATTTCCAGTGTATTACGAACAATTTTTGAATTTTTGGGACGGTCCTCTGCGTGAGACAATTTAACCGCGCGGTCTGTAAGGCTGTTAATGACACTTTTTTTATAACAAGCTGGTGCAACGGAATTGAAGTGAAGATAACGTTGAGACCAAACTTCTCCAGTAAACCAAGAAGTTTTTATTTTTCCATCTGCATCATGCCTAATGTTCATATCTAGGAAATTTATGTTTTTGTTTACTTCTATTTCTCAAATAAATTGAAGTTTACAATGGAAATTGTTAAATTTATTAATCACATACTGAATTTTATCGTTGGGAACACACATAAGGCAATCATCTACCTACCGTTTAAAGAATACAGGCTGAAAATCTAATGAACTTATAACAAATTCCTCTAGGCATTCCATAACGAGGTTAGCAATGGAAGCTGAAATAGAAAATCCCATTGCTGTGCCGAATATTTGTTCAAAATATTACTTACCGTACTGAAAATAAGTGCATTATAAACAAAACCTTACAGCATTTATAAATTCCGATTGATCTAGAGGTGTGTGGTTTTTGATCTCTGCCCAACGTTTTTTGATGCTATTCAGTGCCAAAACGACTGGTATATATGTTACTGTGAATGTCCGATATTAGTGAATGTTAAGATGCACCAGTGTGTGTCGACAATCATCAATATTAATGGTGTAAGTCCAAAATTATTTCAATATTTTGTTTGTTTTGGACATACACCGGTGAATGTTAACATACTCCAAGGCGATTTTGTGTGTCTCAGATACTGCAATTTACTGATTACGTGAATGTTAACACACGCCAGTGTTTGTTCGAAATGAAGTGAGAAAGTTAGAGTGCTATTGTTCTCTCTCTTTTTTCCACGACGACCACCCGTTGCCACACCGCTAATAGGGCAGAATATCAGAATCCGAAATATGTTTACTGTGCAACAGAAAAGAGGCTTCTAAAAGAAACATAGAATTAGCGAAACTTGGACTTCAAGATCAAGGAAAAAAAATGCTTAAAGTATCGCAGGCAAATTTTCCTCCTGCAAAATATGGAGATACTGTAAGGTTGCGTGCAGGGCCGGATTTAGAGAGTCTGGATGCCTCGGGGCAACAAAGGAGTGGAGGTCCCCTAGCCCCAAATTATTTTCCAAATAAAATGAACAATTTTTCAGTCGAGTTTTTCAATAAATAATTTATCGTGAAACCAAGTAAATTCCTTTAGTATTTAACAAACATATATAACTATAATCGGAAACAAGAATTAGCGAGAAAAAATACCAAAGGAAAAGTTGTTTACTAGTGTTTACTAGTCGGAATTTGAAAGATTTCTTTTCCGAAGTCTATTGTGGGGGCCCCTCTTTGGTGGAGGCCCCGGGGCTGTAGTCCCCGATTGCCCTCCCCTAAATCCGGTAGTGGTTGCGTGTTCCTGATGTTGATAGAGGTCGTACAGATTCCAGAAATATCCTTACATGTGTTTCAAATGTGGATGGTGACTATTATCAACTGGCTACAAAACATGGGACGTAATCACAGATGTATACTAGAAATCAGTTTTCCATCAGTAAGGAAAATTTTATCAATATATCTGAAACTTCTCCTACGAAAATATCAATGCGTGAAATTGTTGCTTTGGAATCAATATTTGGAGGACAAGGATATAAGCGTTGCAATTGCGCACAAAAATGCAACACCAAGAAATATACCTGTTAAGTTCGTGGAGTCATTTGTATTTCTAAGTGCCATAACAGTTTGCCATGTACTAATAAATAAGTTTTTTTTTTAATACTTATAGCGAAAAATGCTGTAATACCTAATTACCTATGAGTAGGTACGTTGTAACGAATGAGTATTTTTTAAATTATATAGCCAATAGGGCAATAGCATTAATGATAAGTGTACGTTATTGTTTACCTTACTTGGCAGGTAATGCTATTTGTATTACTGATTTAAGATTTCGATTAATAAACAAGTTCTATTTGTTCTATTTATTATAGTTCTATGATTTTATTTATTGTAACAATTTGTGAGTTTATTTTAATTCAGGCTCGAACTTCTGTTTTGCAAATATCTTTGCTAAATCACCATAATTTAACTCATCATGAAGAGAATGAAGATTAACCAAGTCGTCGTGGTGTATGATAACATTCACTGGTGAATGACCGAAAACATAAAGAACACAATAAATAACAAACAATCACCAGCTAGCTTGGTGGTTGTTAACATACACCAGTGTATCTTAAGATACACTCCGCTTCGGACATTCACAGTAACATATATTTGTAAATAAAGAAACAACGTCCAAGGAAATTAATTGATGTTTTACGGGTAGGGATTGATTTTTTATAAATTCATCAAAATGCCATGAGTCTTTCACATAAAAAACATTCTTTCCTATTATATTATTGATAGATTTTGATACAAATTTTGATACATGAAAGGTAGGCGCTCCAATTTACTTACAATGGGTCTTGAAGGTATATCACTTTTAAGTAGTTTTGGAAGCCCGTAGATATAAAATGCTTGTCCATTATGGCAAATTAATTTATTTTTCAATTCAGTAGGGATTATCTTATTTTTGTGCCATTTATTTATTAATTTATTCATGTTATTTTGTACTGGTGAAGTAGGGCCAGATTCTAATTTTTTATAAGTTGTTCCACCATTTAAAAGGTTTCCTATTTTGTTTTCATAGTCATTCCTTGAAATCTCCAAATCTGTAAGTCATAGGACTGACGTTCAGACTCTAAGTCATATTTATACTAATTTAATTAATTAATATTCTTGCATATTCCTACTTGCGTCCTTATAATGTTAAAAGTATAATTTTAGGTAGAATGGTCAAAAGTATATCTCAGAGGCCAGACTTTCTTTTATTACTTAATAAATCGTGACATCTGGTTCGAAAGTAAATACTTGAACTTGTCTCGTGTTAGTCGTTCATAGACTATGATGAAATGTGTTCGTATTTTCTGAGATTTCTACTAAATAGTGGATTCTTGCTATACCTATCATTTGTGTTACAATTTCGATTTCGTGTTTCTGTTCGTTACGGCGACGTTCGCATTTTAAACAAAATTGGTGCGATAAGCACGCTTTGTGTTCATACAATTAGTTCTGAGTAATCAGGTTATTGAAATAATAAGTCTTCTGATGATGGTCGTGAGACCGAAATGTACGTAAAGATTAAAATATAAAACGTAAGTGTTAATGTGACCTATTTCCCGAGAATTTATATATAACTAAAAGCTCCTTAATTGTATCCTGTTATTTACTGCTACTCATTCTCCCCCGCTATCTAGGTTCGGGTTACCTTCTCTACTTAGACAGTTGTCCATAGACAGAGCTTATTATTGAGGACCCTAGCAGAAGTTCTCGACGAGGAGTAAACCTCAATAAAACCTGGCGCCCGAAAATTTAAATTGAATCAATTGAATTTAGATCCGGAACAATTGAAGGACTGGTAGATTGATAGATCACTTTATTGCAATTACCATTAAAATGATTTACGAAATTTTAAACTTATACCTCAACCTAACCTTAATACTAAACTAGAATATAAAATGGATCATTGATGAGATGAAACAAAATATAATAGCTGTAATAAACAGAACGAAGTGCAGTCTTAGAAACAATAGATTTAATTGATCTGAGAACAAAACATGCAGAGCTCAATTTATGGTTAATATTTTCGATATGTAAAGCATATGATAATTTGCAATCTAAGGTTAATCCAAGAAATTTTACAGATTCAACCTGTTTAAGGTAAGTATTGCCCATTTTGATGGTGTTATTTAAATTTAAATTAACATAATTATTCAGATAATTCAATTCAATAAAATCAGTTTAGTTATAAGCCGTCGTAAGTATATAATTGCCAAAAGTGAATGAAGCACCTCACACAAGGAACACAGATATATCAAGTACATACTGATTATTATATCGAAATAGAAAGATGAATAACCACCCTAATTCATATCCTAATTTTCTATTTTCACCGTGACAAAAAAAATTGAACTACTAAATTGAAAAGATCTGAAGTTCGATTAGGAAGTGACACCTGTCAGTGTGACATTCAACTAAAGTTATAGGTTGTTCTCGATGCAGTACTAAAAATTGATAGAATTTAATCAAACGTGAAACCCCACATACTAAATTATCTGAAAACATCAAATCAAATGAAGTTGTATTTCCTATTTTGAGAGAAAGACGATGAAAAATCCGATTTAAAAAGATATGTCGTAGAATTTTTCTTCTGCTGTATTGTTGGGGTTCAGGACTTTAAACGAGCTTAGATTATAAGATTCGAATGTAAACCTTTATTTATGGAACATCGTAATATTGAATGGGACTTCGTGAAAGAACTAATGAAGCAGTAGTCTAGTAGAGTATAGGCAGACGTAAGGGTTTGTTTGAAGAGAGGGTAGTCATCGCCATCTGCGATATCTTGAGTGAATGGCAGAGTTTCATACATCATCCTTCCTGATGTGTTTGTTCGGACTGTAAACATAGGCCACATTCTGGGGTCTTAAATCTCGATACCAATCAACCTTGACAGGATTAATTACGTTAGATAGAGTTTCAAACAATGGCCTAGAAATTAAATATGCTTCCATTGTAGCTTAGATCTGATTAGTTTGTTAACATTGTTATACACCTGACTGATGACTGCGTATAATCATATACAGCGTTTCAACAAATTCAAACATATTGTTTCAATAACACGACTACACATTATACAACAAATAGGCCTTAGAATTTTAATCAAATATGCCCTCTCTGGAATATTGTAGCTCTCAAAAAGCATTTCTTGGCCTCAGAATGATAAATCCAGTGTTTTTAGAAGAACATTGTTTGTATGTGTAACACGCTACATTGTTGACCATCAAGCTGATAGAATTTGTGGAAGTTGCTCGATATATGGAAGATTAGTGATCTTTTGGCCTATTCCGATATACAAAAAAATTGTTAGATAGATACCATCCAGATTTTTGTTTTCGTAACAAGAAGTTGGTGTGAAGAATCCTGTCAGTTCACTCCGAATGTCTCTCAGGTGACTACATCTGAGTGGCATCTAAAAACATACCATTCTGATTCCGTCAGAACTAGCGTGGCATGTAAAATAACATACTATCGAGATCGCGCCAGAATCAGAATGGCATGTAAGATAACATAATATTATGATTCCATTATATAGTTCACAAGAATCAAATCAGAGTGGCATGTGAAATTTGTCAGAATGATGTATCATTTTGCTGATTCCATCCATTACATGATCAGTGTCATTGTAACGAAAAAATCTACTAATTTGATAACATACCAATCATAGTAGCATACAAAATGAGGAAAAAATTAATTTTTTGACTTTACATTTAGTTAACATGAACAACTTATATCAAAAATTTTAATATTGTTTTCTCAGCACATTTAGAGTATACCACCTTTTTTTCAAGAAAATTTTAAAAAATTAATTTTTCAATATAGTAAGCTGTCTTTGGACATAAACATAAAGCTCTAATATTCTCAACAGTTATTTTCGTAAAAAAAGTTTCGCTCCATTTGGTCGCCTATTTTCTGCAGGATTTTTGTCTACAGTAAGAGTTAACCTACTTTTGGAATTTCTAACTAAGTGTAAACAGTATTGAACCTATTACAGATCACAGAAGTATTATGTGGAAAGACGTGTCCAAATTACAATGTACGAGAACAATTCAATTATGTATAATTGAATCAATAGCATAACTAAGAACCTGAACAGACACATTAATTAATGAAACAAAATGAAATAGTGCAACATTCAGTTTCTTTTATTGTCCCAGATCTCAGGAATAACTTCAAATGACACGTAGCATTTTTTTTCTATGTCTATGTTCCCTAGAAAGTCGCAAATGTATTCAATAACTACTTGTTTGTTCCTTCAGTTCCTTCATGCAACTGAAACATTACTTCAAGGAAAATTTAAAAAACTTCACACTTTAAAGGAGATATTATATTGTATAAACTTGGTTGCGTTAAGAGTAATTCTGCTAATATTGAACGGAATTGCAAATCGTAACTGAAGGAATATCAAAGATATAGAAATAAAGAAAAATCCAATTTCTCGGGCTTTTGGTTCTTACAAAATGTGATAGTAAAAACAAGTGAATTATTTAAAATCACATGACATAATATGTGTTACTCTGAATAGATTAATCCTAATCCAATACAATGACTACAACCTCTTTTTCATTCAAAACCACTATATATTGGTATTCGATCGAAACATTAGAAGTGGTGCTAATATACCTTGAAAACCGAGCAAACAAAGAAATCTCTATAAGTAGGTATCAATAAGTAACTGAACCCTGGCTAATAGAGGTTGTAAAATCATGTTGTACATGAAATATACCCTCGAAACTAATTGAGATTATACAATTCTAGTTCCGGTAGTTACCTGATTTTATTTTAATTTCGCTGTTTGAAAACTTCATGAGGGGTAGGTATGGAAAAATTTCTATATGGTCGCCCTAATCGATTTTGATAAATCATGATCACAATACATTTTTATCATGAGAAAATCGATTTCAATGTTAGTTTGAACCTCAGACGATGATTAAAGACGTTGCACTGCGTCTAGATATGAATTCCCCTCCATTATAGACATGAGCCGTAACAAAATCATGTTGTACATGGAATATACCCTCGAAATTTGTGAGTATCCTCTCTTGAGATCATGCGGGTCCTCACTTTCGTTTTTAGAAAATTTCATGAAGGGTAGGTATGGCAAAATTTCGATTTTGGTCGACCTAGTCGATTCTGACACAAACTTGGTTATACTACGGAAGTTGGAGAATAAAACTCAAATTTTACACAAAACTTTTAACATTCAATTCAAAAATTTGTACCACACTCTGATCCTTAGTATTCAAGGACATACTTTTAGATTTAGCTTTAGTTGATAACTCCTTGCTTTGAAAATTCCACAGTGTGGTGAAACAATTTGTCAGCATTTTTAAATCAAATGTTAAAAGTTTTGTGTAAAATTTGAGTTTTATTCTCTTTAACTTCCGAAGTATTATGAATTTACACTACGTAAACGCCGAAACCATAGATATATTGCAGTGGCGGCTCCTCGAAGGAGGCTAAGGAGGCTCAGCCTCCTCACCAGTTTATCTTAAATATCATTCTCCATTTCATTTCCTGTTTCTCTGATAATTTTTAAAATTTTACAATTAATTCCCCGTTCTCAGTAGTTATTTTTAATCTGGCAACAGTACCCTGAGGCTAGACTCTCTATATATCTCAAACGCTGAGCGTGTGTTGTTCAACGCAGTTGCCGTTTTTCCGAACAGTCCGATCGCCAACTGGGTAAATCAGCGAAAATGGCAACACCCTCTGGAGGCTAGCCTGCGGCAGCCGCTCGCAATCTATGAAATACGACACGTGCGTTCTGCCGACTGCTGAGTAGGTCAGTCAGTGCTTGTTTATGCGTTGTCACGCCACGCGAAGTAAGGTTAGATTGTTGTCTGTTGTAAATTTAAAATGTGTGTTAGTGAGTTAGTTGCTGCCTTTTAGAAAATCTATTTAGTGGATTAACATATGATGAAAGTGTTTCTTTTAAATAAACGGCCTTTACCGGATTTGAAAGGATTAGTAATGTCAGGTAACTATCAAAATCGATCATTTAATACTAATAGTAGTATTGACAAGACGAAGTTTAAAAAAAAATCATTGATTTCCATGTAATGCTCCAACTCGATGGAATTTTACATCACGTGCAGTATTTACTATCCATAAAAATAAAGACAAATTAATTGAAACATTTGATTTTGTATTAAACAGTGATGACTTTTCAACAGATCAGGTTTCATTAAATGCTGCTGTTGGTTTAAAATCTCATTTAGAAAATGAAGAATTTTTGTTTTTTCTTGATAATTTTAAATTAATATTTGAACAAACTGATCTCATTTTTCAAATTTTACAACATAAATTCACTGATATAATTTATTCAAGAGACCGTTTGAAACATCTCATTGGAAAAATTTCAAGTTTCCGTAATACAGAATTTCATTTTAATATTTTATTTGAAAATTTTTCAACTGATGAGACTCCTCCCGCGAAAAGTAGGGAAACATATAATTTGGTGGACAAGAAACTACATTATAAACAACTTTTTTTATGAAATTTTAGATACCATTAAAGGTCAAATTGAGATTCGATTTTCCGATTTACATGAATTGCAGTTTTTTGACTTGACGAATAGAAGATTTTTCGAATCTTTTTCAAAAGAGTTCCCCAATATACTTTAAGATAACTTAGTTCTAAAATATAAATTTATTGATAAAATAGCACGGCACAATGAATATGCGTTATATACTCGGATAAAGATATTTTAGGCCAGTACGACAGTCACGCCAATATGATAAAATATATGATAGACAATGCACAATGATTTGCAACCAAGTTTTACCTCAGTTTTATAAACTACTTTGTTGACAGTCACCATTCCTGTCACGTCGGCATCGGTGGAGAGATCATTTTCTACTCTCAAACGAATTAAAACTTACATGCCAAATACAATGGGCCAAAATCGTTTATACAATGTTAGTTTAATATCTATTGTAAAAGATTTAGTAAAACACTTAAAACAAAATGATACATTTTTTGATAATATTATTGATAATTTTTCGCAAACTAAAGACCGTAGAATTCCGTTAATATATAAAAAAAGCTTATAAAATTAATAAAAAAAACAAAATATGAAAAATTCCAAAAAAAAGAAAAAATATTAAAAATCCAAAAAAAATAAAAGACAAAAAACGAACAAAAAAATTTTTTGCCAAGAGAAACTCTATACCTCCACGTTGGTTCTTGCTGGGTAACAATTCATTTTGTCACTGAAGTAGCTGGTACGGTCGCTGTGCAAAGGTTAAAAGGCTATGAACAGAGTATATTTTTACAAAAACGTTTTATGTCCAGCCTCCTCTCTCAAAAATTCACGAGCCGCCACTGATATATTGGTTATACTACATTTCCGATGGTGAGAAAATGGATTCCAACGTTAGTTTTAACCTCAGATGATGATCAACGACGTTACAGTACGTCTACATATTAATTTCCCTCCATTATATATAGGAACCTTAATAAAATCATGGTGTACGGGAACATACCTCCAAAATTTGCAATTATAACCTTTTGAAATCATACTAGTTCCAGCGGTTACCTGATTTTTTTTAATTTGGTAGGTATGCCATAATCGCGATTTTGTTCGCTCTAATGGATTCTGATAGAACTTGTTTCATCATACATTTGTGAGTTATGCGTAAGTAAGTAAGGGAACATATAATATTTCCAAATGACAATTCTAGATTAGTAGATTATTAGTGAATTGATTTTTGGATGTTGGGTAAATTTCAGAGGAGGTAAGACGGGCGTAAGTAAGTATATATTCTCGAAGCTTAGAATCGGATACAACTATAAACATTCAAGTAAATAGTTTCTCATTTAACTCATGAGAGCGGATGAAACTGTATATGTCTATTCTTTTCGCAAAAAACTTTTATACATTACTTAATCTTGACGATTTCAATGGAGTCAGTATAAAAATATTATTATCAAAAGTGCATAGAGCTCTATTTTATTCGAGAAATTTTCCATGTGGTTCATTTAAATATTTCTATTTATAGATGAATTTATAATGATTCAATATTTGGTTTACGAAATGACTGAAACTTTTTCAACTTACTATGCTAATTTATCTATTGGATATCTGTCATAATATTTGAGCTGTATATATGTCCATTTATCAGAAAGTTAGTTTTGCAATATGTAATATAACAGTTACGATTGTCATGTTTAGTACGAATCTGAATTTTATATAGGAAATTTATTATCCCTGGGAATTGAACTTTCAAACTGGATCTATAAATTTCATGAATACTTCCTATGGATTATTTTAGCTTTGGAAGTTAAAAAGGATTACATCATAAAAATAATTGCTGAAAATAAAATATCTACAACCCATTTACGGAAAACGTACGTTCTTCCACAAATATGAGTATTATTTTTCCAGCTTCCGTACAATGCTTTTCTCTCTAATGTTTTTCGCGATGATCAGACCAAAACAAATCTCGATTTAAATAGTCTGACATGCATAATAGATTATAATAGCTTGTTCGTCTAAAGCTTCCTGATGCATTGCATACTCACACCATTGACGTAAATCGAAACGTGAATTAAAAAAAAAATTATTTTAAAAAAAACTGGGAACTAATAATTTTCTCGAGATTTCTTAGTTGTCAGATTACGTCTAGATTTCTTACAGAACGATTCAGATCCTATAAATATAGACTCTGCCTCTTCGGTGTCAGTACAATCGACCCTTTCATTTCTAATTGTTCTTATATCCTAGGATCCACATCAAGGTCTCATTTGTTTTTGCCAATAATGTGACATTCACAGACATGTGTGAATAAATTTGTATCTTCACAGCAACGTGACTATCAGCCATTATGTTATGCTACTTCTTCAAGATCTTCAGTAAGCAAAGATCGTGTATCAAATATCTCCGTTGAAAAGAAGGTGATGTAGGTATCTACTCATTTGGATAGGCCAAAGTTCGATCCATTTTTGCCCACTATAGTCTGATGAACAGTATTATTCTCTATGCATTCGAGGTAGATGGTTCGCTCTTTTTGGTTTCAATCAAAGTTTATAAATGCACATAAACGAGAGTTGAATTCAGTGTGAAAATTCATCGCAAAGCTATGATGGTTTGTATGTTTGCAATGCAAATATCCCGATTCTCATTGTCGATTTGAGATTTAAAATACAAACTCGGCCAATATTGAATGTAGTATACTGTGTGACAGTGTGGGTTCGTCGGTCTTTTCAGCCGTCTACCACTTCAATGTAATCCCTTTAGTCCCCAAATCGTATTGCATACATTACTTTTAACATATGAAACGTGACTGACCTGGCGATAAATAGACTACTGCTGGGTATTTGTCGAGCAACATGTTTCTACCCATAGCATTCAATCTCGAGGGTTGCAAACAGACCGCTTCCCTTGTATACCCAATTTAGGATATTTATCATGACATTCTTCTCATGGATACCCACTATTCCCTCTTACATAGCAATAGTCTTTATTCATTCAAGACGCAACTTGATTCAGAGCATGGATTATATCAAATAATGATGAGTCTAACATGAATCAGGAAATGGATAAAGAACTGAAAATCAACCTACAAAAATTCATCTACATTTATTGAATGAATGTAATAATATTCATATGGGTTAATAAAAACTAGATAGTAATCCACTGTTTATGTCACTAGAAACACATAAATACAAAAAAAGGCTTGAATATCCTAGGCACCCAGGTCATTGGAATCTCAATGGTTCATCTGGAAAGAATATTCAGGGTATGTATCGCATCCAGATCGAGTCAAATAGCCCGGTGTATTACCAGTGCGATAAAGAATCGACGAAGATGAGAATAGCATGTATCCCCAATCTGAAACAAAATGGACGTGATTTATAAGGCGCATGTCACTACCCCTTAACTAACGACACAGACCAGTATTTTACTAGAGATGGGCAAAACTGCTATTTCCGATCACAAATCACAAAATAACTGTTTTAAATAAGAGGTAGAATATATCAGTTGCTATTTGATACGAGACAAAATATGCTTCAATCACGGAGTTGCTTTTATGAAACAACAGTAAATCGTTGGATATCAAACTATCTCTAATTCTCACTAACTAACAATTCACCTGTATAATACACACTCCCCTTTGCCTATCGCACAACACAAATTATTCTTCTGTTTATCTTAATAACAATTCGATGCGTCTGGCTCTTAAATTCTCACATTAGTCTGTATATCCTGGGAAGAAGTTATACTTTTATATATCTTCTGTAATGAGGAACAACCTGTATATCTAGTAATTCTGGAATTGTTTGATAGAAACCCTTGATAATGAGGAACGACTCTTGCATATTCGGCATACGGTCCTGGAACGAGGACTGTACAAGTTAGATCTAATGCTTGTTCCAGTTTGGTATTCATCAACAACATCAGACTCTTGTACAAGTAGAGATTCTGGCAAAGGGGCACAATGCCATGAGGGCGTGGGAAACTCGACTATAAACAATCGAAGTTAGGAACTAAAATTGAGCTTGCGGAACGGAAGACTCTAAAGATTCACTTACTCAAAAGCCGCTGCACTAAATATAATATGCTTCCAGATTTTTCCTCGCGTATTTCGATACAATTTGTGTTGATAAAATTTCCATTTTATAAAAAGGGGTGTTTTGCTGCAAATCATTTTACTCTGAACATTCGGAATCAATACTCCTCGCATATCGCTGGAAATGTTCATGAAAAAGCAGTTTCTAGATTATTTTAACAATCGAACATTAAACTACTTTTTGGTTGTTAAAATGATTAATTGACTTCCATTAAATATTCGAACTATTCAAGTAATACGAACCAAACGAAAGAATTTTTCTAATAAATATTACTCTAATATTCTAATTACTCTCTGATCTCGGAATTACTGAGTTTCCAAAATCAATATTATTTTGAGCGATTGGAGAATGGATGACAGATATCCCAGCGTATATAGAACGACCGACTAAACACCCATCTGTTGCGCAGGGGCAACAAGGTGACAAAACAGCCTAGATTGTTTTCGCTAGATATGTTCGCTAACCTATCATCAAGATCTGTAACATGGGTGGAATTCTAGATACTTCGTATTTATGAAGAATGATCAGCTAAATTTTTCATTACATTCATTGTCAAAAATGCTTACCACTCATTCTCAATTTTTGATACTAATTTTCTAGTAGTTGTTCTATAACTTATCCATTTACTGAACAATATTTTCGAGCTTTGGTTTTGCTCTTACGCTGCGGTATTGAATAAATACTATGCATATTTGAATACCTGAATATCTGAATACCAGTTTTTCTTATTATGGATGGTATCCTACAAGACCTTTTTAGAAGTTGGTACCTAAGAACTAAAATCGACCAGAACAAAATACGAAGAACATAGGAACAAACACTGTAGTCTCTTCCGGACAGACAGTTCAAGATCCTCCTGGACCAATTTGTGAAGAAGGATGTTTTGAAATGCATATGTAAAAACAGGAATAACCTGAGAATCATAACAGGCAGGGCACTGCAAAACTCAATGGTTATATGAGGAAAATTGGTCTAGTTGATGATGGAACGTGTAGACGCTGCAGGAGAAGCTGAGGAAACGCCGATGCATACACTACAGAAGTTACTCATCGGCAGGATAGAATACCTCGGGACATACAACACGAACGTAGAGGAAAATACCCCATTTGATATGAGGAATTGTGAAACAGTACCAAGAAGGGGTGCAATAGTCCCTAAAGGATGCTCATCCTTGATAATAATGAAGTGAGTCTAATGGACCAAGGGACTAGAAATAACTCATAATAATTTTACAGACATCTTGAATTCTGGATTGAATATGAAGAGCAATATATTCAAGTCAGAAATCTCTAGAACATACAATAGTTGTGGCTATATATCTTGTAATATTGAGGTAATCCACGAGATAATTTCCAGTCCCTCTCACTTCCAGTTATGGGAGAACAAAATTATGTACTTTTAAATCTGAGAGCGGCATCACTTTCTGGCACAATGTTTACTATTATAATTGCAAAAAATAATGGATATGAAACAAACAAAATAAACATTGATTTGTAATTGCCATTATTATGTATTATTCAACTTGTTTGTATTATACGAACAATGCGCAATGGGGAAAAATGAATCATTCTACACATATTTTTCTTTCCCTGTGAAAAGTTTGCGGTACTCCATTGCAACCCTAACAAGTTGATCATTGGCAAAATAATTCACCGATTTAAATATAGTCAATCAATCTGTTTTCGAGTGATGGAAGTAAGAGAAAACTTTTAAGGCAAGTAATTTCACGATTCTCTTTATTACATGTAGATACTACATTTATAATGTAATATCTTTTGATTAATTATTAGCGATGCTCGTATTAGCTAAACAAAAAGTGCCACTGTTTTCAGGTTTATTCTCGACTGTACTGAATATTCAATTCAAGCTCATTCTGATATTTCAAGTGGAACGTGTTCAAAGAGGCCCCTTCAATAAAGAACGTGCCCAAAGCAAATGAGTATTCTTCATAAAACCACGGAAACGGTCGTATTTGAGAGGAACCATTCAGACAACACTATGGTAGATTGTTTTAATAATCGCATTCAACAAAAAAATAGATATGGAAACCGTAAATCATGATGAATTATGTAAAATTACAATTACGATTAATTTAAACAACGCCTTGAGGACATTAAAGAAGAGAATCTGGTACCATCAGAAACAGTTTAAAATGAAAGATCCAGATTTTCTATGTATGAGGTGGAAGTTTTTCCTTGATGTCAATTTTATTTTGTGCAATCCATATCTTTGATATTAGTGATTTAAATCCCTTGTATTCTACTGTATGTCATCGGAATAATTCTTCAATAACTATTTGAAGGGTAATTGTTTTGTATTGTATTGTATTACTCCAATCTATGAATCTTAGGAACCTTAGGATATTGGATAGCTTCAGCTTAGGATTATATTATGTGTCAGATTAGATAGCATATTTGAACCGAGTTTGATATCCCCATCATCCATTTTTAACGAATAACACAAAATTTATTTCTCAAATATAACGGCATTCATTGCAATATCGAACTTTGTAAGTAATTTCTCTAAACAAGCATGATGTAATTCCACCTGTTGTTCTCAATAAATGTGCTCCAGAATTAATACTAGTTCTTTACAGGGTGTTCATCCTTTTCAGCTGGAAGGCAGCTAGACTATGACCAATTCCAAAAAAAGACTCACCTCAATAAATATATCATCATATTTTGAACTAGTGGAGAAAGTAATCGAGCTGATCCAATATCTAAAGAGCTCCAAATCGTGAAGTACTGATAATATGACTTTCGTCACCACAGATCAACAGGAAATCTGCTTCCTTAAGTAACACATAGCTGACAGGCATCCATTGAAAAATATGATGAATCTCTACCTGTAGCATTAGATAATTCCAAAACATTTGGCCGAGTCTGGCTCCTACGGCTGCTTGTAAAACTTTCATCATATGGTTTGACGCCTCAACTTTGAGTTTTCTCTCCGTGTGGTGGTGGATGGAGTCTCCTCCGATACAATGGCTATTAATGCTGATGTTTCACGGGATCTATGTTGGCACCAACTTTGTGTCTGCAACATATCTGTTGGCAGTCACCTCCTTTCCTTTCTACATCTTTCCGAATAATGGTGATAATTCAATTGACTCTACAGACAGAAACAAAATTGCAACACAGAATCCGATCATTCACGTTTCAAGTATAACAAACTTCCAAGGTGGCCACTCGTTTGGAACTGAATTTATACCTACCTCTACGTGGTGAGTTCTGGGTTATTTTGCATAAATAACAAATAAGCTAAATATTACTCTATGTACTATGATTTAGCCCATGACGAATAACTCAACGCTTATGAACGTCTATGTATTGATACGTTACTTTCTTTCAAACCTCATAACATATTATAATCAATGTGGAGATTATCTATCACCGCTCTTTAAGTTTATAATGAAATTATGTGGTAATAAATGCCAAAATGCTACAAATACTCCTAGAAATCAGCCCAGTATCCAGTACAGCACTGGTACCCGAAGCGTACTAAATCTGTGGCGTCACAATTCCATGTCTGCTGCCAGTAATTTCTAGCATGCTATGACTGAATATAAAAACATCCTGGCGCATCCACCAATATGTTACTGAATCTTTGATTAGAAGAGAATATTCAATTGCGTTTATAGTGAAATCAAACTTGAGTAATTGGAAACATAACAGGAATAAATTCAAATACTACAATGCTATAGTCATGAATATGTATTTGCAATATATAATAAATGACGAGAATGGATTTTCCACCAAGATAGGTTTAGGTTTGGTTCAGATCTTCTGATAGTGAATATGTCTTATCTAACATCTCAGATTTTTCTTTTCTCAACTGAAGATTCACAGAGACGTGATACGCCATTTCATCATCCTCGGAAGATGAAATTGTGAAATTGAGCGTCTTTCACAGGATTGAGCCTTTGTATGTGAGGGTTTGAACGGCAGTGTCCTATTTATAGACCGTTTAGAGTGAGCAGGTTTAACCTGCATTGCTCGAGGGGTATTAAGCTCTTATTCTTGAAGATCTGATAACTAATGCTTTGGAGTCGGCTGAACCTAGTGATGTTCGCCAGTTCTGAAGTATTCTACTTTCAGTTCAGATATGCCAAGCACTGGTCCTGGTCCGATAAATTTTAAAACTGCACCCTCCCTGGTCAGAGAGTCTGCTGCCTCATTTTTCTCAATGCCTGAATGGAGGAGCATCCAGATCAGAGTCAATTTGGTCCTGTTGCCAAGGCATGCAAGAGCTTTTTGACAATTCCATACCGTGTCTGAGTTACAATGGTAGGAGCCAATCCACAATAAAATTCATAAAATATCATCTTGAAATCAAATTGTTGAGGAAATTTAATGTTTCTACGGTGATGATAGTTCGATCGTTTGTTGGAAAGTAACTCCAAATCCCGTGACATGGGAGGTGATCAAGAAAATAGTAATAATAATAAATAATACAGCCACTTTCGAGTCCAAAGCAACAGTACAAGTTTTAGTACAATCGTTTCTTGAGATGGTGAGATCTGAAGAATGTTAGTTTCAATAAATAGTGCTTTTCGGCATACTTTGAAGAAAAGTCCAAAATATGGAAATCATCGTTGAAATTAAATCAAGTACATTACTTAACACCAGTGCCTTAAAATGTCCTCTTAGACGTTTGTACGAAAAAGATCAAATAGCATTGAAAAAATAAACATCAAAATCTGGTATGCAAACGTAATATCAGGCAGTTAGAGAAGAAGAATTGTATGGAAAATCAAATTCTGAAGCAAACGGTAAACGGATTAGAGCTAGACATAAAGAGAAGTGCTATTTATGTTTAAAGGCACAGACACCCAGGCACGTAATTCATTTTTCCGATTTGGCTTCTGTGACTCAGGCTAATGGTCCTACCTTACGTTCCCAGAATTCTGAAGTTATTGGCTCAGGGAATTAAACTTCTTTCTACAGGCAGCCTACAATGGACTGTCTATATGTTATCAACGCCTCAATCGAAAACGAAAGGTTGAGGATTAAATTTAGATATAACTATTGTACATCATATTTCCAAAAAATCGATGATGGAAACCGTTACTTACAATTTATCATATTGATATAATGAGACACTTATTACTTTCTTTTTTATCACTCACATTATAGAAACACTAACGTGATCATAGTTTCGACCACTAGCCTGTCATCTTCAATGGATTAGTATCATTTTAAAAATGACACGCTAGTTGTCAAAACTATAGTCACGTAAGTGTTTCTACAATATAAGTGATGAAAAACAAAGCAAAGTATTTGACTATATCAACATATTTCCCTTTCAAAAATTGGAAGCAAATAGAACCGCAAATATTCGGAAAATCAATACTGTTTAGCATATTGTCTGTCTCTTCGACTAAATAATCGTACTGTCTTCCTAATGTATATTCTCGATCACGTATTTTCTTCAAGCAATGTTCTTCTTCCCAGATACTTATTCTTATCCATTAGTTATATTGACGCATCTGTTAATTAATTTAATTATTATTAGGATGGACAACCACTATTTTGGGTATACCTACTTTATATACCTTTTATCTTTTTTACCGGACGAAGTTAAGAATGTTGGATGCTTTAAAGTTTAATCTCTCCAGAAAAGAGTATTCTCATTCCCTCCAGAAACTCATCCTTTTCGAACTATTCAGTTAAGTTGACCTACTTATTTTTAACGAGAAACAATCTCATCTTTTATTCCAGTAATACAATGATTCTAGAATAAACTGTTGTCCCTCTTATTCTTCATCCACACACTGATTGTATGGAAACACATTATAGCTGTTTCGACAACTTAAGAAAATCATCATCAATACATTTACACAGCGAACCTATCCGAATTACGTTATATGCATTCAATATATTAATAGGATCCTTCCGTAGAGGAAATATTCGTGACTAATTTTGACTTCGATTTCAAATGAATTCAATGAAAGCCGTTCGATATGTCATCAGAAAAATGCAATCAACTTTAGAATGATTGTTTCAAAATTATTTTGTAAACAATGGATTCAATAAATACATGATAAAATAAACCTAGCAAAGTGTTTTCAATTCATCAAACACTTTCCATAGATACAGAGACCCCGTTCCCAGTCATTACAGACCCACTATTATCTGTAAGCTCCTAAGTGATTTAAAAAAGAGCTTCAAAATCGTGAACGACCGACAATATAGCTTTCGTTGCCAGGGATCAACAGGAGATCTTCTCACCTACTTAACACATATATGGCAAACGTCCATTAAAAAATTAAGCACTTGACCGAGTCTGGCACTAAAGCCTTCCTGGGAAACTTCCGTCATATGATTTTCAGTCCCAATTTTGTGGTTTATCTTTTCTCTCATGTAGATCTATCAAGGCTGGTATTCCACGGAGATTTTCCTTGTCATAAACGTTGTTGCTGCTCCATCAGAAGGATTTTCTAGAAGTGACCTCCTCAGTTTTGCGAATGACGGTACATGTCATCCCAATCTCTCATTTAGAGCCACTGTATCACTCAATGAAGGGAGAGGTTGAGTACAGAGGCAGATCGATGCAATAAATGAGGATCTGGAGAAAATTTCAAAATTGGAATCTGATAATCTAATGCAGATTAATTCAATCAAAACTTAAACTTGTATTTTCTCTTGGAAAACTATTCCTAGAGAGTCCCCAATAACTCAGTATCACTACCAAAAGCAGCCGCTCCTTGCACGATCTTGTGTGGTCCATTGTGGAAACTTGAATTTTTGTTCCCTGTCAAGAGTTACTCTACACCACACGGCTCCTCATAATCTGCAAAGCACAGATCCGACCTGTCCTGGAGTACTGTTCACACGTTTGGAGTTAAAGTCCCAGTGTGTACTCCCGTATTCTTCCCGTATTCCTATATTGTAATCGGTATTTCTGAATCGATCTAGACTATTTTTGACATGATGTCTGTATGTTTGTTTATTGGACTATAAGGGCAACCATGTAGACCATTTGGATGAAATTTCAAAGTAACATAGAGTAGCGGTTCCTAAATTATTTCCCATATATTTCCTGTTCTTACAATCATTTACATTTGACCCGTAGGAGTGTCCCAAAACTATGATAACAATTGTTAGGAAAGTCACGAGATCAATTGGTCACAGTTTTTTTATATATATAATAACTCGCCTGAAAGTTTTACTGGTTAGTTTGTTCGATTTTGTACGTGATCCCCCTTATTGGATTATCAATTCCAAATTGGAAATAAAATTTCGTAGAAGTCTGTCTTTGATATCATATCTATTCATGCCCTACATTTATTAACATATTTTGTTTCGAACAAAATGCGCATTTCGTCAAATGTATATCCGGTGGGAATAGAAGGCTTTTTATTTTACTTTCATGAAACAAATAGGATTGTATACAAAATTCGAACCAGATTAATTTGGTTTATTAATGTATGCATGAGTTCTCCAACATTTTGGTTATAACGAAATTATAATTATCGGGTCTAACCGTCTCACATTTTTCTTCCAAACTGGATGAACACTCACTTCATTATCACAAAACATCGGCTTTCACCATCGATTTATATAGGATTTACTATTTAGGAAGATGCAAGAATGCACTCTCTTAACTATTTTATCTCAGGTACAGAGATTCAGTGCGCATAACAGAGTGCTTTCATTCCATTAAGCATTTGGGTTGTATTGTACTTATAGATACAAAAACTCAGACAGGCAGGTTTATCCTAAATACACTTGATTCGACTTTCTGGAGACATGAAATCTACAGTAATTTCGATTTTAATCTTTTAGGTCACTGAGTATCTTCTCCAAATGTTACTGGTTAGTTGGTTTGATTCAAATTCAATTATCAACTACAAATTGCAAATAAAATTTTTCAGAAGTTCATTTTTGATATAATATTTCTTCATGCCTTACATTTATTTCAAACATATTCTGTTTGTAACAAAATGCGCATTCTGTCAAAAGTATATCCGGTGGGAATGCTTTACATTTTACTTTTATGCGGGATAAAACAAATGGAATTGTATACGAATTCCAAACTAGATTTATTTGGTTTATTTACGTATGTATGAGCTCTTCTTCAACGAAATTATAATTATCGATTCCATTACCTCTCACGAGAATATCAACAACTAGCACTCTTTTACTGTCATCACTATATGTAGTTTGAGGGAAGTATTGTAATCGGCCTAATTCGCTTCTAAATTTATTTTTGAAATGTGTATGCGTATCTACGTGCGTATATGCGACTAGCACTGTGGAGATGATTCCGCAGTTGCTTTTGGTTTGTGGATTTGGTATTTTGCTAATAACTTTGAGTGGTGAAAGATATATGTTTTCAATTCGAATAAACTTACAATATAATTTCATAGGATATGAGTTGACGTCTTCGCACCTCTCTATATGTTTTTCATCATTTTCAATATATTTTTCGTTCCTATGGGTCTTTAACCACGAGTGATCTACGGATAACATTTATTTTCCTGAATTAATGGATAAACGTGTGTGGGATTTATTATTCAAGCCGGCGCAAAGATGCACCTTTTCTTTTCGGTACAAAGATTAACAGTGATACGAATCAGTTTTGTATGAATTCGTATTATTGTCAGTCCAAGACATAAGATGAATGTCGAATTTTTGTTCCATTTTTAAGCACAGATACTCGGCAATATATCTTGGTGTCATCGAAAGGTGGTTCACCCTGTACTATTGGATACAGCATAGGGAGAAGTTTATGCATCTTTCATAATTAAGATTTCTTCCACCAAATAACACAATAGAGTAAATGGACGATTGAAGTGACAAATTACTATGTACACTGTAATAACTTTATATAAATTCTCGTGAAATAGGTCACACTAACACATATTTTTATTATTTTGTTCTTTATGTACGTTTCGGTCTCACGACCATCATAATAAGACATATCACCGTCTAAAACGGGATTTCTTAAAACTTATTGTATCAAGCACGAAGCGAAACATACGTTAAGACGACAATAATAAGCACATGTGTTAGTGTAACCTACTTCCCGAGAATTTATATAAAATTCAAACCTGGGTCAAGAATCATTATTAATTGACCGTAATAACGTCCGTTTGAACATATGATACTGACAGGGGAACCTTGAAGTTATTTTCAATTCACTTATATTCCAGAATTGTCAAAATTTTTGAAAACATTCTACGATCGAATATTGCAATACAGATTCAATGAAGACATACAGATAGAATGTATTACATATTCTCTTCCAATGAGGACGGAACATCATATTATTATCTAATCCATTGATTTATTATTCGTCTTCTAACAAACCCGTGAAGAAATGACTTGGAAAATCTGAAGGAAACCTGAGTCGAAAATGTACACATGATCTCAATAGATAGAGATACTAATCTGAACCTGATCTCTGAAGATCGTTACCTCGATAACAAGTTAGATTGATAAATAGAATTGAATAAACATGATGAACGTTTCGTAAATGTAGAACCAAATATTTGTCGTCATATAATTGTAACTATTCAGCTGTATAGTTGATTGAATGAAGCTAGAAAGTAACATCAAAGTTATCCGATAAATTCAGCAAGCGTCACGACTTACTTTATGCCATGAAATCGAACTCCATGATACAAATCTGTTTAAAATTTAGTAATACATGTTACCAACCATCCCATTTGTATTATAACAAAAGACCTTCATGACAGAAATCAAACAAACCAAATTATTTTAATTAATTACTAATATATTGAATGAAACACAAGCTCATTGCTGGGCAATCTTCTAATAGAAAATAATTGGACAAACGATACTGATAATTGCAGAAAACAATTCCTTACGAGTCAATCAAAACATTTGTTATAAATAAATGCGAATAAATTGTTCCTGTGTCTTGAAATATAAATTCTGCCTGGACATAAGTCTTGAACCAGATGGATTATTTGTTGAGGATTGATAATCGGTTATTAGTCTTTTTTAAATAGATGTAATGTTTCAAACGCTCTTTTTGGGTATTCCTATAGTTTCGACGTTTGAAATCATTTTAACTTTCGTTGGAGGTAGTCATAACCAGCCTACAACGTGGTAAAAAGACCAAAATATCTCATGGCATCTATGAATAGTGAGACTTCTATTCATAGATGGCGTGGGATATTTTGGTTTTTCTACCAGGTCTTTTTACCACCTTTAACAGAGATCTTTCAGTAACGTTGCAAAGTTGCTCATTCCATTGATGAGCTCTATGGGAAGAGCGGAACAGCTATCTGGAACTATAAATTTGTGATGTTATTGATCGATCTGGACTAGAAAGACCTTATCATTGTTGTCTGGCAAAAGCCAATATGAGATAAATGAGTATATTCATATATTCATTTGTTTATAATGCTCTTACATTGTAACAATTTGAGCTTAATTCTCCAACTTCCCAAAGCTCTTGTGAGGTATTTCAAAAATTAACATTTGAAACTTCAATACAAAATGATATTCAACAAAATACAGGATATCAGGAAATAACGCTAACATATCTCAGATTATCATTCCTCAGATGATTCTTAGACGAAAAATTTCCTATAAAATAAGGTCAAAAAATGCTTCTTAAAGGAGCTACAGCACCCTAGAGGGTGAACCCTGAAGATCAATTCAAATATCTTCGGTTAAGGATAGAATTATGAAACTCAAAACATTAGATAAGTATATGATTCCTCAACTATATTTGCAAACAAAAATATTAATTCAAATCAGGAACTTCTAAAACTAGTGGGGCGTAAGGTAATTTTTTTATAATTTTGTTAAACAAAATTGAATTGAAGATTTTTATGAAAGGAACCTGTTTTCTTTGTCCGACCCTGTCGGTTCTTTGGAACGCGTGGGATCTTTGAATCAATGCATTGCCTTGTAAATGACTCTCAGTGGGAACATCTTCCTTCCAGTAGATGGCGTTTGGAACTACTCAGCTCTATAACATGTCCAAATCATCATCTTACTCATTCCGCCGACGAGCTCGTCAGAAAGCGAAACTGCTGTCCGAAACCTTGACTCTGTCTATTGATTTCTAACGTGAAAATCCGTTTGTTATTCATTCAATGCAATATGATTATCTATAATTTCACAATAACTATTGCATGATAACTTTTAGCATTCCATTGTCGTCAGGAAAAAGATAATCGTATTCGCAGACTCCTTTTTATATGAAACCGGAATAAACTGGTTCCGAACTTACGGCGCAGCGTTGCAGATATGAAACTAACCCGAACTAAGTATCCAGTGAATCTTAAATAAAGGGAACAGTTTAGATAAAAGTCCAGGCTACTATAAATTCTATTCCAAGAATGAAGATGTTTTCAATTACCATCGAACTCGTGTTATCATAAACAAGTACTTATCCGTTCCAAAAGAGCTTTTTATATGCTCAGAGTGTATGTGCCGTCTGATGAAATAGATGCATATAAAGTGTGGCACGTGTCTGGAGTCCGAATTGAGAAGAATTTGGCTGCTGAGTTCACAGAAATAACAATTCCATTTCATTCGTTATAACTCTTTCAACTTAACGTAAGCGCCCAGCTATACACAAGGGAACCTAATAATAATATCCTTCCTAAGGAAATTGTATTCAACTTACAAACAACAAAAGCAAACTATTGCCTCTCCTGAAGAAGACAAAGAAGAGAGGTTCAATTCATTATTTTTAGAGAGTGTTGTCGAAATTAAGTTAACTATTCCACAAACTGCTCTCTGGTCTGACATAGAGCTTCTCGAACTAAAAGCTGCTATAACAAAGCTAGAAAAAGTGTGTGATATTTTTTATGTTATAAATAATAAAAATGTTTAGTGTCTTGGGATATAATAAAGGTTATTGTTAGTACAAAATTAATTTCGGTCAAAACGTATAAATAGCTAAACTCTATCTCTTTCAGTAACTTAATGATAATCAAAGTAAATTCCTGTAGAATGGCATGAAACTAGATTTTTACGAACATACGTACGCAATTGGTTTATTTCCGTATTTACCAAGAAGTTTCCCTGTGGTTTATTTAAAATGCAACTGAAATTGTGAACTAGATCTATGAATTTGGCGTGAAATTCCGATAACTGTGTGGTATACTGAAATAAAACCTAAATTTGAATTTGGACGAGCTGCAAAGTTAACTAGCCGACAATTGTTTCGTCACACAATAATATCATCAATGCGAGTTATCAACTAAGTTACAAATAGAAAATATCTATTGGTTAGAAAGGGGGATGTTTATTAACAGATAGGTAAGCTATCTGGGCTTCTCGCCCTTAAGGAGCTGCTGGATGGCCCGAACTGGCTTGGTGCCCCGGCATGAGGCAAGCGAAGCTCCACATTAGGGAGTTCTCGCCTAAACTCTCTAAATCCCCACTCTCTATGAACAGGAGAGGCATAAAACTGGTGACAGGACACTGTCATCTGAATGAACATCTACACACAATGGGCATTTTTCAAGACCCAACTTGTAGTAGATGTGGAGAGCCGGATGAAACTGCCTCTCACATCCTAGTAGAATGTCCAGCAATGGCTATAACACCTCGGCAGCACACATATGCCGCTTGAAGCCATAAGAGATATTAGTCCATGTAAAATCTTAACCTCCGGCACTGCCTTGGGCCTGCTGGACAGATCTTGTATCAAGGGGCGCACAATGAACCCGCTCAAGCGGTCTAAGTGCTTCGGTCTTATCCGGCCCCATTTTGATTGATTGATTGATAGATCGGTGAGATATAAATGTCAAGTTGGTGATTTGTTATTGAATCACTATTCTGTTTCATATGCTCTAAAATGTAATTTCTTGATCTTTTTCTGGAATATGTAGGATGAGCAGTCCTGAATTAAAATTATGGTTGAACTCTAAGATGATTCACGTAATTTGACTCCCATTTCTCAAGGCGATAGCTTCTTAATCGTCCTTGAGAACGTATGCTGAAGTTCCTTCCGATTCGTCCTATGTAACAGCACTACAATTATTATTATTATTATTTCAACTCAAACTGGAGATTTCTTTATTTTGTGCCCTTTGCCCGAGTCTCGTAGATAATCGAGGTATATGATCACATAACGAAAATGTGTCATTGAGTTATTTGAAATAATATTTTGAATTAATAGAATCGAGCTGAGAGTTGCGCTGAAAAAGTTCCCTCAAATATGTTTCCACACTTCTCCCGTTTTCCAGATACAGCGTATTTCATGTTATATCATGAGTCATTATATCTTCTTTGGGAAGGATATTGGATGTTGAGTTGTTGGCGTAACTTAACCTTCGGACCGCTATTTTGAATAAAGTAAAAAATGAAGGAAAAAACTTCGAATCGCCCCCAGAGTATATTAGTTACATAGCTGGAAAGATCTAGTCGATTATAGCTCAGCCTATTTAGAGTCGATTTTACCAATTTTTTACCATTTAAGAAGCTATCCTCTTAAAACATAAGATTGTGTCAATCATCTTATAGAATTCAACCATAATTTCATTCCGATCCGCGACATTCTACACATTAAGGAGAAAAGTAAAAAATTAAATATTAGCGTTTCAACTCTCTTCAATTCAATACTTCTAGATACGTTACGTAAATGGAATGGGAAAACATAGTTTTCTACATTGCCTTACATGCATTTATTATAGCAATGAATGTTGAATAATATATTCTTAGGAACACTCCATTCCTTATAAACGAAGTTGAATCTGAAAAGATTCTTTTTATTAAGTAATAACAGACATTAAATATTACTGCACGCATTTGTCCACATTTATTCGTGTGGTTACATCTTTCTCTGTAGGTGATGGATAATGTTCCTTTGATGCTGTTTACTTTTTAATGCAAATAGCCGTCTTTCAGCTTTTAGATATCATCCAACTGTTTAGGGATTAAAAGCTAAACAAAGGTAGCAGTTTGTGGAACAGCGAACATTTACACATTTCAAGAGGAATATGAAGTCCCTTTATATCTGGAAATAGAATGAAACAGCTTAATAAGGAACGGAAGCAAGCTTTAAAAGCTAGGTCGGTTCATGAGCGTTCTTTGATTGCATTCAACCGTAGGATAACAAATTAACGATGTAATGCGATATTTAAGGAAATAATATTAAATCATTGATGATATTCAAACCTGTAGCACTATATCTACCAATTTTTCATCACCAAAATCATGTAAACCTTCTAACATGTTGACTGGTCATAATATTGAGCGAATGTTTCCGACTACTTGTTGGGAAATTTCAATATAGTTTTTTTATTTATATTCAACTATTCAATAATATATTACATTCATAGTTCTTCTAAAAAAAACTAAATAGAATAAGATTCGATTTAACACTAAGGTTAGGTATTCATGACTGATGCAAATAAAAGAATAATTCTGATTCTTATTGTTAATCTTAGCAATGATAGCTTAGGTCCATTGAGTATTTCGGATTCTGCTATTAATGAAAGAAGCTTGGTGCACGTCAATGCACTGTTTTGGGTCCACTTTTATTCTGCTGCTTTTGTCCATGCAGAGTGTCATATCTGATGTGTCACTACTAATAATAGTATGGATGCCGTTTGTGAAAAGTAATCACCTCATTTAATGTTGGAGATATCAATTTGCCTCTTATGACTTAAGCTCGAAGGAACCAGCGATTAATAATTTGAACGAAGCTATTACTTTAAAAATAATAATGTTGATCTATATATCAGTAAAGCTGTATTTTGTTGCCTCGTCCAATCTATTCTCCATTAAGTCTTGACTGAACTAGTATTAATGTTCATCTGAGCCCTTAGTGACGCTATAATGAAAAGATTAGTAGATAACTCACATCTTAATAGAGTTTGTCTTTAATGATCACACTATAACTTAGATCGTATAATTTTAAACCAAATAGCTCTAGTCTGAAGTCATGAATTTGAAACTACGACAAGATTAGAATCATGAATAGTTTCAATTACTTTGAACTCCAATAGCTATGAAGCATTGAATCTACTTGTTGATTATTATCGGCATAACACATTTAACAACAATAAGATCGATGCCGTCAGTTATTAACTTGACTTTATACATTTCAGTAAATAATTAGAGTGCAATACAACCAAACTGAATTTGGATGTAATTATCCGTCCATGGAATATACAAGCTGTTAGCTGATACTTTATGTAATGTTTGGGATGAAAAAACTTATGTAAAACCTATTATAATATTTATTCCTGTATTGATTTGGTAGGCATATGGTTGTAAAGAGCTGAAGGATAGATGCTCTTCAGGAAAGAAATGGAATCGTTTACACTAAGAGAAGAGAATTTCTGCTGTTTAACTTTTTATTAGTGATGTTTCCAGAATATTCATTGCGAAGCGTCTGCTTTAAGCGGATGATACGGAGCTTTTCTCACAGATCATATCCATATCACGCGCTATTTTATTACAGCAGATTCCAAATAGGTTACACTCATGGTCACTGTGCGAATAAAACATGCTTGATCTGAACATCTCTAAATGCACTGTAGTCATATACCAGGAGCGAATTGCGGGTGTTGTTTTCAAACAGTATGGTAAGTAGATCATATTTTTTTCAGAAGTTTCAAAGGAGTTCCACGACGTCGCCGTTCGACAGAAAACTGAAGTCTAGTAAGGGGACGTTCGGCAGGTCGAAATGGTGACCAACCTGAGCTCGTCTAATTCACTTGGATAGCTCGTAATAGATTGACAAACAACATTTCCGAATGAACACTGACTACGAGAATACCTATAGGAAAGGGAGAGATTACCCACTGTTCTACAATGATCTAGAGAAGTCAATGAATTCGTAATCTGTGTTTTGTAGATCATGAGGAGCTGCTGAAGTGTGAAGTGGCCTTCGAAATGTAATAGAGAACCAAGTTTCTTTGAAGCAGTTTTCGCAACAGATCTCACATAATTGCCCCATGTAAAGGTGCTGTTAGTGGTGATACCGAGCATTGATATGGAGAATTTCGTAGGAACAGTACAGAACATCATCATATTAGGTCCTACTCAAGAGTTCTGTACTAATCAATTTTTCATTATGTCAAACACTTCCATCATAATCCTTAATGAATAACAACATTCAATCATTCGGATAACCTCCTAGATATATTGCCTAGCACCCCATGCCGATCAAATCCAGTTTCCCTAATATATTTTATCCGGAACCCCAAGTATAAACATGTAATTTCTAAACTATTCTCAGAGAAATTACATTCTAATTTATCACTTATCACTTTGGCCGCTTTACGAGAACATACATTTTCCACAAAACCTTACTGAAACAAAAAACGACTACAGTTGCTAGGCTTACTCTTAATTAATCCATTCATGTTTATATTTTATCTCATAGTATGGTTCGAAATTGCAATCACCGTTTGTTAAATGAATTCTTTGATAGTGAACAAAGAAAATCTCGGTTTTATTGTTACTATACTTAGTACTAGATTATTCTGTTATTTGATAATGAAGTTTGGAAGGGTGAATTCACCTCAGGGTTAGACACAGTTTGTGAAGCCTCGATGTTGTATAGAAGTGATTTTGAGTTGTGATATTATACACATTAATGTCCTATGACTAGTGTTCAGTGACGCTTGTACCAAACTGTTGCTGTAAGCTTACAATCCTCCATGAACGTCATGCTTTGGATGCCCCCAATTTATGTTTTGAAAGTAAATACAACTTTGTATTTACATTCTGAACTAGTCACCATATTCGAAGTGTCTTAGAACATAAAATCAACAACATATTGTAACTTCGTACTGACATACCATATAGAACGAACTGATTTGAACTGAAATAGTCATGTAGTCTTCAATCTTGCCAGTTAATTAACACAATTCTCGAAGATAGTCTAGGTATTACATAATATTTTTTACAATTTGTCGCACGTTGTCATCGGAGAACTTTCGTAGACGTTGATAGAATGGGAGGTCAAGCTATCGATTATAGATAGAATTTTTGACATAGATGTATTTTTGAACATATTGAATGATCCCTCTGTTAAATTTACCTTTGAATCAGGGTTCAAAACATAATCAATTTCCCGGGCGTTAAGACAATTAAATCGGGCAATGTTTTGACAATTGATGTATATTGCAAACCTACTACTTCCGACAGATATATCCCAGTTGATCCTATTCCACTATGAAGTCACAAAATTGCTTGTTTTAACAATCTTATATATGGATTATTAAATATTGGTCTTAGCAAAGCGAACTATAATAAAGAGTTCAATAGAATCTATGGTATTGCTAGATTTCATAAATACGATAGAGCTTTGATGAATAAATTAATAAACAAACAGAAACGACAAATTGAACTGGAAACATTCACTGAACTTACACCCGCATCAAGTGACCCCAATAATTTCAACTCATTCACTTATAATCTCATCTTCGCTAATAAACTAACTGATTCATTCGAGAGAGTTAATGTTGAACCGGCATTTAAATGCAAATATGAATTAAAACACTTACTTGGTAACATGTTTGGTAAAATTTCAAATATCGATAAATCGAGTGATACATGTAAAGAAAATCACTCCATACTTAACTATACGATTGCTTTTCTCAAGAATGTGTTTTGTTACATCTGTGGATGCCAAGGACAAACATGTTTTTATCTATGGGGTTGTGTCATGTCTGACACACGGCTGTGAAAAATTACAATAATAGTGAATCCTAATTAGAGACTTAAATGTTGTTTCTTATTGTTTTACAGGTGAGTAGTCTAAAACTATTCAGAGTATACTTTTATCATGTATTCAACATGTATGTGTGTAAAATATTCCAAATAAAAACTTATTGAAAAAATCGATGGTGGAAGCCGTTACTTTATAGTAATTTATCATTTTGATTATATGAAAGAATATCTACTTTGTTTTTATACCACTTTTATTAATAATAACGTGAAAACGTAACTATAGTTTCAACACCGAAATGCCATTATCAAACAATTAGAAAATTATGATAATGATATTATGATAATTTTCTAATTGTTTGATAATGGCACTTCGGTGTTGAAACTATAGTTACGTTTTCACGTTATTATTAATAAAAGTGGTATGAAAACAAAGTAAAATCAAAAACTTATTGTTTTACTGAAACGTAATTAGGTCTTTACTTCACCCAGAAGAAGAAGTTAACATTATAAAACAACATTTACTGTAAATATTTCACGAAATATGGAAAAGTTGAGGTTTGATTTTGCTGTAAAACCATTAGAAGATGAAAATCAAACATCATATGCATAACCTCCACGCCACGCCTGACAGGTTTTTGAAATACCAGTCGAGTATCAATCCGCAAATCAGCATCAAGAAATTTTAACTACCACAAACTTTGCAAAGCTAAAAAAATCATTACATAAAAGATATCAAACGAGGAAAATATGGACAACCTTGAAAGATAAAATATCAAAGATATATTTAGATGAAGAACAAAACACACAGCTTGATGATTTGTATTGAAGTATTGAAGAAATTTTGGCACAACCAAATAAAGCTGAATCTATACCCAGTAGTTCAAGTCAGACATTGGAAAAATTAATAGAGAAATTGCTTGAAGACAAACAAAAAAAATCTGAAATTCAGAATTTAGGAAAAATTGCAAAGGACTTCATGATTGAAAAATTCACTGGCAAAAACTCAAATGCTTACCAGTGGATTAAGAGTTTTAACAAAGAATGTGAACGTTTCCAAATCAATGAAGATAAAAAGAAAATTGAAATTTTAAAAAAACTTTCTAGAATATTCCAGTGTTGATTGGTACAGTTGCAGGCTATTGAAACTTACAGTAGAATCAGAACGGGACAAATGGGTGAAACACTTTTGTGAGACGTTCGCAAACAAAGGATGGTAACCTATTAGATATGCTCTTACCTTTAAATATCAAGCAGGTTCATTACTTGAGTATGCTTTGAAAAAAGAAAAATTGCTACTGGAGGTAAGAAAATCAATTGACACTGAAACTCTTATGGACCTTACAGCGTTTGGTCTGCCTAATTACTTTACAAGAAACAGAAGACCTCTACAATGAAATAGGTAAACTAGAATATCTCATTGAGAAGAATGAAATACCTTCTATACATTCTGACACGGAATTGGAAATCGAGTTGAATAAAAAGAATCCAAAAAACTAGAGGTGCCACCATTAATAAAAGTAAAGTTACTACTAAATGATACTTCAAAAGTTTCAGGAATTTATTAATCAGGTTCTAATGTATCACTAATTAATGCAAAATTATTGAAGATACAGTCAAAAGAAAATAAAAAGGATATACATATAGTAAACTTGAAAACTATTAATGGTGAAAAGAAAACAGAAGGTATGGTAACATTAAAAATAAAAATTTTCAATATTGAGAAGAATATGAGTGTTTTTGTAGGAGATAATAGAAATTTTAATTATGATTTCCTAATTGGTTTGGATTGTATTAAGAATTTTAAATTATTTCAAAAAGAAGACTTGAAGATCATATAATGTAACATCACAAATGGGAAGATGGAAACCTTAATTAAAGAAGGTATGAAAAACAAAAACGACTCTTCAAATTCTACCAATGTAAAAATTCCTGCTGTACTAGGTGATGAAAATGAAGGAGATTTTCCAAAACAATCTGCGGTATTAAAACAAGAAACTAAACACATAAATAAATATGAAATAAATTTCAATGAACATATAGATTCGGAGGGATTAGAGACTTACATCAACAATCACGAATTGACAAATTGCTGGAAAAATACAAATCAGTTTCTGCAAAGAATAAATATGATGTTGGCACTGTACGAGACTATGAAGCGCACATTGACTTGATGCTGGAGAAATACTGTTACAAACGTCCATACAGATGCACAACGGTGGATAGACAAGAAATAGAAAACCAAGTATCAAAACTATTAGAGAAGAATTTAATTGAAAAATCTTATAGCCCTTTCGCTGCTCCGGTAACTCTAGCATATAAAAAAGAAGAGGATAAGACAAGATTATGTATAGATTTCAGAGAACTGAACAAAATAGTGGTCCCTCAGTCACAACCATTTCCGTTGATTGAGGATTTGATGGTAAAAACTGTAAACTGTAAGTATTTTTCTACTTTTGATATAAATTCACCATTTTGATCAATTCCTCTGAAAATTAAAGACAGATACAAGACTGCGTTTGTTACACAAGAAGGCCATTTTCAATGGAAATGTCTACCATTTGGATTAAAAACGGCTGCAGCTATTTTTCAAAGAATATTGAGCAACATTATAAGAAAATACAATCTCTCCAACTTTGCAGTAAATTCCGTAGATGATATATTAATTTTTTCAAAAACATTCACAGAACATATATTTCATTTATCAAATTTGCTGGAGGCAATACAAACAGAAGGCTTTTGACTAAAATTTTCGAAATGTTCTTTTGCAAATAATTATGCAAAACTCACCTGTTCCAGAAACAAGAAGAAATATACGTTAATTCTTAGGAAAAATAAATGTTCATCATAAGTTTGCACCACACGGTGCAATTATACTGGACCCTCTACACAATTTATTACAAAAAGATGTGAAATTTGTATGGTCGGCAAAATGTCAACATGTTCGGAGCCAATTCTTAATATCTTCAACCCAGAATAAGCATTGTCACGGATGCTAGCATTAAAGGAGTGGGAGCGGTGTTAAAACAAGAAAATAAAAATGGAGAAAGTAAGCCAGTTGCTTACTTCTCAAAAGAATTAACTGAAATTCAACG
Source organism: Endomychus coccineus (assembly GCA_958510875.1). Lineage (NCBI taxonomy): Eukaryota > Metazoa > Arthropoda > Insecta > Coleoptera > Endomychidae > Endomychus > Endomychus coccineus. The sequence goes on along the minus strand of OY294071.1, from coordinate 36,637,473 downwards.
AAAGAGGAAGGCAATATATCTAGAATGTCTGGCAATAAAAGAAGATGTGAAATATCGGCAGCACTGGCTTACGGGTAGAGAATTCACAGTATTCTCGGATCATAAACCATTAGAAAATATGAACATCAAGTGTAGAACTGATGAAGAACCAGGCGAATTGACCTATTATTCAACCCAATACAACTTTAAAATACAATATATTCCAGGAAAATCAAACCAAGAAGCAGATTGTTTAGGCAGAAACCCAGTTGTAGAATCTTATGAAAATGCTGAAGATTTTGTTAAAGTATAAATACAATATACTTAGAGAATATGAAAAATGACCAACATACAAATTTAGATCTACAAAATAGAAAACTTATATTGGAAAATGGAATTTACTACAAACAGAATAACAGAAGAAAAAAATATATATTATCAGAAGAACTTAGCAAAACTCTGATAAAAGATGTCCATGATACTTATTGCCACATTGAGAGAACCCAGTTAACAAATAAAATAACACCATTCTACACAGCAAAAAATATTATCGCAAATATGTGAAATTTGTTTAAAAAACAAATCAAGGCGGAAATCCAAATATGGGCTATGTCATATTTGAGTCCAGCGACACGACCATTTGAAATTGTATCTATTGATATCATTGGAGGTTTTGGAGGATCACGTTCAAGAAAAAAGTATCTACATCTGCTTGTTGATCATTTCACAAGATATGCCTCCATTTTCACATCAAAGAATCAAAGCTCCACTGATTTTATTAAATTAATGCAAACTGTGACACAAAGTTACAATATTGATATGGTATTGACAGATCAATACCCTGGTATAAATTCTAAAGATTTTGAGGAATTTCTAAAAAAGGAAGACATCAGAATGGTTTTCACTGCTGTTGATACACTATTTTCGAACGGACTAAATGAAAAGTTGATGAAACTTCAGTAAACAAGATAAGATGTAAAATAAATGAAAATGATAAGAAAATAGCATGCACTACTATTGCACAGAAATGTGTAGAAAAATAATAATGAAACAGAACACACAGTCACGAGGTTTGCTCCAAAATACCTTCTGGAGGGTGAAAATGTGAATATTCTACCACCTGAATTGAAAGCAAGATGCACAATGGAAGGTCTGAAAAGAGATAGAAAACTAGCTTTTGACAATACAATGAAATCTCATAATTATAAAAAAAAAATTCGACCTGCATAGAGAAGAATATAAATTGGAAGTGGGAGATGAAGTCCATGTGGAAAACGGAAACCGACTAAATAGGAAGAAAATGGATGAATTGAGCCGTAGCCAACTATGTCTTACAGACCGGTCATATATTTACTTAATCGTGACATTCTCTATTGAAATACAGCCACGAACTTTACTTGGAGACATTAGAAAATATAGAAATATAAAGACATAGAGATCATTCATTGAATTTTCATTTATCTCCGATTATAAATAATCCATTATTAAAAGCACTTCAATAAACTTGAAGCCAACTGTAAGAACTCGTATTTGAAATTAATTAGGAATAATGACTACAAGGAATACTATAAGTTTATTTCCGATCAAGAAGTACTTGTAATTTATCCTTTCCCTAATTTTACTCCTAATCTATATCGCGCTGATTCGTAATCTTAGCATTATATTCAGTTTACATATGTATTTGATAATGGATCCATCGTATCCGAAAAGTGTTTTGCTTAAGGTATAATTTAGGTTGAACAAGAATGAAAAGTGTAAACTAAATTATATTACATTCCACAGTCGTATCTCATGAGTATCTTATTCTGACTCAAGGTAACAGAAAACCTTTTAATGCGTTCTTTTATGTTAGTTTTATCGTCAAATATTACTTGGAATAGTAATGAAATATCTCGATAAAACCAATCTAATTCGAATAAACGAGGAACATTAGTTTCTAAATTTAATCAAGAATGTTGCCGGTGTTTGCTCATAGTTGATAACGGGCTATAATTTTAAAGCGTGTTAGGGTATCAACTGCCAAAGTTGGATTCGTGTTTACCAAGTTATAGAATTTGTTTTAAAACTTTGGAGCGTTTTGAATTTATGTTTTTTTATTATTAGCATGTTCGAGTGAAACTGGCGAGGTAACAATAAATATGTTTCTTACGGTATGATAAAGTCATAAAATGTGGCTGAAATTCCTGAAGTTAGTCGGTGCAACAGTTTCAAAGACAAATTTCCCGCTAACATTCCTGGACGAAATTATACTTTTCGTTCCATTTCTTGAATGCCACTGTTCTTTTCCCAGCTGTGTCCCTGCTGTTATTTAATGTTCAGTTAATCCACACGAGAATGTTCCAATTATTCTTATTATTTTGTTGTTTTTTAAATTATAAAAGAGTTCACACTGTGGATACACTATAATACTATAAATAAGAAACAATTACCCTTATCCACTAGAAATACTATTAAACTACTGAGTTATTTGTTTTTGGAATGCGATTTGTCCAGAGGAAGCAATAATAATCTTAAATAAATATTTTTTTCTTCATGAGTTTCTCTCTTGAATTTAAAAAGTTAACCAATATCCTTGTTAATTCAAATTTGTTTGGATCCTATTTAAAAACATGAGAGTAGAAATATGGTTTTAGCTAGCACATTAATATACATTTCGAATTTTTAAAACCTTTTATAATCAAGCAAACTTCTGAAGATGATTTTCATTGATAACGGTTGTTTCACCACGGGCCCTTAGGACTGCCATCCGGCTTCTCATACTTCTGTGCACTTTATGATTCAATTAAAGGGCTATTTTCGCTTTTTATGCATTTTGTAGAGCAGAGATTTTTAACCTTACTCGTCTGTGTAGCACGTGCCAAGCATGTTCTCGGATGTAGGCATAAAACATGCAGGCCAATTCATTGTCCGTATTTGTAAAATAAGTTACACAGCGAGTCCCGTGTTGGCGATTGTCGTCTTGTATTAGGAGTAAATTTGCTCCAGTATAAGGGAAAAAAGTACCACATCATCTTGCAGAACATCCCTTATGTACCTATATCATGCCAAAGTAGCGCTATCGATCGCCAGGTACTCTGTGCGTGAACCTAAACATATTCCATCTCAAACCATAATTGAGCATCCAGCTGAAGAGAAAGAAAGATGTAATTGTTCATTTTACTCTTTTATACACAATCTTTCCCAGCATACATTGAATTTACACAGAAAAGGTTCTAACACGTGAACAAAACTGATTTTTCAAATTTTAGCGTTCTAGATAAATGTCGCGCTACTCGATGACGTCTCTGAAGTTATGGCACTTTTTTGACCTATGTTCCTTCAAACCAATTTCTTTGAGTTTAATTTTTACTGTACGCTCACTTATTCTGGCTCCATTGACCGCTTTCACTTCGTGTCTGGTTTGAACTGCCATTCGACGTTTGCAACGCTACGAATCGGTCATCTACTACTTGATCGCTTTGTACCTCAACCTCGTATCTTCACATTCTCTCTAGTTTGCCGCTACTACCTAAGATCAACTATTTTTAATTATTGCTACTGTTTTACGATCAAGGTGATAAGAGTAAGCAAAAACAAACCAAACTTGAACAATAAGTTACAAAGAACCCACGAACCTTAATGTAGATGGAATACGCCTTCCAAATTTAATGTAACAGCTGACGGATCTTCACGTTCACTTTTGACTTTGACTTCTTGATAAAGATAATGTAAAAAGAATAATGACTGACTAGATCTAAACAACCGTAGATAGAACATTATGTCGCTTTTAGAATATTAAAATCTACATTTGTTAGTATTTTCAGAAGTGGAGATTTTCATTAGTGCAAGTTATTGAGAAACACGTCCCAGAATTCAGTTTCTTGAGCAGCGGTGTGCACGAGCGCACTGCAAATGTTTGTGAATGGAGAATGAGTTCAATAGGATTCGTCGAATTACTATAACTAAATTGCAACAACCAGATAAACACCTTGATAAATTACTTCTAATCATCTTATACTATTAGGATATAGATTTTCCTCCTTAACTATGTTCATGATATACACATCTAAACTGTTACTCTCGCGGCTCTATTGAATCCTTACATGACTCTGATGACCTTCATCAAATCTCTGCAACTAGTTCAAAATGTAATAAGTCAATGAATGATTATGTCCAAAAGTTATGCAAACACCCAATAATATATCTAGAGCTTTGGATAGCTACAGCTACTCCTATATTCTTGGTTCAGCTTCATTCATAAACTTTGAATCGGTAACGTTGATGCTAGCGTACAAATAAAACACGTGTAGAAAAACTTTGAAAGTTTTACCCATATAGAGAGATTCCAATAATATCTTATCACATACGAGGAACTTTTCAATAAGATGGAATAGAATACTGTTTTTTCAGAATCTACCAAAGCTATAGCAAAATTTACGAATGCAGGTACTGAAAAAAACAAAACCCTCAACATATGTGCTTTAAATTATGAATAGGGCTTAAAATAATATTGTTTCTAAGATTTAAAGCCAATAGTGAGATCACTAATGGATGCTAATTATACTCAAAAGTCTGAATAGCCTTGCTAGGTATCAATATTAGCAGTATATAGTATAATCATTGTGGTATGTATGTATATATGAATCATCCCAACGACATAATTTCTTGAATCGTTGATTCAATAGGGTTATAGGGCTGAAGAATCTAGCCTTATCACAAAATTACTTAACGATTGATGCTTATTGAAAAAATATTGTGAATGCTGAATTCATCTTTCAACAGGAGCTTCCTATTCACAATAGTTTATATATAAAGGTCATAAATACGTGATGTGCTTACTCTTAGTTCAGAATTGATGTGATACGTGCCTGTATTAAAACTATCGATAAAATACGTGTAACACAGTTATGAACAACGACATGTAATACATTCGAACTCAATTCAATACTCATAGCTTCTCATATAGATGGAAACGTCATGTGCCGAAACTGGTATACACCGTGATTTATTGATTTATTGATTGATTTAACTTTCGAATAATCAAATTTTGAATATTGAATACGTTAATGCGTGGAATTTCTCTACTTTTCGGGTAGGAGATTTTGCCATTTTCCACATTTGTAGTTACATTGGAGATGTCTATTAAAGAGAAAATTGAAGAATATAATCATTCAGGAACGCATCCACCAGATAAACTCAAAAATCACAAATGCCGATGATAAATGATAATGGTAATTTAAATTAGCATTAGCAAGATTACTTTCGCTAAGCTTGTTGTGATGGTTGGACTGTTCCTCCGATTTTTAAACTGTCAAACCTCATCTCATATAGAGAGTTTGGAAGAAGAGTTTTTCAGATAGAAGGAGACAGGACCTTTCACATGAATAGGATTAAATGCAGAATAAGAAGAAACAGTAACTGTAGGCACAGCCTATCGGCTTGCTGATCTGGGCCAATGGGTCGACTTATCCGTGCCTCTCAGTCATGACAAAATTTGAGATTGGGCTGCTGAGATAACAAGGACCCCGTCTAATTCATTAACGGGTCCAGAACTGGCGAGTCTAGCGGAGGCAGAGTCTACTCGTGCACACCCAGAAGAGAGCTTACAGTTCCCCTAGGTGCTCAAGTAACCGGTTTCCAGGCCGAGGCTTGTACAATCCAGACTTGTGTCCTGGAAAACCCAAGACTAATCTACAGAAGTAGGCGGCTATATATCCGCACTGACAGCCGAGCGGCCCTGGGTGCACTTCGCGCTCATAGAATGACTTCTAATCTTGTTTTGGGGTGTTGAGGGACTATAATGAAACTCCTAGTAATCAATCTAATGAAATTCTAGGTACAGAAATCACGAGAGAAAGGTTCGACAATATATTCGCCATCCTAGACTCTCGGGAGATGAATGCACTAGTAAATCCATTGACCATGTTCTTAATGCAGTGACACAAACAAAAGATCTACGCGAATCAATGAGAAAACCAGCTTCAGTTTTGCAGCTACATAGCTCTGCTGTTTTCCGAATCATGAACAAAGACTCGAAACTACACCCTTTTAAAACCCAGGGAGCCGAGAATTACAGAAAACTGATTTCCCCATATGATTAACAAGCAAATTTTGGAAAAGATTCGACGACTAGAATCAAAATTTTGTTCTCTGACCCCATTTGTATCTGCAAGATTACGTGAACAAACAAAATTGTCACTATTGGATCCACAGGAGAAATATCAAACTTCATTTTGTTTGAGCGGCAATTTCCTCCAGAGATCAATACTTTAATGGAGATAACAAAGATCAATCACTTACTGCAAGTTTTATCGAGTATAACACAATGATCCTTGGATGTTTGCCTGTTCTTAAAAAATTTGATTTTAAAGGTTTTAATAATCTGTGATGGTTCCAGCAAGATAGGACTACTAACCACATATGAAATACAGAATCAGAACCTGATCTTACAGCTTTACAATATTCTTTAATTGTTGCCATAAAAATAATATCCAGAACAGGCGACAGCGACTGGCCTCCCAGAAGTTCGGACTTGGCTCCAAACGATTATTTTTTGTAGGGCTACCTTGAGAGCCAAATCTATGTTATTACCCCGTCACATTGGATCCAGCTTGAAAGTCGCAAAGCAAGAAATTAAAGTCATTATACCTGACGTCTGCACAAGGTTAATGGAAATGTGAAAGCTGATGACAGCAGAGTAAAATAAAATTCAAAACTGCAAAACACAGATACCTTGTACAAAATTTGAATTTCTTCATGTAAATATTATGGAGCAACAAGAATTCAATCAAAATTAATTTCCTCCAAGTATCTTTTATTGAAACCAAATTTCATCAGAGTCAATGAGGTAGATCGAAATCAAAATTTTCCATATTGCGAAAATTTTTAATTCTAAAACTTAGGATAATCACTGAAATTTGTTCCACAGAATCTTAGAAGGCCGCCGATACAAACTATAAGTATATAATCGCTATACAACATGATTTTATCAGGGTCAATGTATTTTGGACAAGCAGAATTCAGGGTATTGACTCTCGGTACCGTAGTTATGTTCTTTCTGAGTAATTATAGTTTCAGTTTGATATTCTACTATTCAGAATATTTTTTTATTCAAATGAAGCCTTTTAGTCTCTAAAAAGCAGAGCTTGTTAGTGGCTCTTTGCATATTACGCTTCCGAACCGCTGGAATTTATCTCGTAACTTTCCTGGCTTTCTAGGAAGGAGCATGTTTTATTTGCTAACGTCCTTTGACTTCGGAATTTAATCAGCGAAACAAAACATTATAAATGAGGATGGAGTCGATACATTGTTAACTTTGACATTCCTTCGCAACGTACTGAAAGTGCGATGAACAACGTTAGCTGTTATTGATAGTATTTCCAGAATACTGGAGAGAAGTATGTGGATATTTAATTAATGACTATCGCAGATCACTTTGCAATGGAAATATATAGCCGTAAATCCTTACTTGACTTATTGTCACTTTGAATTCTGACTGAATCAAACTTTTGTATGAACCAGGTATTAGTCAAGGAAATAAAGTGTACCTACTCTGCAGAAAAGAGCCGATTTCTTGACAATTTGAGAAGTTGATTTTCTAATCGTGATCGAGGGGTGGACCTTTTTCCTGGAATTAGTCTACTTGAACCCAAAGTGGCTGACCGGTCCAAGAGCTTTAACGTACGTTTGGGTGCCTAACTCCAAACATGTGAACTGTACTCCAGGACAGGTCGAATCTGGGCTTTGTAGATTATAAGGAGCTACTGCGATGGAAAGTAGCTCTTGGCACGGAATAGAAAACCAGGTTTTTGTAAAGCAGTTTTTGCAATGAACCTCCCATGCTTATCCCATGAGAGGGTGCTGCTGCTGATCCTGAGCATGGACATAGAAGACTTCATAAGTAAGTAAGTAAGTAAGTAATTCATTCATGCTAATGTACAATGGTATTTGCACAAGTCTCACAACAAGGAATAGAAATTAAGACATAAATACAAGAAAATATTGTTAAACCTATGAAACAGATACTTTAAAATAATTGTGTTATAAAAACTACATATTAAACACTAATTACATGTAAATTAAAATGTAAAATTATAAAACAAAATCACGTATCTATTTATGATTAAAAAACATTTGTTAAGAGGATTTAAATCACTATTTTTGTATATTATTATACTCCTCCACAGAATAAAAAGATTTTTCAATAAAGTATTTTTTAAATTTATCTCCAAAATATCTATATGGTAGGGCTTTGATATGTAGAGGCAGCTTATTAAACAATTTGGAACATAAATAGTTTGGACCGTTTTGGGATTTCGAAAGTCTGATGTATGGAACCCTTATATCTACAGACTGCCGTGTTTGATATTCGTGAATGTTCCTGTTTAAGGTAACATTCCTAAGCTGCTTAAAAGCGTAACATAAGCATTCAAAGATGAACAGAGATGGGAAGGTGAGAATACCCAACTCAGAATAACTTTTTTTACAATTTTCTCTATATCCCAATCCATCTACGATTCTAATTGCTCTCCGCTGCGACCTGAAAATGATATCCCCGCCTGCACAGTGACCCCAAGCTAATATAGCATATCTCATATGTGACTCACATAGCGCAAAGTAAGCCGTTCGTAGGATTTGTTTGGAAATAGTTTGGGAGAGGCTTTGAAGAACAAAAATATTTCTACCCAGTTTGAGAGCGATGTGTTCAACGTATAGATTTCAAGTAAGATTTCTGTCAATGAAAACGCCCAGAAATTTTACAGGACCCGAATATTCATTCAAGATCATTTCATCCCTTCTTAGTGTAAATAACATCCTATTAGTTTTACTTTCATTCATGCATAGTAAATTAGCATTGTACCATTCCAATGCTTTGAAAAGAACAATTTCACTTTTTTGTTGTACATCATGTAGGTTACAGTCTTCTACCTGAAGTTCATTATCATCTGCAAAAGATAAACACTCCGCCAACGAAATGTAGTTTGGAAAATCGTTTACATATATTAGAAAAAGTATTGGTCCTAATATAGATCCCTGCGGAACTCCTATGCTTATTTTCTTTATTTTTGAACACTTTTTATTGTGAAAAACAGATTGATAGTCATCTTCTAGGTAAGATTTTATTAATAATATGCTCTGTTTGTCAAAACCATACTTGGATAACTTTTGCAATAGAGTTCAATGATCAACACAATCAAAAGCCTCAGATAGGTCTTAAAATAATGCTATGGAGAAATTGCCCTTTTCAAAGCAGTTTAATGTGGTTTTAACGAAGCGTTCAATAGCATCTGAGGTGGATAGATTTTTTTTGAAGCCATATTGAGTGACGTTAAAGAGACTGTTACTTTCAAAGTAATCGACTATTCTTTTGTTTAGAACCTTCTCAAATATTTTCGATAGTACAGGTAATAATGAAATGGGCCGATAATTAGACACAATCTCTTTATCACCTGTTTTAAAGATAGGAATTATTTTGGCTAGTTTCAAGCACTTTGGGAAAACATTATCCTTAATGCATCTATTTATAAGTTTTGTTAAAGGAATAACAATATTATCTATATTTTTTTTTCAAAAGAATAATTGATGAACCAAAGCAATCAGAAGATTTGCTTTGCTTCATTTGATTGATTATATCTCGAATTTCAATAAATGTAACTTCGGAAAAGGAGAAAGTTGAATGTACTTCAGGTACGTTCATTATATCAATTGCATCAAGTCTATTTGTGTTTTGTATTGTACTTGAAAGTTTGTGAGGTATTGAGATGAAATAATCATTGAATTCGTTTGAATTTGTATTCACATTAGAGTCATGAGAATAGTTATTTGATCGTTTTTGGTTGATAATATTCCACATTGTTTTAGTTTTGTTATTAGCCAGCCTGTTTAATAATATTATCATTAGCTGATATTCGAGCATTTTTTAAAGCGGTCTTATAGCGTATTCTTAGTTTATTTCTAGCAATCTTTATCTCATTTGTTTTAATATTACTATGCATATCCGAAACTAATTCTAAACTATTTCGCAATATTTTGTAAATCTAGGAATAGTTGTAGCTGACATCATCATATTAAAGATTGTGGAATCCGCCTTCCTGGACAAGATACAAGATTGAGTTTTGGTTGTAATATCATACTAATCTAGAATTGTCATCTGGAGATAATATATGTTCTCTAGTTAAGGTTATTGCATCCACAATATTTCCCCGTACTATGTATTATGACCACGTTTTATTAGGATTGGTTAGATAAACCAAAATTGAGATTGTCTCATACCCCTATGAAATTTTTTTCAGAAACCGAATCTCCTGGAACTAGATCCGGACGATCTCGAAAGAGTATAATTACAAATTTGATTGATAACTGCTACTGGAGGAACAAATATTTGTTAGCATTAATTGTGGAAATTAAATGCTATAAGTTTTAATTTTAATTCGAGTTTTATTCCTCAAACTTCAGGAAGTTCATGGACAGTATTTCTAGAATACGGTATTTTTCTGGATCATTTTGTATCGGGTCACATTATACTGTGGATAGAATTACGTTTTCCCGGAATTCAATCTGAGTTCATAGAAAGAAACTGTTATGATATTAGTTAATTGAGAAAGGTTTCTCAGCCATCATCGGCTATTAATACTTTGTGAGATAATATGAAACTTGAACACAGTATTGAGAGCTTCGAAACAAACACATTTATAAATAGAACAGGAGATACACGTGTACTCCTCTTTTAACAGAGTAAGATACACTTATCTCCATGAAATAAACACAACTCTTGCAACTAATATAAATGTCACACTCTCGACTACCTGTATCAGATTCACGAAAACGTTACCTGTAAAATTAAACACATCTGCTTTTATATTTGCAACAAATCGATAGTATGATTACATATTGGATGAAAATAAATAAGCCAGCCGGCACTTCATCAATGAAAGTTATTTTGGCGACACTTACTCCTCATTTTTGGTAGCAGTTAAAATATACAACCCAAAAATAGTTAAATAATAACTAAAAATATTTTGAATCAATATAATCAATATACCCAGAAATGTGAAATTAAAGAAAAAAATTCTTAATTCTAGATTCCAAGAATTCGAATAAGGAATCAATCTGGTCTCAAACAAAGGAACTGCAGACTAGGCATATTGGCAGCTACCTGATTCAGTATTGTTGATATATTTGGAAAATGCTGAGTTAACGAGAACGTTAAAAGATTAAGTTAGAAATAGATTTATCAAAATTGAAGTATTGTACGACGTTTAACGTATGACAGTATACTACAATTCATCACTTTTAATCCATTATAATAATATTCAATTCCGATGTACTAGTTTTATTATTCAACCAACAATAACACGTTACTACATTCAGATATTACAAGATTGTTAAAATTCAAGCGAAAATTCCAAAAGCTGTATCATTCCATATTTGTATGTTGAGAAATGGAAATGATATCAAGGAAATATATCTTCATTTATTTATAAATCTCTCTAATCGTCCGATAGAATGTTGATTAATACGTTCTTACATAAAATCTTGAAGTTAACCAATTAGACTTATGACTAATAATAATATAATAGTATTATAATATATATATATATATATATATATACCTAAGAAGAAACATATATATATATATATATATATATATATATATATATATATATATATATATATATATATATATATATATATATATATATATATATATATATATATATATATGTTTCTTCTTAGGTTCTCGCGGACGTAATGTGTAGAACTGGATTCTCGGGTATTGATCCGCGTTGTGTGGTTTCGGTCCTCAAAAGGACCAATTTCACGACGTTTTGGCAAAGTCGCATTTGTCATCTTCAGGTGATTCGACCGTAGAGTCTGGAAAATCTAGGCGAACTACGACTCTACGGTCGAATCACCTGAAGATGGCAAATGCGACTTTGCCAAAACGTCGTGAAATTGGTCCTTTTGAGGACCGAAACCACACAACGCGGATCAATACCCGAGAATCCAGTTCTACATATATATATATATATATATATATATATATATATATATATATATATATATATATATATATATATATATATATATATATATATATATATATATATATATATATATATCTGCTGCCAACTATCAAAGGGCGGTGGCGATAGGCAGTGGGGACTCCCCGAGTTGAAAGGTATTCCCCGAGTGGTGCTAAGCGCAAGGCAGGTAGGCTTCGTACGCTGTGGTGCGGTAGTACGAAGTTAGAAATTGAGAGCTCGGTGTGGTGGTTGGGAGGAACGAGCCCTATAGGCGATAATTTACGTGATAATTCGTATGAAAACGAATGATGAACTAACAAAACAGTTTATGAACTATCATCAGAAGTGGGATCAACTCAGAGCGGCCTCAAGGAAATATATCTTCATTTATTTATAAATCTCTCTAACCGTCCCATAGAATGTTGATTAATACTGTAGGTTATTATCCCTCAATAATAATATGGTCAGTAACTACTTCTTTATTCTTCTATACAATAAACGTACATTATTCACCATGACACACTAACGAACCAACTGTCTCCTCTTCTCCCTCTGTCCTCAACCACAGACCCTAACGTACGGTCACAGACAAAGAGGTATAGAACTCTTTGGTCACAGACGGACACTACAGTTCGGCCAGCCTGACAATTTGATTGTCCTCAATCATTCGAAATAAATTACATAATTTTCCTTACTGGAGCTAAACAATAAGTCATAAAAATGTACCTAAATCTTAATACATAAATCAACATAATTCTACATCATCTTAAATACTAATAATCATAAAAGCAACATAAGCTACGCCATAATTGGACAGAGGACCCAATTTACTAAACAATCGTGAATAACATAATTTAAAAATGAAGTACATTACAAACATAGATTGAACTAAAATTCAGGTTCGGAATCTTCCTCGACATAATCATCCCGATGCCAAGGTTTCATTCTGGCAGGGGCCACTATACCTGTGTAAGGTATGCGTGTCAATTGGAAGCCCTCGATATCTCCGATGACATATCTATCATAATCTAAGACAGCTTTAACCACATAAGGGCCTCTATACTTAGGGAGTAATTTTTTATTTATACCAGGAGTAACGTCCATATTTACTATCATAACATAATCACCTACTTCGTACTGAGTAGCACGTTTATGTTTTTTGTCAAAATAAAATTTATTGTATTCTTGTGTTTTTGAAATATTTGCGAAAGCCGCTTCTCTAATCAGATTTAGATCTCTGGGCTCCTGATTTTCTGTCTCCAAATATGATCTCAAGTTATCATGGACTTTGCCTCTCTGATGTATACCGAATAAAAGCATACTAGGACTGTATCCAGTTGAACGATTTACAGTGTTATTTATCGCATATTCTACCTGACTCAAAACTTTATCCCAACCACTAACACCGTGTTCTAACTTTGAGCAAATCGAGTTTATTGATTTATTAATGATTTCAATTTGTCCGTTTGCTTGTGCCATACCTGTAGCAATTAGAGTATGTTCTATATCATAATCTTCTGAGAAAGTCTTGAATTCGTTTGATGTGAAACAAGTGCCTCTATCTGATATAATTCGCAAAGGTTTGCTATAGTAATTAAAATAATTGGTTAAACATTTTATCACTTGCTTTGAATCCGTTACCGTACAAGGGTAAACTTTCACGTATTTAGTGAACGCGTCAATGATTGCTAAAATATATTTATGTTTATGTTGACTTTTTTCTAAAGGTCCATAGTGGTCTATGTGCAATGTTTGGAAAGGTAGGTTAGTTTTCGGCAAGTTGTGTAAAAACCCTTCTCTTTTACCGGTAACAGGTGAATAAGCTATGCATTTTAAGCAATTGGAAATATAATTTTTCAATTTTTCCTTCAGGTTCGGAAACCAATAAGATCTACCAATTAACTCAAAGGTTTTGTTAATACCTGAATGACCAACATCATCATGATATGTGCGTATTACACTTTGTTCCATACTCTTTGGGACCATAAATAATATTTTATCTCTAAGTTTTTTATATACTAGCCCATTTCGAAGTTCATATAACTTACTTTCAGTGTTCTCTAGCATATCCCTAATTTTTACTATGTCTTTATCCTGTCCTTGTTTAATACTTAATGTTCTCTCAAAAGAATTATCTTCGATAATTAAAATAGTTTTTCTGCTGAGAGCGTCTGCATGAGTCATTTGTTGATTAGACCTATGTTCTATAGAATACGAATAATTTTGTAATTCTAATGACCACCTCAGTATTTTTGGATTAACCTCTTTTTTTTGTAATGCTAATTTAATGCTGTTGCAATCAGTAACTATTTTAAATTCCATTCTCTGTAGATAAATTCGAAACCTTTGTAAAGAATAGACAATTGCAAGCATTTCCAACTCATAACTGTGATATTTGGACTCAGACGGTGAAGTTCGCTTACTATAGTAAAAAATCGGATGAAAACGGCCATCATTTTGACGCTGTAATAATATTGATCCAAAACCTTGCGATGATGCGTCACAGTGCAGTTGGGTTTCTGCGTGAGGGTTATAAATTGCTAAAATAGGTTGCTCCACCAACAATTTCTTAAGATGTTCATAAGCTTTAATTTCAACCAAATTTGAAAGTAACATCTTTCTTCAGAAGGTCATAAAGTGGTTTTGCTATAAAAGCAAAATTTTTTATAAACCTTCTAAAATAAGAAGTTAGTCCTAGAAAACTTTGGACCTCTTTGAAGTTTCTTGGTACTGGAAACTCAGTAACTGCTACCAGATTTTCTGAATTAGGTTTGATTCCAATTTCATTAATAATATAGCCAAGAAAATTGATCTCTGTGTATAAAAAGGAACATTTATCTAGTCTCAATGTCAATAAGTTACAGTTCAACAAAAGGAAAACCTCGTTCAAGATATTTAAATTTTCAGAAATAGTTTCCGTGGCGATTAAAATATCGTCAATATAAATACAAATTTTATCTTGGTCGATTAAATTTTTGAAAATTAAATTTATGTACCTCATAAAAGTAGCTGGACTATTTTTAAGCCCAAATGGCATTTTCCTAAATTCGTACTGTCCATTGTGAGTAATAAAAGATGTGAGTTTGATCGATTCTTTTGCAATATTAACATGATAAAACGCATTTTTCAAATCAAGCTTGGTGAAATATTTTTTTGACCTCATTTTATCCAGTTGGTCATCTATAAGTGGTAACGGGAAATTATCTCTAATAGTGATTTTATTCAGTTCACGGTAATCCACGCACATCCTTAATCCCTTGGATTTTTTAGTTACTAAAACAATAGGACTGCTGTATTCAGAATTACTTTTTTGAATAATATTTTGTGACAATAAATCATCTATAATTTTAGAAACCTCATTTTTTTCATAAAAAGACAAACGTCTAGGTCTAAAAAAGAATGGAGTATGTTCCCCTTTAAGTATAATTTTCATTTCAAAGTCAGTATTTGGCTGTTCTGGCTTCTGTACATTTATATAATTGTTAAGTAAATTATTAGTAACTTCCTGTTGAACTTTATACTCAATCTCTGGATTTATGTCAAATTTAATATCACTAACATTCTCAATAAGATTGATTGAAAAAACATCATTCATTTCGAATTCTTGCATATTTGTTACTTTCTCAATGTTAATACAATCACTGAAAGTAATTTTGAAATTCTTATTAGAGATAAAGTCTCTACCTAATAAACATTCGTAAGTCATGGTACTTTCAGGCACTACATAGAATGAAATGTCTACATCGGTTTCACATAAAGTAACAGTTGTATCAAACTTACCGATAATATTTAATTTTGAATTATTTATACCCTGATAAGATTTTATTGGGTGTTGATGAAACATTCATTTGGTACCAAGTTTTCTGAAATTAGTGAAATTGGGCTACCTGTGTCCAATATTGGCATAATACTTATCTTGTTTTCCTTCACTTTCAGATCTACACTAATACAATAGGAAGGAACAGATGAATTTAAACACAAGTCAGTATCTTCATTCTCTAAATGAGTAACATGATCTGTTTTGTTGGTTCCACTTCTCACCCTCATTTCTTCTTAGACTTGACTTTTTGTTTGAGGACAGTCTCTAATTTTATGCTGAAGAGAACCACAGGAGTAACAAGATCCCCTTGATCGAGTTGGCTTGGGACACTCCGTCATCTTATGTCCACTTAAATTGCAGTTGTAACATTTCAATTGGCTAACAGGTCCTTGCACTATTTTTTCATCCTTAATGGTTTCATGTTTTGGCAGCCTTACCCACAATTTGTTCTTATCTTTCTCGTTGAGTCTTCCTCTACGGGCACTGTCTATCCTTTCAAAACTTACTATATCACTAAAAAGTTCATCTTCATCTAAATGGTTCTTAGACATAAGAAAACTACCTAATTCTTTGGACCACAATCCTATTATAAGCTGTTCTTTAATTTCAGTAAATTCCAAAGATAATTCTTTACATAAAGAAACTTTTTCATGGAAATATGCAGAAACATTTTCTCTTTGCAGTTGCACCCTGTTTTGCATTCTACGCCATATTTCTGTTTTACTTCCTTCCAACACAAATGTTTTCTTAAATGCCTGTTTAAATCTTTCCCAATCTGTAACATCAGTTCTAGAACTCAACCAAAATTTTGCAGCTCCTTTTAAATTTGTTGCAGCCATTTGAAAGGTAAAAGGTTCAGGCCATTTATGTAAGATAGCTGATGTCTCCAACTGATGTATCCATAACCTAGCATTCACAGAGCCACCTTCACCATCAAATGAATCTACAGTTTTTGAAAGATCCGGCATAACGTTAAAATTAGTAATCTCTGATCGTGGTACTTGTGCAGCTGGTTGATTTGCCTGGATAATGTTCATTAGTTGAGCATTTTGCGACATTAAATTATTAATTGTCTGGAGAACTTGATTTAAGTTAATACCTTCCTGTTGGTTTGAACCCACATGTCTATTGGGAGAAGAATTAGCTTGTGTGTCGGCTCCAGCCTGATAGTTGGCGCCAATTCGTTCTTGGTAAAACTCCTCGAACTGTTCGGGGTTGATTGAGATACGTTCTTTGTCGTTCATATTTAATCCCGAATCGTGTATCGTATATCCTATCCCACTTCTGAAAACTGTAGGTTATTATCCCTCAATAATAATATGGTCAGTAACTACTTCTTTATTCTTCTATACAATAAACGTACATTATTCACCATGACACACTAACGAACCAACTGTCTCCTCTTCTCCCTCTGTCCTCAACCACAGACCCTAACGTACGGTCACAGACAAAGAAGTATAGAACTCTTTGGTCACAGACGGACACTACAATACGTTCTTACATAAAATCTTGAAGTTAACCAATTAGACTTATGACTAATAATAATATAATAATATTATAATATATATATATATATATATATATATATATATATATATATATATATATATATATATATATATATATATATATATATATATACATATATGTTTCTTCTTAGGTTCTCGCGGACGTAATGTGTAGAACTGGATTCTCGGGTATTGATCCGCGTTGTGTGGTTTCGGTCCTCAAAAGGACCAATTTCACGACGTTTCGGCAAAGTCGCATTTGCCATCTTCAGGTGATTCGACCGTAGAGTCTGGAAAATCTAGGCGAACTGACGCTTACTTGGAGGGACAGGTATTTATATCCCCCGTTATGCTTGACCTTCGGACTTTCGAACTATTTCACGCTTGGTTGATTTCTACGTGTTTGGCTCCGAGTGACACGTTTGGATGACGTCATTGCGACGCTGGGATCAGCCGGAAAGTTTCCGTGACCTGTTGCACGTGCACTGGATACCATATTCTCTCTTGTTTTTGGTTGTATCTTCCGACTTTCTAAAGCGGGTTTCCATGTTGCTGGTAATCTTAGTCCGTCATCTCGTTTGTTAAGACTATGTGGACGTTTCTCGATCTCTATTGCCTCCCTGGTCTTTGTGCCGCTAAAGTTGATCATATGGCCCGTACTTCTTACATGTTCAGCTAGTGAAGACGTGGTTTCGTTTTTCGACACAGCGTTTGCATGTTCAGTCTTTCGCACATCAATGCGTCTGTTGGTCTGTCCGATGTATGTCTTTTCACAATTACCAAATGGCACCTCGTACACTCCTTGGCATTCTAGAGGAATTCTGTCTTTTGGATTCCGAAGAACATTTTTGATTTTCCTATCTGTTGTGAAGGTTGTTTTGATATCATGACGGCTCAGTATTTTGCAGATTTTGTCAGTTGTGCCTTTTATGTAAGGTAGAAAAGCGTTTCCCACTGGTTGATCTTCATCGTTGACATCCTTCTCATTTTTGCGTTGAGAGTTATGAATCTGTTTTCTTGAATAGCCATTCATCCTAAGGGCTGCTCGGATGGTTTCCATTTCTCCATCGAAGTTCTCCGCATCAGCGAGACGTTTTGACCTTGTCATGAGGGTATTTACGACTGATTGTAGCTGGGATGGATGGTGATGCGAGTTACTATTCAAATATCGGTTCGTGTGGGTCTTTTTTCTGAATACTGTCTGGAAAATCTAGGCGAACTAGATTTTCCAGACTCTACGGTCGAATCACCTGAAGATGGCAAATGCGACTTTGCCGAAACGTCGTGAAATTGGTCCTTTTGAAGACCGAAACCACACAACGCGGATCAATACCCGAGAATCCAGTTCTACACATTACGTCCGCGTGTTACGTTATGTGAACCTGCTGACTATGTAACTCATAGGCAACCGACCCGAGATAATTCTAAGAACTGCAAGTTATCTCTTTACAAGTGTTGGAAATAATTAACATGATGTATTCATTCTGATATACTGCTTCGCCTTGTGCAGTTCTATTTTGAATCATTTATTATATGTTCTAATAAAGTAAATATTTTAACATTTTAATATTTTTTAAAAACAAGTTACCCTGATAGAGTAACGTAACTGGCGCAGTCGGTAGGATAGTAGTGAGACGGTGGAATTTTCGACAAAAATCGCGAAAATTGGTGCCGGTTTGTTTTAACGATTTACTCGCTAATCGAACAAAGTGAACATAAACTTGACTAATCTCCGTCCATACATCGTTCGTTGTATTGGTAAAGTGAACAAAGGGCAGTGGACAACATCTTCAAAGCCGCAGATAGCAGAGGACATCATCGCCGAAGCATCTATAATTAAGAAATGCAAACATTTGGATTCATACTCTTCCCCAGCCGAGTTCCTATGCAAAGCTATGAACATTAACCAACTAAGCAAGGACAGTCCCTGTGAAGTACAATTAGTTCAGTTCACCAACCATTATAACAATTGCAAACAACTGGAAGTAGAGCTGTCACAAGAAAAATTATTCAAAATCGACACCGACAAATGGATAGCCATTTTTCCTAATCAAACCATCGTGAACAGTCAGTGCCCACAAAATAGAGATACGTCAGCCCTCGAAGGAAGCTACATCTTAAAAATACCAGAAGGATGTCAACTACAAGTAAATGGACAAATCTTGAAGAGTTATCAAGATTCCAAAAAAATTGTGTCATCAATAGATTTACCAAACTTAAATATTCCTGACTTGGCCAAATTACGGCAAGATCAACTACCACCTATCAAATTGGAACCTATAAACCTAGACGAATTACACGGCATGGTTCATCAATTGGAAAACACCAAGAAGAAATTCCAAGAAATTCAGATTCCGCAAATACATATGGGAGCCAGTGTCTGGACCATCACCCTGTATGTCGTACTAATAATTATCGGCATAATAATTGTAATGATGTATCGTTGGCACAAGAGGGAAGGCAAGAAAACTAAGAAATCAAACCGAGAAGAAATTCCATTACCCGAAATCCATCTAAAAAATTAAATCTTCGTAATTTTTTCTCTTAGGATGGAGGTGTTACGTTATGTGAACCTGCTGACTATGTAACTCATAGGCAACCGACCCGAGATAATTCTAAGAACTGCAAGTTATCTCTTTACAAGTGTTGGAAATAATTAACATGATGTATTCATTCTGATATACTGCTTCGCCTTGTGCAGTTCTATTTTGAATCATTTATTATATGTTCTAATAAAGTAAATATTTTAACATTTTAATATTTTTTAAAAACAAGTTACCCTGATAGAGTAACGTAACTCGCGAGAACCTAAGAAGAAATATATTTCAATTAATACGTCCATGATAATATTCCACACTGGAATGAGTCTGAATTATTATAGCAATTTAATGTTTATTAGCGGGGTTGAAATTAATTGCTTATGTGTCATTGCATAACTCGACTGATATTCAAAAACCTCCAGTGCTTCCAAACTCAACCCATAATAAATGAGCTTGAAAGAGGCTCCAGGAGTACTGTTCCATATAAGCTGACTGAAGAGCTTAAATAAAATGAACGATACTCTTACAGCTGACGCGTTCAAAGCAAGATTTCCTGATTGTCTAGATTTCTGGAACTACAATTCAAACATGTGTTTCTCGAGTTCAACCAGATAAAAATGTGCCAAGACGTGGGAAAGCTCCCATTCGATCAATTCCAAGGGATGATAACATCTTTATATCATTCGACTAAAGATACAGATTTAGTTTCCACTTGAGTTTTGTGAAGTCATTAGATTTCTTTTTGAAGTATTTTCTTACACAAAGAATTTCCGAGTATTTCATCTTCATAAGTGATAGTCTCTCCATAAGAGTTGGCATCTTATGTGTATGTTATTGAGCAGCCAAGAATCTCGACTCAGTTGACCCTTCGGCACGAGCAATTGGCCAACTAATATACAAACTTTCCCCTCCATTTTTCAGTGTACATTGATATTAAAATTGATATGTCAAAGCTTTATCTTCATTATGATATGACACAAAAACTTTATGAAACTGAAATGGCAAGATGCAATCAAAATGCCCTGAGACTTTGAGACACAGTTCAATGTAAGAACCAGAAAAGAGGGAGGACCTCTTGTCATCATTTGGATATGACAGAGTTATGATCGTTCGCTCAAAAATTATTTGATATTTACACTAGCAGTCACAATATGAAGAGTAGGTACAGCCCAAAACTAAGTAAGGTTTGTGATGATAGATTACTATAAATACACAGGTACATGTTCTTCACTTCATATTCAAAACTTCACTGAATCAACGTATTTTCACTGAACTCAATTATAGAATTTCTAGAAAACTGAGAAATAAAGGCGGCGTTCTATTATTTCGGTAAATACGTGAAGCATCACATATTAGACAACCATTATTAAAACATATTGTATTCGGTTGACAGGTTAATACGCTATAAAGAAAAGACATTTCGCATTTTGGATGTACCACGTGATTTATGGCGTACTTGTCAGACGAGTCGGCATTGTTGCTATAATGGAAATTGTTGAGTAATTCATTCTGTACATTAGATTATGCTGTAGTACAAATGAGGATAACAGGGGATGTACTATTGTGTTATTTTGAAGTTTAACAAGGTAGGCAGATTATGAGTGACAAACAAAACGAACATCATTTCCTGAATACCATTTTCCTCAAATAATTTGTGTCCCAAATCTGGATATTTCCTTTTTATTTTCTTGTCCCTCCAAATTTAGGAATAGATTTGTAATTTTGTTGTTACGTGTATTATTGGTTTGAATACTGAAGAACGAGAAATATTATTTATGGCTTTCTCGTGTTTACCTACTCTATCTTTCTTTTTTCATAATAGTATGTATTTTTGTATTGTAACTCCATCAGTATTATTGCATTAAGGTTTCCTAAAGTTACCGTGGACCTGTTTTCTCTAATAGATGATATCTAGAATATATTAGCTGAAGTATCGGATAAATTATGACCTATTCCATAAAATCGGTATAGTAAGTTCTAGCACAAATTTCCTTCTGAGGTAACAGTTTTGGAGATTGAAGTTGGAGGAGATTATTGTGACAGACGTAATGGAAATTCCTAAATAACGCATAAGAAAGAACAGGAACTGAATTAGTTGAATCGCACAATGGTTGCCAATTGTTGGCTATAAATCGAGTTTTTGTTTGACAGGAACTCCCAGAGTAGAATTTACTTCTGAGTTTATGTGAAAACCTGACAGTTAAACACTTGGATACTATAAAAATTCTTTTCAAGTGGCTGGAAGCTGGAAACTTTGGGTGTGAAGCTAATACTAATGACGTCTATTTACTTCCCCTACAAGCAATAATTTCAATTTGACTTGTACGCTACTTGCAGCATATCTTCTTTACTAGTATCCTGCCATTTATTCGATATCTGATATACTGCAGATATTGATCTGTTTTCTATGTAAATATATAGAACAGGCAAAGTATCTCAATGAATCTGAATAAATGTAAACAGCTTAGATTCAACGAATTGAAGCAAATTCAATCCTTATTTCTCCAATTGTTGCAAATTCTCAACGTTGGATTCCGAACTTCGACTATATCTAGCTATAGAGTAGCGAAGTAAGAAACGGTTACTTGTGTTGATACTACAAGCAGCTTTATAAAGCTAAAAATAACGCAACAGCCTTCACTTTCAGCATATTTTATTCACGTGCCTGGAAGCTTTCAGCAATGTCATCAACTTTCACTTCGTATAATTTCACCATGACAATCATTCGCGATAACACTCGTCCTTATCTTTCAGTATTACATTTCAAAAATGGTAGTCATTGCCGAAAAATTCATCACAACTTCATTTTAATGTCTTTTAAAATTTCAACATTCCGATATGCACAGCTCTATTATCGCCTTTGTAGCACTATTACACAGGATACAAACGTGCCAAACGATTAATGTTGATAACAGGTATCGATATACTTCACTGATGGACTTTACAAAGGAACTGTATTTTGTTTTGGAGTGAGATAATTATATCAGTTATAAAATGCAAAAAAACTCGCTTTATTTCAACAATACCTTGTATTCCGATTTTATAACACCGAGCTAATTACTAAAATAGGTGACGATCATTAAGGTTCGGTAGCTTTAAGCTAAGCAAAATGCGTTTCAATGAAACGCAAATCCTGAGATACGACTGTACAGCTGACAATCTCAACTCTCAGGTTGAAGAAATATTGCTTCGAGCTTAAATTTAGATTTACGGGATGTGGTTTGGTCGTTATCGTAGGTTTAAGAATGAAAACTATCAAGAGTAAAGTTGCTTCTTATAGAATTATTAGCAAAATTATAGGTATATCAGCCGACTTTGTAATGTTATCAGAACTTCCAAAATAGCGTTCTAAAACTGAAAATCCTCCTTTACATCGGGGATGAGTTTTCTTCTTTCACAAAAATCTTGCTACAAATTTCCCGTTCCACAAAGTGCTCAGGTAAAAATTTATCCTGCTTCTGATTACCTTCAAAATTTGCCAACGATCATTCATCTGACCCTTCTACTTTAGCCTTAAAGCAATGCGAAAATGCGACGTGCCCATGATCAAAGTCTCAAAGTGAATTTAAATTTTACCTCATTCATCATTTCGCTTACATTGTGGCTCTCTCAATGTCTATCGTTCTCCATCCCTCTCGCCCTCTCACAACAAGAATTGTAGCAGTGAAATCTTGCCATCAGATATACCCCTACCGTAGGAGGTTATGAACTAACCAACATAAGTAAGAACCAAGCCCGATCGATAATAGGTCTCAAACTTTAGTTAGGTAGAGCTCAGCCTAGTCACTTGAAATTTCTCTACAAAACGTTCTTTCCAATTTTATTGTACTATACAAATATGTATTCACCTAAAGTACTTAAGTTCTACTCACTTAGTTACATTGGTTAACGATAACTGATTATTGACTTTAATTAGTGAAGCATCTTTTCGGAACCTGTTCTCATTATATTTTGTTCTGTTAAGCTGAGAAAAATGCGTCCACTTTGTCAATTTCAAACAATTTTGATAATTGCGAATTTTTGAATCGATTAACTTTGGTTACAACCTTGAATCTGTCAGTTTTTTGTTCATTCTAGTTATTAAAATCTCTAAAGTTCCTATCAGATGGATTTATTTACTGAAGCAATAATAGCGCGCAAGTCAAAAACCAAAACACATTAATAAATAATAGTCGGCAGAATGGGAAGCGTCATTGATTATGTTTATAGGTTCATCATCTATCTATGATTACATTTTCCGCTGTGAAATTCATTTCCAATTGCTTGAACTGTAGAAAATTCAAACTGTTCGTCGTTCGGGAATAGAATCGTTTCATATTTCGAAAGCGCATTAGAATCACAGAAGATAAAACGAAACGAAAAGGTTCCGAATAACATATCAAAATCATCTATTATGGATTTATTTCCGGGATGCTTAATTTACTGGAAATAAGCAATTTGTGTTTCCTCTTACTTTTTATTCCCTACAGTTTATCTCAAACTTGCTATTTCAGCAACATTTTTGAGTTATCATCAAATTATAACTTACACCCCTACCTACAACACTGCAAGAGTTCGTATGACGCTCTAATCGATAAATACTTAAATGTTTCTTAGGCGATGATGGAATAACATTATACGATAATTCTATATCAGAATAAAAGTGACTGAGATTTCTTTGAATTGCAATGAAATTGCTGTATTTGTTTTACATTCAAGTAAAACAACATATTGTGATATTACATATTTGGAGGAAACTACACTCGATGACTAACAAAAATTAATTAATTAAATCAATCCAAATAACGTCTGCCAAGCGGGGTCCCTTCCAAATAGTCTAGTGTCCAATAAGCAATACGGCAACATAAGAAACAGTCGTTTGTTTTCTTCATTCAGTTGGGTTCGAAATGGATGTAAGCCCATGTCTTCGCCCAAGATCCTCCAAACTGATCACTGGGTAAGAGTCAATTCTTGCAATTTTTTGGGAATTGAAATTGAATTGAATTGAATTTTGGATTGTCAAGTACACTTTCTCAAACAGCTGCAATATTTTCGATAGACCGAGTGGTACGATAATGCAGGAATGTTGGAAGATTCACAACAGAGTCAGTTTTGTTAAATTTTCTCACCATTCGTCCAATTTTTTTTTAAGCATCACGAAAGACATCACTGGGCAAAGAGTTCCACAGATTGATAGAGGAATTAAGTCTGATAGAAAGATCTTGGGCAGCTCTCGAGCCTGAGCTCATCTGGTCCACCTTCCTGGAAAACAGGAAATCGCCCACTTTCCTATGATGTTCTGGAGATATGAATGAATAAGTAAGTATGACATCACAACCAGACGAATATCATCCTTCTGTATAGTATCTAAGAGCTTCAGCATATGCATGAGGGCTGAATTCCAAACACGCGAGGAGTAGTCTAGGGCAGTTCGAATCTGTGCTTTGCAGATTATGAGATGTTAAGGTTATAATGTAGCTCCAATACCGAGTTTTTATGAAGCAGTTTTCGCAAATGAACCTCACATGATCGTCCCATGAAAGGATGCTGTTGGTTGTGATACCAAGCATGTATATTGAGGATTTCATAGGAATAGTTGTACCCTGATCATATCAGGGATTGTGGAATACGCTTTTCTGAAGACAATACAAGCTTGAGCTTCAGTTACATTGAACTCTACCAGATTTCCAGATCCCCATTTCAAAATTCATGCCAGGTCTTCATTCATTGCATCGACCTATCTCTCTCTTGCACCTCTAGCTTCATTAGATGATATGGGCGCTCTGGATGAGAAGGCAATATAAGTGTACCATCATCCGCAATATATGGGGAGACAGGAGGAGAATAGTGGATTCTGTTGGTCATTCTGATACTAAATTTCAATCCCTTGGATTCTTTCAGCTCTTGGGTAAGCCTCCATTGTAAAATGTCAAACTTCACTCACGTGAAAGATTCAAAGTACCATCTTTTTGAAAAATCCTTCAGCATCTCGATTGTATTTTATTAATATTCAGAGAATGTAACCAATATTATAGATTCAGCATGTTAGGCAATGAAAATTTATGTGAACTGAACAAAAATAGGATATCTACAAGGCACGTGATTAAATCTCGCAAAATGGGGAAATCTCATTTATCATTGAATTTTGGGTCTCTGACCACTGCGACAAAGTTAATCGAAGTCTGACGTTCGAATTAACGAACACAATTTGTTCACAGGCTTTCATACTGAAGGAAATGTAAACACATTAAGCAGTTCGTTATTCAATCCATTTCATGTTATAACTAAACAAGTCTGAATAATTACTTATATTTATTCAATCTCAATCATTAATTTATTTATTGCACACGTGTGTTTGCCAGCCATCTACAAGCGGAGCAGTGTTTCAATGGCGATGGGAGGTGCAATGTCCATTGAGCTTACTTCAGAAATACTTCGGGTAACTTCAAAATCATTGAGGGTATATAAACGTGACAACCACACGCAACCTCGTTCGTTCCATTACATCCAGCGTAAAATCACCTCTCACTTTACGATGGTTAAACACGCCGCGTGTTTGTTATAGACACTTCATTATTAGGAACAAATCCAAATTCGAGATAACAATTGCTAGTTGCAACTTATTAGATTGATTTTGAATTGACAGGTTTGCAGATTATTTATGGAAAGACACGAGATATTACATTTTGGAAATCCATAATATGAAGAAACGAACAATTGAGTTCGAAGTGCTGGTTAAGGACATTCTAGATAAGGACAGTTTCATTTGATGAGCCATAGCCTACTCTAACAGAAGGCTGGAATATGGATGACACATCGCATCGTAACGTATTCGGGTTAGCTTTACGCAATACGGAGATTCTCTCTTGATAGTCACCTGTATTTGGTACTTATTGTTATTCAGTCCAGTTTAAAAAATATTTAAAGTGGAAGTTTTCTAAAAAAACCTGTTGTCCACGTACTTTCCTTTCATTTTTGGAGTTAACTAAGCGAATCACTGGCCAAATCGTCCGTAAGATTGTGGCTCTAATCCGGATTATATTTGGTTTTATTTTATTTTGAATTGGAAAGTTTATGTATGTTTGTAGGTCCACGTTATTTTTAGACTTTCTTTTTGATCATAAAATTAACGGCTAATATTGAATGATCTCCGGAGTTATTTCCGAGGTTATTTTCCAAGATGCCTCGATGCGATAGTTACAACAAATCAACTAATACCCCGGTTCTATATTTCGTTCTCCAAACGATCCTGAGAATAAACACATTGGCTGTCCGCAAAACATAGAGACATGAGCTTTACTGTTACAACACTTTCTACTTTGCATTACACAGTCCGTAGATTCTCGTATTATCCAAAATGCGAGCAATAATCAGCGGAATTGGCGAAATACTCGTGATATTCAGTGCAGCGCTGGTACCCGAGTAGAACTAACTCGGTGACGTCACCGTTCAATTTTTTCTACCTGTAATTTCTTGTATATTATGGATGAGCATCAAAGCATATAGGAATTAATTTCACGGGCTAGGCTAGGCAGATCGGATTGAAAGAAGTCAATCAGTAGATAGTATAACGGACTTCTAGGGATTTCAGGAGCAATCGTGAAATATTCAAGATCTCCTCCAGCCATACAGAAAGGAAAAAGTTGGGGACGGAAGTGGTAGATTGGTACTGGAATTGAGGGATGGGCATTCGCCTAAAAAACTCCGGAAAATATCGACAAAAGTTAATCGTGTTGGGGAGTGAACAGATTTCAAAATAACGATTGTTCAGTTTGTTGAAATTGACGAGAAGCACTCTCTGTCCGACGAATGAGGATCGTAACTTTTCAAAATTATACTGGGAAAAGGTATGTCACTGTATTTTAAAGATGCTTGGATTCATTCCAAGATGGTCACTACTCAACTACAAGTAGCTAAAAGTGAGCTACATTCTGGCCAATGAGAATATCTATTCTCCTCGGAATTAATAAGCCAACGTTAAGCAATCAGATGAGACTGAGCCACACAATCTCAATTACAAGTTTGAATATAATTGTAATAGGAAACTAATTGTGTATTCTTGTCTGTTGAAGAAAAAGTAGTTGAAATGGAGGCATAGTCTCATATTCTCGTATCCAATTATTCCACTGATGACACTGTGCATCTTTCAGAATCATTATTGATTTTTTTTTGATGTACCATTGTTAAAATATGATATGCTCCGTATATGTGAGGTTACTGATGCTCATATTCTTGAGTGGAAGTAACAAAGGCAGAATATACTCTATATCAGCGATTGGATACCAAAGTAAACAAATAAAGAATTGAAATCTTGAAATATATATGGATCGGATATATCTAACAATAGGCTTTTATATTAGTATATTACTGGAACGGCACCATCGTAGATTATATTTCTGTATGAGAATTTGATACTTTGGTAT
The DNA here is from genome assembly GCA_958510875.1 of Endomychus coccineus. Taxonomy (NCBI): domain Eukaryota; kingdom Metazoa; phylum Arthropoda; class Insecta; order Coleoptera; family Endomychidae; genus Endomychus; species Endomychus coccineus. The sequence continues at coordinate 36,609,219 of OY294071.1, read as the reverse complement.
TCAATAGATTGTTTCCGATGTAATGATTTCAGTCTAGTGCTGATCTAATATTCACCCAATTGAATATCTCTGACGAACTATACGTATTCTCGCAAACTCAATTCCTTGGAAGTTGTTCTAGACTAATGCTAATTATAACACTAAGTCAATTAGCTATGAAGAAACAGATTATTATAAGACAAGTAATGTATATATATATATATACTTTTTTTACAATAAAACCTGGTCGGGACTGCTGCGAGCTCCGACGACATCGCAGCAATCACGCCAGAAAACGCAAAAGTCGGTTAACCGAAGCTACTCCTCCCCACCGGTCGGTAAGTAGCTTCAGGTTCCTAAAAAGTTTGCCCTAAGTATTCTTATTGAACCCAGAATGACTGCCTTCTGCATACAGTCTACCAAGATCTGTGCCGAGTTCTTACAGGCCTGAATGATCTTCAAGTTCGAACGCAGCGAAGACCGAATTCCGCCCAAAACACCAATGATCAGAACCACTAATACGACCTTGTGGCCTGGGTATAGCGTGCGGAGCTCGAACAGGAAACCTTTATATTTTGTCCATTTTTCCTCCTCTTTCAAGACTATGTTCTGCTCTGCCGGAGCAGAGAATTCGATAACATACATGTCTTGCTTAGTTTATCGAGAAGGACAACGTCAGGCCTATTTTCTTGTATGAACGTGCCGGTCGGAATTCCAGTAGATCTGGCATTTTTCGTTTCCTACAACGTACTCAATATCTCCTGGCATGTAAGCACCGGCTCTTGGTCTATTCCATACGAGTACCTTAGATGGTAATACAGCACCTGTAGGCTCGCATTATGGCAATGGGTGTACGCCGAGGCCGCTTTTGCTGGACATGCCGACAGCAGGTGGAAAAGCGTCTCAGGCGCTTTTCAACAGGCCCTGCAGCCTACATCAGGGACCTGCACACCCATCACATTGCTGCGATAGATGGGTTAATTAAGCCATCTTGGCAAGCTGCGGTAAATCCCTCAGTCTCGGATGTAAGCCCGGCTGACCTTAGGTACCCGAAGGTCAGCCTAGTTGACAAGCCGAGCGTTTCGATGTTTCGATAGAAAACACCGTGTATCGGCTTGTCAACATGCCGCCTGAGCATAAGTTCTTGCTCCGCGGCATTTATCTGGGCTTTCAGGAGAGAAGGTTGGAACTCGAGGTTGCCCTCTAGTCGGCCTTTTCCATGTAAAATAAATGGGTGATCTGATGCCTCCGGTTGTCCGAAGGTCCAGAGTAATATCCACGAGTCCGCCATAAAGCAATGGAGAGCGGCAGTAGTGAGATGTTGAACAAGAAGGGACTCAAGGAGTCTCCTTGGAAAACTCCCCTCTTGAATGTTACCAACTCTGTCAAGACTCGTCGTGTGCCTGATGTGATGGCAAAACGGGTCTTCCAGAGTGGCAACAGATGTTCTATGCATCTCACTAGTGGGGTTGGTACCGCAAGGCATTGGAGCAAGTATAATAATAGGCCATGTGATGTTGAATCAAATGCCTTGCGGTAGTCAATCCAGGCCATGGAAAGGTTGCACTTGTAGAGTATGGAGTCCTGAGTGACTGCTATATATATATATATATATATATATATATATATATATATATATATATATATATATATATATATATATATATATATATATATATATATATATATATATATATATATATATATAAATATATATATATATATATATATATATGTAGTAGCTTAAACCAGCTGCGTGTAATGATAGGTCCAATAAATAATCACTGTGAACTGTAACTGTAGATTGATTATTCATTGAGCATAATAATGCCTGAAACACGTTCGCCATTAATTCCATTCATGAAACATTCACAATTATTCCACGCAAGTTCCTAATGGGTTATTTTCTATTTATTCAACAATTATCCAAATTGGGATAACCCAAATCAAAATCAGGAGACCTTTACATGTGGATTTGCAGCAAGCAAAATAGTGTTTTTCCGCCTAAGGAACAAAAGTTTGTTCAATCTTTGATACTTATTTCAGTAACCAATTTAGCATATTTCCTGTTCATATTAGATTCAAGAAAATTAGTACACTTGATCTGTGGTTTTCAGGTATTTTCAATCCTAAATAAATTGTTCACTATACCGTGAATGAACTTGCAAGCTTTGAAAGCATATTGAAGCGAACAAATGAGTCTGCATATTGCTCCTACATTATGAATTTTATTATCGACCATATTGAAAACAATGCTCTGACGTTATATTGATGTTCAGGCATTCTTCTAATGAGATAATGACTCGATTGGCCACATATGTGCCGACCAGGCATACGTGCCGGAATAATTGTCTATATACTATTATTTAACTATAACTTGAAGGTTATCAGAAATAAGAAATTCGGAAATATTTTAGGGAACACATTCTCAAGAATTAACGATTCTCGAAAGATTTGAGTGCATATTCCGTTAAACGTTTGTCAGATAGAACATCGACTGTACAGTTTACGTAGGTTAACGGCCTGGATGAACGTAATTCTTTGAACTTCCCTTTAGATTAAAATAACCCGCAAGTTGATTAATGTGAAAACTAGTATTTACTTATAAATAAATTCAAGTAGGCGCTGTTTATCTTCAAACGATTCTATTAATAATTACAAACTTCTCTGTATTGATTGAAGATGAACAAAATCTCTTCAGAATCCCTCTCATCGAATGTCAACATCTCAGAGTGTATTCGAACCCAACTGGCACCAGAGGTAAACAGAATTGGTTGATTGAACGTTATTGGCACTTCCATTAGTTTATCAGCCGTGAAACGCCGTTTCCCATTTTCTCTCTTCAATTCAGTTTCAAATAGTAAGAAGTTTCTCAAGGACACATTATTATTATCATTATTATTATTATGATTGAGATCTTTCAATCAACTATGGAAAAGTTCAGACTTTGGATACACTATGACACTGTAAATAAGAAACAATCAACCTTTCAGCTACCATGTAGCCGTCATAAGGTTGACGTGATTGTTTATGTAACAGCTGACTCTCAGATTGAAGGAAATCGTCTCGCTACTGAATGGTGATAATTCATTTATAGTAAATAATGCAAAAATTGCAAATATTCCATGAATGAAGCTTAAGGGATTGCGTTTTGTCCATTATCTTGGATTTAGGATTCTTCACATCAGGGTGAGTTTTTATTTTTTGCGAATATCACTCTACATCTTTCCCTTCTCACAAATTGGTCCATCACTAACCTATAGCGCTTCAAATTACCTTCGAAATCGGCCCTTGTACTTTAGCTTCAATGTAGTGCGAAAATGCGACGTGCACGTGGTCAAAATCATAAAGTGAACAAACATTTTGCCTTTCATGCATTAAACCTATGTAGAAGAGAGACCGTGGCTGGTAGTCACATGAGTTGATTGTCAACGCTCATAGTTTGGTAACGCCGTCATGTCGAAGTGTCTATTAAATAGAAACTTTTAGTAGGAAATCAATTCATAGGTGTTGTTTAGCACTATTCAGCTATGATTTGGTGTATTTGCTTCTCGCTGACTCTGTTAGTTATCTACTCTGTCACAATGCATGAGAGAGCGAATTGTCTCAAATCGAACGGCGATTTTAGTTACATGTGACAAGCAGCCCCACATACATTAATTACGAACATTTCCTTCAGAAATCATGGTTCGGAATTTCAAAAGGAAAACTGAAAAGGGGAAAACACCTGCTAGTATGGTGATGTATGATGCAATGTCGATTCAAAAAGTTGCAATAGATTTTGATAGAAATTATGGCAGCCTGGCCAGATATTTCATAAAATTCCAAAAGCTGATTCACTTGATGAACAGTTAGTTGTACCGTCTGTTTCAGTTGGCTACAGAAAAAATCATTCAGTATGTCAACCAGAACACATACTTAAAGCTTCTGATTGTCGTTGATTATCAGGTCGCAGCTGGTAATTCTTCACTAAGGGGGGATAATTGAAAATTTCTGGTCCTGACTGGTTCAGTGCGTTCTTGAAATTACACCCTACATCGTCTATTAGAAAACCGGAAGCAACAAGTTTGACGAGAGCAAGGAATATGGACGAAACGGGCGTCACTACTGTGCAGAATACAGAATTTTCAGTTGGTAGAAGAGGGTACAAGCAAATGGTTCTATAGTTTCTGCGGAGAGGGGAACTCTTGCTACCGTTGCAATTGCAATTTCAGACATAGGAAATCATATCCCTCCCTCCCTTTTTTATCGCAGCAAACCCATCAGGTTGAATACAAAAATTACATTTTTAGGAATTTCTTTGAACATTTCTATAAACATGTGAAAAGTAGTGTAGAAAAACTGTACTTTTATTTGATAACCACAGATCCCACTTGATTATAGAAGAACTAATTTTGCTAAGCTAAATGATATAGGTATGTCCTCTTTCTATCCCCATTGTTCTCAAAAGCTCCAGCCTTTGGAGCGAACTTTATCTAGGCTATCACACCAAGCAATATACAATCCGGTTCATGGTATCTTTTTCAGAGGCACATTTTCTTGCAAGCTCTGTAACTGATAGACCTATTCCGGAGATTTTTCATGAGGAAACAAGCTCTAATGGTCGTGAAAATGAGATTATTGATAATGAAGGATATAATAACAATAGCAATCCAACGAATATAGAAGCACGTCCTAAAACTAGTAAAGAACATACACCTGCACTGGTTTCTAGTGATGGATCTGAGCTTCACAAATTGAGCGTGAAGATCCTTGTCGCAGAGGGATAAGCAATCGTCTTAAGGCAACGCCAGAACATATTAGACCTTACCCGTTGATTGAAAGAGTTGAAATCAACGCCTTACCCTAAGGCATCAGCCAGGAGAATAAAACGAGTAATGAAACATAAGCGCGAAAGTACCATACTTAGGACCAATTAGAGGAAGAAAAAATCAATCTGTTGAAAAATAAAAACATCCACAATCAAAGTGAATCTTTTGCATCTGAAATTTGCTAATTTGACAAACATTGGATATTTATTCACCCTACAAAACCCTAATTTTTATCTTCATCGTACTTAATACATAACATACTGTTCGGCTTCTGTGGTTGGTTCATTGATTGTAGCTAATTGATTCAAGTTTCGTTTTAGAGATCCCAACATGTCAGAATACATTCATAACTGAATGTTAAAGAATTAAAATTCCATATCCAACCTTTCTACAATGTGTTCTCGCTTATTCATTCATCTTGTCGGCACACAATTCTACCAAAATTAGACCAACAATATTCTCAGTGAACGATGACATCTATACAATGTGGAGGCATACCAGGACATAATTTCATCGGATATAGCTATTTCAATGTTTTCGCATGAATGAACTGACCGCAATCGAGATGCGATCCAAAATTTACGCTGTAATATAACTGACACTTGAACTCACACTAAAGTTTCAAAATCAATAAGTGTTGAAACGCTGGAGATAACCAATATTAGGAGCTGTCAAAAATCACTTTCACGCTAACAAACAAAAAATTGCTTCGAGATACAATATTTTTGGCGTTAAGAAATTAACGTCAAACATATGAATTGTTTTTAGATGTGTGTAGATTCAACTGAAAACAATTGTTATTAATTTCGGAATCGAACAACTCAATTTACTAAAGCATGACAAAATACTTTGTTTAATATAACCGGGCTTATTAAACTGTTAAATAGTTCAGGATTGCGATATTCTAGAAGCCGTAGAAGTTACATGAATATGAAGTTGCAGAACGTGAAATAAAAAACAGATTCAATGCATTTTTATGTACTCTCCATACCGGCTTTATTTTTAATCAGAACTGTTCTCCACCGGAGTATCATTGAAGCATTTCATTATGTTTGCTCATTTCGAGGCATTAACCGTAAAATGAACGCAATTTCGACGCTATAATTTCATTTTATAGGTCCTACACTCAACAAGAAACTTTATAATGTTATTAATTGTATGCCGTGATCTACAATTAAAGAAGAATTGTCTTTGAACGTTAATGCCTGCTATAATTATCTCATTTATTTTCGACACAATTTTGCATTAAATCAGTATCATATTTAGATTATAAATGATAAGCATTTGAAGTTACACACAAACTTGATCATCAGGAAAATTTCGATTGCAATGTGTTAAATGTGCTCGGTCCTTTTTGGAGCTTTGTGGAGTAAGCCTTGTAAATGCGTTTGAAGACAATTGCTACAGGAGATGAATTCTTGGTTGTCTACTATGACCATGTGTCCAAATAGGAGTCGATGAAATAGAGGAGAATGGAAGAAGCAACACCAAGAATGTTTAGAGTCTGTCAGTCTGCAAAATGGCTTCCATCTTTTGGAATTGTGGTGGAATTCTTCTTATAGAGATCAAAAAACGCAATAGATATACCCTGTTTGAAAATTTGAAAAATGACCTTCGAGGACGTCATCTCAGTGATGACGAAGAGCTGATGAAGACAAACCAATGAAATATTTTATCAGGGGCTTTGAATTGATGGTGAAATGATAAAATACGTGCACAGAAGTCATTGATAAATGAAATTTAATAGTAAGCCTACGCCATTTCTTTCAGTGAGGCTGGGAATGTTTTGACGCTGCCCTCGTATAAGCATGTTCGGAGCATATTGTGGATTGTTCAAAAGCTTTGATTTTCGTACGATCACTACTTCTAGAAGAAAACAATCCTGCATCTTTCAAAGTTCGACGCATTTCACATTCTGATAACAGTTCAAACAATCAAATAACGCCTCTTTCGAACTAAACTAAACCGCAAAAGTTTGGATTAACGCCAGATTTCTGCTCAATTTATACGCTGCTTAGCATTGCATTATGATAACAAATCGACTTCTGGAGCTCCTGAGATATACGCTCTAACAAATATCACCTAGTAGGAACTTGCAGCGTACGTATTAGAGCATATTCAAAATTTGCAAAGGGTAAGTTGATGAATTCACTGATAACGTGACTGACGAACAGTAATTGTACTGGTATTGTAATTTTGAATGAATCAAATACAAATGAGGACGCTTCCCTCTGCCTACCAATTTTTCACAACATCGACCTATAATTTTACATAGTGTTATCCGCATTCTAATTTTGACTTTCTATTCAACACCCACTATTCACCTACGACAACTATCAAATGCTCTACATTGCAAGTGATTTGGTGGATGGAGGTGTTAGTGATTTCGAGCTTTAGTATCATTGATAATAATTCTACCCTGGCCAGTACTTAGAATTTTAGTAGAGCTAATTGAATGGAATCGCTTCTACTCTGGGAACAAGATCGAATTAACTACCTATAATTTAAATGGAGTACCATATCAGAACAGCCCACGTCAAAATAGTTTCATATTACAATTAAACTGCTATATTACTACAATCCCTATAGAGAAAAGTGCAAAAACTTTAATTACGAAACGATTAATTTTATTGTAATAAATTCACTATTTCACTTTGATATTTTTTCACAAATATATTATAGCGAATGATTTTAGCTTTTATTTTCTCTTAATCAACTGTAATATATTATTATAATTGATGAATAAATAACGTATTAATAATATTCCAATACTTTTATAATTTTTCACAAAGATATTATGACGAGGTTATTTTGACGGGGGCTAGTCTGTCGGGTATCGTCAGGGAAATATGCTACTTCAATTTCCAATGTAATTATAATCCTCTTTTGTGAATAATAGGAAGTTTTAAACATCTACGAGTAAACATTATGAAGCGGATTTGCATGTATAGAAGTCCCTTCATTTTAATGCATATTCAGTCAGCTATTTGTTTGTATTCCGTAGTGTTCTGGAATGAATAACAACGCGTCAGTAAAACGGATAGGCGTTATTTTCCTACATTATCGAAATTTATTTGCAGATGATAATTGATGTTAAATTTATAGTATTCATGAAGAAGTAAATCAAATTACATATAACGATTCTGGGAGTCCTATAACAGGTGTCGATTATAACTATAACTGTGTATTCCAATGCCATATCTTGGTGGCGCAGGTTCAAAATTCGATACAGATTAAGAATAATGTTGTTAGCTATCTTTCTCACGATGAAAACTAATAATTGACATCTTTTCGAGGAAGTCATAGCAGCGATGATCTGAACAAAATCCTGATATAATTGTCTGTTTTTATTTCCAATGTTTTCCAAGACAATCTGCTTTATCCAACCGCGCAGATAAAGCGTGAGCTTTCTATTTTGTTCAACGACGTAAGTTTTTTGTTAGTTTGCTGTGCTTTTATTGTGGAAACCGTGTTCGATGTAATAAAAACTAGTCTCTATTCAAGACAAGTTAATTTTTTCAATTTGTGTAGTGAATCAGAACATTAAGATCATTAAAAGGTTCGTTTTCAATGCTTTATTATTTTCCATGTATATTTTCAGCGTTGAATAATGTGAACAATTGAATTCATCTCACAAATAAGATGAACATAGCACGCTAGGATTCGATTAGTTCATTTTCAGTGAAACCGTGATATTTCAGAGCGAGAAACTGTGAAATAAGGTATTTGGAATTTTTATATGGAAGTGGTGGAAAAAATGGAAAATGTATAATATAATACGTGACTTAATTCACTAGGATTGATATAGCTGGTGGTGTAGCCTTATTTCGGGATAATTTTACTCAGCAAATTTAAGCTTAATTGCTTCGTCAGAATGAAATTTTCAAATCGAATTATTTTATCATTTATAGCTACTTGAAATAATTAGATATATCAAACATTCATTGGCAAGGTAATGTGTTCATAATGATATGCATTTTGAAGGAACGATTCTATGCAGCAAAGCGTGAATGGAGATTAATTTAAGTTTGCAGATAATTTATACTGCCAGGAAGCGTGGAGGCGAAAACATCTTGGATATGTGTTACCTACAATAATGTGTGATTGTATCTTAATGCAAATCTAGGCTCAACTTGAAATGAAACTCTAATAATATAAAAATGTTGATCTTTCAGCAGTTTATTGAATAAACGTGACCTCAGCTCAAGTTCAATTTATCAAGTTGATGCTAAGATAATCCATTATTTCATGGAGTAGCTGCATGAACCATATTTCACACAAGTTTACTTCAAACTAGTTTTGACATTAAGTTATTGTATAAAATCAGATGTGAAATAATGAATCCATTCGTCAGGTTTTCATTGGATAAATTCGGACTTTGTCAAGATTCTGAAGAACTCCCGCTACCAACTCCGGAAAAGAAGAGGAACTAATAAATTATAGATGGACGATTGCTACAATATAAATTAAACAATTATTGTCAGTCGAAAATCAATAAAAATGTATGAGCAGAGTTATTGAATGGGAATGAGTGAGGCAAAGCGAAACGTAGCTCGAACATCTTCACTCTTGATTAAACTCACATTAATCTCTCACCGAGCAGTACAATATCTGCTATACAAATTAATTATACTCGACTTCTTTTCATTTCGTTCTCGTATTTGTACCCTTAAGGATAGTAACAAATAGACCGGAAGGTCTTTTCCAATTGTTCTTTTGTTCGTTGTTTTCCGTATCCGAGATTTCATTTTAATTTGGAGAGGCAATCTTCGAGTTGGTAGAGTAGTGATGTTAAATTTTTTACCTCTGATATGCAATTCATATATCAATACATAATTGTACAACGCAATAGTAATGTAATCTCGAAAATTAGGAGTTGAAGGAATTCTAGCATAAATTTGGTTGACTTTCCGAAATGACTCACTAGATTATTTAATATCTTCCGTCACAAGCCTAATGAAACCGTAACCTAGAAGAGTTTTGTTCATAATATGGGTTTTATAACGAAAACGCGATGCTATTTTCTTTGGGATTCCAAATTTCCCATTATGCATGAAACGTAATTCCTGTTAACTCCATTCATGAAAGAAATAGATCTCAATTACATCTAATACGTTTTGAAAAAGATACAAATATGATTGCATGTCATAAAAGTCTCTCTAGATTAGATTTTCTATGGACCTCAAAACCCTATATTTGATACTCCAAATTGACTTGAAAAAAGCTCGGACAATGCCAACATGTTAGAAAGGCGAGTAGCGATGTAGCTCATATTTTATTTACTGTGCCTACTTAAAGTAGGGATGTGGCTGAGCTCTTCCAATTAGGTATATTCATACTGGTTTAATGACAGAATAGTTCACATCAAACCTAATACTGGCATTACCAATTATCCAAAAGCTACTTCATATCCCAGCAGCTTTTCTACAAAATACAGATTCAACCAGCCCTGGAGTATTGTTCACATATTTGGAGTTCAGTCCCTAAACATACGCTGAAGCAATCAGATTCTACTAAGAAAAGAGGTATTCGTCTAATTGATGATGCCATACTTACGAAACTCTTGTAAAGTGAAGTTTAATGCTATTAAAACATTTGCACTTTCTTGAGTTGTTATATACAACTATTCCTATGAGGTCGTCAATATCCATGCTCCGAATCACCCTCAACCGCACCCTCTCAGGGGACGATCATGTGAGTATTGTTCACACGTTTGGAGTCCAGCTCCAAACATATGCTGAAGCTATGTATAGTGAAATACAAACACATTTCGTGTTAGAAATTAATAGACAAAGTTTTGGTTCACCAGGTTTCGAGGGTGTTTTATCATATCACTCTCGGTTGATCAGTGATTTCAAGTCTAACTCGTCAGACTGACGAGCTCATGATAAGAACAAAACAGCTGTCTGGGACTAAAAACAAGTGTTCAACCTGGTGCATTGTTAGGGATCCATCACCTGGCGGAAGTATTTCCAACTGTTTCCCTGTCAATTCTTTGAATTGCGAGAACTATTTTGTGAATGCGTAGCATTGTGAATTGAATTCTCAGTGGGACATCTGCTTTCCGGCCGATGGTGTTGAAACATCTAGGTTCGCTAAGCATTTTCGAGGGTGTATCATATCACTTCCGGGGATGGTTGATCAGTGACTTCACGTCTGCCTCGTCCCACTGACGAGCTCATGGGAAGAGCCAAGCAGCTATCTGGGAGTAAAAAGACGTGTTGTCACTGTTCAACCTAGTGAACCAAAAAATATGCTGGAGCTCTTAGATTATATTCAAAAGAATATAATCTAAGCCATTCATCTGGTTGGTTATGCAACACTCCGAATTCATTGAACTCTCTTGAACATCGTAGAAAGGTGAGCGATTCTTCCTCTCCATGGTCAGCGCTTATCGGAAATCTCGGCCGTTATTCCATCAAGTAAGCAGACTAGACAGGACCAGGCTGTTACTCCTTCATTATCAGACTCGAGACATGCCGAACTTCTTTCAGCCAGAATTCACTTTTCTATTCAAGGGTAACGTTGTGATAGTATTTGCCTAGTGAGGTCTTTCCTGATGTCAAATATCTAAAAAAATTCCAATACCTACCTTCTCTGCCTACATTCCATCGCAGACTCGCTTAATGTTCTACGAACATCACAGGTTTACTCTCACACAAACTAAATGCTATATCTTCGGTAGAGTAGTACTTAATGAAAATCATGAATAGTTGGGGCCCTAATAGTTAGTCCTGAAATACCCTCGTCGTTGCAAACTTTCTTCCTGGATAAGTTCCTATTTTCGATGGCTCCTAGTACCCGATTAGGTACAACTGGCTCAACATCGAATTTACAATATGAGAAGAAATAAACAGGATCACCTTCAACAAATCCAAGAATAGGGAAAGCGAATTTAACTCTTATTCAAAAAAGTTGACTGTTATTTACCGATTTCCCTCTTTCCTAAAATCGTATCAGTGCTCTGTTAGAAACCTAGTTAGTATTACCTTCGAAGTAATGTGTGTACACTTATATATGACTATTTGTAGGAATTGTATTTATCTATATATGTTCAGATAGCTCAGTGGTAGAAGAATCGATCTGTGGCTGCTGGTCGCGGGTTCGAATCCTGCGACTGAGGAATTGGAATTTTTCCGATGGCCCCAGAAAGTGATGCGGCAAGATACAATGGACTGTCAAGCCCAAGTGTCATCGAGACTGTGCGGTTGCAGCATCGAGCCTACCACACGAGGTGGAGTGTTTAGTGGGTATATCTGAGGTGATTAAGTTCGGGACTCAGGGACTCCCACACTACCTCATGGGATGTTACAGGACCATAAGGTGCCCATAAAGGGTTTCAACCACCTCCCAACAAAAAAAAGGAGAAAAAAAATGTGTGTACACTTATGTATGACTATTTGTATGAATTGTATTCATCTATTTATGTTCAGATATCACTTTCCTATCTCTCCAAATATTAATGATGCAACCAATATTTGTTGAAAATGGCTGCATGTAATCAAATTCCTTTTATGTTACTTCAATTTCGTATTGATTAAATCAGCCGATATTGAGGTAGTGGTATCGTTGACTTTCACAATAATGCTTGCTAATATTGGTTAAGCAGCTGGATGGATGAAGTCCGAATATAATATATCTACGAAATAATAAGAGTTCACATTCTGAGACAATTCTTATTGATCTAACCTTGGGTATTGTACATACATTTCCCATTTTGAGAGAAGCACTGTTTCAAACAGAATAGTTTCAGGCGCCAGACATTTAAAAACGAATGTGGCACTAAATTACATTCGAATATATATGTGTTACCTAAATATATCGCAATATATTACGTTTTATTCGGAGATCTGAATATATTTCAGGGACACTATCATGATAGTTCACCAGAATTTTTCATTGAATAACTAAGATTAGACTTAGAAAAAGAGAATCAATAACTCTATAGGAAATAAATAATATCCGCCTCATTACTCCTCCCTACACACAACTAAACTTGATAGCACACTGGTTACCACACCTCTAGAAATGGACGAAAATGTTGCTAAAATATTGACAGTAAATTCCACATTGGATTCACAAAGGAAATACCCTCCTACCATCGATAACCATATACCAGAAATTGTATTTCGTCAGAACACAATCATGCGATTTCTTACCAAAAAAACAATGGGCCAGACAGAGTTCCTCCTTAGAATTAACACCAGTTCTTTGCAGGTTGCTCATCCAATTTCACAAACCTCTCACTTGGAAGACAGCCAGAGTCCATGCATTTCCACTTCCTAGTTATTATAGAACGTATCTATAATAACCAGTAACCACTACTATCTGTAATCTCTAAAGGAGAGCAATCAACATCGAGTTCATATAATATTCAAAGATTTCAGAAATCGTGAACGATCGACAATATGGCCTCCGTTACCAGAGATCAGCAAGAGATCTGCTTGCCTAAGTAACACATATATGGCAGACATCCAGTGAAAAATATGGGGAATCACACGAATTCATTGATCTGTTTAGAACATAGGAAACAGGAGGGCGATCTGTTCCTTTTCTATAGATATTTCCTGAATCAGTGACACTTATTTCGCAACTAATAACTACGACTTCATCGGAGAAAACTATTCAAAATATTGTTATCTTCAGTAGAATATTCGCAGTCAATTTCGGCTTTGGCATATATCATCGAGTTACTGACTGAACAAGTGAATGGAATTGTCCGAGATATGGATAAGTTTTATCCGCGTTCTTGGCAACCACTTTTCCCATAGTTGAAATTATTGCTCACGTGTCGATGGTATTTGAATGCTACGAATTTATTGCGATACTTCATAAAGGGGATAGCTTGAGTGAAAAACAAGGAATGAATGAAGGGATAGCTAGAGAGAGTCGTATGGAGCCGCACACCCATATCAGCAACGAAGTTCATTCCATAAATATTCAAATGAAGTTGAGTATAAATATGCCTCACCAATCTGATTGTGAAAAGACAATTCCATAGACTTAAGAGTTTATGCCTGGGGTTAATGTCATGCAATATACCCTATTTCCTTATTACAATTCCAGACTTCGTTTTTTTCTTAACTACTTCCAGCAGAAAGTCATTACGAACATAAGCGAGCGCAACCGGGTGATATAATTCATCAACGTTTGTAAGAAGTGTAATTTTCTTACTACCAATCTCTCATACCATAATATACGTTTTTACAATTCTCCCAGACTATTGTTCGTATAGTAAAGAGGGCAAGAACCTGTGAATAATTAATTACTTTTGACATCTCTTCTACTCCTACATACATCGCATGTGCCCAAAACATTCATCCAGTGAATTATTGATCAACCTTATTTTGGCTATTAACTGCTTAGTTTCCTCAGAAACATTTCATAATGTTGTCCTGAAGTCATGACGTGATCATGTAAGCAATTCTAGGAGTGAAGTATGGCATTTCGGTTTGAAATTTGGGAAAAATATCTCGTAACCTACGTTAACGTTGAGCCTCCATCTTCACGCTATACTATGGAACTAAAACTGACACTTCAGTGCAATGAAGAACTCTAACGTCCTGGTGAAATAGGTGAATGGGATAACAAATGGTCCTAACATGTTACAACTGAGGAATTTGGATAGTCCTAAAGACAACCAGAGTTCGAAAAAAAGAAAAGAAGACCATTCCTGATAATTATAGTCCTATTGCACTATATGTGTGATTTTTGAACTATTGGAGAAAGCAATCAACAACAACTCATCCAATATCTAGAGAGCTCCAAAATCGTGAAGTATGGGCAATATGGCTTCCGTCACCAGAGATCAACATGCGACATGATTGTCTACGTAACACATGTATGGCAAAGATCCATCCAAAAATATGGGAAACATGCTGTACTTTTGGGCATTTGACCGAGTTCGGCCACAAGGCCTTCTTGGAAAACTCTCGGAAAATGGTTTGCTTCCCCAATTTCGTCGTTAACTATCAAGTTTCCTCTCAAATAAATCACTCCATGTAGTGGTATCCTCCGATACAATTGTTATTAAAGCTGATGTTCTCAGAGATCTGTCTGGGCACTAACTTTGTTTATGCTCCATATCAACAATCTATTGGAAGTGACCTCCTGCCCCATCCACAGCTTTGCAGATGATGAAACACTTCATACCGCTCTTCCATCTAGAGGCCATATCATCTGATGAAGCGAGAGGAGAAAGACATACACAGGTCAATGCAATGAATGGTCTGTGAGAAATTTTGAAAACGAGATGTGATAATCTGGTAGAGTTTAATACCACCAAAGGTGGAGCTTGCGTGAAGTCAAATCCCACAAGCCCTAATATGATTATGTCTGCCAGCACTGTTCCTATAAAGTCTTCCATATCCATGCTCTCTATCACCACAACCTGCACCATCTCATGAGACGCTGAGGTATATATTATGAATATCCATCATTATTTCGTTTGGTTTTTCGACAAACTACTGTGTCTAACCCATACAATGAGATGCGAAATCTGAAAGTGATCCCTTACAGATGGCATATGAATAAATAGTGAAGAGTGTGTATTACATTTTTCAAACTTATATCATTAAAATAGATGAAGTTCTTATTGTTGTCAAACAATTCTGAGTGCCAAGATAGGCACATTTTCTCCATTTCAAGAAAGTTATATTCGGGTAATTTCTCATAAATAGAGTTGACTCTGGATGGTTTTCTTCATCTTCGTTCCGTTCTCAGTAGACTTTTGAGACTTCCTGAATTAATTAGGTGCGTTATAAGGAAGTAAATGAAACTTTAATTGCATTAATGAGTCATGTTTGTTTCATAAGTAGGATAAACGATTTTCTCTCTTTTACTCCGGCAAATTCACCAGACTTGACTACACCTTGTCATGTTCTATATAAAGCACAGCTACTGATTAAATATATCTTACAGCTTTGCAGCATAAAACCCATTGTGGGATTATAATGAATGAAATACGGAATGTTGAAATTAAATTAGTTAATTTTATGAACTTGTTCTTAATGAACAAGTGGATGTAGTTATTGGTGAAATACTCGGGCTAGCCGAAAAATCAATCATTAATAAGCAGTAATAGAGTTCATGCAAATAAGTAGTTCCTACACAGAGTTTCGAAATTGTATCTTGCTGGTAATAAAGTGTCACGTGGATCATGAACAGATAATTTCGAAGCGTTTCCATCATGTGAAATGAATCATGATCATGCTACGGTTCCATTAAAACATCATATCATTTGACACGTTTCGGCTTTCGCCTTCTTCAGAATTTTATTAAGCTAACTCGGCCATAATTCTACAAGAAAGTGAAAATAAATATTCATCATCACTGATTTAATAGTCTCTTCTATACATAAAACTGATTACGTGCTTGAAATACGCAGATTTTAAATATTAAAATTCCAACGTTAACCTAAATCACAAAGTTGTTGTATTTTAAATGAAGTTCGTTTTTAATCGAGAGAATATTGCGCGCGCTTATACATTTATCAAGTAAGTGGGTAAAATTACGTCAAAGAACGTGAAGTCTTTTATTATGGGGGAAATAAGGCATCCTAGATAATGGAGGAGTTTACTTTCAATTACTTGACGTATTTGACACGATTCGATTAATAAAGTTTCGCGTTTTGCGTTGCCCCAGAAAGTTATAATTGTTGAATTCTAAAAATCTTTGTCTTTACTTACATTGTAGACTTGCAACACACCTTCACTTTTATGACAGAACCAGTAGTTCGAAGTAACTCGGTCAAAAATATACTATTACAAATAATTTGGATCAATATCATCCGCATTCGCAGCTGAAATATTAAAAATGACGTACAAAACGCGACCACGGTGTTTCAATCCTTTTTTCCGTATATTCAATTATGTTATTTAAATCAAGAGCCATAAGATTATTGGGAGGTTGCTATGTTTCTAGAAAGGTGAGTGCTGATCTGACTTGTCGACTCCACAACCTGATAATTTAAATCTTCTTGGAAGCGTTTCCAAATATTTCTTGGGCAGGGGTATCGTTGAAAGTTGAATTTAAATCAAATACCTACAAACCAAGATATCACCAACTTCACCAGCTTCCAAGATCGTCCTAGATAAAATTTGGAAAAATGTCGTCTTGGAAAGCTTAAGAGGAAGTAGAAATAACCTAAACATCATAACAGGATTCTTGGGACTCTGGAAATTAAAAGACCATATGAGAAAAATTCGTATGGGCCTTGAGATTCTGTAAAGAAGAGGGCATTTGCTTACTAACTGCGGAGATACACTCCTCCGGAGCAAATATTTCGGGACATGCACCACTAAACTTCAGTATTTTCAGAAGATCTAAAGCTTACTGACATACGAATATAAAACAGTACCGAGACTTGGATTCAAAAGTTCTTTGAGGACGCGTTAGCAACAAAACCCCCAATCTAATATAAGGTCTCCAGCTCATTGACGCCACAATAAATAGTTCGGAAAAGTTGTCTCGAATTCTCGGGCTCATCAACGAAGCGAGTGAAGCTATCGTGTTATCGATTGATATGTCTACCGAGGTATATTACCCTTCAACTGAAAGTACTAGACGAGTAATGAACAATTAACTCCTTCTACTCGCGAGTAGATGTTCCTTAGAACTATTTAGCAGTAATATCACTGATCGATGTAAAGAGACATATACTCTTTTTGGGGATTCGGTCGATTTCTAACAAATAATTGAGTGGTGTACCTCAAGGATCAGTGATTGGGTCATTATTCTTCCGAATCTATATATCAAACATTCCAAAATTGGTAGTTTCTATGTGTTCTCAATTCGCCGATAACACAAAATTGGATGCAAATTGTTCTTTCACTACATCTTACTTTAACAAGATCTAAATACTTCAATGGTGCGAATCATGGCTTACAAAATTCAATACGTGCAAGTATGCAGTGCTTCGTATGGAAAAAAGTAATGCAAAACGCAATAGAAACGTATCACCTCAAGAAACGATTTAGGTATTACAATTTCAGATGAATTAACGTGGTCACAACATATTGCCAACATCTACAAGAAAACGAATACGTCAATAGGTATCCCTTTATGGATCACTGTTTAGTGATATGTCTCATACAAACAATTATCCTTCCCACATATGCCTCTTTTGCAGTGAATAACGTCTATGCGCGGGGTATTAATGCAATTTCCGAGACGAAAACGCGAGACGGAAGTACTCGAGATGGAAGTAGCGAGATCAGTCCAGCATCATGAAATGTTGAGTATGCGCATCACGTTATTCACGGATTCCTACGGCTCCAAGGAGCCTGTTTATTGCCATTTTTACATTGGATAGATAGATAGATAGATATATTTTGTGCTAATACAAGAATATTTGCTTACACTCGTCACGATAAAAAATAAATCATTATAGTATATAAATTCAGTTAAGAATCAATAAAAGAAACATATATACAATTTTGATATATTGTAATATATTACAAATAGCCTGCACTATGTAATGGCTTTTTCTTCGTGAAAACCAACCATGAAATTGAAATACATCACTTTGCATCAATGTTTTGACATCCTATATTGGAATTGCTGAAAACTTTCTTCAAAAAATTGTTCTTTATGTAAATCGCACCTCCGAGAAATTTAAACTTTCAGTTTCAATTCGTGAAAAACTGAAATTATGAATTCCAATTTCTAGTTCAAAACTAGTTGAGAAGTACTTGCATATAATTCTTTCTGACTGAATATACCTCTTTAGTTCAAAATGGAGCAATTCGTCACATCTCAAACCCTTTATCCTGGCATAATTGTGAAAATTCACTGAGAGTAGTTTTTAGATAATTCTTTCAAAGGCGAAAATATTTCATTGGATATTTTTCCATGAAAGAGAACGTGCCTCAAATGCAAAATCATTCTAATACTCGAAGCACATTTTTCAAGAGTGTTATTATTTTTAAGACGATTTCCACTCGATTCACATAATGTGACGAGAAGGCCGATGCTATTAAATTTAATTGTTCCGATTTGAGTGAAATGTTCTTTCTGTTTGTTACATCTTCTGCTGAATGTGTATTTATCATTGAGATTACTTTCACCATCTATTGCACATCTTTCACGTTCGCGTTCATTTCAATCAAGTGTCCTCTCCAATTTGATGAAGGCCGAAATCAGATAAGAATAAGGAATTAGCATTGGTCTGCTTGATAATTCGGTTTAATTATTATTCTCCAACAATTACTTCCTCGGTCTCAGTGCACCTTGAAGTACAATTTGAATTAATATATAAATAAATTTTCTCCTTCAGCACCGTATTTGAAAAAGTAGGCCTTTAAGTTCACTTGAGGTATGCTGATCTTTTTATTCTTTTGAGATAAAGCCCTACCAGGATCCGTAGCAAAAGGTTCCACAATTTGAATCATTCAGGTTCATTTATTCGAATTCAGATATCTTTGGTTTTCAGTGTTTAATCTCGACCCAAACGTTAAACAACACTCTTCAAATGTAGTACCCCAAGAAATAGTGAAAATAAAGTTGATAATAACTCACTACATCAACCGTCTATGAGATTGCTATTCCTTCACGGAAAAATATCTTATAGCATTCTACTAAGAACCACACAAGATTTTCAGGGAACTGGTAAAGTTGGTGATATATTAATTTCGAAGATTTCTGATCCAAAGTGTGTTATTATCCAACATATCTTCTTTCAAATAAACAACACTACATACACCAAGGAGGGTCACAGTGTCAATTTATGAAGTTGGCCATTATATCAGTTTTCTATTGTTCCAGCTGAATTCAGTAAAAAATCGTCACTGATTTTCTGTCTTTGAATATCTCTCCGAGAAATTTCTATCATGCTCCAATATATAGTGTACTGTTTTCCAACATAAAAGTAGTTTTAGTTACGGGAAACATACTGCACATTTAGAATTAGCAATAATAAGTGAAGCATTAGTTGATGGTATGTGCTGTAAAAGCAGACCTAATATCAATCAAAACGTGCGATTTATAAAATGGAGTGAATATGCTCATACGTTGGAAATTTTACTAAATCATTTTATAACAGTTTCTAGAGCAGCAACGGGTTATCCGACTAGGCAGGGGAGGCAGTGCCTCAGTATACAAATCAAACCCATGAATAGAAATATTATTATTGAGTTATACCTAATATAAAAGGAGATTCAAATATTGTAGACCCATTGCTTAATAATTTTATGTTTTAATATGCATAGTATCTGCAACCAACTAGACAAAGCTCAAAAGTTCGCTTAAGCCCAGTGGTTCACAGCCGGTGGTCCACAATGGGTCCCAGGTGTTCCACGAGCCTTGTGGGCTACATCTTACGCTTGCTTATGATGTTTTCCACCAATAATATGTATCACTCCAAAGAATGGTCAGCCCAAAACCCGGAAATGACAACATTTCACATTGATTTTATTATATATTTTACGTTAATAATCTTTATAAATCTGATTGCAATTATTTTGTGTGGTGAAAGAATGTGTTTTGTTAGATATTTCCATAAAGTATCATTCATCTCCTTCTACCTACAGAATAACCTTAATTCATTTTCACATTATGTAGCATGGGCGAAGAGTGGGGTAATCAACAAAGCAGGTGATATTTTCAGAAAGTAGCACTGGTAGTCCCCGGCGTAAGTGCAATTAAGAACCACTGATTTAGGCAGATCGATTATGTGCCTCA
The DNA here is from genome assembly GCA_958510875.1 of Endomychus coccineus. NCBI lineage: Eukaryota > Metazoa > Arthropoda > Insecta > Coleoptera > Endomychidae > Endomychus > Endomychus coccineus. The sequence goes on along the minus strand of OY294071.1, from coordinate 36,588,751 downwards.
ACTTAGAACCCATCGACCAATCATATTCGTTCCTAAGAATATATGCATACGTCATTCTGTGATTAAAAATAAAGTCAACAAAAGCTTGGCTGAAAAAATCTGTTAAGAAAATTAGGCTGAGACTGCATACCCCCATTTGAATTCCCTATCATTAATACATGTTAAAAATAATGCTTCGCCATATTTTAGAGTCACCAGTCTTCACTGTTTTGGAGTAATATGAAGTGATTGGATTAATATCAAATATAATGTGTTACGCATTATTGATTTTATATTTTCATTCTCCTAATAATTTAGTATTCCAATTCGAATGATAGAGTGGCTTTCATGAAGTATTTGAATTGCACGCCACATGGATAATTCAATGAAGCTTATTGAATTGTATGAATTAAAAGGAATACGCCAAACCATTATCCAAAGACTATGCACGGAACTAAATGTGACGGTATTATCACTAAGTGAATGTTCGAATGTTCGAATTTGTATTCAATAATGTTAATGTATTACGAACTTTCAACTTTCATAAAACCATCAATTATTCGAATTTTCGGTATGTTGTAATGGTCCAAAAAGACATTTCCGGTAAGGAACGCAGTTTTCAAGTCGTATTTTCAATATCTATAACAAATCTTGGGAGATTCGAATGGTCCTCACTTATTCTTCATTATTCCAAGTATTTTTTTTATCAGTTTTCCAATCTTTTCTCTCAAGGATGCTCCTTCTCGTATCTCTATATATTTCTCTCATGACTTTTTCCAATCTATATAGTATAGGGTGATTGGTGAAGTGCTGTGGGCTCCGGTCCCGCATACCAGCTGTTATGCAAAGAAGACAATTTCACAAATGAGAAATCCACATCGGACTTGATCCATTCTACTCTATTCGATATTGTTAATAACCAAATTTAGTAAAGCCAGGTATTTCCAAATTAGTAATGCAATATATTGGTAATAAATATTTGTAGTATTGTGGCTCCCAATACTTTATGTATTGAGTATTGAGCCAAGATATCATAATGCCAGCGCACTGGCTAGCCAAGACAAACAATGTTCAAGTCACTTGGTTTCCAGGATACTGTGGAGTTGGAGGAAATGAAACCCTGGCCAGACGGGGGTTCGTCTGATACCTGGCCAAAGCCAATTGTCGCCTTATCAAACTGCTTGAGATTCTCGCCCTTCGAGACAAGCTGAACTAACAATAGTCCTACTTGTGACGGCAATTACCACGCATGAGGCAAGCCAAGCTCTTTATCGAAGAGCCTGTGCCTAGGTTCTCGTAGAAACTTCTTTCTCTAAGCAGAACAGAACATTAGGAGAATGACTAAAATTCTCGTTGTCTTAATAAACACCTTCACATCATGTGCATCGCAGGTGACCCTATCTATAGGAAATACAGAGTGGTGGAAGAAACTGCCTCACACATCCTGTTGAAATTGCCAGGTTTGTCATTCCTCAGGCACCATTACTTCGGCAAACGAACTAGCTACCAGAAGTATGGAAGCCAGCGTAAGCAATATTCTGGGCTTCTGATGAGCCACTAACTTGCTAGAATAGAATATGCTTCCGATCATGGGGCACACAAGGAACCCAAAAAAAGCTGGGTTAAACCCCTGCCCCTTATTGATGATGATGAGTGATTGGTGACTGGTAGACTGTATCTGGTAGCTCATTCACGATTGACGAAACAGCATGCATGTGAAGAGCTTTATCGACAAAAAAAAGCGCCAACAAAGACGCATGAATTAGCTCGCATGTGTTTATACCTTATAATGCTAGATAAGCTTAGTAACCTGTCATCAATTACTATAATATTACAAAAGCTCTCACAATAGAAACTTGCTGCGTTAGAATGGATGTGGGCTCCTAGTACAGTTGTTTCTCCTCATTTAGACCGTTCGATCAATTGACTATTTCCAAATTTATCCAAACAATGGTTTGTAATTTTCAAATATACCCATTTTGATTGTAATATTTTGGATTTAGACTGATATCTGCTTAAGCTTTCCCGATGTCCACATTTGTCGCTACAAATTGCTTAAGAACCCGGGCGAAATGTGAAAATTGACATCAGGTAAAAAGAAATTGCATTGCTCAATTTTAATTAGTTCGAGAATAAGATTGTCAAGCATCATAGTGAACACGTCCGGGTTCTGACGAATATTAATGAGAAACAAGATGTGATGATTCAATATCGATCTGTACATAGCATGCGAAAATGTTATTTATGATAAGTAGTTAAATTATAAGGGATATGAAAATTTGATGTCACTTCTAATGGATTTTTCTGGTGAATTGTTTTTTATTGATCGAATATATAAATTTATAATTTCTTCTGGAGCCAGATGCTTCAAAATATTTGATTATATTGATTTCGATTACTTGGTTGTAAGCCCAGTCAAATATTAAAGAGTTTTTAGAAGTTCATATGCATACTAATCCATGAGGGATTTGCTGGGCTCGCCATCCCTGTCAATGACGATGAAGAATTCCGCAATGATGGCGGTCTACAGGCTCAGCTGCAATGACTCTCTAAAGAGATGGGGTGCAGATCAATCTGTCTATTGTCTATTGAAGGGGAATCCTGAGTAAGATAAATGATATCATCTGAATCTGTTCAGACAGTCAAGCGGCACTCAACGCACTGAAAAGTCCGATTGTGTCCTCGAGGCTTATTAGTGATACCAAGATCCTTAACAGGCTATCCGGTGAAAACAGGCTCAACCTGACCTGGATCTCGGGTAAAAGTGACACTCTCTTCTATATGAGATGCGAGGGAAACAAAGTGGAGTCGTCAACTCACTTTCTTTTTGAATGTTCTGCACTCATTATAAGAAGTTTTAACTGGCTAGGTCCGAAGATCATCACGGACGATGACATGAAGGATCTAAGCGTAAAACAGATCTTAGAATTCTGTCAAGCAGCGGAGTATCCAAATACCCCTTGAAAAACGTAACAGGGAATAATGTCTTTGGTTTAGTGCACTGATTTTTTCATTAAGCCCGCTACCATTTCAACCAATACCAACCAATACCAGCTCTTGATGACAAATTTATCTAGTATCATACCATCATCCTCATATATTGATACAAAAGCGCTGTCCGAGGATAACAACAAAGAATGAAGCACCTCACATACGCCACGGGAAACATTTATCAGAGATCTGTCGAGAAACGGAACTGAAGAATTACTCAAAACATCAGTACGAACCAAGTCGGAATAATAACAGGTCTCCTCACTGATCACAGCCCAATGAGAGCCCTGTCCTGTTTCAAAATTGAGCGAAACATACTATCGCAGAAGGCAAGCAATATTCGAGCAGCCTAGACTCTCCCCGAAAAATGCAATAGCCAACCGGTGAAACTAGTACAGAGGACTAGAGCTACGGAATGGGTGTAAGCCATCTGACTCAAATGCACAAAAAGCCTTAATAGCTGAGGTGTGGCTGGTAAGAACGGTCAACATCCAAGGCAAAAAAAACTCTCACGAACTCAAATCATTACATCAGGAAAAAAGATGGTAAATGAGATTCATCTCGGCCAAGTGGTCGACTTGCTGTAATTTTGTTATTCGAAATCACAAATGTATATCAATTAATATATACGTATCCGTGGATATGAGGAAAAAGTGCCAAATTTTGAATCGGCATTTTAACTTATCTATTCATTAATCATGCGAACGTGTTTATTAACATACGTTAATTGCTTGTCAGAACAAAAATAATGTTGGTTTTACAACTATTATTTAGATCGTTTGCGCATCATTTCCGTTTTTAATTTTTCGCCAATTCTATGAAGACGCGTATATTTCTAATAAAATAAGAACACACTAACACAAATAGTGAAGTAAAATGCATGTATCGAATCGCATTTCAGAAGTAATAAAATTTTTAAACTAAAATACAAGTTCAATAAAAGTTTCTTATTCTATTCCTAGTAATTCAGTTACTGTATCCATTCCTAGAAATTTCTTTCCAATTTTTCCACGTCGAGACATCTGAGCGCCACTGAATAACATTGTCCAGGCTTGTGATGTCCACAGCTCCAATTTTTCAGAGCTTAAATTGAAATGAAATAACCGGCTGGCTGCTAAATTATCTCATTCTAGTTCACCAAATCGTAATCTTTCTGTCCGCGAGCAACTTCTAAAATTCGTTCACACCAAATATACTGCATATCCTGTCCACGAGATAAACGCTTTAACACGTTAGAACGCAGATAGCACATCCGTTCCGTCCTAAATTCCACTTCATTTCTATAACTTTACTTTAACATTCATTATCAATTCAAGTTCGAATTGTTAATTTTTGCAACTGGTAATTGTGCTAAGTCAATCAAAGAATCTACTTACTCGGCTAATTATTCATAGGGAACATGGTTTTCAAAGGTAATAATCATGAAAGCTCACTAAATTTAGTTCCCGGGATGCCATAACACGGTTAGTCGTCATGTGAGGGTAAAAGTAACGACGGAATCAAATTCGGCATCCACAAAAACATATTTTTACCCAGTTTCATCGGAAATTGGAGAGGTCGACCTAAATCACAAGTTTTCCTATAATTTCCACTAACCACAGGAACATATTCTATAAAATCTTATAACATTTCTGATACCAATTTCCGGCAAATTATTTGTAGGGAACATAGTCTCCAAGAAAATTAACTAAATTTCAATTTCCGGAATGCGGTAACACGGTTACTCGTCATCTTAAGGTATAAAGTAACAACGCAATCGAATATCTCTTCCACAAAAATGTTTTTTAACACAGTTTCATCCTAATTGATGACGTCTACCTAAATCATAAGTTTTCCATACCTACTAGCCCTTTGAAAAGTCCGAAAATTCCAACAATTTTCAATAACCGCTAGAACTTATTCTATATGATCTTAGAACATTGCTGATACCGATTTTGGGTGATAGAATGGCAAATGTTGAATGGTCTTGACGCGGCAAATCTCTTAACCCGGCACTGTGTCATAATCTTGCTAATCAAAAGCTCAATACTTAGAGAATGAAGGAGAGTTTGGCATTTGGCCAGTAGTGAAAGTTACTCTTGAAAAGAGAATAATATCAAAACAATTTGTTTATATACCAATGTAGTTTAATGGCATGAATATTAATAATTTCACTAGAATTCGGATAGTGGTTGAGACTTTATCAATTATGTCCATTTCTCATGTGATCATTATATATTAGCATGATGCATCACATCTGTAGCGATGCGGTAAGAAACTCTGTTACGAAGTCGTGTCGTTGCGAGGATACTAGTTTCGAAATCTAGAATTGTGGTTTTCTCAATGGTTAATTATTGTCTACGCAAATTGAGCATAGGCGATTAAATTGTGAGTTACTGGTTGAATGAAATTAACTTTTGATATATTTGAAGAATTTTTTTAAACAATAGTAAAAATAATTTCATTATCAGAATAGGGCTTTTACTTTGAAATTATATTTAATTAACCTGCAACTGTAAGAAAGTAATCAGAAGCTAATAAAAAAGCTCTAAGCCTCATTCAACCTAGCAGAAAATAAAAACTGGAAAATAATTCTGTAAGTCTAACATATCTGGGTGCATATTCTCAAAACATATCTAGATTTCTAAAAAAATCACAATAAAAAATATTTAGGATAAAAGTCAAAACTAAATTTTTTGGAATCAATGAAAATTTCGGAGCATATTAGAGACAATATTAAATGACTAACTTGACATTTATAACCCACCGATTATTAATTATTTTGAAAATAATATCCCCCTCTGCAACCCATAGTATATTATTATACAATCATAATATATTTAAGGATAACAGTTCTATCCTTAACTTAGTTGTTAAAGTGGTATGGCAATGTCACGTATGACGATACAATTGTCAGCAAGAAAACATTGCAGCACGTGTAAATTTAATTTGAGTTATATTTCACTATCCTGGATATTTTGGAATTAATGGAATTTCGGAGTGTTGTTTTGGCTATATGCAACAGGAAAACCCAATCTCAATTTGTCTTTGGTTTCTTAAACGATGATACATAAAATCTAGGTAAGGAAATATACTCTTGTAGATTGCGAGTGATGAAATAAATTGTTTCAGGTTATCGTTGGAGAAGGCATAATATCTTCGAAACAATGAGCCTACTTTCTAGTATTAGTCTTAATCATCCAGCTGTATTCAGGATCAGATGTTATCAGTTGCCGATAACCGAAAATGATTTTGTTATACTTATCATATCTTTGATACATCCACCTGGTTCTCTTCGCACTAAAGTTTTTCATTTAAATCATTCTATTTGAATTAAAAAGAATTATTGCGTTTTCGCCACTAAAGGTGAGCAGCTGTTGATTTCCGAAAAGATCGTAGTCGTCCACATAACTCAAAAACTAAATTGGATTTTGGCAAAACAACCTTTCACATGTTGTTATCGTAGTTGGTTTATCTTATCCAAATGTAGATCTTCTGTTCATAATAATTACATTATCACTAGATATTCGAAGAGAAAGCAGTTGATCTGCTGCAATCATGATCAGCAAATAGATCAGATTTGGTCAATTACCGGTTAATGGAAACCTTAATTTTGATATTATTACACCTCATCATCATATTTTTGGTCTTCGACAATTGAATGTTAAGCTCTCAAAGATGAATCATGGTCTACCTACATATAAAACAATGAACCAGATCATGAATGTTTATAATTAAGAGAAAATCCCATTTTTGCTATAGTTATCAAGAGGAGATTACTCTGAAAGTAGTGTGATCCATTTCAGTTTAGTTGAATTCTTAAAAGTTGACAGACAGAATTTTGCGTACACGTATGATGTTTTGAGTAGCCTGATATTTATTGATTTCTTATTATGATAATTATCTTCATGAATTTAGGAAAGGAAGCAGATGTTGGTACTCAGCGGGTAATATAAAACCACAATTTTGCTATACGTATTGAAGAAAGAACAACAGTGTCAGTGTCTGGTTGAAGACAGTGTTAATATCTGGAAAATGATGTTGCGAATTACCGAATAATAAACGAATACATATCAATGTTAAAAATTAGTATTCTTCTAAAAAAAATCGATGTTGGGAGCCGTTACTTTGTGATAATTTATCATATTGATATAATAAAACACTCACATTATACTATGATATAAGTGATAAAAAAACAAAGTAGTGAGTGTTTTATTAATCATTATTGTTATTTCTTTCGATGAATTTGTCTTCTTTTGTTAATATAATTTTTCTACAAAAACTGCCGTTATATTCAGTATATTCAAAACCTTTTTGAGTTTAATAATCGTCTACATGAATTCAGAAAGTGAATCACATTTCTGTGGACTAGGCATTGTTTTAAAACGTCTTTCTGTTGCTTTGCAAATAATATTTTCAACGTTTATTTTATATTCATCAAAAGTAAAGTTAGGCAACGAGGAAAACTGTTGCTTGCACCAAAGGTTATTAAATTCTATATCAATAATGAATAAGTATTTCAATCATCAACTTTTTCTTAGTTGAATTACATGGTAATCATTACCTGGTTCATATAGGATCGGACAAACTCCATAGACTGTTCAAGAGCATAAGTGTCACTGCTGCATGAGTCAATGATGAGGGCCCCCAAAGTAATGTTCGGAAGGAGATCAGGACTGTTGTTTATTTCGTCAATGGCATAAAGCATAGCTTCGAGTCTTTGCATCCCTTTTTCCTCTTTAACGGCACCACAAGGCTCTTCAGATCGTCCGCTGATCTGCTCATGCATAGGAAAAATTCCCCCCAATATAATGTCTCCATTTATGCGAATAAGTTTGCGTTCCGAATCAGTATCGGCACAACATCCGGTTAGTAGTAAGACATGAATAAATTTATACCAGCCCATTTCAGTTCAGCCACTCATCGAACACTAATTTGTTGGAATTTAATTTGAACGCAATCAATTCTTAATTAATGGTCCATTCAGGCGACAAACAGAGGCTGGCCGCATGTACGAGTCTGGTCTGAATGTGAGGAAAACGCTCATTTTGAAGTTCCCGGATCAGCGCATACTGGAAACTCATCCATAGAGCGTTGGATATATAAGGGATGGTGGCACCTGCGTGAATCCGCTCCCTGTTGTCATAGCAATGGAGCAGAACCACGACGCCAGCATTTGAGCGCCTCGCGGACGCTACACTGCCCGGCTCTAAGGGCCCACCTGCTCTATCAGATCATCTAATCTAACACTGATATGTCATGTACTTTCATCCTTGTAAGGTTCACATTTAATTCTATTTCGATGTCCCAGAAGTCATACTCGTAACTCACTCATATCAACATCCACAAAACGAAAATCTTGATTTATTATTTTTGCATTAAAACTCTCTCAGAAGGACCGCATTTGCTGCCCTCATTACTAGTGCATTAAATGCTTTATTTAGAGTTGGACATGTATCGTTGCTAGAAGTTTCCACAATAATGGCTTGATCCATGAGTATTTATTTGAACATCAAAGGTTACTGATCATCCAATTAAACAGGTTATGATGTGGGAGAAGGACCCTTATTTTGAGATTTGTTTCCGACATTTTCATGATAACAAGAATGTTCGACTCCCCAAAATACAGTGCGATAATCATGTAAATGCCAGTTCACTCGTTAAATGCCGGTGGAAGCCGATCAACTAACGACAATAGTTCGAGAATGCATACGGGACTAGGTCAAATCAAAGAGTTCTTTATATATAGAACTCTTTGGGTCAAACAACTATAAAGAGAGCGATGGAATGACACTCTTCGCATGCACCACGAGAAAGCAAATCCAAGGAACTACTCAACAGGACAATTCCGAACAATAACAGGTCTCCTCACTGGTCACAGTCCTATCAGAGGATACCTGCACAAACTAGGGTTCCTCCTGCAGACAATGGGGCAAACAAACAGAAATAGCCAAACACAAACTGTCAAAATGCGAAGTAAAATACATTTCAATGAACAAAACGATCAAACGTAATTCCTGAGATACGAGGGAAAGGACGATTATCCAAGTCAACAAAAAAATCAGCTGAATCCAAACCACAGATTATTGCTATGAAAGACTCAACCAGAAAATTCAATCAATCAATCAATCAAAAGTCCAGGGCACTTAGACAACTTGATTCAGTCCAGAAAGCCTAAGGCAGCACCAAAGACTAGGATTCTGCATGGACTGATTATCTCTTATGGCCTCAGGCTGCATATATGCGCTTTCGAGAGGTTATAGTCTAAAAGAAGCCAGTGGTGGACATTTTACAAGGATATGAGAGGCAGTTTCGATTGTCTCACCTCATCTACTACAACCTGGGTCATTAACAATGCCCATTAAGTGTATATGTTAATTCAGATGACAGTATCCTTTGAGGAGTCCTGTCACTAGTTTTAAGTCTCTTTTGCTCATAGAGAGAAGGGTTTTCGGGCGAGGACTCCGTGATGTGGAACTTAGCCTGCCTCATACTGGGGCTACTGACCCACTGTCTATCCAGTAGCCTTCTGAGGGCGTGAAGCCCGGTGGTAAATGAAAGCCGGATCGCTGAATAGGAGCTAGGAAACTTCGTTTGGCCAATTCATAGTTCACTTCGTTTCCCTCCACGCCAGAGTGGGTGGGCTATACTAGCTGAAGTTTGTTCCCCAAGGTTGATTCATCCAGGTTCTACCTGAACTCCATAACAAGCCTAGAAGTGACTCCCCAGGGTCACTCGGCTGTCAGTACAGATATATAGTCGCCTACCTAGGTAGTTTAGTCTCAGGATTTCCAGGTCATGCGTCTGCATTGCACAAACCTCGGCCTGGAAAACGGTTACGTAAGCACCTACGGGAACTGAAAACTCCTGCTGGGTGTGCACGAGTAGACTCCGGCTCCGCTAGACTCGCCAGTCTTGGACCCGTCCGAGAACCACGAGTCCCCCTGGCAGAATTTTCCGGAATCTTTGTTCTCTCAGACCATCCTCTGGGTTATGAGGACGTCTTGTGTTCCGAACCAGACAGCAGGCACTATCGCATCCTGCTTCCGTCGAAGGATCGGACAGCCCAGACTTGCAAGCCGATCGCCGTACCAAAAGCCACTATTTTAATGTGGAGTCGAAGGGGAACCTCTCAAGCCTTAACGGGGGCAGTCTTCATAACCCCGTTATCCCCACGCAGGCATTGGTTTGCGAAGGCTCTCCTACATGCCCTTAAGAATGCAACGGCCTTCTTCATCCGGGTTTCCAGATGCATTTTCCACCTCAGCTTAGCATCGAAGATAAATTCACTGAACTTTTTAGGTGCATGTCTTCCATAACAGACGAATCTAGTAGGGGTACTAGTCTCCGTTTCTTTGTGAAAAGAACCACTGCGGCCTTTTCAAGGTCCCTCAACCTGACACCATCGAACAACGATGGCAAGTGCAGTGTTCTGCACCTTCTACAAGGTAGCCGCATGTCTGCCGAGAGCCACAGGTAACAAGTAGTCTGCGTAGGTACAGCCTCATTCTGCTCAACTATCACACTGTCCACTTCCAGGCACCAAGGGAGAGGAGATCTCATTCCTCCCTAAGGACACCCTCGGGCGACAAGGATACATGCCACCATTATGGTGGGCCGTTAACAATGTCTGCGAGAGCATGGTCTTGATCCACATAACCAAGGTGTGGTCGATTCCGTATCTCTCGGCAGCTTGGCACATGGACTCGAAGGAGGTGTTGTCGAACGCCCCTTCGATGGCCAAAAAAACGCATAGAGTGCACTGTTCGAGACTAAAAGCCCCTCCGACCTGGGTAACCATATGATGATGGGCCGTCTCGGTTGATTTGCCCGTCTGATAGGAGTCACCCAGACGATTGCTCCGAATGTGGATGACAAAGAACTGTTAACGCTATTGACCGGGATGGACAACTGATTCCTATACCTAGCTAGTTGTTTAGTAAAACTCTCTAGAAGCAAGCTAAGATAATAAAGCAGTTTCTCGTCCGGACGATTTATGACCCGCATAAACAAAGCTTACCGTTTCCAATATCCACTGATGATTAAAAAATAGGGCCTGGTTGTAACACCTCAGAACAGAACGACAAACTAATAAAATATCAAAACTTTGTAGGCGTATGAGAGCTGTTTAAAATTTCAAAAGAACATTGCAAATGTTTCACTTGAGAACTAAGACGATATTATTAGAGTTTCCATTCTTCAAGATAAAACAACAAATATGACTATGAAACAAACGGTAGTAATCAATCGAAATCATCGTTATTTGAAAAGTACAAAATCACCAAATTGCAATTATAATAGTTATTTCACTGATATTCAATATCTGGAGGAAAATTTTAGTATAAATTAATCTATGAATGAACAATTGGAACAGATAAATGGCATACTGCGAGTTCCAGCTGTGCTCAAAGTTATCTGGATTCGGATTCTACGTTTTAGGCACAATGCTCGAGGCGCGAGAAGGGCACGATCACATGATACAGCAGGAGTTTTTGAATTACTGTTGGTATGCATTCGAAGTATTAAAATACGTGAGCTTGCTTTGTATTTCTTGCTAGCTTAATATCGCCCTCTTTGATGAAATATTCGGTTGCAAGTTCCACATAAGCCTCTAATTCATATTGTGAAATGTATTTTCTTCGTGGAGTGGAACAACTTGTTCAGAGGTTATTAGTGAATTACAGGGCATGTTCGGAAACAATTCAAGATGCCAAACAAATAGGAATATTTTAACCAGTTAGGTACTTAGAGCAGAATGTATTCAGTATATTGGGAATAATGATGAAGAATATTAAGTTCATGTTGCAGTCAAAAGTAGTGACACTGAATGAAATACAGTAATACCACTGTCTATAACAAATAAGAGATATGTATATAGATTTACGCCTTTGTATTGCCGTGTTCAGATGCTGGAAAATAAATTAGTTACCAATTAGTGTGAGTGTTTCCAATTGGTTTGGCATCAATGCGCCATTATATCTCAATTACATCGCGAAAGGATTATTTACTTCCAATTCAGCAATTAAAATCAAATGAAGTGAAATTGAACGTGTGAAAAAAAACACGTGTTCCAAATTCTGGCAACGTTATTTTGCTCCATTTTATTCTGGTAGAAACCTCCTCAAAACCAACTCATTTGAATCACTATAGATGTAAAAAAAGAAAAACACTTTTACTTCAATATTATAGAAACACTTGACGTACTTTGAAGATAACTAGTTGTCGAAACTATAGTCAATTTAGTGTTTCTATAAAATGAATAAAAAAACAGAAAGTAAGTGCTTTAATATATCAATATCATAAATTTTCCCAAAGTAACTATCAATTTTTTGAATTAACATGATGTATTGACTAGAGAAGCAGTTGTTTGAAAATTAGTAACTATAGTGGGAAGGATTAGTAGTAGATAGACATTTTACGTATTTGCATATTATAAATACGGATTTCATGTTATTCCAGGAACTTTAATCTCATATTTCACATCTTTAGTAGTTTTCTCAAACTGAAGTTGGATCAATAAAATATATGAGTTATTCAATCGATTTTTCCAATTTCCATTAACATGAAGCCGTTCAAGAAGTTGAGTAAATGCTTATTGAAATTTTCTTCAAGTAATTAATATTCATATTTTCGTTTAATTTTTGAAAGAAATGCTGATATACTGGTAGTTCTTGCCACAGAAAGAAATGAAGTTAGTCACAGTCACAATTCTTCTAGATTCGGTTTTTGGCAATGCCAAAGACAATATCCATATGATGATAGACTAAGGATTTGGTAAATTTTGCCAGGCGTAAAGAGCTGTTCGTTTGGTTGGTGATGTCACACTTAGGAATGCATTAAACTCTCTAGAACATCGTAGAAAGTTAGGGGATATTACCCTTTTCTGTATATATTTCCATGTTATTTTATGTTATTCCACTACTGGAGATTCAAGGTAGGCAGACTGGGAGGTTAAGCTAGTCGCCTCTTCATTGTCAACCTCGAGACGAATTTTTTTGTACCAGACTTCATTTTTCTATCGAACTACGAAGTTGTGAGTGGAGCTCTTTTCATAGTGAGGTCTTTCCTGGTGCCATATAACCTCCAAACTTTCAAGAAAAATTTCAATGTATATCTGTTTATCTATCTTCTACATCTTCTCCCAACATTCCATCGCTAGCTCAGAAGATGTTGTACGAACATTACAGGTTTTCCTCTCATGTAGTCAAAATATAAAGAAGTACGATCGTCGACCATCGACATATATGTCGATACATAGGTACAAGGTCGTCTGCTGTGTACATTTTCCGCTCTTCACCTCCATTGTCATCTCCGTTAAGTTCAAAATAGTGTTGAAAAACTAGCGTAAAAGCAAAGTGCTATTTGAAGGAACGTGTCGTCTGAAAGAATAAATCAAGATACATTTTGTCATTCAATTCTCAGAAACTGAATTATATGAATATTGTTATTATTCTATTTTCATCTTATAACCCAGTTTCAGGATTAGTTTATTGTATTCTGATACGCGTATTCCAAGTTTCAAAACACATCTTTGCATTGATTTTAACTTCAAAGTCGTTAATCTTGTCTTGGAAAGCTTAGGTGATTAATTACAGATTTTTATAAGTGCCTACTTAAACCCTTCACCCAACAACGTTCATCTGAATTCATATAGTTGAGATATTTCAATCATTCATCATGAAAGCTTCTCGATCTTTTCAGTTCCCTCGAATAACTAGATTGTTCCAATATTTGTTCAGAACCACAAAATCCAATGCAGAATAGAGTACATCCCTTCTTACGGAATGTGTAACAGGTGATTTTTCCATTCTTCAGAACAGATTGAAGAATATCTGATAGACATGTTTCAACAAAACAATAAGCAATCATCAAATCCAGAATGAAGAAAATTATTTCAACAAAGTTATCCATAACCTCCTCTTATAATAGCTGGAAGATATTGGTGTTAGAGACATTTGTTTAGTAGTCTTTAAAAGCTAAATAAGCTATAAAACTTATGCTACGAGTGTTGAGGGTGTACTCAGCAGTGTCGAAGCAATTGAATCCGATGTACCACAAGTAACATTGCTAGGACCCATATTATTTAGCATATTATGTCCAGTCGACAGCTGTGGGGAAATTATCGGATTTGCTGATGATACAGCAATTTTCCACAAGTCTGATAACTGGCAAAATCTGAAGGTCAAAGGAGTTCCGAGTCGTATTTCGCCAGAATCGTCTTTCTTCAGAAAAGCCCACTTAGTATCATCTATCACCAAGAAAAATTATTCTATTAACAGCTTAAAAAAATAAAACGAAGAACACAAGCAATATATTGAGTTAGACAATAATCCATTTGTCACGTCTTGCCCATCAGAATAAATATTCTTAGGTAGACGAATTGTTAAGTGTCAGTATCAACCAAAGATAATATAACGTCTCAAAATATCAGGAAGATGATCACAAATTATTGGATAAGTAAGACGTAGAGCTAATCATTGTCACGTTCTGTTTCATATATCAACCGTGTAAAGTAGTTTTTTTTGCCAAGTTATTATATGTTAACGAAACCGTTTTTCCGGTACAATTATTAATAGCGGTTTGATCAATCTCAATTTGAATTTTTACACAGCACATAATATTATGTATGACATTCAGAAGATTGATACATACGTTCATTCTCACTTAACGAGAAGTGAAATTCACAATAGGTGAGTTGAAATAAAACGGCTGTATTTAAATATACTTTAAAAGTATTTTCAGTGTAAGCAATTCTAAGAAGTGAAGCACTATTCTTCCACACGTGCAAAGAAATTGGTTTCTTGGCCTAGTGTTATTTATTGTATAGATACAAAGTTCAAATTCCCGGCCTTGCTGAGGCAACATATTGAAGAATATTTCCTTTTCTGACCCTTAGGGCTGACCTTGAACTTGAACGGTATCATGTAGACGATGACTTTCCTCTTGTATTGAAAGTCAAGTATGCAAAATTTCATCAAAATCTGAATAAAACTGCAGATTTGTATAAAAAACAAACTATCAACCATTCTTTAGAAATATATATTACATTATCTGCTGGCAAATCTATAACAATGAATTGGGAAAGTGCAACACATATACATTCAATTAATAACGTTTATTCATTACATAAAAATAAAAGAACGGGAACTTCACACTGATAATCTGTAATTACCACATCATTAAACCTTAAACCCTTTCAATCTATAGGTTCATAGATGTACTAATTTTAGAATGAAGATCTTCATGGACAATTCATCAAATACAGGTCCATTTATCTTTTTGATTGAGTTGGTACATTTTTACCCTGATTGAAAACAGCTATCATGAGATCATATTAACAGACAGTGGAATTTACAGTAAGTTATTGTGTTCATCTGGAGGCGAGCAAACAGCAGTGTATTATAATCAAATACTGGTTGCCTAGTCTGCTACGCGAAATAATCATTTCATGGTTTATTGTTTAGATAAAGGAGTGTGTGATTTGAGAATTTATTCAACATTTAATTGAATATTAAATTTAGGAAAAGTAATGATAAGGTGTTTCTAGTCCACATCGATCAGTAACGTCACAAACTTATAGTTCCAGACAGCTGTTTCACTCTTCTCATAGAACTCATCAGTGGAACGAGCAAGTTTGCAACGTTACTGAAGGATCTCTGCTGAAGTTAATCATATCTAGTCTAACACATAAAGCCCAAAATATCTCACGCCATCTATGAATGAATGCCTCACTAATAAATCAAACAATGTACCACATTGACAGATTTCTCAAACTTTACAAAGGTACGAGGAATGTGAGACTGCTTGAGTTCACCAGATGACGACACCAAACCAAACCAATGTAAGAGGATTGAAACAAATTAATATATGAATGTACTCATTTATTTCAAATTGGCTTTTTCAAGATAACAATGATAAGATCTTTCTAGTGCAGATCGATCAGGATTGTTAACTGGCAAAAACCAACATGAGATAAATGAGTATATTCATATATTCATTTGTTTCAATTCTCTTACATTGGCTTAGGACAAGTGTCGTACATAACTCGTCTATATGCAATATTATGAAGAGAAGCTTTAGTACAAGAAATTTGAACCAGTTCCATTGTCTAGTAGAAGAAGCATTTCATAAATAACTTTAATTTTTGAATTTCCATTTTTTCATCTTGTCTATAGTTTGAGATGTCAAACAAATTTGTAGAATTTGTATGAAACTACTTTGCGATAGTTTGAATTTTTGATTCTATTTTTCATATTTGTGATGTTTGCACTTTTTGACAATATCCTTGTTTATATGTGATGAAAAGTGTACAATATAAAAACAAACATACCCGAAATAGTGCCTTACAGAAAATTGCAACTGTTACAGTATGCGTGCGCCGCTAGGGGCTTTAGGAGATCAATCACTGACATGCAGATTTGCGACTGTTACCGTTGTCTCTGATGAAGATTTCTTCCTCTTGTAAGCCATTTTTAATATGACTTAAGCTGTAATAGGATGTCCTTGCTCGGAAATTTTTCATATGCATCTGGGTCTTCGTGGAGCAATTCATAGTTCAAAGTTTTTTTACTTTAATTTCTTCGGAGAAGCAACGGTACAAATTCTGGATATCTCGTTTTTCTCTGTTAGAAGTAATATGCTAAAAAGCATGTTGTAGCAGTTTCGCAACCAATAGCCTTCTACTATTCATTCGTATAAAATTGAATTGTTTGTTCTAAAAGAATATATTTTTCGAACACATCGCGGGTTCGCTTGCACTATAATTAATACAACGTACAAGCAGTTGATACAGTCACAGATTAGGTATAACTACCATGTGGTACAGTGCCAATCGGGCTTTGATGCGTCATCTATACAGCAATCATGCACTGTTGACATGTTAACATTGTTAACTATATCTGTTGATGAATTTTACTTTTTTTATAGTACTACATTGAAAACTTAATTCAGTTCCATAATTTAGCATTGTGTCATACCACCTTTACAGCTTATCGTGTTTTTAATACCTATGTAGAGAAATGAAATGCTGGAACGATCGTTATTATTTCGCTCGTTTGCATTTTAGGAGGCTAATGAATGTTAACAAGTAAATTCGATGTCCAGCAAGACAAGCGGTGGAGTTCTGATTCGCTGACTGTTTTGCAAACTGATTGCATAAAGTATGAACATACAGATCTCCCCAGAATACCCTCGTTCGTTAAACTAGTCTATTTCCTTATTACACTAGGATAGCACGGTATCGTAACTTTACGTTTAGAATTTAACGCTTCTGGATTTAAAATCTATGTTCTACTCTTAATGAAAGACTTCTATATATTTACTTCGGCTTAAAGAGTTTTGAATACTTCACCAATGCTCACTTCTATATCATATGAACTGTTTTATTGAAATGCATGAACTATGGAGACAACAGCAAAGAAATTCGGTTTTTCGAAAATTGCTTGAAAATAAAAAATGATATTGAAAATTTTATACTTCTATATTACTTTGGTCACGAAACTTTTTCCCCATTTAGGCAAAACATCTATTACCATTTCCGATACCCACATGATAAACATGCACTGTATATCTTCAAATTTTAGCGATTTTTAGCGATTTTGGCAAATTTCTAGTTTGGATATATGCCAAGACCATAATTTTCATTAAAATCTTCTGAAACTTTAGGCGTACACTCTTTCATATATCCGTACAGGACATCCAGAATTACAGGTCGATAGAAAGTGTATTTTATTTTTTGTGAACATACCAAACTGACACGACGTTTTTCGTTTTTCCATATTTCCATTTGTCTTTAAAAATTCCGAAATTCAATTCACTCCAAAATAATGATGGTATGAGTATTGTTTCAAGTATTCTTGTATGGTTACATCTATCTCGTACAAAACAAGACCATGTCAAATTTTATACTTTTTGGGGGTAAATACCTTCATATTCTTGCCATTTTGGAGATTTACGCAAGCTTCCAAATTGGTTATATGCCAAGATGATAATTTGGATTAGGATAGATTGAAACGTTATGTATCCGTGACACTTTAGAGAAATTTCAAATTTATAGGAAGGCAACTTCGGTTTATAACAATTTAATCGATGTAACGTTTCCAAGATTTCCCTATAGGTTTGTGAATTCTTCCTTTCATTTTTTGTCAATAATTCTGGTTGAAATCAGTTCCATCATAACAATGTGTGGGTGCCATAAATATTCTCAGAACACCAGCTGTAGCTTAAAGATTATATCAGCTTTTATCAGTAGTGAAATAATCCATTTAATGAACGCAATATATTATGTGCTTACAATATCATTAATATTTTCAAGCGTCACGTAGATCAGTTTCAAACTAATCGACTCTAATTTATTACCAACACATTGTAAACATTTTAACTCACATATCGAATCAAATTAACCTGATACAACTATATGGTTTAGTAATAAAAACAGTAATTTTTCTATAAAATGGTTTGTTATCTTTACTCCCAACTTACAAAGTTGATCCATTACAATTCAATGGCCACTATATTCGTAAAACAGGGTTTTCACTAAACTGTAAAATAATCAGGTCTAATCAGGAATTTCCTGGGTCGGGAACATTCCGGAATTTCATATGTGACGTATTTTCGAAAATAAAAACTGAAAAATGTCTATCAACGTTCAATCGAATGTCATTTCAAATAACTAAAATGGAATATCACAAAGTAACTAAAACTCATTCGAGTATAAACATAGAAACATCCATTTGGTAATATCATTTGGACGTCAATTTTATATCAGCGACCTCGAGAAGTATGATTGTAAGCTAATTACAGATTTTTCTTACAATTTTGTAACAATATTCATTTACTCAAGGTCCTTCCGGAAGACAGGTGGGGTCCAACCAATTAAAAAAAATAATGAAGATTCTATATACTATAGACACATTGATCTGCTATCTGTGATACAATGGATATCAACGCTAGGGTCCCACAAAGATCTATCTTGGCATCTACGATCTG
The DNA here is from genome assembly GCA_958510875.1 of Endomychus coccineus. Taxonomy (NCBI): domain Eukaryota; kingdom Metazoa; phylum Arthropoda; class Insecta; order Coleoptera; family Endomychidae; genus Endomychus; species Endomychus coccineus. Next base: position 36,569,815 of record OY294071.1, on the reverse strand, counting down.
TTGAATGCATGGCTTTGCAAATGATGATATACCACTTTTTCCTCTAAAGTCATCCAATAAATCCAGAACTGCAAGATCACACACAAAACATATGTTATGCAATAATTGAACATCTGGCAAGAATTATGAAAAGAGAATCTGATAATCTGGTAAAGTTTAAAGCAACCAAAACTCAGGTACAACTACTATTCCCATCAGGTTTCCAATATTCATACTCGATATCACAATCAAAAGCACTCTCTTATGGAACATCTTGTAAAAGGGCCATTGCTTCAGAAACTTGTTTTTCTATTTCGTGTCAGAAACTACTTCACACCCCAGCAACTCCTCATGATCTAAAAAGTATAGATTCGACCTGTCCTGGAGTACTTTTCATACTTTTGTAATTCAGCTCCCAAACATACGCTGAATATGTTAGATTTTATTCAGAAGAGAACTATACGACTGGTTGGTGATGCCACACTTGCGAATTCATTGATCTCTCTATAACATCGTTGGAGAGGTGCGGGTAGAGACTCAGACCTCCAAACTTTTAAGAAAACATTCCCAACATTCCACCATTGGCTCACACGAATCATGAACATTATAGGTCTCCTTGTCGTGTATTCGAAAGTGTAAAAAAACGAGAGGTGCCTTCAATCAACAATCCACAGACCGTAATCAAATATTTATTATCCTTCCTGTTTATTGAATAATAATCTGCTGTTAAGTCTCGAGTTCCTATGACAGCCTTAGTCGGTTTTCCAAATTAGGAAGTCATTTATAATATTCCTACCTGACTGAATCTAAGAGCGATGGGATTATTCAGCTATGAGTACAAAACATTGATGATAGTCTACTATTTTGAAAACTGAAGCTTGTATTTTTGTTCAATCAACAATTGTAGAGATACGGTTACGATTCTTACTTAATTTCAATTTCAAATTAAGAGATTCCAGCATTTCACTCGAGATTCCTTGATTTTAATTGAAAGGTAAGAAAAGACACTGTTTTCCATTTATCATTTCCAATTGATTACAAAGTAACGTTGCTGACAATGTTGATTATTCAAAACGTAGTTTACTTGTAGTTTCATCCGAACGAATAACATTTTTGAGATTCTTGTTAATTGTTTCAATTTCAGGAAAGTCGTTTCAGATTTATCGACAATTTACCGGTAAATTTATCAAAGAATCATTTCCTGTCGGATCCGCTCCAATACGTTCTGTAGAGATACGGATCGCACAGCGTTCAATCACCAATAGAGTAAATTATTATCGCGGGAGTCCATGAAAATGCACTTATGTACTATCTTCCATTACCTGTTCTGGAATTGGTCTATAAATTACATCTTAGACTTTTCTTCACGCCATAATCAAGTTATACGAGATGCTCAAAATGCACAAACACCATATCCCATACACAGGGATTAAGAAGCATTATTAATTCACTTTATATTTCCAAAAGGAAATATGCTATATGGGTGAAATATCGTTAATCAACCCCGGACCGCATGTGAGGGGATATTTTGGAACTACAAACCAATTGATATAATTAAACAAATCATCATTTATACGTTACCTAAGCGATGTTTGCGGCCAACAACGAGATGATGCTGAGGAAGAGTGTGGTGGGGACACTGTTTGACTCCAGTTTCAACTAGATACTAGATGTGCATTTATACTATTCAGTTAGAATGTGACTTGTTGACGACTCGCACTTTCATGTAAACAGCTGTGTCCATTTTAGTTTATAGTTAATGGCTTATAATAATTGTCAAAATTGAAATTAATTTCTGACTGTGGAGTATGTTACCTGCTCAGGTAAGGAGGATAAATAACGTGAATAGTTTTTTCAATATATTTATTAATGCATTCCTCAATACAAAAATAGTTTAAATCAGTTCTTTGTTAGTAATAAATTATATATACAAAACTAATAAATATTAACCTATTTTTAATTTCAACACGTAAATAATTTGTCACATTTCCCACTATATGTGCAACAATATTCCAGTCTTCCTCTTTTGTCTCTTATCAAAATGCCCCCTGTCGTGTCGTTGGCGAGAAAGACCATACTCTTCTGGCGATGCTTCACTGGAAATATAAGGATTGAGCATTAGGTATTATTAATTCAAACAATAACGAACACGAATGTGTCCGCCCTGAGATGCGGTAAGATAATTTAATAAAACACCATCATACATGGGGAATAGAATTCGTCATGCAAATGATTCATCCGGAATAGGTATCGAAATCCGAATACAGTTATTTAGCTATTAATCCAAATTTCAACATAAAACGATTATGTTCCTCTAGCAACGGATACGTTGGTGAAACAGGTCGAACAGTGGCTACTCGTGTGAAATAACACGGACATAGAAATTGTTCGAGAATCGCTATCCGCGGAATCATCCAATTCAAAATAGAGCGATACATTTATGAACTGATAAGGAAGCGGGTTCCTGAAGGGCTTATACATTTGGTAAGTTCAGTGTCGGAAAGTAGTGGACACTGGGTTACCTGGCTTTTCTTCCTGTTCAGTCTATAGCTTTCTGTGTGTAAACATTAAATAGTATTTCCTGGTAACTCAACAGCCGGTAATTGTTCAAAATCAAGTGAAGCAGTTATCAAATTATAACATTCATATCTAAGGTAACATAATATGATGTATTGTAGGATATAAGGAAGTAGGATCATTTAAATCACCCAGTTACGGCTTGTAGTCGTATTGTGAAATAAAGTGTTCAGAAAATACGAATATGACGATGCTTAAGACTTGAAAACAATGAAATCTGTATACAAGAAATATATAATATTTTGAGATCCAAAAATGTGGATCTGGTACAAACGTTCAAAGCATTTTATCGAGTCTAGCACCAAGGCCTTATTGCGTCATACGGTGTGCCGCCCCAACTTTATGATGGTTGAGGGAATCTCTTCCGATACAATGGCTAGTAATACCAGTGTTCCACTGGAACCTGTCTTGGCGCCAACTATGTTTTTGCTCCATATCAACGATCTGTTGGAAGTGACCTCTTGTCCCGTCAAATCTTTGCGAATAATGGTACACTTCATACCACTCCCTCATCTAGAGCCCATATATCATCCAATGATCGTCAGAGTTGCGAGGAAGAGACAGTTCGATGCAATAAATAATCTGGCAAAAATTTCGAAATGGGAGTCTGATAATCTAGTAGAGTTCAATGCAATCAACACTTAAGCTTGTATTTTGGCCAGGAAGACGGATCCCACAATCTTCAATATCGTGATGTCAGATATCACCATCAACATTACTCATGGGACAATCATCTGAGGTCCATGCGAAAAGTGACTTACAGGAACTTTGTTATCTATTCCTTGACAAGAGCTAATTCACATCCCAGCATCTTCTTATGATCCACAAATACAGATCCGACCTGTCCTGAAGTATTATTCACATGTTTGGAGACCAGCTCTCAAATATATACTGATGCTCTTGGATGCTATTCGTCTGATTGGTGAAATCACACTTACACACTTGCACCTTCATTGTCAAGTTCAAGACCTGCCGAACTTTTTTCTATCAGTTTTCTTTTCTCATCGAACGACGAAATTGTGGTGAAACTCTTTTTTCAGTGAGCTTTTCCTGATGCCTATAACCAAGAACTATTTCAAAGCCTTTATCCTCTTCCAACATTCCATGACTGGCTCAAACGATATTCTACAAACATCAAAGGTTTTCCTTTCGTGTAGTCAAAATATATAAAAAAGACTACATGTAGGTATAAGCCGGAGTTTCGATTAAATATTCTGCAATACCAATAAGAATAACTTTAACAGCAATATGCACTACCTATCTTGAAGCCATTTTAATTCTATATTAGTCAACAAGTAAACTATCAAATATGTAAACAAGTTTACTGACCATTTATTTTCGTCACTATGCTTTCCAATTAAATATATATGGATCTTAGGATATTTAAGGAATTTAATAGTTTTCGGTACTATCAATTTAATGAATTTATGTAGAAGACTTATCAAATGAAAATCACCTGAACATAGAGATTAACTGATTTGATGATTTTAAATCAACCAAAACATATTTCGTCACCACAACAGGTAGGTACTCTTAAGATAACAAGTATGAAGAATTGATGCGGGGTAAACGTCCCACACACGGAATGCACTCTATTGCATAAAAGTTCATTGACACTGGAAATAATTTTGAAATGACGAACTTGTGATCGGCATAAACAGAGATGCACATACATAGCAGACATCCATATATTCGTCTCACGAACTTTAAATCATCCACACGAAATGTATTTGAGAATATTTCTCCTGATGAGTTGAAACGTTCCATTGTTTCATCAACTGCAGAATTATATTTGCTCAGAAACTCTTGTCTTGCCAAAGATATTCTAGTACATGCGTTAATTGAAACATATCTTAAATATCTTTTTAACCTAAAAACTTAAGAATGGGACGAACAATCAGATAGTGCGAAGGGTTGCCAAATTCCCAGAATTTAAATTTAACTCCGAGGCAAGTCCTTTCCACCCTATCGGGAATCAAATATGAAAATATCGTGATATATATAACTCGATTAGCATGAATGAATGCCGCATATTAATTTGTTCGGGCGACGTTGGAGCTTTTGTACATTTCAATTTACAAATCTTCCGATTAACAATCCACCCTAAATGTGTTTTTATCCGGGGACCTTCAAACCCATGAATAAATGTATATCAAACAAGCATACGTGAACGGATTTTAGTGATAACAATATATGAAATTGCCATCCTACATATCCATTAAAATTAAACCTATAAACTGATTCTCTTCAATTTCATACCTAAAATATTAACATCGCCCTGAAAATGAAAAGCGTTCAAAGAATCACTCAATATGCGATTGAATATTTGTATGTTAATCTTACAGAAACGAAATCAATTCTACAATGATAAACTATAGAAGACTTCACACTATAACACTATAAATAGGAAACAATTATTCTTATCCACTAAAAATACTATTAAGTACTAAGAACCTTTCAGATACCAAATAGCATTCATCATAGCAAACTAAATTAGAAATCAAAATATGCCTGTTTTAATAGACTATATAAGGAATTTCCCTCAGCTGGAGATAAATCTGAATTCATCTAATTGCAGTTTCGCTTATACATTTACATCTCTACATTATCTAGATATTTGCCATTACAGCGCTTATGAGGGATGGAAATGTATAAGCGAAAATTTATACTGGCCATTCGCCAAACTTTACTTTCCATTTCGAAATTTAACATGCCCCCGGAATTGCCCGTGGTGATAAAAGACTCCCGGGCAGGTGTTTTCCAGGTTATAAGGAGCTGAAATAGAAGACCAAACGTCTGTGAAGCAGTTTTCGCATGATTTTTCCATGAGAGGGTGGTGTTGGTGATGATACCAATGAAAGACATTTGGTTTTTCATACAAACAATTGTATCTGACATCATCATCATATTAGGGACAGGGATCCGACTTCCTGTAGAAAATGCATGCTTGAGTTTCATATTTCCTTCGTGCTATTATTGCATCGAATGAAAATAAAAAAAATGTTTCTAAATATCAATTTTCTCCGATAACTACATAGAATGCTTGATTCTTACGTCTTTATATATGGAGCAAAATTAGTTCAGCTTCAACAAAAATCACCATAAACAGATAAGCGCATGTGCAATGGACTATCCACTTTGCCCTTTCTTGTTTTCATAAGTTTGTCACATATTTTCGCCATGATGAAGAATGAAGCAATATTTCGATCTACATGATTGGTTGAACACGCTTAATAGCCAATTTGATTCACTCATATTCCCTGTAGAAGCACAATTAACTAACTAATTTTATTGATTAATTATATGAACCCCAAAATGAGAAGAGATTAGAAATAGAAACAAATGACCAGCTTTCTTTTCTTGACATTGTGGATAGTGTATTCCAACGGATTAAGGTACACCAATTAATTTAAAAATAGTTCCATTCAATAGTCTTGTTCATAGATTATTAAACGTTCCTTTGAGCCATAAAAAATATAACCACGAAGTTGAGAAATTTCAGATAATATTCACAGATAGTGGTTATGACAAATCTTTGATAAATAACTTAATTTCTAACCAAAAACGGAAAATGCGACGCAATCATTTAATCAAATTAGACCCATCACTTTCAGATAATTCAATAAAATTCAAAAGTTTCTCTTATCATCCTTCAATAATTAATAAATTCTATAAATTATTGTTTTCTAAATTCGTGATAAAACCCATTTATAGATGTAAAAATAAGCTAAAAACCATTTAGGCAATAACTTTGATAAAGTCTGCCACTTTGATAATCTGCCATTCACCAAATTGATTGTGAGATATGTTCAAAATGCAATGTGGGTCGAACTAGAAGGAATATTCTATGGTATGAAGTTGTCCATATAGAAGAAAATAGTAGTGAAAAATCAGCAATAGCAGAAGATATTTTAAATGCGTGTCACACAATTTCTCAAGAAAGTTTTCAGTTTTAAAACACAGTACCTATTGACGAATATCAACGTAATTTAGAAGGCATGAAAACGTATTAACGGAAAAGCAATTCAGATTTATATCCAGCTGAGGGTAATCCCTTATATAACCTATTTAAACACAAACATTTTGTTTTCTAATTCATTTTATTCTGGTGATGGCTATTTCGTAGCTTCAAAGTCCTTAGTACTTTAACAGTATTTTTAGTGGATAACGGTCATTGCTTATAACTTATTAGACTATGTATATAATATTGAAGTGTGCTACTAATTCTTCTGGAAGTGTAATAATAATAAAAGCGGCGAATTTCAACGTCATTCTAGAAGTTGAAATTTGGTATTGCGGCTTCGTTCTAAGAGTGCAATTGTAACAATGTATACAATGATGCAGTTTCGTGCAGTTAACTGAGAATGTTTCCCGCTTAATTAAGTATTGAGTAAATCTACTCAAACTCGTCTTTGTCTTTTGCGATAATAGTTCAAAGCACGTGATCGGTATAAACTTGAAAGCATTACCTTGAACGTTTTTACCTCTTATTCAAGACATTAAATCGAACATTTTATAGTGAGATCAATGAACACTTTACTATTTCATTGATAAGATAGAAGAAAGGTATTTCGTACAGCGTGTAAATTCCTGTGATATGAGTCATATCTACATTGAACTACTACTCTATTGAATACAAACAGAATACTGGGCTCCCCATGGAATCATCATTATCCCCAATACTAGTGATTCTGAAAAAATATCCAAATTTCTAAGATGTCAAATTAAAACGTACCCTTTAAAACTTCAAATAACTCATCTTCTAATATGAATAACTCACAATAATAAAGGAACAAAATTATAAACTCTAGAGTTTATAAAACGAAATGTGACGATCAATTACTCAAATCACCTTATAGAATTTAACCATAATTTTACAGAAAATCCCGACATCGTACATATATATTTAAAATTATTTTTTATTGCACATACTTCTGAAATGAATTTACATCAAGTAAATGCCGAAATGATATTAAGTAATAATATTTTATTATATCAATATTATAAATTATCATAAAGTAACGGCTACCACTATCGATTTTTTGAAAAATTAATACAATTAATTTTTCTCAAAAGTTCCATTCGTATGATAATATAAAAAGTATATCAAATGTTGCTCACAGTAAGGTATATCGGAAAATATTTCTATATTATAAAATATATACATTCATTAGCAAAAATGCCAAGCCACCGAGGCTCCATTGAATGTTGTAATTAAAATTCAGTGTATATTTTACAATGAAAATGAGGGTATACTTTACCATTTTCATAATCTGATGAAGAAAATCCTCTACGCCTCCTGATTCGTCCACAATGTTCTCGCAACATTTCCCTCCTTCTCGCGTAAGAGCAAATTTCATCATTTGCATAAACCAACCGGAACGTCATCAAAATTAAAGCAAATACGAAAAATATTGGAGACTTCTGGAAATAAAGGAATGTAGACGCTATTCATGTTTCACCTACTTTTGTTGCCGACATAACAAATTTTACACCAGAAGTTTCTAATTCGTGATCATCGCTTTAACGATAAAGTTTGATGTGAACTGATTACATTCTATAACTAATATAATCAACTATTTTAATTAAATTAGTAGTAGAACCTGGAGACAAAGTTACTGATGTTCTCAGATCGGCTTTGTAATTATTATGCTACGTGATCACTAATAACTAAAGGAAAGTTACAAGCCAATACAATATTGAGCTGACGTTATTGCTATTCAGATATACTCATAACTTTGGATCATATAATTTACCAACTTATTATTACAGCATACTAAAGTGTAGAAACTATTTATAGGTCACTATTATGTATGGAAAGGGTGAAATATCTATATTTTTAATGTTTGGATTCAGTAGCAACACTACAGCAGCACCTTTTTTATTGAAAGCAGCTTAACCATAGATAAGTAGTTAGATCCTATTGAAAGAAAATATCATCCTTCAACTTAAGCATCTGTTTCGAATTTATTAAATCAAAACAGTTGACAAGGAACAATCGATTAGCCAGCATGGTCACCAGACTTGGCACCACCCGATTCTACTTTAAAAAGTCGATCTAACGTGAATTGGCCAGCAATGGATAAATACTATGTAGGGGTATTTGAATTAGAGAATGATACAGTACCAGATTGTCATAAAATAAGAAGTTGGATAGATCAATTGGTTCTGTTTGTGTAGGAGTTATGTAATTGAAAAAAAATCACTTCTAGCTTATAAGATTTAGTTGTAACTTACTAGTTTGTAAGTATTATGAACCACTATGAATGCACCTATGCTTGAATAATACTAATAATATAATTTTCAATCTATTCAGACTGAATTTTCGTCTCACTTTTTGTACTATATTTACTTCATTGGTCTAAACTTATATCAATGAAAAGTTAAATGAAGAAATTTGAATAAATGTATGATGGAAATTTCTTATATATGCAATTAACAAGAGAGAATTCATTCAACAACGCCAAGGTTCCATGCACATAGAAAGATATACGATTACAAGGTCCATGAATGCTTGGAAAAAAGGTGAAATTTTTCATACAGTTGAGATTCAGTCTTTCATGAAAAATAGCTTGATCAATCCCTATCAAGTGTCCTCCCCTGTCCTATTTCCCATTTATGACGAAAACGCATTAGCTTTTGTAAAATATATTTTTCTATTTATTTCCGGTCCTACTTCGATTGTATAACAGAAGAGCGAATCCTGATATAACCGAAGGGTCACAATTTGATAAATTGAACATTTTGTATCAATGTTATTTGCAGAAATGAATATATGTATGCCTTGTGAGTTATTTGAAATGTTTGTTGAGTAAAAATTAAACAATATTGAAAATTAAAATATTGGGATTAATTAATATAACATCTCATTTGAAATCTACAAACAAAGTCCAGGTTACACTTCATATAATTTCAAAAAGGACTATTACATACCGTTTTATATGAATTTGTCAAACATATCCTGGCATGTTGCTACCGAACAGACTGATCTAGAGGCTACGCTACATAAATTGTATTCGATATTATATTCTGCATTTGACATGCATATTCCCAAAACATCCTCCATGTTTTACCAAAGACATAATTTCCAACATTAAGCTGAAACATTCCCATTTACAACAATATTGATCCTCTAGCATAGCAATGAAGATATCATTTATTCTGCTAGCTACGGAGGAAAGTAAATAGAGATCAGCGCGCTGCACACAAAGCATATGTTTGTTGTGTATATAGAGATCTAGATGACAGTCGAGATCTAAATTTACCGTTGCCTATCATTGAATCTTTTTACCATTGTTGATACTGTTGACTTAGTGATACATTCTTATTCATATGTACTCCATTAAATAAAAACGTATTGCCCTAAAAGAGACCGAAACACTTTTTTGCCATTTTTTCACTCTATTTTTGTAAACAAACGTACAATATTTACTTCGTTGAAATCGGAAAAATGCTCTTTCCAACGATGACTAATTCAAGCACTGTTGCCTCTTTAAAAAATCGAGTCAGCCTTGGATTTCAAGTATGCGATAAGACAAAAATTAAAATATATCAAAATGTATCAACATTTCCTAATGTGTGTATGTGCAAAATTTCTTTCCGGTATTTCAAACTATTCTCGAGATAGTTGAACGTTTCCACTCAAATTATTTAATAATATAATATATAGTGTATAATTATAGATTCTTATTTGAACAATTCACTAAAAGCTTATTTGACAGGAATGTTTGAATTCCATGAAATTTCAGCTTTTTCATTATCAGATATGGATTTATCAATAGAATCGATTACTACACACTCACAAGCGAATAATGATGATTGACATACCTTTATATCAAGGATTCTTCATCTAAAAAATATATATACTCTGCTAATATCTTTCAAAATGCTTTGAGGTTCTCCCTAAACATGATTTAATGATTTCAAGAAGATAGAACCCGGGACATAAGGGGCGCCGAAATACATAAGGGACCCCCAAAATACATAAGGAATGAATCTTTTTTAAATTTAGTTTTTCAAAGCTTTAAATAATTAGTCATTTGAACCTAATTATTTTTGATAATTAAAATATGGACCAAATCAACACGCGTTGATTTGGTCCATACTAAAAATAATTAATTACTTAAAATATCTTCGAAAAAAGTAAATTTAAAAAGAAATCACACTGAGAAAGATGGTTACGTTAAAATAACAGAAAAGTAAATGTTGCCTGTTGGTATTGTTTGAATGCGGGTAACATGTATCATCAAACCGTAGTATAGAATAAGTAACGAAAAATATTTTAATATACATTCTTGACCCAGGTATGAATTATATATAAATTCTCGGGAAATAGGTCACACTAACACATATTTTTATTATCACCGTCTTTACGCACGTTTCGGTTTCACGACCATCATCAGAAAACTTATTATCTCTAAAACTGGATTTCTTGAGCTACAATTAGTTTTAGTTTTAATGTGTTTAATGTGTAATTCGCTCAGTGCTTAGTGCAATTAGTTTTCAAACGTCTTCTGATGATGGTCGCGAGACCGAAACGTACGTAAAAACGGAAGTATAGTTGAAATATTATGTGTTAATGTGAACTATTTCCCAAGATTTTAGATACAACTAATTTTTAAAACATATTAGAAGTATCACAACATACTTCTTATCTATGAATGAGTATTTCGGATGAATTAAAAAAAGAATCCAGTAATAAATCAAAGGTATTCACCTTAATCGTACCAAATAACTAGCATAATCATGTTGTCAGAACTTACGGTAAGCTTCATGTTATTTATAGAAGAATATATCTTCAGAGTACTGGTACCACAAAACTTTTAGATTTGCAACACTAGAAGGTATCCTTATATACAGGTAGACACCGACTTTATTGTGGTCACACATTTGATTTTACTTCTTATTAGTAACACTCCTTCCAATAAATAAAACAATTTCAAATATGCAAACACCATATTTGCAATGAAAATATATTTTCCAATGAGTAAGCAAGTTACTTCTATATTTACGTCTCGGCCAATTTGATTTATAATCAACATAAAGTACCTACATTTGTTCTGACACCATAAATAGCACCATTTTTCAAAAAGATGAAAACAAGATTGTTTGAAAAATTCTTTACAGTGTACTAGTTTCTCGATTATAAATAGAATGGTGTAACATTGACATAAACTATTTTTTAATAAGCTTAACATTTTACAGTACGAAGAGTTATGTAACATATTTTTATTTTGTTTAAATAATTTAGCAAACATGCGTTCTACTAACATACAAACAGGTTGACGAATTAATTATATTTGGTGTCAATGCATTGATTCTTCTGCTATCCAGTTACAGATTCTGTATTCTACCCAATTCGACAGCCTACATAACTGGTCCTATTGACGTGAAATTATGTTCTTACGGTACTGCGAACTTATTTTTATACCAATTTCGTTTAAAATTCTTTTACTTCAGTGCTAATTTACTGAATGCATAATAGATATAATTCATACTGATTTCATCTTCTATTAATGAACATAGATTGTATTCGATATAAAAACAAATCACTGCCATCCAAAAGTATAATTCATATTAGACCAAGCTGTATACATAATTATCTTGAACTGAATTTGCATATTTCAATGAATGCAAAAGTGCCTCCAAAAATAAGCCCCTACGGGGAAATCAAATACGCAAGCAACCGGGCAACACGTGAAACGAACACAGGATATAAGAAAATAAATAATATGATCACCAGCATCATTGGTTTTCCGAATCACTGAAGGAGAGGAAAAACTTTCCAAATATTCTTTTGGGGAGAGCTATCCATATTATTATTCCATTATACTCAAATGCTCAGAAAAAAAAGAAGTTTGATTATTAACTCAGCATATCATGGTTTTAACACTGTTTTGTAAAGTTTTTTCAGATGTATAGAAAATTTTTTAAAAATTCTGCCCGCCAACTATGGCTCAATCACTGGCCTGTCACCTTTGTGAAACTGTGTAATCAACCTGTATGTAGTGGATTTAGTCAAGTTCAGTAGGTACATAGGTTCCCTTCTTGGGATGTATTAGGATAGCCACGGTATAAATCACGTAGATATAAGATAATGAGTTAAGAATAACATGTAAAGGTTCACAGCGTTTTTGTTGACATACATTCTATGATGATGTGCCATCCTGTGCCTTTAGCAAGAAGGGCACGCATCTGCATAATTTAATCAAGTGTAGTACAGAAACAGGGGCTCTCCTAGTTTATTCTTTACCAAACGCCAAGATGTTTTTTCTTCAAACCCTACACTAGGCTCATTAAAGTATGATCTCCAATGTTCTTCATTATCTAACCTAACTATGTCGTTTGAAATCATATTGTAGAATTTTGCAGTAGGGTTCAGCGTATTTTTAGTAATAAGTACTTCACACCTTTGTACTGAAAATTTAGTTGCATACTTGATGTTTTAAATGTGCCTTGAAGTGTATCTGGAAAAATGATTAAATTGTGTTGTTCATTCTATCTTCGACTTTGTCTTCAGGTAAGCATTCATCTGTGTAAATAAAGTCAGCCATGGTGCTAGAACAATTTCCTCTTCAAATCCCAGTGAATGAAGAAGGGACAGTTTCTTAATCAGAGTAGTACGCATGATTGGTATTTTTCCATGTTCTGCAAGAATGTATGACCATAATTACAGTTTTTATGAATGATGATGCAACCGACAGGATCGTCGTACAAGAAATAAGTTGCCGTGTTAGTTTTCGGGGATTTGATTTTTGGATGGAGCCGTTCATTATTATTGGCCAATTTTGGAAAGGGTTTCATCTTGGTTTCCAAGTGTATTAACCCAAGACCTAATTGAGCAGTACTTAAACATAAATATATAATTTGTTCTCATTTAATAGTCAACTACACAAAACAAGTGAAGGACAACGTGAAATAAATAACTTATTTTTATAGATAGGCAACGTAATTTCAAACGTACTAATGAAAAGACACTTCGATTCATGTATGAGGCAAAGATCTGTTAAATGTCATGTTTCCAATTGTAAAATTGTAAACAAAATATGGTTTAAATTTAAAATATGTAATAACTGACTTAACAGAACTATGATTTCAATTGACTTGTTTTCACTTCATGCCACAAACAAATATCATATGAACTACAGAGATGTTACATTTTCATTTCTAAAAGTTTTGATTCTATATCTGAAACTATTATTTTTATGACATACTTCATAGAGGATTATATGAACATGCTATGGACACTGAATATGTGCAATAAAGAGTGGAATATTTCTTTTATGCCTTCACATCACAACAGATATCAAACTGAATCTGCTTTCGAATATTATGGAATGAATAATTATCATCGATAAAAATAAAACATCCCATGATCTATAATTTTGCTCCAGGATCCCAAAATCAATCAATTTCGTATCGTATAATAATTACATAAGCCATTGTCTTCCTATAATAAGAGGGTGGACTAGTGGTGACTCATTTCATCGTGACGTCACATAGTTAGATCTACAAAATACGCAAGTTCCATCTTTTGGTGTCGACAAGATTCAAAGCTCATATAATCTCTGAATCAATGTGATAAATATCTGTCAGCAAAGGTCTCCTGAAGTATTTAATGAAATCCTGTTCTAATAAATACCAAAATGCGAGAAATAATCCGACGAGCGAAATTCTCCTAGTATTCAATACAGCGCTGGTATCTGACTCACTGATGTCATGTTTCAATGTATCTTGTTGGTAATTTATAGTATGCTATGTATGAGCTAATTAAAAATAAACAGAACAAAATATGTATATCCACAAACTCCACCAAATCTTAATCACATCAATACAGTCGCTCTGATGAAAAAAGAGAACCGTGATATCATATTGAATAAGCTTTGAGTAGAAAACTTCACAAATACTGCAGTCCCAAATACATTCCCAGTGTGAGTTCCGAATTTTTGCTTCTTACAATAGAAAATCAAAAATTGATACATTGAAATGAATTCATTGATTACCAAAAATTAAACGTCATTAAACTTGATTAAAATAACTGTTAAAAGTTCGATTTCTACTAGTTTAATAAATAAATGTGACTATAGTTTTGCCAACACAGTAGCTTCTTCAAATAAATATTACAAAGTACTGACTTACTACAAAAGAACTCACCTAATATATAACTTTAATGATAATTTAGGATAGATTGAAGTTTTATCTAATTCGGTTTAACCCATTGAGGGATTAAACGATAAACTGGTAGCAAATGGAAATTTGTGGATTCATGAGAGTTAAACTGTATTTTTCTTTCTGACTAAAAACACTATCACTATTTACTAGAGACTTTTTGATTTCTTTCTGATACTTATCCGTTGGGTCTGATTTTAACTTTTAGTAGTACCGGAATTTAAAAAATTAACAGTTTTATCAATATAGTAATTTCTATAAATACCAGTAACTGAATTTCTGATATTTGTACGTGTAAAAATGATGTTGATAATTGATTTCTGTTTTATAGACTTGAACTATTGGGACTTCAAAGTTAACAAATTTATCTCTTGGAATTTGAGTTTTGATAATATCAGCTGCTATATATTTGATGTTATTGTTATTGTGTGACCTAGATAATGCAAATTCAGTTTCTACGCCCAAAATCTCTAAAATTAATGCGCGATCGTAAATTATGTATAAAACCTTTGTGAATGAGGTTACTTTCCGGTACTGTGAAGTTAACATTAGTAAAATTAATGAATCTAGGATGAAATTGGTAGTCCGAAAATTGGGCAGGTTGTTTAGCATGTTTGAATTTAAATGTTTTCAAAGCAGTTAATCGATTTAATTTTCGTTTTTGTCTAACGAATTTCTCATGTATTATTTCGTTAACGTCTATTCTTATATTGGCATCTGAATTTTGGAACTCGAGTGGGTGTAATCTACAAGCTAACTTTGTATGTATCAATATATATCTCAAAGTTTCATACACAGACTTCTCAACGTACCGATATCAAACAATAATTTTGATAAGGAGTTGAATAGCTTTACACAAATCGTGGTAAAAATGGTTACTCTTCCGGACTAATAGATTAGATCCTATCTAGAAAACTATACAAGGTATTTATCAACTCAGTGTTTCCTACAATTAAACAAAACTATTCTTATGTTAGTAGGTATCACATAAATGGGGCCACCTACTACTGAAATTTCAAATTCTCTTAGTAATTTAGATATTCACGTAGCGTATAAAAGACAGAATAATAATTGATCTAAAATAATATAGCTAAATCATCCGATGAAGTGTGACGTTTACAAGATAAGATGGACATTCGTCTGACAGGAAGGACCTTCAAAAAACGGATCAAAGAACATAAACATAGTTTCATTATTATAAATCGGATTCAACATTTAATTATAGAAAACCATAACTTTAATGATAGTTTCAAAATTTGATACATTCAGAATGAAAGTAATAAATTAAATTTGCTAGAATCCCCAAAAATTAATAAATATAAGAAGTTCCATATCCTATTGAACGATAAATAAATACTTAATAATTCTCCCTTGTTAGATTTGTATAATTAGACTTTTCGATTGCTCCCAGTTTATCGTTCAATCCCAGAATGGGTTAAACCCAATTAGGAAAAATGCCAATAACTATCCATCTTAAGATTATTATTAAAGTTATATATCAGGTAGCTATTTTGTAGTAAGTTAGTACTTTGTAATATTTGTTTGAAGAAGTTACTGTGTTAGCGAAACTATATTCACATATATTATTTTATGATGAGCATAAGGGAAATCTCAGGAATCGAAATCTCGAACCTAATGATTTTCTGTAGGCAGTATGCTTCAGGTAGATGTTACGGGCTAAGACTACTACCTCTTCTGTTTGCTTCAAATCAACTGGAGGTAGAAAATTAATTAGGTAGATATTCAAAATTATAGTGATTTGAAGGTGCGTTTGAGTTTATATTAATATATCATCAAAAAATCAATATTAATATTAAAATTGCCTTCAAAACAAAGTAATTGTTCTTTCATTGATTCATAATCAATAATACAGTCGATTTTTTATTCCTACACGTTGTGAAATGTCCTCTAACCCTGAAAGTTTTCATGTCTTATAAGCGTAACGTATGTCATTTCCTCAACTTTTCATCCCTTGGCGATAACTAGAAAATTTAATAATAAACTTTCAGGACAGAATTTAATAAAAACTTCGCAAGATATGAGTGATATTAACCACATGTGAAATAATTTACGAATACCCCATAATTGCTTCCATCTAGTATGTGTTCCCATTCTGGAAATACCAGCTACGAAATTTTTGCCTCTGACCACTACCTATAACTATAATTATTCACTTCATCTTGAAACGAATAGAGAGAGGGTAGTTCTAATTTGGATCAAATAAAATTATTATGGTCACAACAATAATGTCGAATTCGAGATATCCAGGGTTCTCTACATTATATGACCTTACAAAGCCGAATAAAAGATTATGCGTGCATTTTCATTAATAATTACGAGAACGGATGTCGAAGCGGGGCAACCAGATTATAACTTCGTATGTAAAACTGAAACTCGTTGACTGTTTTTCCAGGATTTTTGTATTTCCTAGCTTCACAACTTAATTTTGAAACGTCTTATTGAAAAAGTCCACCGTAAATAGCCAATCAGTACTCTTTATAACTAGAATGTCTGTTAAATTTTGAAATAGAAAATAGAAGTAGCATTCCTTTAAGAGCGCTACCTTGCGCTGCATCGATGATATATAAGGAGAAACCTACTTACAAACATAAATTCAATTATGGACTAAATTGAGTAGTTTGTATATTGTTTACTAGATGTCGGGGCAATAGGGTACGTAATTCAACTATTTATACATCAGAGAGTCGAGAACCTGCTCAAAACTTCTGGAAAATAACACATTTCACTCGATATTGATTAGAACATTATAATTTTGTCCACGTGCTGTCATCTCTGGTATCTGGGATCAAACGAGTGGAACGGACACTGCCGAAATATCTATTTAACAGATTCCTGTAATGAACGTTCTAAAGCTTTAAAGGAAATTTACACAAGACAAGTTACTTTCTCAATAAAATCTTCAAATTACAAACTGGCAGCGCGGTTCTACACTGACAATTAAAATATGTTATTCCCCTTACATTCGGCATAAATTTAGCACAACTCATATCGATTCAACGTTGTTATTCGGAAAGTAAACATAAAATAGCTTTTAAAATTGTACGTTTGATAATAAAATGGCACCGGAAATATTTGATTACAGTTGAAGTATTCAACCAAATTATAACTTCCCATAGCCAATGTTATCTCATTGATTTAAGAAAGCTTGATATCTTCTAAGACCGCATCGAAATTAATATTACTCATTTCACTAATTATCTAATTTTTCAATCGATCTTAACATTTTGAACGAAAAATATTTACTTTTAAGAATCCATAACTTCCCAAAATGTTGGTTTGTATTTATCATTTTAATATCAACCTGGGAATCGGTGTAATAATATAATTGATTTATATAATTGGCTAGAATTTCATACAAGTACTCATTTGATGATTCATGGTGTGTACATGTCTTGCAGAATCCATGAGAAACAGGTCAGTACATAATATACAACAACTATACCACAGAGTACTCTGTGACTATACCATGGGAATCATTGAATTTATTTTGATTTTGGAAACTGTTTTTCGATATGTAATAACTTTCAGCTATCAATTGAGCTCAACTAATAAACAATTATGTTTTCGTTATGAATATTGGGGGTAAATGTTGCTTTAGTTATGAAATGCTTTATATGTGTTTAGTTTGTATAGTTCTCTCATTTCGAATCTATCTCAATATGAACTAACTGGTCTAGTGGGAAGAAGAAATTGTGTTAGTTCCTTCCTTATAGCTGAGTGAACAATGGACAAAGTTTCTAGTATGTTTTATGATATATTCAAACCTTAGGGATTCATGAAGGAAATGCAAGTTATGTCTGCCATATTTTGGATACTCACCACTTGCGTGGCATATATCCAGTGGCGTAGATAGGGGGCCCTGAGTTAATTTTTATTATGACAATAACTATGCCTACTACTAATTAAAATACCTTCCCAACATTTAAAAACCGAAAATTCCACGCCCCAGATGATCACACAACGGCAGGGTCAGGTTAACCACCGGAATAAAGGCCCATTGCAAAAGGCTATCCACGCTACTGATATATACAAAGACCAACATCCATTAGAGGTTGAGGTTAATTATGAATTTCTGCCTAATCTTGGTTGCAAATATTGGGAGTAGAACAGTGAGGTCGGGGGGTCTATTCTCTGCTATTATAATAATGTATGAGAATTGTAGGTTGAAAAACACTCTCCTTTCGATTTTGTTTCAGTGGGAACCGACCGGTCTGTTGCGAAGTGAACGCGAAAGGAATAAAATAAGCGGTTTCGAAACTTGGAAGCAGCGAGCACGAGAGCTCGAACTCAACGAACCGGCGGCAAGCGTATGCATAGCGATCAGTTGGTCGCTGTCGTAGCTCGTTCGACGCTCTAGCTGTCTTTCTAGTTGTTTCTTCCCTGTCCAACTGCGATGGTTGTGTAGTGCTTATGCGTTTAAATTTACGACTTTCGCCACTAATTGAAATCAAAAGTGATTCTCCTCACTCGTTTTCCCGTTTCCGTGCATGTAGTGGTATGATCGGAATCACATGGTTCTCCTCACTAAGAACGTATGTAGACTACACTTGTCATTGAAGTATCTTTAATATCGTTTTGTATTAATAAGATTTTATTACTTCTATTGTTGAGGTTCGGTGGATCGATATATTCGTCGCCATTGGTGCTTATATTTCTGTATATGCGTGCAGCGTGCCTAGTCAGTCACCGCTTGAGACCTTCAATGTTCTATTCCTATTCCCATTTCACTTACGCTTTTAATATATTGTTTACTTTGGAACTGCTTCATATTGTCTCTTTTGTATTTCTCTGAACTCACTGAAACGTGTGCAGTGTGTAGAACACTGCACACGATTACTTGTCTACATGATTGTTTACATCATGTAGACGTAAATATAATATAAAAATATACTTCGAATCTTTCAGAACAAACTTAACTTCTCTGTCACTCTTTGGAACGTAACCTAGATTACCCCAACTCCTGCGGAATGTAAAAAAGATATCAATGTTGCACGCATCAATATTGATTTCAAAAATCAGACGAGGAGATTGCCTTCGCATGGCTTGTTATAAATTTTTCAGAACCTCTTTAATTATCTTCTTTTACAACATGACAACATTGTGCGCTAATCAAATTTCTCAATAGTTGATATTTTAGTTTGAGGATAATATTAAACTGAATTTCAAGACGGATATAACTATTTATTCCAGAACAAAATAAGAAAAACCAGCGATTATGTGATATTCTAAAATGACGTACCCATGAAATTCTTCCTAAAAATGTAAAACCCTTCAATTTTTAATTGTTGTATCTAAAAGAATAAACACACACTACTGGTTATGAGTTGTAATTGGAAGAGAGGAAACTAGGATGTTTCCTTGTCTAAATTTCCAATTTAATTGACCGCTACGAGAGCGTTTTTTTTATTTCACGAAAACTAGAAGAAACACTTCAGGGCCAAGACAGTGGCGTACTGTCTCATTTATTTTGACAGGAAAAAAAGTGATAAATCCCATTAATAATGATACAATGTTCAAAGAAAAACTATGACAAAACTTTATTCAAATTCAATACATATGTAAATCGATGCACATCGGAATTATGACATATTATGGCAACTTTCCATTTGGTCAGATTTATTTTGCCTACCTTGCAACTCTGTAGTATGCCTTGATTATGTTGCAAGTTCTGCCTCATCCAGTGGTTAGTTACAATAGGGCGAGGGAATTTAAACGAGACATCGGTGGCTACGGAGGAAGGGTAGTAATGAAACTACGCCATGTTATTTAGGCTCAACAATTCCGTAATTGTCACTATTATGATTATTCGGACCACATGGGAATGATCCAGTTATGAATGTGGTGCGTTGGTGAAAAATTACGTTGTGAAACGTTGATGGCACACTATTCTTTCTAGTATCATTTTCGTTCTGCAGTCATTAATTGGTCAACTTGTTTTCATCCCTTCTGAGGATCATTCGGTATTTTTGAGAGGGTTCCAAGATTAGGCTCGGGGAAAGTTTCACGTGCAAGGCAATGGTGATGCTTTTTTCTGTTTATGTTAATTAATTTGTTTTATAACGGTATTCCGAATATCTAACATATGGTTTATTTTCAGATGAGAAAAGTAGGAAACCGGATTTATTGGATCATTGATGACTTTACAATTTCACGACTCAGTGGTTCATTTTTGTAGGTATGTTTCGCCCAGTTTTATATATTTGTGTAAATATTTAAAATGGTTATTTTTAAAATAGTTAAATATAACATTATAGAAACACGATGTCAGTCTTATCTAGTAAAATGTAGTTAATCGCTGAAGTACTTTTCAACACCAATTATTAAACGAGATAAAAAATTTAAATAGAATAAATAAAAGGGGAATTATGTATCCAATAAGGTAACTACGATAATGGAGTTAGAATTGCTTTATCAATAAATTGAACTTTTAATTTCATTTAAGGTTATATACAGGTTGTATCAAAGGAATCAAACCATCTTGACTAGCTTCACTTCGAAAATTTCGCTTTTTATTCTTATGAGATCATTGTCATTGAGAATGTAGCCATGTGATCATTTTGCAAAACCAATTAACAAATCAATGTGGAGTAATGGCAACCGTTGTAGTGTTGTCAATCAGCTGCCCATATACCTACTTTCCATACAACAAGTATAACACTTGTTCTCTACCACTATAAAAAGAAACAATCCCCTTATCCGCTTAAGATACTGTTAAAATAATGAGAACCTTTCAGCTACCAAGTAGCCATCATCAGAGTAAACACTAAACAGTATCTTTAGTGTGATAAAGGTGATTTTTTCTTTTTATAGTCTTATAGTGTATCCACAGTGTGATCTTTTTTGTAGTTTATTACTTGTTTAATTACCAAGAAACACTGTTTATAGTTCAAGTTGGGAAGCATCTCATGGAAACAGAACTTTATTTTAACCAATATCGTCTGGTGCTTTACAGGCTGTTGTATAAACACCTGGTTGTCAAGCAAGTGTTCTGGCTGGTGATTGATAGGCAGGTGTATTTGCAGCTATTTGATTGACAAGCGTTTGCAGTGTCCCACTTCATAAATAACCTAGTTTTACAGATCACCCATCCCTTCGAGATTAAAATACAGATGTTTTGATGAATTGATATACAATCTGAAGACACGAAATTTCGAGTGCAACAAAAATTTGGAAGTCAAAAATAAAAATAAATAAAAGTAAATGAAAATAAATAAAAATAAATAAAAATAAAAATATTGCAGCTCTAACATATTACTTTCTTTTCAATTCTAGACTATATGTAGTGATGATTTGCGAAAACTTCCACAGAATTTGAATATTGTTGTTGCAATCCGTAACTTCTCAAATGTTCCCAATGTTCTTGTACAAGTGCTAAAGCTACTACATATAGCTATACTGTTGTACAAGCTAAGCTTATTATAAACTGTTGAATTATTTATAAACACATTTTTGTACTACTCGCTAAGAAGAGAAATATTAAATCATTTGATTCTCATACTGAATTTTCAGGCATTCTGAATACCAATACAAGTATAAATTTGTAACTAATATTAGGTTTTCCTAATAGATAGTAATTTCGGTTTACACGTAAAAACAATTGAACTTAATACTTTATCGGAAATGACGATTAAAATTGATAGAAAACAAACGAGATAATATTGCAAATTCACGTTTCGTAATCTCTGCAATTCAAGCAAGAGGTAAAAATAATCGGTCTGTATGTGAGAATAAATCGCAAAGAATTTATTAATTTCATAATTTCCTGTGAATCTTACCACAATTCATATCGTCATATAAAACTTTTATTCCCAATGGTTGAAAGCTTAGATCAGGTTGGCTACGAAATAATTCACAGAAAGTTAAAAGAAAAAAACATATCGCGTTTGTTTGTTCCGAGATAATAATTCGACTTCGGTCTTGACAGGTGCCAGAAATGCACATATTGGCTTACCAGAATTCTTGGTTGGTAAATCTCGTGACTATTTCTCGAAAATCTAAATCTACCACGATACAGAACCCACAACTAATCGGGGGCAGGCGACATGTTTAAATAATTTATTATCTCAGTCGTATTCTTCTCAGAAAGATGTCTCGCCTATTCTACTTCGCCCTTGATCAAATTAATTTATTGTGTGACTTTACTTTATTTCCTCTGAATGCATCTCTTCAAGTCGTCAATCGATTGGGTGTTTCTGTGAATAAGATTATCATGATTTGAATATAGCCTTTACAATTCCTAGAAACTATAGTGATTATTATACAGTTTCCTGAACCATAAGAAAGTTAGCATAGCTAATCTTCCAATTAAGATGAAGTGGTTGATTTTACTCAATATTACACAGAAGGACAGAAAGATTGTACAGAACATTCGATCGTGAAGGCAATCACAGTTTCGTTCTTACTCCCTTTTGCCCTAAATTGGGTTTCCGTCCGGTCTAATAATATACACTTTCCTCGGTAATGAAATGCTGAATTCGACTATAATTTGGAAAATCCCAAGCGATGCAATGAAAATAAGAGAACGTAAATTATGTTCAACTTAGGTTACTTAGTATGTTAATTGTACGTTTATCTTCTGATGCTAGTTAAATTCTAGAGCAGGTAAAATAGACGAAAGTGTATATTCTCGAAAATAAGAAGCGTACGATACTGTATATATTACGATGAAGAGTTTATTGGGATTTGTCCATTAATTAATGAGGCCGAACGAAATTGTATTTGCCCGAGAATGCACCTACGTGACGATTTCTTCTTGAACCCGCTCAACGTCTTCACTGTTTTTGGAATAGGAGTTGTTCCAAAAATCACTATTGGTAAACGAATAAATAAACAATGGTATTCATAGCGCTGTCCAAATTTTATTCGTACCTAGAGAAGATAACACCATTCGTTCCTAAGAAAAACGTTCAAGATAGTAAACAAAACGCCGCAACTGTACCTAGTTGTTTCTGCCTCACCGCCATCTAGCTTACTTCACTCCAAATGCAACTGAAACGTGGAACACTTTAAACACAGTATTCCGAGATTCGATTTTAAAACTAAACATTGCGTCAAAGAAATAGTAGTTCTCAAAATAGATTTAAGACTATTATGTACCACACATGAATGACCTCTTTAAAAATTCACTATGATATTACTAATATTCATAAACATATTTTCAGAGTGTTAATAATGTGAGTGATTTCAAAGTGTGATATTTCAGGAATTTCAGCTGGCACCACTTAGTGGTCTACCCTTTCCCCTACTATGATGTATTGTAGCAAAGTAACTATGTCGTGTAGTAACTGTTATAGGATCTATTGTATAACAGTATGTATATAAAATCAAGCAGCTGTTTATGTATTTGGTTTGGGAATTATAAAATAGTCCTAATTTATGCTACTAATTCTGCCCAAGGTAAATGTATAGATATGAAGAAAGCTTAACATATTAGAAA
Source organism: Endomychus coccineus (assembly GCA_958510875.1). NCBI lineage: Eukaryota > Metazoa > Arthropoda > Insecta > Coleoptera > Endomychidae > Endomychus > Endomychus coccineus. The sequence goes on along the minus strand of OY294071.1, from coordinate 36,545,634 downwards.
ATCGTAATAAAAATAACATCAAAAATATGTGTCATTATATAAATGTCGGTCAGGACCGATTTCTAACTTCTTGAACCGCATACCGACAACTGTATCTTTTGCCAAATTCATTTAGAATACAGAGAAGCGAATCAGATTCACGTTCTAATGAGAATATAAGTGAATAATAGAAAGTCGTCGTATTAAGGAACACGTATTACATGGCAAATTTTAAAACAATCTTCGTAGACATGAACCGTTCAATATCATTTTATTTGCTTATTTACAAATTGAACAAACTAGGTGGACCAGACAATGGCATATCTAGGGTATGGCTGACGTGGAACGTAAAGATAAGTGAGTTTTAGTTGCATTAAACTCCCCGTTCAAAAATGTATGCCAGATCTTCATTCATTGCATCGACTTGTCTCTGTCTTGCCCTTTTTGCATCATTGGATGATGTAGGGGGCCTAGAGGAGGAAGTGGTATGAAGTTTAGGTACAATCATCTGCAAATCTGTGAACGGGGCAGGAGGTCACTTCCAAATCGTTGAAATGAAGCAGAAACAAAGTTTCCAATGTGGAACACCAACTTTGATATTTGTATCGGAGGTGACTCCATTAACCACCACATGAAGTGATCAATCTGAGGGGAAACTCGATAACAAATGACAATGTTGATGCAGAAAACTATATGAAGGAAGTTTCTCGAAAAGGTATTGGTGCCAGCTAGTGATTCCTCATATTTTCCAAAAGATGTTTGCCATAAATGTGTTAGGTAGGCATGCAGGTCATATTGTCGGTCGTTCAAGAGTTTGGAGCTTTCCAGATATGGAACGAAGTTGATGTTGATTGCTTTCTCCATTACGTTAGCAATGCAATGGGCCTTATTTCCTTTTTTGAAATTGGTTGGAGTTGTCTTCCAGCTAGAAGGAAACATCATGTTTTTATGAAAGGGTAAACAATGTATATATGGTTCTCGATGGTTCCCTTGTTGTTTGAAATTAAAATTTTCTGCAAGCATTTCAGCAAAAATGTTGGCTATCTCGTGGCGTTTTCTTGTAGTTTTGTAGTCAGTGTGCCATCATCTTTGATTAGGGGAGGGAAATTTCTTCCAATTGCCTTGGCGAAGGTTCAAACTGAACAAGAATCATTTGGACATTCGATAAGCTTTGATATGATCTTGGCGTTTTATACCCGCTAAACCAAAAAAATAAACCTAATTTTGAATATTTGGACATTTGCGCAATTTCAGTTCCTACCACGGGCCACCTAGATGTGTCACTTGGACCACAGGATGATACTACGTCGACACGGAGCTTATAGTCATAAGAACAAATGAAAATTAACTATTTTTCACGAAATATGGAACAAAAACTAATTGAAACTGTGTCTCAATATCACATTTTATTAGAAATGTTTCAGTGACTTGTGAAGAACTGACTTTTTCGATTCAAATTATAATGACGATTCGTCTTAAGATCGGTATCATAAATTATAGTTGATCAGCGAGCACTATAATTGGATAGAATCAGCCATTACGTGATGAAAATCCATTCTAAACTTAAATAAAATAACTATTGAAAGTTCGATTTTAACTAATTTAAAAAATAAATGTGATTATAGTTTCGCTAACACAAAGCGGTACTTTGTATAATTGTTTGAAGAAGCTACTGTGTTAGCGAAACTATAGTCACTAGTGAAAATCGAACTTTTAATAGTTATTTCATTTTAAGCACGATAATTGTAATTGAGTATTAGAAGAAACGCTCAACGTGTTTGTGCAAATCAGTATTGGACTGTTAGAAGACACAGAATTTCCAGTTGAAACATCACTGAGAAACCTGGCTCGAATTTTAAAAGTGGAACCTTGAACCAACGAAACTGCTTAAACGTTAATTTAGTATTCAAATACAAATGTTAGTTTTTCAAGCTTACCCTGTTTTGCAAACACATTCACGCTGTTGACCTTGAACTTTTGAATCGAAATATATATTCTCCACCTTCTTCTCTAATGCACGAAATAAAATAGTTGATTTAATGATATATTTTAATATAATAAATTGTTATCAAACTTTCTGAAGAATAAGACTCAAATTTAAAGAAACACTTGTAAAATGTAATTTCAAATAATTAAAATTGTTTCACCACACTTTGGCATTCTCAAAGCTTGAAGTTATCAACTAGAGCTAAATGTAAAATTATGTCCTTAAATATTACTGAATGTGGTACAAATTTAGAGATGAGCGTATTCGGCTGGGAGTTTAAAAAATTATTGACGAATGGTGAATTATAGGTATCGATTTGGACATTCAATAACGTTACTATTGTTTTTCAAATGTTTCTAAATTTCTGTTGATTCAAGAATATTGAATTTGTGTTCTTTTTCCTGGATATGTAAAATATCTTATTAAGAGTGAAATTGTGATTATCTTCCTAATTTACCACAGATTAATAATTGTAAACATTCAAAGTTCAAAGAACAATGTTATGGGAACATGTATCAATGACCAAATGAATATCTATAATTCACCACTCGTCGAAAATTTTGGTAATAACATCCCTAAATTTTTACCACATTCAAATTGATTTCTAATATTTAAGGACATAATTTTACATTTAGCTTTAGTTGATAATTCCAAACTTTGAGAAAGCCACAATGTGGTGAGATAATTGGTCAGTATTAATTACTTGAAATTGTTACTTTTTGTAAATTTCAGTTATATTCTCCAACTTCAGAAAGTTTAAAATGATTTTACACTACGTAAACGCCGAAACCATAGATATATAAATCGTTATTATTACGTTTCCGAATCCAGAACTGGAACAAATTGTTTTAAACGTAGGATCAGGTATTATGAAGACGTACATTGGAATTATTTAGTTAGTTAGTGAACAATATCATCATGAAGATATTCTGGCGGTTCTAATATTGCCAACGCTTCTCATGACTTGTAGGCCGAGATTCTAATCGAAATTCAACGTATTGTTGCGATGATTTTGCAAAGTTGAAGATATTGAGGTCGATCATAAAATATATGTTGATTTGAGATGGAAAGCAGCTCAAACTTTCTGACAATTTTAATGTTACCATATTTGTGGATGATTCTATGAAGCAATTATAGGATTTCATCACGGTATAGTACCTACTTAGTGTCATGTCATACTCGTTCCTTCAGAATTGTAGGAGATTTTCCCTTCAATATTCTGCAAGCAGCATTCCAATTCGTCACATTCTTGTCTCAGTCCAGTATTTACTACAATCGAAAGCATCTTAATTGGTTTGGTGTTAGTCAAAGTCGGTCGACTTTGTTTTCAATAACAGTAATCCATCTATGTTTATATTGATTCTTAGATACAGGCTTAAATTGATTCAATTGCTTTCTATTAGTCATTAAATGTTCATGTGTTTGTATTCACTGTCTTCGAATGTGAATCGTTATTATTATGAATATTAGATTGTTACATCGGTATTTGAGTACGTTTCGGTTGCCATAGCTGAAAGAGTTGATCAACCAGATGTTTTTGTGTTTCATCTTGTTAAATTAATGCGGTAATAGTAATTAATCTGTATTTACTATCTACCAATCTTGTTATTATTTCATAAAGCTAACTAAAGTAATTAGGCTTTTATTCATTATTCTCTGTTAATTATATCATTGATTAGAGTATATACAATACTTTATTTCGATTAACCCAAAATAGGACTGAAAGTGGACAAACTACCATGATGATTTCATAAAATCCTCAATTAACGAAGGTAACTGTGCTTTTATTGATTATTCTCTTTTAATTATTTCATTAATTTGAATATATACAGTACTTCCATCAAGATTCCATGAAACCCTCAATTAACGAAATAATTGAACTTTTATTGATTATTCTCTCTTAATTATTTCATTGATTTGAATATATACAGATACTTTATTCCAATTAGCCTAAAATCACACTGCAAATTTCCATATTGATTCCATAAAACCCTCAATTAACGAATTAATTAGGCTTTTATTGATCATTCTCTCTTAATTATTTCATTGCTTTGAATATATACAGTACTTTATTTCGCCTAAAATCGGACTGAAACTGGACAAACATCCATCTAGATTCCATAAAACCCTCAATTAACGGATTAATTGGGATTTTAGTGATCATTCTCTCTTAATTATTTCATTGATTTGAGTATATACAGTACTTTATTTCGATCAGCCTAAAATCGGACTGAAACTGGACAAACTTCCATCCAGATTCGATAAAACCCTCAATTAACGAATTAATTGGTCTTTTATTGATCATTCTCTTTTGATTATTTCATTGATTTGAATATATACAGTACTTTATTCCAATTAGCCTAAAACCGGACTGAACCTGGACAAACTTCCATCTAGATTCCATAAACCCCTCAATTATTGAAATAATTGTGCTTTTATTGATTAATCTCTCTTAATTATTCCAATGATTTGAATATATACAGTACTTTACTTCGATTAGCCCAAAATCGAACTAAAACTGGACAAACTTTCATGACTCAGTAACTAAAGTAATTGGGCTTTTATTCATTATTCTCTTTCAATTTCTCCATTAATTGAAGTATATTATGTAGTTGGTACTTTATTTCGATTAGCCCCAAATCGGACTGAAAATGGACAAACTTCTATCTAGACTTCATAAAACCCTCAATTAACGAAAGTAATTGGGCTTTTATTGATTATTCTCTCCTAATTCCTTCATTAATTGAAGTATATACAGTATTTTATCTTAATTAGTCTTAAATCGGACTAAATCTGAACAAACTTTTATTGAAATTATCATCAAATAACGAGATGATGAACTAAGTGAATAAATGCTTTCAAAGTAAGCTAAAAGCCAAATTTGTTCTTCATTCTTCACAGACGCATACACAACACACTCGAATTTAGATTTTCCACACCAACGCCAAATTTAACCTAGCCAGAATTACACTTTCGAGCCTTGAACGTTAAAAATAAGTATTCTATCGTAAATGGTCAAAGCCTTAATAAGATCGTCAAGTTCCAGCATGTGACATATCTCAAAACGTTTTAAGATTTTGGTAATTTGCAGTGTGATCGAAGACGAGTTTCGAAGAAAGGTGTTAAGTAAAGTGGGTGCTACGCTTGTTAAAGTGGTCTAGTGATGTTAATTCATTTAAATCCGATGCCACTGTTGAAATAAGAACAATGTAGTAGTAGAGAGATAACCTACATCTTTTCGGGCCAGGTTAGAATCGGGCCGCGCTGACTTCGTACTCTATTCGGTTATGCTAATGGACCTCCACATGGCTGCATTTGACTTAACAGACAGTGCTTACTTAGCCACCGACAGATTGACTTGAATTCGCCGTACCGGAGAAAGTATATAGCGTTCATTCTCGCTTTCGACATATTTGCTTTCGTCTGTGTTTATCAGCGTGAACGCTATTTGCGATAAAGTGTTTTAGTTGCTCTGTTCTGGTCTGGTCTGGGCTTCTTCGGCATGGTTTTCACGTATCAGGTGAGATGTTTCCATTAGTTGCCTACTCCTTTCTCTTTTTATGCGAATTGTAATTTTATTAAATCCTTTCTCTGATATTTCAACGTATTTTTCACTTTCGCCGGGTCCGAGCGTGCATTAACAATCAACAATTATTATTTTCTGTTTGTGACATTTCCAAATAATTTCGGGTGAAAACAAAGTATGTCTGCTCCATCTATTCATTAAACTAGTATTCTATTAATAGAAATCGAAATTAGTTGTGTCATTCATAAATTTGGGCACTAGACAAGTGTAAAGTGTGAAACTAATTTCAATCCAACTTCTTTTATTTTGATTAATTCGGTCTAATTTTATTATTATCTACTTGAAAAAATAATGTCGTTCAAATTATTTCAAGTTTGGTAATTACAAAATTAAAGTATAATTATTATAATTACAAATTTAGGTGATGAATTTCATAGAAATAATTCTTGAAATGTGGAAAAATCACATCAATTTACCTGATTTTCCTCTCCATGTATACCTACATATCGATAATTATATTGAAATTATAATATTCGATGGATGAATCCGTTATTTGGACAGTTTATCAATCAACATAACAAGAATACGAATTTTTCACTTTATTGGAACAAATCACAAAATAGTGTTTAATTGCTGTAGGTGTTATTTTTTTAAATTGAGTGTAATACATCAGGGTTGCCTTGATTCAATTCATGTTTCTCATCAGCGTTGTCTACATATTGAATTGCAAGGTAAGCTATATTTATTTTCAAGAAAAAATGTTGCTAACTTCGGAAAATACCTGCACTCTGAAAAATGTCATGAAATAATTTCTGAAAATTCACCTTGTTCATAGTGAAATACCATGAACGCATTTCGCGTTAACCAATAGAACCAAATATTTTTCAGTTATAAAATTATGAAATTAAATAGAGTAAATCAATTTGAACGTAGTCTGAGTAAGCTAATGAATTTTTGCTAATTCTAGTTTACCAAATGACAAAATATACATGATAACATCCTTGAACTTGATATAATTATTAAATAAAAACTCCATCATAAATCACAATTTAATTGTTGTTTTGAAAATATATCTTGAGATTAAGACATAAGTCTTTCTCCATTTTATGAACAATCACGCTTATCATTCAGCGAGAAAAATATGTAAAGGAGCTTATCTCCAGACAAAATAAAGAATTTTTAAATAAATATATATTTGAATTTTTATTGTTTGAGTCCACATTTTTAAAAATTAATTTGATCGTATACTCCATTTGAATATTTTCCAACATACGAAACTAATTGGTTGATCATAATGTTGTTCGTTATCAATACGCGGAATCTAGTTGGTTCTAAGCCTTGCATCCTAGGTACCAGGGACGCCGGAAGTTCTTTTTGATGGGAGGGGATCATCGGATGTGTGAACATATTACATATTTATGTCTCTATATATAGCATTGGGGATAGGGTGGAGTGCGTTACCATATTCAGATATTAACAATAAAAAATAAGCATATCATAGGTAATAGGTATCTGTCTATATCTAATGTCCTAATTACCTTTCGGTAATATGTATGGAGTACTGTTCATATGTTTGGAGTTCGGTTCCCAAATATAAGCTGAAGCTCTTGGATTATACCCTGATGAGAGATATTCATCTGATTGATTACGTTACACTTACGAATTCATTTCCCTCTCTAGAACATCGAAGAAATGTGGGCGATATCTCCCTTTTCTATAGATATTTCCATGGTCGCTGTTCATCAGAAATCTGTCTGTTGTTCTACCACGAGATATTCCAGATTGGCGGACTAGATGAGCTCAAGCTAGTCACCCCTTCATTGTCAAGCTTGAGAACTGCCCAACTTCTCAATACCAGACTTCATTTTTCTATCGAACGGTGAAGTTGTGGAACTCTTTGCCTAGTGAGGTCTTTCCCAATAAACCAAACCTTCAAGAAAAATTCGAATGCCTATCTCCTCTCGTAACATTCCACCGCTGGCTCACACGATGTTCTTCGAACATTATAGGTTTTCCTCTCGATTAGTCAAAGTATAGAAGAAGAAAGTATGTTCATATATATAAAAACATTTCTTAGTAAAAAGTTGTGCTAAACTATACTTCAAGTTAAAAAAATATTCTTTGATTCATAAAATAAAATGTCTCCTTCTCATTGACTTGGAACTAACAAAAAATAAACCCGATATTTAAACCTAAATATTGCCAAAAAAATTTCTCATCTTGGAAGTCCTACCCAAAAATTCTTTCACTACGTCTTCTAATTCTATTTAGTTTATTATATCAGAGTGTATCAAAAGAATCAGAATATGTGTGAGGCGACGTTGGGTAATGACAAATATGTTCTTAGTTTACTCAGGGCACTGAAAGATATTTCGCAAGAAGTGGATGTAGCAGGAACTATCATTAAGAGTTTTTTAATTTGTTAATATACTCCGACAAGGAAGGAGCTGCTCAGATTGTTTGTTGGGCTTCGCTCCCTCTAACCCGTATTTCCGACGTCCCTGCTAGGTAGCTAGGTTATATTATCTAAACATACTTCTATCCTGATCCTGTATTTTGGGTATCAATAGCTAAGATCATTAATCGCGTACCTATAGAATTGATATTTGCAAATATGATGGGATGTGGATGAGTTTGCTCTTTTCCTAAGCAATCATACATAATTGAATGTGCAAAATCGTAGCAACTACTTACTAAAAATTGTGTAAGATTGTTTGCATTGATATTAGAATGTATTAAGATGGTTGATATATTTGTTCAATAGATAACGTTTTATCAATTATTCAGTTCAATACTTATATATTTATTTACCTAATAAATTATAATAATATTTTACCAGTCATTTTTTGAAATTGTTGGTTAAGCAAACAAAATGGGAGTCATGTTTCCTTATGGTGGTACATTTAATAATTCCTTCTAACAATGTAATTAACTGTCATCCAAAGATCACTAGCTTCCAACACCTGTAGGAACGAAAATATATTGCAAATGAATAAAAACCGATAAAGATGTCAAATTATATTATATATCTTTGCGTTGAAAGTTCATTCGAATTGACAACATGTTTGTTTTACCAGCGTCTGTACTGGGACCTTTATTGTATTATCATATATACGGATGAATTACCTACTGTTACTACTGTTAATTCCTTTTGTTAGCACAATTTTTCGCTTTCAGGTACTTGTGCGAGTTAAATGCCCGCGAAAACACCTAACATCCGTAGGAGCACAAAATATATCGCACATGATTTAGACCCAGCTCAATGCGTGGAATTGCGTGGAATGATACTCTTTGTCATTGAAACTTCATTTGAATTGACAACGTATATGTTTTATAACTCTTGTTTTATACTTAGGCTCAGTGGGGCAATTTCTTGGAAGTCAAACTTCATTTTACGTCCATACCACCTAGATATCTAGTCTCCAACATGACATAGGACTGAGATGTAACAGTACTTAAAGCCTCCTTCCCAGTATTTAAGCAGTGGCTAATATATTTTCCATCTCATAGCACAAAAATATGTTACTTACCTATTCAAATTTGATGTTATGCTCTTTCAACTATTATAAGGTATTTAGAACTTTTACACTACTTTGCTATGTTATGAAGTATTCATTATGAAACAGGACAGGCTACTCAAATTTGGAAGCAATATCTCTACAAACCATTTATGAAAGTTCTCTTGGTTCATTGATCTTGATTGCAAGTTTTTGCAATCTTCTCGATTGCCAGCGAGCAAGACTATATATCTGACATAAAATTATTATTTCATACCATCACAAAATTTGAGCCCTTGAGGCCGCGCTTATCCAAGTCCTGTCACGAGCAGACCATAGTCCCATTTTGGAATGTCCAAGGTAGCGATTTGCTACCAATACTAACAGCACCCTCTCATGGGATTATCATGTAAGGTCCATTTCGAAAACTGCTTCACAAAAACTTGGTTTTCTATACGGTGCCAAGAGCTGTTCTACATCCCAGCAGCTCCTCATAATCTACAAAGCACAGTTTCACTGTCCTGGAGTACTGTTCACTTGTTTGGAGTTCGGCTCCCAAACATACGTTTTTCCCTATGGCTATAACCTCCAAACCTTTAAGAAAAATTCTAATGCTTATCTCTCCTCCCAACATTCCACCGCTGGCTCACACAATCTTCCATGAACATTATGGCTCAAAACGAATGTTTCCCCAAAAATTTTAAGTAAAACATTTTACACCGATTACAATACTTCCCGTATACTACTTATAGTGAAGGGAGTAAAACTATTCTATTGACAAGTTTGTGAAATCAACTGAGGAAGTATACCACAAAGCTGAAACAGGGGAAACAGATCATTACATTACCTATATAAGTGCAGGTGAATGATTTCGTCAAGATTTTAAACTATCCATGACTTCGTACTTATCGTGATTTTGATATTGGAAATCGAAAAAATCCCAAACTGATGATGACTTCTATCAAATAATCCATACGATCTTAATTCTATGAACTTGGTTGAGATAAAACTTCCAGTAATAACAACAATCAGAATATTCAGGACAAGACTTATTAGTTTATAAAAATTTATAACATTCATTTGAAGGTCAATGAACTCATGCGTTGGGTTTTTCAAAACACATTAGAATGGAAACATTCAGCAACTCCTTTATTTAAACAAATGCATTGAAGTTTCTGACAGATTATGAGTGTTGATAATTCCACTGGATTCGTTTGGCTTATTCTTAATACTGGTTCCAAACACCTATGTGATTTTCTGCAGAACCCTGTACCTATATTAATAAAGTAAACTGTCTACCAAACTTCCTAAATACAGTTAATTCGTTTCGCAAATTTGATGTATATTGCAATCCGCACTTACAGCAATTTCCTGTATATTAATCAAGATCATCGTAATGAATTAGACTCAACGCCCAGCTTGTTACATATTTGATCATCCGACGGAAAGAGACATTGTGAGACAGGAGTAACCTAATCCAAAATAACCGTAACACAAAGCTTTCATAAAACATTCTCTATTTTCAGAAATATTTTGTGACCTATTCAGAACCACATCTGTTTGATTTACTCCATGAAACTCTGAACTGTCACCAAATGAGTTGTCGTTGGAGTGAATTTTTAGTTTATTGAATTATATCCATCATCCATAATTTATTTAATAGTTTTACAAATCGGTCATATAATCGCAAAATCGAGATTTTCTCTCTTAAAATACAGCGATGAACCTTACTTAGAGAGAGAAGCTATAGAAATGTATATAGACATTATGTCTTGAATTTTGATATCTGGGTTATGAAGACGTCTGGTGTTTGAAACTGACAGCAGGTGCTATCGCATTCTGCGTACAGTACGAGCTTAGGACAACTGATATTGTAATCCTTGGTCTTTTTAAATAGATTCCCCTGCACGAAGCTGATCCCATTTTGGGCCCATCTGTAAACCATACTAGCTCACCTGGTGCCCTCAGTCTCCTCTACCGAAGATGAGGATTTTGTAAGAAATAAGACAGAACGCTAGAATCAAGCCTCAAACCCCAGTTGCAATATCTTCTTCATGTTTATTATTTATTTCTTTGAGGTTATCGGAACAACGAACAAAACTTCGATTAAATTCATTTCTTAGTACGTCTTCAGGAATAATTAATTATCTGAACTCTTCAATCTAGGTATCATATTCTAAGACGTGTTGGTATATAATTTGGGAATAATTGTAGTATAGGTCTCTCCAGATCGATGAATGACACCACAGCTAAATAGCTCCAGACAGGTGTGAAGCCGAAAAATCTGTCTAGATCTATTTAGCTGCGGTGTCACGAATTGAACTAGAGAGACATATACTTATGATTGTGGATTAGATCAATTTGTAACAAGTAATTGTTCAATTATTAACTTTCTCAAATAATTACTTATGGAGTTATATTCATATTCTATAATTTAATTTTTTGTTTTCCAGAAATCTTCCTAATTAAGAAAGAACAATATTTGCACAATGTCTACCGGCGAAAACAAATTTTCTAACGGCAAAATTGTCGAAGAGAAGCTAAGCAACAATAATGGGCCTAAAAATGGAAACACAGTGTTGCCAGAAGAAATACCGGAAGAACACAAAGCTTTAAACTCTAGCGAACAGTGTTCCAGTGATCGCGATTTCACCGATGAAAGTGATACTGAATGTGGTTTGGGACCTTGTGCTCCTAAGTGGTTGCAACAATATGCATCTAAAGAATCATTTCTCATAGTGTTTTGCCTCGCGTGGGTTCTACAGGGAATGTTTCACACTTATTTTGTGAGTGCTATAACAACCATCGAAAAACTATTCCAAATTCAATCTAAAATAACAGGTATGATAATGAGTGCTACAGAAATTGGCCAAATTGGTTCTTCACTTCTTTTAACTTATTACGGGGGTCACGGGCACAGGCCTAAGTGGATCGCCGGAGGAATGGTTCTCTTCGCTGTATCGTCGTTTACATGTTCTTTGCCCCATTTTATTTATGGCAAGCAGCTCATAAGAGCAAATGAACTTACTGGATTAACAACAGATCCAAACACATGCACTACCCTCATATCCACTCATACGGAATCCCTATTTCATCGAAGTAACTGGACTAACTATTCATCATCTTTTGACCATACTTTGTTACCCGAAAATGTACCAAATATTCTGCAAATGTGTGATGAGAATGTTATAACAGACCATCGAATTCAACCTATTGTTACGAAAGTTGTTTTGTCAATATTTTTCATCAGTTTACTGGGAGTGGGAATGGGACAAACTGCTGTCTACACTTTGGGGATACCTTACATTGACGACAACGTGGCTAGCAAGGAGTCTCCGTTGTATTTTGGTAAGTTTCAGTTACATTATATTTCAATTACTGACTTGTTTGATTCTCCACTCAAAACTATTTTGCTGCCAGCTAACATCTTGGTTATTCAGTAACATGAAGAATCTAGGCTTTGAGAGAAAGATATCTTGATAGGTCTTTTGGCAATATTAGTAATCGGTGCAAATTTCAGCAATGTTCAGGGAATTTCGGAATTTTTTTGAGAATTTTAACAATTTTGTGGTAATCTCTTTACAATTTTCATCGAGGTTTTGGTTTCTTAGCTTTTCCGTCTATTTCTTGTCGAGAAATTAAATAAGCTAATTTTTTGGTTTGTCTTAGGTCATTTAGTATGTAATTTAAATATCCTATTGGATCAATTCTGGAAATTAGTTGTTTAATACTCAAATTTATTACTGTGGGCTGGATTGAGGTCATAGATCTGGCAAATTCCATCACAATGCCCAAAAATTCAAAAATATTCTGGAAAAAATTCCTAAATTCCATAAATGTACACAATTTCCAAAAAATTCCAAAGAAATATAGAATTACAAAAATTCCATCATCAGGTACTCACTAAATTTCCAGAACGGTCTCCCCTCGTGTAAACAGATTATATTATAGCAAAATGTATTGTTGAAAATAAATTTAGTCCATTTTTGTTGCTAACAACGTTATTAATCCAATATACCAAATGACATTAGGTCAAATTAATATTGAACAAACTACCTAGCATAAACGATCAGATTATTATATACAAAATAGCCCAAGACTGTCTGCTGGCATTATCTCAACAGGATATTTATTCAAGATATAAAAATCAACCGCACAACTAGGTAGGTGATTTAAATATGGAAATGCTTAATACATAAAACTCCATAAAATATGCTCGGAATAGGATGATGACTTGTTCATAACATTTATTATTTATTATTTATCTAACACATTGCACATAGGCAAATACAAAATTTAGTAAGAATATACCACGTGTCCTGGCGTACATATTAAAGTAAGACCATCTTCTTTCGGGATTCTCTATAAGATAAAAATTTGGTCACGGGTCATGTAATATGATACGTTGTTTAGCAAGCCTTGAACTTAATGAGATTACGGGAAACTGGTTAGCAGAATAATCTTAAATTAAATATATTCAAAAAAATCATAATAATATTTAGGGAAGTAAATACAAGATTAGTTTTCTGAAATACTTAATCAATTTTACATTAATTCAAGAAAATTTGACTCGATAATATATTATATCTAGAAAGCTAGCAGAGCAAGATGAGCAGAAATTAAAAAATTTATGATCTAGTTACGAGCTATTTAAATGCTGTATTCCGAAATTTTGTGTTCCCTTTTTGCAAAAAATGGAACATGTTCTGCTAGCTTAACAAAAAATGCGCAGAACAAGATGGGCAGGTCTATATTTTTTGTAATTTTCTGCTTGCCTAAGGAAACATGTTCTGTGATTAGGTCTCTCTAGTCTAGTCTAGTCGATCAGTAATAGTTCCAGACATCTGTCAGATACCACTTTTCCTAAGTTAGCTCATTCTCGAAAATATAAAAACAAACTTCTCACAAGAACAAAGAACGAAAATCGTTCTAAGGCCCATGTCTCGAGCACTATGTTGACAAATCGCTTCTGTTAGTTTATGTGTTTGAAATTCATTACTAATATAATAGAACCATTCATGTTTTGAAACCTGATAAAAATTTTTCAATATGCAATAAGCAATTATTCACAAATAAATAATAAATATAGTAGCAGAATCTTTGGCGATACAATAATTCGTGAGCCAGTAGTTTATGAATTTTATCTCTCGAGCATATTTCTTAATAAGAAAGGTTAGATCAAGGATATTACAATATGACACATATAGAAGCCGATATCTATTGTTCCCAATTAAAATCAGACTCGGTGAAGGCCTAAAGTCCTCTATTAAAATTAAACTGTAGAATAATTGCTCAAATAAACTATTAATAAATGAGATTACAATACGTAAGAGTATTTCTAGACACTAATATTGTCCAAATATTTTCAAGTAATGGTTCCTTGCTGGAGCATTTCTCATAATCAATCACAATTTATGTAACCCTGAGCTTTAGAATTACCTTGAGAGGACGTTGATATGAAATTGTTCAGCTAGCTGCTAGACCAAACTGCTGTTGATCGTATTAAATAGTATGTCTTGGTATGATCACTGAGCCGTGGTTGACGAAAATGAACCCCGCCTTCCCTATCATAAGTCAAAGAAGAACCCAAGACGAGCGGGTAAATGGAAATATGAAATAGCCTATTGCTTACCTGAACCCTAAATTGTATCCCAAGTAGTACTCGTAAAAGTTACTATAGAAAAGACGTTATCAGGTACTTACTGATTCGAACCAAAAACGGTAAATCTGTAGGTTTCTCCCACCCTGACACTTTGGTATGTCGATTATAGTTTCCAAATTCACCGCTATCGTTATTATTTTTTGGTTACCAGAAGAAGATCCCTGTTATTATAGGTGCAAGTTTTTTGACTTCAACATTTCTAATAATCTGTGAAGATATGGCAAAGGGATCGACATAAAATAACCCATGATTGCCAGGTTCTATAGAGGTTGTGATTGGTGGTGGTGTGGTAAGCTACAAATTATACCATCGTAGGTTTTATCGGTTTATTGGAAAATATTTCCACATATAGATAACGGTTCATAACTAAGAACAAATTCATAACTGGTTAATCATGATTTATGATATCTTAACTTGTAATAATTAATTCTAATTCTAATTGATTATGATAACTATATCCCAATCTATAAATACTTCTCCTTCCTGAAGATTACATAGTTGATGTGGATACGTCATTTCATAACATTCATTAATATCGATGTTGGCATGGATGATGTATCAACAATAAGGCAACCTTTCTTATGTTGCATTCTTACACATATGGTCCACTTTGTATGTTATATCAACCTCATTATATAACTTGTTGATATAACATGTAAACAATTAAACAAATAGAGTATTGTTCAGAATTTATTGAAGATATACCCTTATTATTCCATTGTATTAGGAAGTAGTAATAGTTAATATACATTTTTGAGACATTAAATTGAATTCAAAATATCCTAATCGTTTTTTATGGTCCAGCTGCTTGATTGCATGAATTGGAATAGTTAGTTCGCGGTATTCCGGCCTTGGGCCTATTGGGCGTAAAAATCCTCTACTTATCGATCGAAACTGTCACATATTAATAATATATAGCTGCCTAGAAACGGAACATCTCCCCCTCCTGTATTTGATTTATTCAAGCTAGAAAAAACAAATTCATAACAAAAACATTCTCATTGGTCGCCTACTACACTTTACTAAATGGAACTCCATCATGATATCTAATGATACTTCAGTTACTAAGTTTAGGCTGTATTCTATTAACTAACTTGGCTTGGAAAGCGAAGAAAATCCTGATTTTGATTAGTACAAAATTTATGAAAACTGTTATACGTTAGATGAGAATCACACTTCAATGATTTGAAAATCAAGAAGCCAATATTGTATCTTTACATGTTTTACAGAGTGAATAAACAGCGAAGATGTAAAGATTGTAAAGTGTGCGTATCTACATTGACGTTAAAAACATTTATCGTCTATAAATATCGGTATATCGAGAGCTATATATAATTATTTGTATCAAAAATTGAAATTGTTGAAATGGTTTACATTCTTTCATCTGGATATAATCGAACTGTAAGGAATAAGCACATCTATTGCCTCGCGCTATGCGTCTCTTTTGTCTTTGTATGTATCAAATAAAGTTGCTTCTTGTATAACTATTCAATATAAGCAGCGTCTCATTAGTTAATTTAGAAACGAAAATCATTCTATTATCCATGTCTTCAAGTATTATATTGAAAAATCGCTAGATCGATGAATATTGTCTAAAAATAAACAATAACTCCTATTACCAAAACTTCTGAAAAACTGATGAAATCTCATCAAATTTCTAACAGTTGACACTAAAATTGGCCAATGATCAACCCTTGTAGAAATCAAACTAGAAATGATTGGGTTCAAATAATTGGGTACATTAGGATGAGAATGCAAATGGCCCTTTACCTGATAAGCATATGGACAGACGAAAAGGGTCTAACCTTGATCACCACAAATCTACCTTTGCAGCTTTTACCCTAAGGAAGAAACTAGAAGGATTAGGTCTTCAGGAGAAGTTAAATGTCTCGGAGTAATTCTTGATTGAAAACTAACATGGAGTCAAAAGTTGGTGAAAGTCAAGAACAAGACCGTGGCAACATCAATGCTAGACAAACGCGCACACGGAAAGACATGGTGGCTAAGTCCTGAAATGTCGTGTTGGACATACTACATTGTGGTGAAACTCATGAGGAAACGCATCTTTGGGTATGGTGGAAAAAGATGAACCAGAAATAGCTGCGGCTGAATCCAACATGGTACAAAGGCTTGACTGTCTCAGTATAACGGGGGCTATGAAATCAACACCAACAACAGCTCTGGAAGTACAATTATTGAACCTACCCCAATTGACATTACGATCATGGGGGAGGCAAGAATGGAACTCCTGAGACTACAAAACACGAGTAGAAGATCGGGCATTAATAGAATCAGAGAAATTGGAGAGGTAACATTCTTGAAATGAGATTAATGGATCACAATATTCCCAAATACTCCTTCAACACTAACTGCGAAGTAATTATACAAGGTCGAATGGAGTAGCTATACGACAACATCGGTGGCAAACCTGGCGGGTCCAAAACCAGGAACTGGTGCTGGAATTACAGTGAGAGAAGAAACTCTCAGCTGTCTATCTGACTGGGAATACACTTCCATGGCATCGAAGGCCTCGAAAAAACTGATGACCCAGTCAGAATGGGCTCATCAGTCTGATATATTGGCCCAGAACATATAATCGGAGTAACAAAAACCGCTGTCCGAAGATGCATACGAGACTGGGTCAAACAACAACAACGATATCTAAGGAATTATTAGAGGACCGTGGAAAAACAGAACTAAATAACCAATCAACATGAGTAGGAACAATAATAGGTCTCCTCACAGGCCACAGGTTTCAATGGAGGCCTTTCCTGCAGACAATGCGGCAAGGGTACATAAACAGCCAAGTCCTTACTTTCAGAATACAAAGCATTAGATCGATCAACCTAGGCTATCCCCCGAAGAGTACAAGAGCCAGTACAGAGGACTAAAATTGGGAAGAGTGATGATGCAAACCATCTTACTGGGATGCACAAAAAGCTATAGTGGCTGAGGTGTGGCTGGTGAAAAGGACCAGCATCCAAGACAAATACAATATCTATTTACCCAATATCTTCTACTGCATTGAACATAGATTTTCTGAACATTAACACGCGCAGCTACTGATATTATAAGATAATTATATATAATTTGTTTACAGTACAGCTGTGATGACAAATTTTAGACCCGTTCATATTCGAAATAAAGAAAGATGCTGCAGTCTGTTCGGTTGTTCCAGTATTAACTGAAAAAAAATATATATCCTCTAATAGGTACGTGCTAGTAGTAGAAGTGGCATTCAATTTAATTCTACTTCCAAGTATATACCGGTTTGAATTTCATAGTCTAATATGAAATATTCAATTGCCTAATATTATGTAACCTTGAATATGTCGTATGAATGTTTATTTTACTATTTTACTAGATTCGAAACTTGATTCAGAATAAGTTGAAATTTTCAATAGTAAATTATCCAAATACGTATTACATAACCAGAATTATAACGAAATCATTGATCCAGTCAGTTTTTTTATACAGAATGATGGACAGTAATACAACATATTATGAATGAGTAAAAACGATCATACGTAGATAATGAAAAATACCGGATAGATTGATGAAATGCCACGTTCCATCATTAGGTTTCAAAGGTTACGTACGATTGGGAAAAGCTAAGATTATGGATTCCGTTAACTCAAAAAGTATTGAGAATTTTGATGCCAAGAACATATACCTAGCTATGTGGACAACTAAGTTGTTATTCCGAATAACTATACAACACAATTTGGATAACAGTTTTTGACGTGACAACGTCTTATAATTCGATGGAGCCGGCTGCACGCACGAGAAAACATGACTCATGCGGCGTAACCTCGCTCTGACCGGCTGTGCGTTACCTCGCTCTGAGGCGTTCCATTTGAGGCTTGAAGTGCAAGCGAGAGCGCGCTGCTATACAATGATACATTTACATGTTTTCGTCAAGTATGAAGTGCAGTGAAAAGTGAATGTGGTGTCAATTGTTTATAGCAACGATAATTGTGGCGATAAAGGTAATGATTCTTTCGATATTAAATATATGTTCAGTGATATATTGTCGAATATTCGTGCTTTCATCATTAAAATAAATAGCATCGGTCCGCTAGTGCAGCGATTGTAGGTTATGCTATAATTGACAAAACTATAACAATAAGTTAACAGAACTATTTCACGATGAGTAAAAAATCAATTGCTTTACTATTCGATCTAAATAATTATCGAGCGTAGCTATGATTTCAAAAAATTAAAACATAAATGTTAAATCTTCCACATATCATAACAACGTGTCTGAAATGACAGGTTGGACCAGCCAGCCGTCAAAGGGAACAATTTTCTCCTATATCAAACACATTGAGGGGGGCTTTTTAAAACCTAAATTGACATAATTGTATTTATGCGTACAAATAAATGTAACTTGATCAATTCAATTGTGATTTCCATTCACCTCCTTCTCTATATCCATACAAAATATCTATCAAACAAATAAAATTAAAATTTTCTTTTGAAAAATGAAACCATTCCATCAGTATTTTCTTATGACGTTGTCACGTTCAACTATCGTCAGTAAACCGACTTTACAGACAACCGATTTTTTTTAAGGAAAACTACAATGGTGAATGTTGAAATTTGATGAAGCATTAGAATATTGGAGGTTATATGCGTGAGGAACCTCACTAGTCAAAGAGTTCTACAACTTCTACGTTCTATGGGAAATGAAGTCTGGTAGTAAAACATTGGCTTAGTCTCAAGCTTGATAATCAGGGTGACCAGCCAGAGGTAGTTTAGACTGGCTACCAGGAATCGTACTTGGTGGGATAACAAATGAGATTTCCGAAGAGCACCGACCATGGAGATATCACAGAAAAACGAGAGATCGACCAACTTTCTACGATGTTCTAGAAAGGTCAATGATTCCGTAGATGTGACCACCAATCAGACGAATAGCTCTCTCCTAAATACAATTTAAGGGTTTCAGTGTTAGTTTGGGAGCTGAACTCCAAACATGTGAATAGTACTCCAAGGCAGATCGAATATGTGCGTTGTAGATTATGAGCAGTGGCTGAGGTGTAAAGTATCTCTTGGCACGGAACAGAAAACCGAGTTCCTATAAGGCAGTTTTCGCAATGGAGCATACATGATCATCCCATGAGAGGGTGCTGTTGGTGGTTGCACCGAGCTTGAATAAAGAGGTTTAGTTGTACCTGACATCATCATATTAGGAATTGTATCCTGGAGAAAATACAAGCTAGAGTTTTGGTGGCATTAAACTCTACTAGATTATCAGATTTTTATTTCATTGCAAGATATTCTTGTATTGCATCGACCTTTCTCTGTCTTGCACATCTGGCTTCATCAGACGATATACTCTAATGAGAAAGCAGTATGAAGTGTAGCATCATCTGCAAAGCTGCGGATCAGAAAGGAGGTCACTTCCAACAGATAATTGATATGAGCAGAAATAAAGTTGGTGCCAAGAAAGATCCATGAGGAATTTCTGCGTTGATATCCATTGTATCTGAGGAGACTGCGTCAATAACCACAATGAGTGATCTATCTAAGAGAAAACTCGATAGTAAACAGAAGGCCAAACTCTGAATTTATGGAATGCTGCAGCTAGAGATTCCCCATATTTCTCAATGGATGTCTGTTATAAATGTGTTACGTAGGCAAGCAGGTCTCTTGTTGATCTCTGGCGACGAAAGCTTTATTGTTGGCCGTTCACGATTTTAGAGCTATCTACATATTGGATGAGCTTAATGCGATTGCTTTCTCCATTACTTTAGAGATCACCGATAGTAGTACAATAGATCTATTATTATTAGGGAGGGTCTTCTTCCCTTTCTTGAAATTGGTTGAACTCTAGCTGTCTTCCAGCTGGAGGGAAACATACCAAGTTTGAATGAAAGGGTAAACAACCTGCAAAGAACTGGAGGTAATTCTGGAGCGCATTTCTTGAAAATAATTAGGTGGAAGTCCGTCTGGCCCCATAACCTTTTTGCTATTGAGATTCAAGTAGAGTGGGTTATAATTGTGCGCTGAGACGAAAAACATTAATCTGTTTTGTCGGATGGATTCCGCTGCACAAGAGCACGACTTGGTATCGACGTTTCGCCAACCGTTACAAGTAGTATACTCAAGGCAGGGTAGAGATATCACAAATCAGATCTAAAATCAGAACTATGCGAAAACCTTTTAACGTTTTTGGATAACTTGTTTACATTTTTTCTAATCATTCGCTCAGGGTTTCTTGATATCATTGAATAGAAAGACCTATTTATTAAGAAAACGTAAACAGTCTAAGCCGTGGAGGAAAATATGTAAAAAGTATTGTTTGGAACTCTATTGGTTTCGAACCTACAATTCCAGAAGGAATCTGATTTCTAGTCAGTTCCTTTGACCGCACGGCCACCACCGCTGATGGTAACTTAATACTCTATTCGAAGAATAAACTCTCAAATGGGATTGAAGTCCATAATTCTAAGAGTAATCACTCGCAGATAGCTAGAAAATGAATTCAAATAATGAATTGTCATTGGACTATATTTTTGAAAATGTTATTTATCAAGAAAACGTAAACAGTCTAAGCCGTGAAGGGAAATATGTAAAAAGTATTGTATGGAACTCTATTGGTTATTATTATTTGTTTTACATATAACGAATTACTAACTTGATCCATAAAACATGTTGAATTGTTATACAGTATAAACAATATTTCCATTGATTCTTAAACCAGAATAACAACGAATAACAATGTTATCTTTCAATCGGATAACGTTATTTTATTTACTGTAACGTCATTGTAACGTTTATTAACGTTCGTGTATTTATTGGGAATTACCTCATTGAAATTTAAATAATCATACAAGATACGATGACTTGCCATCGTGTATAAACTATACGAGGTAGCTGCAGTTAAAATTACTTTTTGACAGATTTCTAGATGTTATACGTCTAGTAACGTCTTGTAAATTATGTGTTAAACCGCAAATATTTTGTGGTTTCATCTTCATAATAATTCCAATATCTATATTCAAACGTTTGCACGAAGACCTTTCACCCAAAGGAAGATTTGAAAGAGTTATTATAATCACTGTGTATTACGTTTCATGCTCCATTTCCTTATTTATTTCATTAAACAAATCATTTTTTTCGAAATCTCATATTTAAGAATTGAGTTATATTCTTCCATCTTCATAATTAGATTATATTCCTCCATGCTTCATTTATTAGCAAGCAATGTGTTCTGTTGTTTTTGCTCGCCCATAAAAAGCCACATATGCCTTACCCATCAATGTCTGTTATGTTAAGATCGTGCCTAATAGATCAGTGGTCTGTCGCCAGTACAGTTATCTGCGTTAGCTTCTATTTACCAAGAGGAACTGTTTTGCTCGCAGTTACGAAAGTTATGTGAGGCGTCGCCTTATTCCAATAAGATGACTTTTGTTTTATCTCTCATTTTTGCCTGATGTCGGGTTCCAAACCCCGAGCGTCCTTATAACTCAGAGGATTGACTGGGAGAACAAGGACTCCGGACCACTTCTGTTGGGGCCTTGAACCCGTCCCTAGCTGCTCACCTTGCAGTTTCCTGCCTGTGCAATCCGGACCTATGCCATGGAGAATCTGAGTTTAAGTATCAAGGTAAACATATTTCTATCTGCACCGACAGCCGAGCGGCCCTGAGCGCGCCATTTGACAACTTCTAGGCTTTTGTTTGAGTACAGGGAGGTCCTGGTTGTATTAGCCAGAGTGAACAAACTTCAGCTAGTGTGGGTACTTGCTTACTCTGAACTGAAAGGGAATGCATTGACCTAGTGAGGGTCCCTAGGTACTTCTGACCCGACCAACCACCGGGCTTCGCGCCCTCATAGCTGCCTGATAGACAGTGACTCTTGGAATGACGCGGTGCTCGTGGTATGAGACAGGCGAAGCTCCGCATTTGCTCGCCAAAATGCTCGAAAACCCTTCGTTCTATGAGCAGAAGAGGCATAAACCTGGGGTCAGGACTTCTTACAGGCCACTGTCTTTTGCACAGTGTTCTAAACTGAATGGGCATTGATGACCCAGGTTGTAATAGATGCGAGAGGTGGACGAAACTGCCGCTCAGATCCCAGTAGAATGTCCAGCACTGGCTTAAGTTGGACTGTAACATCTAGGTAGTGCACACATGCTGCCTGAGACCGTAAGAGACATCAGTCCAACCGGTATTTTCACCTTAGACGCTGCATCAGGCCTGTTGGATTGAGTTTTGTCCCAAGGGTACACAATGAACACAATCAAGCGGTCTAACTGCACTGAACTGAATCAAGGTGATATTATATATTGCCTGCACATTGAGGGTTTCTAGGCATGTCCAGACAAGTTGTCCCTTTGGAACCTCTTGACTGTTCGACAGGATAAACAACATGGTTCAACAATCTCTCCCGCAATGTCTGTGGGTGATAGTAATATACTATATAATAATTTGATATTATATATATTAGACCCCCGCTTAGAGAGAGAAACATTTTTTTTTTCAATTTACACCCATGGAAAATGTTCCTAATACATAAAAAATAATTTCTAACACAATCCGGGCAGAAAACAAAATTTTTAAACCATGCCTCAACGACAAAAAGTGAAATTAGGTTTTTATTACATAATAAATTCATAATTCTTAATTCATAAAAGCTGCTAGACACAATTCAGCAACTTATTCATTCGAATCTTATATATATAACCCTAAACTTTGCGTGCAAAAGTACTTGTTTGTATAATAGTTCATATTTACGCCACTGCAGGCCACAGTGACAAATATTTCATACGCGGGAAGTCTTTTTAAATTTAAAAGTGTTACTAAATTACTGAAAACTTTCACTGAATAATAATTTAATTGTTAAATAATATTTCGTGATATTATATTTTCCAACTCGTCATGATATCTTCGCAATTCCATTACTTATTCTTTATTACTAAATAAAACTTTTTTTAAATATTGAAACATGTAAATTTTTTTTTATTTCAACCCATTATTGTCCAAAATGGAAAATTTTTGTAAGTGAAAGTCACTTGGCTGCAACTACCTAGGATTATCTAGAGATCCATACCTGGAAGACGTATGAACGCACTAAATTCAAATTGATACTCAATTTTTAACCATAATTTATGAATTTATTATGTAATAAAAACCTAATTTCACGTTTAGTCGTTGAGGCATGGTTCAAAAATTTGTTTTTCTGCCCGGAACATTTTCCATGGGTGTAAATTGAAGAAAAATATTTTTCTCTCTTCAAGCGGGGGTCTAATATATATATATATATATATATATATATATATATATATATGCTGTATTGGGTTGCCGGGATATACTCCGCGTTGTCGTAGATTGGTTTCGATAGAAACCGTTGATATGACGACATTCGTAAAAAAATTGAATTGTGTTGTCATGCTTACAATGAAAAAAATTAAATCTGCGTGTTTAAATCAAATGTTCAAATTGTCCTCCATTGACTATACTATCCATACAATAATACGTTCTCTCAAACTAATAAATAAAAAAACAGCAAACCATTTCCTTATGTTGCCTTCATTTTTTGTTCTTAGAAGATGTTTATCTGGTTTTAACGTTTCTTCGATCATTTCATGATTTTAATCAATCTGTTGAGTTACTACTTTGCTGATCTGTTTAAAATTTCAAAAAATATGGTGTACACATTGCAAGAACGTGTTGAGCTGGTTAGCCTTTATTACCAAAATCAAAATTATGCCCGAGCGGCTGCAAGGATATTTAACGAAAACCATCCTGAACGTAGCGTTCGCCATAAGTACGTAATGGAATTGATTTCAAAATTTGTGGAGACGGGTTCAGTAATGGATAAAAAAAGGGCACAAATTGGAATTGTTAATGATGAAGGAGCAGCTGTGGCGCGGTATTGGGACATGTCCAACTTATGCCAAACACGCAATCTGTACGACAACTTTCTGCAGCTTCCGGTATTAGCCAATCTAACTTTTCAGAATTTTACATAAGCACAAGTTCCATCCATACAAAATTAAATTAATTCAGGAATTAAATGATGATGATTGGGATCGAAGGCAAGAGTTTTGCGAAATTATGGTCGAGCGTATCATCAATAACCCAAATTTCTTGTACAACGTTTGCTTTTCTGACGAATGCACTTTTTTACTTAATGGAGAGGTTAACCGGCATAACTGTAGAATTTGGAGCGATACAAATCCTCATGTATTTCGAGAAGCTCACACTCAACGTCGGGAAAAGCTAAACGTTTGGGTAGGAATTTTGGGAGACCACCTAATTGGACCTCTGTTTATTCCTGGTTATTTAAATGGCGAAATTTATCTTGAAATGTTGGAAAATGCGATTGATCCATTAATAACTGAACAATTAGAAAACGATCCTCTACTACTTGAACAACAATAGCATTTCCAACAAGACGGAGCTCCTCTTCACTACGCCTCACCAGTTCGTCAATACCTCAACTTGCAATACCCGGTCGTTGGATTGGAAGAAGAGGTCCTATGGAGTGACCTGCCCGATCTCCTGACCTGAACCCTCTGGACTTCTTCTTGTGGGGACATCTTAAGTCCAAGATTTTTGTGACTCAGCCTGAAAATTTGGACGAACTACGCCAACGAATTGTAAATGAGCGTCGTCAAATAACTCCAATTATGCTGAACCATGTTAGAGACGGTTTTCAGTCAAGATTGTATTATTGTATGGAAGTCAATGGAGGACAATTTGAACATTTGATTTAAACACGCAGATTTAATTTTTTTCATTGTAAGCATGACAACACAATTCAATTTTATTACGAATGTGATTTTTTGAAGATTGTTTAAGTTTGTAAAAAAGGCTTAATAAAAATGAGTAGTATGTACAAACATACTACACATAACCAAAATATTCAAGGTGGCGCATTCGAGCAACAAAATTAATTTTTGGCGAAAACGGTTCATCAAATTTACGTTTTCCATACACCGTTGTAAAGAGGCTTCCAATACCTTTCAAATGACGTATCACTCAACCCCTCTCCCTATTCAATTTTGAGGGGTTGAAGCGCCCCCTATTAGGGGGTTGCTCGTTCAAGCCTCAAATATACGTCAAAAGATGTCCCCCAAACAAAATCATTCGACGTGTTTCGGGAGATTTTTCCACTCACTATGGGATAAGAAATATACGGGGTGGCTCGTCTGAGATGGAACACCCTGTATATATATACTACATTGTTTACATTCAAACCTGGTCAGGGCTGCTGCGAGCTCCGACGACATCGCAGCAGTCGCGCCAGAAAAACCTAAAAAGGTGGTTAACCGAAGCTACTCCTCCCCACCGGTCGGTAAGTAGCTTCAGGTTCCTAAATCATGTGCCCTAAGTATTCCAATTGAACCCAGAATGACTGCCTTTTGCATCCGGTCTATCAAGATCTGCGCCGAGTTCTTACAGGCCGGAACGATCTTCAAGTTTGAACGCAGCGAAGACCGAATTCCGCCCAAAACACCGATGATCAGAACCACTAATACGACCTTGTGGCCTGGGTATAGCGTGCGGAGCCCGAACAGGAGACCTTGATATTTTATCAATTTTTCCTCCTCTTTCAAGACTATGTTCTTCTCTGCCGGAGCGGAGAATTCGATGACATACATAGTCTCGATTAGTTTATCGAGGAGGACAACGTCAGGCCTATTTGCTTGTATGGACCTGACGGTCGGAAACGGGTAATTCCAGAAGATCTGGCATTTTTCGTTTCCGACAACGGACTCAATATCTCCTGGCATGTAAGGCAGCACCGGCTCTTGGTCTATTCCGTACAAGTGCCTTAGATGGTAATACAGCACCCGTAGGGCCGCATTATGGCGATGGGTGTACACCGAGGCCGGACATGCCGACAGAAGGTGCAAAAGCGTCTCAGGCGCCTTTCGACAGGCCCTGCAGTTGACATCAGGGACCTGTACACCCATCACATTGCGGCGATAGACCAAGGTGTTAATTACGCCATCTTGGCAAGCTGCGGTAAATCCCTCAGTCTCGGATGTAAGCACCTTAGGTAGCCGAAGGTCAGCCTAGTTGACAAGCCGAGCGTTTCGATGTTTCGATAGAAAACACCGTGTATCGGCTTGTCAACATGCCGCCTGAGCATCAGATCTTGCTCCGCCGCATTTATCTGGGCTTTCAGGCGAGAAGGTAGGAACTCGAGGTTGCCCTCTAGTCGGCCTTCTCGACTGATCTGAAATTCGAGACCAAGTTCTTCCGCAGCTTTTTGTGCTGCCTTAACTATAAGTGCCCCCACTCCGGCCAATTCGTGACTTTTAACAAGGCACAGGAGGGGGTCCGAGCTCCTAAGAACTTTCCAAGCTATACTCAGAACCACACTTCGATGCAAACCCTCCAGACTGAGGAGTCCCCTACCTCCCCGATGACGTGGGAGATAAATGCGGGAAACGGACGACCTAGGATGCAAACTGTGATGGATATGCATCATTTTCCGGGTGTCTTTGTCGAGTATATATATATATATATACATATATATATATATATATATATATATATATATATATATATATATATATATATATATATATATATATATATATATATATATAACTTAAGAGATATAGAATTAAATTTTCTGAATTATGAAGATAACTTAGATAATTTAACATAGGATTATAAAGATGAATAAACGTAAAAGATTGAACTATAGGCGGGATTCGAACCCACATTTCTGGATTTCTAGTCCAGGGTGTTTACCAATTACACCACTTCGGTCCTGTTAGATTTTTATATTTTTGTAAATATAAACCTCTGAAAGGATAGTAGATCATTGATGAACACAATGCGATTCGATGCCCTACCATAGATCAACTATTCACGCACATTCATCTGAAGTTCAGTCGTTTTTTGAAGTAAGGATTGTAGGTTAGTACTGCTATGGTTGGCAGTTACTTGACAGTTCTTATTCAAATGACAGCATCCCGGTTCTTATATATTTCAATAGAACTGACTGAGAATTGTTCTGGTTAATTATAAACAAGTTTAAAGTTTCTTTGCCTAATTGGCCACTATCGTGTATGTAACTTAAGAGATATAGAATTAAATTTTCTGAATTATGAAGATAACTTAGATAATTTAACATAGGATTATAAAGATGAATAAACGTAAAAGATTGAACCATAGGCGGGATTCGAACCCACATTTCTGAACCCGCCTATGGTTCAATCTTTTACGTTTATTCATCTTTATAATCCTATGTTAAATTATCTAAGTTATCTTCATAATTCAGAAAATTTAATTCTATATCTCTTAAGTTACATACACGATAGTGGCCAATTAGGCAAAGAAACTTTAAACTTGTTTATAATTAACCAGAACAATTCTCAGTCAGTTCTATTGAAATATATAAGAACCGGGATGCTGTCATTTGAATAAGAACTGTCAAGTAACTGCCAACCATAGCAGTACTAACCTACAATCCTTACTTCAAAAAACGACTGAACTTCAGATGAATGTGCGTGAATAGTTGATCTATGGTAGGGCATCGAATCGCATTGTGTTCATCAATGATCTACTATCCTTTCAGAGGTTTATATTTACAAAAATATAAAAATCTAACAGGACCGAAGTGGTGTAATTGGTAAACACCCTGGACTAGAAATCCAGAAATGTGGGTTCGAATCCCGCCTATGGTTCAATCTTTTACGTTTATTCATCTTTATAATCCTATGTTAAATTATCTAAGTTATCTTCATAATTCAGAAAATTTAATTCTATATCTCTTAAGTTACATACACGATAGTGGCCAATTAGGCAAAGAAACTTTAAACTTGTTTATATATATATATATATATATATATATATATATATATATATATATATATATATATATATATATATATATATGTTTCTTCTTAGGTTCTCGCGGACGTAATGTGTAGAACTGGATTCTCGGGTATTGATCCGCGTTGTGTGGTTTCGGTCCTCAGAAGGACCAATTTCACGACGTTTCGGCAAAGTCGCATTTGCCATCTTCAGGTGATTCGACCGTAGAGTCTGGAAAATCTAGGCGAACTGACGCTTACTTGGAGGGACAGGTATTTATATCCCCCGTTATGTTTGACCTTTGGACTTTCGAACTATTTCACGCTTGGTTGATTTCTACGTGTTTGGCTCCGAGTGACACGTTTGGATGACGTCATTGCGACGCTGGAATCAGCCGGAAAGTTTCCGTGACCTGTTGCACGTGCACTGGATATCACGTTCTCTCTTGTTTTTGGTTTTATCTTCCGACTTTCTAAAGCGGGTTTCCATGTTGCTGGTAATCTTAGTCCGTCATCTCGTTTGTTAAGACTATGTGGACGTTTCTCGATCTCTATTGCCTCCCTGGTTATTCTGGTGTAGAAGTGTTCAATGTTGGCTAGAGTCTTTGTGCCGCTAAAGTTGATCATATGGCCAGTACTTCTTACATGTTCAGCTAGTGAAGACGTGGTTTCGTTTTTCGACACAGCGTTTGCATGTTCAGTCTTTCGCACATCAATGCGTCTGTTGGTCTGCCCGATGTATGTCTTTTCACAATTACCACATGGCACCTCGTACACTCCTTGGCATTCTAGAGGAATTCTGTCTTTTGGATTCCGAAGAACATTTTTGATTTTCCTATCTGTTGTGAAGGTTGTTTTGATATCATGACGGCTCAGTATTTTGCAGATTTTGTCAGTTGTGCCTTTTATGTAAGGTAGAAAAGCGTTTCCCACTGGTTGATCTTCATTGTTGACATCCTTTTCATTTTTGCGTTGAGAGTTATGAATCTGTTTTCTTGAATAGCCATTCATCCTAAGGGCTGTTCGGATGGTTTCCATTTCTCCATCGAAGTTCTCCGCATCAGCGAGACGTTTTGACCTTGTCATGAGGGTATTTACGACTGATTGTAGCTGGGATGGATGGTGATGCGAGTTACTATTCAAATATCGGTTCGTGTGGGTCTTTTTTCTGAATACTGTATGTCCCAAACTGCCGTCAGTTTTCTTTGTTACCAAAACATCTAGAAATGGTAATTGGTTGTTCTCTTCGGCTTCTATTGTGAATTTTATCCGATCATGGATTCCATTCAGGTGATCGAGAAACCCTCTTAGTTGTCCTTCTCCATGTGGCCAAATAACAAAAATATCATCTACATATCTGATATGTAGATGATATGTAGATGATATTTTTGTTATTTGGCCACATGGAGAAGGACAACTAAGAGGGTTTCTCGATCACCTGAATGGAATCCATGATCGGATAAAATTCACAATAGAAGCCGAAGAGAACAACCAATTACCATTTCTAGATGTTTTGGTAACAAAGAAAACTGACGGCAGTTTGGGACATACAGTATTCAGAAAAAAGACCCACACGAACCGATATTTGAATAGTAACTCGCATCACCATCCATCCCAGCTACAATCAGTCGTAAATACCCTCATGACAAGGTCAAAACGTCTCGCTGATGCGGAGAACTTCGATGGAGAAATGGAAACCATCCGAACAGCCATTAGGATGAATGGCTATTCAAGAAAACAGATTCATAACTCTCAACGCAAAAATGAAAAGGATGTCAACAATGAAGATCAACCAGTGGGAAACGCTTTTCTACCTTACATAAAAGGCACAACTGACAAAATCTGCAAAATACTGAGCCGTCATGATATCAAAACAACCTTCACAACAGATAGGAAAATCAAAAATGTTCTTCGGAATCCAAAAGACAGAATTCCTCTAGAATGCCAAGGAGTGTACGAGGTGTCATGTGGTAATTGTGAAAAGACATACATCGGGCAGACCAACAGACGCATTGATGTGCGAAAGACTGAACATGCAAACGCTGTGTCGAAAAACGAAACCACGTCTTCACTAGCTGAACATGTAAGAAGTACTGGCCATATGATCAACTTTAGCGGCACAAAGACTCTAGCCAACATTGAACACTTCTACACCAGAATAACCAGGGAGGCAATAGAGATCGAGAAACGTCCACATAGTCTTAACAAACGAGATGACGGACTAAGATTACCAGCAACATGGAAACCCGCTTTAGAAAGTCGGAAGATAAAACCAAAAACAAGAGAGAACGTGATATCCAGTGCACGTGCAACAGGTCACGGAAACTTTCCGGCTGATTCCAGCGTCGCAATGACGTCATCCAAACGTGTCACTCGGAGCCAAACACGTAGAAATCAACCAAGCGTGAAATAGTTCGAAAGTCCAAAGGTCAAACATAACGGGGGATATAAATACCTGTCCCTCCAAGTAAGCGTCAGTTCGCCTAGATTTTCCAGACTCTACGGTCGAATCACCTGAAGATGGCAAATGCGACTTTGCCGAAACGTCGTGAAATTGGTCCTTCTGAGGACCGAAACCACACAAAGCGGATCAATACCCGAGAATCCAGTTCTACATATATATATATATATATATATATATATATATATATATATATATATATATATATATATATATATATATATATATATATATTCTTGTTCCTAGAAGACCTTTGAGCAATAATCTATTCTAATTTATGTTCGGTGGCGTTTATATCTTTGAAATATTGTAGACATCTAGAGGCGTTCAGTCCATTATACTGAATTAGTTCTACTACGTTCAGTTCTTTGTGAAAAGCACAACCATTCGATTGGGGCCACGATCGCACTACATTATGAATTCGCAAAATTCATTAGAATAAATATAGCATAAATTGGCATCAGCTATCTTTTTGTTGTTTTATCATCCCAAACTATTGAGATGTAAAATAATCTAAAATTATCTAACATCATTGACCACTTATATCGTAACATCTTCATTAATTTCTCAAGGTAACGTAACTATATTATATATGAGGCGATGATGTTCAACTATGTCTGGCCAAACTAATGTTAGTTCATGCTTATATGTAAACTTTTGTACAGAGCATTATATATTCTTGCATCCTCGTTTCATCATCATGAACCCAACCAATTTTTTTGCATTTCTCAACAATTTGCATTAGCATCGAAGAAAATTGAATGAATGTTAAAGCCGAATCGCCATCAGTTAAGCAAAACCGGAAACTTTTGCTGCTTGAAACAAATCAATCATCCGAAGACATAAGCAATTCCGAGAAATCTTGGTTTTCGAAACATTTTCCCTCTCGGGGCGGAAAGATCAAAGGTATAAAAACAATAGATTCTCGGAACCGGTGCTCGACATTCTCACAAAATTCCAAAAGGAAAACGTTAATTCCCCATTCAATCGCATGTCGTATTTTTCCAAGTGTGTTTGTCTGGTGAAAATTTCGCCTTAATAGCTCCTTGTTGTGAATAACAATAATAAAATTTCATTTGCATAAGGTAGGTTAGGTACATTGGCAAATGTCAATTATACAATTTTCCACTGTAACTCAACAGAGAATCTAAAAAATAGAACAACATAAGGAATCATGGATTGACTATAATTCGGATAATGGTACCCTACTGCTCTCGCTTTTAGTTGTCTATGTTCGTGGACCAAACAAATGATAGTAACACTACTTTTAAAGTTACGTTTAAAACATATTTTCATCATCCACGAAAAGTAAATAAATGTACATTTTGTAAGACTCTCTATATTGATATGTTTATAAACGTCTTTAACCTACAGATAAATAATCGTAAAATAATTTCATCCGTGTTTTGACGGGCAATTGAGATGGGTTTATGACACTGTTTTGTTTAGATTGGAGACTGTTGACAAACTTAACGCTGACTCTGCGATGCAGGGGTGTTTTTAAAACACACGTGCACTATCGAAGAAGGCTTAGAGTTGAATTTAATTAACTATTGAATTCATTCGAGTTTTGCTTCTCTGTAAGGCAGTATATTAAAGAAAATACGTTTACCTAAATTGTGCTAGCATTGTGATAGTGTTAAATTACAAGAAAGGGTGAGTTTTCTCACAAAGCATACTTACTGTCTTGCCTGCAGAGTATTGACAATTATATTACTGCTTGTTAATATTTTGAGCAGGTCTGGGAACATTGCACTCCTCAGTACAAAGTGTTATTGTCAAGTGATCTAGATTGGTGTTTATTGTTGCTTGTTGATATTTTGTTCAGGTCTGGGACCATTGCAAGACTCTATTAAGTATTTAACAAGGCTTTGTGTCTGGAGGGGACCCTCGCGTTTTGGTGTCCATTGCACTCCTCAGTACAAAGTGTTATAGTAAAGTGATCTAGATCGGAGGTTGCAGTATCAATCTCATGTTATGTATTATTGTTTCTTGTTGATATTTTGAGCTGGTCTGGGACCATTGCACGACTCTTTAAAGTATTCAACAAGGCTTTGTGTCTGGAGGGGACCTCGCGTTGATGTCCATTGCACTCCTCAGTACAAAGTGTTATTGTCACTTGCTAATATTTTGAGCTGGTCTGGGACCATTGCACGACTCTATAAAGTATTTAACAAGGCTTTGTGTCTGGAGGGGACCACCGCGTTTTGGTGTCCATTGCACTCCTCAGTACAAAGTGTTATTGCTGAGTGATCTAGATCGGTAGCATGCTTGCTACGGTATTGAGTATAAGTATAACTCGATACATTTGTTCAGGCATTACAGTTTTCAGTACAATAAGTTTAAAGGTAAATTGTTTATAATAACCAGATTAATGATAATGGTTGAGCATATCTGAAGTATTTACGTTAATGCAACAACTCAATATTCAAAGTTTTAAGATGTTTACTAAGTCACTGCACTTATGTCTAACTTTAGTAAAGTCGTGTCACCGTAGAATGAGTATGCTCAGAAGCTTTAATTCTTTCCAGATATGCCATTGACCATCCTGAAACAAGAGTCGCCCAATCGTCCAGTTGTTTTTACAAGGTGGTTATTTTATTAATATTTCGGCTAAATATTATTTTAATATGCATTATAATTTTTTATTTTATCATGTCACTAAGGTTGATCAATATTATAAATAGTCTATACTAAAGTGATGACGTTTGAATTCAATCAAACCAGATTAAATGTCAGTCAGGGAATACATCGTCTTACAATTTTCACTTTTATTGGAACAATCCGGTCGAAAGAACGTTGCTTAAAATAAAAAAAATTCTCATTTAAATTGAACTAACACAAGTATCTCACTGAAAATTCCGTTACTATAAATCCTTTCAATATAAAACGCAAGTGATTAAATGAAACCATTTATACTATTTATACTATGCTGATGCTAATGTACTCACAAACTCGTTAT
The DNA here is from genome assembly GCA_958510875.1 of Endomychus coccineus. NCBI lineage: Eukaryota > Metazoa > Arthropoda > Insecta > Coleoptera > Endomychidae > Endomychus > Endomychus coccineus. The sequence goes on along the minus strand of OY294071.1, from coordinate 36,511,772 downwards.
CCAGAATGATGTAAGAAGGGGTACGTGTCCAGCATACACTCATAAAACATGGCTAACTGTTTTCAGCTCATAAAACAATAAGATAACAGTTTTACTTCAATAGTACTGAAATGAAATGTGCTACGCTTACGACATTTAAAATTATTATACAATAAAAAAATAAAATCAGATCATCTTGTTTATTTAATCTACATTCTGTATATGCTACGAATTCATCTAAATAATTCGAAACTTGAAACTATTACCTTTAGTTTCTTCGCCATTCTTCAATATTTGGACCTTCACAATTGTCATGCAAACTCGAGTAGCAATACTGGATTTCCTTGTTTTCCGCCTAGAATAGATGCGCCGCGCAGAACGTTACACGTCCAGCGCGTCGCGTAGCACATTCTTTAAGGCTTGTTTTCCTAGGAGCAGGATAGACGCGGCGCGTAGAACGTAATACGTCCAGCTCGTCGCTCCAGGCTTGTTTTCCTAAGAGCCGAATAGATGTGCCGCGTAGAACGTAATACGTCCTACGCGTCGCGCCGGAAACTCTTTAAGGCTTTAAACTACAGGATAGATGCGCCGCATAGAACGAATACGTCCAGCTCGCGCCGGACACTCTTTAAGGCTTGTTTTCTTAGGAGCAGGATAGATGCGCCGCGTAGAACGTAATACCTCCATTGCGTCGCGCCGGACACTCGTCGACTCTGAAATAGTAATGTTGTTTTCATACAAAGCGCATAGCGTTGTACGCCAGCGTTCTGTTGCGTCCTATGTCGAGTGTCATGAAAGTGTTGTTGTTTTGTTTCTTCTCAATTTTCTTCGTTTTGATTGTCATTATTACATTTCACGGGAAAACCAGAAATATGCTTTAAATCTTTCTTCGTCATCGATTAAATGGCTGCTAATCACCACGGGGAGGCAGCTACAAATTCGGTTTACCCGAGGAGCAAACCACCCAGGAGTCTAGAGGTTTTGTGTACATTTTCATTAAAATTTGATGAGAATTTCGTGGGATTATTGTTATAGGAGAATTTCAGTGTCTAAAAGTTTTTAAGGTGGTTTGTCCTTCGCTTCCACTCAATGAAGGAAATGTGGATCTACGAACGTATACAAGCCGTCACTTAACTTCACTCAAATATAATCCAGATCAGAGCTACGATTAAACCTACGATATGCATCTTGATTCACTTAGTTCTTTCGTCAACAACATCTAAAAATGAACCTAAACTAGAAAATACTTAAAATGCTGTTTAAACCAGACAAAATAAGTCAAGTAAACACAAAAAACATGAAACACGTGGTTATCGAACGGTGACCTACGTATTGTGTAGATCTGCCGACCTGTTATTAGAGTAAGCTATTCTTTGACGTCTGGACATGAAATGAAATCACCTAGCAAAGAAAACCAATGAAATCCATGGCCACTTAATCTTCTTGTTATTATTCATACCCGAGCATTAGGACAACTGGTACTAAGGCATAAACAGTTAGTGTACCCACAGCTATTCATTCATGTATGTAACACACGGTAATCATATCCTATGGAACGTTTCTAGTACCATCCGGTGGTGGATGAAGTAGCTTTTTTGCTAGTCATTCATATTCTGGTTGTACCCACATACATCAATGCCAAGATGCTGTTTTTCATCAGAACCTTCTATCAAACTTACCCCTGATTCAAATTGAAGTTTCCTTCTTCCAACAATCGATCCACTAACTAATCAAATGATCGACGGCTTATATTCCTAATGTCTCTGAAAAACCTGTTACTAAACAAATTCAAGGAAAATACAAGATACTCTCCATTATCTGCTTTCATATTATATGTATTAATAATACTGCTATAGTGCCACAAGACTATGGTTATTTCGTAGTAGCATAGATACTGAATCAATCTCATATAAAGATTGACAAACATCAAATACAGATATTTATTTTTTAAAGTTTATCATGCATATATTGAACTAGTTTAATCATTGCAACATAATAACTAGAAGATAATATATTATACTTCCCCAGATACATGGTTAACCTTTCATTAGTCACTTTTGATATGATTTGAGAAAATGAGGACAAAATAGTTTAACATAATATAGTGTAATAATTTCTCGGTACCTATTATCTTTATTCGATATATAAATTTATTAGATAATATTGAGGCGGTCGCAATTACGTTTCAAATAGAAGAACAAGTTTCCTAAAAGAAATTAAAAGTAATTTGGGTTTCTAGTACATGCTTCAATCATCAATTGTCGAAATTAGTTTAAAATAAACATCTTGCCATCTAGTACAAAGACGTTAATTGAGACGTTATTTACTTTCATTAGAAATAAGGTGCAATTATTTCTGTAACGATCTCATTTTGAAATATCCAAAATAATAGGAGATGTTAACTGAATATTGGAAATCTTATGGATGAAAAATTGAAATGTACAGAAATTCGAACGATTATTTCAGAATGGTCTCAAGGTTTTTGAAAAGTCTAGTGAAAATTTGACGTTTAGTATTATGTTATTCACACTGTGAACTTTTGTGTAGGTGTTTATTTGTAGAAAATTATAGCTCCTCAAATATTGCTGATTGATCAACATTGTCTAAAGGCACAACTGTACGACTTTATTTCTACCCAATTTTACACAGCTAATAAAATAAATAGTCACTGTGATTTGTAAGTTGAAAATAAATTTTAATCAATTATGTTCCTTAGACGATTTTGAGCAGTGTATTTAATAATACTTTTTGGCGGTATTGACCTTTCAAAACAGTTCAATTTTTATAAATATACTGAATCAGTGAACTATTGAAGATAATGTTGAATGTGGAATGAACAAACAACTTAGATAATATGGTGATTGAAAATAATGATGTTTTTACTCCTGAAATCTATAGTACCATTCATAGTCTCGCTTGTAAAATATTGATAGTTTCCTCACGGGTTTTGAGCTACCTCTGAATTAAGAGAAAATAACCAAAGTTAATAGTTGAGCTGCAACTTGTATGTCAATTTCAGCTATGTGTGAATGAGAATTCACTCTTCAATGTCATGCCATGTTGTAACAAAGACTTATTGGGATCATTAAACTAATATGAAAAATCTTTATCGTCAATGTTCTAAGAGGAGGGAGGGCGTAACTATTTTAATTGGTACAGTTGCCTCTCCTCTTGGTTTCTTGGAAACTATATCAGTGACTGTGATGTAATGCGGTCAGGCGAGCTCTGTATCAATACCTAATGTCATTAAATAACAATATTTAATTAGACCTTGCGCGCAAACAAATTGAATATAAGGCAAGAGGGCCGAAGTAACATATATCAACCAGCTACCTAAGGTTTGAGCTCAAGTATTTTGCAATTTATTAGTCAGAATGGGAACAACTTTATATCCAGTTAATTGGTACTAATTGGGGAGAGTTATATGCAAGAGTTTGGAATAACCCACTAGGGTGATAATTTACATTAAAATAAATTTTAATTGGTGTCATAATAAATTCATGTAATTACTTCTCAGTGAAATAATTCAAATTAATTCGATTCTTTTCTTCTTTACCCTCTTTCATATAATTACAACACTGGCAGGTGGCGGAAATGGAATAGTTGTTCATAAGACCAGTACAGCACAAGAGTCGGCATTTTTGCCTGGAATCCATACTGCCTGTTCTAAAACTAACCATAACCAATTTTCCTGTCGAAATTGTAAAAAACGGGCTTGACTGGCGACATAAAAAAAAGACATTGCCGGAACTGGATGAATGTTTGTTTACGCTTTAATCTCATAACTTTCTCAAATATCATGAATTGAATCATTCAGTTTGGTTCAAATTAAGGGAACAAATTGAAATAACCTGTTAATAACGACATCATTTTGCACATCCTGATTAAAAATTATTTTGATTGCCTTGAGAAGAGCAGAAGCTCTCCACATCTCTTTTTACATTTGATTAAGAAACCAACTACTATTCATGACATTCTATCTAATGTTCATGTTGGAATTATGTGATTATTTTCATGAAAATAAATTCTGGTAACTGCATCAACTAAATTTGTTGCTGTAGCGTGTTCACATACACACATTCCCTTAAAACGTGATTCAATCATGAAACTGAAATCTCGATTTAAATTTTTGGAGGAATAATTCCAAATTCATATTCTTAGAGAAGCAAACAAAACATTCAGGTTAATTTTAGAATCCTCCTGTCCTAGCTAAACAAAGAATCATCTGATAAGATAGGAAGAATAACAAACTACAAAATTTGTTCAGGGCGTGAACCGCATGTTAAAAGTAAACACTTATAAGAACTTTTGGTAGTTTATTATGTGTATACTTTATCACCAAAATCGGAAATGCTCTTAAACTGGACTAGCAAAGGATCGTCCGCTCTTTAGAAGTAATATGAAATAAATAAGATATAAATTCACATAAATTACTTTGACGAATAAAGTGAATAAGTGCAGGAATACTTCGATATTTCGAGAAGCTTAAGTTAATACCATGCTTTAATTCCTTAAATTTGAGAGGAAAAATTATTTTGGGCGGTGGTACCGTGTTCCGACGAACAGCATGTATTGTTCGATGGAATCAGACATCCGAAACTTATTTTGTTTGAAGAAGTCTACTAGAATCGAGATTTTTCATACTTAACCCTTATGAAAAGAAAAATAGAAAATTCCAAAGAGATGGTTTTATTACGGCCACTGTCTCTGGGAGGAGCAGACTTCAGGATTTCGACACTCTATACTAAGATTAATCAGGATCTAAGGTTAAAACTAACGTTAGATTCCAACTTTTCATTATCGAAAACGTATTGAAACCAAGTTTCCTTGAAGAAGCGTATGTTTTGAATCGGAAGACTGCAATCAACATCGAGCTCATCCAATACCTTAGAGAGCTCCAAAATCGGCAATGACCGGCAATATGACTTTCGTTAGCAGAGATCGACAGGTGACCTGCTTGCCTACGTACACATGTATGGCAGAAATCTATTGAAAAATATGGGGAATATCTAGATGTAGCATTGGATATCTCCAAAGGATTTTACCGAGTCTGGGACCAAAGCCTTCTTGGGAAACTTGCGTCATGTGGTAGCCATCTCAACTGTGTCGCTTACTATAGAGTTTTATCTCAGATAGATCACTCCATGTGGTGGTTGACGGATACCGATACAATGGCTATCAACGCTGGTGTTCCACAAGAATCTGCCTTGGCATCAGCTTTGTTTCTGCTCCATATAAACGATCTGTTGGAAGTGACCACGTGTCCCCGTCCACAGCTTTGGAGATGATGATATACTTCATACAGCTTTCTCATCTAGTGCTATGACGTCCAATAAAGCCAGAGGAGCGAGGCAGACAGGTTGAAATAATTAATGGAGATCTGATGATGTAGTAGAGTTTAATGTAAGCAAAACTCAAGTTTGCTTCTTCTTCAGAAAAGCCGATCCCACAATCCCTAATATGATGATGTCGGGTACAACTATTTCTATGAAGTTTTCCATATACATGTTCGGGATCTCCACCAACAGCGTCCTCTCATGAGATACTCATGTGAGGTCCATTGCGAAAATCGCATCACAAAAACTTGGTTTTCTATTCCGTGTCAAGAGCTACTTTACATCCCTGCATCCCCTCATAATCTACAAAGCACATATTCGATCTCTCCTGGAGTATTGTTCATATGTTTGGAGTTCGGGTCCCAAACAAACGCTGAAGCTCTTGGATCCTAACCAGAAGAGAGTTATTTGTCTGAATGATGATTCACACTTACGAATTCATTGACCTCTCTAGAACATCGTAGAAATGTGGGCGATTTCTCCCTTTCCTATAGATATTTCTATGGTGGGTGTTCATCAGAAATCTCGTGTTGTTCCACCATGAGCGATTCCAGATAGGTGGACTAGACGAGCTCAAGCTAGTCCCCTTTCATTTTCAAGGTCGAGACCTGCCGAACTTCCTCCTACCATATTTAATTTTTCATTTCGAACGGTGAAGTTGTGGAACTTTTTGCCTTGTGAGGTCATTCCCATTGCCTATAACCTCCAAACCTTCAAGAAAAACTCGAACGCCTATCTCATCTCCCAACATTCAACCGCTGGCTCACACCATGTTCTTCGAACATTATAGGTTTTCATTTCGTGTAATCAAAGCATAGAAAAAAAATCAGAATCGATAAGATTGATTAAAATCTAGATTTTTCTATACATACTTTACATACCCCTTATTATATTTTGCAACATGTAAAAATAATCGAAAACGACCGAGATTAGATGCCATAGCTATTTGGGTTGCTGAAATGAATAGTGACACTCCTAATTCCGTGTCCAAGTTGCAATTTCACTCCTAGGATACTAGGGGTCAGGTGGGAAAGGAGTAACATGTAAAAATAATCTTCGATTCTGTAGAACCGGGCAACGTCTGTTAATCAGCTAGTAAAGTACTAAAAATAAGAAACAATCCACTACTCATCATGGCTACTTGGTAGTTGAAAGATCCTCAGTACTTTTAACAGTATTTTTAGTGGATGAGCGTGATTGTTTCTTATTCATAGTGCTATAGTGTATCCACAGTGTCAGCTCATATAGTTTATTAGGTAGTTATTATACAAGTCCTCCCATTCCACCTCCCCATAGACAGTTCAATGTGAAAGATAAAACTACACATTATTTTTATTTTTATAAATTCCACTTGTACGAGCGTCACATTGGTGTGATGATCTAGTCTTTAAACTTCGTTTGATGTTAAGGTAGTAATAGCTTCAGTTCTAATTACCATGTCATCTCTATACGAATATAATGGCGTAGAAGTCGAGCAAAAAATTATCCATCACTCGCAGCACGTACTAGCTGCTGGAATTAAATAAAACATGTTTATCGAATTCAATTTATTCTCAAATACAAAGAAACTCATTTGAATTTCTGCATATACGTCAACAACTGGAAACGAATCTCAAATCCACAGTAAATTTACCTAATCCGGCTGTTAAAATTCGATTATTTATGAGGATAAAAAGAACTCTGCCGTATAAACTTTTTCGTATTTGTATAATTATAAGAATTGACCTGTTTACCCAATATAACCTTTGAAGAATTCACCCAGCTATACAGATAGCTCTGTAGTTGATATGTTGATGTTTTAAACCGGGAAGCTAGAATGTAAACAGTTTCTACCGTTTTCAATTTATGGGCAATAACCAACAATTACTTGAATTACTTCGGCCATCAAACAATAATTAAAACAATTCTTCAGAGACAGTAATTGTATAAATCTTGTTTCACATTCTACTTTTTTACTGTTTTACTTCATGAAGTCTTGGGACTAAAGACACCGGCATTTAATACCGTGTAGAGCAGAAAGTAATTTATTAAGTAACTTTCTGTTGTCTCTGAGTTTGTGTTGTCTTGAGAAATATTTGTTTTATAGTCTCTTCCGCTGAAATAAAACACTACGTGTAATAACCACCAAGATAGATGCAAACATAATCTTAACATCATTGTTGATAATTATATACTAGTCCAGTGGCGCAACTTAATGTATTTACAAATCTCAAATTGTTTGCTATTGTAGTAACTCTGTATTTTTTTGTAGGTATCACAATTGGGGTTCGAATTTTAGGACCAGCATTAGGATTCATTGTAGGTTCATTCTGCTCAAGTTTGTACGCTGATTTGTCTGTAGATCCAAAGATTGATACTGCAGATCCTCGTTGGGTTGGAGCTTGGTGGCTAGGTAACTATACAGAATCATATTTACTTGAACTTATACTAAATAGATTTTTCTAGGGCTCGTTCTAATAGCTGGCTTTTTAATGTTGACATCATTCGTGATGTTTGCGTTCCCAAAACGATTATCAAGCTCGAATCAAGCACCTAGAATTCATCAACGTGGAAGAAAACATCCCAGTATTAGGGGTAAGTCTACTTAGATACATATTTATTATACAGGGTGTTACATTTCTTCTAGCTGTACGATAGAACCTTGAATATTAATACAACAAATTTATATAAGCATAGGTCGGCAAACGCTTAGTTTTCGAGATATGTTTTAAATAACATATAGGTACCTATATATTTTAACGTATTGCATTGAAAGTTGGTGTACGTGAGCTTTCCCGTATGAATCCTATTATAAACATAATTTTACACAGCCGCTAGAGCCCGCCATTTAATGTATTTTTTACAGATTTAAATGACCATAACTTTTACATTAGTATATGTACTACCTTCATATTGCCGTTTACTGGTTAGATAGATCACACATGGTGGTGGTTGACTGATTCTCCTCCGATACAATGGCTATTAACGCTAGTGTTCCACAGGGATCTGTCTTAGCACCAAGTTTGTTTCTGGTCCATATCAACAATTTGTTGGCGGTGAACTCCTGTTCCATCCACAGCTTTACAGATGATGGTACATTCCATACCGCTTTTTCATCATATCATTCAATGAAGCCAGAGGAGCGAGACAGGGGCATGACGACGCAATTAATGAGGATCTGTCAACGGTTTTGAAATGAGGCTCTCATAATCTAGTAGAGTTAAATGCAACCAAAACTGGAGCTTGTATTTTCCTCAGGAAGACGTATCCCACAATCCCTAATATGATGATGCAAGGTACAACTGTTCCTATAAAATCCTCCATATCCATGCTCGATATCATCACCAACAGCACCCTCTAATGGGATGATCATGGGAGGTGCATTGCGTAAACCACTTCACAAAAATTTGATTTTCTATTCCTTGCCTTTGCAAGGAATAGAAAATCAAATTTTTGTAGCTCTTTAGCTACTTCACATCCCAGCAGCTCCTCATCATCTACAAAGCACAGATTCGACCAGTCTTGGAGTACTGTTTACATGTTTGGAGTTCAGCTCCCAAATATACGCTGAAGCTCTTAGGATTCGATTCATTGGCCTCTATAGAACATCGTAGAAAGATGGCCGTTCATCAGAAATCTCATCTCTTATTCAATCACGAGAGATGCCAGGTAGGGTGATTAGACGAAATCAAGTCACCCCTTCTTCATTGCCAAGCTGGAGACCTGCCAAACTTCTTCCTACCAGGCTTCATTTTGCTATCGAACGGCGAAGCTGTGAAACTCTTTGCCTAATGAGGTTTTTCCTTGCTTGTAACCTCCAGATTTCCAAGAGGAATTCCAATGCCTATCTCCTCTTCCAACATGCTACCACTGGCTCATACGATGTTCTTCAAACATTATAGGTTTTCCTCTCGTGTAGTCAAAATATATAAACAAAAAGGTGCTGTTTGAATTTTCATTGTACGATGCAACTAAATTTTACATTACGATTTACAATGTTCTGAAATTTAGTATGATACTAAATTGTTGTAACAATTCGTCCTGAAAGTTTCTCTGTGCTCGAATGTTATATTTCGATCCTACTCCTGGGCTGCTTCTGCTGACTTTCCATTTACAGACCCACAAATAGAATGAAAACCCGCTAACTCTTGGTTAGAAAACATAAATGGCTTTTCAATAAAGCAAGGATGACAATGAATGCAATAAATTACAATTATATATAAATTCTCGGGAAATAGGTCACAATAACACTTATGCTTTATATTTTTCTGGTCTTTACGTACGTTTTGGTCTCACGACCATCATGAGAAGACTTATTATGTCGACTAGTCGATCACTTACTGTGTCGACATGAATACGCATTTATTAAGAATTCTTCTTAGCAGTGGATTTTTGATAATTGTACTATAGCATTAGTTTTACAATTTCGTTTATTCGTGTTTCTGTTCGTTTCGGCGATGTGGGCATTTTAATTGAAATTGGTGCGATTAGGACGCTTTGTGTAATACAATTAGTTTTAAGTCATCAAGTTTTAGACATAATAAGTCTTCTGATGATGGTCGTGATACCGAAACGTACGTAAAGACAAGAAAAATATAAAGCATAAGTGTTATTGTGACCTATTTCCCGAGAATTTATATATAATTCATACCTGGGTCAAGAATCTTTATTATAAATTACAATTCAACCAACTGCAGTTTGACACGATAAACCGAATATAACATTTAACTTTCTTCGTTTTCATAGCACACTATTTCTTATTATTTTTCATAAATCATATGGAAAATTAGGTTGCATGGAACAATAAAAAGCCAAGTAACTCAAAAACGGCGGATTTTGTTAAGGTTGCCTTAACAGTAACAGTACAGGAAATACGAATTTATTATTAAACCAGCCATAAATAATACCAAGAAAAAAATTATGTTCATTTAAATTCATAGATTACAATATAATGCGCGGATACAGTAAAGCAGCGTGCATAATAGACTTCGTTATACCAAAAAACTCCCGTACACCAACTTTCAATGCAAAACGTTCGAAAATGTTTATGCAACCCTACGTTTTTTAAAAAAAATTTAATAATTTTGAAACTTCTATCGTATGTACTTAAACGAAAAGTTAAAACATCCTGTATATCTAGTTTAGAAAATAAAATAGGCATTTCCTGTCGATATGAATGAGAAACTCCTACGGATCTATGTTGAATATAATAAAGAATATGGTCAAAATTAGAATCTAGAGTACTTTTTTCTTGCAGATTTCCCGAAGACTGTGAAACGACTTTTGAAAAATGATATTTTGATGTTCCGTACTGCAAGTAGTGTACTGCACATTCTGCCAGTCGCAGGCCTTTATACGTTTCTGCCGAAATATCTAGAAAGTCAATTTAGATTACCAACGCCAACTGCAAATATGGTATCAGGTAAGAATTTACGTGATCTCACTGAACTAAGAATAAACATCTGTATTTCTATTTCAGGAGTTGGAGGAATTCTGGTGATGGGAGTTGGAATCGTTATAAGTGGAGTATTTATACTACGAGTCAAACCAAATGCACGTTTTGTTGCTGCATGGATTGCTTGCACTGCAGTTATTTATGCTTTAGGTAAATAAGAAGTATGATTATGTTATGTCAAACAGAATCGTCTCAATCACTCCCAATTTTGAATCCATCTTAATTTAAATTTATGTTACAGGCATGAGTATTCTGATGTTCATAGGTTGTCCAATGGACGATTTAGCTGGACTTGTTAACAAAGAAAAGTAATTGTATTGACCTTCAATATTTCTCTTTATTAACTTTAACTTTTCCAGCTATGCGAACTTTGACATGTCATGCAGCAAAGCTGGTTGCGACTGTAACACGGAAAAATTTGCTCCAATTTGTGGTGATGATGGCAAAACTTATTTATCCCCATGTCACGCTGGTTGTCGTAACTACACGGAAAAAGATGGAAAAGTTGTTCAGTACTCTGAATGTAAATGTATGTTCAACGATTTTGAAAATTTTACGCTTAATGCTACAACGTCTGGCAATGCTACCATTGGATATTGTGACACAAAGTGTACGAACTTCTCTTGGTATATAATAGTATTTTCTATATTTGTATTTGTCCATTCTACCTCAGAAGTGGGATCAATTTTACTCATATTGAGATGTGTAGATCCTAGAGACAAGGCAATGGCTTTGGGCTTAATTCAGTTTGCAATAGGATTGTTTGGAAACGTTCCATGCCCCATAATATATGGAGCTGTGGTGGATTCGGCTTGCCTCATTTGGAAAAAGGCGTGTGGAGAGAAAGGTGCTTGTGGATTGTACGATTCCAAAGTCTTTCGGATGTTTTTCCATGGTAAGTTTGATAAATTAGTGATAATCTTATTTCATAGAAGCGAAACTCATTCCATTCAATGATCCTCTGTACCAAAAACATTTGAATTCCATTGTATCGGATTAGTTATCAGCATTCGTTTTACAAGAATTAGGTTATGACCAATATTTTTAAAATCAAACCTATTAAAAATACCCGCTGTTTTTTCTGGTATATCGTCAAAAACAGTGTGAGAAATGCAACAAAAAAAATACACGCCGGCAAGGTTCTAAGTATTCCGAACTTTCTATGTCGTCACGATTCTACTCTTTACCATTTGAAAATAAAATCTAAACGAAATTTCTTTAATCAAAACTTTTATTCGAATAGAGTCGACGCATTGACATGAATCCAAATTCAACACATTTATGTTGTGTAGACCATTTTAATGAAATTATTGAGCATTAATGTAAATGTTAATTATCGGAAATACCTTAATATATAAAATATGTATATAAATAACATAAAATATGCTTTTCTGTGGGCTGTCTTATGTGGAAACAGTCACGTATTGTTCGAGTCATTAGAGATCGTCTAGCAAAAGAATGTGAGTCGAGTTCATAATATCTTGATATCCGTCGAGTGGTAAACATTCTTTGAATAACTTTACTGAAATCATGTTTCAGTACGACTGCTACAATATATCCTGAAACGCGACTATTACTCTCATATCTAGCACAGTATACACTTCTCTACGCTCGGCTGTTTCTGCGCTCGTTCGACGCTGAATGATATGTATACCAAATAATGGGAAAGAAGCTTAGTAGTGGTCATGTCACTTCGACCAATCAGACCTATTACGGTCTCGGCGTAACGTTTCTGTGCGACGGTTTCTTCCAATTAGGTCCCCGGGAAAACATATTCTATTAAAAATAGTTCCGCCAAAATATCATGATGATGCCTTTCTTTTTTTTCAAAGAATTGTTTTTGCTATTGGATTGATCGTTAAGAAACCATTTTGCTTTTTCCAGGGACTACCAGCGCCATCTTGCTTTGTGCTTTTATCGTGGATGTCTTGGTGTGGTATAAAGCAGGAAGCATTAATTTTGTAGACGAGCAGGTTCCATTAGAAGAAGAATTACATTCAATTAATGCAAAAGTCAAGCCTGAACGAGACTAGCATAAGGATAATGTGGAAAATGTTCCACAACGGTATTAAGAAAATACATCACACTTCGACTGAATTTTATAATTAAGACAGCTTGGTTTTTGTACATATGTATTTTTGAAGAATTCTATTTTTTACTTTTGTAAATACATACAGTTCACAAATCTTGTAACATGGAATATTCCGAAAAATATTTATATCTTACATTTAACAAAAAATTGAATATAACGATTCATGTTGATTTCAACGATCTGATGCAGAGAAACACATGCATTCTTCAGCTGTGATAATAAATATCTAATTTTGTTTTATTGGTTATGTATTTGGGACTCATGACCAAAATCAAAATATTACATGAGGATTTGTCGCGCCGGGAATATTCGCAGTCAGTCCGACATACAATATACTTATAGTACAAGAGCCAGCGTCATGTAAAGACTCTATGATTCGTACCGGTCGGTACTGTTGCCGTTCGGCGCGGCACGCTTGAATATCGTAGCTCGTTTTTCAAGTCACCCGCTACTATACCACCGATAATCGACAACTAGAAGTGCTCACAAAACGAGCATAATATTACTATTGCATTTGTTGCTCTTTTGGTCTGGTCTACCGTTCTGCCAAATTTAGTAATGGGTAAAATTTTTTATACCAATTCTAAATTTTCAAATGGAGCATGTCCCAATATGAGCAGAATTATAATTTTGAACATTTTTGTCGTAAAAAACGACCTACGCTATATTTCAAGCATGCCGCGTGGATCGGCACAGGGTCTTTTATGACTCTGGCCCTTATACTATTAAGCACATTATCATGAGGAAGCAGCTTTTCAAAACTCAAAAGTATCAAATGACGTTAGAATGAATTTTACACTGTTTTGCCTTATAGCGTTTCTAATTTTGGTCAAGTTCTACAAAACATAATCATATGCAGTATATTTTATTATGAACCAATTTGTTAGTTTATGATAATTCGAATTCTACATACTATTTTTAATTTTAGCTCTAGTTACCATTTAACTGATAGTTCCAATTGTCAATAATAGATTGTGTGCCATAATTATTTTGGTATGTTATTTGTATATGTTTTGGTAAGTGAATAAGTAATTGTATATTATGGACGGAGGGTGCTACAATTAAATAAGCCTATTTTAAAACTAGAATATCATGTCGAATTTTTAGTAATACGTCCTATTTACATAGTGAATTCTACACTGACTGGTCTTTAAACTAATTTTATACATTTCTATAAATTAATAAATTTTAAAATTCCAATACGGAAATACACTCAGGTCAATTGAATTGATGATAAATTGTGTCAATGGCGCTAGAATTGAATCAATAAATACTGTACGAAAATTTTTATAGAATTAAAATACAATCCTGCTTCGATATCTTTTTGATTCTAAAGGTACGTGTATATACGGCTTTGTCGGTGGCAGGGCGGGTCTTAGTAGCGGTGAGCGCATGTGCATAGTGATTGATAACCTTTTTTCAAATCAAATCAAACTTATTCGTTTGAATCCTTCAATTCAATAATTGGGGTTTTGCTTGCGAATGTAGGTTAGTTTGTATCAGGCTTGTGGTCCAATGATGCACTTCCGACTACTGAATCAATTCAAATCATGTTTATCTGTAATTGTATTGCATAAACGATCATTTAGAAGACAAGCCAATCCACAAACCTTTACATTGCTTGATGCACTGTATCTAAAGGTAGTCAATTTATTTCCCTATACAATACAAAGAAAAAACACCTCGGAAGCTGATAATATTGAACAGTGCCTTAATGTTTCGAATTGCGAATAAATTTGAGCCAAACGTTATCAAAGTAGTAAAGAATTCAAATGTAATATTCTTCAATATGTAGGTGTACTATGCCTTGAAACTGCGACTAATGTATTTTAGATGGAAGGTTTTCAGTATCAATTTTTACATCATGATACAAATCTACAAGCAGTATGAAAGATTCACGGAATACCAATGCCGAAATGTTCGATATTTGCCACTAACCCCCGCATAAGCTACTATTTAATCCAGAATTTTTCAACTTAACAAGTACAGTTTTCTGTGTAAGAAGAGTATCTAATCGGGAGTGACATCTGCTGGGATATTGCGTTTACCGGTAGACGTGACAGTTGTAGTCACCGCCACGTACGTATGCAAATATTACGCGAATGGCTGATAACAGAAGTCGAACGTTACTTTCCTGTTGTAAATGATAACTGCCATATCCAGTGTTTTTTTCTATATCTACCATTGTATCTACATTTTATGGAACTTAATCAAGCTCAATTTTAGATTCTGTGATTTTTAATTTACATCTGTCACTCTTGAACAATAATTTTTACCGTGCAATTGTTTGTATTCTTTCCTTTTATGCGTACCAATTAATAATTAATTAACGTTAGATAGTTACTATAAATGATAAATATTATTACTATTAATTCTAGCATCACGAAATGTGATATTTTGTTAGTTTAATTATTTTATACTTCATTGTACCTATATACAATGTAAATAGGTATATACATAAATAAATAATTTATAATCAATATGTTTTATTTTACCATACCTCTACATATTCAATTGAGTACCATGAGTACGTGACAATTTCAAAGGTTGTTTAACTCTTACAGATTCAAAAAAATTTCTATCATTACTGATAAGTTTTGTATTCAAAATCTTCAATCGCCAATTATAAATCAAATATTTCCAACTAGGCCAGTTACAGGTTTCAAAATAGATTTTTTGAGGCAAACGCGATTTTATGGTGCATAAAAAGCACTGAAAACGATGGTGAACTAAAAATTTTCTAAATTTGTGCTAAAATAGTTGCAAAATTATGAAAAATGGATTTGTAGCTGAGTATTGAACTTCATCCATAATTTTACATTTTAAAAATTACAGCTGAGAGCTGAATCAGCAGTATCGTTTATTTTAAATCAAACAGTCATTCTAATACACAGATTTATTTCGACACAAAACAAAAGAAACGCTAGCGTTTTATTTTCGCTTTCTCGAATGGTGATGACTTTCAAGGAAGACCCTATTTCCCTATAATACACATGACTTGAACCTGTTCCTTCCCCAGTGTCTGAACATTTCAATCTAACTGGAATTTTAGACGCCATATTAACGGTTATTTCCTTTTATTTTGAATTTACTCTTCTAAGGTAGAAGTCGGGTGTTTGTCAACTAAATATTGAATTGAAAGAATCGATAATCCAAGTTATTGCCGCGTTTTAAGTCCAAAGGAGCTGAATCTACCTAGGTTTTTTCAAGATATTGTATTTGTTTCACGTATTACAAATATATTCGTTCACCGATCTTTCAATGAAAACGAATAACGTGTTCCATTCTGGCAAAATTTCGAAACACTATGGGTGATTTGTGGAAAAAATCTAACAAATGCGTCATATTGAACTGCAATATGAATTACACCAAATTTTTACGTTTACTTCAATTAGTTCATTCATCTGGATGGAAATAAAACTATCATGATAGATTGGAGTAATCTTTAATATTTCAAATATAAAAACATAAATTAATGCATCTTCTTCGAATTGAATTTTCCATTTCTCAATGATGAGGAACTCAAGTAGACATCTCCAAAGGATGTGGCATGGCTACTTGCAACACCTCCTTTTCCAGTACTGAAACTGTTAGCAATTGCTGTTGGGCCTCGTTGTTCGTATGTGTCTTCTTCTCCAGATTTCCTTTTCACTCCTGGTGAGCCTCCTATGGAGATGGGGAAGAAATTTCCAAGGAAAGGTATGCTCTCTTTAGTTCCTGTGAAAGGCCAACCGGAAGCATTATCGTTTTGATCTTCTTCTTCTTGAGTAGTAGGTGCTTGAGGTTTTTTCTTGACAACTCGTTTCACGCTATCTTCAGACTGATCTACAATATCTTGTTCTAAATTAATTTTTTGAGTAGTTTTCTCTGCGTAGGTTTCTTCATCCCAAGGAAACATTTGTGTTTTGTAGTAGGTATCTGGGACATTATTTTGTTGATTGGCTTCTCTACGTGATACGACAGCATCTGGAATACCATAATAACCACCCAGCATTACTGCTCCACGAGGAAAATGATAACCAACAGCAGCTGAAACAATGGAAATTATAGTAATACCTTTCACCATCTAGTTGCATTTTTCTGTTCAGTTTTTTCTCTATACTCTCTTTTACTGTATGTCCACAATGTCATTTGATGAATAATGTGACTGAGGGTTCTCAAGGTTTTGTTTTACCTTGACAGTCTATAGGAAGGTATGTAAGTACATTAACTTATATTACATTAGCAATGCTATTGCGCTGCAAAAAATTTTCATTTGATATAACCACGGTCGTATACACAGGTCTGGAAACTCGAGGCTGTTTGCTATGTGAGAAGTGAATCCGCTAAGCGTCAACTGTCGCGTAGTACCAAAAGACGTCACGGGTGGCGCATGGGTCGAGGGATGTTCTCTGGCAATCTTTGTATTGTGGGGCTTGAAATTTGAACGATATGGCGCCGAATCCTGACAACACACTTCGATCCATGCGGCAGCTGGTGGCTGAGCGAGGGACTACGAGTTTAGCGACATGTAAGAGACTCATGTCAAGCAATAGAGTTTCCAGACCTGTGTATACGACCGTGGATATAACTGATTACAAACATTCGAATACCGAATATTTTATGGTTACCTACATTACCGAACATGTAAAGATATTGCATTAGTTTAAAACTTGCAAAGAAGATGGCAGCATACATTGCGATGTGCTACATGGAATATAGTCTGGAAAATCGATATTCACCTAGGGGATTTTTTGTACTTGACCCTGCCTCTGTCAATGTTATTCAATTAATTAAGTATTAATCACATATTGAATTGGAATATCCGACATGAACATGAATCAATAATTTCATGATCGCAAACTTACAACAAAGAGATAGTATATGAAAACAAAATTACTTATATGAAAATTCAACCACAATATCAACATAAAAATCAATAAAACTGGTGCTCGGTAGGTAAACTTTCCTTTTCGTTTTAGTTATGATGGTAATCATTTAAAAAATATTCAATCATATCTAAGTGAACGAAGCATTGTTATATCAAGAAGCACTTCATATTTGGCTATCAGCTTCACAAAAAAAACAAATAGACAGCAAATAACAATGTTTCAAAGATAATTTACAAATTAAGCATGAAATAACTATTTCTGCTCTTGAATTCATTCAACTTCCAACCAAATATAATTTGTTAAAATTGTTCTAATCAAAATTGAAAACATAATGATAGTTATAGTTTTATTAAAATTGCAGTGAAGTAAGAGAATGGTCGGAATTGAATAATCTATGTAACATCTTGCTTGAGCTCTGTCAATGTGAGATTCAAATATATATATATTCAATTATACCATCGATACTAAAAATCACCCATAACTTATCTTGAAATAAAAGTATCTTCTAGGGCCATTCGCCAGTTTTAAGCTCAAGTTTATCCTATGAATCAGTATATCAATCAAAAAACATTTAATAATAAAAAATGATCGAAAGGTCATGGTTTTTCAAATGATTAGCAAAAAAAAAGTAGGTCCTTTGGGCATCCTCTATAATTGATGGTCAACGTAAATCCGTTATCAAACTTCAAACTAGACTGGAAACTTCAAAATCCACAAATCTAGACCGTCGAGTGAGCTCCATCTTCAAAGAGAATAAAAGGGATATCTGTTTATAGTGGGAGAATGCAATTTTTAGTAACCACCACATCTGTTTCTTCATAGATATCTAGTTTAGTGAATATAACAAACTTCACCAATCGATAGTACATCGAAAAATAAGTCGACATTCACAATTTAATATTTTCAGAAATGCTGCCAAGGGGGAAACAGCCCTTCAAAATTCGATTTAAAAATACTTTTTTTATCCTAACTCTGACCGCTGCAGCGAATTTGATCAAATTCGGCTCAAGCACTTATGAAATATTTACCTATAATTTGACTCTAGAAACATTTGGCAAAATGTTCGAGTGACCTAACTACAGGGGGCTGCTTCCCTTTCCGACCTTATTTACTACACCAGTGGATATTTTTTTTAAATTGTTGAATGTTCAGTTTAATTTAGAAAAGTTAGAGAATGTTACAATTTGTAATTTTTATATTTGGTTGTATGTTGAGTTAAAAGTTGTTTTATTGAAAGATAACAGTTATTGTGGTGAAATTTGGCAGATTATAATCGAGATAGCCTGTATAATCAATCCATTTCTACTTGAAACATCATATCATTGTGCAAACATGTAGATAAAAGACATAAAATAATGAAATATCTTAATGCTATGTTTTATTCGTTTATGAGTTATTATACTTTACCATTTTGGGAAAAGGCGCACAGCACAAGAACAAAAATAGCACACGAACACATGGTTTTCATTGTAATGACAGATTCAAATTGAAGAAATATACGATTGGAAGTGTGGATTTAATATTTCGTCAGAATTTATATTTAAATCTTTAGTCCCCACTTTTTTCAACCCCATGAACACTCCCATTTGCTCTGATAAATCATAGTTCATCAATCATTCAACGCATGTTATTATGTGTCTATATATAATAAATGTCTACGTCTTCGTTTTTTTTTAATAATCTAGACAATGTTGTATTGGAAAAGCCTAGTCTGTTTAATATGGATTGAACGTAGATACTACATTCATGTAATCAAACGTAAATGAATTCGCTATTTGTACGTACTTACACATTTGATGAATATTTTAATTTAAATATTCTCCAATGCGTTATCTGATTCACAAGTTTTACAATTCAAGTGGCATAGAATTTACATCATAACGTGATCTGCCACATGTAAGGATTTATTTTTTCCGGGAATCTAACGATTTTTTTATGAAAAAATGTATGGTCTCGACTATAACTGGATATCATGTCAAATCCATTGTTCAATTTGTTTTAATATGCTATACAAGTAGATGATATTCTGTACTTGTTATTGTAGATTCGAATTCTCTCTTGATAGAAGATGTGTCACCACCATTCACATGAGATATTATAGAGTTACACATTTTTTGTGAAAGAACGGAAGTTAGATTAGATGCATTTAAAGCTAATCAAACGCTTCACGTTGTTGATTGGTCTTAAAAAATCATTCAAAATTAGTAGGCAATAGTGATAAAGTCATTCAGTTATCATTAGAGAGAAAATGCTATTGATTTTTATACTTTATCTTGTATTTCAGGACAGATCGAATCTGTGATTTTATAGATATCATCATGAAAGTGATGGGATGTAAAATAGCTCTTGGCACGGAATAGAAAACCAAGCTTTTATGAAGGAGTGGATGCCCCATAAGAGGGTGCTGTTAGTGGTTATGCGGAGCATGGATAGTGAGGACTTCATAGGAAATGTTGTACCTGACATCATCATATTAGGGATTGTGAGATCCTCCTTTCAGGAGTGAATACAAGCTTGAGTTTTGGTTGCATTAAAGTCCACTAGATTATCAGATACCTATTTCAAAAATCTGTCCCCTCATCTTTGGTTAGGATGGGAATGAGCTAGAAGGGAAATTTCTTTGAATTACCTTGGCAAAGGTCCAAAACTAACTGAAATCATTTGGTCATCCGATAAACTTTCATGGCTAAATGAAATAACAATTACTTTGCTTTCATCTCACTTTTACTATTATGTATTAAATTAATTAGATTAGGTTAATTTGAACTTAATCAAACACTCCTCGTTGTTGATTGGCTCAAAACAATCAATCAAATTTATTATAGGTAAGAGTGACCAAGTCATTCTGTTATCACTAGAAATAAACTTCTGATGAATCTGTGAGAAGCTGAAACGTTGTCTCAGAACCTTCAAGGTTTCTTTCTCACTCATCTGAGTATCAATTCATGCTGCACTGAAATACGAAATCCTATAAGCTATACAGAGCCAAACAGAACAAAAAAAATTATGATAGCTCGTTAATACCAAGTTCATTCTTGATAAATAGAGTACGCTACTTTGGAGTCTTATAATGTGTATCTGTATCTCCTTCAAATAGCTACTACGTATGTTAAAGAAACATATCTGGTCATGGTCGAGATGCTATGATAAAGAATATTTGATTCAAATATCCAGCAGGACTTATGATCCATCAGCCCACTATTCGAAGACATTATTTTCTTCACCATATGAAGTAAATGTTCTTGATATTAACACGCAAGTTGTGGCTTTTGAAATTTCGAAACCTCCCTCGTTTGTACTAACAAAATGTTTTGCCATTTACCTTCGTTGAGGACCAATAGCACGTACAGACATGTAAATGTATTCGTAGTAAGTCTAACATGCAGACTTATGATGTAATGTAAGCTTGAGGCCTCGTTGTCTATATGTAAACGAGCGGTTATTGTACTCAACTTGCACCCAGGTCTGGCTGGGCCCATTTTCGTTCATACGAAGATTTAGATAGAAATGTCCATAGAAATGTTAAAAATAGGTAAAATTCCCTCAGTTTACCAATCGTACTTTCAAAATGTAAGCCCACAGAATTTCTGCAATTACCTTATCTAATAACCAGAAACAAATTTAGATATACATTGAGTGGTAAGATTTCACATTTGTTCAGCTAATGGTTTTGGGAACGTATTTAGATTTAGTAAAGTCTTGGAGGTGCTATTTTTGATCTTAACAAAAGCGACAATTAACTTGAGAGATTTACCTTTGAAAACAACTGATTTCAAGAAATAATTACTCTTTTCTCTCAAATTCATTCAGTGTGAGCCAGCGGTGGAACGTTGGAAGAGCAGATAGGTAAAATTTTTCTTCAGTGTTTGGAAGTTATAGGCATAAGGAAAGACCCTACAAGGCAACTTTTCCATTCGAAGAAAAAGTTTGGTATGAACAAATTCGGCAGGGCTCGAGCTTGACAATGAAAGCAGGTGACTAGATTGAACTCGTCTAGTTCACCTCGTCATGGAATAACAGAAAAGATTTCTGATGAACACCGACCCTGGAAATATCTATAGAAAATGGAGAGATCTTGACGTGATCAATCAGACGAATAGCTCTCTTCTGGATAAAACCCAACAGTTTCAGCGCATGTTTGGGAGCCGAACTTCAAACATGTGAACAGTGATCCAGGACGAGGCAAATCTGTGCTTTATAGATTATGAGGAGTTGCTGGGATGTAAAGTAGCTCTTGGCACGAAATAGAAAACCAAGTTTTTATGAAGCGGTTCTAGCAATGGACCTCACATGATCATCCCATGAGGGGGTGCTGTTGGTGGTGATCACGAGAATGGATATGGAAGACTACATAGGAATGTAGCTGACATCATCATATTAGGAATTGCGGAATTCATCTTCCTGGAGAAAATGCAAGCTTGCATTAAACTCTTCTAGATTAACAAATCCCCATTTCAAAATCGTTTCCAGATCTCCATTAATTGCGTCTACATTTCTCTATCTCGCTTTTCTGGCTTCATTGGATGATATAGGGGCTCTAGATGAGAAAGCGGTATGAAGTGAACCATCATCAGCTGTGTACGGGATAGATGTTACAATTTGTGGTAGGCTTCAAGATCTTTTCACATTTTCAATTTTTTGTCATTTAGAGGTTGTTCCAGACATGGTAATGGACACCAGAAATAGCTTGTTTGTTAGTAGAATGAACCTTCTTCACACAATAGCTCCCCTGCGTAATCAGAAGAAGAAGGAGAAAACATAGCAGGTTGGTTCTTATTATTGTTCTCTCAGTAAGGAGATTTGAGAACGCTGGAGGATCAAAGTTCCTACATCTTTTAAATGGCATCAAAATAGAATAACAGAATTAATGTAGGTAATGCAATCCAAAAACGTTGCGTTGTAGCGAATATTTTATTTGATGCTCAGGAATATTCTCGTCATTCTTACGAACATACGGTGGCAGTTTTGCCAATATGATAAGCCAGGAATGGAAAAGACAAATGGTAGTCCTCTTTTGTAATGCTTTATTTCAAAACCAAAACTTAACATTATCAAATTAATTAGGTATGTTACAATCACGGACAAATTTCGTAACTGAATTTTATGAGAAATCAATCAACAATATATATTTAGAAATAACATCATTTTGAATTGATATTAAGAATAATTTTGCGGACGGTGTTAGATATTCGTTACAATTTTATTTGATGTTACGTTTCAATTAATATGCTCAATAAAATGTCGTCATGTCTCGCTCTTATTTTGGCCTTTTCCACAACGTAATGTCGAAGAATGATTCAAAATCGAGATTTAAAATGATTCATTTGTTTCATGGTCTAACAAGCTGCTACAATTATTATGAGATGTAGAACAAATATTATATTGTCAGAGTAACGATTGTAAACAATTCATGTTAACTATTTCCAGTTACACTAAAAGTGCTAGGCAATTCCTTATGTCAGGTTGTATAATTTCAAATCTCAACCCTTATAACTTTAAGAAATATTTCTAACCATATGTACAGTGTCACCAAGATAATAATGAATAGCATGGGGATCTTGAAAAGGGTAAAAGATACAGAATGTCTAATTAGGAAAAAGTTGATTACTCCAGATTCCTATGTTCAAACATCATTATTGGCACCGGTTATAATATCAGTTAATACAATCTCATCAGAAACAAAACGACGGATCAAATATATAAAGAAGCCATTTTGTAGAACTCGAAAAGTGACAATGGGAAAGTAGCTTTGAAATTTTGATATATTTTAAAATAAATAAGAAAATCAGGAAAAACTAAAACCCAAAAAAAAAAACGATAAGCAATAATGATCGTCTAGGACGACATGTTAATATACTCTGAATTGCGCAACTTTTTTGTAATTTGAGACATCCTATATCTTTTCCCGTTTTCAAGATCCCCATGCTGTTCATTCTCATCTTTCTTGGGCACAACTGTAAATATAGATTCTATTTAACTTATAGTCGATAATTGCTTGCCAATACTGCATGACGATAAATTTTAGCAATTCAATGTCAGACCTACACGCAAAATGTATTCAACATCACGTACGTAGAATGTCAAGTGTGTCTTCGCTTGGTTAGCGTGACTTGAGATGTAATAGATATGTTTATCTCCTACAATTATTATCCACAGAACAGTTAGTATCATTGATGGCCACGAAGATTTTATAGTGAATGATTATTTAGCAGTAATAAAATACTATTATTACTAATTGCCGTACTCAGAATAAGTTGTTATTACGTATTCTGAGCACTACAGTGTGTGGTGAAACAATTAATATTGTATTGTTATTAAATTGTACATTTATGTTTCATTCACTTTGATAATTTATAGGAAATAAATGCCAAAACTCTTGGATTAGTTGCCCCTTCTTTTATATTTCAGTAAAATCAAATGAATTATTAACTTTTTCAAGATATACTGATGTTTTAATGATACATATATTGTCTAAGCTATTTAGCTTCACAAATGGGTCAATCAATTAAAATCCCGATTTCGAATTTTTGACGATGGCATTAACTACCGCAAGCTTCAACTGATACGATGTCTATGGAGTTGGTAATAGCTGTATTGGCAAACGAAATATAGATCAGAAAAAAAAGCCGAACCAAAATATAATACCTTATCTACTCCTATTTTTGGAAGGGCGTGGCTTGTACAACCGCAATTCTAGATTGAGATTGTAGATCAAAATTAAGAAATTCGACGCATATTGTTTTGCAAGCTTCCTTACATCACTCAAAATCCAGCATAGATTGCAAACTCAACTTTTCATTATTTTTTTCCCCGCAAACATAACATAAATTTTGTTATAACATAGACGTAATACAGTTTTGATACCACTATAAATAACGTCTATGAACAATGTTCTAGGTGTTAATAAAATACGAAACATGGAGTATAATGAGCCATATTATTAGAACTAATAGCTTCATTCTGAATAGAATCTGAGAGCTTCGGTGTATTTTTGGGAGCTGAACTCCAAGCATATGAACAGTACTTCAGGATAGGTCGAATCTGTGCTTTGTAGATTATGAGGAACTGCTGGGATGTGAAAGTTGCTCTTGGCATGGAATATGAAATCAAGTTTCTGTAAAGCAATTTTCGCAACACATGATCGCCCCATGAGAGGGTGTTGTTGGTGAACATACTGAGCATAGATATTGATATTCATAGGTACAGGTACCTGACATCATCATATTAGGGATTGTGGGATCCACTTTCCTGGAGGAAACACAAGCCTGAGTTTTGGTTGCATAAAACTACTAGCTTATCAGATCTCTATTTCAAAATTGTTGCCATATTTTCATTTATTATATAGACGCATATTCGTCTTGCACCCCTGGTTTTACAAGATTTTTCTAGAGGAGAAAGTGGTATGAAGTGGAGGGTACAAGAGATTAGATCCAACAGATAGTTGATATGGATTAGAAGTCTAGTGTATTGCCAAGGTGGTCCATGTGAAACACCAGCATTTACAGTCATTGTATCGCTGAAGACTCCGTCAACCACTATATAGAGTGATCTACCTGAGAGAAAACTCGATAGTACACTACAAAGTTAGGGCGGCAAACCATATCACGAAAGTTTCTCAAGAAAGCCTGGGTACCAGCCAAATGCTTTGCAGATACCCAATGCTGCAACTAGATATTCACCATATTTTCCAATAGATATCTAGCCATATATGAGTAAACTAGGCTACCAGATTCTCTGGTCTGCTATTGAACGTTTCATCATTTTGGAACTGTATTGGATGAGCTCGATTTTACTTTCTCCATTACTTCAGAGATCACAGATATTAGTGCAATGGGTCTATGATTATTAGGAAGGATCCTCTTTCCTTTGTTTGAAATTGGTTGGACTCTAGCTGTCTCAAGTGGAAACACAGCAAATTTTTTTGAAAGAGAACTTCTAAATAAAATATATTCTTTCATCAATAGAAAATATTTTGGGCAGCCAATAAATTACAAAAGAAACGTTAATGTGCACCTTTCAAACCTCAAAATAGTTAATACAGTCAATTATAAATAACTTGACCCGAAATTTGGTGCAGTGTTCTATTTTAACTAATAGCCATGCTCGGATTTCCAATAGTGATGTTAGACTTTCAAATTTAGCAATATGTAAAGAAAAATCGATTATAATTGAATAAATAACGTATTGCGTTCCAAATAAGCATAAAACACGAAAACACATAAACAAGAATAAAACACTATCTATAAATTCACGTCACGTGTTTTGCTAACACCTAGAATAACGATATAATTGATGTAAAATAATTATAATAAATTTAATACTTATGTAACAATAATAATGCTAAGATAGCGCAAAAAGAATTAACAGAATAATTAACTACATGTGGATTTTTACAATTAAACAAATAACATTACAAATAAGTGGACCCACTTTAATATTACAAATAGATTATAATAAATATTGTATTGTGCAAATTGTGACTGTGACTCCAATCACCATTTTATAACTAAGGTTTATCACAATTCCAAACTACTCCTACACCCCGTTTTCCCAAACTG
Organism: Endomychus coccineus; assembly: GCA_958510875.1. NCBI lineage: Eukaryota > Metazoa > Arthropoda > Insecta > Coleoptera > Endomychidae > Endomychus > Endomychus coccineus. The sequence goes on along the minus strand of OY294071.1, from coordinate 36,485,502 downwards.
ATAGAAAATATAAAAACCAACATCATAGTAGAATTCACGTTTTCCTTTAGGTCACACTTACGAAGTTAAAACGAAACCTCTATTACATTGAATTATATCTCAAATCGAGTAAATTTCATTAATTCTATTAATTCCGAAGAATAATTGTTTTATATGGAGCTTAAATCATGAAATATGTTAAAATGAAGATATTACGGAGATACGGAATATGTAACACCCCTTAAATGTATCTCGCTAAAACGTTATGTACTTTGTGGTCATATTTATTACAGCAAATAATCATACGAGAGCAACGCCACAAATTCCCAGCCTGACATAGATTCAGGTATAGCAGCCGGGCAGAATGTTTATACTACACAAGTTGAAGTCTTATTAGCCTTGAAAGAGATAAAAATTAGTCAATTAGTTTTTTTTTTAATCACGATTAAAAAGGTCTTTCTCTTCAAAGCATCCAAGATCTGCTAGATGGAATGTATGGGTGAAATTCACCGTTTTGTTCGGTGGTTAAAGATTGGTTAAAACGGTGTCGATTTGGCCAGGAATCCTTGGAACATGACGGTTAAACAGGTGACAGTTGAAGGTGAAGGAAATAGCACAAAGTCGGTGCTTTCAGAAATAAGTGTTCGCCGAATCATCCAGGAACATTTGGGCATGAATAAAGTTAGTGCAAGGTAGTTTCCAAAAATCTCAGCAGCTCATTGCCAGCGTCCTGTTGAACGTGCTCTCGATCCTTTTTATAACTACGTGGGTAAAAAAAACCCTGTGAACGTGTTGGAAACAATTATCGCAGGAGATAAAACCGTGGTTGCCTACTACTATCCTGGGGCGAAAAGGAGAAGCACCACCAAGGTCAGTCGACAGGTGATGGCTCATTTGGGATTGTGAGGGTACCCTCCTTATAGACACCAAAAGAACGCAAAACCAGAATTAACGCATCGCATATTATGTAACACCTCTTAATGAATGACGACAAAATATTCGGGAGAAAAGTCGTGGAAAACTGACCAAATGCATGCGTTTGTTGCACGACAATGGACTGTGGCTTTGAACAAATCGATCACCCTCCATATATTCCAGATGTGGCACCTAGTGACTATCATCTGAAATTTGAAAGAGGACCTTCAGGGACGCCAATTCCGTAATAACAAAGAGGTGAAGATTGCAGTTTGGGCTCATCTTGGAGACAAACCGAAGGAATATTTTTTCAGGAGTATTGAATTGTTGCTGAAACGATGTAAGTGAATTGGGGTCAGAGGGGATGATTGTATTGAAAAATAAAATTCAATTATGAGTTTGAATCGTTTTTTTATAAACATTCTGACAATTTCTGGCGCTGCCTTCGTAGATCTATTAAGTAGATGCAGCATCAAGAACTAATTGTATCAAATCTATGCAGAAAACCGATATATCCATTGACGAATTATTGATCCTCGCTAGCTTAGTGTTGCGTGGACCCAACAGTATATAATATACAGGGCGAACTTGCTAGAGTTTTATTTAAAAAATATGAATCAATTAAAAATAGGTTTCCAAATTTAACCACGTAATGCTTCCAGAAACGGGAGTTTCTACGATCGTAGAACTCTACTATCAGAATTCAACATCAACCGTTATTCACTATCTTATTGCTCTTCATTAATAAATTCTTGAGAACTGTCTGCAACTTCCTTCTTGATTGTACTTTCAATGTCTACATCGTAGCACTCTTGTTTCAAGTCGACTCGGAATGGACACTGAGTCAAATGTTCGGTGAAAAATGAATTATTTAAATATGAACTAGAACAGTATTTGCAGGTTTTGTACTGTGGGCTGCTTCTGTTTTCATATAAGTCAGTTCCGTTTGATTGGAGGTGTGACTTTGGAGTTTCACATTTCTGTTGTGGTGAGTTCAAATGGATAAATCTATGATTATCCAGTTCACTCCGGAAAAAGAATTTCATTTGACAATGTGAACATTCGTAAGGTTTGCTTTGCAAACCATGTCCTACAATATGGTTTTGCAGCCCACTAGCTGCTGTGAAAACTGAAGAACAAACATAACAATTGTATTGATTCATTCCGTAAAAATTATGTTCAATCAGGTGGACCTGGAGTTTTGAAGGAGAGGGGAATATTTGTTTGCATAAACGACATTCTAGGTTGGAGCTTATTTCACTTGTCATATGTAGGTTGACTTGATCTTGAACTTCATTGTCGCGAATGTACTGAGGGCATTGTAAATAAATTTCGTTTTCCTTATTTTTCACGTTTTCTTGAGAAATATTGGGAGTACCTTCTTTTTTCCTATTGCAATCTTTGCAAATAGTTACAGTAAATTTGTTTCTCGATTGTTCAGACATACCATCAACTCCAGTATAATTCTGGTTATCACATAATTTATTACATATACCACAAACAAACTCTTTTGTCAAATGTTTCAGATGGAATTTCGCATGTAATTTTATTTCTACTTCAGTTTGAAGAGTTTGGCAACATATGATGCAATTGGCAGGTAGAGATATTTGTGAGTTGGGTCTGATAGGACCATTACTATGTTGTAACTGGTGGCTATAAAACAATTTTTCATCCGACAGAACCGCCTTACATTGTAAACAATTGTTACCATCTACAATCTTACAATGTGTAAGTTTGTGATCTGCTAAAATCAGACTGGAAGAGAAAACTTCATCGCAAATATTGCATTTGTGTTTTCCTTTGCCACAATTGACTTGATGACTTTTCATGTGGTTTTCCAGGTCAGTTCTGGATTTACAATATTCGTTGCAATAAGCACATTGCAAGCTTACGGAACGTATTTTGCTTTTAGCGTGTTGTATTTTCTTGTGAGCTATAAGATCAGCCTCAGTGGTAATGTCGCTCCTATTGCAAATATCACAAGTCAAACTTTTGGCATTTTTCACATCAAACTTGTTGACATTGTCAGGTGACGCGATGGATTTGGAGAATAAAAAACTAGGAGAAGTGGACGGCGTTTGACGTTGATTCAGTGCAGTTTCTAGCAGGTATTTTTCACCCTGAAATCAAAGAGATCAAATTAATGAGTTTATATACTTTTGTTCGTGTGTTACAATGACTGCAAATTTCACATCTACAACGAATCTGACTCAGCTAGAGATATAAAAATGAAAAAATTGAGCCCTGAGCAAAAGATTACCTCTTTAGTATCGTTGTGTTCCTTTAAAATGTGGATATATTGAGAATACTGATCCTTGAAACATTCTTGACAGAATGTGCATTGGAAAAGGAACCCGAAATCCCTCAATCTTTTATCGAGTTCGACTTGATACTGACTTGTCAACAGTGATTGATTTGTCGTGTTGACACTTGGTACAAATTGATGATAATGTTTCATCGAGATGTGAAGTTCTGCAGAAAGTCTATCGTGGAATATTTGATTGGTACAAAGATAGCATTTGAAGTGATGACATTCCTCATTATGTTTAGTTGTAAAATGCATCTGTAAAAAAGGAAATATTTCAAATTTATGTCCGTTTTGGTGTGAATCAAGACTGGTAAGAATACCAAATGGATAGGAAAGTCCCAAAAATGGTTGATACAATTGAACTTGATCAACCCAATTCATGAGATGGGAGATGAAAATGAAGTTGAACATCCTCAGATTTAAATACAATTATATAGATATTCAGCTCAACCAGTCACTCACCTGCATCGTAAGTTTAGAATCGAATATTTCGTTGCAAATACTACATTTGTAGATTGGAATGACATGAATTTCTGCAAAATGCTTCTGTAAGTCATCCAAGTGTTCGAAAGACTTTTTACAAACATAACAACAGGTTCCAGGCACTTGAGCAATAGCATGACCGAATATATGATTTGTAAACGAAACAGGGTCTCGGCCAGGTTCTCCACAAAATGGACAAAATCCTAGGAAAGATGTATTAGAGGAGGCCATATGTGTCTCCATGTGATTCAAAAAACTCTTGAAATTAGGAAGTTGTGCATAACAGCAGGAACAAATGCAAGGTTTGTCATTAGCATCATATGGACTTGTCATAGATGGAGAATGTTGATCAATTTTCCTTTTCTTAGCACTGGCATCGAAATAATCATCTTTGCATTTCTTTCTACTCAAATCAGTAGGGTGCGTTTGGAATGGGGAATAACTTTTATCCATTCCAGCAGTTTTGGCACGATTAACATTATATTCTTTCAGGTTATTTGTTAAGATGGGTCTCCAGTGGATCATATTCAAATGATCCTTTAGATTTTGAACTGATTCGAACTGCATTGTACATTTATCACAAGCATACGTAGGTGTTCCGTTTTGACATAATTCATTTTTTGGAGAACTTTGAAGACTCGAAGATTGAGTGGACAGAGCAGACGTAACACCATTTTGGAAGTCTCTGTGAGTTATACTGACATGATGGTACATCGATTCTAAACTGGGGAATTCTTTAGAACAGTACATGCAAATTATCTTCAATTCATCATGTTGACTCTTTAGTTCCACTGATATGCGATCTGGTGTTCTGATTGGAGCGTCTTCATCGTTGTGGTACGAAATAAGATGTTCCTGCAATTGAAGATAATAGCATTTTTCAATAAAAAAAAATTCAGATTTCATAATCCTATTATGCATAAATAACATTGTTGGAAAGTTTCGATTGGAGATGTAATGTTTGTTTACCTGGAGAAGTTCTTGTTTGGTGAATGAATCTGTACATTGGTTACAACGAAATAAACCTGGACTAGGGGTGCTTCCTCTACTATTACGACTTCCTGATCTTGATTCTTGCTTCAAATGACTCTGTTGATGTGAAGACAATGCGGCTGCAGTGTTGTAGCCGCGATTACATGTACCACATTTATAAGGCTTACGACTATCGTGAGTTTTCATGTGTATCTTCAGATGATCGCTAAAATTAATAATTAGGAATTTCAGCATGTAATATGCACACTTCATAGGAAAACATTCTATAGACTTTCGGAAAAATATCGGTAACGATTCAAATCAGTTTTAATACTCCATTCAATTGAGGCCAATATCTATATAGTAGCAAAAACGTTAACTGGAGCTAGATCTGTAGGATCTCAAAAGAGTATAATTACAATTTTTGAGAGTATATTCTCTGTACAACATGGTTTCATTACGCTTCCTGTCTATTTTATGAGCGGAATTAATATCTCGGCCACCTGTAACGTTGTTAGTCATCGTCTGAGGTTGAAATAAACGTTGGAATCGATTTTCTCATCATCGAAAATGTATTCTAACCAAGTTTTATTAGAAATGATCAGGTCGACCAAAATCAAGATTTTTGCGTACCTACCTTATAAAATTTTCGAAAAACGAAATTTAGAAATAAATCATATAACTGCTGGAGCTAGATCTGTAGGATCTCAAAAGAGTATAATTATGAATTTTGAAAGTGTATTCCTTGTACAACATGGTTTCATTACGGTTCTTGTCTATTTGATGAACGGAATCATGTCATCGTCTAGCTGGATCTGTACTGTACAACATGATTTTAATGCAGCTAGTGGTCTTCAAAACGAAATTATAATTTCAAAATGAGGCAGGTACCTTACTGGATGAATAATTCGAGGTACCGACTAAGCAATTGTCACGGATCAGCCCGTGCCGATTACTTAGTCGGTGCTACTGAAAGTGGATAAAGGTGATTATTTCTTATTTATAGTGTATCCACAGTGTGAACTCTTTTATAATTTATTACGAGCTGATACAGTTTCATCCGCCGTGTTATTTAATGCAGCATTCCTAATGAATTGTCCATTTGAATGTATACAGTTCCGTCCACTTTTGATTTTCGTGAATATACACTTATCGTCTTGCTTGCTCTGAAATTTACTTAGCATAAACTTACAAATAACATACTAATAGTATTGCTGCTTGGAGATTATATATTTTCTCTTATTTCCATTGCATCGATTCGTATATTCCAAATTATGGTCTAATCCATCATTTCTTTACTTGTATGAGCCTAAGACGGAAGTGTTTATTCCAAATTATGGAACAAAAGGTATAACGTAATTTAGGTCAAAAGGGATTACGGACGAAAGTGTAATTACCGATCGGCATATAATAGGTACAAGGCGTAAGAAATCGTCCTTCCTTCAGGCCATCTTCTAAACTTGAAGAGACATACTTTATTAAGTTTCTCCCTGTACAAACTGTTCATAATAACTAGCATCCCTAGAGAAAGTTGAATAATGTACAATTAATACAATGTGAAGATCATCAAACCATAGTCATAGTAAATATTCAAAACATTTTAAAGAAAGCTGGATGATATGAGGAATATGAAAAACTGCCTGTATCTAGTAATGCTTATCGAATCAATTATAAACCGCAAATGAAATTTCGTAAATCGGAAACACTTTTAGTAATAAATGTGACGTTAGATTGAGAATAAAGCTCTATCATAAAATTTCCAATTATATATCGTGCAAAAGGAATCTGTAACAATTCCGTTATTTCATGGAAGCCTGCCCACGTTTACCGTCCAGCCCGCCACTGTTCTACAGATAGTACCTTCGTCGGACCACTCTCTTATCGTATTTAAGATTATTGTAGTAGATGAAGTGTTGTTATATATTATTACGATGGAAATGTCCTTACTTCGTAACAGTTAAGTTACAATATACTTATATAAAGCTCTTTGTTCTTTGCCGACATCAAATTCCTAGAGAACTATACGGTATGCGTTTTACAAAAAAAAAATAGATTGCACCCACATCTAATAAAAATGTGACTGCTTTCAGGACCAATGCAACTTGTGCACATCCTACCAACATTTTGGAGATTCACTTTATTTATTTATTCCTCGTAGTTTATTATTCCTTTTTGTCCAATTTCAGGTAAATAATAATACAATCCCTTTATAATATACAGTTGACAATTATTTTACATGTGTATATCATACTCATCCAAATAAAAACCAACTTCGTATAACACAAAAATAAGCGGAGCCTTCACAAAATATTTAAAAATACAATAAATATATCGAATTCAGTACTGACTGCCTGACCGTTTGTGGCGGTGTTTGTAAGATGCTTGCACCATATACTGAGTTCGTTTTTGGTAGCGTAGCGTAGGTGCGAAAGTTGCAGACCGTCAAACAATAATTTTTTTTTATTCTTGATTCCTACGAGTGAGGTAAATTAGTGATCTATGGGTCACAGTTAATTTTTATGTTACGATTAGTGGTAACTGAAAACTCAAATTTCACAAAAGGATTTTAAAAAGTTGCAAAACTGTTCCGAAGTACGTTGTTCCCATCGTTTTGCAGCCGAACGTATTGTATGGGGACCTACAATTCGTGCGCTACTAGGAGTGTTATGGTATAATACCGGATATTCATAAAATCATAGAGTTCTGATCTAATCAAATTGCCGAATTGACTTCAAATGTTTTCCATCACTGCCAAGATATAATATCAGGTCACCTTTCCCGGGTGTTTTTCCACAATATACACAGTAGATTGACGGATTACTTACCGAGTTTCTCCGTTTGCCTTGTCATAATGAAAGACAACGACAAGCACCCTATGTTTCTTAATGACCCTTGCGTTCACAGGGGGCGTGGCAATGTCATATGTTCAAGGGTTTGAACGAACTCGCCCCCTATGGTGAATGTCTCGTAATTTCCCGAAATAAGAGATCAATCAGTAATAGTGTTACTGTTAAACTATAAAAGAGTTCACACAAATAATCACCCTTATCTATTAAAAATACACCTTTGATAAAGTTTCCGGGAAACCCAAATATATTTCAAACACAGGTCACACCATTTCTCAAAAAAGTTTATCTTCAATACACAGTACGGACAAAGATCTAGGTAATGTAGAAAAAATCACAATGTATAAGCGAATAAGCAATTTATTAAACTTATATTCATCTGCAGCTGAAGGTAACCCCTTGTTTCATTATTAACCCCAAATAATATTTATTTTTATTTCTGATTTAGTTTACTCTGGTGATGTCTACATGGTAGCCGAAAGGTACTGAGGGTACTTTAAGAGTATTTTTATTGGATAAGGATGCTTGATTCTTATTTATAGTGTAATAGTGTTACTATGTTTGTTTGCTTTCAATCGGATAAGTGGATCCTCCCACATTCAAAAATATATATTTTTTTGGATAAGCATTTACAAAACGCACTGTTTCAATTCTTCGTAGAGATGTATACTTTCTGCTGTATATACACATACATTTGAATTAATCAAGCTTGTCAAGAATTGCCGTATATAGGTAACCACTAATTGAAAATAAACAAACGTACCGGAGTAATTTACGTTAAGTTTCACACGCTTTATTCCGTAACTAGGAATATGTAGGTTTCTTTGTGGAAAAATCATATTTAATTAAATAATGGTAGATATAGTCTTAGGTTGTATAATTTATTCTAATCAAGAATGTGTCAATATATAGAACCTACTCTACGGTAAATTTATATCATATCTCAAGAAAACTAGCTATTCGAAGAGCATAATAAGCAAATTTGGTTCATCGAACATTTGTCATAGTAGTCACTATGAAAACATTTAATTATTACACTACAAATAAGAAATAATCACCATTATCCACTGAAAATACTGTTAAAGTACTGATAACCTTCCAGCTACCAAGTAACCATCATCAGAGTGAACCAAATAAGAAATTAAAATGTGCCTGTTCAAATACCATTTTGAAATTTATAATGATAATAACGAATTACCCTCAGCTGGAGATTAATGTGAATCAATTAGATTACTTTTTTTATAGTTTAATCGATTATTATATGACGAACATGTTAGTTCCTTCAAAAATGCAGCCTGTCATAATTTTGGTAATATGCAACGATATGTAAAAACCATGAGCCAGGTACAGATTATTTTAGCTCGGTCAAGTTATGCTGATTTCAGAAGTACTCAACAAACAGTCTGTAGAAATATCACATACCGCCATTGAAGGTTAAGGGAAACGACATAAATTAATAGATTGTGCCTACTATCGATAAGAAATTAATAACACATGACTTATTTTCATACAATTTTGTACTAAATCTGAGCGTTATCACCGTCTAAATAATTTACAAGTCTTTTGTGGTTGCACCATAGACAATTGAATGAGCTCGGTTGGTTCGTCGGTTGGAAGAATACAAAGAAGTGCGAGAGAATATGACACCAGTCAGCGTCAAATCCAAGTCATTATCTTTGAAAATTAACAAATTTAGTTGACTTTCAGGAATCGAATCATTAGAGGCTGTCCATATAAAGGACGTCACGCTCGAATGGGGATAGTCTGGCAACATATGACCATTTCTGAAAAGGGAGTAGGAGGGAACTATGGAAAATGTGACACAACTCTACTTCTTCTTCTGCAATTTATAAGTTGTGGTGTGACATCAATGAGGGGGAGGTGTTTTCTTAAGAGATTATGTTACTTCTTGTGAAAAAGAGGGAGGAACGGTCAAAAAACCATGAAACAACCGTGACGCCGTTTTATGGACTGCCCCCTAGCAGATTATCGAGCTTATCTGTACTTACCTTCTAGAAAATGCCGAATCGCATTGCTGACATTTATATTTCTTGTCGCCCGTATGAAGTTTTGTATGTCTGTCTCTTGATCTTTTGTGTTTGAACAGTCTTGGGCAGTACGAGCATGTGAATTGGAGTTGATCAGTATGAGTCTGAAACATATTTCAAAGCAAACCTGAAATACAATTGATAGAAGGGGTTCCATAATATGTAGACATTACCGCATATTGTGAAAAAATATAGAAATGTAATCTAGAAAATGATGCCTTTTTTTCTCTATACAATGAATATTCCCATTGCATTTCAGCATATACACCTATATCAGGGAATAAATATTGACAATGATTATGAAGCAACGTGCTAATCTGTATCTCATTTTATTTTTAATTAAACAAAGAATCATTATTGCCTTAACACCTTTTGATAGATAATAAAAGTTAAGGAAATAAATGCTTCCAGCTAAGATATTTTTGCTCATAGATAACAAGGAAGTTGAATATACTTCAATTCTGAAATTCCAAATTTATCGTTGACAATATGATTTTTTCCTTGTTTTGGATGAAATGTTTCCTTGTTGTGTCCTTGGCTTTCTTTGATATTCAAGGTTTTTTCATAATAGTTAATCCGCCCATGCAAACATCTCTGTTTTTCAGTGATAAGGATGAGAGTAAGTACATATCCGAATTATTAATATTAGTACTTTTCGTAGTTTATAATACAGGATATAATAAACGTATATTAGCAATGACAAATATAACAGTGTGATAAAAATGAAGTAAAGAGAATAATACCGGAAGTGGATGAGGAATGATACTGTCATGATGATGCCAGTAGAAATTGCAGCTCTAATTGATAATTCGCAACAGTTATAATGATTTTTTTTTGAGAAAATTACAAATTTAACTGTAGCAAGCCACGTTGAAATGCGGTAATATAAAATGTAACTAGTTACACAACAAGAAGTTGCAATAACCTTTGCCTCCAGTCTGGTGAGATTATTTTAAAGTGGTCCCGTATAGTGTGACATGAGAAAATTATTAATCATCATATTTCATCTTCGAGTATGTTTCTATATTCCGTTTCTCAACAAGCTATTCTGGTATTTTATTTAATAATAATTAAATTAAAAATGTGGTATTATCTTTATGATAATAGTAATTCCATGAATGGTATTCCCAAATGAATATACAGAATGTTTCATAACTTGCCCGACAATTTTTAGCCACATATGCACTTTTGAACCAGAATATATGTAATAAAAGAGCAACAGAAAAGGAATAAAAATTATCAAAAGTAAAATAACAATTAATCATCCACATGAAATAAGAAATGAAGTAAACAGGCTTCATTAATTATTTATCACCAAAGACTTACAATATGATACCTCTGAAAATAATATCAATTTACGGATATTTCTGAGAAAATCAATATTGAACTATTCATATCCACAAAAAAGGACCCTCCTAATATTGCTGCCTTCAATAGGCATATGCCTGAAATTTTCTTTCGTCAGTGCACAATTAGGCGCATTCTGCTTGATCTCAATACCAAAAAGTCTATGGAGCCAGACGGAATTTCACCTGCCGTTCTCAAGGTATATGCACCTGAATTAACAGTTTTCTGCAGACTGCTTACCCTTTCATACAAACTTGGTGTCCCTTCCTAATAATTATAGACCCATTGCACTATTATCTGTGATCTCTAAAGGATTGAAAAATCAATCAATATTAAGCTCATCGAATACCTAGAGAGCTCCAAAATTGTAAATGAACGGCAATATGGCTTTCGTCAGCAGAGATCAACAGAAAACCTGCTTTCCTACGTAACACATGTAAGGCAAAAATCTATTGAAAAACATGGAGAATCTCTAGCTGTAGCTTTGGATATCTGCAAAGCATTTGACCGAGTCTGGCACCAAAAGCATTCTTGGGATAGTTCTGTCATACGGTTTGTCGCTTCAACTTTATCGCTTACTATAGAGTTTTCTCTCAGATAGATCACTCGATGTGGTGGTTGACGGAGTCAGAGGATCGAGAAAGAGACAGGTTGACGCAATTAATGGAGATCTGGCAATGATTTTGGAATGGGGATCTGGTTGTCTAGTAGAGTTTAATGCAACCAAAGCTCAGGCTGCGTCTTCACCAGGAAGGCGGATCCCATATGATGATATCAGGTGCTACTATTCCTATGAAGTTTTCCATATCCATGCTCGGGATCTTCATCAACAGCACCCTCTCATGCTATAATCTTGTGAGGCCCATTGCGAAAACCGCTTCACAAAAACTTGGTTTTTTATTCCGGGCCAAGAGCTACTTTACATCCCAGCAGCAGCTCCTCATAATCTACAAAGCGCAGATTCGACCTGTCCTGAAGTACTGTTTGCATGTTTGGAGTTCGGCTCCTAAACATGCGCTGAAGCTCTAGGATACTATCCAGAAGAGAGCTATTCGTCTGATTGATGGTGTTACACTTACAAATTCATTGACCTCTCTAGAACATCGCAGGAAGGTGGCCGATTTCTCCCTTTTCTATAGATATTTCCATAGTCGGTGTTCATCAGAAATCTTGTCTGTTGTTCATCCACGAGAGATTCCAGATAGGCGGACTAGATGAGCTCAAGCTAGTCACCCTTTCATTGTCAAGCTGGAGACCTCCCGAAGTTCTTCCTACCAGACTTCATTCTTCTATCGAACGGCGAATTCATGGAACTCTTTGGCTAATGAGGTCTTTCTCTATGCCTATAACCTCCATACCTTCAAGAAAAATTCGAATGTCTATCTTCTCGCAACATTCCACCGCTGGCTCACAAGATGTTCTTCGAACATTATAGGTTCCCCTCTCGAGTAATAAAAGCATAAAAAAACAAAATTGTTATCATTTAATTTAATAGGAAAAATTAAAATTCATTATATTTTAATTCTCAATCACTACATAATAATAAATTTATATAAATTATTTCAATTATTAATAGTATCTTCGTGGCACTACAAGTACTGCAATACTTAAGTGTCTTGTCATAGTTGTTCATAGATATTCATAGATATCCATTATAATATCCTTTTTAATAAGTTTAAACTATATCATATTATCGTTGATTACCTGCATATGTTCATCTAGAGCAGCAGATCTTGAAAATGTCAAAAAACAGACGCTGCATTCGTATGGCTCTTCCATTCTTGAAGTTTCTGTAACAAAATATGGTCCATTTAGTACACGCATTGTTCATTACACAAAAAATCCTCATTGTTAACTAGGAAAATATAACTACACAACCGATTATCACTATTATAGATACCTGGAGTAACAATGTATCAGAATTGAGAAAACTATGGGAAAAGATGCTAACAATCCTATCAAACTTGAAATATTTTAAAGCTTAATGGGTCAGGAATTGCATTATTGATCAGTTTACTGATAGAAGTCACTTTAGTCTATTTCTTTTTTCATGTCACAGATTGATCTAGAGAGACCCATACTAGGTTTAACTTTATGATTAAATGAAAGAAAAATTTTGCAAATCGCTCTAAAGTGGTAAAAATAGAAACTGTATTGTTTTTGGCGTGTCTAGTCCCGTTTTAAGTTATATTTTTGAAACTCATATTCAGTTTTTCATATGGAATTATAGTATTTTATTGAACCCTAATAAAAACAGTGTTTTCCTGGTTATGAATATTTAACACACGCATATATTTAAAGTGCAGAGGTGTCTGCAATTCTCATTTTAAGATGTAAGTGGCAAATTCTGATATGGATGCCACAGCAGATGTCAATATAAAACATAGAGTTGTAAAATTAATTATGTAGACCATTTGAATAAAATTTCTATGTAACGACTTTTATTAGCAGTTTATAAATCATATCCAATATATTTTCTGTTTTTACAAGCATACATTTGACCCGCAGAATTGTTCGAAAGCTATTTAGCTAACAAAAGTGAGAGAAAAGTCAGTGATTGATTGATCACAGTTCATTCGATATTAGGATTAAGATCCATTTAAATACAATAATTATAAGAATAAACCTTCCGAGTAAAACAACGCTAGATATACGATATATTCTACTTTTTGGCTAAAAAAATCTTCCCTTGATCAATCTTAAGCATAACTAAGATAAACTTATGTGGCTATATTAATGAATAGAAAATTATTATATTAATTAAGGATATATCATACATGTATGAAGTGTGAGGCGGATTCTTTATTAGTGACGCAATTGATTAAAAACAATAATAATTGAATAATAAACAAGGTTGAACAATATTATTAAACAATAATTAATGTTAACCATGTTTCAAAAGTGTCTTAGTTGTTATTATGACTTAATTAATGATCAAAGATGGCTTCTACCTACATAATTCAATGATGATTGGTTGAATAAAGTAGTAAGTGTATGAAATGAGGAAAAAATCAAATCAACTAAAATATTATCTATTAATCTCATTTTCAACTATGCTTATGGAGAATGATAAGAATTTCGAATTTGTGTGTAGGTTTCGAAAAAATATAACAGAATTAATGCAAAAGTTGTTCAAACATTCCTGTAATTAGCTAGTTGAATAGGAATTACTATTGAACTAGAGAATTACATCAAGAAAATGGAATATCTTTTCTGCATGCAACAATATATTAACGAGTATATGCGTCGCAAAATAATTGACAAGTATATATGTTTAGTCCCAAAAGACGAATTTGTGTCATTTTGACAAATACTTTCTATTATACGAGTGCTGCGTGTTGTTGTTATACAGACAAATGACTTCACATATTCTTAAGGTTGTTATCTCTAGAAAAGCAGCTAAAACCTCACCATTCCCTAGCTGATAATAGATTGAAATATTATTTGTGTTGCATCTGTAAATTGAGATGGATTTCCAAGAAATTCATGTATGGGGAATTAATTTGCAAGAGTTTGGAGAATAAATCAAACTTAACGCAGTATTTTGACATTTTGAAATGATCATTATTTCACACCTATACAAATTCTGTACTCCATTTCATGAATGTATTAATTTCGGCATACAGAAGTGCGTTTGGATATAAATTAATATATTCCTGATTTAAACTAAACCATTTTTCATATCCCAATTGTAGAATACGTTAATGTACCATTGTGCAGCTTCTGCAATAAAATAGGATCCCCGGCGGTATCGTAATGTTGTTCCTATTGTTATAGTGAAAACGAAATGTACTTCTCTAGTATGAGCATATAGGTACATATAATGAAACATCTCGATACGAAACCAAAATGTTCTTCCTTCAATCTGGAATCCTCAATTGTTTTATAAAGTTGTTAAACGTTTATTGCGAACGAAAGAATCTCTATAAATTGCTCTAATCCATTTTTGTTTCAAGCCTCCGTCTCGTGGAAAAGCAAATGTTGAATAATAAATCTTGTAAGATGTCAGATTGAATCAGAAGATTATAAAGTAAGCATATAAGAAAATGCTAGAGAAAGTAGTAGCCAAACTCTTTCAAAAAAGGTTGGAAAATAAATGTTTAGACCATGTGGAACATGCCATGCATGCAAAAATTGCCCAATTTGCTAGTTCAAAATTTTGCATAGATTTAACCTATTGACCAATGCCTAACATTTCATTGGACTAGCAGTCAAATTTCTGTTTACGTTATAATTGACTCAAGTTGTTTGTGAAAGATCTTTTTCTACCCTACAAATTATCAAAACTCGCAACAGTAGCTACTTATCCCCTCATAATTCGAATTCTTTCATTTTAATGACGTTAGAAAAAGATCCATTTATGAATCTAGATTGCGACGAAATAATTGACAAAGTAGCCAAAAGTAGTGAGCTATTCCAACTAATTGTTGAAAATTGAACAAATAAATTATTTAATACTTGCATTCGTAGTTTTCGTTCTTGTGAGGAGTGGAGGGCCGACCGTCTCTGAAATAACCGGGCCCTATAAGAACTATTGCTTTTGAAACAGAGCGTAGCGAAGTAAAACAAGCCCGTTCCTACTTGTTTCGTTCAGAATATTAGGAAAATAGCCATTTTTTATTTCCACTTCCAAAAACAACTTTTTGTAAATTCAATATTCAGAATAATAAAGTTATGTTCGACACTTGAAGAGCAATGTTTTAAACTTTAATTCACATACTCATCAATGAGATGAAAGCATTGGAAATGCGCTTTATGCACCTTGTTCCTGGCAATCGTTATTTTGAGTGTACCATTCTCATTTCTTAGTGAAACTAGCCTCTTGGGAGATTCCCTATTCATTGTTCTATTAGAAACGGTCAAATGGTATAACTGCTGCATTTATTTCTGGTCAGCCACCTGATCCAGAAGGACAGAAATGTTGTTAAGCTATATGTCGAATTGAAAGTCTATTTCATTTACTTCGGGGAATGTGCGCACCATCTTTAAGGTACATGTGTACATAATGGTCAAATTCAAGGGAGAACTGTATATTTACCCGAAGATCGTACTTTATTAAATTACATTTATCGAGGCAAAAATGAACGTGGCAATGATTATAATTTCACGTGTATTTCTGTCTCCACATTCGGAGTGATTTTAAGTTTCGTATAAGATGTACAACTACCGTCCAATCCCAGTAATGTCTAGTTTTAGCAAAAGTTTGGAAGATATCGTAACGACAGCAGGAAAGGCCCCACTAGAAAAGAGATCCATAAGTTCGCAGTTCGAAAGAAGAATGAAGTCCGGTAGAAAGAAGTTCGGCCAGCAGACAATGACGGGGTGAGAGCCTAAGCTGATCTAGTCAGCAGCCTACTTGGAATCGCTCGTGATGGAATAACAGACAGGATTTTCATGATTTTTATGGAAATATGTAGAGAAAAGGAGAGATCCACCACCTGTTTACGATTTAATCAATGAATTAGTAAGTGTGACATTACCAATCAGTCGAATATCTCTCTTCTGTGTAATGAAGCAGTTTTGCAATAGACTTTGCATGATCATCCCATGAGTGGGTCCTATTGGTGGTGTTACCGAAGATGAATATTGAGGTCTTCATAGGAATAGTTGTATCCGACATCATCATATTATGGATCAGGGTTGCATTCCACTATACTAGATTATCACATCCCCATTTCGAATTTCTTGCGAGACCTGCATCGATCTGTCTCTGCCTTGCACTTCTGGCTTCATCGGATGATATAGACTCTAGAGTAGGAAGCGGTATGAATTTAGGTACCCTCATACGCAAAACTGTAGGCGGGACCGAATGTCATTTCCAACAGAATGTTGATACGCTGCAGAAACAAAGCTGGCGCCGGGACAGTTCCTTGTGGAACACAAGAGTTAATAGCGATTTATCTGCGAGAAAACTCGACAAAGTTGAGGCAGCAAACCATATGACCGTGTTTCCCAAAAAGGCCTTGATGCCAGCCTCGGTCAAATTCTACAGCTGCCATATATGTCTTGTCTCGTCAAATCACGTCCTTCTAGACTAAATCCACCACAATGTTTTATGTAAGCATACTACGCAAGCAAATCGCCAAATGTTTAGAGTACAGATCATTACAATGACTAGTTTCAACCAATTTTGTACATTTCAAAGCATTCTATTCTTTTATGAAATAACTCTACTTTTTATGTAGCGTTAAGACCTTTTTTTTGCTAAATCCATTGTGTAAGCCGGTTATTGGGCATTGAGTTGCCGGTTATTGGGCATTGAGTTGCCTATAGATAAATAAATATTCATTGGCCAGACAAGACTTAGTTTTAGTAGGTACATGGTTCCAAGAACAGATTACAGATAAAACATTCGAATAACGCCAAACCCCTATTAGAACATATCACAGACTTTGCCATACAATCATGGACTTCGCCATACGTTGAACTTAAAACGAAATCTTCAAATTTGCGAGAACCCAAAATTAAATCAGTGATATAGATATTATTTCATGTTAATAACATAGAAATTGATCATCTGATGAATTATACGAGAGTCACTCGTTGATAACAAAGTTAACTTCAGTCTCACGAGTAAGTGAACAAGTAATTCGCTTAAATACTAATTGTAAGAGTTCTCACGATATGTAAGAAGTAGGTGTTAGAATCTCCCATTTTTTAACGTTTCCTCAATTTAATAATTTCCTAATTCTACTGTCAATTGCAGAACAACGTGATATTTATAATATATCATACAACATAATGATTCGTAACCAACCGGGATCACGTTTATTGTAGTGATGACTTACTGGACTTCCGTTTTTATTTAATTATTACGTTTATTTACTTAATTTATCAACTAACAGTCATTCAAGACTGTTAGTTTTCGATATAATAAATGATGTATAGTTATTTAATTGGGGGAGCTATGATAATAAGCATAAAGATAATTATTAATGAAAAATAGCCTATATTGTCATACAATCATCACCGGAACGATATCAGCAAAGTCATACAGATATAATCAAGATCTTCAAACGAAAGTTGCAGGGTCGCAAAATTTACGGGGCGCAAAATGACCTCCATGGGGTTGAAAAAAACTGAGGTAGAAAATAAATATATTCCCCCTTCTTTTGGGAATATATTGGCGACCAGTCTTCATATAAACATGATTCCATGTTAAAATAATAAATCCGCACTCCAGCTATATCATTAGAAAACCATGCATTTTTAGGCCTTAGCACCCATGGAGTTATTTGATCTGATGCTTATCAAAAGGATTACCAGTATCTAATGTTTCAGAGAGTTTGATAGACGGTCATTTGCCATAAGGATTCTCCGCGGTCTTTTAGATTTTTAGAAATGAAAATTTTGCGTAATCAGAGTAGAGGTTAAATTAAACCGTAGAATCATTATACATTTTAAAGGAATGAAAACTAAGGCAATAAAATTTTAAGCGATCAATTTGATTTACAGTATTCTTTTCGATGTCTCGATAACATAAAATTTCTCCGTAATCCACTTACCTGTACCTGTCCAGTATAACTCCGCATTAAAGTCACCCAATTAAATTATTAACTTTACCCTATTATCCTATTGCAGTTATTCAAACTGCAACACCACTTGTTATTTTTAATGATAAGGTCTTTCTAATCCAGATCGATTAGTAACGTCATAAATTATAGTTCCAGATAGCTGTTTCGCTCTTCTCATAGAGCTCATCATTGAAACGAGCACGTTTGCAACGTTCCACTGGTGAGCTCTATGAGAAAAGCGAAACATCTATATGAAAATATAAGTTTGTGATGTTAGTGATTGATCTAATGCTCTTACATTTGTTACTTTTAGCTTGTACCTGTGATTATGTATAAATAGTTTGTAATCTCCTGAGCCTACTTTTGTATTTACCAGTAAATATCCTTAGTAATAATAAATTTAAATTGAACATATTAACTAAATTAACACAGTTGCATCAATTTTAGTAATAGTGAAATATTGTGCATAAAATTTAAAACGAAATCTAAAAGAATTTGATTTTAAATGCTCTTAAACACTTTATTTATAATACGTTCAAACAGAACAATTTAGATGTTACATATGCAAAAAAATATTCGCTTGGAGACTTCTATCCTGTATTTAGAAATGAAAAAAATCATTTGTAAGATAAAAATATGTATTAGCAATAGTATTATCTAAACATAATTGTAAAATTATGACAAGTTGGTGTTAGTGTATGAAAATTAATATTTTTGCTAAATGAATTTTAAGTTTTTGTTTTTCTAATTGTCTTCAGTAGTATATTACAGAAAACGTAAGTACCACACATCTTTGACATCTCCTGGCATTAATAAAACTGATTTTCAATTTAGAGAGTTTCAGTGTGGAGTAATAAAATATTTAAATTAATTTCATTTTAAGAAAACTATAGTCACGTTCGTGTTTCTATAATATAAGTGATTAGAAACAAAGTAAAAGTGTTTCATTATATGAATATGATAAATTATCACAAAGTAAATAATGTATTTTTATTTGTGCGAAATGGAATATCATAGCACAACTTAATTCATAAGTTCAAACAGTTTTACTTACCATCAATTTTTGACGTTTCTGGCAGCTCTTTAGTGGACTGAATTTTCTCGATTAATAATTCTAACCTGCTACTATTTCCCTTGAATAACATCTTCATTGCGAATGAATTCAGATGTTTTAGTGTCTTTCATTGAAATTACCACTACGAAATTGTTTACAGCTTGAAACAAATTGGCGCTGACATTCGAACTAAATGAAATGAAAAGCCACACTATTAATGGTATTTTCACTACTTCAAAGTTAAACTGTATGTTACACTTGAAGCCGCATGTCGAGAGATAATGCAAACACGTGAAAGAACTGGTCGTAACTGATGTCTTTGCCTCGTGAAGAGTTAAGTTCCGTTTTAGCTTTGTAGCACCCTTGTCTTTAGGGGAAAGGATACTCCCATGAGGATAAACTAGTGGCAAGCTTGAATCGTTAGCTGTCCAATCATTAGCTTCCACTAGTACCTACTTTCTTGGCATATCTATGGTGGGGAACATGAATGAACGAAATATTGCATAATAATACCTATAAATTTTAATGCTGACACGCATAATGACTACATGAACTAAAATTCAATTTAACGTCAATCTAGAATTTACGGACATAGTTAATTTGATAGAGAAAAATTAAACGCCAGCGTAGTTTAATGGTTATCATGATTTTAATACGCAATAATATTCAATAATCCCATTTATAGATCGTTTCCTGATAGTAAAAATACCAGCCACGAAAGAAGAATAAAGCAATTTTTTCATGTTCGAATCACTCGATCGTAATTCGACAGTATAGTTAGTTTGTTTAATTTTTCACTATTCGTGATTTTTGTGGTTGTGTTATATATTACATATCTTTTTTTGTTTCACACTTATGGAATGTACCAAGTATCTCCAAAATTGTATGGTTGAAGTTATTCCCAAACAACTCAAAAAAACAAACTAACACTAAGTTAAGAGATTAAAATCCAGATTAATTGATCAGCTATTCGTCAACATTCTCCACTTTCCACAATAGCGGACGAAATATTGATATTTCATATACGATGCGTTTGCTTATTGTCGACTCCCCCATCGCACAATAGGTACCCCACCAAATGCCAGAAATTAAAAAGGTAAAAAAGTCAGAAAAACTTTTAAAAATTAATAAAAATTTATTAATTGCTGGTCCTATTAAATTTTTGAAATCGGCTAGAAATATAACGAATGTATAGTAATAATCTTCATTTTTGAAAAGAATTGCTTGTCTCACTATTTTTGTTCATGAACATCCGATAGATCTTTTGTTTCAAATAATTTTTTCATGAAAATACACTTTAACACAGCGCACCTCCTTAGTTCTGTGTTTAAATGGAGTTTGAGGTCTTTCATTTTTATTAAACTTGTCGGGCAGGAAATTTGTTTTAATTATAAAGCAATATTTTTCTTCATCAATCAATGATTTTAGTGAAAGTACGTTCCACAGCACCTCTCTTGTTTTTTTTAATGAAGTTTTTCAGACGTGGTTGCCGTTGAATCTTCTTAAAAAAACTATGACCTAACATAATACTTTCTTTGATGACAGACAAATTTTTATGTGCAAAAGAGATAATAAACTATTTTTTTCATAAGAGGAGGTGTTTTAGGTACCAGCTGTTGAGCCTGACATCCATTTCGTGCATAGATGCTACTCATTCAAAATTAAGTCTGACGAGGTAATACAAAATTGAAAGAAATTGCAGCCAAACAAATTACAGAATTAAATTATTGGTAATACCCATATGAACAGTTTATTTCGTTAATCAAAATGTTGAATTATCATTAAATAACAGCTTCAACAATTAATTATTCCATATTTTTTTATTTAGAAAGAGGTTTATTCGAAGTTTATTAATCCCCAAATAAGTTGTAAAGGGTAGCAACTAGCAAGGTGCTTATATTATGGAAGGATTACTCGGAAACCTTTCAATGACGTATTGTATTGCATGCTTTGTAAACGTATTTCTTATATGTTCTGGGCAATTTCATTCACGCCAAGGACTACTATTCTTTTATTGGTTGGAAATAGTTTGAAGGCGGAGTTTTCTAGTAAAAGCTTTTAAGAATAGAATATAAGTATTTCCCTCTACTTTAAATACCTTCAACATATTCATCACGATTTGATATAGTGTATTTCTTATATACAGTATCTGCAACTTACGGAGAAGTTGCAGTGATAACATTAGCAATAAAGATCTCAGAATTTTACTTCTATTGATACTTTTAACTTTCCTCACTGATCATTATACGTAGTATAAAGGAAGTATTGTAATCCCGGAAATATCCGTTTTGATCCTTTCTGAATCCATCTACACTATTTTTGTATGATGTCTGTGTGTGCGTAAACCATCTTGGAGAGGTTGCGAAGTTCCTACTGGTAGTACGAATTTGAAATTTTGCAAAGTGATGAAAATAGCAACACTTGTAAAACTCATATGTTGTCAAGTCGAATGAAAGTTAAATGACATAGGGTATAATTTGACGTCTTTCCACGTTATTTGCGTTTTATCCGTTTCTGAATCACTTGTAATACAATTTCTGTTCCTACGGATGTTATAGCTGCTTTTTTCCGCGGACGAAGTTCGCGAACAGCAACTAAAAGTGGCGGATCTAAAACGGTTTTCAAAACACTCCCCCACAGCCTTGCCACCCCCCATACCGACTGTCATGGAGTACTTCTATGTGAATGAATACGCATTTCCCTCAAGAAAAAGTGAAACCCCAAATTCTTGTGAGACATATGTTTTCTTCAATAGTAGACTTCCGAAGATATAGCTAATCTTCCGAGTCACGACAGCACGACTTGATGTCGACGTTTCACCAACCATTACAGGCAGCATCTTCAGGGCAGGCTTGAAGCTTGAACTAAAACCGTTTGAGTTCAAGCCTCAAGCTTGGTAGGCGAAACATCAGCATCAAGTCGTGCTATTTTGAAGCGGAATCCATCCGGAAGGTAAAAATTTTCAACATTTGTATTCAATTCAAATAAACTTCCAATATAATAACATATAATTTGACGTATTTCAACGTTTTCATGTGTTCCTAATCTAGGACTTAAAATGCCCCCTCCCGTTACGACAGGCCTGGAGACATTATATTAATTTAGATTTCATTTTCTATACAATCGTATGAATGAATTATACAATTATAAAGAGAAAATCATACCACATGTACTCTTTTAATTGGAAGTTCCCCGATAGAATGCAATGTTTCAAAAAAATTTTGCATAATAATTGACAAAGCCATTTTCACGATACCATTTGCCAGTCGAACTCACAAATTGCACAGTTCGATTTAAATTCACAATTTGGCATTATTTAAAGTTGCCTGTGTCTCTCGAACAAAATCACGTAGCTCAGTTACAACTGTTCTATTTCATGCTAGATTGAGTTTTTATCTCGAAGGTGGCAAAGGTGGTAGTTTAGTTCTAACAAAATAAAATGTGATATATCCCGATTGATAAAAAAATATATGCTTGAGTAACTATAACACCTGTCGACAGGTGAATTATGTTGATGACAATTGAAACAAATCGATTCTAAATGATTACCTATCTAACAAATACAAACTCCTTGTGCTGGTTGTACGCACGTTCTTGTTGCGCATGGTTTGTTTTCACCTGCTATATTTTCAGTGATTGATCATTATAATTCCAATAGGTAAGTCTACCGAAACGGTTTCATAGTGAGCTTAACCCATATAAATTGTCACCTATATTATTATTATTGCTATTCGCATTCGGCACCCATCGCAAGTTTTTCTCGAAGTAATATTAGAGAACAATGACTCAACCACAAGATAAGACAATATCCTCCTGAAACCTATGACTTACAATTCTTTGTAGGCTATAATTTTGTAAGTTATGTAACATCCAAGAGGAAATTCTAGATTTATTCCGGTCAAATTAGACATTGGTGACAGAAATGTTGGGGATAGCAGCCAAACCTATTTCGTTAGGTCGGGGGGTATGTAAGGAACATTTTTGCACAATATGCTGAAAATGTAGCTCATAAAATTACCAACAACTTTTACATAGGTCATTTTCATCTCAGACGTAAACTAACCAAACTACACTTCAAAAACAGCGAAAATCGGCCAAAACATGTAAGCAATTGCATTTTTGGCAAACAGCCCCACAAAAAAAAGGGGCATATTGTGCAAAAATGTTCCTACATACCCCCCGACCTAACGAAATAGGTTTGGATGATATCCCCATCATTTCTGAAATCAACTGATTTTTTGTCTAATTTGACTGGACTGATTAGTATGTTATTTATAAACTCATTTTTTAACGTTAGTTCGAAAAAATCTTGATGACGGTCGACCTAATCGATTGTAATAAAGCTTGGTTATTTATAATACATTTTGATGAACTCATATCGTCTCCATATAGCAATCCTAGGTTTGTTTATTTATTTTCTGATGCAATAAAATTACCTGAACAATTTTGAATCATATACACGCCTACCAATCATCGCCATGTCGACTTGTCTGGATTATACCTATTAAAACTTAACATCATGACATGTAGAAGTATAAATTCGTACATCGATACAATTTGACTACGATGGAAGGATACCGGATTCTCTGAGAAAAATCAGCAGTTCAAATCATCTTTCAACTCTAAGTAGCTTGCTATTACATTAATAGATTATTATACAAGTAAATAATGGGGTATGTAGAGGTTATGGATACAACTTAATATATTTCAAAGAGTGATTCAAGGATAATTAACTTTACTAAATAATGACAGGAGTAAATATGTGTATTGAGTTATAAAAGCTTTTCAAAACGGAAGTTGAAGGTTTGAATGAATGGATGAAGCTCCAGGGGTAGTATATTGCTTAGCACCCTTATTTCCGATTGAGTTGTATTTGGCTTTATGGTAATATCTGAGGGTGGTCAGTAAAAGCCTGTGTTTAGAAATTGATAAAGGGGAAGAAATAGTACTCCTTTGTATCTTTTGTTGGTGTTAAATGTTCGTAATACATGCTGTAAACTATACGGGGGCTGATCATAGACTTAATTTATGAATCTGGAGTAGAACTGAGATATAAATAAAATACTCTAATAGTAATTTTAGTAGATAAGGATTATTATTTCATACTTATTAATTAATTAATATAACTCTATCAAGTATTTAGAAGGTTGAACCTGGTCATGTTCTCATTTCCCTTGTACAATATGATTAGTTCAAACTTGCACCATCATTCAAACAGTGATCCGTGCGATACGCACTAATCTTATTTTCTCTTGAATTTGACAGGATTGCGTACATATCCGTTTGAAATACGGAAGTGTGTATACTAAGTGAGATACAGAGTTGAGAATTTCTTCTCTCACTATATATTCCGACACCAATTCCTTGGTATTGGACCCGTTAGTATACTAGGTTCTCTTGCCAGGTTTGTTCATGTTTATGATGATGATGTTAATGTTGTCAAATGCCACTCCTTGTTATTTTTGAAGGAGTAGTTGTGAGTAATGTGATCCGTTGGTTTCATTTCAAGAATAGTTCCTTCCTCAATTTCCTTGATTCATAAAGAAACAAAAGTTTCCCTAACACTGTTCCCTGTGGAACTCCAAATTCACTTTCACAAAAAGAGCAACAAGTACATTGAAACTGTTGGTAACTGATACTTCGTGTGTAAGAGGAAAACTCATCATTACCAAATTATCAGTGTTACCTAGGAAACGTTTAAATTGAAGTCAGAAACAAAGAAGTGAATTAAGCAATTAACAGCAATTTCTTGAACGCATTGATTAAGGTTCTGCTGACAATTAATTTAAATCTAAGCCATTCGTTATTAAGCCTGTAATCAATTAAAGGAAATTATTAATATGCAGCTAATTTACGAGTGGGAATAATTTAGATTCTCAAGCAGTGATCTAAAAATCCATCAAGAGCAATATGCAAATTCAAATTGAAAGGCACTACCTGTGACTTACTACCTTCCATAGGTAATCAGGAACAACATGTGAATTCATTGTAAATAGTTCTTGTACTGTGCTCTGCAAAGATTCATACGTGGAGAGTTGACCGTAAAACTTGTAAATAAAGCACGTTTAATTTCTCAATGCACGTATTCTGACACTAATTCTGCATTAGGTGGCAGATTCCTCAACCTGTTTTTTCTCAGATGTGATCTGGAAATGCGATTTGTTCCCACGCTCTATATTGGGAAATCTAATAAGCTAACCAAGTAAATTTCCTTGGAAATACTACACTTGGGTGCGCTGTATACAATACGCATTTAAACCTGTATCTCGGTGAATAAAAAGGTGCATCCATTAACTGTTACATTCTTTCAATTATTACTTCGCGAACTGTTTTCAGTTTTTAATCAGCACGTTCCGGAAATTAATGCTGGAATTCATTGGAATTTACTTGCAATGTGATTTACTGGTTGTTAAGGACGCCATGTATTTCGATTAAAACATATTATTCTTGCATGGACATTTAGTGGATACAATAGAGACAAGTAATCAAGCAACTTCGTTTTTAAATAAAGCGAAACAAGTACAACTATTGGAATATACTGTGTTTTCAAAGGATAAAACGAACGTGATATCAGGATAAGTATGACAATCATAGGATAGAGCCACTATGGAGATACGAAATTGGTTAAGTTAGGGAAAAGAATCGTATTTTCGTGTTGAATAATAATCTGAAAAGGAAGGTAAAAAACAATAATTTCTGATTTTCGTATTTAATTTTTTACGATAAACTAATCCTACTAGACATTTCTAACCAAGACATTATCGATACACTTTTTTATGAAGAATGAAAATATGTCATCCCTTTTCAATAACTTTCAAGATGGCGGAGATACACCTGTCAACTTGATTTTTTCCTATGAACGCCATTCTCATTTTAAACATTTTTGGATTAGGTTTTTTTCTCTTTCCAACGGTGTATCGCATATGGTTGTCCGAAATCACCTTTTTGCAAAAAATCCAAATTTTCATTATTTGCGAAGAGTGGTTTGGAAAACAAAACGTTCTTTTGTTGTAAACAAAATTTTGATAGTTTTATCCTTCTGTCGCGGCGTTGGCATTGAATTAGTTGTGTTGAGAAAATTTGATTCTCTTCTTAACAAAATGAAAAAACATTCGTTTTGCAAATTGCAATTCAAACTAGAACGAAATACAAAATAAGAAAAGACAATCACTAACGAATGCAACATCAGAACATGTGTTCAAATTATGAACCTCCTCATTCTCTTGATTTGTTTGCTTTAGCTCTTGACACATTCCTTCTTCTAATCTCTGCCTGAGAGTGGTGTCAATTCTTTGACGTAAATCATCAAGGTCGGACAGCAATGAGAATTTTATTTTTCATTGTCCCCCACAAAAAATAGTCCAAGGGAGACACGTCAGGCGACGGCGCCCGCCGGCGTACACCCCATTATTAGCAATAACATGGTTGGGGAAAATTTCCAACAAACATTCCCCAATCCTCCCAGCATTATCGGGCTGTGCGCCATCTTGCTGGAACCAGATGGCGTTCTAACGATTAAAAGGAACGTTGCTGTTGATGAAATCTGTTGGAGATGTCCTCAGGAAATTGAGATACCGATCAGATTTTAAGTTCTTTTCTTAGATGTAAGGACCTATTATTGTACTGCCAAAAAACCGACCCAGACATTAAGGCTAAAACGTATTTGTGGTCGAATTTATTGTGAATTTTCAATTGACCAATAACGTTCATTGTGACGATTAAACATTCCAGCATTGGAAAATTTACATTCATCAGACCATATAATAGTATTAAGAAAATTTGGGTTGTCCTGAACGTGCAAAAAGCTACCCGTCGTTCATGAACTCCGAGATGAAGCGTTTGAGAAACATGAGTTGCCCAAGGCCGATATTTATGTTTATTAAAGGTTCTCGAAACAATTTGATGGGAAGGCAAATGCTGCTAGGCTGCAACTTCTCTTGAGGAAACAGATGGATTGTCTTGCACCTTAAGAATTATCAAATATTGAAAATTTTAGTATTTAAAATGATGTGAAATTTTTACCGCTTGCAAAATTTCCTGCTCATATTCATTGGGCCTATCACCATATTCCCGTCTACGTTTTTTGAATCAAAAATAAATTCTACAATAAAATAAAATTATTATTACTTAAAATATACTTTGTTAATTGTTTGCACCGCAAATTAATTCAATTAGATCTTTATTTCAACTGTAATAAGCGGTACAATAAGCCTGTTAGGCCGAAAAGTTCACGTGTTCAAAGTGCTGGCCTGAATAGAGAAGGCTATGGTTTTGACGATCATCTGATATTTCCTGAGCTTGGTTTACTGCATTTTTTACTTTAGCGTATTATTAATAATTATTATTGAGTTTTCGTTGCCTTTTTGACAAGTGTACCATAGAGGAACATTTAAATAGTGAACCCAAACAGTTACCCCGGAAGACCAAAATAAAATTTTTCATTCGTAAATTATTAGAAATCACATTTCAAGAAAATGGTGATCAACCAACAACGGCTATAAACATTTACAAATTGATTTTATCTCATTAGCAGACGAATGGAATTCAATGTAGGGAAACTTGTCAGAGTAAAGTGTGACAATCCGCTTCATAAAAATTGAATTCGTTGAGTGAACTGTAATCAATGGTAACCCACAATAGTAGGAGAGATCGATGCTCATCCCATTCACAAGAAGTCTAAAAGTAATATAATCTTACCTACGAATTTAGTATTATTTCAATGATAAAATATGATTTATATTATTTTTGGGGTTTTGGTGCAACATGATGGAGCTGCAACAAGAAAAAATTATGCACACCTGCAAACTACAGTATTATTACAAGTTTCTTGATATTTGAACCTCTCAAAGTAGTTGATTTTGATATGTGAAAAAGCAAAATTTACATTTATTTTTTTTAATTTTTTCCTTAAATTTATGAAGCTGCATTCTGCTGTAAGGTCTTCAATTCCCACATCTTAAAGGGAAAGTAGAGATGGGTTCAATTAAATTCTACAAATTATACAACTCAATAATAGTCTATGAAAGTAAATCCTCAGATCTGATGAAATATATAGAATGGCGTAAATGTGGCAAATTAAATTAATCTGAAATCGGATGGCAGTTAGCGTTTAACGTTTCCAATTAGAACACACCTTTGAATAGCTCAATCCGTGGGTGGCTATTAGATATTTTCAGGGTTAAATTCGACACTGCATAGTTGTGGAAATAAAATCCGTAACACTCGGAATTGTTGAGAGTTTAAAGTATTTATGGATGAGACGATGCGTTAAAAAAGATGAATGTAAAGTTCCCAGCAATACACCAGCGGAGTGAATTGTTCAAATATTTATTTTAGCCTAAAAAATTCTAATCTTTATCTTACATAATCGATTCCAAACAATATAATCAAATTTGTTGTACGCGTTTTTCTCTGTAACAATAGGATTCAAACATGAAATCATCACAATTCCGAATGTAAAAACTTCAATAGTTTCTAAAGAAGTATTTAAAGTGTGATTACCTTTTTATATAGTAGGTATACCGACATTCACCATCTTAAATTACATCTTCGATCTTTGAATGCATTTAAAATGTTTGTGGGAGTTTTATTTTGGACCTTTTTATCCGATACCATAATTAAAATTCTAGAACAGCACCCCATTCATTTTCACTCCAAATATCATGTTACACACAACCCTTGTAAACAAGCGGAATTCATTCTCTTTTCATCTAACCACAATTGCTCCGGAGGAATTAAGGGATACGAGATACGATACTCATAATACGGTGCTTATTTTGTAAGAACTATAAATTAATAATAACTTTCCTTGTACCTGGACTTGATCAGAGAACTTCAATAATTAAAACCTTCAGTTTGCAGTAAGTGCCAAATAGATGGATAGATGTATAGATATTTCATTTATTCAGAGGGCGTTACAGCATAGAACACGTCAAATAATATTACTAGATTAAATATGTAATGGAAATACAAATAGTATACTTAGACATATAGATATTTTACATAACGGCTAATATAATAAAGAGTCTTGACTCAGGTATGAATTATATGTACATTCTTGGGAAATAGGTCACATTAACACATATATTTACAATTTTTTCGTCTTTACGTACGTTTCGGTTTCACGCCCATCATCAGAAGACGTTTGAACACTAATTTATCAACTAAAGCGCGAAATTTCTCAAACTAATTGTACTAAGCACTAAGCGTCTTTATCGCGCTAATTTCAATTAACATTGTCTACGATGCAACAACAAACAAAACATGAATAATTGAAATTGTAACACATTAACGTCCAAATATATGAATATATATTAAAAACCACTACACATTAATTTTCCATAGTTAAAGACATCACATCTCAGCAAAGAGATAAAATAGTCTGGCTGGCTGGCTGGCAACAAATTTCATTGCGCTGACATACCCACAACTTCAAATAAATGCGTTTTGAAGTTATAACCCTGAGGAAAGGTCCTTGCTGTTCCAATATTACTATCTGATAAGAAATACGTAGAAATTTGCAAGTGCTCAATTAATTAAATTGGGATATAGTTGTCTCACTGATTGTATTTCGGTTCTGCTGTTTGCAAAATAAGCATCACGTTTTATATGAATCATCATATTATTCTATATCCCAACTAGTTCTCATTCTATTATCTGCATTGTGCATGTAGTAAAATGAAGATTTTTGTTCTTCCTCCCTCTTTAGATCTGTGCAATATTTCTTTCCGCCAGTTTCAACTTGAAACTAAGCTTGGCATTACAAAATTGCCAGAACCTTTATTTCAGCGTCAATATAAATAATATAGTATTTGTTATAAGGTTGTTGAAATGTATATAGATTTATTCATTTGTAGCACAAAACTCAGTACAGGGAAGACTTTGGTGATTGTGTTAATGAACCAGAACCAGACGCCTATTTGGAACGTTCATATCTGAATAATAGTGGGCAATAAATTAGCGTGGATAGAATGACTACCTTTTACTAGATCTTATTTCACTAAGATGAATTATTATCCGGTTATCTAGAGATAGAGAATAATCACTAGTCCCATAGTTCCGATTGAACCAGAGCAATTTTGGATATGATTTACGGAGTGGAATTGTAAAAATGGAAATTGCTGAATTCTGAAGCTGCCTGATGGACCGGGTATCTTTGGCAAGAAACAAGAATGGGAAGTGTAGCGGGGCACTTGCATATCATCTTAAAGTTTAATTGAGTCTGGGCGCTTGGGGAGGAAACGACCGAGATTGCTTGGGGATTCCCTAAGGATCTCTGTGCCTGACACCCTCGGCTCCTGCAGCGTCTGTTGCCACTTACGCTCGCCGCTATTCACTCTATTTCTCTTCGCTCATCTCTCTTAGTAATCAAACAAATTATAAAAGATGCCAGTTAGGTGTACCTACCGACCTCATGCGATGCATAGCTAATGTATCTATGAAATTTTTATGAGCACATGTCGTTCAAAAATCCATCCCGTTATTATTTATTTCACCGCGAATCCTTTTGTAATATCCTGAAATATCCCAACTACCAAATAATTAAACTCCCTCTCGAAACAGCTCATTCCCCTAAAGACGGATATTTCAGAGTCATGGAGGCCAAATTATTATTATAAACAATGAAGAATAGATTCTTACGACTATTATGTTTCTATAACAAGTTAATTTTAGTTTACATCATTGCTTATTGCCATAAAAAAAAATTAATTCATCAAACAAAACAAATTAGGTCATGTCAGACGACAGATTGCAGGGTCGCAGCTTTTCCTTTTAGATTGCATAGACCTTTCATAGCTAGATACTCGGACTCTCAATGTGTGGCCCAATAGGTGATGAGATTTTGCTCGGAGGTTCAGCTGGAATCTAGTATTTGCTAAAGCATCTGCTGAGCCAGTTGAAGTATCACAGAGCTGGCTCCTACCGTATCTAACAATAGAAGCGCCGACTGAAGATATTTCAATAGTGTGGTTGTGTATTTAGGTGTCCAAAGTTTCAGTTTACTTGGACAGGAGAAACTTTTAAGTATCTACAACTACATTCGAATCAAGATCTAATTCAATTTCAACAACTAGGGCGTTGGCTTTTGGGGTGCGCTGCCTTACTGATTAAATTGTCATATTTTGACTGCGAAAATCTATTAGCTATTTGCTATCGCAATAAAAGTATTATGGTAACGTATTCAGATACACACATATTCCAACAACACATGATTTAGCTCCTCCTGCAAACTTTATTTCTGGCATAGTTCTCTGTAAGATACTACAGTCATTCATATGCGAAAATTCTATGGAGCAACACATCGATAAGATAAAATAAGTTAGTTTCGATTCTCCTTGATATAGATATGATCTACAGAGTTACTAAATCCTATTTAGAGCGATAATTACTGCCGAAAGTTTAGATTCCACAACGCAAAGTCTACATCTTACCTCAGGCTTTCATTAGGTACTTCTCTGCAAACTATAAAATATTATCAGTGGCTTTATGTGTGCTATATTATTCTTATGACTTACTTAGACAAGTAACTTCAAAACTT
This sequence comes from Endomychus coccineus, assembly GCA_958510875.1. NCBI lineage: Eukaryota > Metazoa > Arthropoda > Insecta > Coleoptera > Endomychidae > Endomychus > Endomychus coccineus. The sequence continues at coordinate 36,453,498 of OY294071.1, read as the reverse complement.
CAGATGAAAGATAATCATCTCGACATCAAATCTAAAGGCGGTTTGTAGGAGGAGGTTTGAACAAATTCTATAATTTATAGTTTCCAGAGTTGCACCCTTCATTAAAAGTAGCTCACTAATAAAACGGTTCCAATATCAAGTTGAAATTTGAAATATGCGATTGTAAATTCAATTTGAATCGAAACGATCAACGTTTCTGCGCGTTTTCGGACCGTAGTGTGCTTATGAAATCCGTGTCAGCCTGTGTATGTGTCCTGAGAACGTGAGGATAGAAGTTACAGAGACCATGAATCTTCGACATAGTGATTTGCAGACAGACGGTTTTCGATTTTAACAGCTTCGTGTATTTATTTGATTCAGATTTAGAATGTAACATTCGAAGGGTACACGTTTGAGAATCATTAGAAATAAATAAGCACAAAAATACCCAGAATCAGAATTCTGAATATTCGAATGTTATCTACCAAAATCAGAAATTCAGAACGCGGTATAACAGTCAAAGTCTTCTTAAAGAGGCTTCTGAAGTTTTTCTATTTGAGAGCTTCATTTGATTAAACGGATCTATCGTATTATGAACTGTTTTTGAGGGGTATGTTTCCGAGAGTTCTTATCGTCTCCCATCATAGAAATCAAAGAATCTAATCTACTCATATCAAGATTCGCACTATCCTAAATCCTAATGAAATTCAAAAGTAAATAAGTTTTGGAATTAAAGGAAAGGATGCTCGTCTTCACTGAATAATTCTGAATTATAAAGGTACATACTTCGCGCCGAATTATTAAAGAAGCTATAAAGAAACTAGGTTAACTTTACATTTTATATAAATATTAATGTTTTCTATTTGAATGCGTAGTTTTTAATAAAAGCAGTAAATGCGCCCTTAGAGATAGCGTAGTCATAAGTACATATTCGCTATGTGATGTATAAAACTTTAGTACTATTTTGTGCCGATATCGGCTTCTTTGGGACTATTCAAGCATCGTTTCCCAACAATAACATTGCTTCTTACAAACCACGAAATGTCGCCGAATGCCTCCAACGGCCAAACAAGATCGTCACAGGGCGTCCCTGGAGGGAAACTATTTAAATGTCTTCTGCAAATTGATAATTCAATTATAGTAGCCCATGAAATGGCTACTACAACAACATTCGAACTTAAACTATGTATTCCCTCTCACCGTTCTTATCATATTGCCTCACTATTTATTAACTACTAAAACTAAAATTACTTGTGATGGAATAATCATTAAACCAAACTTTATCAAGCAATGCTTTAAACAGAGGCGGACTGGCGACGGTAATATTGTCATATTTTTAAATAAAACGTTGCTGGTTTATCGCGATCGAAATAAACAATTAAACCAGTACCTACTCACATTTGTCGACATCTAATTGTGAGATGTGAAAAAATTATATTTCAATGTCTTTAGGAATCATTTACATGAATGTGATTTCGATCTAGTATTATACGGTATGAAGCCACATGCATGCTGATGCATGCATCTTTGTCGCTAAAGCACTTCTCATGCATACTATTCCGCTAGAGTAAAGCGCGAAAATCGTATGTTGCAAACTGGGGATATAGTTGGCTGGATGCTAGGTATCAGCTACAATCTACAAGTCACTCAATACAACATGTATTGGAAGCTATAATTACTAATCTACTGCAGTACTAATTTACATCATTTGAAATTACTTAGGTTCACTAAGTTGGGTTGTTAACAATTTTGATAAGGGTAGAATGGATCAAGTCCAACTGGTCATCAAGGAGCCAAGTTGTCGGATTATTTCTATGTTTGATAATTTGTGTTAAAATTTTTTGTCGCTTCCATCAAGGAAATTAAGATTATTTTCTAAAAGATGATTGGCAAGAGTGGAATCTATTTTAAGTAAATTAAAAGATTTCAAATGTACTTTAAACCCAATATCTATTGACAGTTTAACTATCGGCACTACACGATTTGTGTGAACTATTTAGTGTGTTATTGCGTCAAAAAGAAAACGTATTATAACCAAGTTTTATCAAAATAGATTAGGCCAAAACCGAGATTTTTCCATACCCTCTTAAGAAATTTTCGAAAAACGAAAATGAGGATACATTACCTGTACAATATGATTTTATTATGGTTCCTGTAAATATGGTGACCATAATTCATATGTAGACCCGCTGTAACGTGTCTGAGGTTAAAACTAACGTCGGAATGGATTTTCTCATCATCGAAAATGTATTATAACCATGTTTTAGTAGAATCGAAATTTTTCCATACCTCTACTGATTACTTTCCTTCCAATTGAGGAATTGCTAAGGAATAACCCATTCTGAGGATACCACGTACGTGATTAAGCAATTGTCAATATATTATATTCAAGAATAAAGTTTTGTTTTATGCACAATCCATTAAACAATAAGTAATTCATTCACACGTAGTGATCGTTTCCCTGACTGATGAATATATCATGTTACATGTTATATTCATATACAAGACTTTATACAGGTTGTTGCCAAATAAGTGCGAATGTTTTTAGGGAGTGATTCCTTATCGAAAATTAAAGGGGGTCTTTCATGTAAGCCCGAGATTTTCCCCATCGATTAGACTTTTGTTGATGGAGTCTTCATATAATTACCCAAAATGCTCAATTTTTAGAAAACGTATTATTCACTGACGAATCCAACTTTTCAAGTCGAGGGATTACAAATTTTCATAACAATCATCTATGGGCCTAAGATAACACACATGCAATTCAATAAGGTCGGTACCAATATGAATTTTCACTTAACGTATGGGTCGAAATTATTAACGAAAATATTATTGGACCTTATTTTCTACCGTCAAGGCTAAATGGTGTATCCTATACAAGTTTTCTCCAGGATAGCTTCACATTTTACCTGAACATTTTCCACTAGTTATTCGACCACGAATGTGGCTGTGCCCATTTTAGCGTAACTGATTGTCAGTACTTGGACGACGTGTATCCAAATCGATGGATAGGCCGAGCAGGACCTCAACCTTGGCCTCTCAGATCTCCAGACTTAACTTGGACTTTTGCATCTAAGGTCACGTAAAGTCCTTGGTTTGTACGACCTCCATTGAATGTGTAAATAATTTAAGGAATCGCATCATTGCAGCCTGAGAGACAATCCAAAACACACAGACTTGATCCCTCTTTAATGGTTGGAGGTGGTCATTTCGAACAGTTTTTATAACTCCATTCCGTTTGAACTTGTTGCCGTTTTCTTTGGTGTAATCCACATAATTTTGTTTGGCTTGTATTTTTAATTTGATATTCTATTAAATAAAACATGGTACTTGTACATGCCTAGATTACAAGTTAAAACAAGCGGAATAATTTCAAAATACTACGATTACACTCAAAATCTGTGCAAACTGAACGTGCTATCCACCTACAAGATTTTTTATTAGGAAACTATTGCTTTTACGGAAACAACACAAGAGTTAAGAAAGTTTTGCAATAAATCGTTCTTTTCAACATATATTAATTAAATTAGGCGTGCAACTTTTCAAGGAAATGCCTAAGAACAATTTGCTTACATGAAATACCCCGTTTAATTTTGTACAAGGAATCACCACCTAAAAACTTTCGCACTTATATGGTAACACCCTGTATATACACCACTTTTCAGGAAATTCGTAATGGGCAACTGAAATAGTATAGTAAAAATACCAACTAAGGATAACCACCTGAAATATTACTGTTTTCGGTGAATAAATAGTTACGAGATAAGTTCTAATTTTGAGTGCCACTTGTTCATACTCGAAGCTCACAAGAATAGTTGTTAGATCAGAAAGCTGTGAATATCCGACGGTAATTGAGCCTCAAGTGAAAATTGAATCGATTGAAAGGATGTAATTCCCTTACAAATAGAAGGAAGTTAGGAAACTTATTATTGACTTCGTATCGGACTACAAACCCTGACACTACTAGCTTATATAGAGAAAATTCATCTTGAGATAGTTGATGGTGCCTTTGTGTGGAGTCGATAACATCGGACATTGCACACCGCCCAAAACGGCCGATAGGCCCCTAGAGGACAGTTACAAGGCAGTAGTAATGCATTGAATTAGACAGTAATACAACAACGGGTCGATTGTTCCCAAAGGTTTTGAATAGAACAGATCTGGGCCTGTCAATATTATTTTTCTGATCTTCTTATCTCGGATATTGCATCCCGTCTCAATTTAATTTCGAACTGTGTATACATGTTGCTCGTCGAACAACTCTCTTAAAAATCTCAGATAAGTGAAAAAAGAACATAGAATACATTCAGATAAGGAAAACTAGTTTACCAACACGTCAGTCAGCAGGAGTACAAATTTTACAGACTTCTGCCTAACAAAGCATTAAGGTTCCCATCATTACAAACTTCTGCCAACTGATCCAGATGCTTCACTTAAAATTTGTAAATAAGTTTTCGCCTCTGTTGAGTGAGTCACGCTTCTTCGGCTTCACCATTTACATCGTTGTTTGACTTTTGTCAATTCCGATTGAAGATTTCCAATGTAACGTAGCTTTATCGAATTTATGTTCGATGTCCCAAGGTAATGCCCGAAGCCTGTGCGTCTTGTTCTACAGTGTTTTAATTGTATGGGTATTGTCAAGCTATTTCCAGAAATAAATACTGATCAGACTATCCATAAGAAAAAAATGGTTCTCTCAGTTCCTGAATAGCAAGTACCATATCCATCTGAAGTATTACATGTTCAGGATACATCGAGCCAGGCGCGATGCAACATATTTTATATAAACGTTTTCAATTTTGTTTCTGAAGACTCATGCTATAACTGGGACGTGGTTAACCAATTCTGTAGGCAATAGTGAATTATTCCCTCCTGATTTTGTAGTCTACAAGAATGATATAGTATTTGATGCTACTGACAGGTCTCGTGGTTAAAGTGTTCTTGTTGGTTTTCCCTCTTCTTTTAGACCAGTGTTTTTTGATCTCGGCAGATTGAACTATCTATTTGTACTTGTTTCAGCAGTAGACATTGTGGCTCCATGGGTCTGGCTTGGTCATGATTCTCCACTTTGCATAATTGTGATCTATCTACCTCCCTTTGTTACCTCCGATCAAGTTGCCACTCAGTTCGAAGCTGTCGAAACAGTGCCCTGATGATCTGAGATCTTGTTGATTGGTGATTCCAATTTACAAATCGTAACACCATTATAGAGCAATTTTGAACAAACTGCTGCTCACACAATGGTGTGATACAGTTTAATTTTGTGCATAACAGATATACCTGGTTTTGTGTAGCCATCCTCTTTTGTTATATAAAAATCCACGTTTGAAAAGATTAAGGGTGATGAGTTCATCATTTCAAACCATGCTTTCCACAAACGGTCTCATTGTCCAAAGGGGTTTGTTAGACAAAGATCAACGGTAACTAACCTAACAGTTATAACGCAATTTGACACAGAATCTGTTAAAACGGCTGGAAGGTGGATGTCTTCTATTCGGACTTCAGCAAGACCTTCGACCGCTTGGATCACCAGAAAACAATCAAAAAGCACCATAAATTAGGTTTTCCATCTCACATTATAGCCAGTTTGTGAAGGTTGCTGACTTCAGGTCTGACATCTCCGAGGTGATATCTGGCGTTCCTCAGGGTCGGGTCTTGGACCCTCAGGCTAGATCTGAACATCTCCGAATGCACTGTAGCCGCTTCTGTTTTCACAGTATTGATAACATTTCTCTTACCGTTCATGTAAGATGAAATACCTTATCTTACTGTTCTGTACTTGTGAATTTGCCATTTGCACAACGTAATTTTACTACTTGCGATATATGCATTAATAAATAAATAATAAATAGATAAATAAATAAAATAATGTTGAGAACTGCTATGTATTAAATAATTATGGATATTATAAGGCAGCGTTTGCTTGGTTTTCTGATTCCAATATTGCTCCTTAGAGCTGTTACCCTGTATATTAATGTTCCAACATCTTGAAAATTTAACATGAGCCAATGAAAATTCGTCAGTTATGGTGATCGTGCTGGTAAAATATGGAGCGTAATATTTTTCAATCTCACATGAGGGAAGGAAACGTCTGCATTTTATATTCAGCACATTGTAATTCATCCAACATATACGTGTTTTATTTATCTTTTGATTGCCACAATTTGATGGTTTCTGAACCTTGGTTTATTAATATTTAAAAGCTGATTTCTTGGGCGATACTACTAGCAACATAAACTGAATGCTCGAACGATGCCAAGCAATCACGTACCTACGTGCAAAGTTGAAGTTTGATCTAATTATACTGCATAGATTCATAACAAAAGAGTAATAAAATACATTTGAGCAAATGAAATAAGTATTCAAAATGTTGACGGAATCAGAAATTCCAAGTTATAAAAACGAAGCTTACTCGTATATCATCAAATAAAAGGGTAACTAAACTACTTCACTTGCTAAGCAATTATTTCTGAAATATTCAAATAATCTGAACCATACCATCACCAGAAGATTTTCATACATGCTTGTGTTGTGTGAGGAAAATCTAGAACAATTTGTGTTTGGAGTATTTCATTCAAACTTTCATGTATTTCAATTGTTGATAAACATCCTGGTATTCTTCAGTGGACATGTCTGATTCAAACCGATTTGATAATCCGGGAGGGTTTGTCTCATGTATTCAATCACCCTTGAAACTGAGAGTTTCTCAACTATTTGAATAATAATTGAAACAATTGGAATTGGTCAGTAGTTTGATATTCTCTATCTGCTAGCCTCTTCATGTGAAAGCCTAACTATTACTGTTTTAAATAAATAGTTCAGAAGACTCATTCGTCTGTTCCAAAAACTTATTGTTTTTGTAAATAGGTTTTGCGATATACTTCATCATTTTTCATTCATTACCAATCGTATATTTTCATTTTCAAGGGATTCAACATTTATTCATCTTTTCAGTTTTAGATTCTGTCGATTAGTGAATATGTTAGCGTTTGCTTTTATCTTTGAGATGTTCAGGGTGCCTCAACTACTGAAGCAGTTCCTCTGATAATATAGCTCTTAGGAAGTTCAGCATATCGGATAGCTTCATCTTGGGTAAGTCTCCTTCTTCTATTTGATGTATTCCTAGGTGTCGTGCCTATGGGTTTTCAGGGTGGTGCATTCCGATCTCTTCTGGTTACAGTTTCCCAGTAGTAGCCTGTCCCAATTCTTGTAGTTCTATCCAGTAATGGAATCTTTTTTGTATATTCCTTTCTTGAGTTCTTCCAATACTGTTCTGATGCTTCTTCCACAAAAAGCATTCAGGCCCCAGTAATGGTGTTTCGGCCTCCACGCCTGTTTATCCCGGAACTAATAGGAGGCTAGCTGCGTTGTTCATGCTTAATTGGTTCAGTTTTTCTAAGTATAGCTAGACCATTTCGGACTTAATTACATAACAGTTCAGGTGCTTGATTGTCTGACATGATGATGACTCCACGTCTGAGAAAATTCCTTCCCATATTTAACTGGACGCATTTTCGGTAGCATGAATTCAGCTGGGAAGATACTTGAGGATTTGCTTAATCTTTCAAAGTATTCGGTTACAGGCCTATAATTGAACACATGTGGAAACTTGATTTGCAAAAATTAAAATATATGAAGAGACAAAACACGTTTACACTAAGAAAACTATGTTATCTTTTTGTCATATTTTTTTAGGCCATCAACTATAAGTGTAAATTTTTGCCGGAACTTTGAGGAAATATTGAAATCTGTACAAAGATTTCTCTAGCAATAAGCTACACAATTTTGATAAGAGGGAAAGTCGAAATTAGGTTCATGCATTATAAATAAACAGACTCACTCTGTAAAATGCAACCGATTTTCCAGAACACGAAAGGACAAGTCTTTTTGTGGGAAGCATAATGACCATATCAATAAGCTTGACATGAGCATCTTTCAACAAAGTTTTGACAGAGAATAAAAAATGACGGAAGGAGATAAAAGGAAGGGTCAGAACCGCAAGTGAGTCGCTAGGGGCGTCGTAGTAGAATAACTTTTAATTCCCTATTTACCAGTCTCCTACGGACGGTATAAGGTTTTTCAGGAATCTGGCATGTTTTTGATTGCTCGGGTGGAGCAGCAAGGGCTCTGTGCGGCTATAACGGCCCGAATGGCCCTCCGAACACCCATAATACCGCTGCTAATGTTTTCTACCTTCGGAATTAACCTGAGGAATACGGATGTTAGTAATTAGTCCTACAATACTTCCTTTTATACACTCCAACCGCATTCGATGCGTCTTTTGTGAATTGCGATTCACAGGATCGACTTTTAAACTAGCTCTATATGTTTGTATTTACAGCAGATTTTATGGAATTACTGTTGCCTTGCACCTGCATCAAATTAAACACAAATAGATTCTCAATCTAGACATCATGGTTAATGGCATGGTTGGCCCAATGTATCGAATAACTGAGTTTTACTGCCTTCAAAACAAACGTTATTATCTTGAGAATGATAAAACGATTCCGCTCTTCGTTATATAACCGACACCAATACAGTCGATTCTATGCAATCAACTTTTAATTTTTTAATTAAGAGAGAGAGAGAGAGAGAGTTGGGTTAGGCAAATAAGTAATTGTAATTATTTTGTCCGCCCGTGTGCATTGCAGATAGCGCACAATAGAGAGCGACGTCAAATTTACACAAAACACTTACTCTTCTGCCTGTTTCGCCAACGATACTTTATCACAAGAACGTAGTACTATAAATACCTTCTGAATGAAGAAGAGGAAAATAGTGTGATCGGTCTGTACAATTGAGACAATTTAAAGGTTGTAAAAAGCCGAGTGAAAATATTATGTTTTTCGAGGTGTCTGTAATGGAAGGGCTGCATTTATTACAAGCAACATAGAGCCCATTTTACAGAACGTTATATAACACTTAAAGTTTTTAGCAGAATATACAATTCAGTGAGCTTTGTTTAATCAGCTTGCCATTTCTGTTCTGAACATCGTGTACAGTTAAAGCATTCAATTTTTCTTATTGTAACTGTTCGTTATTATTTCGTATTTCTCTCTTGTTCATCTGTAATCAGAATAAACCATTAAAGTTCTTATTTCATTTCTATAAGAAATGTAATTTATGTATAAATATATAAATCAAATATTAAGATAATTAAGGTCAATATATGAAAAAATTCGAAAAATCAGTTGAACAAAATGATTTTGGCACATTCTGTAAATCAATAATGACTCACATGGGCAAAAGTTCCGATGTCACTCAGAATTAGTGAATGTTAAAATACAATATCATAGAGGGAGATGTCAAGGGATTCTGTACACAAAACTGCATTAGTAAAGTTAATTATAAGTAGTAGGCCATGATGTGATTTGAATTTGAAGATTTGCCGACATGTTAAGTGTAAAATGTTGTTATGTCCAGTTCATGCCATCCTCTCTCCGGGTTTTGACTGATCTAATTGAAACACACTGACAGAAAACATTTCAAACTGAAATATGAATCGATTCCACATAAAATTGCTTTATACGCTTTCAAGCTGGATGTCATTCATGAACAGACATAATCATCCGACTTTCTGTGTCATATGTATGTAGCTAACATATGTAAGAAGTGTCAAGACGTGTTATGTATTATGTTATCTATGTTTTTAACCAGATAGCGAGTTGAAACTTAAGAATACAAAAAGTTATTATATTTTGTTTTTAGAGTGAATTATCGAACAAAAAATTTCCGACAGCTAATAGAATGACGCTCATATATTGACAGCAACATATGTTCATTGTAGACCACTCCATAACATAGATATCCCTGTCAATTCAAATAAACTTTCAATGTCAGGGCACAAAGTATAATTTGACATTTTTCCACGCCTTCAGCTGTTCCTATTCATTTGCAATATGCATTTAAGTCTTGAAACAAGGGGAAATACATCGCGACAGCGAAACCTGCGCCACTACCTGTTGCTACTGGTGTCTTAGTATTTAATATATTTCCCATCCATGAATATACTCTCTGTAATACAATATCCGTCGAGATATTAATCAGAGATGAAGTGGTTTAGGAATTAGAACAGAATTCAAGAAGATTAAAGATAACGTATTGACTACATAACGTTAAGTGTTTGTTTCTCTCGCTTATCCGTAGATAATTGAATGAATAAATCATCCATAAACGAATATTTCAGTTTGTAATAACGAGAATCCTAAGAAGAAATCAGTGTGTTTGCGATTAATAAAGTTGGTCTAAACTCCAAACGTTTGAGCGATTAAACTTAACATTTTATAACTAAGAACGTAGGCACATTTAAAAAATAAAAATCCGTATTTTACATTTACTTATCGAATATATGATGGTAATTTGCAAGAGAAAATCTGGAATTGTTGGCAGCATGAGTAACTTGCAAATTTTGTCAAATATACGTGCCAATGCCAGATGGGAAATAATGTGTTAGATATCGCATTCGAATATAGAAGTAATAAAATGCCAAAATCGTATAATCAATGCAACAAAGCTGAAATTCTCCGAGGAAATAAAATATTTAAAAGCCCATCTTTCCCGAACTGTAAACCTCCGAAAATAAAAGAATTGTCCACGTCCTGAATGGCTGTGACAACTAGTTTGCATTTTGTATATGCATAATATATAGGCAAGTGTTCCCAATTCAAATATTTAAGACTTTGAGTTTAAAACGAACTAATGACATTGTGGAATATTAATGGGAATCGGGGAAATTGGAGGACCTTTGTTTATTAAAAAATCATAGGTTGTGTAAAGCGACTGACAGCTTATCTGAAATTATTTATTCAAATAATCACTATGGTTCTGTGGATATGTAGGACATACCTATAGAACACATAGAACATAGATAATATGATATACGAGGTATGATCTCATTTTTTAGGTTTAGTGCATCTCGAAATGTGTTATTTCGTTTTTATTGTATACCATGCAAAATTATAAGACATTGATTTAGTGAAACAATGACTAATGAAGCGACACATTTATTGAGACTCGATGGCGCTAATTCGTATATTGTAGGGGTAAGACTAAGAACTAGTTACATTCAGGAATAATTTCCTAGGCAGATTCTTTTCGAAAATGATTAAAATCATTACAACTCATAGGGTTTATTGTAAGTTCAAGTATTCAGGATAGTGAAGATAAATTGTGTCCCAAGATGGAATCATGTGAGTCTCCCTCATTTAATCATAATATAAGATAAACATATGGGCCAAGATTCGTGCACTTATTCTTTCATGTATTTATAAACATTAGCCAGAGTTCCATAGTGGTTGTATTTCGTTTTTTTAATAACATGCCAACCGATTAGTGTAATTTTTCAGAAGCGTTGTTCTTTTCAATTCAGAAAAAAGTTTATCATAAGTCTTCTTAGAACATCCATTTTTATATCAAAGTTATAGAAACTATTATAGACAACTGTAACTAACCACCATCTGAAAGACTCCTTTCTGGGTCTACTCTCAACTTCTTAACAGGTGTGGGAGAAGAACTGTGCCTCCTAGTGAGGGATCTTTTAGCACACGTCCACTGCATATCTTGGAAAGATCCGGTTAGTTCTTCACTAGTGTGCAAAGTCTCATTCACTTTCTCTGCAGATGGTGACGTATTGTCATTGGTAGCATCTTCTGAAACAAAATGTACAAATTATGATGGTTTTCTTGAAATATAAATGTGATATCAGTTGCCAATGGAATATAATGATGTTATACCCTAATATACCTTTTAGTAGGATAATCTAATTATGAATATTTTGCTCGTCTTTAGCATTTTGAATCCTGAAAACAATTTTTGGTTTGTGTTTGTACCAGAAGGAATCCAATACCAATGAGTACTAAGACCACAAGTCAATTCAATGAGAATTATCAGATCCGAATGTGACAATGCAGTATTGAGTCTAGAATATATGATGATAGACCGATAAATCAAGCTTTAATTAGATTTATTGAAATTGAATATCAATTTCCGTTAATTAGTGCAGATTTTAGAATATTTCCGTTCTTCCCGGATCTTAATTTATTCATAATAAACCTGCAACATGGAACGTGTCATTGAACCATCAAATGTAACTCCACCAAAAGTTTGATAGTTCATGCTGTACAATAATAAAATGTCTGTTCTACTAAACAAATTCCCATTGAATGTTAAGAGTATTTTATTAAAGTTCGTCTCCTGATGCTTCGTTATAATTAATGCATTCCTCTATTGAGCTGAAAGGAAAGGGTGGACAGGGTAGTATCAGTCCTGCGCGAAGCTCTGAAGTCCTAATTACACCTCTAGGGATTTGATTTTTCAGCCATCACCTATAGATTTGAGAATTGTTTTAAATGAATGTGGTCTCGAACGTGTTACAGTGAAGAGATAACGAAAACTTGTTCAAATAGCAAAGATGTACAACTGCCAACAGACAACGTCACATGGGAAAAGTAGGTTCGATTTCCCAAAGGAATCCATTAATTTTCTGCCGCCTTGCGCACAGTGGACCCATGGGAATACTTGCCCGAGCTGCGATATTCCCTTGGGATTCTCTATGTCATAACTTATTCTTATTCCTTCATAAAATGTTACATATTACTCCGTGCTCTATATGAATTTATAAATATTAGTGCTTCGCTTCCACTGTTCATTACCGGAAAATGCAAATTTACTACACCTTCCATCACATATTCTGGGCATATACCTGATCATCCTCTATAATGAAACTATACACCGACTATTTCACACTTTCAACATTCGGGAATTTAAAAATTAAGCGAGAGCATAGCCGAATATACAGTATATTTTATGTAAGGGAAATGTTAATGACTTAGAAAAGGCCTATTGTCAGTAGCAAATACATTTCTTGATAGTGCGCATATATAAGTAAATCTCTAGAGTATCGCTCAGAAAACCTTAGTGGCCAAGAGCCGCAGACCATATGTTCACATGTATCCATGCTTACGCCAAAAACTCTGATTAGTTAGGATCTCAGGGGTATTCCCGCAACAGAGTAGTGCTTTCTACCACCCTCTTCGCAAACGTTACCGTGAATAAACTGACTGAAAGAAGCACATCACCAGTTCTCCCCATTCGCATCACCTACTGGACTATAAGACAATTGAACTCTACCTACTTTAATTCTTATACAGATCTCTTGATCCCTTAGTTATAACTAGGTCTTTATGAATCGAATATTCAAAGGTGAAAAAACGTGAATGGTACAATATGTATTCATTAAAACTTCAATGACGATAACACATTTCGACGTTAAATCATCAACAGTACCTATAAAAGCTAAATAAACTGTTGGCTAATATAAATTGATACTTTTGATTAGTGGTTAAGCTCAACTTAAAAAATGCAATAGGAAAATATGAATTCAACGAAAACGCGCCAGAAAGACCCGAAGTATTCATAACACGATGTGACGTCACGATTCTACTCTTCACTGCACTACAACACTTTTATTCATGTGCCAAAGAAATTAATCGCCGTAGAGTGGTTCAAATTGAGTCGAAGTGAAGACATGAATCTAAATTCGACTTATTTTTGTTATGAAGTCATTTCAATGTAAGTATTGATCATTAATATACATGCGTTAAGCCGATTTTTCAAATGGATCAGATTTAGTGTGATTGTAATACCTACATTCCACCAGTTAAATTCGTTACCAAAATCCTAACGTTAACTTTGAATATCCCATGAATAATATCAAAGGCTGGGAATATCTCATTGCTCTGATCTGACTGACTCCATCTAAATATTCACCAGTATTGCAGGTGGCTTCAAGCCCTCTAAGGGATCAAATACTTAAAACTTTCGCGCTGGGGGTTATCGAAATTACTTTGAATCTTTCCTAATTTACTTCAGATAATTTTATCAGAGCTGAAATAACATTTCCGGAGCACAGAAATAGAATTTGCATAATAATTCAAAACGCGAATCTCCGATTTGAAGTTAATCGGTAACTTCAACTGTTCTATCGTATTCTTTGTTATATTGATTTATGGAATTGTCAATTAACAGACACCCTTCCTTACTACCTTCCTCAAGTGGACTGTGATTAGATATTTCTCAGACGTTCCTAATACATATCTACAGAAAAGAGATCGAATATCTTTCTACGATGTTCTGGAGAGGTTAATGATTTCGTATAACATCATCGACCAGACGAATAGCTCTTTTCTGAATACACTAAGAGCTTCAGCGTATGTTTGGGATGTGGTATATTAATAGTACACTTATAATCATCATTCATGTCAATTCGTATTAGAATCATGCATATAGTTTATTATTATTATTCATATCATTATGCATTTCGATGTCGATTGGGATATACATATAAAGAAACGTATACCTGTTTGATAGTAAAAGTATAAAACATTGCTGAAGTGATTTAAGCCTCATCCGAAGTATCCACCAAGCTCCCAAGTGAAGTGCAATACTGTTACTTTATCATAGAGACCCGAACTCCAAAGTGTGAACAATACTCCAGGGCAGGTCGAATCTGTGTGTTGTAGATCATGAGGAGCTCCTAAGCTGTAAAATAGCTTTTAGCACGGAATAAAAAAGTTTCTGTGAAGCAGTTTTCGCAATAGACCTCACAGGATCGTCTTTTGACAGGGTGCTGTTGGTGGTAATATCGAGACATCATCATATTAGCAATTGTGGGATCCGCCTTCCTGGAGAAAGTACAAGCTTGAGTTATGATTGCATTAAATTCTATTAGATTATTGGATCCCATTTTAAATTTCTTGCCACTTTTTCATTTATTGTACGTGGCTGCCTATGTCTTGCACCTCTGGCTTCCTTGCATGATATAGGGACAATGACGGATCCAGAATTTATTTGGAGGGGCAGGCTGCCCCATTCATTCTGCTGACTATCATGTCAATTCATCTGGTCTTGTAATTTGATAGGACATATGTCGCTAATCGTTTGCCCCCCCCCCTGAATCCGTCACTGTATTGGCTCTACAGCATTAATTATTAGATTGAGTATCATCAAGAAAGTATCAATATCCAAATAAACGACTTAACTTCGTATTCTGTCAGCAATATTACAAATATACCCTCATGAGTGGAACGTCAAAAATATCAACTTTTGAAATGAATTGTAGAAGATCTTGTCTTCAATACGGCACCTTCTTGAGGGATTAGTTCATTCATAATCTCAATTTATTGTGGTGTACTCTGATTGAAGATGGTATCCGCAACGGAAATGCACAGGTTATGTGGATGAAGGAGTATTGCATTAGAGAACTTATACGAAGTTGCAACAAAAGATAGGGTCGGATCAGGGTCTGAGTGCAGTAAAATCCTATTTCAAGAAGTGTACGCCAAACTCTGTTTCATTGTCTACGCTCGTGGCGTTTCTTCCAAGAATTACAACACACCACTACGTTAAATGCAATAAGAGTTGAATAACTGGATTCATATTTCTGATTTCTCTAATTACAAATGTACTGCTTCTTCTAGCATCATATACGTCTCCATATTGGAAGATTCTCCAGAAATAGCAGCAATTAATATATTATCGAAGGTCGAAGACGATAATTTAAACACAAATCAACACTAGAAGGGACATTCTACTGGAATATAAAGAATTGTTCATGATATAAAAATCTCTTCAAGTCCATTGGGCGCCCCTTGATACAAGACTCATTCTAGTAGGTCTAAGGCAGAGCCGAAGGCTATAATTCTGCATGGATTGATGTCTCTTATGGCCTCAGGTGACATGTATGCGCACCCGGGGTTACTGGAATTCTACAAGGGTATGAGAGACAGTTCCGTCAGCCTCTCCGCATCTACTACAACCTGGGTCATTGACGATGCCTATTAAGTGTAGATGTTTACTCAGATAGCAGTGTACTATGAGGAGTCGTATCACCAGTGTTAAGCCTCTTCTGCTCATGGGGAGAAGAGCCTTCACCTGCCTCATACCAGAGGCACTGCGTCAAACCTAGGTCCACTGTCTATCCAGTAGCTCTCTGAGGGCACAGATCCCGGTGGTCGATGAGATTCCGATCGCTGAATCGGGGCCAGGGGTGTCTAGAGAACCCCGTTTGGCCAATCCATAGACCACTTCATTTCCTTTCACGCCAGAGTGGGCGGGTACTCATACTAGCTGAAGTTTGTTCCTGCCTAATTCAGCCAGGGTCTCCCTTCACTCCAAAACAAGCCTGGAAGTCACTATATGGGCGCGAAATGTGCCCAAGGTCGCTGGGCTGTCAGTGCAGATATATAGCCGCCTACCTCGATAGTTCAGTATCCGGTTTTCCAGGGCACAGGTCCGGATTGCACAGACCTCGGCCTGGAAAACGATTGCGTGAGGACCTAGGGGAGCTAAAAGCTCACTTCTGGGTGAGCACGACTATACACCGGCCTGGCTAGACTCGCCAGTATTGCACCCGTCCGTGAACCACACTAGTCCTCCTAGCGGAAGTGGTCCGGAGTCTTTGATCTCCCAGTCCGTCCTCTGAGTTATGAGGGAGGACTTCATGTGTTTGGAACCTGACTCTATCGCATCCTGCTTCACTTTTCTTCGAGACAACAAATAACAATAAAAAATGAGTTTGATCTGAGTTTAAAGCACTATACTAGAATAATTCAAGAAACGTGCATGTTACCACAGCATAGTTCTAATGCGAAACATTTTCGTAATGTTTCAGTTCTTGATGATAACAAACTTATCTAGCATTATAGTCAATAAACAGGCATTCGTGCTGACGCTGCATAGTTCTAATGAATGTGCTGAGTGGGGTATAGTCGACCGCTCTCTGCTAGTGCCGGCTACCAACCATCAGTTCCACAATACTATATAGGTAATGAACCATTTTAGTCTTTACTAAAATATTTCAAAGACATAAAGTTATTTGATCTCTCACTCACAGTAGCTGACGAAGTATTTAGTTGTATATCGATACATTTGCTGCCAAATAGTTCTGACGAGACGCAGCAGGTAAAAATATTTGTTTGCGGCCTTTTATGGTAGAAGACATTTAGACTTTGTATTCGGAAATATCAACAATGTTATGTAGTTATGTGTTATATTTCATAATGGTAGCTATTAAATCAGGCAAAAAATTCCACAAAATCTGATTAGTAGGCCAAAGAGTGAGCCATACCATATTCGTAGAATTTACTTCAACACTTGAAATGTTTTTTCATCCTGACAAAATATCATAAGTAAACCGAAAACAGCAATAAACAGTAAACACGTGGATATCAAACGAGGATTGCATATTGTGTAGGTCACTCCGGCCAGTTATGAGAGTAGGATATGGTGAGTTATGGGTCAACGGGCATCGGCGTTATCTCAAATAGGAGCATAATAAAATAATAAAGTATCTGCATTTCTACCTGATTTGGGTGGTGAGGGGTGATTGCTATGATGCCCCTCCGTTTATAAGTCTCATATTTTGATCAGATATTCTTGCGTAGTTTGGAATGGGTTTAGTGCATATCTGTGTAGTTATGACAATTAAGTGATCTGAAAACTAATTATCTGAAGGCAGCGATAAATCGTCTTGATGTATATCATTCTGAAACTATACAAACAGAATTCGCAAAACAATAATAATCATGTTGTGGGAATGACAAAGTTGTAGTGGGTTTGGGACGCATATCTGTTAGTCAATGTGATTAATGGGGAAGCTCCTTTGGGAATATGCTTAGTTCCCTCGCTTGGCACGACAGACGTGTCCGTAGGGACTTCTGCAGCCCGCAGGGTATGGCGTCGTCTACTTTACCACCCATACAAACCTGTTATTTCATCTACCATTACTTCTCCTCACAATGCTTTAAAAATGTTATCCTTCAGGTTGCAGCTACAAAATACATAACAGTGAACTCTGGCTCTCTTCACTTTGATATTAAAACATGCATGTCTCTTTACATAAAAATGTTTATTCTATTCCTGGTCGTTTCCAGGTCAAATCAAAACAAGATTGTAGTAAATAATGTCTAACGCAATCAACTATTTAAGATTAATCAATTGGATCCAAAATTTCGTAGATGAACTTCCTAATTTCACGGAATCAGGAACTATTTCGAAGTTACTGACCTCCCGTAGAAGGGAGATAATTGGAATCCGTAGAATAATTAGGGTTTATTTTAAACATATGTTTCACGGTCAACTTCGCTATGATGAAAATATTGATAGCAACAGTTGAGACTGGTTGGACTAAGTGTTCTACACGTAAACAATGTGTTTCTGGATATTTTGCACACCAACGTGCTTTCTTGAAGAGTGATCCTTTGCACATCAACGTGATTTCTGGAAGATTTGTGAATACTGGAGTGATAAACGCGGCAAAAATAAAAGGGCAAACTTCCTCTTGGAAGTAACACGCGGTGAGAACTATGGTTTTCAAACTTTATCCACAAATTCTTACATTTTATATCAGAAATTGCGATGCTTTCAAATTTCCAATATTTTTTTGGTAAATAAACATCCAGAGGAGATATTTGAGAAGATACATCGGGGATTCCCTTTAGATTCATATGATACACGGCGTTTACTGGCCAAACGTAACTTGCAACGAATAAAAATTGTAGAATAATCTACCTGGTGCTGTCTGGATAATTTATCTGGTGCTGTCTGGTTATTGAACTTCTAGAAACGTCACAAGGTTGTTTTTTCGAATCAGCGTACATCCAATATTACCACGAAACGCTCTTGCCTAGGCCATGAGGTTTTTGAAAGCTTTTTTGAAAACGTCCATGATGCCCTGAAAGGGGTAGAATCAAGTTGTTGATTGATAACTCTTTCAATCAACGCCTAAGTGTAATAATAAATTATGATGAAACGAACCTTACGGATAACCTCGCGCGCAAGAAAAATGTGTTTAAGCAAGGCATAAAATACCCTAAAAAGGTTCAGAATTATTAAAAAACTGATGTATGCAGGCTCAGCTAGTGTGATATTTATTTCCGGCCTACGTGGTATACAAAGCAGAAAGCATGTGGGAGTGTGGCACCTGGACAATTGGGCGGTCAGAAATGCGGCTGGTTCGATCTGGTGTGTGTTGAAGATTGGTTCTTCACTATCATTGTTCCCTACTGCCCTAGAAGATAAGGAAAAAGCCATATTGGGAGATAATCCCTCATCTCATTTTGTCCTGTTGTCAAGAGTTGAATTTTTTATTTTTTTTGCTTTCGCCAAACTCAACTCATATGATGCAGCCATCTGACGTTTCCGTCTGAGTCAGTTGTTGAGATATTAGAGGAACTGCGTTTTCCAGCAGAAAGTACTCCCAAACCTAGAAGGAAGAAAATTACGATCCAACCCGGAAAGATCGTACGGGCTGAAGATCTTCAGAAAAAGTTAGCAGCCATGCCAAATCCTAAACAGCAGAAGGGGAAGAACAAACACATCAAGCAAGATAACGACATGTACCAGCGATGACGACGATAGTATGGCGGAGGCTGGTCCGTCACAACAAAAGAAGAGAAATGGGACATCAAAATGCATTATATCTCGTGATGAAGAGAGCGATGTAGGCAGTATTCATTCTATTAAGTATATTTCGGAACAAGATGTGAATCAGGATGCAAATGAAGCCCACCAAACAAAAAACAATCAAGAGCTCAAATAAATGTTTACATTCCAAAATTTTCCTGAATAGCCCGCCCCGTTCTACGGTAGCGTTTGCGTTTCGGTATCAGTAGAGCGAGGTTTTTTAAACCCAGTGACCATTAACTTTAGTAGTACAATCTCAATTAAATGAATGGTTTTGGCACAAACAGGCACATCAAATTTTGAAATAAAGTTTTGTGTTTTTACTATTGGTTTCAGTGGGTGTAAATGGTTAAATACTTAATTGAGCCGCAAAAGATTTAGTCAATAAGCAGTGAAGAGAATATTACATAACTCCAAGCTTCGAAATGTTATGGATGCATACGAATTTGATCCTAATCCATAGTTATATGATTTAGTAAAATCCTTTAATACCCATCCTTAGCAAAATACATTTAATATTACATATCATTCCAAGGGCTCGCGAATCCCGTAGGAACGATAAAATGATAGAGGTACGTATTTAAATTCTCATAACGGAAAGCCTTATTATACCACCTAGTGTATTAGGTACGCTAAATTCTCAGTAAATTATAAACAAGATTTTGCGATACTACTATTTGGTGCATTATTTTAAACCGGAAAAATGCCAATATTTATCCCTAGAGATATACACGTGGCCATTGTTCTATATATTCTAATATGAAAATAGGATTTATTCGCCCAAAAGTGCTGTAGAGTTCTCATTCTGATAATTACATTTTCACTTTTACACCTGATGCATCTATTATTACACTACTTGCAGTATAATACTCTACATTTTATCATAACAACAACTCGAGTTTACATAAATATCTCAGCTTCTTTCTTGAAATTCAGAAAAGATTTATATATCTCATAGCTTTTAATACGTTTACATGAGCTTTCTATATACAGGGTCATGTAACAGTGGCGCGGTGTTTCATATCTTTATTTAGGAAACAGATAAGAATATAATTTTCTAGAATGTTAACTTATTTCTCGAGCTTTAAAGATTGCCGGTCATACAACATATTCTATTTCTTCATGACGGGTCTCAACTTTATTTTTCTAAGTAGCAACCTATATTTTATCAGTTTTTCGGTATCTACATAAAAAATGAAAGGTGCTTTATGAATAACTTTTTTTTTAAATATGGATGGTTTTCGAAATTTTCAACATGACAAGTTTTTTTCTCTAGAAAATTATATTCCTATCTGTTTCCTAAATAAAGTTATGGAACACCACGCCACTGTTCTACGATCCATAGACGATTCACCATTCGTCTGGCTACCCTACCTCAGAGTAAATTATTATTATCTACCCTTTAATTATAGCAAGCTAAAAGATCATATCAAAACTCAATAAGTAAGTTTCAAATCTGGAATGTATTCCAAGGTACTCAAAAGCCTATTATCATTGAATTATTCAGTAATCGTACTGTATATATGTCAGTGGTTCACTGCGAACTCAACCCTTTGAGGACTAGAGATTAGGCATGCTAACCATGCATTAAACATTTATTTCTATACTCTTTCAGTTTGAAAATATTAATCAGTGCACGTGATCGAGCTTATGAAATTTCATGCGACTGTTGTAATTAATATTGCCTATTGTTTTTGCAAAAATTTCAAAAACGTCACATAAGTAATATAATATATCTAGTTATTGATTGCAATAAAACTATTTTGTGGAGTTTTAGCTAATATCCTAAAAATTTAACTGAATTACGGTTCCGGCTGGTAACCACTAGACACCTAGACGACTATTTTTTGACTGGGAATAATAAATGGACTTTAGCAGAACTGGAAAATGAGAACCAGGATGATTTTCACATATTACTTGAAGGAATTCCTAGTGATTGCGAATCGGTTTATAATGATTTTAATGATGATGCAGGTGAAGTTGATATGGTGGAACCAAATTTACAGGTTAGCAGTGCTAATGATATCCCGTAGGATAAATGCGTATCCTTTTTTAATTCTTTTTTAATTTGTTGTTATTTATATTAATAAACATACACATTTAATGATTTTTGTTTGTTTAAAATAAAAAACAATTCCGGCCTGAGAGGGTTAAGAGATATATTGTGTCCCCTTCTGCTGCCAAGTCGTTAAGGGTGTATCAACGATTATCCATTCTCATGGATCTTAGGAAATTCACAATATCGGACGGCTTCAGGTTAAGTAATCTCCCTCTCCTAGTTCCAGGTGCCGTGCCCTTGGGTTTTGCAGAGTACTGCATTCTGAGGATGTGTATAGTCTCTTCCACTTCTTCGCAGAATCTGCACTATTCTCCATCTTCTAATCCGAGCTCAAGGTATCCTTCCAACCGGTAATGCCTTTTTAGAATTCCCGTCAAGGTATCAAGCATTCACTTTTTAAAATCCATATCTATGATGAGTGCATATGTTTAGGAACTAATTGCTTAAACGAAACGGGTAAGTACTTGCTTTGAATAATTAACGAATCCTTAAAACTGTAATGCAGACGTAAGTGTTATCAATTATGGGCGTGGAATTTGTGAGGAAGTTGTTGAAGTTGTAGAACCACAGGATGGGTAAATAAATAATACAATAGATAAAGTGAGCAAAAGCACCAGTTGACTTAGCATGAAAGTATGTTAGCAAAGGGATTTGGAGATTACGCTGTACCTCCGTAGAGAGTTGCATAAGAAATGAGATAAAGTAACCAGCCAGGAACAGTGGCAAAATTGTCATATTTCTATCTCGCTCTAATTAACATTCTTGAAGTAGTGACTTTGCCAGATCTAAGGGCATACAAATCCCCCGCGGGAAACTGATTCGTGCACCACTAACATGTCCCCCCACCCCAACCGTATACTCATCTCTACTGATAAAACTCCTTTGAAAGTTACTCCCCTTCACCTACTTTGTTTTAGATAATAATTCATTCCTACGTTTCAATAAATATTACGGGAAATGTATGTTCCTAACACATATTTCAATTGGTTGCTATAGATATATAAGTTATATATAATATGTTCAATTATATAATGGTCCAATGCAGTTAAGGCATTCTGGACGTAACTCAACTATAATGTCATTTCAAATTTATTCAACGTATAAAATTATTTTCATTCGGAGTCGCTATATTATAATAATCCGAGGAAATGGCTATTTGGAGAAAACTCAAGATTGCTACGTGGCCCCATTTAATATCATTATTAGATTCCAAACGGTTGACGATCATCAATGTTCGTCATTATTCAGTTACCCACGTACAATTCAGCTACTGATTTAATGAATTGATTGTGACAAATCAACTGATTTCTGGAAAATCTAAGATTGCCAATGTTCGATATTTTTTTGTTTTTCTGTGATTTTCAGGAATTCCCTCATTCTAAGGACATGTAGGTACGTATTTTATATAATTTGTTTCGTGGCACGTACATATCTCTGTTATTTTCAACAAATGTCTTTAAACTTAACTAACATATGTGTTGAAAGTGAACGAATAGTTTCATTTGCACATTTATCTTTCTACGGCTTATATTATTCTATTATTCTAGGCATACCCATTAATACTCCATGCGTCAGAGAGATGTTTTGGTGGCCAAAATTCTAAATGAGCTACCGTTTTTTCAAACTCTTAGTAAGGATCTGATGAAATAGATTCAAAAAATAAATTAGCAGCTCCGACCAGAACAAACGTCCCCGACTTTTTTCCCACGAAAGTCTGCTGAACAGCTTATAGTTTCTATGTTGGGCAGATTAGTTTATACAGCTGTTCTGTGGTTTATACTGCGAAAAAACCTTTCAGACCCTTAAATTCGAATTCTTTGCTTGAATACAGAGAAGGTGAAAATTATAATACATATGAAGACATGGCATAACTCGTATTGTGCATATTATATATCTATGAGTGTACGTCGTTATCCATATTCAGGACGAATATTTAATTTCAATATAATATATTGATTGGTTCAGCTATTTAATGAAACTAAAGAAAGTAAATTGTCCTTTCCTTGGCAGTGGAAAATGCTATTTCATTTACGATCAGTCGATATAAAAGATGTTCATTGTAAAGCTTATCACTCAGCTAAGGCTCCAGTTTCTTGACAACGCAACAGACCTAGATCGCTTCTACTTCATATCTCACATTATATGTGCTGTATCACTTATATCACATACGGCTAATTTCAATATTTGTATTCATCTCCTGTCATTTTCTTCCAAACTTGTGTTTCTAAAATGCCCAGTCTCATATCATATAAATAGGTCCATTGAGAATAAGTTAATTTCTTATTTCATCCCGATATTGGCCCCAAAATAAATAATACCCCACCTATTGTTCTATTACGACTCATATTTTCATCTCCAGCTAGAAGAACACATTTTTTCCAGAGAAGGTATTAATAAATATGTATTTCTAGTAAATAAAACACGAATTTCAAAAACTGTGTTTATTTGTCAAAAAATGTAGGTCGTTACATTTGAGCTTACAAATTTTACAATAGTAGTTTACAAAACATATTACAAAGAAAGTTAGAACTATCAAAAGAAAAATTGAATGAAGGAGTAAAAAACAACAATGATTAACTTAACTAAAATAAACGAAAACATAAGTTTAAAGTTCCATCGTTCCATACCGGTTCATTCGTCGGCTTCTGTAAAAAAAATGGGGCATAAATCTCGGTTTAATAAAAGAAATAGAAACCTGTGTCGAAGTACTCAAAGCAATTCGAGGTAAAATGAAATACCGAAGTCATGGGCATGTTACCAGGCTTTGAATGTTTAAGAGTGTTCTCTAATGTTTGACACGCCAACTAAACAGTTTTTATTAAACTTACTTTTTATTCTATTAGTTTTAGAAGATATATGTTTTCTTTTCTCTTGTAAATTGGTTTTTCCATTGGTAAATAAATACTGTTATTGCTATAGCTTACTGCTATATTTCGCCAAAAATAACAAGAGGCGCACAGTAAGAACATGGTGCAAACTGACTCCGAGACTCTGGATAGCTCGTTCTCTAGAACATTATCTCAGGCTATAAATAAAGCATAGTCTTCACCCCTCTCGTAGGCTATGTTATAAGATTGGAGTTTAGTTGAGGTTATGATAAATTTATATTTCAAACCAAAATACTTTACATCTAGTAGATGTATCCTTCCCAAAAAATTGGGAACAATTCTAGAAAACCATCTCTTTCATTTGAAAATGTACTGTGTGGGCGTAAACCAATCACTAACTAGATATAAAAACGCGAAGTCATACAGACGAAAATACACGTAGTTCGTGCAAAAGAAAAGACAAGTATCACGAATTTAATAGTTGGGCGTAAACGCGATCCAATTTTTATTCACGACATTAACTAATGCGAAGCTATTTATTAAGCGAAGTAGATTTTAATTTGATTTCTAGGAAAGGTAGTTTTATTTCTATACGATTTAAAGTTAATATAATTAATTAATCTGAATTTGTTGATAACGTTATATATCTATAATGTAGGTGCATTTTAGGCGAGGTATTTTTAATGCATTACATGCGGGTGTTGCAATATACACGGGCCTGTCTAATAATTAATCGGCTTCTCATCCCTTGGGGTTCAGTCAATGCAAATATTCACATTCATTTCATCCTCTTCGCTCTATCTGTATTAATTCTCTCATGAATGATCAATACAAAATACTGGAATACCCGATAATTATTTGTAAACATTTATTTCCACTCTGCAAACATAGAATATATTCTATGTTGCGGATTCTACACTACCGTCGCCCAGTCAACAAATAAGAAATCGTTTTTTGAGGGTGTATGAAAATTAATTGCTAGATAATTGTACTTTCTGGAGCGACCCCACAGGTTTCAAAAACTTCTAAAAAACAGAAAATTTTTATCCTTTCTATATATTCGCCTATGGATAAACAGCAGTTTAATTAGCAAGCACGCAATACCCCAAGAATGCCAACCACATATTAGATATCCTTCATTTGTCCAATATTGTCTTATTAAATAATTGGTATCCTTATACCTAATCAACACTCAACAGCATGCTTATCAGATGGCCAGATCTGTCCTGACGGCCCTACACTCGACTATTGGCTTTATAGAGCAACAGCTGAAGTGGAAGGGAGTATGCATTGGTGCCTTCTTGGACATAGAGGGAATCTTTAACAAGACCTCTAGGAGCTCTATTAAACAAGAGACATGGTATCCTGCGAGAGCTAATAGGGTGGATTATGAACACCCTTGAAGGTGTTTCCACGACGTGGCAAGGTTATACTCTGCGTCTGTATCAGAAGGGTGTCCACAGGAAGAGTTACTCTCCCTTCCTTTTATGGAATTTGGTCGTGGATGAGCTACTAGTAAGGTTAAACAGTGCTGGAATTAAATTATGTTATGCTGATGACATCGTCATACTCTCCAGAGGAGACTACGACGGTACCTTCCAGAATCTTGTTCAAGAAGCCTTGATAATAACAGAAGTCTGGTGTAGAGAGGAGAAACTCTCCATTCAGCCGAGGAAAACTACCATTATCATATTCTCCAGATGGTACCAAATCGAGCCTCTGAAGAAGATGGTAATCGGGGGCAAGTCAGTCACCCTGGACAAAAAACTACTCTGGCAGAAGCAAGTGGAGACTAGGTTGTAACCCTTATTTCCCAGTGCGATGAAGCTCAATATTATAGAGCTTTCAAATTTACTGACATTATTATGACCGCGAGTGGTGGGGTATGACGACATACAAATATTGACAGAAATTGGTGCAAGGAGTATAGACTTTGACAAAAACACCCAATGGACTAAAAAAGAGGTTTGTTCGCGTTTCTTTCATGTCTCATCAAAAACTGTATAACTAGGATCTGTTTCTGAGACACGACTGTATAACATGAGGGAAGATGATATGGTTCTGCACCCAAAGACGGAACATATTGAAAAGTCCCATCAATTAACAGATAAACTTAGTTTGTATTAGTAGTTTATGTTACATTAACGTTCGCACAGCTCGCTCAGGCACAGCTATACGACTCCCTAGGGAGATAGTCATGGGAGCGCATATTTCCCTGTCTGTATGTTACCGTCCCTTGAACCCAACAATCCCTGGGGCGAGCAGCACTAGCCTTGGGAAACTGTGCCGCTGAAATACTACAACAGCGAGCCACGAATATTCTTTTAACTACCCGATAAAATATATTTCAGTATATGCGTTGATATCTAACAATTTCGTTCTCAGGATTTACACACTACCAATGACACTCCTATTTTCATTTTTGCCTAGCCCTCAATACTGCCAATACTACCTTCACTTAAAATTTTATTACCCCCTGGCAATGTTGATCAGGTCAGAATAATCATGAAAATTACAGATGTTCTCAAAAGTTTGCAAGAATACTTTTTTTAGGAGTACTAGAGCCAAATTTGCTTAAAATGGATGCGGCGGTCAGAGTTACGATAAAGAAATGATTTTTTAAACCGAAAATTGAAGGGCTAATCAAGCTTTTCTAAAAAAATTAAATTATGCACGTCGACTTATTATTCGATGTACTATCGATTGCTGAAGTTTGGCAGCTTACTACTGGTAGTTCCATTCTGTACATTGAATTTTTAGGCTCGTTTTTTTAATTTCTAAATTAGCGCCATCTACCCATCATCAATAGTAATACCAACTGATACTTCTTTCCGAAAGAGGGGGAGCATACTATTAATATTTGAATATTTCAATTACAGTAATTTACTGGACAAGATGGGGTCATTTTTCTCTATGAATGAGTGTACACACATATCGAGGGTTAAAAGTGCTAAGTGCTACTTAAAAAATGCTGGTAATAAACACATGAATCCTGAAATACCACAAATTCAACAATAACACCCATTAGACCAGAGAATTCAAAACAACTTGATAACACATGTTTACAAAAGCAGGTATATATGAACTTTATTTTGATTCAAAACAATAGAAATAAAAATTCTAGTACAACTAAATTTATTCAAATACCATATGGAAAGTTCATACTATCTGGAGATATCTGAGTCAGAATACAATATAATTTTTGTATCTAGATTTGTGAATTTTTGTATGCATTTAACTAAATCTGGTTTTTGAAAAATATAATGAAGGCTAGCAATATTTAATTTGATTTATATTTTCTTTTAATTCAAAGCCTGAAACTATACATGGGAATTCTGAACTCACCAGGTTGAGGTGTATCTTTTTCAAATTGGACATTTTTATACAATTCTTCAGTTTGTTTTACCACCGGCTCAGCTGGATTTTCCTCCTGTGGGGTAGCTGGTGGACTTTCCTGAGAGCGATCTGTAGTTCCTGGTGAGAGATCCACAGATTCACCTTCACTTAGGGACAAGACATCACTTTTTGCTGTACGCACAATACCTTCAACAGTTTCAAATGCGGTAGAGGCCACCATTTTAAGTTGTGATGCTGAGATGTACAGGGCCCTTCTACCTTGGTAATCCTTCACAAAAGTTTGTGAAGCAGCTTCGAGTACATTAACTGTCTCAGTTGCAATGTTCTTAGTTTCGAAAACTGTTTCAGAAGCAATATCCCTAGTTGGCTTGATAGAGATTTGTGCAGTCTCGGATGCAACTTCCTTAGTTGCGTAGGCAGCTGTATTAGCTTTCGAAGCAACTTCCTTAGTTCGGATAACAGCTATATTAGCTTTTGAGCCAACATCTTCAATTTCAGCAGGAGGGATGTCAGAAGTTCGAGTCAGATCTATTATCTTTTTAGGAGTAGATGTTTTGGGGCCATAATGCCAGGTAACAGAACTATGAGCGGGTTCCTTTTTGATTTCTTGTTCATATTCTTCTTCAGTTTCCGTCAAGATATCTGTAATAGTAACAGCTGATGGAACAACTGAAATAGCAAATGGATCAGTTGAAGATGATGCAGCTGAGAGCTGAATAGTAGAAGAAGTTGGAGAAAGATCTTCTTCCACTTCGGGTTCACCAAAGATAGGTGTAGAGGATCTAATAGGAGGAGCTGTTGCACAACGAACTTTCGGAGTATGGCTTGCAGAACTGGTCGATTGACCATGACCATGCGAGGATGCAGCAGTACC
This sequence comes from Endomychus coccineus, assembly GCA_958510875.1. Classification (NCBI taxonomy): domain Eukaryota; kingdom Metazoa; phylum Arthropoda; class Insecta; order Coleoptera; family Endomychidae; genus Endomychus; species Endomychus coccineus. Next base: position 36,424,940 of record OY294071.1, on the reverse strand, counting down.
TGCAGCAGAAGTGAGACTTCTACCTGCAGTCTTAGCAGCGCCTATTGCTGCTGCTGCTTTAGCTGTAGCTGCTTTTGCAGCCATTATGGTTGACGGATCCCCAGCACTGGTACCACTAAAGTCACATATGCTTGTTTGCCCCATTACTCGATGCAACGAAATCAAATTCAGTTGTGACATAGCTGCGGAAAGCTGCACTTCTTCGTCAGTTGTAGACTGATCATCAGCTGCAGCCGATGATGGACCACTATCATTTTTATTAGGCACAATATGTTCAGGCTTTTCTCCTTGACCACGTTCCATTTCTAAAATAATATCACTTATCAGTAAATATAATACTTCTATGTTCCTGAACCCACATCGAAAATATAACATTAAACATTCTCTTTCCGAACAAATTTTCAACTGAAAATTAATACAATGGTACTGTTCAACTAAAAATGGTCAGCGAGCATCCAAACATTTTTTTCAAAAAAGATGTGAATTCAGTTTACGAATAAAAGTGCATTAAACTCAAATAACCATGTTTCGATATTTTATCTACAAATATGAATCTAATTTTGCTACACAATATGTAGGTAATTATAGTTTGAACTTTTTTCAAACTTTTTTAATCTAGTAGTGGAAGAAAATATGCAATTAATTTCTTTAACTATATGAATCCAACTTTAAAAAAATTGACCAAATGTAACGTTGTAAAATTAATTTGTTAAACTTCAATCCAAAGGAGGGGTGCATAAATATTTGTAATACCGATATTCTACTATTTACTTATATTAGTAAACAATACGATTGTAATGAGATTCGATATAAAAACAATTATAAATGAAGATAATTGCTATCCAGTGTTCATGTTACTTATGTGTGAACTTTTAAACATCCACACATTCTCAATCTGTATAAAATGTCCACAATCTATAAGTTACCTGCACCAGTATTGTATTAACTGCCAAGCAATAATTTGGATTTCAGAATAGTATTGTATTTTCGAAAAAACCCTTAGAACGCGTGGATTGTCTCGCATGTGAGAGCTGCGAAAAGGAAAGATGAAGGCTTTAGGCTTGATGTTGTTCGCTTGGCTTGGAATTGACCGTTTCCGGTACGCGGATATGTCAAATCAAATCAGCGCATGTAATAATAGCATAATCAAAACTAAATAATCAGTGAATGTTAGCAGATAATGTATGTGTGTATCAATATAAAATATGAAAAGGTATTTTAGTCAATTATTTTACTATATTATAACTTGAGTTGAGTAAAAGTTTATTGTTCTGCATTGACAGTTGAAGTTTTTAAATTGTGAAAAAAATTACGAAATCAAAAAAATACTGATTTTATTTAGGAAACATTGAGTAATACTTACCGTTTTTTCTCTTTAAACTTCCTTATACTAACTAAAAACAAGAAAAACTCTACTTTGTTGAGAACATAAGATCAGACGCGGTAAATAAGATCTAACCACACGAACACAAGTAATAGTGCCATAGAATCGCATGTAGAATGAATGAATCAGTAAGTTCACAGAGTAATGGAAAATTCGTAATTTATGTCGAGTTAACCGCAGTCTTTATATATTCGATATCCAGACTATTCCTAAAATATTGTATGTACACTGTCACTGTACACTGTTGACGTCACAGAGTGAGATCTACACCATACGTAGGCCCCCGTTTGATACCGCGTGTTTCTTGTTGTTTTGCGTTTAAACAGCATTTTTAAGCTTTATAAAAAGCTATTAATAAGTGCTTAAGAATTCAGAAGTCTGAACTGCTATAGAAAAACGAGACCTACCTATTTCATCTGGAGCAAATACTCCAAAGTCCATATATTTGAATAAATTACCAATTAAAAAGGAGAAATACAACGATCTTTCGTCGTTGTTTGAAACTAGTCCTTCCCAAATTTCTATAGAGTATAGACCCTATTATAAAAATTTTCCACGACAAAAGTTGTTTTAGGAATCTAGCTAACATGAAGTTTTTAATAACTTCAGATTTATCACATTTCTTCATATTCTTCTTTAAGCAGTGCTTACGATTTAGCAACAAGTGGCTACTACACCCGAAACAATAATAGATACGACAATTTTAAACACCTCACAGAAACCTGAAGTCTACTTTCTTACCTATCCTAGGAACCTGATGGTTTTAACAGAATCGCACTGTCAGTACGTATTTATCATGAATTTCGCCACCGACAAAGATTTCCATTTTTAAATTACGTAAGAAGGAAATTTTTTTTCAGAAATTAATGTTCAACGTTACATGGGCAGATTGATATCCGATCAACGTTTGTCAAACATCGAAAGTTCTTTAATTTCACGGCTTGTCAAAGTTCAATACTCACTTTTTCTGTAATAAACAAAGTGTGTGTATTTCATTCGCCAGAATAGCTATGGTTTGAGATTGAGTGAAATAATACCACTTGTGCCAAATTGTTTACGTACAATGTGGTAAATTTGAAAAAAGATATAATAATATAATCGCCATAAATTTGATTCTTTTTACTATATGTTAAAATATACTGCATAATGAAAGTGCATTAACTGTACACCAAAACCTGCAACAAATGTGTCGATGGGTTTAGGAAATTATTGCGTAGATATATTGATTTCTGCCTCCTTATGATACAAACTGGATTACCAAAAACATTGCCGATAGAATACTAATTGCATCTTCGGCTCAGGGAGAATTTATCATATGTACGAGGATCGTTTACTAAATTCTGATAATTCTGGACGGTTACTCATTCCTACCTCACGTAATGATTAAAAAAGATAACTATTTTTTTTATTGTAGAAAATGTATGGTTGGGGTTGAAGACGAGATTAGAAAATTATAGGAGAAAGAATATCCTGATCTCATTTCATTAAATAAGCTAGAACCTTTTTGGACACAATATATAAACATTTCACAAAATTCTGGTCTAGCTATTTTGAAAATAGAAAAAAATACTGTAAGCGAACTTTCAGTTTCGACCAAACCTTTAGGTACATACAGTTCGGTTTGATTCATAATAATAATGTGAATATACGTAGTCAAATCTTGCAGTTTCCAGTTAAGTGTATCTCGATTTAGAACTAATTTCGTTGAGAAATTATTGCTACATCTATCAAACAATCTTTTTTTATTATATTTATGATTTTTGTCTGATTTAATTTTTGACATTTGTATATATTTGAAGGAAAACTTTTTACGAATCACAAGTTCAATCTACTTATCAACTTTTTTTATTACAAATAGCTTAAGGTTTTCACTAAAATACAATGAGGATCTTTGCGAACAAGGTTTCGGATGCGATTACAATTTAAATAAACTAAAAAATGCGATGATTTATCAATTGCTGAAGAATCATATCTTTTGGAATCTGGAGTAAAACCTGTAGGATTCATTCAGGAGGAGCTGAAAGACAAAAGCAATACCAAAATTCACATGATCTGATTTATAAATAAATATATCTACAAATTAATGAATAAACATAATTTAAAAACCTAGTGCAATAAGAACAAGTTAATGGTATTCATTGGACTACCTAATTTGGCAGGATTAGCTTGTTTCCTTCGAGACATCACTGTTGAATTTGAATATTCCAAGAAATTGCACACACCAGCACATTTATCCCTTCGATATGTCCATCATCTATTAACCGCCCTTCGAAAAACTCTCTCAATGCAAAATTCTATTCAACACCAAGTGATATCTACACTAAACCCGACACTGTTGTGTGTTGTGACTATACGGAAGGAAATGACACGTGCTACGAGAGGAGACGTCGCGACGGTGTCAGTAGACGAACGGAACGACGCTACAACTGAACAACTGAAGTCAGTGTCTCGTTGGATCAAAATAGCGCGCGCATTTAATATCCTTTGGTAATCACAGCAGTGTTCTGTGTGAATACCTACTGCTGCTGAAAACTTAATTAAACGATCACACATGATGCCAATTTATGATTATTGCCATATCAGAGTGACAACTCTTTTTTACTATATTTCGAATCATCTCAAATTGCATTTTTAATAACAAAACAAGTCTAGGATGCTCAGCTGTAATTGAAAGTTCCACATTCCAACAATTGTATTGAAAATTTCCACTGTACCAAGTGTGGTTGTCTTGAGGGCTAATAGAACTAGGACAAATACCTATATCACCAACGTATCAGTTTCTTTATCTAAGTAATTTTTAAATTTCAATGTGACGCTTGGATTTGTTGAATGCTTTTGTATTGACTAGTTTCCGTAAACTTCTTGAGTTTACTAAAGGTCTTAAAAGGTGTAATTACACTAGGCGACTTTACTAGCTAGACGCCGGCGAGTTTATTATAGTGAGCAAGCTTAGTAGCGCTAGCGCAGCGTTTTGAAATTACTGAGAGGATCACATTTCCGAAAAAGTTTGCCATAACAACAAGTTAGGTTATGAAATAATAATAATAATCCATGAATTAAAAATTTATTTAGGCTCATCGTTACCGACATGTAGTTAATGTTAGGTGCATTTGAACGTAGACCTGAACAGGTCATGCTCTACAAACAGTTATAACTCTGTAAATAAGAAATAATCACCCTTGTTTACTTGAATGGATGAGTGTGTTTCTTATTTATAGTGTTATAGTGTATCCAAAATGTGAACTCTTTTATAATTTATTAGTCATAACTCTGGGTTATAAAAAAATCTCTAACATGTACCTTGAACCAAATTAAAGCTTATTGCAGTAGCCCAGTAGCTCAAAATTTTCTTGCAAAATTAAAAATGATGCAAGAAAAAAACATTTTAAAAGTTCCGTTTTCACTTCTTCCTATTATGTACACGTTCAAACTTTTTTGATCGTGATTAATGGATATAAAGGATTTTGCACATTTTGAAAGAATGAATTTTTATTGCAATAGACAAGGAAAATGATGTTTTTCATTTTTTGATAAAGTTATTAGTCTAGGAGATAATTGTTTGAAGTTAAGTGTTGATGTTTATTTATTGAGTAATAAGATGAATATAGAAAAACTGACACCTCTGTACCGTTTTGACCTACTTTACTTTAAAGAGAATTAAAAGACCTTTTTGGATGATTTTTAGCGTTAATAACAAGGAGATGACCAAAATAAGGAGTTTGGCGGTAAAATCCCCCAATTTTTTCAATTTTAAAGGAATAATCATAATTTTTATATATTCTCATATTCACACATTTCTTAAGTCGTTGCACATTTTTAATTTATCTTCAATACATCGTTAATTAATTTAAAAAAAGTTATACTAGCTCAAAACAAACAAAACTGCTTATTTTCCATTGTACCCCTATTATATGGGCCGTATTAGTGAATATTAAATTATTGACTTCAGATTTGCAAGCTCAAAAGCTCTTAATATTTTAGTCATTATTAAATTTCAAATTGCAGGGGTAGTTTTCGCCCTTTTAGGAATTGAAGCAATCAGTTTTCTTATTAAGATGGTTTTATATCCTTGCAAAACTTGCTCAAAACAAACAGAATATAACTTATTTTTCGTTGAGCCCCTATTATATCGTACATATTTGGGGGGGGGGGGGGGGGTGTCGAATAGCGAATTTTTAAATTCCTACTTCAGATTAATAATCGGCTACCTCAAAAAATCCTTTACAAAGCACTTCTATTTCTTTTTAGTATTTGAAGTGAATACCGTAAAGTTTAAGAATCCGCAAAGAAAAGGAAATTTCCAAGGCGCTATAGAATTAGTCCGAAAATTTTAACACCAAGACTGTACTATTCCTATTTTCCGTCTACAATTTGTGTTTTAATAACTTCAATTAACAAATCGATTTCATTCCAAAGATTATTAACCAGAAAGGAAACAGGAAAAAAGATTTATCCAACCATTCTCTTAGTTTAAATTAAGAATGAACAATAGTGTTCAGGTTGCGCTGAAGATACTTCCAACAATCTTGAATAAAAGACAATAATATAACTATAAAAATATTTATTTGGCAATTATGCCGATGAATCGATAATATCACACTACATATTTCTCCCGATGAGTAATAAATAATATAAGTCGTGATGGTATTCTACAGGAAAAACCGTTAGCCAAATCTACTTTCAAATAAAAAGGAACTACTTTTCAAAGCAATTTCTAAATAAAAGGCTTCAATACTCGGAGTATTGTTCCCCCATAAGAATAGATTTAGTCAATTTATTTTTCCGTTGTTTCGGAACTGAACTTTCCATAGATTGATAAATCTCTTTGTTAGATTGTGATAAATATAATAAGCTTCTGTTGCTAACATTCGAATCACTTTTTTCTTTCAAGCTGTGCGTAGAACCCAAATTTTTTCGTGATTGCTCTTTGTCTTCAAGAATATACCTTAGAACAATATCATCGGTAGGAAATACTTCTTCATGGCTAAGACCAATGTTAGGAAAACCAGCCATTTCATCGGTAGCTTCTATTTCTATATTGATGATACCTTCATCTTTGAAAGAATTGACGTTTTGCTTATATAAACTAATTTCTTCATTCCTATCATTATTGTCAGTCAAAGCAGTATTGCTATTTTTTTGGTCTAGGTTTTCATTATCACATTCAATTCGTTTACACTTAGATTCGTTTAAAATATCAGTGGCATCCTCAAATCTAGTCACCTCCTGGATGATTATATTATTGTTTAATTCAATCTCATCTTTCTCCGAATCATTCTTTACTAATTTTTCCAGAACATCATCTCCACTTCCCTTGTCATACTGAACATTCTTTGAATTTGTATCATTAATCATAACATTTTCCTCTTCTATTTCTTCTTCTTCTTTATTTTGTGGAGTTGGACACGATACAATCAAATCTGGCACAGATGACTTTCTATTTTCTTCAGAATTGACAACAAGTTCTTCCGTAAGATCGTTTAGGGTGTCATCGTTAAGCCTACTCATTTCCTTCGTGAAACTTTCTAATCCTTTGCTTAAATCTAGTGAGTAATTGACTTCACTAGTTTCGCTCATCTCATCGAAGTATGTGTTTTCGCTATCGTTGGATGTCAAACTCCATTTTGAATCTCGGTAACGGTGATTTAGGTCTCCGCTAATCTGTAAATTAAATATATTTGTTATTCCTGTACTAGTCAATATTTACATTAGGAGAGACGCAATTCAGCTTTATCTTTCTTCATTTACTTCTATTCTAATCAGTTAAGTGGTTTGACATAAAAAAGAATATATATTTATAAAAATCGTGGATGAACGCTCGAGTATAGAGTCCCTGGAATGTCCCACATCTTCCAGGCGAAAATACACGACATCGAAAATGTTTGGAGAGCAAAATTACCCGTTCTGTCAAACATTCAGGCAAATCTAGAGTGTGCGTTCACATCTGACCCTAAACTTGTTTTGCTATGTATAGAGGCTCACAAATATGTGACTGATGGGTTTCCCTGATGGACCTGGAGAACATAAACATGGAAATGAAACAGATGAAAAGCCTAACCGTTCTATTCAACAACTAGAAAGATAATGATGACGCAAGCGACACATTAAAAGTTTATATACTAAGACAATGTTCCAAGATGAAGACCAGGGACAATTTATTACAGCAATACCTCCTACGAATGCAACATTATGTCATTCATTCACTCCAAAAGTTAAAAACATTCCTAGACTTACGGAATATATGCTATTCCCTACTTACGTTTTCATTAGAAGAATCAGGAGGCAATGGGGCTTTCTTCTTTGATTTTCTTCGTGCAGGTGTCGGTGGAGGGGTCGTTTCACTACCATCAAATGGGTTGAAAAATTCTAGAGAAGCAAGAGATTGAACTTCGTGAGTTCTATATAATGTTGCTCCACCATTGATGTGGGGATTCATCGATATTCTTTCCTTGAAGCGAGACCTAGGTAATGGTTCAATATTACCCCTTAAATCTGGAAGCATGCTTGATACGTTTGTCGTCCGAATATACGAAGGATTCCCTACAATTTGAAATTTTACTTCAACGGAGAATCAAAATGATAATTTCTTATGTACAAGCCACAAGGGCAAGGCTCTAGTACGAATAAATAAAGTAATATGTAAAGTATATTCACTTATAGGATGACGAATCGCAACTTCTTCTGCAATATGTTCTACAGGCTTCTTCTTCCGGAAAGACTGTTGTCTGAAACTGAAATGTAACAATTAATAAAACACCAACGTGAAGGTAAACTGCATATTTTCACATACTCTTAGGAAAGGATTGAATTGCATATGGTTCGCAAATCGATTTTTCGATGTATTCGTAAAATTAACATGTCTTTGTGGGAATATGGGCAAAGAAAATTGCTAAACCGTGGAACCAGCAACGGGTGATTCTCAGAGATGCTCGGGTAACCATTTCTATCATGAGATCTCCTTCAGAGTTATGTAAGATAACCGTAGAAAGTATTCAAAGAACAAACGAAGGAAGTCAAATTATTTTTCTTGAAGCGTTATCCCAGCAAATAAGAAGCTTCAAAATTTGGACATAACTACAACCTAGCACCGACCATAAGCTATAGATCTTGTTAATTGAAATCTGAGTTTGTCTTTTCCAATCAAATGTAATAATCACGTTTCGAACAATTGGTATCAGTATCAGTAGTATTCATTTTGAGACATTTAATATTTACACCGCAGCTATAAATGAAGTAATTTTCAAATTAATAAATTCTCAAAGAACATGTGATCAGCTGTTTAAGGCAACTTGTCCTACTTAATACAATTAGAGGAAATAATTCAGCAACATTCACAATTTGCATAATATATATTGTTGACATCCGTACAATTAGATGACATTATATCAACGAGCAAAAACAAAACGACTACTATCCTATTAATCCATCGTCCTACATAGCTCATAATCAGACACAGCATGCATTAATTTATTATTTGTCTTTGAGTAGGTGATAATCCGTTTCATTTAATTCGAGTCAACCCTTTCCGATTTGTTGAAGAAAAATATTGGAATTCTAATCACAACTTTTCAAGGTAATATTTTTAAGAAAGTTGTCGCCATTGGAATTACGAGATCGCCATCAAATCGATGCCTTGTTAGATATGATAGAAGGAGTTCGACCCTCGAAAATGCCCCATTTCGATGAGGTCAATCAAAATCGATTTTTTCAAAATGTCACTCCAGTAGGAATGCGTCGTGGAGTGTTGGCACACTGAAGAAATCACTTAATACCATAACGATGCCAGGAGCCTCTCAATTTTTGGTAAAAATAACAGGGAGCTAGACTACTGGCACCTAGAGGCAAATGAAACTGCTAATCGCCTTGCTAAAAAAAGTACTTTTTTCAAAGCATCTGAACCTTTTATGGAATAACTACAACACTCCTCACTATAACAGTCAAACTACTGGTACAATATTCCAGGATCATTCCAAAAAGAGAGCTAAAAACTGGTCTCTAAGATACCGTTTTAAGAAATAAGCAGTACTGACGAAGACACCTAAGACAATTATGGAAACATCCCCAAAGAAGATTTCAGGGCTTCACAATAATAATAAGTGTTGTCTACAAAAGATTCGATTTTGTCACTGTGGAGCTACCAGCGTGTATATGATCTACATTGTAATGTAAAATTAATGCATTCACTTCACACTTCCTATTGCTTAAAGCTTATACAAATAAATGCATTACTACAGGCTAATTTACCTAATTTTATAATTAGTTATTTAAAGGTCAATGTCATTCAAATAATCTCTTTTCCGTTCATATAATCATTACACTAAGTGCACTTGGATACATAGCTTATATGCAGTATTCAAATAAAATCAATTAATGGACTCTTAAAGGAATATAAAAAACAAACAGAATCAACCTAGTATGTATGTATGATGTGGGTCATGAACATATTGACTTTAAAAGTCAGAATATAAAAATTTTATTTGTAATATGAAGAATGTAAACATCCAATTCCACAGCGTGGTTAACATGAAGTAAATGTTTTGAGAATTTCTATTATTCGTGTAGTGTATGTTACAGGTTTGCAATATAATTACAGTAATTGTTATATTCTTATATTAGAACTACGATATGCCCAGGGATGAAAATAACTCAGAACTTCCCATACAATTCTAAAATCTGGCGAACACGTACTGAATTTCTCATTATCTCCCTTGCTCATTAATTCCCAAAACGTCAAACCTTGGGACATGCCTCACATTAGAGAGTAAGCTCAACTTGCACATGGAGCAAAAATCCACTAAACTGCTGAATGATGTTTTACCGGCCAAATTAAAACGAAACCGATAGATCTAGCTTGAAAACCGCTATGTTGGTAACACTGAGCTTGAAGTTGGTAGCTTGCTCCCGCACAGCCAACTATACGCCCATTGTACAACAGAACGTATATGCACTCTGAATATGTATGTTTATGAGCCAGAAAAGTACCAAGGACTTTGGATAGGCTAAGGTCGATCCACATATCCCTGCTCCAGATTTTCCGTTCCTTTTCCAGCCATCTGTATTAGTGATGACTGATGAGTGCCAGGTTTGGCGGTAGATATTTCAGATTTTGATCAACCTCATAGATTCTAATGGAAATCTGATATAGTACGTTTCCGAAGGTGAGCAATTCGATTCTACTGTTAGTTTTAATCTCAGACCATGATTAACCAGGTTACAGCGTGTTAAGACTCTGAATTATGCTTTTCTCACACAATAACCCTGATAAGATCATGTTGTAAAGAGATGATGGACTCAAAATTTTAGTAGGGGCTCTTTTGAAAATTAATTGAACAAATTTCAGAGAAAAATTTCATGGGGGGTATGGGAAAAAATTTTTGGTCGACCTCATTCTGATACCGATATAGTACATTTTCGGAGGTGAAAATTTTTATTTTAACGTTAGTTTTAACCTAAGACCATGACTAACCACGTTACAGTGTCGGAACCACAAATTCTGCTCAGCTCATACGCTGTGAAATTGTCCATAATTTTTTTTGTAGGCATATTAAAATACTTTCCTAGACTCCATATTGTGAGGGCAGTAAACATGTATCCTCAAAATGAAAGTAATGGAAACAAACCCTATGGAAAATAAAAGTTTTATACTTTATGAAGCGTTTACAACTTGAATAGGACACATTGAGCAATAGGATATATGCCTGATTGGTTACAATACCAGGATAAGCTAACAAAACTCAAAATAATAATATAATAATTATATGCTGTGTATTATATATAAGTCATGGTAATCGAAAATTTACGAGGTGATAATGTAAATATGAACGCCACTTCTACTCCCATGCAAAAACTTTACTATCTTATCAGCAAAGAATGAGCTGTTAAAGAAACACTGTCCACAAAATTCATTTATTCGTTTAGTAAAAACATATCACACAAAATATCACGAAATTAGTTTTGACGATTTATAATTCGGAGGAATATAAACTGAACTAATTATTCTAACATGGAGCCCATTTCCCACCATATGATTTCCGGAGTCAGTTTTTATGGTTATTATTATGTCTTTAACGAATATGTTCATCTTGCATAGGCACAAGTGTTTCAAATTCCAAACCATTTAATTATCTACGCAAACGCATATGCTTGAAGAATTGTCTAGAGATTTAATTTATAATTGACAATAGCCCAGTAACATTCTGATAAACAGTATTAATAGTAAAGTTAAAGTCCCCTTCGATCTCATGCAAATAATTGAACTGTTATTCAAAAGCAATAACTCATGATCATGAATAATAACCGATTGATATGAATGCAAATCTCAGTCTACATCATCGATACAAAAAGTTCATTAATATTACTTATTTTCAAACTATATTTTGATATTTCCAAACAAATAAAATGGAGTTATTGAAAGGATGGTTATGATTTTATCTTAATCGGTCTGCAATAAATGATAGTTTTGTTTATTTATTCCACTGTTTTGTGGTAATGATGAATCAATGCATAAGGAATTTCAAATCATCAAATAACTGTCGTATAATCATTTGTTGGTTTTGACTAACCTAGAAATAAACTTTTGAGGGGCGTCCATTTGAGCAGGGAGATGTCCACAACAATTAAAAACAGAGTCTTCCTTTCATCGGCATTTATCAACTCTCGAAAATAATCACGTCCCGTGAAATACACTATGAGTAAGTAAGCCGTTCAGTGAAAACAGGACATGTCCACAATATTTGTAAGTTAACCAAAACTAGTCAAAGTAAGTCATATAAGTCATAGATTTACTCTACGGTAATTTATGTTCCTTTGCATAAATAGACATGTCCAATATTATTTGCTATAAGTTTGTTTATCGCCTTTGTACACAATTTTTATTTTCTTGTTCACGCATTATTTTTCATATATGTTGACCAAACCAGAGGAAAGCCTATAATGTTCTTAGAACATCGTTTGTGCCAGCGGTGGAGTGTTGGGACTGGATGTAGCATTGGAATTTTTCTTGAAAGTTCGGAGATTATAGGCATCAGAAAAGACCTCACTAGGCAAAGAATCTAGTATAAGGAAGTTCGGCATGTCTCGAGCTTGACAACGAAAATGCGACTAGCCTGAGCTCCTTTAGTCTGCCTAAATCGCTCGTGTTGGAATAACAGATTTCCAATGAGCAGCGATCATGGAAATTTCTATAGAAAAGGGAGAGATCGTCCACCTTTCTACGATGCCCTAGAGAGGTCAATGAATTAGCAAGTGAATAGAATTGTAAGAGCTTCAGCGTATGTTTGGGACCCAAACTCCAAACGTGTTTTCCAGGAGCAGGTAGAATTTGTGCTTTGTATATCATGAGGAGCTGCTCTTGGCCCGGAATAGAAAATCAACTTTTTGTGGAGCAGTTTTCGCAAAGAACCTCACATGATCACACTGCAAAGTTGAGAAAAATATTATATTAAAATTGAATGTAGTATGTTATGCTATAGGAAATTGAATGTTCCGCAGATTTTTTGATGATCTTCAATTGTACTTGGTCACTCTGTTTTGAAAGTCACGGCCCTTTGATATTTAGAGATTTACGTCAAATTTGAACCAAGAATACAAAAGATCATGACTGATAAATGTGCCGATCAGTACACTAACAAAAAAACTTGTTGAGTTTAATTTTGAGTATTCGAAAACATATTATGGGAGCTTGTGGCATTAATGTTTCGAGTATTATCCCCTGAATTTTTTGCAATTCCCTGACACCCAATATGTTATAGATTTACACAAAGGTAGGTAAAGTGCCAACTTCGATATTCTGGTTTAATCGATTACATTTCAAAATTTGTGCGTCAGTTGAAACTGATAACGATGGCGCAATTAGCTCTAGATACCTAAGTGGTTTGTTCAGTTGTTGATGATATGGTGAGGTTAATATGTTGTAAATATTACATGATATCACTATTCAAACAATTATTTTTTACGTAACTTCGTTATTTTATCTGGCTTTTACCAGAAAAGTAATCAAACCAAGATTGTGAATTCAAATATCTACATTAAATGTGTACAAATCTGATTCTTTATTTCTTTAACGGACTATAAGAGCTGAAATCCTGAGTGAATAATATTCCTGAGTCTACAGATCTACCAAAAGTTATTTGACTGAGAACTATTGAAATCAATTCACAATCATTATTTGTTCGATCAACATAAAATAGCATAAAACATTCCTTACAGCTTGATTGGACCCTTAATTTCTTATCTTCTCTCAAGAGTATATTGTATAATCACTGGATATTCTATAAAATCGGTACGAATGAGAAGAATTACAGTCCCACTATTCAAAATAAAATAAGATTTGTTAACATACAACAGTAACTAATGCTAAAAGGCTATAACCCTATTTATGTAACCTACTTCTATAGTTTACAATATAACTTTTATTATCTCCCATATTAGAGTTTATTTATTTAAGTTAATTCGTAATAACAGGATGTCGCTGCAGGTAATGTGGTGAAAACTAATTTTCTGAGAAGGTTTTGAATAATTAATGGTTTTCGACCCTAACGCCATGTAAAAGCGATAGATCTAAGCACCTTGTTATCTCGAGGTCGCATAATGGCTAGGAAGAGAGGCTACATTCAAAAGAATATCTAGTTTCCCGACGGACTGATATTTCCATTGGACGGGTCGAAGAAAGGTGAGAAAAATAGTTTACATACAAAAGAAAAGCTGAATCGGAACGTTAACAGTTTGGGTAGAACTGCTACGTAAGGATTATTTGCAATAATTCAAATTGTGATTCTTCTCTATTCTTATAAAGCGACGTTGCCAGATTTATGAAAAATGTATTTCACCGTTTTTTGTATGGAGAATATGCTCTTTTCATTATGGCATTTGAATAGATCTTATTCCTGTAGATCAATAGTCAAATTTCCAGATCAGTAACTATTTTCGTTCAACAGATACTTCTAATAGACTGTCAAAGATAATCACCCTGTTTATTTAAATATAAAAGAAATACCACTGACTGACTCACTCATCATACCATTTCCGGAACTATAAAGCTGACAAACTTGAAATTTTTTGAATGTAGATTCCTTATACGCCGTTAGCCAGCCGCTATAAAAAATTATTTTGAGTGGATAAAAGCGATTGTAATCCAATGATTTTGACAGTTGACCTGATCGAAATATTATAATTATACAAGACTTGTTGAACGTATTTATGTCAATCTATATTTCGACTAGCTACGTTAATTCAAATAAACTTGCAATACGACACACAGTATAGTAACGATTGACGTCTTTTCACATCTTTAGCTGTTTGTAATCATTTGCAATATATTGGTTTAATCGGTAACAGGGACGTATTTATGGCTTTTCAATGGGGAGGGGGCTATTTAAACACCATTTTTTTTTATCCCCTACGTTGCAGTGGGAATAACGCTTTTTACCTCTATTTATGTATTACCTCTATGGAATCTGTTCGTGGGCGCCGGGTAAATAGTACCAGATCTATTCTATGCCGCAGAATAATGATTATTGTGTTTGCATGAGACAACCCGGGGGGGGGGGTGCGGCTGGGGGCTCCCAAACCCCTCTTATATACGCCCCAACAGTAGTGAAGTCGACGATGTTACTGTTCCTACGGGTTTTCAAAACATCTAAAATTGTGCGTTTTATGAATTTTATTTTGATTGTTTTCCAAATTGTAATTTATGGAATACTAATTTGGATCAAACTGAATATATGATTCTTTCATTTATTTGTTGAATTCTCTCAATATTGGTACTGAATGGTTACTGACTTGGTAATCCGTTTAGTTTAAAAATATCCCATGATCCATGTTTAATTCATATTTCACATTGAATACAATGAGGGATTATAGTTAATTATGAGTACTACACTTTTTATTGAATCTTCAAATTTCAATTTGGGTTAAGCAGTCTTGAAACATAAATTATTTGTTATAGAAGATTAGCTATAAGTGAAATCAGAATTTCATACTTGTAAAATAACGTGGATATTGGAGCTGTTTCTTGTTTTATTTCTGCTATACAGAGCGACCTCTGCTAGCTTTGTTTAGAAAGTGCAAAGTCGAAAATAATTTCTTACATTTTTCCTGTGATCTCCCTGAACGATCGTCTCAAACTGTTCTTCAATTTTGGTTTTTCGCTATCCCTAAACGGGTTCAAATGCTCGGGATATTCAGGTGCACTCATTATTATTTCACTTGAAATGACACCTCTATACGTAACCGCACTTAAGTCCACACTAAATAAATGCTGTCACACTAATAGAAACAAATGACGTACGAAGTAAGTGTATTGTCTTTACAACTAGAAGCAGGCAAACATTTCTAAAATAACCGGAAAGCGCATGACTCTGAGTTAATTCAAATACAGTAAATCATGTGATAATTAAAAACTTCGGAGTTATAAGTTACTCATTGTAATTGTAACGAATCATAAACGACTGATTAAGAGGCTTAGCCGAAATACCTTTTCGCATCGTGTGAATAAATAACTTATTATCGTTATGATAATCTTTCGGAACCTTGAAACTGTGATCAATAATTGTAGGTAGGATAGCAACTAAATCAGGGCTATTATTTAATCGATGTGCATTGTGTAGCCAGCTCACAATATCTGTAACATATTGACTTTCTTTTGTGTGCTTTTACTTCGCTCCGCACCGAAAATAAATATGTGCGTCATCATAACTTCACGATTAACAAGTAGGAGATGGGTTAACATTTTTGCAATAGAGGTTAGCGAATAGGGAAATTTACGAAAAGGTTGCCTCGTTTGCTTTTTTCTCGCTAACCGTACGAGTTTAAAATATTATGAATAGTCATTAGATCAAAGGAGCAGAAAACACAACAAAACATAACCTGAGGAGTGATTCTAACAGCCAGTACGTTGGATATGAAGCACTTTTTGAATGTTTACTGGCCCAATTTTTACTTCAGTTTACATAAATTGTTCGAAAGCGCAATGACTGTTATACAACATGTTGATTAATATCATATATAAAAGAGAATTGCCAAACCCACTAAAGTAACGAGTATATTGTAAAGTCATTCTCATTGTTTAGATTTAACAAACAATTTACCATTTCTATTACAGTAATAAATAGATATAAACTGAATTGACATCACTGTAAACACCTCTATCTATACGAGGGCAGTGCCAAAAACTCCAGGTCTGACACAGACCGAGGCATCGCCTAAATGTCGACAACACACAAGTTCAAGTTTTAATAGCCTTGGAAAAAACAAAAAACCTGTGATCAATTGATCACTTTTGTTAGCAAACTAGATTTCGGTCACTCCTGCAGGTCGAATGTATGTGATTGTAGGAACAGAAAATATATTGGAAAATGAAATTGAAAACAATTGTCACAGGAGATGATACCCTCTCTACTATGATCCATTATCCAAAAGGAAGTCGATGGAATTGAGGCAAAAGGAGAAGCACAACCAACAAAATTTAGGGTTTGTCAGTCGACCTTTAAAAGCTTATAAAATCTAAGAAGCAATTTGATGAATATCTATCACCGAGTTTATAACGTGAAATCAAAACAGCATATGCTCAATTTGTTGAGAAATCTGAAAATAACTTAAAAAGCGATCCCAAATCCTTCTGGAATTTTGTGAACGCCAAAAAGAAAAAATCACGTATACCTGGTATAATGAAACACAATTCACAAATCTTGTCAACACCAGTCGATATTGTCAATGCCTTTGCTGATCTCTTTAGAAGCGTATTTATTGTAGACAATGATGAAAAGCATAATGAACCCGAATACAACCCTCAAATTGCAAATTCTAGTATATTCTTCACGCTTTTAAGTATTTCAGAAAATCAAATTATCTCAGCATCAAGGAAATTGAAGAGTAAGTGGTCTGCGGGTCCTGATGGAATTCCTACGCTAATTTTGAAAAAATATATTAACCTTTTCTCGTATCCTTTATACAAAATATTCAATCTAATGTTGATAAACTCTGTATTTCCCAGTCAATGGAAAATTACAAAAATTTGTCCAATATTAAAAAGTGGAAATATATCGCATATTAATAATTACAGACCTATAGCTATTATTTCCGTTTTCTCTAAATTATTTGAAATCATTTTGTCCGATATTATCTATAATCATGTCAAAAACTATCTTTGTGATTTTCAACACGGTTTCGTCAAAGCCAGAAATACATCATCAAATCTTTGTACTTTCACCCAGTACGTTTCCTCAGCGCTTGACAGTCAACAACAAGTCGATGTGATATACACAGACTTCAGCAAAGCTTTTGTTCGAGTGTCTCACACTCAGCTTTTGAACAAATTACCTAAGTTTGGTATTCCTCACAACATCCAGCATCTTCTGGGAACTTACTTAAATAAACGGAAACTATTTGTTGAATATGAAGGAGTTGAATCAAATAAATTTCTTGCCACTTCGGGTGTCCCCCAGGGATCCAATTTGGGGCCCTTGCTCTTCATTCTTTTTGTTGACGATATATGTTGTAATATTAATTCCGAAAAACTCATATTTGCTGATGACCTGAAGATTTACAAATCGATCACTAATGTATCTGACTGTGCTTCCCTACAAGAAGATCTGAAAAGGTTAAATAACTGGTGTGCAGTAAACAAACTGACCCTCAACTGTAGCAAATGCAAGTAGGTAATGTCATTCTCTAGAAAATCTACTACAGTCATATATAACTACAGCATAGGAGAAAATCAGTTAGAAAGAGTTAGCGAAGCGAAGGACCTTGGTGTTCTGTTTGACGCGAAATTGACCTTCTCTTCTCATATCAATGTTATAGTAAAAGAGTCGATGAGAAATTTAGGTTTCTTAATTCGAACCTGTAGGGAATTTAACTCATTTGAGGCCTTAAAGTCAGTATACGACTCAATGATCCGAAGTAAACTAGACTATTGCAGTGTAGTCTGGAATCCTTACTTCTCTACTTACTCAGACAAAATAGAGTCCGTGCAAAGAAAATTTCTTAAATTTGCACACTGGAAACGATACGGTACCTACCCACCTAGAGGCATTGATTACAACCTTCTGCTAAGAGAATTTAAGGTAAATTCGCTGAAAAAACAACGTGATATTGCAGATCTATTATATATTTATAAAATCATACATGGAAAAATTGATTCCCCCACTCTATTATCGCTACTAGATTTCAATATACCTCGTTTTAGTTCTCGTACTAATATCACTTTTAGAATACCTACACCAAACACTCAACATCACTTTAATTCACCAATAACGACAATGTGTAGAAGTTACAACCATATAACTTCTGCAGACATGTTTTTTCTGACCTTTCGTGAATTTAAACATAATTATGTTTGTTATTATTAGGTTAGTATTACTTTTATTGATGTTATATAACGACCTAATTTACGTAAGTTTCTATTATGTACACCTTTAATTAGGCTGCTGGCCTGCTGGTTGTATGAAATAAATAAATAAATAAATAAATAATGAAATTATGTGGTAATAAATGCCAAAAGCAAAGAAATAAATAATCCCAGGAATCAGCGAAATTCTCGTAGTATTCGGCAGATCTAAATTTGGGACGTCACGTTTCGATGTTTCCTTTTCTGTCTGTAAATTCCAGTGGGCTATGATTGCACTAATTCGTTCTGTTCGGGGAATTTATTTAGGGGTTTTTATATGGTTAAACATTTTTTCTTACTATTTTGAAATAATACAAATTGTTGAAATAACAAACCGAGCAATAAAAAATATATAAGTGTGTAAGAAGCGTTAACATCGTTTCAGTCATTCAAATTTACGCGGTTAACTACCACATGTCACGTAGTAAAACAACGATGCATAGAATTTGTAGTCAGATGCACAGAAATTCAAAGTACACTTCTTAATAATTTGAAGGTATTGGTGTATGTAAAGAAGTTTTCGCCCAGCTCTGCATCGAGTTTTGTTGAAGCAGTAGTAGACAAACGATATTGTCGACTATAATCGAGTGGAATATACTATCAAACATAGATAACTTGCGCTATGATTCTACGCAAAAATTGTGTGAAAATGTTTAACTCCGAAAACATGTACGAGTCGAAATGTATTGACGAAAGGGTTTTTAAAATGGTGTATTTTGCTCACTCGACCGGCTTTAATTAATTGTTGCCAAAGTTTAATTAGATAAGAAAACTGTTCCTTTGTTTTTAAGTCTACGTACTGTGGCGAGCGTACTTATAAAATGGTTTTTATTTTGCGCACACGACGTGATTTAATTGTTTGTTGCTAAAGCGTAACTGTTGCCAAAGCCTAATTGGATAAGAAAACATGTTTCTAAATATATGATTATAAAATTATATTAATTATATCAATGATTTATTAAAATTGTAATTTTAATTTAATCATAAATTTCCCTCATTAAATTAGTATTAAAAAACGGTCAGAAACACATTTATACATACATTTTATAATGTGCATGTTATTTTTAAACAATTTAAAAGTTTGGGGACTTAGCTCAGATGTTAGTGGTTTTCTCAACGCCCTCTGGGGGGTAATAGGTGAAGCTATCTGGTAACACTGGTTCTGTGTTCTAACAACATTCATTTTACAGTTGTTCTGACTTCTGTTCAGTATCGTATCATTGACTTATACGTGCTACGATTATCTATTGAAAATAACAATATAAAGAATCTGAACTGATTTTTAATTTTCCTTTCATACAGTATTGCTATTTAACTTTTTTCAATCTATGATCTTGTCTTTTTCAAGAACATGATCAAGAATGGCCAGTTATGAGTTGTTTCCTTTCATGTAGGAAGTACATTATAACTACAAAATTCCATTCTTAATTTTAATCTTGTGTAAGTTGTTCCTCATAAATCTAGCATTAAAACAGATTCTATATTTATCAACTGAAATATTTTAATCTAATAATGAATATCATAGCAAAAGTGGAGTGTTTGGAGTTTGAATTATATTATAACTTTTAAGTAGATCGTTGGTATTTGTGTTGTTCTGTATTTGACATTGGGAGTATCTTCCCGTTCAATTTATATTTAGTTCACAAAAGTGCACAGAAATGTCCTCTAAACGTTAACAGGAATTTCTGATTCAATTTTATATTTAGAAGTTTACGAATGTGCACACAGATGTCACCTATACGTTAACAGGGATTTCGGAATAGGATTGAAGAGAAACAATTCTTCATAATCATTGACAAAATGGTATTTAAAAGAATTATCTTGAGCCACACATCCAAATCACGGTATTTAGAATGTTCGTAATTTGAATATTATTGTAAGTGGATCGTTGATGTTTTGTGTTGTTCTGTATTTGATGTCAGTAGATTACAGTTATCTTCCCACGTTCAAATTTATATTTAAAAGTTCATCAAAGTGCACACAGATGTCCTCTACACGTTAATAGGGATTTTGGGTTCAACTTTATATTTAGAAGTTCACGAATGTGCACACAGATGTCATCTAAACCTTAACAAGAATTTCGGAATAGCATTGAAGAGAAACAATTCATAATCATTGATAAACTAGTATTTAAAAGAATTATCTTAAACGTTGCATCAAATGGACATCACACATCCAAATAACGGTAGTTGCAATGTTTGGAATTTGAATCATATTATAAGTGAATCGTTGGTGCTTTGTGTTGTTCTGTATTTGACGCTGGCAGTTTACAGTTATCTTTCCACGTTCAATTTTATATTCAGATATACACGAATGTACACACAGATGTCGTCTAAACGTTAACAGGGATTTTCGAAATAGAGAAAAAATTCATATCATTGATAAAAAAGTATTTTAAAAAAATGTCGTTATTCGCAATAGTTTACTCCGTCACTCCAATCTGAAATTTTCTTTTAAGGATATTCATAAAAAGTTACTCAATTGATTTTGTAGTTATGTATTTATGGTAGGGATATTCTGCATCTCTTACATAATATAATAAAATATATATGATCTTCAATCACTGTGTGGGTAGACGCTCAGTATTCAGGTGTACGTAAGCCTCGTCCCGACTCCCGACTAGGCCAAGCATTAGAGCAAATCAGTGCGACATAAATCTTAGCAGGAAACCGACTGTGACATTATATACAGGACAGTTATCTTTCCAACTTGCAAATGTCATTTATTATTTTTTATAGTAATTTTAAACAAAAAATCAATCGTAATGGTATGTCCAATCTGGTCACACCAACTCTCATTTTGTGCATATTTCAATTATCTATAATTCCTCTATTGACACCATCACCATTGTTTCGTTACTTTTTGTTATAAACCAAAAGCTGACCAACGCGATTTTTTGGTTTACCATGTTTATAGAAAAATAATAAATGACATTTGCGAGTTGGAAACAACTGAATTATTAATCTACGCACTGCCCTACTTATGATGGCACAGTCCGTTCCCTAGTAAGATTTATGCCACAACAAAATTGATATTTTGCTCTGTTGCTTGGCGTAGACTTTCCTCATCATTATTGCGAAGTTTACATTGTTTCTATTAGTCCAAGCAATAGACAGGAGTGCGTGCAGAAATTAATACCTGGAAAAAAAAATATGAGCGTATAGGAAATTAAATTTAAAGGCGAATTTCTGTTTTATACAACTCGATCCGAAATGGCGAGCATAACCTAAAAAATTGGCAAAGTTGCAAAACGCGGTTTTTCTTAAATAACTAAAAAACTATAGTTCGGATCGAAAAAAGTTGAATAAGAAAGTTGTAGGTATCAAATAGTTCTATCGATTCGCTTCCATGATAAATATCGATATCTTTCATACTTTTCGAGTTATATTAAAAAAACCGTTAAAAATCGGGGTATCGAGAAGTCGTTAACTATTACGTTTCCATACTTGTTATTTGCTGTACGTATAGCCCATGTCAAGCTCAAATAGCGATTTTTCTTAATTCAAAATATTAATAATTTTTCGAAACATCGATTTTTCGAAAAAAAGACGCTCTCATGAATTGGCTAGATCTTCTCAGCGGATCGTCCGAGAGTAACGATTCCGGGCTTATCTTCTTCATGAAGAGTTGTGCTATAATGTTTTTAAAGAAATATAGCGATTTTTTTAATTTTAAGGTTGAAAAAATGACTTTGAAAAAATTGCACTTTTTTTAAACATGTTTTTTCAGATAAGTTTTACAATTTTTATTTTCGGGAAATGTCTTTGACGTAAATAAATTCTTGAAATTTTTTCACGAATTACCAGAAAAAATGTTTCATCTACGACCTTCTGGCCCAGAGATAGACGCAGTAAACATTTTAGAGAAGTGTACGTTATGAATGTTAATGTTAAATATCTACATTTTCAATAAAAAAATACCAGGATATGTTTTATTAATTTATAGTATTAGAAATTGAGTAACAAAGTGAAGTGATATCGTTTTTTGCTTAGTGAATCATACTGACGTTATGCTTGTTGTGCGACACTTGTGAAAACTAATATAAGACTGATGTATACCGCTACTTAGATTGTAAGAATTTTATACATATTTTATAATAATTTTGTAAATGAATGACATTTCATATTTATCCTAATATGATGCATTTATTTAATTTTGTATCATAAAAAATTATTTACTCAAATAATTGTTAGAGATCCGCAAGCATAACGTCAGATTCACTCAGAAAAAAATTGAGGTATTACAAGGAAAATACTGTTTTTATGATAAATAATAATTTAAATGATGTGAAAGTAAAACAAATTAGAAATAATAATATAAAGATTCTTGACCCAGTATGAATTATATATAAAAATTCTCGGGAAATAGGTCACATTAACACTCTGTTTTAAAAAATTTTAAGACAAAATTTTTTAAAACAGTGTGTTAATGTGAGCTATTTCCCGAGAATTTTTATATACAAATTAGGAATGTAAAAAAGATATAGTTTCCACGAAAACAAAATGCGTAGAATACGTTTTTAGTTTGAAATTGTTAAAATAGACATATAGTAGTCGAAGTACTAGGCGATTGTTGTTCATTTTTAATTTGTTCTAGTTGTCTTTTTAGTTTTTGACGTTGACGATATTCTTTGCATCGTTCAGCCGCTGGTTTGCTTTTCTTGCCAGACATTATTGATCAGTATTAACACGGAACGTGTTTTATATATCAAATGAATTGATAATGACTTATCTTATAAGTACAGCACCTGGCGCTTACACGGTTATCCATAGATAACTCTACCACCACTTGAAAGAACGCCAGCTACTGAGGATGCTAGACCATTTCGTTATGGCTCCACCTACCACAAGCGCATGCGTGTGTCGATTTCCGCGTGACGATCTCGCTCGTGACGATTTCGTCTAGTAGGATGCCTCTGTAAAAACGTATTCTACGTTAAAAAATATTTCCGAGTCTATTTTGCTTCTACGGCGAAAATGTATACAATATTCGTGTTTATCTCGATTTTTGTACGTGATCCAAAAGCCGAGATATTGAAAATGTTGTATGCACAAGCCACTTTGAACGCACGAAATCAGTTTCCCCCACTCCGCCGCACGCTCCGGCAGCCGCGTACGCTTTACTTTCTTACTCAATTTCTATAAATCAATAAAACATATCCTAGTATTTTTTTATTGAAAATGTAGGTATCTAACATTAACATCCATAACGCACACTTCTCTAAAATGTTTATTGCATCTTACAGATTTTTTTGAGATAAAAAAATTATCTCTGGTCCAGAGGGTCGTAGATGAAAAATGTTTTTGGTAATCCGTGAAAAAATGTCAGGAATCGATTTCCGTCAAAGACATTTCCCTAAAATAAGAATTGTAAAACTTATCTGAAAGAAACATGTTCAAAAAAATGCAATTTTTCACCCTTAAAATTTGAAAAATCGCTTTATTTCTTTAATAACATTATACCACAACTCTTCAAGAAGAAAATAGGCCCAGAATTTTTATTCTAGGACCATCCTCTGAGAAGATCTAGCCAATTTATGAGCACCTTTTGTTCGAAAAATCGATATATCTCGAAAAATTATCAATATTTTAAATTTAAAAAAAAATCACTTTTCCAACTTGCCATGGCTATATGGAAACGTAATAGTTAACGACTTCTCGATACCCCGATTTTTAACGGTTTTTCCAATATAACTTGAAAAGTATGAAAGATATCGATAATTATGATGGGAGCAAATCGATAGATCTATTTGATACCTACAACTTTCTCATTTAACTTTTTTCGATCCGAGCTATAGTTTTTTACTTATTTAAGAAAAACCGCTTTTTGCAACTTTGCCAATTTTTTAGGTTAAGTTCGCCATTTCGGATCGAGTTTCATGAAACAGAAACTCACCTTCAAATTTAATTTCCTATACGCTCATATTTTTTTGCAGGTATTAATTTCTGCAAATTTAACATTAGGCCGTCGTCTATTGCTTGGACTATATTATCGAAATACCGTTAGGGGCGTTGAGCACATATATGTTATGGCTATTTTGTGGTCTAATTCAATTGTTTTGGATATATAAATAAAATAAGCATGAAGTTATACATTATTAGTTTATTTATGAGATTAACAATTCAAGTAAAAGATCCTACATAACCCAATTTAACAAAATCTTCACAGCCTCACATGGTAATATTTTTTAGTAAGTGCATTCAAAACAATGTTGTTTAACGAAAGGAATCATTAGAGAGAATGTTACTAATTATGGTATTATTTCACTAACAAAGAGAAAATTTCTAATTTCTATCAATTACAGAAATGGAATTGGTAATTCTTAATATTCTCAACAAATAAATGACGAAAAGCACCGGTTGAAATATTGTGCACTGCTACTTTTGGTGAAAATGGTGTTATTCAGTTCAGATTGTATAATACCTCTTATCATCTCAAGCAGTATATTTCACAATAGCTGCTTAGATGATCAAAAAACTAACGAAAACTTTCATTGAAATCATATTTCATCAATATTTTGCCTGAGGAAGAAAATGTTTTATTTTAGTGAACGTACATGATTCTTAATCTGAATCTGAATAAAGATAAAAAAATTAGTACAATATATACAAATTTTAAACACAACAAATAATATTCTACAACTAGGATAACATTTTACGTCCTCTTCAAACATTACTATAATAGGTATTTCAAAAGGTTATAAATATCCCGTGTCCAGAACAGTTCCTATCACGTAGATGTACTACATACCATCCGCAACACACGTACAAACTTCTCAAACACTTAAATCTTAATAAAACACTCAAATCAAAACTAATATTGTGAATTGACCCAATACAAACACTTTTAAACAGTATTCCAAATACTAAAGAATTTCACAAAAGGAGAATAATATAAAATTAAATAAGTTACTATGCCTCAAGTATAAAAATGTTTACAATTGAAATAAATTAACAATTTTAATCTTATCAAAGAAATATGGACTTTATAATCAGTCAGAGGTCACTATAAATATCTCATACATCGTGATTCAAAACCATAAAACATACTAAAACTTAGATGTCGAACAGCCTTATTGGAACGTGAATTTATATTAATATTTGCTACTAATGAATGAATTTGATATGTTCAAATAATGATTATATTGTTCGTTCAGTGCAACAGTTTACAGTCCAGCATGAAATATCTACTCTATCTATGGGTGAAAAATGACATTTGCTAATGAGATTCAAAGCATTTATCAACCACACGTTTCGATTTCCTTTTTCACAAAGCTTTTCGTAACTTTCGACTAGTAATGTCTCATCTATTGAAAACAAATGACTTGGGATTACATTATTTCGAAATATTTAAAATAAAGTGTGCCCTTAATTTAGTCTCGACGCATACTTATGGCACAATCACCAAGGTCAACCTTTTATAACAGATCCTCAGGAAAGACATTCAAATAGATATAGAGAATTACCAAAATTGAATAGACTCAACAGTGAAATTCATAACATGAAACATGTTATGGCTGGTTAGAAATCATCAAGAAGTGTGTGCTCCGTTTGATGCGTTCTGCACCTGCTCACAGGATCGGTCGTTACAATGGAGTGTAGTATTCACGATAAAATCTCAATGTTATACATTAACTTCCTATTCAGTGCATATTTTGCATTCTTCAGTCATTGGTATTAATACTTAAGCACAGCTATTTGAAATAACAAAGTAAGAGTTCGCTTCATGTGTGTAGGAACCTAACGTATATAATTGTAGTCAAGTTAGATATGTACAAGTGGCGTAGTTACTTATTGTGCTTTCTACACATTTCCAGCCAAGAACAATATAAGTAACACCTCAATCCAATGATTTAATATCTTCATTTTGAATTTCATTAAAAAGACAATAACATACTAATAAATACATTTTCCCAAGAAGTAACTTGACATTTGTTAACGTATGGAATTATAGCACGTATGAATCTAGCGAAATATGAACTGTAGATCGCAAAAGCGAAAACGCATACCTGAGATCTATCTGAGAACACTTTTTCGGCAGACAGTAGTTTTCTGGATAGCTAGACAATTCTTTGAATTGGACACTCAATAAGAATAGTAGAAAGTCGTAAAGAAATATGTTCGATATGAAAATTACATGAAGCTACAAGAACAACTCTTGTTAATACACATTCATTAAGAAAAATACTATTTAAAACAAGCTTAATAACTAAGAGATAATGTTTTAATAATTCTATTTTGATGAAATATCACTTAGTTTGAATGGTAACTAAACACATAATTAGCATATTGTTAAAAATTTTTAGGATCAAAATAATTTATGAATTACCATTCCATCAAAAATGAACCATTATCATAAATTATGTCTAAAGATCATAAATTCAACAATATTATGACAACCTTTCTGTTTTCTGACTAGATACTGATACAAGGAAATATTATAGGTGAAAATACATTTTGAAACTAAACAAATTGTCAATTTCGTAACAAAAATAAAATAAACATCTCCAACAAAATAACACATTAGCGAATAATTTCGATCATAAATATAAACAATTTGCATTAATTTTCACTCACACCTGGTGACCGCTTATTGAGGTTATAGGCTAGAATAAAAAATCGATTATTAATAACAGACGATATTTCATTGTGTATAAAAGATGTTCAGCGATGAAGAAATTCTTCAATAATTTAACGTTCGTTCATTTTAACTTGAAAGGTTTGAACTTTTCAATTCCGTAATAAATTCATTCAACAGAAAAAAATGAACGATTCGTTGAATATAGGAATTTGTTTTCAGAAAACACTTTGCATTTACAACTGATTTATTATTATTAATATTACACAACGTTTACTTGCCTATAAGTTGCTTTCATGCGTCCAATTTGCAACTTCAAACCTGGCTGAAATTATTATTTTTTTTTAGAACATAAAATCGCAAGATTTAGAATAGAGCAAAGCCGATGCCTATTTTAGAACGATCGAACGAATTTGTGATAGGAAAGTTAGAGAGATACCGTCATTGCGATCGTTCTAGAATATTTGAAAGCGTTCTGAACTATGATATCGAATATAATGTTGACTTCAGCTAGTTGATTATATTTGAGACCAGAGCAATAATAATCGGAATTTAATCCTGTAATAACCATAAATGTTTTGTAAAATTGATAAATAAACTAAAACATTACTTACCCTTTGATGCAGCACATGTCTGTGCTCAGATGGAAAATCTCCATCTTCGATACAAAGGTCGGAATCGGAATCTGGGTTTGGTCTATTTTGACCCTCCTATAAATCAAAATTTCATTAAAACTAAAGGTTTTCATCATTCAAAGATCATCACATTGAGAAACCTTGGAATGTCAGTAACCTAAAGAAAAGCAATATTCCTTTACCTGTGTCATTTGTTCTGTGGTTGTTAAAAGTCTTGCAATGGGAGTGCAGCATACTGGTAAGGTTTCCAAAAGTGTTGGCCTAGAGTTTGTTAGCAACGGTTTCATATATTTGCTGTCGAAAGAACCCCAAATTCTCGCTAGAACAGCCTTTTCATTCTTTGAAGTGTCAGGCCCTCCAATTTCGTTCCATTCTGTGTGGGGAGTACTGTTGCCCTATAGATCATATTATTTAATGACAGAACAAACCATGACAAGCAATAAACCATAAAGAACAACCGCATACAGTTTGTACTGGTTCATTTTAAAATCAACATGTTTTGCGATACTACCTAATTTTGATTAGTTTGAATTCAAACTTTAGATGTCATTTTCATTTGTAAATGAAAGAAATTATTTTTCAGAAATTGAATAGTCAGCCATTACGAGATGAAAATCCATTCTAAACTTTTTATATGCACAGTAGTACAGCTTGAAATATCGTAAAATACAGGTGGTGAACTTCTGTATAAAATAAATGATCCAGAAGGAGACCGTATGGGGACGGACTAAGAATTTCCCCATGGTAAATCCTGCCTGCCGTAAAATGCGACAAAAAGGATAACTATAGATGGTACATGTTATCCTCATAGCCCGGTGAAACACCACCACCTCGACAAAGATACTGTGAAGTGGGCATCCCCATGTTTCAGTGTTTGGTCGATGCTTCCGGTCTCACCCTCATACCCATGTTCCTGTCTCCCTACCCAAACCGACATTTCAACCCATCCAGGTTTTTAATGAAAATAGTAATGATGAAGTCACCTAGAGTAAAACACTCCGGAAGAAAAATACCTCTCCATTCGGATTTCCGCGCGAGAGGGTTCAACATTGAAAAATATAAGCTTGAACACTCTGTAACATCCGAGGTCTTAGCAAAAACAATGTTTATTACCACCTGCAAAGCAGGCATACTTGGCTGAGACGCAGGTCAATCCATCCACCAATACGACCTATATGCTCTGCCCTGGCTACGAACTACACACTCGCTTCAGATTCAAGGGA
Organism: Endomychus coccineus; assembly: GCA_958510875.1. Classification (NCBI taxonomy): domain Eukaryota; kingdom Metazoa; phylum Arthropoda; class Insecta; order Coleoptera; family Endomychidae; genus Endomychus; species Endomychus coccineus. Next base: position 36,395,735 of record OY294071.1, on the reverse strand, counting down.
AGTATTTGTCTCTATTCCAGAAATGATCTCTAATGAAATGAGCAGAATTCGATGTAAGATGGTTCTAGCTTGGTAATCATAAGCAGACAAAATTTTTCTGTTGTCTCTATTTATCACCAAATGAACCAGCTCATGATGAACTCTTTGAATTTGTTTGTCTGAAACTTGACCTCATTCAGCAGAATTATCCAGCAGGTGAAATTATCATCATGGGGATTTCAACGTTCACAACTTCGCTTGGCTCAAGTTCTCAAACAAGACAGATGACGCAGGGCGACAGGCTGAGGCATTCTTCATTACCTATGGTCTCGAGCAGTTGAATGAGCCAACACGGATCCCTGATAATAACTATCATTATGCCAAAACGCTTGACTTTTTCCCCACTAACAATCCAGATTCCTACGAAGTAAAGGTTCAGTCACCATTGAAAAACTCTACCATTCACTCATCACTACCACATGTCTCTATATCACTTCACGAACCAATCTAATACCATCACGCGCAGTTTAGCATAACAACTCAGCCGAATGGTCTTCGCATGTTTTTCTCCCAGTTTCCTTGGAGAAGCGTATGTTTTGAATCTGATGGTCCAACGCAATGTGCCACAGAGGTCTCAGATATTATCAGGCTAGGAATGGAAACCCCATACCAACAAATCATCTGGTGAACGATGGTTCAATAAAACCTGTTCTAGGGCTGTCGCTCCAACACAACAACATACCGTCGTTCTTGCGGTAGCCCATGCCTGGCGACCAGAACACAATATGTTGAAGCCAGAAATATCGGCAATAAAACAATGAACGCTCCGAAAGAGGCATATAATGCCAAAATAACATCAAAGCTTATCGAAACCCCGAGTGGCTCGAGTTCGTTTTGGACTTTCGCCAAAACAATTGGTACAAATTTCGCTTCCAATTCATTCCCTTCCCTAACCAATGATGATGGAACACTGGCTACTACACCACAAGAAAAGCCCTTTTTGCTGGAATGTTTGTAGCAAATTCCACTCTGGACCCACAAGGGAAGAACCCCCCTAATTTTTGCAGGCAACGATAGCCATATGCCTGACATTGTCTTTCGTCAGCGCACAATTAGGCGCATTCTGCTTGATCTCAATATTCTGGACTGGACGAGCTCAAGCTAGTCGCTCCTTCGTTGTCAAGCTCGAGACCTGCCGAACTCCTTCCTACCAGCCTCCTTTTTGCTATCGAACGGCGCAGTTGTGGAACTCTTTGTCTAGCCGAGGTCTTTCTTCATGCCTATAACCGCCAAGCCTTCAAGAAAAATTTGAATGTCTACCTTCTCTCCCAACATTCTTTCTTCAACCATTATAGGCTTCCCCCTCGTGTAGTCAAAGTACAGAAAAAAATATTCATCAGAGTAAATGCACAAGAAAACATTTTGTTGTATTCCAAAATAATTTTGGATAAAGACTTCACTCCAATTTTCACACCAAAACCGACTACATTATAACAATTAGAACAAAAAACAATAAAAAAACTAGTACTTCAAATGAAATCATGTTTCTGTACAGGTTATTGCAAAAATTTAAAATTCAAAGTTAAGTAAAAAAAACAGAAATCAAAATAAATTTTTCATCTGTGTTATCTTCGATACTTCTATAATTGTTGTAACGCAGTGGTTTGTGGTAGGAACTGAGTTTAACGGTAGTACTGATTAAATACAATATTACAAAATTTCTACCTACCCCAGGTGTATTCTCCATTGAATTGTAAACCTATTAATTAAATAATACATTATGTAATTTTAGTTAACCATAAGGTCATAATGAAAACCCAAGCAGTTTAAAAATTTATTAATTGTTACTTACATTGTGTGAACCTTGAAGGGATAAGGCTTCAGTTTCATCATCTACCCCTACCCTGCGGCAAAATTAATAAAATTAAAATGGCACAGAAGTTGAGAAAACACTTTTTAAACTGCATGGGTAATTCTAGCTTCAACTGAATACAAAAAAGGGTCTTGTGAATCTTAAGGCAATGATATGTTTGGCTCATTATGGGGTGTTATATACTTCATTTTCAACCAGAAATCATAACATAAAATTTGTAATTATTGTCTGGTCAAGTAGGTATATCTTTTTTTTCATTCTTAATGGTATTTTTTCTCAAAGTAGCACACATTAGTTGACTATAAGCACTTCATTGTGGTATACTCACGGTATTTGGAACCAGTGTAGTAAATTCATGGTGGCTCCGCCCTGAATGATGACGGTTATTATCACAATTAAAGATGTCGTTGTCAGCATAGCCTGTCTTGCTTCAGACACTGTGTTTCTTATAGCCAGTGCAAAAGACATGGCTCCCCTTAATCCTGTAAACCATGGATACTATTTATAAGTGAGTGAGACACGCGGCGAAATGTTTCGCCAATACATTCCACGTTGGTCTCACATGGCACTGAACATGTTGACATTGACTGTTTTTCCAAAAAATTGCCAAAAGTAATAATTAATAATATTTAAACTAAGTATTTAAAAAGCTTGCCTTACCTGCGAAAAACAACATATGCTGGAAATTACTAGGAATTTTCGGACTCCTACCTAAATTCAATAAAAATGAGAGTGGATAAATATTCGCTGCTCTACCTATTGCGGCACATATCTATATTACATTAAAGAAACAAAACTTTTTGTGATGGTAGGTCATCTTAAATTACCTGTATTCATTAATTACAATAAATAGTGTATTTCTGTTATTCCTAATAACTGAGTCGAATAAACATCGAACTGATTATGTGATATTATATACAGGTTGTTTCAAAAAAAGGTGACCCCGTGTGTTGTATGCTTAGAAAAAATTTTTGTAACGGCATCCGTATTCAAGATACAGGGTGTTGTAAAACAAAAATTTTTACGATTATTCCGAAACTGCTGGCAAGATTGTAATGAAATTTTGTATAAGCATGTTTTGAAAGCTGATGCATCGTTAGAATTTATTTTTATATCTGACTCTCATAGAGGGCGCTAATTACACGGTTTGTACCACGATATAATATAATGGTAGTGCGTCTCGTATATTAAAAGTGTAGCCCAAGTCTGTGAACGTACAACTCTTGCCGCAAGGTCGCTACCGTTGGATGTAAGAGGAGCTATACGGCGCACAGTGGGTAAATTCACGAATTTAGGTGGACAATAGTCAAGTCAAAAATTTTGAATTTCTGAGTGTTAGATGTTATTATTATTTGGAAAGTTGCATAATATTAACATTAACTATTTACTGTGTTTACAATTACATGGTAAAATGAGTGGAGGACTCCTGTTCACACAACTGCCTAATTCCTTACAGTTAGAATATCTTAATTGCTGTCTGATTATTATGTACAAGTTGTTTATGCCGTATACAAGTATAGTTTTTCCATAACAATGAATATTACTGAGATAGATAAGACCATATATTTCCATATTTATATTTGATCTACATTGTAATCTATATGTAGAGTTAATTTAGTAATTGGTAAATTTATTCCCATATTCAATAAAGAAAAACTATATAACCCCCAAGAGCTCCCAAAGACTTTTTTTAGAATTTGTTTCACCAATCCTAGGCGTTTTGGGTGATATAGAAATTTTTCAAACACTGTGCAGGGCGATTCATTTATTGATTTCTTTTTCAAAAAAAAGCACATATCGTGAATAAAGATCGGAAATTTTTATTGGGAATATTTTACAATTAGATGTGAAAACGATATCATTCATACGGCCACTACCACTCTGTTTACAGGCCTGTATCCGAAAGTCGAAATTTTCGATGACTTTTCCCAATAAAAATGAATTCACTTCTTCAATTTCTAAACAAATGTTGTTCTTCAGGTATTGAATTGCATTTTTCTATAGATGAAATTCGACAATTTTGCGAATTCTGGACTTCGTAGTAAGTTTGGGTGATTGAAATGAGTTGTTCTGTTGTTAATAGCGTTATCCATGCATGCAATTGTTTCACTTCAATTTAATTATCAGCTTATCATCGTTCTCGCCGTTTAGCTCCTCTTACATCCGACCGTAGCGACCATGCGGCAAGAGTTGTAAGTTCACAGACTTGGGCTACGCTTTCGCCATGTATAACAGTATACGAGAAGCATTACCATTATATTATACCGTGGTTCGTACCAAGTAGTTTTGAACATAACTTTTTCAAGGTTAGATTTTCTAATTCAAATTTTAGTTGAAATTAAACATCATTCAATTTTACACGAAAAAGGTACTCTGATGCTGGTATAAAGTGAAAAACAATTACCAATTTATTAAAAACCAAAAACAATAACATTATTCTTATGTTAAAGTTATTAATTAAACAAAGAATCACAAGAAAATTAAAATAAAATTGAATATAAACATGAAATATTTAATCAGTTAGAGTAAGTGTTCAAAATGTAATCCGTTATCATGAATACACAATTCTATCCTTTTTTCTAAAGAATGCATTAATTTTCTAAATGGTTGAGGATCAACTATGAGGTATTAAAGTGACGTTCAATTCTGTCTTGCATACGACCAAAATGTGTAGTCCAAAGGATTGAAATGGCATGATTGAATATTTCATGTTTTTATTCAAATTTATTTTAATTTCCTTCTTTTGATTCTTTGTTAAATTAATAACTTTAGCATTAGAATAATGTTATTGTTCTTGGATTTTAATAAATTGGTAATTGTTTTTTACTTTATACCAGCATCAGTTATTACTTCATCATTTTCAAATCAAAATATTTCGAAAACGGTACACAATATCGAGTTTTACCAAGAGCACCTTTTTCATATAAAATTGAATGTTTAATTTCACCTAAAATTTGAATTAGAAAATCTAACCTCAAAAAAGTTATGTTCAAAACTACTTGGTACGAACCGTGTAATTAGCGCCCTCTATGAGTCAGATATAAAAATAAATTCATACGATGTGTCAGCTTCCAAAACATGTTCATACAAAATTTCATTAAAATGTTACCAGTAGTTTCGGAATAATCGTAAGAAATGCGTTTAATAATTTTTTTTACAACACCCTGTATCTTGAATATGGATGCCGTTACGAACATTTTCTCTAAGCAAACCCCACTTATTTGTCAGTGTTCTACCTATCCTAGCAACGGGGCCACATTTTTTTGAAACACCCTGTATATTACATAACAGATTATGAAGTATGCTTCCCTGCTGAATATGCAAGGTTATTTTAAATAGCGTTAAAAGAAAAAACGTGATCCAAATCTCACCCTCACTACCAAAATATTGACCTCATAATCTGCTATAAATAAGAGGCCCATTATTATTGAATATAGGTGATTGATAATGAAGGCAGAATCGTTGTCCAATTCTTATCTGAAATAGTCTCATTATCTAGTAAAATAAGTGATTGTTAATAAAATAGTAAAAGAAACTATCTTCTAATTTATACTCTAATGAAAACCAAGAACCTCATACTATGACATTGTTGTCATATAGAAAGAATCCAGATATTACAATTTTCAAAATATTTAAAATTGTCACGGAAAATATATTGATACTTGGACCTAAATATAAATGTTCTAAAGGATACAAATCCGGTTAAGATGAATAGAGGATCGAAGTGATGTTTAGGAAAAGTGAACATGGAAACTCCAATGTAAGAGAAAATAAAGTTCTCAGCCAGAAAATTTAATAATTCAAACATCTGTTTAGTCCGAATTCTCGAATCATCTGAGAGATTATTGAATGTGTAGTGAGCTTGACATATTCCACAAAACAGTACAGCAACAACACCTAAAAAAAATATATATTTATTTATTGCAAGCCCCTAAATGAGAGCAATTAGATAAATGAACTTACCATTATCTACTATACTCAAATTACCTATCATTATTGTACTTACCCGTGAGTTCTGCAGCCTCAGCAATCAGAAAAGTGCTATAAGACATCAAAACAAATAATGCTGATTCCAATAGTGGGAAATCCTTCACTCTAGTGAACTTAGTCAAGTGTGATAATTAAGGAAAATACTGAAATTCTGCAATTGTCTGAATGAAATGATTTGACTTTAAATTTCTATAAAAAGGATATCAATGCAGTGATGCATCCCATAACGGCTCCAATCAACAAAGAAAGCATGAAAATTCCAAAGAAGTCTCCAACAGATTTGAAGAACGCCTTAGTTTCGAATCCACCAGACCCCGATTGATATTTTTGACCATAATTTTGAATTGACCTGAAAATACAGGAACCTTAATCACAATCAAATATCATAATTTGTCATGTTAAATGAGATGTTAGTGATTTTTTCTCAATCTGGGACACAATTGAAAAACATTTATATCTCGATAATGTTCTTATAAAATCGAATGTTTATTTCTTTAAAATTCTTGAATGATTCATCTCCATATAAAATTAGTGGCAGTACTAATTAGAATAACAACAGCTTGTAACTTTTCCAGAGATTGATAGATTACATATTAAATCAAGTCACCTTGTAATGTTTCTTAGATTCTATGCCAATCATTTATCGCTGAGCAACGATTGACAGATTTTTGTCCTTTTTGCCAACCTACGAATTTTATGTATGGTGAAAATGAAATAGTATGAATTTTAACAAACTAGATAGAAGGGAGTAATATTATACAGGTCCCAGAGACAATGCGTAGTTATGCAAAAGCGGCTGCCGCTAACATAACCAGGCTTATTTATTCAGCCTGATGAGTAACACATTGGCTACCTTTGTTAAAGGAAGGAATGACACAAAAAACGGATGCGAATTAGAAAATTTTATTGAAGAAATAATCTCAAAAAATAAATGATCGGTTAAAAAAAGGCCGAGAAAAGCCAATTTGTCCAATTTGAGTGAATTCCAAACCGCTACGCTCGCTGCATTCAGCCTTGGTTTAAACTTGTTTCCTAAACAGAAGCGCGGCACGATTTGAAAACTTACAGTTTGCAAATGATTTTTAATTTGATTTAAACGATTCATTTGAGTGAAATTTACGGCATTCGACGATTCGATTAACCCAGATATCAGCATAGATAAGCAAAACGTCTTGCATAAAAACTGTTTCTTTAATATCTCAAGTCACAAGTTGGATTTCAAAGATCGGGCTTCGTCATGACCTGTATTAGTTCCGAGTTCTGATTATGTACAAAATTTCAAGTAGATCGGTTAAAAGACGGTCGAGAAAAGCAGGAATTAGCGTTGTTCTATTCGAGCGGATGCCAAACCACATCGCTCGCTGCGGTTTAAGTACTATCTTAAAAAAAATTTCAAGTAGATCGGTTAAAAGACGGTCGAGAAAAGCCGGAATTAGCGGTGTTCCATTCGAGCGGATGCCAAACCACATCGCTCGCTGCGGTTCAACTACTATCTCTAAAAGAATCAAATGAGTATCTTCAAATTACACTCTGAAATATGGCAAATGAATTTCTGGATATCTTTTACATGAATTAATTGAGTTATGAATGAAGTTTGGACAGTGAAACTGATAACTTACCCACTAAGTACAATGGCAACTGCATCATTCAGAACACTCTCCCCAAATACCAATGCGTAAAGGTTAACATCTACATGCAGATCATTGAAAATAGCAATAATTGTGAGTGGGTCAGTAGATGATATCAAGGCCCCAAAATACAGAGTATCCAGAAAAGTGAAACTGGTCGCTAATCTTGCAGGCATTAACTGTACACAGCCGTACATTAAAGACCCAACAACAAAAGATGATACTGTAGTACCTATTATTGCAAATGTTAGTATTGCACCCAAATTACGAAAAAAGTATTTCTGAAATGTTAATATGTTTAAATTAAAAAGTATTTTCAATAAGTTAGATAACTAATGAGTCTTGCACACTAAACCTCTACTTGGGTAAAATTCGAAACTTGGAAATATTATACAATTTTTGAGTGTTTATAAAATAGATGTAGTGTGGTCTACTAAGAATGAAAAAACTTCTTAAAAATGAATCAGCTTGTGTTGTTTGCAATCAATCATAATCTATGGAAACATAAATAAAATATTGAGAAGTGTTCTGGTTATTAATGTGCCACACTGTATTTAAGCAATCAATATAAATATTTTCTAGTTTCAAAAACCTATATTCTGAAACAAATTTGGTGATTAACCACATACCTTTTTCAATGAATACCCTGCATGGAAAATTATAGGTGGCAATATGATATTAAAAAATATCTCTGGGTCAAATGTTGCTTTTAAATCAATTTCATTTTCTTCAAGATTTGCAATTTCCCCTCTAAAGGTATATTGGAGGGTTTTGTTACTTCTACCAGTATATGGTCCTTTCACAGCAAAATGTAGAGATAAGGTATCTGGTGGTAGACTAGAATTATATCTGCTATCATCTACAGCTACTTGCATATTTAATACTTTTGTTGAGCTTCCAGCATAACGAATTATGGCACCCACAATTAAGCCTAAAATAAGGGTTATTACTACATGTTTCAACTATATAGTTGAACAAAATGTTGAAAAACATACGTACTTACTACAAGTAATTACGAACCAACTAAACCACTCATACATTACATAGGTCTCTAAATAAATCAATCATCATTTTCATACTAACCATAAATAACAGCTAGACCTGTTTCATGCAAAAAGCTAAGTCTGCGATGTTTGAAAAGCCATATTGTAAGTACAGTTAAAATGAGTAAAAAAGTATAAGATAGTAAATTCAAACTATCTAAACGATGCGTTGATTGAGCTTTAGCATCCAATTGTATATCTGAGGCTGCTCCATCAGAGAGTGAGATGCAATAAATTATTATTATCAATAATATTGTTGTTCTCTGAAATCTATTCTTCATATTTCATTTACTTTTATGAATATACACTAACAACTAATTTACTGGAATCCAAAATTTTACGACATAGGTATATTATCTATATTAGGATTAGGATTATTATGAACAACTTGTATCTAAAAAATTATTTTAATAACCACAGACACAGAAACAGAATAACGTTTTGAAAACATTATCGGTTTCTGTCATCAGTCATCATTGAATAGAGAAAACACTCCGAGTTCAGTGGTTATGAATATTGAACACTGATCTAAATATTACTGTTCAGTGCACCTAAACTTTCAGACATATCCTAACAGAGAGATGTTAAGATAGAGTGCACTAGCGCCATAAGCGTAACGTTCAAAACATGACCGAGATTAAGCGAACTAACAGCTAGAAGATTCATCCCCTCCTCAAAGAAGTTTCCACGTGTAAGTAAAAAATTTTATATTCTCTTTTCCTCATGCGAAAAATCAAAGGAATATAAACTTAGATTCATATTCGCATTTGTATATATATTTTATCTGTTTCTTCTTGTTTTACCTTGAAGATTTCCAAAAAATCCACCATCCGATTATATATCTTAAGCCCGGTCACTAAAAGAGTCGCTCGCGCACTCTATCTTAACATCTCTCTGTATCCTATCCTGTAGGCCCATAGAGATCAAGATCTCTATGTGTAGGTCTGGGCAATGTGTGTTCCCCAACGAGGTCTAGGTAGTAGACCTCGTTGGTGTTCCCCACGGTGATGTACAGGTCTGGAAACTCTATGTTTGACATAAGTCTCTTACATGTCGCCAACCTCGTAGGCACTCGCTCAGCCACAGGCTAGCGCATGGATCGAAGTATGCTGTCAAGATGTCAGGATTAGGCGCCATATCATTCAAACACGGTCGTATACGTGCCAGAGAACATCACTCGACTCATGCGCCACCCTTTTGGTACTACGCAACAGATGACGCTTAGCGGACTCACTTCTCACATAGGAAACCGCCTCGAGTTTCCAGACCTGTATATACGACCGTGGTGTTCCCTACGCACAGCGCCACCACACTGGCTTCAGCTTCTCATATTCGCCGCTGTGCGCAAAGAACACCGGTCAATATCGATACGTTTAGCATCATCGAATGTCATTATGTTTAGTATTAATCACGGTCGTACATACAGGTCTGGGAACTCGAGGGTGTTTCCTATGTGAGAAGTGACTCCGCAGAGTGGGGTACGGACATCTCATCACGTAAGATCGAACATGGTACGCAACGAATACATAGGCTAGATAGGGGCTTTACTCCTCTATACTATGACAACAAGTGTCAGTATAAAACAAGGTATATGGGAAATTTAACCTTTCAGCAGGGACATAGAGTTGAGAAGTATATTACGTAACCATTTGGATAAAATTTCAGTGCAAGATAAGAGTATAGTTCAACGTCTTTCGTTAGCGGTTTCTAAATAATTTCCAATATATTTTCTGTTCCTACAATTATTTACATTTGACCTGCAGGAGTGAAAGCTATGTTGTTAACAAAATTGTGATCAATTGATCAGAGCTTTTTACTGTAGTAATGTAATGTTCTTAGGTTTCAAGTCTCCTATGGTGAAAACTAAAGAAGAAAAAAGTTTATGAGAATTGATAAGCTTCTATTCAGATCACAAATACATCACCTCAAAACAAATCAATTTCAGAATATGCTAGAAAAACTGAAAAATCACTAACATTTATGAACAATACCCTGCAAAGTGTCAGAAATTAGTTTCACACAACATATTGTCTTCCATAAAACTCAATCAATTATAAAATTTGCGGAATAAATATTAAAGAATACAAAGCCATCGAATCTATAGATTCAATACAAAACAATTAACTAGTCAATAATATAAGTGATTACACTTAAAACGTAACGGCAAACATTTTCAAATTTTGAACGGAATAATTTGATGTTTCATTGAGATTTCACGAAATGAATGCGAAATCGTGAATTTCACTGGAGTTCTTCCTGATATTATATTACACATTTTGATTATATGAAAGAAAAACTATGTTTTTAAACCACTTTTATTAATAATAACGTGAAAACGTAACTATAGTTTCAACACGGAAGTGCCATTATCAAACAAATAGAAAATTATATATTATATTATAATTTTCTATTTGTTTGATAATGGCACTTCGGTGTTGAAACTATAGTTACGTTTTCACGTTATTATTAATAAAAGTGGTATAAAAACATAGTAGTTTTTCTTCCATATAATCAAAATGATAAATTACCATAAAGTAACGGCTTCTACCATCGATTTTTTTTTATTATACATTTATTACCTATACATTAGACTTGAAAATGTTGTAAATCTATACAAGTGTCAATTAAATCAAATTTTATTGCTGGTTCAAATCGGCAAAACGACGATAATCAAATGACTAATCGAAAATGTGAAATTGCACTGCCGATATGAAATAATGAAATTCTTCATGACATGTAACAGAGAAAAACTGATCCAGTCCAAGATATGAGCATATCAGAAACGGTAACGGATACAGTTACGACTCAATGCCGACGTTTCGCCAATCATTACAGGTGGCATCTTCAGGAAATGCTTGAGGGTTGAACTGAACCTAATTTTTCTGGTTTCTGTAGCGATATTCATTGTGTGACAATTTCATCCTACATTGTTCACTGCTTTTATTCAGATGTTTGCTATTCTGGTACTTGACCCCCGACGTTGTTTGTTCATATGCAAAGTGGAATTTTGAAGAATGTGTTCCCAATATTGAGAAGGTAATATCCTGAGTCACGGTTTAGATTATTACCTTCTTAACATTTGAAAACCTATCCTTGAAACACCTACGTCCGGGTCAAGTACCAGAATAGCAACCACCGGAATACAAGCAGTGAATAATGTACAATGTAGGGTGAAATTTTCCCACAATGAATATCGCCACAAAAACCAGTGGAATTAGTGTCATTTCAGGCCTGAAACCTCCCCTGAATATATCACCTGTAATGGTTGGCGAAACGTCGGCAACGTGCTACTGTGACGCGGAATTCAACTACAAGCTAAGAATTTGCAAGATTGGTTGTCTGTGGGTCTTCTAGTCAAGATAATGTATCGTACCTTATTATTTTGTTTTTGTTTCAACAATTATTAAGAAAGTGTCACTACCAAAAGTTGATTAATTAACTACAAGCTAAGAATTTGCAAGATTGGTTGTCTGTGGGTCTTCTAGTCAAGATAATGTATCGTACCTTATTATTTTGTTTTTGTTTCAACAATTATTAAGAAAGTGTCACTACCAAAAGTTGATTAATTAACTACAAGCTAAGAATTTGCAAGATTGGTTGTCTGTGGGTCTTCTAGTCAAGATAATGTATCGTACCTTATTATTTTGTTTTTGTTTCAACAATTATTAAGAAAGTGTCACTACCAAAAGTTGATTTTGATTTTCCATAAAGCTTAAACTGCCCAATTTCTCTAATGTAGACTCATACATGAATTTATTTTAAAAAATCTTGATGCGGTACTGAAACTGATCTGAAACGTTATTGAATCATCACATGTGATAGATACATCAATGAGTGTAGAATGAAAAATATCTGAAAATTGGTATTAATAAAACAGAAAAATGATGATGGTTGACTGGAAATGAAGTCTGATTCTCCAAAACTACTTGAAAATCAAAAATGATATTAGAATTTTATACTTCCATATGAATGGCCCTTTAGTTGCTCAACTTTTCCACCATTCAAAAAAATGTATCTATCAACGTTTCTGATATCCCCATGATAGACAACCTTATCTTGGACACACTGTACAATATTACCACTGGGAATAGAATATTTCATAATAAATAGATGGGAATACTCATATGAACCTGTTCATTTTAGAACCAATGGTGAAACAAACACATGCCGTTATGTTTTAAATGTTGAGAACCAATACTGAAAGAAGAAGAATTTATTATATCTTACTATCATAAGTCAATTGAATTTTGTCAAATTAGTAGCTTATAAGTATTGTAGGTCATTAGGAATATTCAAGAATTCACACAAATACAATAATATATTTACAATACATTCATTTGCTGTATCCAAAGGCTATTATGATATTTGAATGACATACTACGAAAACAAGTATGAGAACAATTCGACGTATCTTAACAGATCAAACTATAAATACTTATTCATAATTCAATTTACAGGTTAATATACATTTAATTAATAGTAACATTATAACTAAAATTAGAAAACTGTAAATATTTTTAAACTTTAATATAACGAATGTTTGTGTAATTAGTATCTGGGGCCACTACCGGTGTTCTGACTATACTGGGATTGCACAGCGGCGGCTGCTACGTTAGTAGCTGCACTTCTCACATGTTGGTTACGCAAAAATTCGGACGTGAATTCTTGCTGAGCCTTAGCCAAACTTGCTCCAGTACTACGATACATTTTATGAATCTGTTGAAATAAAGGGAATTGAATCATTTCCAGAAATTACTCAACTCATACCATCATTTATAATAAAAAACTACAGAATGGTAATCGTACAGAAGTAAAATGCTTTAAGTACGTCAATCTCGTTCACACGACACGGTTTCAATAATTTATAGCGCATCTAATTACCTTCAAAAGGAACCCTCGATCTTTAATCTCACCCATTTACTTTAGCGTTAATGCAGTTAGAAAATTAGTTTCGCAGTTAGATTTCTCGGAAAACTCCCTCCAGATGGCAAATTTGGAAGATTTATATATAATATACAATTTATAATTTTGTTGCAAAAATGACCTCTAGTAGGATTTTTGGGTCGCTGATCACGATTCCGCTAATATTTTTCCCAGAAAAACTCTCTCCAGATGGAAAATTCGGGGACCAGGTCATTTTTGCAACAAAATTATACTTTATTATTCATAACCGTCTCAGGGAAATCTCAAATTTCCCGAATTTTCCATCTGGAGAGTTTTTTGGGAAAAATAACAGCGGAATCGTGATCAGCGACCCAAAAAACCTACTAGAGGTCATTTTTGCAACAAAATTATAAATTAGGTATTATATATAAATTTTCCAAATTTCCCATCTGGAGGGAGTTTTCTGAGAAAACTAACTGCGGAATCGTGATCAGCGACTCAAAAAACATATCATGGGTCATTTTCGGCTCTTAATTCATTAATTTTCTAAACTTTTGGATTGTTTTTATAAGAATAATGCTCCTCTGAAGGGTTAAACCCCGTTTTGGGGGGGTAGAAAGATCGACCCTCACGGTCTTGATAGTCATGAATGATCTATGGGGTATTAGCAACAAAATGCAAAAAAAATTTTAATTTCCAGCTTACTATATTTTTTTTTATTACGGCCTTTTGCCCATCTTATTGCCTGGACTGAAAGTCATCATAACTTGAAAACTATCATTGATACAGATCGATGAGAAATTCAATTCTCGTTCATTTAATGGAAGAAAAAAATTGGCATTCCATTTGGAAAAGATGTATGAGTACTTGAACTTTCCCACAGGTTCACCCAAATCTGGAAGATTTTTAATGGTTTTTCCTCAATAATAAATACACCAAAAGGAAGATTAATTTTTTTCTTCCTATAGCTCGAAAACGATTTTGAAATATTCAAAAATGACAAACTTATTGATTTTCATAGAGAAACATGCAAACTTAGAAATTTACAAAAATGTGAATATTCGAAAATGAAAACAATAATTGTCAGGCATTAAACTTTGCAGTTTATGTAAATTTTAATTTGTATTTCACTTTTCTACATATTTTTCAAATTAATGTTCACCAATAAAATGCAGAATCCATAGAGATAAACAATAAATACACTACTTATCAATCTGTCTGCATGCACACATGTATGTGAGAATTGTCTAAATGATACTAGACAAATTACGATCCTGGCATAACACCAATATGGGGACTAATCAAAATTGTTGAAGACGTTTGAAACAAGTTTACTTTAGCTGCAACCTCAAATTAATCATTCCTGTACAGTGTAATATCTCTTTCAGCAATATGACATTTTCTAAATTTTGTTCATTCGTATTTTGTGTTTTGATATTACAAATACAGCAACAATTTTTCCAAATTGTTGGTTTTCTTTGAAAAAACGAAACAGTTGATGTTGATGAGAATTCAAAAATTCAACTGTTTAGACCCCAAGTATGATAAGGATCAAAAAATTAAGAGGGTATTCCATTTAAAAAAATTATGGACGTCATAGCCGTAACGGTCGTCAAGTCAGAATCAAAATGAATAATCAGAAAAGATGATCAGTTCAAAACAAAAATTCGATCTGTTTCAAACTTTTTCACAAAAATATATCTAATAAGCAAAAATGAATTTAACTGTTACATTTGGACCACAATGTATGATTTCTTGTTGAGATTGGAAAAAACCCAAAGTCATCTGAATAAAACTGGAATGAAGATTTAGAAAATCATCAATAGAAATGTCCAAAAATAAATAAAAATTGATATCTTTGAGACTGCCAAATCTGATGGTAAAAGGGTAAGCCTTTCTTAAGATGAATGCGCTTTTTACTGGAACTAGCCATTAGCAAAAATCACCGCATAATAGTAGTTTCCAGTTATCTTACCTTAGTAATCATCAATAAGTCAGAGGCGGCTGCAACACCAAAACCGGCAGCTATAACAAATGCCAGGATCCCTTTAATGATACTCCAAGTAGTACTATGGAAACAACTAATGGCAGTTATAACTCCGCTGGAACAAAAACCACTTATACTTAGGCTTGACTAATAGTTCCTATTATGTAAGTATATTGTTTAGGTAGAAGGCAGTTAAAAAAGACTTTCACTCCATGAAAAGTAAATGATGTATCATTTACATTTTTATCTCACACATTTTCTATAAAATTAACTTTTGTCACATAAATAACAGTCTCAAAGTTTAAATTGCAATAATTCCTTGATAAAACAGAGAATTTGCTGTTGGAATTTGACAAAAAAAATTCGCAGCCACCTGATATAAAATAACACATAAGCAACAGTATTTTCTACTCACATAGTTCCAGAACCAGGTATCCCAATAGCTTGCACCACTGCTATAACGAATTGGAAAAAGAAAATGAAAAAAAACACCATGAAGTTGAAAGATGAATCTGAACGAAACGCTTTATAGGCTGGCCTGAACCAACATAAGTATGAAAAGGGCGTGGATATGAAAGCATACAAAATTCCCAGACCGACAACTGTCATGTCAACCAACATTATACCACCAAGGATGTTTACCATCATTATTATACCATGATCTGAAAAAAATATGAAACTTTGAAAGACACAAGAACATACAAAATCAATTTCAATTTCTATTGATTTCAGCAAGTCTACTTCTTTATTATATCTACAAAGAAGAATATTTTAACTAATACTTACATAACCATAAGTAATACAAAGTGCGTACTATCTTCTGAAATTCTAAAGGTATATCTACTTGTATGTCTTGATAAAAACATGGTTGAAAGCAACACTTCTCAGGCAATGGAGGCCAGTTATTCCTTCTCACATTGTAAGAAGATTGACGCATCTCTTCTTCTCGTCTAGCTAATTCTTCTTCTTTTCTCTCCAACTCTTCTTGGCGTCTCTGGAAAAATATTAGTATCGTAATGTCCTTTGTGAAAATTCACACATAGAACTATGAGATTATTTCAACATGTATTCATTTTACCTGGAGCTCTTCAGTATTCAAGTGAGGCTTCGGAATAACTTGTTGACCACTTCGAGTGTACGACGGAGGTTCCTGTGTCGGTTGCATAACAGCAGGTCCATTATTTGGTTTCGTGAGACCAGTCTGAAAATTTTGAAATAGCTTACCGATTTTTGACAGACAAAGCATTATTTCTACATATTTGACAGATAGTAATATTGATAAACTACCTGTTTCTCAAAAACAATTGAAACATGTTAATTTAATTTCACAGCTGATAAGCTGAAGGTTTCAAATTGAAATTATAAGTTCAACACAAGTCCAACAAACTGAAGTTTATTATCATCCTAGATGGAAGAAACTCTAATGACTCACCCTATCTATACCTTATCACAATTGTTTTATCTAAATCAAGTGTACAGAAGAAAATTATATTTAGTGCCCTCAGCTTCAAATTCTTCCATCATGCCTCTCTCTATTACATAAATTGTTTAACTTCAAGTTCAGCAAGTTAAATGTTTGCGTTCCCTTTACTAAGGAAAATAAACAAAATCTGACATTTACACAAGTACTTACAGGAGGTCTATCATTCCCTGCTGGTCCCTGATCAAATGGATTATACTCATCAACTCTCAGTTGTGCACTTTGATTTCTATTCAATTGTTGCTGAACAGATGGGTCCTATAATAACAAAAATAATAAGTATTAATATTGTTATTCCTTTTGGTTATATGCGACAGTCAAAAACTATCGTTTCAGTTTTGTACTCACAGCAAATGGATTGTCAACTGTCGGTTCCCCGAAAGGATTATCATCAAATCCAGACATTTTCGAACTATTGATAAATAAATCTCACCCTCACTAAAGTAAAAAGTAATATTGAATCTTCATTATCTATAGACTAAACACGTCCACAACGAAACGGATATCAACAAGCTGCAACCACGGAACGGTGACTATTAATGATGGATGGATGATATACTTTGTTTGACGTTTGACTCTAATTGTTAATACGGGTGGGGAAATGAGCAACTATTCACACAACTGTCCATTCTAAAATGACCTCAACAACCCATCCTCCACAATAAAGAAAAATGAGAAAATTCATAAAAAGTTACTAGTGAAACAAATCTTGAATCAAAGCCTCACTGTGGAAGGCATTCTCAAGTAATCTTTTGATTTACTTTTGAAAACACTTACAGGATCCTATTTCACCAATGTTGCGACAGGTTCAAGAGACATCGCTGGGCGAATACAGTCACGTGACGAAAAGTGGGGCTTGCCAAGACAACTATCGCTCAAGCCAATGCTAGTTGGAATCGAGACAGGGAGCAGTTGTCGTCGGGTACCACGTGATGTTAGAGACCACGTGATCGCGCAACGCTTCTCATCACACTGGCTCACCATATAATACGGGAATCACTCGTGTTGTAGATAAACAAAAAATGCGTGATGTAACTTCAACTTTTGGAATATAGCTAATTAATACACAATTCTCGGGAAATAGGTCACATTGACACATATATTTTTATTTTTACCCTCGTCTTTACGTACGTTTCGGTCTCACGACCATCATCAGAAGACTTATTAATACAATAACCTGATTACTTAGAAATACTGTAATAACAGTTCCGATTTCATGTCTCCGTTCGTTTCGCGACGTTGGCATTTAAACGAAATTTGTGCGATAAGGACGCTTTGTGTTATTACAGTATTTCTAAGTAATCAGGTTATTGTATTAATAAGTCTTCTGATGATGGTCGTGAGACCGAAACGTACGTAAAGACGAGGGTAAAAATAAAAATATATGTGTCAATGTGACCTATTTCCCGAGAATTGTGTATTAATTCATACGTGGGTCAAGAATCTTTATTTATAATATAGCTAATTAGATAATATAAAAAGGGGAATTACTAAAATATTTAGAATAGAGTTAACGATGTTGACAAGACCTGGTGAAACCCCTAAATAACTTACTAATTCTGAAAAATGTCGTTCAGATAGACAGTGACGGAAGCATAATTTGAACAATGGATAATGCCATGCCACTGAAATAAATGTCATTTAGGATCAGGTGAAAAAACAGTTCAAGATTACATGCGAAAGCCTTCCTTTAATGGTACATAAGATTCAATAAACAAAAATTGTCATTATTTAATGTTTGTTTTCAACAGCCTCCAGGGGTTGCAAAAGTTACCAATTTTTGCATAAATTTCGCATTGTTCGGCTCGCAATGATAATATTTATTTTGATATTGATAATATTTATTTTAAGAGAGAGCTATTTATCCGTACAATCTCATCCAAACCGCAACAATTTCAATCGGGGTAAATCAGGATCGACCAGGGAAGAATTAATTAATTTCATCATCTACTCAATAATAATTTCTAGAACTTAAATGGAGTTGTTTATAAAGACGTTGTTTGGATTTTAAAACAGAATACTTACAGTATGATTCAAATCTTTGAGAAACGATCATATACAGATGCAAATTTCCAGAAAATTAAAGATATGATAATCAAGATGCAACAATAAAAAGCTGTGATCAATTGACCACGTGACTTCCATCTCGTTTGTTATCAAAATAGCTTTCGGACACTCCTACGGGTCAAATTTTAAAAATTGTAGGAACAGAAATATGTAGGAAATGATCTAGAAAACGTTAATGAAAGACGTTAAATTATATTCTATGTTACATTGTAATTTTATCCAAATTGTCTACCTAAAGTATTTCAGAACTCTATATTTCATACTGACACCTGCTGTCAGGTTGACTTTTGTAATTATTCTCATTATAATATAACCTTGTTAATACTGACACTTGCTGTCACATGAACTATCAAAATGTACCACAGAATAAAGACATCAATTAGTTCATGGCGTCACTTGAATCTTGAAATGAGAATTTCGGACAATTCTGCAGGTTAAATATATACGTTATATATTTTTAACCAAAAAAACACGGTTTCCATTTGAACAAATGAAGATAGACGTCAGAAATACTACTGGAAACGGGTCTACCGCGATCAAAAACAATACAGTTCATACTTTCATTGCCTAAAATCCGGAAAATTTTGGGCCGATTACCGTACTTCCCTTACACTATATACTACGCAGTATCATTATAGTGAGGGAAGTAAAAATCAGAGAATAAAATGGCATTTTATTATTAGTGTAATAAGATAATTACTCCTGATTTTCTCTTCTATAAACAATCAGCTGTCACAGCTGCAGGTTCCAACCTGTAATAATACATTGAAGGCACCACGATAGCTCTTGCTCCTATAAAATAATCGAATTGTGACCCTAAAAACGAATAGAATCGATCCTCCCTCACTCTTCAGCCCCCTTCTCAAGTAAACAAACATACTCCGTAGTCAAAGTACGTCCGTAATCGGTAGTCGATTTAACTTGAGTCTTCGTTTGGTTAGTTTAATTCGAATCGTTTAACATCGACCAGCTTTGAAAATGTAATAATATCTAAACCGAATCCCAATACCCATGCGTTAATTTTAATTTATATTTATTTGCAACATACGTACATAGCGTGTCTCAAACACAGAACTAACTAACAATTAAGACAACAAATGTAAACCTGAACATTTTAATGGAATTAAAATGAATTATGCACTATAGATACAATCATAGATCTTGAATAAAAATAATTTTGGAATCAGCTTCCCATTTTTCCAGTATTGAAGAATAAATTTTAACTATTATTCATATAGTTGTCCAAGTGAACACCTGTAGATAGAGTGTTTGAACCCACCGAGATTATTTGATTGGTCCGATGTCCATCACGTACAAACCCTCCTCGACGTTGTCATGTTGTGTGATATTGCATTAGATAGGAGGAAAGCACGACCAGCTGCTATCCACCCCCACTATCCACATTTGACATGAAAATGAGCTCATATACAAGGATTAAAGCTAAGGGATAATAAGGAAGACAACTTTTTTAATTTAACTGCTTGATTAGTTAATTTAATATCATTTAAAAAATACAGTAGATATTACAAACTATCTCAGGACACTCCTTAACCCAAAAATCGCAAAGTACGGTTCTCACTTTCTAATTATTTCTTCTTAATTTTCAACATATAGGTGAACATTTTGTTTGTCTTCCATTCAAATTTCAAGTATAGTGTTTGGCCAGCGGAAGTTTTTATAAAGACATCAATAGTTTACAGCATTGAAATGAGTTCCATATTAATTATTTCGGATTCAGGGTTTCAGTTGAGGAAAATTGTTCTACGACATTTGTAATTAACTCTTGAAAATTGTCAATTCTTAAATTTGGAAACTCATTTATTACTTTAAACTTGAAAACCCGCATGGGGAATATCTGTGAGCTTACAGAGTATTCATCCCTACCTGTCAATTTTGGCAACAATGCCTCAAACAACAAACACTAAAACTATAACAGTATTAGTCGGTGGTGGTGAGATGAGAGCTAAAATCTTAACCTTAAAAACATAACTGTAGTTGCGGATAACAACAGAACGCATCAGGAAATATGGATAAAACTATTATTATTCTCTGAGATGTAGTTGTCAATATTAAATTTAACAGTGTGTTTATTTATTTATCAGTCATATTAGTAAACCATCTTTGTTTTCCTGTTCAGTTTCATTACAGTGATCGATGAAAGGAGGGGGTAGTGGTGGTGTGGTAGTGGTAAATGGACGTTTTCAGAAAAGTTTACGAAATGTTAAAAAATGAAAACATCCTTTGTGACAGACAATATTTCATGTTTATAGAATTTAAAAAAATAGTGCAATGCTTGTTAATTTATCAAACACTTTCCTTTCGTTACTTACATCATTCGGGATAAATATGTGGCTCTCCATGTAATTAATATCGTAGAATTCCAATTTAAAACTATCTAACGTTCAGTGCAATATATCCCGGAATTATGTAAAATTATCGAACATGAATTCAAAGGAAAAATGTCAAAATGGTTTTAAATATTCGCCAGGAAGTTCAAAAGGAATTATGGGCTTTAAACACGAAAACGGAATCGGACCTAAAGAAGAAATTATACAGTTTATAATTCCTCCAGAAGCCCCAGTTTTTCAACCAACGGAAGAAGAATTTGCCGATCCCTTAGCTTACATTAGTAAAATTCGTCCAGTAGCTGAAAATACAGGCATTTGCAAAATTAAACCACCAGCAGTAAGTACATATTGTGAAATCACATTTCTGTCTACTTTTTATTTACTCAGTATGACTGTTTATTTGTTAAGGAACATGGAAAATGAAATTTTATTAGAAGTAATGCATATGTACCCATAAATCTGTTGAAGCAGGAATTATTTTTATTAGTTAATCAAAGTTGGCCATTCCTATGAATTGTTAAAATACAAATGGTAGACATGTAAAGGTTTGGTACATCAGACAAAAAGACCTTGGTCATTTCAAAGATCATTCTTGTCCATTAACTTGTTACCTAACATTTTTTAATCATAGTTTATATTATTTCTAAAGACTATAGTTATACTCAATCCAAATTTTTATTAAAATCAGATTATTGTGGTTATTGGTTTTTGGTAACTCCGATTATCATAGTTAAACATCCTACTTTAGAATAATGATCACCTACACATTAGGTAAATGATTTATATCAGCTATTTATAAGTGTTTCACTGTATCTTAAAAAAATTTACCCTCCCTAACTGTTGGTGAAGGGATTCTTTAGTTCAGTTTATTTTCTAATAATTGTTTCTTTAGATTGTAAACTGAAGTAAAACATTCATTTGAGAGTTGAAAATAACATTTCATGCACAAATTATCTATCAGCTTTGTTTAAAAACATTGATGATTAAGTTTATATACTAAAACAAAGTTTACAGTAATATAATTATGATGTTTGTAAACACTAGGAAATTTAACTTTTCATGGCTCATTTTGTTTTGCATATTTTCATTCCAACCAACCTATATAAATTTAGTACATCTGGTTACCTTGTAATGTTTATAACTATGTTGCACCTATCAATTTGAAAATAGATAGCTTCCTTTTTTAGTGACTGCATACTTTGAGAAAAAATAGTTATCATTCATTTGTATGAAAATTGCCTACCCTCTAATTTGTCATTGGTTTTTGTGTTCGCTTCTTAGATTTCCTATAAGAATGTTAATAATGCAGACTTTTTAGATCAAATAATAAACTAATAAAAGTAAGTTGCATAAATATTTGTTGACATGCTTCGGAATAGTTATGATTCAATTTATAATAGGTAAACCAAGAGATCAACATCCAAGATTTAAAGAACATTTTGTATTTTCTCAGATATAGCTTTATGTGTATATAGGCTTTAAATATCTGGCCTTGACGTATATGCTCAAGCGATTCGTAAAGTGTATACCAATTAGTGTAGAGTATATGAAACAAAATGAAGTTGCTTAAATGCTTTATTCAATGAGTATGTGGACATTTCTAGAAATAATACCAGTATACCTGCAAAATTGGTCAGGAAAATATATAGAGTTTGTGAATGATAACCTCATTTTTTAACTTCAATGGATTCCTTAAAAATAAAAAAAAAATACCATCTGAAGCTGTGCCAGTATTCTTTAGGAATCAACACAATCTGATTTGTTAGGGAATATGTACCCCATTTGGTTGGCAAGTGCTAGATACTTTTTGAAGAATTTGCATGTAAACAAATGAAACAGAAACTGAGAATTAATAATTAATTAATAAATTCCATAATTTGTTTTCTAAATTTGCATTACAACCCATTTATAGATGTAAGAACAAGCTAAACAACCATTTAGAGAATATCTTTGATAAAGTTTCTGATCTGGGATTTACAAAATCTATTTCGAGTCGTGTTCAAAATACTATGGACCAAACTAGAAGGAACATTATAAGAACATTTTGCCCACATAAAGGAGAATAATAGTGAAAAATCAGTGTTAGCCAAACATATTTTAAAAACAGGTCACATCATTTCTCAAGAAAGCCAGAAAATTTATCTCTTGAAGCACAGTACTAATGACAATTATTTAGGTAATTCAGAAGGAATGTATAAGCGAAAAAGCAATTCAAAGGATTCAGATTCATCTCCAGCTGAAAGTAATCCCTTGTTTACTCTTTTAATCCAAAATAGTGAACAGGCTCATTTTAATTTATAATTTAGTTTATGCTGATGATGGCTACTTGATAGCTGAAAGTCCTCAGTATTTTAACAGTATATTCAGTGCATAAGGATGATTGTTTCTTATTAATAATCTTTACTGAGTTTGGCTACCATGTAGCATGATTCTCATTGTGGCTATCTTGAATTGACAATATTGACCATCAATAAGAAATCACCAATAATCGTTTGGTAAATATACAAATCAAAATGGTAATGTAATTGAATTGATTGAAGCATTTAAATATCTTCGATTCTTGCTAGGCAATTCTTTGAATATGAAAAGCACATTAAAAATAAAATAATCCTTTTTTACATGCATCACCAGATATTTGACATTTCAAACAGTTTATAATACAATAATTAGGGTTATTTATGAGGGTATTTTTAAGATGTAATGCATAAATCCCATAATGTCCATGCTTCAGTTTCTAGTGAAATTATTGCTATTAGTGAAAGATAGAATTTCCTACTACTCCATTGCATTCATTTTCAAATTGAAGTCGGGAAAACTCCCTACTTACTTTAACCAATTCATTGTTTACCAGAATGAAATTTCGTCAATTATGTGGCTTTATCAATATAGTGGACATTTATCCACATATTATTTATTCAATATGTTCCTTAAATCTAGTGACAATGGTATTTTTATTTGCTTAAAATGGAATATGCATCACAAAGTAACGGAGAAATCAATTCAATTTTTTAATTATCTCACAAATTCGGAAATGAATAAATTATAAAAGAACGTCCCTCTGTATGTGATGAGATTGTTGGACTTATTACAAATATTCTCATTTCTACTAATTATTTTTTTCGTTATTACGTATGTTTTTCATTACAGAAATTACAACATGTTTTACAAATCTTCCAAAACGTCTTTTTCGCAGAGTATTAATTTTTTTTGATTTCTTGTTCGAAATAACGAAACTCCATTTTACGTGTATCAGAACACTTACCGCTTTTTATTCGCTAACTAATTGCGAATGTTCTGCTAACTTTATATCAATCTAGAGAACACAAGTGCCAAAAATGAATGAAAATCAAAGTTAACATGTCTAACATTTGTCAATTTTTGTTCGACAATTATTTGCCCAAAAATTCAATTTTTTTCTCGATTTTTTTAATGTTGTCGCTGATTGTCTGCGAACAATGATGAGAGTAGGTAGTTTAGGTGGGAGGTTATTTGCAAACTTGTTGACAAGTGGTTAATTATTCGTATCGATTTAGTCATTTAATATTATCTTACTATTGTTTCCATTAATTCTAGAATATTAAGTTTGTGTCCTTTTTCCTGAATACGATGTCGGGATGAAGGGTGAAATTATGAATATTATGATTATTTTGCTATGATGGTTAGCGTCTTCTTTATTTGAGTGTGTAGTGTTTCAAATGTTCGGAACCTTACACTAAACCTGCGTCCAGTTTATCCTATATACAAGGCGTTATAGTAACCAAACTTAAAATACCATAATGCAATGCCTTGTATATAAGACAAACTGGACGCCAGGTTATTAGAACAAGCCACATACACAAAAAAGAGGATTGTTTACCATACTCACGTCGAGTTTTAGCATTTCTAACATTGTGATTTCCGAAATGCCAATAGGCCGAGGCGGGAAGAATGGATTCACACAGGCAGAGTAGCAAGCGTATGCGTATCTCTACACCGCGATATTATTAGAACAGGAAAATTTAATTTTCAACCATTTCAAAGTTATGTTTTGCTCAGTTGTTATGAAATAAGAAAATATAACAAATTCTAGACCTGCTAATTTGATTTTTCCTCTATTTTCATTTATCATTATCATTATTTATTAGATGAACAGAGCTAAGAATCAATTCATCCGCAAATAAAAAGTAGCATATTCTAGACCTAACTTTGAATTTCGACCATTCTGAACATTTGTGTTCCACTAATTCGATAAAGTTAGCAGAAGATGTCATATTTGAAAAAAAATGAGCAAAAAAATAAAAGCGAATAAAAATCGGCAAATACAGAATACACTTGTCATTCTATCATAAAACTATTGTGTTGTGCTAACTTTAAGACCAGACTTTAATAATATAAGAACTGCATGCATCGATATGGCCTGTCCTTGATTTGAAAACCGATCTTTTAGCAATAAGGGTTCCATAAAACGCATCTCAATATTCTAAATATAAGTACGCAAGTTCTTATAAATATGCTTGCACGAAAATTTTTTATGTAACAAAACTTGCGGAATTAGTTAGTAGCCGATTTGAAACTGCCAATATTAATTAATCTATCTTTTGATCTATATAACGTGGGTCAATTTTATGTATTGTTAAGTCACACGATTTTGAAACTGTGTCATTCCATAAAATTGTCATTGGAATATTTATATTTACAGAACTGGCAACCACCTTTTGCAGTTGATGTAGATAAATTAAGATTTACACCACGAATTCAGCGTTTAAATGAACTTGAGGTGAGTATGTCTTGAGATTTAAACTGAACGACGATGAAAAAATACCACTTGATAATATTAATACCCTACAATTTGTTTTGTAGGCCAAAACACGAGTTAAATTGAATTTTTTGGATCAAATAGCAAAGTTTTGGGAACTACAAGGTTCGTCATTGAAAATTCCCATGGTCGAGAAAAGGGCATTGGATTTGTACACTCTGCATAGAATTGTGCAACTAGAAGGTGAAATATCAGTTCCTTATTTCTTTATATTATTAAGGGAAATCAGCATTTCTTTTTTTTTTCAATATTCCAGGGGGTTTTGAAGGTGCATCTAGGGATCGAAAATGGTCAAAAATAGCCATACGTCTAGGCTATCCAGCTGGGAAAAGTATCGGAACTATGTTGAAAACACATTATGAAAGATTACTTTACCCTTTTGATGTATTCAAACAAGGCAAACAAGTGGAAATAGTAAGATATTTTTATTTTAAGCAACTTCAAGTCGATATTCCTAAATTGAAGGTGAATGTTCGAAAATTATATATTCATTACCATTCAGCAGAGGGTTAGATAGTTTTTTGCGATGGGAAGGATTTGACTTAGTATTTTTATTATTTTAGTTAGTAGTATAATTAATACAATAATAAAAATCAAGTCGTTGAGGAGGTGGGCCTAGGTCACTGCTTATCAGTACGTTGTTTTTAGAAACTCGATCCAGATGAATCGGAAGGTGTAGAAAAAACCGATAAAGACTACAAACCCCATGGTATCATTAGTAGGCAGGCCATCAAACCCCCACTCGAAACTAATGCTAGACGATCAAAACGTTTTGAGAATGAAGATATAAAAAATGAGGTAACATCAAAACGTTTGGTATCAAGATGAAGTACAATTTCTGATCATCAATTTCGTTTTAGATTAAAATAAAAGATGAAATTAAATCTGAATGCGATGAGGAACGTAATAAGGAACTTAAACGATTACAGTTTTATGGTGCCGGACCGAAAATGGCTGGGTATAATGAGAGCAAGAAAAAAGAAGAGAAACGTTCGAAACACTCTGGGTCTGATTTCGATCCGGTGAGTAAATTCTCCTATTCAATGTTGTTATATTCCTCTGTAGCAATAAATAATTATAATAAGCAGCATTTTCAATTATTTTTTCTCAAGTTGTAGTGAAATTGTAGAAAACGATTGACATACACTTTTTCATGTATTCATGAGATGCAGGAAGCAGGTTTTTTTTGGGCGATTACGTTTTTCAAGTTTTCCTTCATAAATTCCGGTGAATTGAGGTACGCCCTAAAAATTGGGTAAAAGGAGTTGTTACAATCTATGACATCGATTTCAGGCAAGAAGAAGTTCTGTTTTTGTATCATAAAAACATAATACCACAGAATATGTTTTATTTAAAGTTGCCGCTGTTTCAGATTACAAATAATTTGTATTACTTAATATAATAAGTGAAGAACTCCTAATTTTGTTTATTGGAATCAAATGATTAGTTGTATTCAAAAACATTGAAAACCTTAGATAACAACCTGACAACATTGTATCACGATAAGACGTAATTTTTCCATACCTTTAAATATATATCGATCAATTTTGGCAAATTCCAAGTTTCAAGTAACACCAACAGTTATGTGTTATTTTTATTATTCCCAATGTTTTTTCTTGCAGCTCGCTAAGTACGTTTGCCACAATTGCAACCGTGGAGACTCTGAAGATTGTATGCTTCTATGCGACGGATGCGATGACAGTTATCACACATTTTGTCTAATGCCGCCTTTAACAGAAGTGCCTAAAGGTGATTGGCGATGCCCCAAATGTGTCGCTGAAGAAGTATCGAAACCGATGGAAGCTTTCGGATTCGAACAAGCCCAGCGCGAATATACTTTACAACAGTTTGGAGAAATGGCCGATCAGTTTAAATCAGAATATTTTAATATGCCGGTTCATGTAAGTGTTATTTTCCATTATAATTGTTATCGGTTGTACAAGATGAACATCCAACTTTTTTCCAGATGGTTCCTTTGGGCACTGTCGAGAAAGAATTCTGGCGAATAGTGTCTTCGATTGATGAAGATGTTACCGTAGAATATGGTGCAGATCTTCATACAATGGATCATGGATCGGGTTTCCCAACAAAAACCTCTTTGAATTTGTATCCAGGTGATAAAGAATACGCAGATTCAAGTTGGAATTTGAATAATCTACCAGTATTAGAGGGCTCCGTTTTAGGTTATATCAATGCCGATATTTCCGGGATGAAGGTATGCAATGAGAAAAGTAATTGATGAAACATCCTATAACGAATTATTTCCATTTTGTAGGTGCCGTGGATGTATGTAGGTATGTGTTTTGCCACATTTTGCTGGCATAACGAAGACCATTGGAGTTATTCCATCAATTACTTGCATTGGGGCGAGGCCAAAACATGGTACGGCGTTCCAGGTTGCAAAGCAGAACTTTTCGAAGAAACCATGAAATCCGCAGCACCGGAACTGTTCCATTCCCAACCGGATTTGCTCCATCAGCTCGTCACGATCATGAACCCCAATATTTTGATGAATGCTGGAGTTCCTGTATATCGGACAGATCAATGTGCCGGTGAATTTGTCATTACTTTTCCAAGGGCGTATCATGCCGGATTCAATCAAGGGTGAGAGATTGTTTATTATATAATTTGACAATGAAACCATTACTGCTTCTACTTTTTTTTGCCTTGGATGCTGGTTGTTTTTTCTAGCCACACTTGTTAGTACTTTTGGTGCATTCCATTAGAGTGGCTTACAGTTTATTTTTTTCTAGGTACAACTTTGCAGAAGCAGTGAACTTTGCTCCTGCTGATTGGCTCCGAATGGGGAGAGAGTGTATTTTGCACTATTCTCATTTGAGAAGATTTTGTGTCTTCTCTCATGATGAATTAGTATGTAAAATGGCTTTAGACCCAGAGAAATTGGACATCACTATTGCTGCTGCAACTTATCAAGACATGCTGCAAATGGTTGATACGGAGAAAAAGTTGAGGAAAAAACTGTTGGACTGGGTAAGTGGTAATTATTAAGGCCCCGTAGTTTTCCACTAAACACTCCTTGATCCGTTGATCTCATAGTTTTCTGGGCCATACTGACCATATGGGAGTTTGGGAGAGTCCGATGGGTCGTTTTAAGCGGTATAAAGATACTTTTAATTTAAAAAAATATTTTGTTAGGTTATAAAACAAAAATTGTAAAAATGTTTATGCATTATACCTAATTAACGTTTATGACTTCCCGAGCCGAATCAAAATCTATAAGCTTAGACCATCCCATATAATAAAGAAACAAACTGTATAATTGAAATGTTTTGAATAATGCTGCAATTCCGGTTATACAGGAACTTGCTACTAATTTTCTTATTTTAAATGAAATTCTATAATTTTTTATCACAAATTTGGATTGTACATGTAATATTAGGTTGACTTTCATGAGTTATCCCTAAACCTAAATTCAATTATTTCTGAGATAACTCAATTTTTGTGTAAAAATTCAGTTTTGCACATCCAGCTTGAAAAACTCAATTTTGCCCATTTTGCAAATCATGTTTTCAGAATCGATAGTAAAGACCTAAAGCTCACTTTTAATACATAAGTGGTCACGGTTCGATAGAAAAACGAATAGAATCTAAGAGCTTCAGCGTATGTTTGGGAGCTGAACTCCACACATGTAAACAGTCCTCCAGAACAAGTAGAACCTGTGCTTTGTAGATCATAGCACCGATCGGTTGTCGGGTTTCGAGGTACATTTTCCAGCTCAGTTTTGCATCAAGGTACTTCACTGAGTCTTTCAGGTGCAATGTCCTCCATAACACACGAATCTCTGGTAGGGCTCATAGGCGAAAATAATTACTTCAGTCCCTCGACCGGGCGCCAGCGAGCCACAATGGCAAATGCATTGTTCTGCATGCAGCTCAAACAATGTATCCACGTGTCAGCCGAGAGTGACAGCTGCCAAGTCGTTTGCGTAGGTTGGGCGTGAAACCCAGCCTCATTCAGCTCCACTATCAAATTGTCCACCACCAGGCATAAAAAGAGCGGAGACAGTACTCCTCCCTGGAGGCACCCTCGGGTGACATGTGTACATGCAACGCTACAATTACGGTGCGTCGTTGTCAGTCTCTGTGAGAGCATGGTCTTGATCCACCCAATCAAGGTATGATCGAGTCTGTGTTTTCCCGAATCATGGCACATGGACCCGAAGGAGGCCCCTCCAATGTCCAAGAATACGCCTAGAGTGCACTGTCCGTGACTAAGAGTCCCTTCGATCTGGGTAACCAGATCACGAATGGCGGTCTCGGTTGATTTCCCACTTGGTAGGTGTAACGTTGACGGTGATGCCGAAAATCCGTTAATGCACCGTTTTTGGTAACCCTATCGACCAGACTCTCCATTGCTTTCAAGAGAAAGGACGTGGACCTGATAGGGCAGAAATATTTGGCAAGTGTGAATTCAGTTCTTCTCGCCTTAGGCATGAAATCGACCTTCAAAGCATTGGTACAAAGCCAGAGGCGATGCAAAATCGGAAGATTCTGAGCACTAGGATGATGATGAGCTACAAGCCCTCTTGTAAGAGAGCTGGAAATATTCCATCCTCACCAGATGATTTGTAGGGCGCAAAGCTGGAGATAGCCCAGCGCAATCTTTCATAGCTGACCACTTTCAAGGTCACCCGCTGTCGCGGTGACTGGAGTCACCGCAAACTTGACATTTTTAAATTAATTTGATTTGTACAAGATGTTACTTATTACCAGGGTGAACCAAACTTACATTTTCTTAAATGGGATATAATATTTTTTTCGAATTTAGATTATGCTCATCTTCCC
This sequence comes from Endomychus coccineus, assembly GCA_958510875.1. Taxonomy (NCBI): domain Eukaryota; kingdom Metazoa; phylum Arthropoda; class Insecta; order Coleoptera; family Endomychidae; genus Endomychus; species Endomychus coccineus. The sequence goes on along the minus strand of OY294071.1, from coordinate 36,364,856 downwards.
CATTCTTGTCTTTGTCATTGTATATGAAAATCATTGCAAGTTCAATGCCCTGTGTTACTCCAAACGAAACAACAAGATACTAATTTTTGACATTGGTCCAGTTTTATGACAAATTGCCATTTTTTAAGATTGCAACAACTGAATAGAGGGCGAGCCAAAAGTCGAACAACAGAGTGTTACGTGCTTTAATTTTTATTATTATTATTAATTTCTGAGATATTTCGAATGTAATAACCAAAAGAGATTTTTAGAACTTATTTTATAATAACTATGAATTACAGTAAGACAAATTATTATACAAAAATAATGAAACATAGCACAATTATTGAGGTAAATTATAAATTCAATTCATTTAAAAAAATTGAGACAATCTGGTATTCGACTTTTGCCTCGCCTTGTATTCATTTGCTGCAATTGTAAAAATGGCAATTTTTCATAAAACTGGACCATTGTCAAAAATTAGTGTGAGATTGTTTCGTTTGGAGTACGCAGGGCATTAAACATTCTCATATACAATTGGACATAACTTCTGAAATACTCCATATAATTATATGAAAGTATATTGTATGGGGAATATGAGCATAATCTACATTCGAAATAACATATAGGGTGTCCCATTTAAGTAAATATATGTTTGTTCCCCCTAGTAATTATATGGCACGTCCTGCACATATGAAAATAATTTTAAAATGTGAGTTTACAGATGTCCACGATTCCCGTAAAGAACTTTATTACACTAATGCCGTACCCTGTATGTCAAATAATGCATTAATGGTCATGAAAACACGAGAACCGTTTCATTGAGTAGAGTTTTTAGAATAATTGTTCAAATGTCTTTTGATACAATCAAAGATTACTTGATATAAAAATTGTCAATGAAGATGTCAAACCAATACATTTCCCTACTTCTTGTAGTTTTTGGCTACGATCAAATCCATCGCCATCAAGTTTGGCACCATTTTGATCGTTTATGAAATAGGTATATGAACATTTACTTCGTTGTTTCGAAGGTTTGCATTGATACTCGTATATGCGATGGACCCTGTTTTGTCTGACTGTTTGTTTTGTTCTTGCGGCAGGGTGTCACGAATGCCGAGAGGGAAGCTTTCGAATTACTTCCAGACGATGAACGTCAATGTGAGGTGTGCAAAACTACTTGCTTCCTTTCCGCAATGACTTGCAAATGCACTAAGGTTTTAGTTTGTCTACGACATTACGACAGCCTTTGCGAATGCAAACCTTCTGAGCACACTCTCCGCTATCGATATACCTTGGACGAATTACCTGTTATGTTAAAAGGTCTCAAACTGAAAGCAGAATCTTTCGACGATTGGGTAAGTAGAGTGAAAGACGCTCTGGATCCCAACACACCTAAAACGTTGACACTAAGTGATTTAAAGGCGTTGTTTAACGAAGCGGATGGCAAAAAGTTCCCCAAGTCTGATTTACTTCACACTTTGACTAATGCTGTTGAAGACGCCGAAAAATGTGCTAGCGTTATCCAGCAATTGGATCTGAACAAAATTCGGACCCGAACCAGAAATTCTTCAGATACAAAGTACAAACTTACAATAGAAGAACTCACATTGTTCTGCGAGGAAATAGATAGTTTAGCTTGTATTTTAGACGAGGGTAAAAGTATTAAAGAACTGTTGGATCATACGAAAAATTTTGAAAAGGAAAGTGTAGTGTTATTAAATACCAGTCTCAGCCTATGTTCCTTAGCAGATTTGGAACGGTGTTTCAATCAAGGAAATTCCTTATGCATCGAACTACCTAACCTTAAACGGATTTCAGTGAGGTTAAAACAATCTTCTTGGTTCAAAGACGTGATTTCATACAAAAAACGCGTCGAGGTACTAGGATTAGAATCGATAAAGAATTTGATCAAGGCTGGTGTGCAGTTACCTCCCAATCCAGAAATGGAAGACGAATTGAGTAATCTGCAGGCACTCCTAGTGGCTAGTGAAGAATGGGAGAATAAAGCGCACGCTATTCTCAAAGATAAAAGTAGTGAAATACTAATTGAAGTCGATAAGTTACTAGCACAAGCTGCAAATATAAATGCGTACCTACCTACTGAAGAATTTCTATTCGAAGCGATCAACAAAGCCAGGGATTGGTTACGTTTGCAAGAAGAAATGAATTCCGCAGAGTATTATCCTTATTATAACGCAATGGAAGAATTGGTTAACAAAGGACGTGGCTTACCGTTGCATTTGGTTGAAGTGAGTAATTTAGAAGCATATTTAGAAGACGCAGCCGGTTGGAAAGAAAAAACTAGCCGTGCCTTTCTTAGGAAAAATTTAACCGGTACTTTAATGGAAGCTCTTAGTCCTAGAACTAGTGTAACCAACGCTACAAAATTGAAGAAAAAGCAACCGGAAGAGCCCTTGGTTAATTTTTCGGAAACTATGGATCCTGTATCCGTGGTAAACGCCTTTAAAGACTCGGAAGATAAAGAAATGGAGTTGATGAGGAATTTGAGACATGATAATATAATGAAAAGTTTGGACCCTAACGATTGTGCATCTTTCTGTGTTTGCCAACGCGGGGTGTTCGGTTTAATGATGCAGTGCGAGTTGTGTAAAGATTGGTTTCACTCGGTTTGTGTGCAACTCCCGAAAGTGGCAACCACGAACTACCGCGGGAATTTTACCAGTGTCGCTTTGCATTACGGTTTTAAAGACTGCAAATTCCTCTGCCCAAATTGTTTTCGAACTAAACGACCTCGTCTAGATGTTATCCTCAGTTTGCTAATGTCGCTACAGAAGCTGTATTGCCGTTTACCTGAAGGAGAAGCACTGCAGTGTCTGACAGAAAGAGCGATGAACTGGCAAGACCGAGCCAGAAATCTTCTCCAGCACCCCGAATTAGAAGCTGCCAAGACTAAATTGACCACGTTTAGTCAAAAGTATACTGAAGCAGCTGCTAGACAAAGAACTGAAAAAATCATCTCCACCGAATTAAAAAAAGCCTACAAAAATCCTGATTTACATCAGCGCGTACAGGAAATTGCCCATTACAGTGGTATTACAGATGGTTTTAACGAATCTTCCTTACAAGATTCGGATGACTCCAAGGAATGCACATCGACAGCTGACGACCATTTAGACGAACATGCCTACTCTTTACATCTACCGAAGCTAGATGAAGATGAATACAGGTTACATATTAGTTTTGAAATCAAGTTACAGTTGGAAGAGCTTCTGATGGAAGGGGATTTGCTTGAAGTGCATCTGGATGAATCGTTCCAGCTGTGGAAGCTCCTTCAGTCTACCAGAGATTCCGAGAAAGATCATATATTGGTGGATTTTGATGTAAGTACTGATTTTGTTTTTTCCATTTACAATTTGAAACGTTAAGCGTTGTCGGCATTTATGGAAGCTGCTGATCAATAAAAACCCTTTATGCTTATTTTTAGGTTAGATTACACTATGTAACACACTTTTCTGCCTAACCTTCTCGATGTTTGCGTTCGATTCTACATCTATTTCGAATAATTAAAAGCCACCTTAGAAGTTAAAAAGTTTGTTTTTGCGCTCAGGGCGAATTTTTTTCCAAAAGTAAAGCTTCGCTGTGAATATCCTGGAATAACTTTTTATAAACTTGACTCAGCACCGGTCTATGATATATCAAATTATTAGCAATATTGTGGAGAAGTGAGATAAAGACTTAAAAGTTGCATATGTATTGGACTGTTTGGCTGCTATTTGCAGAAAAGTAAAAAAAAACGCTAAATTTTCATCAAATTCAGGATTCAAATATAGTTTTTTAGCGATTTGTATCTGTAGAGTGACTCATTACGAAGAGATGGATACCATTACCATTCCGAAATACATATGGACTTTTATTAAAAAACTATAGCGCATTAACCGATCAAGTTTCGTGAAAATTCTCACATATTTAACCCATCAAGGCCCAGGCAAAACGCAGCCTAATCACAGCCAAACTAACTACGCAGTTCATAGCATAATTGAAAGAAAAATTACCCTTGTTTTTTTTATGCCGAAATAATTGTTTGAACAGTTGTAAAATATCATCGGAATTCTTTCGATTTGAGGGTGCCGATCGAGTTAGAAGACCAAATTACTACGAGATATGGACTTATCCTCGCATTTTGCACAATTGTTTATTGTTAAAACGCTAATAAACAATTCAGCTGTTGAAAAGTCCGTTAGATCCATGCTCAGGAAAATGCAAAAAAAATGAAACTAACTACGCAGATCATAGAATCAATGAAATGAAATTACCCGTGTCTTATTGTTTAACCAAATTGATTGTTTAAACAATTGTTATAAATCAACAAAATTTGTCTATTTCAGGGTGCCAATCGACTCAGCGAACAAAATTACTATGACCTACGGATTTTTTGTCGCAAACCCAGCAATTGTATATTTTTAAAACGCTCATTAATAAATGATTGTTTATTGTTTAAACAATCAATTTGACCAAACAAAAAAAACGGATAATTTTTTTTTCACTTATGCTATGAACTGCGTAGTTAGTTTGGCTGTAATTAGGCTGCGTTTTGCCTGGGCCTTGATGGGTTAAGTATGTGAGAATTTTCACGAAACTTGATGTGTTAACGCGGTATAACTTTTTAATAAAATTCCATATGTACTTCGGAATGGTATCAATCTCTTCGTAATGAGTAACTCTACAGATACAAATTGCGAAAAAACGGTATCTGGATCTGAATTTGGCTCTACGATTTTTTATTTGGCGATTTTTACGTCAAATTTGATGAAATTTAAGCGTTTTTTTTTACTTTTCTGCAAATAGCAGCCAAACAGTCTTACATATGCAACTTTGAACTGTTTACCTCACTTCTCCACACTATTGCGAATAATTTAATATATCATAGACTGGTGCTGAGTCGAGTTTATAAAAAGTTATTCCAGAATATTCACAGCGAAGTTTTACTTTTGGAAAAAAAATTCACCCTGAGTGCAAAAGCAAACTTTTTTAATTTCTAAGGTTGCTTTTAATTATTCGAAGTAGATGTAGAATCGAACGCAAACATCGAAAAGGTTAGACAGAACAAAAAGTTGAATTTTGTTACATAGTGTTATTCTTGTGATTGAGCCGAGTATGGAACCCTCCACCGCGACTATGTGGTCTATTGAAGATCACAAAGTTCAGCCTTTTAATAAAGTCGGTGATCTTCCTGGTATATGTGCATTACCGAACATCTCGGATGCATAATCAATCACGGTGGTTGAAACTCATTACTGAATATTTTTTGTAACACTTAGTTAAAATTGCTTAACTAATACTGTGGTTTTCATTCCAATCAGTATACGGCTTATTTACAAAAATTGTAGACATTTTAAAATTATTTTTTATATATACGGTGATTCATGTCATAAAAGTGAGAAAATCCGGAGTTCAACATTAGGCTAGCCCTCTATGCAGTTGTTATATGCAACCTTAAAAAAATGTACCAATGTCTAAAATCAGTGTCAGGCTGTTGCAAAAACGGGGAAGATGAGCATAATCTACATTCAAAATGATATAATTTAAGAAAATGTATGTTTGGTTCATTCACCCTTGTAATATGGAACATCTTGTATGTATGAATAGCTTTAAAATGTGAAGTTTACAATTTACGTAAATAATTTTATTTCATATCTTCTGTAATAACGGATATATCGAATGTCGACAAACTAATGCCACATCCTGTATATTAATCGTGAACAAAATATATTTTTCAATAATGTTGAATAATGTCTGTGCAACATATGTGACATTAATTCCAGACTTGTATAAAACATATCTTTAATTAGTGTAAATTGGATTATCCATCGTTGCGGGTACGAAATGTTGTGTACAATTTAGAAAATTATGTCCAATGTTCCCAACATCAAGGACTTTCTCCATATTTTCATAGAAAAGCTGACAGTGGTATTTTTGTAGGCACAATCAAGGAGCACACCTGTAAAAAGAGGGCGCAAACGAAGATCTGAAGAATCAGAAGCAGCCAGGAAAGTACGCCAAGTGAAAGTTGATCTCGAAAAAAGGGTTAAAACACGTAAACCCAAAGAAACCAAAGATATACCGAAGAAGAAAGAAGCACCGAAACGGAAAGGTAGGAGACGACGACGTGCTTCAACAGGTTCAGAAGATGAAGACGACGAATCATGTGCAGCCGCGAATTGTCTTAAACCGACCGGTCAGAATGTTGATTGGGTGCAATGTGACGGTGGTTGCGAACAGTGGTTTCACATGGCTTGTGTAGGTTTATCTGCGCAAGATATTAACGAGGACGAAGATTACATTTGTAATACGTGTTCACAAGGAACTGTTTACGAAACTTTGAATCGTTCTGACAGCAGGTCTAATAGTCCCGTATCCCCAGATTCCACGCAACACACTGCTTCCAAAGACCCGGTTGTGTAGTACACAGTTAATTATAACCCTCGTTTCTTAGACTAATTGTTTTAGTTTATGACTCAACGTAGTAAAGGAAGACACACTTTTATGTTGTGATAATTTGAAATAAGAAATGTAAAAATCTTTATTTTATCACTAATATGTACATTCTGATAACCTTATTTATGTTCGTTTAGATTTTTCATTTTTACATTGTACATATTCATCTGATTGAAAAAATTCACTGATTTTGTTCTGAAATTTTTGAAATACTGAAGACAATTTTGTAACGCTATACACGGAAAAATTTTTATTTGTACAAATTTACAAATGCCCTTATTGTTCTTTATATATTTGTAACTGTATATGCTTTTTCATCTACTTTTGTTTATATTTCGTATAATTTTTATCATTTACAACTACTGTTTTTCTCAAATGTAGGATTTAAGTGAATCAAAACTTCTTTCGATTGAAAACTGTGAAAAATCAGAGTAAACTCGAAAAAACTTGAATCACTCGTGAACGTCGATAACATTTACAAAAGCATTAAATTTTCATTAAAAAACTGAAATTTGAATTTCTTTAAATTTTAAAAGTTAGTTATTCCTTTTAGCCATCGACTGAATACTGCGTTTTAGTCCAGGACTATTAGGATTTTTTAAATAAATCGATTTTCTAAAAGTTTTTATTCGTAAAAGTAGACATCCTAAAATGAGTGCCACTGACGCTCACATCTGGTAGGTGGTGGAACATTGTTCTGTAAATACAATTTGAGTTTAAATCAGCGGTGTATAGTGCGAGCAAGATTCGACAAAGATGGGGCTAAATGGACCATATGCATGTTGCATCCAAATAGGATCTAAATATGATGCTAGAACTAGAATTACATCGAAGTAAGTAAATTTATTTTATTATTCATAGAACACATTTATGTATTACTGTGCTTCCATCGAGAGTTACTGCCGTAAGTGAAGTGAGTCAGTCGGCTTGTGCGCATCGCATATTGTTAGATACAACCCAATATAGCGCTTTCCTTGTTTTTCTTGTATACAATGGGTCTGGCTCACGCTAACTCACAAGACTCCCCATACACCGCTGATTTAAACTCTATCTGAATTTACATAGTTGCATTTGTAATCTACTAAACATCAGCAGTCGATAGTACATCGAAAAATAAGTAATCAAATATGAATTTGTTACTCAAAGAAATGTATGCATTCGCACATGAAAAGTGTAACTGATCGAAATTTATTATTGCAAAGACTCATTTCTAATGACAGCACCAGAATAAAATCGGTTATCTCAGGAAAAGTACGCGAAATAGTCATCAACGACCCCATGTGGTAAGACAACATTTGGAAAATAACCAAAACAAGCCAAATAGATGAGTGGATTTTTGGAAAAACAACCTGCAACTTATTCTTTTATTATCGATATCCAAATGAAAGCAGATCATCCTACCAACATATTCAAGATCTTTTGTAGAAAATTTCCTTGAGAAATATGTTTTCCAACAGTCTTCAATTGGCAACTGAAGATGAACACTACAAGCGAAACTTGTTCTTCAATACAACTGTTGCAGAAACTCATTATGTATTTTCTTATAATAGAAAATATGAAAATTGTTAACCTGTGTTACAATTATTTTGGCTAATCATTCAGGATAGGTAAGTACCTACTTGCATTCTAGAAGTATTTGTTGGAAGCCGAAATTACTTTCAGAAAACTTCCAATGGTAGAACACTATTTTACACAAAATCTCAGCACCTGAATATTTCAGTATCAAGTGACCATGGAAGACTGATTAAGTTTGTTATATTCCAGCATTTCCTCATGATTTTCAATAGATTGCCTATAGCATCGAACTATGTAAATTAGTTGTTTCTACATTATTGAACTGATATGGTCAATATGTTCATTTATAATTCGTAAACTTTGTTGTAATAATTCCTAATCATATTCATAGCTGAAACGTCAAAGTTATTTTGGTAGTATCTCTTCAGGGGGCGCTGATTTAATCTACTGACGCCATTTTTACTGGGCTTGCGCGAATTCAACCACTGCTGTCTGATACTTGTGTGTTTCTATTATTTGGTGTATCTTTTCCGATTAAATAGTGGATCAGGTCTGGTCAGCCGGGACTTGCATTACACTTCCCTCAATATGAAACTATAGAGTAAGAATAGTGTACCCCGTCGCTAATTGTTAGATTTTCCATTTTTTCTGCATATTTTCTTAGTTTGGAACCTTTTTGTCTGAATCGCGAAATCCTGAGAGTCTGTGGTTCTTTAGAGATGTTCCTTTAAATGGCTACCTTAAGTGGTAACATAATAATTATCATCAGATTCAGATTTATAATTAGCAAAAACGTAGTTCTGGGTGTTGGGTTTGCAGTTATAACTGGCTAGCACATTTTAAATTAATGTTGGAGCCCCGGCAGTCTAGATTCCTATCCACTGTCTTTTATTTAATATAGTAGTGTTATAGGTCTTTTGAAAACATTTCCATGAATCCAATTGGTTATTATAATTGTCAGGTAAGCCTTTTTTTCATTTCAATGTACATGCATTGTTTGATACATGGTAGGTGCAAGAAATGACATGTAGTTAAAGAAAGATTTATTCCTCTTTGTTTATCCGAAATTTAACATTGTGGTGAGTGAGTTCATCCCATCGATTAACAATACTATCGGGTATGGTCATTATAGTGTGTGAAGTGTTGTTGGAAGTACACACCACAACTCAAGGTTTGAGATTGTATTCCTTCTATTAGAAAATAATTATGATATGATTTCCAAACAAATTGCACCTGTAAGTAGACATTCATGTTACACTTTTATGATTAAACATGAATCAAGACCTACAATTCACCACTTGTAAACAAACTCCCACCCAAACCATTGTTTATCCCCATCCCTCAAATTATATCACATTCAGATTATTTTACAATATTTACGAAATTCTAGATTTAGCTTTAGTTAATAACTTCTTGCTTCGAGAATGCCATAGTCTGTTGAGACAATTTATTAATTAATTCTAAATAAGTTTTGTGTAAATTTGAATTGAATTCTCAAATTGACAGAAATCTTCACTAAACGATGGATATAATTTTATTCTTGTTTATAGTTAATTAATGCAAAATAAATAATTTGACATTATTTTCAGTAGGTGCTTGAATTGTGAAAATACTGTAGGCAGATCCTTCTTCAGGAGAACAACTCATATCAACATTCATCGTACAGAACAATCAAGATATTTGCAAATTTTATATGAATACAAGATTCATTAGATGATAAAAAATACACATGGAAAGTTGGCACCCCGAATTTACAAGCATCATGCTAAATAAATAATCTTATAAACTATAATATGGATATCAACCTATTCCAGTATTTCAGCATTTAGTAAATTTAAATTAATTCAAATTGAAGAATAATGAAATTTGAATGAATCAAAATTTAATAAAATATTCACAATTGTGGTATCCTCAGAATGAATAAACTGTCGACTAGTAAATAACTTATTCGGAATATGCCAATAATTCTCAAACTATTGATAATGAAGTGTAGGTTCATCTTAAGTATAACATAAATATATATAAATTCAGTTATATTACAAATAACTGAATTTGAACGTTTTTTCTACTAATAATTGATTGTGGAATAGTCGTTAAGTTTAAAATCGTTTGTTCCTTTCATTACAATGTATTATGTATAGGTCTGCCCCCTATAGGTAGTTGTATGAACAAATATAAATCGCATTGCAGTATTCTGTTACTGTCGATGTTCGATCTAGTATTAGTTGTACCGTTATCCGTAAGATGTAAGGCCAATGTACCATAATTATTCAATTAGCTGTATTCTACGTATATATATATAATATCTAATCTATGATTCTACGGTTCATTTGATTCATATTAAATCTGAGTGGAAACTCATTTTATTTTGAAAAATCGATGGTGAAGCCGTTACTTTATGGTAATTTATCATTTTGATTATATGAAAGAATAACTACTTTGTTTTTATACCACTTTTATTACTATTACTAGTAAAAGTGGTATAAAAACAAAGTAGTTATTCTTTCATATAATCATTTTATTTTATATACGCAGCTAAGCTTCTGTGCTACGGCCGTTCAATATGAACGACTTTAAGAACCGTTCCATAGTACCCATAGATAACTACTCTACGGTAGTAGAGTTATCTATGATAGTACCATAGTTGCATTGTTGGTGTTGGCAGGAGAGGTGCCCGCTGTTTTAGCTTGTGTCGATTTTCGTAACCTCCTCGCCGCCCCCCTATTTTAAATTTAATTGACTAAGAAGTTTTATAATTGTATAGGTTAGGTACATGGTGTTGGGGTGTTGCCAATAATCAAACTTTAGTAACAATGCAGGATTTTAAAGACTGAAAACCCTATTCAATTAATATTATCTAAAAAAATTAGAAATGCTCCAATCGAAAAAGAAATTTTAGGCTAGATTTGTTATGTTTGATTGATGATTGTTAATTAGGACTATTTTGCAACTTGCAGTTTACTAGTTTACTCTGATGATGACTACTTGGTAGCCGAAGGATCCTCAGTATTTTTAGCAGATAAGGGTGATTGTTTCTTATTTATAGTGAATAACTTATAGGCATGTTACTTTAAAACCATGTTATCATAAATTTAATATTATGTAGGTACCTGAATAATAAAACTAGTAGATTTTGTCTTGTAATTGGGTTTAATATCCTTTAGACAATAAAGATTTATTTATCTATTATCAAAGTTTACTTTCATCCTACTTTTACTACATAGTTTTCTGTTCTGCTGCCTGGGACAGAAGCCAAATTAAACATCCTTTCTCTTCAATACCAAGTTCGAAGAGAATCAATTTTAGTATCAACTTTCAAAATAAAAAAGTATATTTTCATATAAATAGAAATATGTATTAATTTATTAATATTTTATTGAAAACACATTAGTATAATAATTGCAATACTCCACAATTCGTATATATGGTAATATTATGTACCCAGACTGCAGAAAGAACAAGATGATCTTACATTTGCATCCAGTGTGGTCAGCCTCTTTGTCCTTCCCAAGATAGATCACCGATCCTTTCTGAGATTTATTTATATTCATGAAAATATATATCTTTGACGGTGCTCAAAGACAAGTAACTAAAAATTATTCATTGTTGGGGTGTATTTTAAATAAAAGCAATATAATAAAAATATCGAAATTTATTCATGACTAAATAGCACTGTTAGATTTATAACCTTTTTCAATAAATAATTTTTCCGTACAAAAATTATACCATGTACAAATATACAATAATAAATATTTAAATATCATAACAAAAGCTAAAAAAACCCGGGATTTGTATGTTCAATGACACATCTTTTGCAATACATTTTAACAGCTCTATAGCCTTCTAAAGTAATTTGGCAATCTTGAATATTTAGTTGTTGGAGTCCTCTACAAAAGTAAGCTATACATTGCACACCTCGGTCTGTCACCAAATCACAATTTCTCAAACTCAATTTCTTTAAATTTGGACAACTTTCAGCTAATGCTCTGAGTCCAGCATCACTTACATCACATTTCCCTATATCTAATGCTCGTAACCTAGTGCAAGATCTTGCTAGTACAGTAATCGCATCATCTGACACAGCTTCACACCCTCTCGCATTCAAATATCGAAGTTTGTAACATTTCCTGGCTATGACTTTCAGACCAGCATCACTCACTTGGTCACATTTGGCAACAGATAAATATCTCAAGGCAGCTCCCAATTTCGCTAATTCATACAATCCAAAGTCTGTCATATTTACACAATCACTCACACTTAATTCTTTTAGGCTCGAACAAAAACTTGGCACATATTTTAGTCCAGAATCTGGAATGGAAAATTCAAGTCAATGATAAAATATTTATTATAAATCTCAAGTCAGCAGAAAGGAGACTGAATATTTGAATATTTTTGTAATATTTCTAATAAAGGTGACTGATGAAATCATTACTGGACTGACCTGTTATTTGAATACACCTACGAAGATACAAATATGCCAATTGAGGGCAGTTACAAACTATAATCCTCAAGCCATTATCTTGCAGCGCTGGACAATCTGTAAGATCTATATACTGCAACTGAAGCCTTCTGTTCGGTTCTGGTCCATTAATACTTATACAAGATATTTTAACACACCCTAAAAACGAAAAAATGTAAACATATTGAAAAAGTTGCCGAGATCTTTTTTTTTTGATATGCCATAGTCATTGGATGCCTTATCAATAATACATTTTTAGAGCAAGACCAAGGGAAGATTTAGTTATCATCAAAATGTAGTAAACGATATAATAGAATTGTTTTTCATTTCTAGAAGTTGATTTTTTTTCTATACTATGATTATACGAGAAGGAAGCCTAAATGTTTGAATCTCGTGTGAGCCAGCGGTGGTTCAAAAATTGCGTTTAAACTAAACTAAAAGAAAAATCGGTGGTACAAGCGTTACTCTGTGGTAATTTATCATTCTTTCATTTAATCATAAACTAAAAGAGGTAGATTAACAACCATAAGCTGCTGCATTTCAAGATCTTGATTTGGTTTTTGATGGAATTTCCGGAGGAGATGATGATCGAGTAATGAACAAGCGTAATCGCCTGCTATTAGTTGGCAGAAAAAGTCTTGGGTTATGTTGAGCTAGTTGTAGTGGTAGACGAAAATAAACAGTACACCTAATATCATTATTCACTTTTGGATCCAGGAGGCAGGACTCTCCTAATATATCGTTGCCATCGAAAATTATATGCCTCAAATTGTCTTTCGATAGCTCACAATTAAGAGCATTCTGCTTGATCTCAATACCAAAAAGTCTATGGGGCCAGATGGAATTCCTCCTGTCGTTCTTAAGGAATGTGCGCTTGAATTGACACCAGTTCTTTGCAGGCTGTTTAGCCTTTCATACAAATTTGGTGTATTTTCTTCCAACTGGACGACAGCCAGGGTCCAACCAATTCCAAAAGAAAAATGATGGTATACTTCATATTTCTCCTCTCTGATGAAGCTAGAGGTGCAATATGGTCGCAGGTCGATGCTATAAAATAAAGATCTGGCAAAAAGTATGAATTGGGATCTTATAATGTATTAGTGTAATGCAACCAAAACTCAAGCTTGTATTTTATCCAGGAAGGTGGATTCTTTTCACGGAACGATCATGTGAGGTCCATTGTGAAAACTGCTTCAGAGATATTTGGTTTTCTATTCAGTGCCAAGAGCATGATCTATAATGCACAGATCTGTCCTGGAGCAGATGGAGTCGAGTTCCCAAACGTTTTTTTCAGAAAACTATTCGTATGGGTGATACCACACTTACGAATTCATTAACCTTTATAGACCATCGTAGAAAGGTTGGAGATCTCACTTTTTTCCATGGTCGTTTGTTATTCTATCAAGAGCGATTCCAGGTTGGCGATCCCTTCACTGTCAGGATCCAGGCCTGCCGAACTCTCTTATCAGACTTAACTTTTCTATCGAACGACGGTTTGGAATTTTTATGCCTAGTTCTTTTCTGATGCCTCCAAACTTACAACAAAGATTCCGATGCATCCTCCTCTCTCAACATGCCACCGCTGACTCATAGATGTTCCATGAACATTATATGTTTTCCTCACTTCATTCAGCTTAAAAACATTGTGGTGTAAGTCAGCGAATATTTTAACCCCCTCTACATCACTGGTCACTCCACCTGTACGGCGGCCCAACTGTAGTTATATAGTCTTCGGACTATTAGCCAATGTTTTTGGGGAGACGGCCTCCCATCAATTATCAACTGTTTGTATAAAGACAACATTAAATAAATCCGGGTATTTCTTTGGTTTAGTTTTTTTCGCGGAATTTTGTATCTTTTAGTCTACGTACCTGATACATCAAGATGTTGTAAATTATGGCATCTAGTAGCAATTTCGAAGAGTGCTGTGTTTGTGATGTGTGTACAGCTCTGTAGTTGTAAATGCACAAGTTCAGGACATCTTCTGGCAATGAGCAGTAAACTTTTGTCGGATAAAGTTCTGCCATCGGCGACTCTAACTTTTTCGATGCTTGGACATGTTCCAGTTCTTCCTTGTCCACACAGCTGCCTCAATATTCCTTTGATAGCTTTATCTCCATTAATATTTCCTCCATCGATAAGAATAGACCTCCATAATGATGGTGTCCAAACCAGAATGTCAAACTTCCTACAAACCCGAGCACATACACTTAGGTCTCCGGCTGATAGAAATGAAAATATTTTCAGTGTCAGTTCATCTGGAAGCCTGTCAAAAGAATTATTCTTGTTTTGGTATTTTTTGCCCTTGGTAATGTTAGTTTCTGCCCAGATGTGCGTGGTTAATGATCCAGGACTAGGGGAAACCAGAGTATGGTAACCCTGATCGAATGTTGGGCTAGATTTTCCCAATGTGAAATTGTCTAACAAGTAGCTTGTATGATGTTGAATATGAGTTTTCGGGACAGCTCGGTAATATGTAGGATCTTCTTGGTTTGATATTTTATTATCATTGTGTTCCCAGTAACTTTGACTCAATGATAATGACGACAAGTCTCGCGTATTTTGCTTTTGGTATAAATTAGTTTGGGTTAAAGGTGCAGTTTCGTGATCATCCGAATAGGGTTGACGCTGATAGTATTTTTGCTGAAATTGTGTCAGAATTACTACAGTTATACCAAATCACTGAAGGAATGGTGTTGAACCAAAATAAGTAGATACTATTTACGATTAATTAGGTTCTGACATATTTTTCAGATTTCTATTTCTCCATATATGTATCGAAATAGATGGTTAATAAAGCATCTTATGTATGTGTGTGTGTGTGTGTGTGTAACCCCTCGTTCCTATTGGTCGTATTGATTCTGTGATGCATTTGGATAGTCTTGTGACAGCAAGTGTCAGTATAAGAGAAGGTTATATTATAGGGTGAATATTTGCGAAAGTCAATATGAGACATAGAGTTTGTGAAATACATTATGTAGACCATTTGGATAAAATTTCAATGTAACATACAGTATAATTTAACGTCTTTCATTAGCGGTTTCTGAATCATTTCCAAGATATTTTCTGTTTCTCCAATCATTTACATTTGACCCGCAGGACTGTCCGAAAGCTTTTGCGTTAACAAAGGAGGGAAGTCACGTGATCATTTGATCACAGCCGTCTGGCGCCAAAGCGGATGCGATTAGCTGAAATGTACGTGACATGGCAATTCTACTCTTTGAAAGCGTTGCCCGATAAAGTAAATAGGGGAATTCGGCATTCACTGAATACATATTAAAATTATAACTGATCCGTAGATCAATAACTTCATTCACCATCATTTTGCAGTTGAGTAGAATCGTGACGTCAGAGCGCGTTCGGAATACTTACGGTTTCCTATTGTATAAATTAAAGAGACATTTTTGTATGAGATCAGTATTCTTTATAGATTCAAAGTGTTTCAAAAAAATAGGTCAGGACCTAATTAGATATATAGATCTATTGGTTATACTTACTAAAAATTCTGTGTCTGCTTGTTTTTGTAGATAGCTGTTATCTACTGGAATTTTTTTACTGTGAAATCTGCTGCCTAAATTATTCGACTGATGTGAGTCGATATATTGGCAATGGTAATTATAATTTTGATCGGATACATTAGATGTACTCGTTTCATCAGCGCTAGAAGAATTATGTCCCAGTCGTACTAAAGGGCATGCCAAGGGTGTAGGTGAAAGACGATCTAGCAATCCAGAGGGCTGATGCATGCCTTTTATTTCACCTAGAATTAGAAGAAACGATGAAATTCATTATAAAATGACGCAAAAATATAGAGGAAAAAATAAAACTGTGAGATTGAAAGCTTTAGAAACCAAACATAGAGTAAACGAGATGGTTGAACGTCTATATCTTCAAGAGTTTTCTAAATTGTTGATAATCGTTCACAGTTCTTATTAGCACCACTTACACTTTTTTAAAGAAACAAACAACTGTAATTTTTCCAAACAAAGGTAAGATGATGGAGTAAACTGGTTGCCCCTGTTCAAAAAACTAAACTAAATAATATCTCTATAAGTGTCGCCTCTAAAAGCAAGCTATAGAAAATCACAATCAAGAAAAGGACCAACCATTTTGAGAAAATAGGTAATACATATGTGCAGTAACAAAATTTTAAAGTTTGATCGAGTTACCGTGTATATAAAAGCTAAACAATATTGAATCAAAGCATCGCGAGACTTCTACAATTAATTCCTTATTTAATTTTGTTTTCAAATCATCATCATAATTATCACGAAGTTATTGATATACATTTTTTTAATGATAGAAGGTAGAAAGAGTTTCAAAATACAAAGACATACATAGATACTATTTCTCTAAAAAGAATCACATAATATTTTTTAGATACGCCCTTGGATAGAATTCTGAACTTACATCGCCGCGTGATGTTTCAAGGATTTTTAAAGATTCAATACGGATAAGGTGGTGGGTGCTGAATAAAATTTTTGGAATATCTCATACTATCATAATCACCAATGCCGATCCCGAGCTCAACGACACTTTTGCCTAGGCCTACATTTATGCTTAACATATAAATAGCTTCAGCAAAGTTTATTTCCTGATCGCTGATTGAAATTTCCCGAAAAGCAGTGTCTCGAATTAAAATTTTTATATAAGAACCTACAATATTTCAATTTGCGTCCATTATATGGGAGACACCACACATGAAATATATTATGTTTTGTTAGTGTTTTGAACATTAAACAAATACCATAATGTAACGCTGTGTAGAAATTAGAATAAGGACATTTCTAATTTATATGACATTTCATATGGATCCATATATTACTACCTACTTACTCAAAATAACTTACAAGTTACAACTGCGAAGTTTTTGACATTCGATTGTAAAATGTTTTAGATATAATACATTACGGCACAATAATTAACATGAAACGTTTAAATCTACAATCTACAACCGATTGAGGATTGAGGATAGATACCTACGAGAGAAATTCTATCGGAACTGTTTTAGAATCGTATAAGAGGCCCTTTTCTGTTTCAGCATTTCTTTTATCTAATGATAGATTGTTGATAATTTCGAACAAACTTGTTCTAAATATCACGAGATAGTGAATACAATAAGTAATACATAGCAATAAATATAAAGGTCATCGACATGTTGACATACCTTACGCAGAGTTTTGTGCAGTGCCTTAACCTAAACATTTGTCTTATTGTCTGGAATTGGAACCATTCATCAGTATTGTTTAGTAAATCTACTGGTACGGAAAAGTCTGTTGATCACCAAACACTTATTACATTATTCCACCATATTTATAGATCGCGAGAATCACTTTAGATACATCGCTTTGTTTACGCGATTCTAGCTTCCCATAATGGCTTAACCAAAGTATGAGGTACTGTGGCTGTACAGTACAGGATTGGCATTCGGCAGTTCCGTACAGTAGGTTGGGTACTGCGGAGTGTTTCACGAAACCCTACCCATAGCATTTAACTTATCACAAACTACTTTCATATAATACCAATACATTTACTTCAATCAAGCTTAGATATTCGTATTATAAATCGATTAATCTAATTCAAGAATTGACATTACATTCTTACTAGCTACATTAATCAGAATATAGTATATTATTTTCTGATGATAATTAATTAGAAACTAGATCGTTGTATTTTGATAAGTAATTTCCTTTCTCTGGTCGGGTTAATTTTTCAGAGAGTGTTAGGCCACGTGGTTTGTATCATTTCGATCACGGTTCGATATTGAACTGAAAATCTTGAAATTTGCGCAAAATGGAGACGACACATAATATTGAAATATAGTATTTAGTATTTATGAAAAACATACATACTTGATTGATCGTTTATATTGTAGGAACACCAGTGACGGAGATAATAGACAGGAGAAGTAGAAATAAAAGTATGGAGATCGTTCACGATCAATTCCGATAATACTCACTCAAATAATAAAAATAATGAGACAATTCAATTACAGAAATTTAATAATTTGTAGAGAATTCATTCTAGAAAAAAAAACTTCCCTTCGGCTTATATTTGGATTCGTAATACTTCTACCTAACCTGGTTAAATTTGAGAAATTGATATATTGGCTGCCTCTCATGGGAAAACTGCTTCACAAAAACTTGGTTTTTTATTCCGTGCTAAGAGCTACTTTACATCCCAGCAGCTCCTCATAATCTACAAAGCACAGATTCGACCTGTCCTGGAGTACTGTTCACATGTTTGGAGTCCGATTCCCAAACATATGCTGAAGCTCTTGGATTCAATCCGGAAGAGAGCTATTCGTGTGATTGATGATGTCACACTTACGAATTCATTGACCTCTGTAGAACATTTTAGAAAGGTGGCGATCTCTCCCTTTTCTATAGATATTTCCATGGTCGGTGTTCATCAGAAATCTCGTCTGTTGTTCCACCGCTAGAGATTCCAGATGAGCGGACTAGACGAGCTCAAGTTAGTAACCCCTTCGTTGTCAAACTTCAAACCTGCCGAACTTCTTCCTACCAGACTTCATTTTTCTATCGAACAGCGAAGTTGTGGAACTGTTTACCTAGGGCGATGTTTCCTTATGTCTATAACCTTCAAGAAAAATTCGAATGCCTTTCTCCTCTCCCAACATTCCACCACTCACACTATTATCCTCGTTAAACATTATAGGTTTCCCTCTCGTGTAGTCAAAGTAAAAAAAAAGTTTAAATGAAACGGGGGGACCTCCCGGACCGATAAGGTTGGTGTTTCATAAAGAAATTTCCGATTTGGGCCTCCCATAATAAGTTACTGCCTTTTAAAGATGGCAGCTAGAATGTAGGTTTTATTGGTTATCTCAGAAATGACCCAACTGAAAAATCCAAACCCTCGACGTGATGACGACTCTGAAATGTTGCTCCACGAGCCGCAGGTCTTTGATTCTGTCCTGCAGTTCTAGTCGCAGCCTTTCAGGCTGCCATCTGAATAGATGGGATTGATCTGCACTTCACCTCTTTAGGGAGTCATTGTAGCTAAGCCGGTAGACTGCCATAGTTGTGAGATTCCTCATCGTCATTGATAGGGGTGGTATGCCCAGCAAGGCCCTAAACGCTGAAGTCCTCATCAGCTGCTCAGGTCCCAAACCCCACTTCTCATGCAAATTGCTCTCTTACACTACCAAAAGGTTATCATAGCATTTTTGACCTAGTCTCCAGCTGCTTCTGCCAGAGTAGTTTTTTGTCCAGGGTGACTCCCAGATACTTTACCGTCTCGGAAAAGTCAACTGACTTACCCCCTATTTTCTCTTGCTGATTGGAGAGTTTGTTTTCTCTACAATAGACTTCTGTAATTGTCAAGGCTTGTTGAACAAGCTCCCGCAAGGTACCGTCGTGGGCTCCTCTGGAGTGGAGAGTACGGTGATGTCATCCCACATAACCGCCTTAATACCAGCACGGTTTAACCTTAATAGTAGCTCACCCACGACCAGACTCCATAGAAGGGGGGGGAAGTATCGTTCCTTGTGGACATCCTTCTGATACCAACCCTATCAGAGTATAACCTTCCGACGTCGTGAAAAGGTGTCTACCTTCATCAAGGATTATTAATTGTACAACACGAAAAGAGTTTTCCTCTCACTATTTTGTTGGATTACTCACAAACGCTCTTGTAAGACCCGGTAGGGAAGGTGGAAAGTAAATTCACTTATAAATATAAATACTATAATACAAATAACTGTGAAGTGAGCACACTGTAAATATATACACAATATTGAACCTAATATCTAGGGTATATAAGTTTTAACTTACAAGAATGTTATGTCTGGTAGTAATAAATATACACAATATATACGTAAATAGAAGCTGAAAATAGTCGTAGTCTTGTATGTAAACTTAAGATGAAAATACATAATAATTATAGGTTCCTGGAACAGCGTGTTAACAAATAAGTACAAAACATTTCCTATTTTGTCCGTCAATATGTCAGAAAATTCTTTCTTATTGTGGAATGTACATTTTATAAGATTACTGGTGTCACCCAATTTATGTGGAGCAATACGATGGAAAAATACAAATATCGTAAATTCTGTTTTGAGAATATACAAGGTGTCCCAGCTTATAGTAGCAGTACACTACCAGTCGATAATTATAATCTATCGAAAAAATAAGTCGACAAGTATAATTTAATTTTTTAGAAACGGTTTTTTCCTTTTAAAATTGGGTTTTTAAAAAATAGCTTTTTTTATCGAAACTCTAACCGCTGCAGAGATTTAGATTAAATTTGGTTCACACACGCCTAAACTAGATACATATTCAAAAGTTCGTTTAGTTAAATCTCAGAACATCCCCGATTCCAAATTCAAATGCATTGCCCTCTTCAACATGACTTTTTTAGGGTCATGATGTATGAGATTAGCAGAATTCATGGTCTCGACACTCTCTAACGTGGCTAATCATTGTCAGAGGTAAAAACTAACGCTGGGATCGAATTTCTCACCTTCGAAAACGTACTAATTATATCGGTGTTCCATTAGAATCGATGAGATGGACCAAAAGGAATTTTTTCCCTTTCGAAAATATGCAAAAATCGATCGAAAATTCCAAAAAGTTGGAATAAGAGCCGAAATTCGTTTAGTTAAATCTCAGATCTCCGATTCAAATTTTAAATGCATTGTCCCTCTACAACATGACTTTATTAGGGTCATTGTACACGAGATGAGCAGAATTCAATGTCGCGACACTCTGCAACATGGTTAATCATTGTTCGGAGTTAAAATTAATGCTGGAATCGAGTTTTTTACCTTCGAAAACGCACTAGATTGGTGTTCCACTAGACTCGAAAATTCCAAAAAGTTGGAATAAGCGCTGAAACTGAACAGATTATGAACTTCAGAAAACTAGGAATCTTTATTCTTAATACCAGTTCCAGCTTACTTATGATTGTTTACACTGAGATCTGTTCAGAAATCTAGATTATCCCAGAATCACTGTTGGCTAAAGCTTCCAATTCGAAAGAATAGTTCTAGTGAGAGGATGGAACAAATCAACAATTTCAAAATCAGTTAACTTATTCACATAAGTGTTATTATACATGAAAAGTTGGATGGTTACATTTGAGGACCATCTAAGTTTGTGGATAAGATGCTTAACGATTAATAGTGTCAATTTATGTCTTTTGTCTGTCCACAGAACAAAAAAACAAAGTTGCTTAGTTAGTTCAACATACATAATTCAAGAGAGAACTAATTGGTTAAGTACGAAATTCACTTTTGCATCAAAACACTAAACTGGCTGAACGAAACGATTACAAAATATTATGCATATGCAAGCTGTGACATTCTAAATCTCTGCTATTTTATGTCATATAGCTGCACTTTTTCATCTAAGATGTAGGTGCTTAAGATTGTGCTAATCAGAATTATTAATCCGCCTTTCAATATTTTTGTGATACTTATTAGTTAATTCTTCATACTCTAATTTATAAGGAAGTAATGGTATAACAAAAACAGAAATGTCATCACAAGATGCTTGTTTACCATTCTTAAGCTGCCAAGAGTGCTCATTGGCTAAAGAACCTCTAGCAAAGCCAACCAAACACGTTGCTGCACAAACATACCGTTCTTTTTCCATAAAACTACCTACACACTTTTGGATGATTTCAACTGCTTTAGTGCCACACACCACATCCCACAACCCATCTGTCCCAATCACTAACACTTCATTTTCATCTTCACTAGTTATTTTATGAATTTGAACTTCAGGACGTGCTGAAAGTAACGGTTTTATTGGAATTTTTTGGTAGATTGCTAATAAATTATGATCACCAAACCCTCTAGTCACTCCTATGGTTCCCATGAGTCGGCTCTGCAAATTGAAAATACCAAATCATGAATTATTCCATAGAACTGCTAGAAAATCAAACTTTAAGGGAATTTTGTACGATTTCATTTATGATTCAGGCAAGTCCTGCTTTTGATGCATTTATCAATCAAATACTGAACAATATCACAAATATTAACAATAAACACTATCCCTTACTCTTTTTCCTTGGCCAGTTATAACAGAAAGTTTCAGGTCATCAGCTTGTAAAGTTTTGTAGGCCCATCCTTTCATATGAGCATCACGATACATAACTGTCTTTCCTAAATCAGCTGATCTATGACTCTGCAGGAACTCTCTTGAAGTAAATTCTTCACCTAAAATTGCATAGAATTAAGAATGTTAAACTATCAAAGGAAACACAAAATACTACCCAATAGAGCAGGTTGTTCTTGAGCTAATCTTCTTATTCTATCTCGTTCATTTTCTGGTGTAAAATCCATGGACATAGGCTGGAATTTATTTTTATTGCATATAACAGCTCTGGAGTCACCAGCGTTGGCTACATATAATTTGCCTAATATAAATAAAGCAACACAAGCTGTACATCCACCAGCTGATTGGTACTTATTCCTATCCTCTGCTAATAATTGATCCTGTTAACAAAAACTTCAAAAGTTAACTACTTTGGAAACATTCATTTTAAAATAAATTCTCAATGAAGTCCGTTTTTCAAGATATATGTTATAATTGAACTAACCATTTCTTTAAAAGCTGCTTCTAAAGCTCCTATTATCAGTAAATCCTTTTGTTTACAACCAGCAGACCTTCTTTCATTAAAATCCTTCCAAATGTCATCTTGAGCATCAACCAATTTTTCCTAAATAAATAAATATTTTGACTCAAATCAAAGTGTATAAGAAATCATTAGTTACATGTAAAATATGATGTAGTTGATTCGCAGCACAAAGGGCTGCTCCCACCCCAGCATGTCCATCAAACACAGCATAGTAGGTGTATGGTACAGAAAAGCAAACATTGTTTTCACTTTTAGATAAAACACCTTGTCGATACACAGCTTGATCCTCATTCCATTTCGATTTGCCTGCATTTACACATTCTGCATAACCAGCACAGTGGGGTAATGGTTTACTAGGATGGATTATGGGCCTTAACCTGTGATCTGCGGAAATTTGAACTTCATCATCTCCAAGATATAAGAAATGGGGCCGCCCGTATGGGAATTTTGGGCTCAAAGATTGTTTGAATCGAATTTCATGGTTGACAGCAGCTTCACTGCCTCCAACAACTGCACCTACTACAACATTTTTGAAACGGTTGTACATTGACTCCATTATATATTATAATATAAGGAACCAAACTGATTAATTTTCAGAGGAAGAAATTACATATTCAATTTAGTTTAACCTAACCATAACCCACCATAGAAGATACGTAATCTTGATTCAGATCTATTATTATATTCTCACTCACAGAACTACTTATAATCTTATCTATGAATATTCGTCCTATAAATCACTTCGTATCATCCACAAAACATTTCGATTAGTTAATCAGTGATCTGTATTTATATTTAGGCTCCCTAGAGACCATCAATAATAATTTATTAATTACTAGTTTTGTTGCTTTGTAATTATTCTGTCATTATTGCATGTATGCTCCGAGCATAAAACCAGATTTAGGGATGTTTTTATCTCGGGCAATGTTCGAAAGCGAGTATGATTATTCACAAAATGGTATATTAACAGACTTTATAATATTATTAGATCTCTCAAACCAGCGGGTTAAAGTCAAAATCTATCTTTATTTCGAGTATTTCTCTTTCGCGATTATCTCGGTACACCTTCCCGGTTTCACCGTTTCGCGAATTGCTTAAATGCTACATTTTCGCCGTTCCGTAAATTTATTGTTCAAGGTATAAATAAAGTTATCAGATATAGGCTAAGCGCTGGACTTGAGCATAGGTAAGGTTAGACTTGAGTCTGTTTAAATAATGATAAATGTACTCTGACAAACTGACATGTTGAATTATCAGCTACTGGAATCACTAAACAATATTTACAAAAAAGAATGTATGGCCATAAGTATAGCACAAGAAACAAAAACTTTGAAAATTCCACCGCCCTTGCTAAACACTGCTTTGATTATAACCATCAATTCGATTACAATAATGTTAATATTTCAACTGAGGAAACCAATTATTATAAAAGATCTATTTTGGAGATGATTCACATAAAACGTGACTCCAAATCTGTAAATCATAGGACAGATATTCAAACTCTAAGTCATATGTATACTAACTTAATTAAATAAAAACTCTTGGAAATTCCTACATGCCTCTTTATAATGTTAAAAGTATATTTAAGGTAGAATGTCAAGTATATCTCCATTTACTGACAAACCTTTTTCTATTAGCTCATAAATCTAACATCTGGTTTAAAAGTGAATACCTAAACTAATGGTCTCGTTCTAGTAGTTCACGATTTTTGTTAACATGAACACGCATTTATTAAAAGTTCTGCTTAACAGTGGATTCTTAATATTTTATAATTATAACACTCAGGTGTTACAGTTTCGATTATTCGTGTTTCTGTACGTTTCGGCGACGTGGGCATTTTAATTGAAATTGGTGCGATAAGGACGCTTTGTTTAATACAATTAGTTTTAAGTAATTCAGTTTTAGACATAATAAGTCTTCTGATGATGGTCGTGAGACCGAAACGTACGTAAAGACAAGAAAATATTAACATAAGTGTTAATGTGACCTATTTCCCGAGAATTTATATATAATTATCAGCTCTCACCAAGGGGCAAGGATTATGTTGTACTTATATTAATCCTTGCTCTTCCAACACTGGTCAGTCGGTCAATCTCAGTGGATCTTATCTTACTTAGACCAAAAAGTTCTATATATAGAGTAGACAAGTAGTGTGTTAAGCATAGGAAAGCGCTGGCAAGTTGATGAACATTCTGTCCTTCTCGCACATGTAGTGCGCTCTCACTCGCACGGTCTCCCCTTCTATCCACCGACTCAACACCATTCATCGTATGATTCGATTACACAAAATCACAATATTTTCGTGCGAGGGAGAGCGCAGTACATGTGCGAGAAGGACAGAATGTCCATCAACTTGCCAGTGGAAGGCTTAGTAGTCTACTCTATATGTATAGAACTCTTTGACTTAGACGAGACGACGAGACCCTCTAGCCTACGCTCTTATTCCCCCTCCCATGTAGATAATATTATGCTCCTAGTGGCGAGCGAATTAACTGTTGATATACAAAATTCAATGTAGAATCTGCATCAGTGGTTGTGGCCCAGGTGGTTGAGTTACCGGGTATGATTATTAGAGTATATGTAACTGATTGATGTTCCTTCTTTGTACACACACGGGATTTTCTTTCCTTGCTCTTAAAAACATGTATTATTGAAGTACATACACTTGGGTGACCTAATGTCTCTCGTGAACTTAGTAGTACAGGCAACTATAAATACACCCTAGTGTTTGTTGTGTTTATAAAATATACACCACCCATATATCTTTAGATATAGGACACCACCAAATATATTATATTAACATATTTGTACATTGCACACCACATCCACTATAATTATTACAATTTAGAAAGGTTGAAAAGCACCCAAATCTTGATTTTTTAATTAATTAATGATATCGACGACAGTTAGTTAGGCTCCGACTGAGAGCTTATATTGCATTAAAAATGTTCCAACCACTTTTCTACTAAAAAGATGAAGATATTTTTCCATATTCTTTATCGGTTTAATATCATTTAATTCATTGTAGAATTACAAATGAATAATCACATCCATTTTTGGATATGATGGTAATTTCAAATAGTCTTGAAAATTTAGAAAGACGCACCAAAATTTTTATTTGGTGAATAAATTGAATTTTATAGTTATCTGAAAATGAAGCTTACATTGTATTTTCTGGTTGATATACTTACCATAAGTTGGAAATGTGATTATAGGTTCTAATCATCTGAACATTCACATTATTTATTTAGCCCACATTCTCTGATGATTACTTTCTGATTATCAAAAACTACTTGTAAATTGTAATTTTCGTGATTAAAGGTAACAGTTATGCAAATTGTTGTAAATACATCATGTTTGAATCAGCTATTGATATTTTATAGTATTTTTAAAACCCTGTTTCGATTTAAAAAGTTATGACTTAGCATTCATAAAATGCATAAGAACATAATTCACAGTTGTTACACTGTTACAGTATTTGAACCACCTGCAAGACTACAAACTGGGCCCTGCCCCTGCCCTTGTCATTAGTAACCCTGGGAGATCGTTCAGTGACTAAACAAGATAACACTGTATATGGAATATCCACTTCTGAATAATGACAAACTTGTTATTAAACAGGAAAAAGTTCTGAACCTCATAGTATTATGATAGTATTCCCAGCGGAGAATGGTAGTTTTATTTCACGCATCATGTACTTCTTTCATAATGAAATTAAGTAATTTCGACTCAACAGATATGAATATTTATGACATTTTACAATTAGTATCCTAATATCTGCGAGACCTACTGCTCTGTAAACATATTTCTTGCATCACTGATTCCAACAAAAACATTTGGATATTTCTAATTTCTTTGCAGCTTGAAGGAAGAATTATTATGCAAGATATGTCAGGTCAGTTACATCGCGGCAAATGAACTATTTTCTAAATTATATAAATAACCTAAATTCTTGTACTAAATTCATTTAACTATTCTAGTCAACAATTGAACTTGGATATACGAAATTTCTGTGAATTTTCGAGTCGCTAGCTTTTTAAAAATCAACCATTCTTCCCCGAATACTGCCATGTATCTCAAATCAGTAAATTAAGTATAGAAACATATTTTCCAGTTGTGGCTGTTATATGACATGCATAATACGTACGTGTCAAATACAATCAATGATCAACCAAATGTATGTACTTGTGAAGATTACATGTTGAATTAATGTTAAAATCATCCTTACCTGAAGTATGTATGTGTAATTGTCTGTAATTGCTGGAGAATGTTTTAATTCCGGATTTAAATAACGGTTCAACTATCGCTTGTTTAAAATGAGATGGAAAGGTCCCTGACTCCATAAACAAATCAATTATATTATATACGCAAGATATTTGCATTCGTAATTAAGGATGTGTTTAGAAAGGGGTTATAAAGCAGAATTCAGGCGAGGCTTTAAGAGAATCTAGCTTGACCTATTACAGCTAACCTTTTTTTAAAGTAAAACATCTTGAATTTGAGAACGTTTTTCACGGTCCACATATTGAATTAGTCACTTCCGTTAAGAGATATCAGAATTTACCTTTGACTTTACAGGCCATTATTTATTTAGTATAGAACTTGCATTTTGATCATGCCCATTTTCATTAACAAAGATTTAGTCAGCCTTATTCTTTATCTGTCTTGTAGAAACATAGCGGGCTAGATGATGCTTTTGGTGTCCTAACAGTCCATCGCGGGCGGCCATTGAAAATGTAATCTAGAAATTTGAGTGGTCGTTTTCATTGAAATACAAGAGGAGCTTTCTGTCAACATTCAGAAACATGTGGAAAAGTTTATGTTTCAACAATATATGCATCTATGACATTGATTTATAATTGTACAAAACTTTAAAACATAACTTATTACTCTCAACTTTCACTATAATTGTCCGGGTTAGTTATTTTAAATACTAGTCAACATCAAGCAGTTAAATCTAAACTAATTGTAAAAAAGTATTTTTTTCACAATTGTTTTCAAAGAATGACATTTCCTAGTTCCTGACCTATTGTTACTTGATATAAATTTTATCAGATTTGGATGCATCTAATACTGCATATTTAGTTAGGCGAAAATAATACTTTAATTCAATGGTAAGAATTGAAACACCTAGCTGAAATTGTAATTTTCACAATATTAAATGTTATTGGTTATTCGGAAACCATGACCAAACTATACCGAACATTAACATTTGAATCGCGCGCGATATAGTGCGAGAGGATGGGGGAGTGCACGAAGGGAGAACAATAATGGTGGAAAAGAGGAAAGGAAGTGTGTAACGAACATTCAAACATTAAGAAGGAAAGGAACTAAAGAGAAGAAGAATACATAGCATTATGTCATGTAAGTGATAGTTGTTCTGTGTGTAATAATTGTAACTTGTTAGTGGTGATTGCCGAATATTGTGGGGTAAATGAAATGATCGCTTCCATGAAAACAACCCGATAAATGTACATCTGTGCCAGACTTTTTGCTGGAACGTTTGCAGCAAATTCCACTTTGGATCCACAAGGGAAGGACCCTTCTAATATTGCTGCCATCGATATGGCTATGCCTGAAATTGTCTTTCGTCAGCGCACAATTAGGCGCATTCTGCTTGATCTCAATACCAAATTGGCTATGGGACCAGACGGAATACCACCTGTCCTTCTCAAGAAATGTGTGCAAAATTAACACCAGTTTACTGCAGGTTTCATACAAACTTTGTGTGTTTCCTTCCAGCTGGAAAACAACTAGAGTCTAACCAGTTCCAAAAAAAGAAAGATGACCTTTCCTAATAATTATAGACCCATTGTAATATTATCTGTGATCTCTAAAGTCAATGATCGTCAATATGGTTTTCGTCAGCAGAGATTAACAGCAGCAGACATGCTCGCCTACGTAGCATGTATTGAAAAGTATGGGGAATCCTTAGCTTTATCATTGGATATCTCCAAAGCATTTGATCGAGTCTAGCACCAAGGCGTTCTTGGGAAACTTCAGTCACATGGTTTGCCGGCTCAATTTTGTCGCTTACTGTCGAGTTTTCTCTCAGATATATCACTCCATGTGGTGTTTGGCGGAGTATCCTCCCATACAATGGAATTTAACGCTGATGTCCCACAGGGATCTGTCTTGGCACCAACTTTGTTTCTGCCCCATATCAACAACCTGTTGGAAGTAACCACAAGTCCCGTCCACAACTTTTGCAGATTATGATACACTTCATACCGTTTTCTCAACTAGAGCCCCTATACCATCCAATGAGGCCAGAGGAGCGAGACAGAGATAGGTTGACGCAATTAATGGAGATCTGGAAACGATTGTGAAATGGGGATCTGATATTCTAGTAGAATTTAATGCAACGAAAACTCAAGCTTGCATCTTCTCTAGAAAGGCGAATCCCACAATCGCTAATATGATGACGTCAGGTACAATTATTCCTATGAAGTCTTCCATATGCTCGGGGTTACCACCATCACCACCCTTTCATGGGATGATCATGTGAGGTCCATTGCGAAAACCGCTTCACAAAAACTTGCTAGCTTACATCCCAGCAGCTCCTCATAATCTACAAAGCACATATTCGACCTGTCCTGGAGCACTGTTCACTTATGTTTGGAGTTTGGCTCCCAATCATACGCTGAAGCTCTTGGATTCTATCCAGGCGAGAGCTATTCATCTGTATGATGATGTCACACTTACGAATTCATTGACCTCTTTAGAACACCGTAGAACAGTGGGCGATCTCTCCCGTTTCTATTGAAATTTCCATGGTCGGTGTTCCTCAGAAAACGCGTCTGGTATTCCACCGCGAAAGATTCCAGGTAGGCGGACTAGACGAGCTCAAGCTAATCAACCCTTCATTGTCAAGCTCGAGACCTGCATAACATCTTTCTACCAGAATAAATTTTTCTATCGAACGGCGAAGTTTCGGAACTCTGCCTAGTGAGGCCTTTCCTTACGCCTATATCCTCCAAACCTTCAAGAACAATTTGAATACCTATCTCAGTATCTCTCACCACTGGCTCACATGGTGTTCTTCGAACTTTATATATTTTCCTCTAGTGTAGTTACAGTATAGAGAAAAATATATATCTTGGTGCACGTTACATGAACCAATTGAGGTGAGTGATCAGATCAATCAATCTCCTAGCCTTTAATATTCACATTATAAATAAATATCATTCAACAACCTATGGAAAATTCAAATTCATTTAAAATGAACCAGTTATTCAGTGTTCGATAATTGAATTGGAGAATGCACGCAATTGTCTTTTACCACACTAACAAGGCTTCACTAAGTGTTTTTTTTTCAAAAGGAATGCGTTTGACTCGCCCAGAAACAAATTTAAAATCTGAAATTGGAAAGACCACATAAGTAAACAATCTGTGAACGGTTTTATTTATAGCGGGTATAGTGAATCAAGGGCATATTTATATTCAAATTACAAGACATCCCTGGATGCTAACCTCTTGTCAGAATATCCTCCACACTGATATTTAAATTAATGTCATTACACTCAGGAAACAGGTTAATTACATATTTTTAAGAGCCCGCTCGCAGTGGCACATTTTACTTTCATATGTTTTATATTGATGTCACATAATCACATAACCGTATTATGTTTAATAGTAGAATAATAAGTCTTTGATAATTGGAAACAGAACCGGATCCAAAATTAATTCTAAGCAATCTAATAAAATCTTTTGGCAGATATTCTTATGAGTCAGTAAGTATATTAGAATTATTAGATTAGAACAGGAATTCCCAAATATAAAATCAATGAAGTGGTCTTCCAGGTCTTCTACCAGAACCATAGAAAGCAATGGAATGTATAGCCAACAACTAACAGCTCTGACGATTCGAAACTTCATTATGTAAGTTGAATTTATATTTGTACAAATGTTGTAGTCGGTGGTGTTGGAAACTAATCATTAATTTTGTAGAAATTTTCAATAAAACCTTATGAAAATTAGGTTAGATTGATGTTTCTATACATATTTTCCCTTTTCTTTTTAAATGGGAAATATTTTGGAAAATAAATAAAAACTACTTAAAACGTATGACACGGCTTCACAAAATTTATAATGATTAGGTATTTTAATCAATGGATCACCGTTTTATGCATTGATATGATAATATTTGCATTATATATTTCGGAACTATTTTCATCTGTCAGAGCTTCACCTTCCTATTTAGCACATACTGAATGTTTTATAATTTTGACACGTATTTAGATTCATTCATGTTGTAAACAAAATATTATAACACTATACATCGATTGATATACAAAACTGATTTGCTACAACTATTTAATTTGATGGTTTTATTTTCCAAAAGAATTTATCCATCACATTGATAAAAATTTGTGTGGATTATTTCATTCACATCGCAAAGTTATAATGTTGATGCGAATATTTTTGAAACATAATTTTTTTCTTGGAGACAGATTTGACAGATGGGTAAGCGATAAATTGATAAAGTCTCATACCCCATTATGAAAACAGTGAAGGGGTTGCAATAATACCGTTTGCAGGTGGTAACATTCGAATTGTGGTTGGTTTTGTGTAATATTCAACGTTTTTGTTTATTTTTATAAGAGTTTAATTCCTTATAAATAGGTACATCTTTGGTTCGATTGAAATTGCTTCAGCAACCTCGAAATTGTACTTGAATTTTAAACCTTGTTTTGAACGGTATTATTTACATTGCACTTGATTTGGCTAAAACAATTTGCAGAGAGTTTTAAAACAATAATAAATAATTATATATATTGCAGTTTTATAAAACAAGTATAATAAAATACACAATTTATTCAGTCTCGTTATATTAGACTTAACACACTGGGAGACTTATAATTAAAGATAAATTATTACTGTTATTTTTACAATGAAATATTTACAATGGATGATAAAACTTAATTAAAAATGGAGAAGTGATGTCTGGCTACAAGCCGATAGGTCTGCTTTATTTTATATACAGAAATAGTCAGATACTCCGGCACTTGTTCTTTTACGTTCAGTTTTCGGGAAACCAAGTATAAAAAGAGTATAGTTGTTATTTCTGTCTACTCATACTTATAATGATGAATCGTTTATACTTAAAATTATACCCACACCTATTTCGTCCTTCTAGGAGTAAGAATTAATTTGAAGCAATCTGGTGGTACCGCAACACATCCTGGTTGTACTCTTACATTTTCGGTTGTACTGACGTCAAAATGCTGCAGTAAACTGGCTAAGATCACAAAACTAAAATATTGTACCAACTTCTGGCCGATGCATGTTCTTTTACCCGTGCTAAAGGGAATAAAATGCGCAGGCTTGATGATATTTCCAGACGAAGATAGAAATCTTTCAGGTTTGAATTCTTCCGGTTCATCCCAATAATTTTCACCCAAATTCAGTTCGTAGTTATTGATAAAGACCACAGTGCCTTTGTAAACAGTGTAGCCTCCTATATTTGTATCAATAGTAGCAACATGAGGAACGATTGGTGAAGATGCTTTTCTAAGGGTTTCCCAAAGAGTTGCTTCTGTGTACGGCATGGAACTTTTGTCGGACAAATTGGGACTGCGAGTTCCCCCAGTTACTCGATCCACTTCTGATTGTATGTTTTTAGCGACGTTGGGGTATTTTATAATCGAAGCCAAGGTTACCATTACTAAATTGCCGATAGCAGCATGGCCTCCTATGAAATCTTCTAACTCAAAAATTATGTGTTCCCAATTCATATTTGGATCCGTTTCTAAATGCATTAACAATGCATCTGTGAAGTCGCGAGGTGGTGCGTTGTAATCTAATGTTTCTTTATGCTTATTGATTATTTCACATAAAATGAATTTTCTTATTTCGCAAGCCCAATGGGAAAGTTTATTCATGTGACTGTTGTATATAGGAAGTAGCCATGGCATAAAATCAACAGCGTATCCTTGGTTTATTTCCCAAAAGATTTCATCAAAATATCTAACAGTTCTGTTGAATTCTTTGTCGCCATACGGAAAACTAATGGAACACATATATTGTGTAAACATATTCGCACAAGCCGTCAATACAACGGGCTTAACGTCACAGGGCTGTCCTTGTGGCAGGTTCTGAAGAGCAATGAGAAAGTTGGATAGTTCCTCTTCGGCAACGTTCTTCACTCTGTCGTATTGCAAAGATGTGAATCTGGGTGAACAGTATGTTCGCGCTATGCTCCGACGTGTCTTTTGCAAGGATGACCAGTCACAGAGGGCAAGAGCTGAAACAAATACAGAGTTTAGGGAGAAAAAAACACCAGCAACCTAGTCTCAAGGTCGTGTCGAGGCGAGGGTCGTCTATTATGCTCGGCACGCGTCGGCAGGTCAGACTAGTTCTCTTCGCGGAACAGAAACAGATGCCCATCGCATCGCGGCGCGTGCTAATGCCACCTTACCACACCTGTGTTGTGCTCCTGCTATACGCAGTTTACCTCACTATCACATCATCGTATTTCTTGATTTATCGCAACGCAAATCACTCTCTCCTCAGTTCTCAGTTACTCACACTCATTAGAAACTGGTTTCGCTCATTCATACACTCACTATATCGACGTACGACCGTTTTCCGTGGATGAATAATACTCTTCCCTATATAACCATCTCTAGATTCAACATGGCTACTATAAACCAAACGGATTTATAACTTCAAAGGGATGGGATGCAGGGAAAATATTGAGCTTGGAAATACTTGTAGATGGTGTTTTGTTCTATCAAATTTAAGATGCCTTGCTCCTTGCATAGAATTCCGATATTCTTTCCACAATAAGTCAAATGTGTGAATACAGTAGTTTTATATCTCTGTTTTGAGAAAATACGTTACTATGACATTTAATTTTTTTAGAGTGGCATATGGTAATTTCCTATCAATAATTTGACAGACGCAATAGTACTAATCAGAAAAGTTTCAGGTTCGCACGTACAAAAGAAAGATTTCAAAAACCGTATGATCTTATACAGTTCAAAGAATGAATTTACCCGCAGAAAATCGGTTGCAAGTCTTCGAAGATATTGTTTACATGATTTTTCAAATATACCGGTTCCAATTTAAATTTGATTAATAAGACACAGTTACCATGTTACCCATGAAAATATCGTTGACGTCACAGTTACAAAACAATTGATAGTTAATACTTGATAGTATTATTAACTGTCACTTCAGTTGCATAGTGAAAGTGTTTTATAGTCGTTTTGTTACATTTGTCTTGTGAATTCGAACTATCGTTAGAAATTTTGGGCGGAAACCAAGAAGAGGTACGTTACCCATCACATTTTTAAATTAATTTTAGTGTAAAAATTGGAAATGCAGCGTCATTTGTATGTTTCAAGATATTTTTTAGTTGAACATTGAATAAGTCGCTAATTAGGCAGTTTGCTCTTTAAACAAGCTGTTTAACTATCTTTGAGCAAATTAGCAAAATATTGACAATACATATCTTTAACAAGATACCGTGCAACATTTTATCCTGTTCCAACGTTTCTTAAAATTAACTATGGAACGCCGTTTTAATATTATTATATTGAGGATTGAAGCAATGTATTATACAAACAATTTGCACTTTTTTGAAAACGAATTCTACTTACAATTTTACATTTACAATTCCGGTCTGCGACAAGCAACAAGTCAAAGTAAATTTCATAAGAAAACAAAAATACAGTAAAAATAAACAAATGCTTGATTTTCATTTTCATTGCAGTTTGTTTCATTTGTATTTCATTTTCATTATATTCAATTTCCATTATATCTACTTTAATTTCAATTGTATTTAGATAATGAGGCTTCCGATATTGAGAAACGGTGGCGCCACAGGTTAAACCACAGAATATTTGTGAAATTTTGAGACAATGTTGCCAGAAATAAATTTTAATATTTTAAAAAGAGAAATCATTAGGTAAGTTTCATTTCAGTTGAAGAATGCTATATTATTCATAACTATAACTAAAACTAATTAAATGTAAATTCTAAACGATATGGTGGTTTCACACGCCGTAATGAACAGCTTGTTCCCCTTTAAACTAACTCGTTCCAGGATCGTTCTATACTGTGCGTAATTTGATGTGAGAATTGAGATTAAGATATTAAATGGTAATTGGAAACTTAGAAAGGTTATAAATAGCCTTCGAGTGAAACCATCGACCTTAAATAATTATATTTATTGTCTAACAGTGAGATGAAATCAACATTCGACGAAGACATGAAAACCCCGTTCAAGAGGTTTTGTTATGAATTCGAACAAATTTGTCACAAGCTATACTCTTGATGAATCAAGGCCAAATTCACTGTAATGTTGATTCGAATAGAATTAGTATAGTCGAGGAAATAAGCATTCCACATTCCAAACCCGGCGCTGTTGGATGGATTGAGATGCGGTTTTCTGCATTCGATGCAGAAAGTGATTTAGAAAATTTGTCCGGTATTTTTTTTGTGTGGAAAAAATGGATCGCATTTCTACAGCCTAAAAATGCATTTTTCTGAGTGCACTCTTTGAGGTGAAGGAAAAAAACTGACTCGAATTGATTTTTCTGGGGTTTTTGGGGTCGCTGAACACGAATATGCTATCAAGAAATTCCCTGAGGCCTCCTTGGACCTCCCCCGGGGTATGCGGGCGTCCTGACGCCCTAGATATCGATGAAATTAATTAGAAATAATTCGAGTCTATTTTTTTTATTCACCTCAAAAAGTGTACTCAGAAAAATGCATTTTTTGGCTGCAATAAATTCTTTCCGCAAAAAAAAAGTACCGGACAAATCTTCTAAATCACTTTCTGAATCGAATGCAAAAAATCGCATCTCAATCCATTCAACTGCGCCGAGTTTGGAAGGTTTGGCTTATTTTATTGCTTTATTTCCTCGACTAGTAATACTTATAGTCTAGGAACCAGAGCGATATTGATGGTCTGAACATTAACCCGATGGCACTATGGTTAATCGTTAGAGGACGAATCAATGAACAATTCATCTCACAGACCAAATTTTCCCCGGCAGCTAGATCTCGAAATACAGCATCCGTATTTTTTTTTGACTGGAGGTTAACCCTTTCCAAGTTGCGGTTACTTGAAAAGCATGCCATTCTTATACACTTCCATCATGTGCCATCATTTTTTATCATGTCCGTTTATCAGGGCGACCAGTTAAAACTTAACCGAAAATGGACTGCAAGTTAACTCCCCCAAACCTGGTGGAAAATGTTCATTGGTGTTGGCAATTGTTAACATACCATATGCCATCAAAAGTTATCGATTCATTTCCAAGTAATTGGCCATTATTTGAACGAAAAATGTTTCTTTTTTTCATTTTGTGGATAAAACTTGCGGGTTACAAGGTAACATGATGGCACCATGTTGAATAACTTCATTAGAGGTCAAATAAAGATTTAAAATTATTGCCATCACTCCTTGCCTATTTCAACCCCCCAAAACTCCCTAAAATCATCCGGCAGAATAAAAAACAATATTTATAAGCTTTTATTTTGTATAACTTTTCGGAAAACATGTCAAAATAAAATATGAGAATTACTAAAGTGTTGGCAACTGACAGCTCAAGCTGCTTGTAATTATTGTAATTACAAGGTAGATTCAAGTTCAGGAAAATAAATATTTTCAGTAGGTATTCTAAAGCCTGAGTTCTCCTTTGTTTTTCAAACAACAAGCACATAAAAATCTGAAAACGTACGTATATTCAGAATTAGAACTCAGAATTATTGACAATAAATAATATTACGAACAGGAAAGACCGATAACAATTAATTTAGATTAACGTATTCTCTAGAATATTAATGACGATCCAATAGAAAACTAGAGCATATTATATTAAAAGAGGAATTAATGAAATGGTGTCCTCTTGAAGATATCAGTTTCAATTTCATTAGAATCTCAAGTTCAAGTTCACGGCGATCGAGTTGTGAAGCATTTATGAATGAGACAGGTAAGGTATGCTAGAAAGTAAGGAGTAGTACGTAACAAACAAAAGCTGACTTGACTTCTTAAACTTAACGAACAGTTGGCATGCATGCTAAAAGTTTCCTTGCTTTGCTTTTACTTGGAATGTTGGATATTTAAACGGGACTTGCAGCTTTACAGTAAATAACGATTATACGGTTATGAAGCAAAATGAGAAAATAACAAGTATGGCCTATAATAATTATTACGTTAACCAGCAAACTTTTGATACTCATATACTCATTCAAATAAACATTATGTTACAGTTATTCTGAAACTACACACACAAACATAACACCAGCTATTTGAAGATACACAAAGGCTTAATCTGCGCGTATTCAATTGTTTTAAAGTAAATTTGATTATATTAAATATTGTATATATCATTACCATGATAAATGTTTTAAATTACATGGATAGAAAAATAGGATGAAATTGAGAGATATCTACTTATTTGAATAGAATAAAAGTGGTGGGTATCTGATTTGTATAAATACTATAACACTAACAATATCATTTCCAATCACGATTGATGATAAATGATTTGGAATAACTATTGACAGAATATACTCTTCGATTATTGGAATCCTTTATTTGTAATAATTTTGATCAAATATAGTATTCTATTATAAAAACGGAGCTCTACAGCTAGAGATGTTTTATGCAATAGGTACTCATAATTTATATCGTTCATAAAATCTAATTACTTTATATTTGGAAACAACGTGAAAGTATTAACATGCATGACACACATAAAATATAAATAAGCAATATGTTAGAAACAGCTAAATGACAATATAAAGAAATATATGACTCACATTTTTAATTAATACGCATAATTACTCATATTCTTCTTCTTTAAATATCACTTATGGTTATAGATGTAATATTGAATATTGCGGAAAAAAATTTTAAACATTGCCTTCCCATAGACATATTTACATCCCCTAATTTTGAATTTTTTTTACTCAAGAGTTTTCGTAGGCTTTATCATAGGTGTTTCTCAAATATTTTACAAATGCATTGCCTTTAAAGGAAAATTATTGCATTACTCAATTTATTATGGACTTCCTAAACGATTTTGTATCTTTTTTGTATTAGCTTTAACAGTTGTACGATAATCGAGTCTGTGAGTTAAACTATTTAATGGAATTATTTTATAACTTTTTCGAGTTTTCTATACTTATGGAAAGTTAAGGAATTTCCAACTTTATAATGTTGATACTCAATAATGACACTTGGTGGTCAGAATTCACTTTCGTTAAAAGCTCAACTAAGTATCTTAGAATGATGATAATAAGACAGCACACCACCTACTTCAGTTCAGAAATAATACGTGGATGTTTTTAATTTCGAAATGATACAAAAACATTTGAAATAGTCAATATATAATTTGATTAATCTCGGAGGAATAAAGTTTGTTTTGATAAAATGTCCTTTCTTGAAGATTTCGATGTTGGTATAGACCAGAAAATAAATTCAATATATCTAAAACTAGACGAAAATCTTATTTCAGAAGTTTTATAAGAAAGAAATTGAGGAAATATAATATAATTTTTTTTTTCTGTACTAATATTTTGGAAGGTTATAGAAAGAATATAAAGTAAATATATATACTTACAGTTGTTTCTGTCACCCCCAAAGAGTCTATGGAATCGTATGAAGTCAGGTCGACCTCCAAAGTCTGCGCCCTTGGTGACGAGGACTTCCTTGATGAGTTTGAAGTTGTTGACAACAACACAAGCAGTAGAGCCGAGATTGATACTGAAAATGTCCCCGTAAATCCGACTGATTAACGTGAATGATTCGAAAGGACTTTTGTGTTTCTTGAGAAGATGCAAACTTCCGATGATGGGCCAAGGCTCGGGACCTGGGGCTGATCCTGGAGTGTTATTCGATCTTGAGAGCCACCACAACAGAACAAAAACACAGAGCGAAACGAGCGCAATCATGTTTGCAGCAAGCACACTATACTGGTCAATGTGAGCAGCCGGACCGCTACCCTGTATATGAGTTGACGGAGTAGAGCTACCGCGACCAATGACAGCCCCCTCTCCCGCCCCACCAAGGGGTGCAGCTGCGGATTGGTTTGAACTTGGCCGCCCCCGCTACAAAACTTAGTTCCGTTCGGTAGCGTCCAGCCGTCTGCCTGCCACCACACCACAAGTGCACTGGATGCATTAGCTGTAACACTTATACGCTGAAGGTCAACATCTTTGCCAAATGCACTACAAACCACTATACGGTTTGATGGGCTGCTGAGGACTACCGATTACATTTACCCTACCTAACCTTGTTTGTAAACAATTGCTATTGATTGATTTTATTGGGATAAATTCATTGTATTCTGCTCAATAATTTATGTGTACTATGATTGGAAGGTTGTTTGGCTTCGGTACGCTACGTTTCGAGCTATAGCCGCCACCTTACTTATATTCCAAATGAGAATTGCATCAGCACTAGCCCCATATCAATTCTAAGGCACCTATTTTAACAGAATATTTTATTATAAATATTATGTCAATTGGAAGCAGATACAATAATTATAAACCCAGAGAAAAATAAACCGGCAAAATTGATAAGTGGGATATAGAAAAAAATTACAGAAAAACTTTTATGTGACATTACATATCTGATGGCTTCTTTTCCCCTCTTAGAATAATATCATATCTTGTTCTATAATAAAAAATAGCATAGTAAAATGTTCTGACAATAGTGTTGTTTGCATTTTTGTGTAGAATTCTTATTCCGTAACATGTTTGGCTCAGACTATTTTTGGCAAGATGGTCAATGACTCCAATGCATTTGATATGCTCAGAATAATGCATTTCTGGTTGATTCAGTATGCATACTTTGGTATTCAGGGTTTGATTTGTTTTAAAGAAAACATCATTCGTTTTGTCAGGATTTGTGATGAGTCGTGAGTTTCTGAACCATTTCTCAGCTCGATCTATCGATTTGTATGATTTCTGGAAAAGTTGATGTAATGAGTAGTAATGTACCACCATCGCAATAATTTATGATGATAGCATTGTGCTCAGCATCCACAGCAAACCATTAAAGTCGGTTCTAAAAAGGAGTGGATTCAAGACATTTCACTTTGGTACATTCAAATTTTTTACTGAACCTGCTGTCCTGTTTCCTGCTCTCTGATTCGAAGTGCACGCGTTCGCCCCCATTTATATAAATTTCAAACCAGTTTGGTTCAATTCGTTGAATTCCATAATGAAATCAATGCGGTCAAAAGTTCTGTGGGGGAGATCTAGGAAAATAGGACAAACTTTTGCCACTAATATAATGTAAGTCTAATTTAATTGATCAAGGACTCCTAAAAGAACACCCATTGCATCCATTTGATTGTTGCCTATCGGCTCTGCGAGGTTGTTTTCACAAAACTACTTCTCACAAAGAAATTTAGGATGATGTATACAATTACAAAGAGTACAATATACATAAATTTGTATTGTCATTTGAGGTAGTCTCGAATTTCTTTGGGCGATACTCTAGAAATCATACCTACAACTTAATTCAACCCACTATGGCCATCAGATATATTTCGAAAGATTTTAAATATGAGGTTTAGTAGAAACTTGTCTCGTGAATAAGTGTAATCAGTATTTAGCCCTGTCGTCTGTCCTGCCATCTTGCATGTCCAGTTTCTTTTCTTATTGGTGCTGAGCTTAGAGCTGATGGACTGGTTTACATCAATATGTGTTGTGTAACGTCAAGCTGTCTTCGATCATTCTATACAGAACCTAATCGGTTGCGTTCGCAATCAGTTTTCTGTTTCCGCTATCTATATTCATAATGTTCTTATAACAATAAAATGCATTTACCGAAGAGACGTGACTCTCAACTCCTGTAGTATTTATAATGTACAGACATTAATAACAATCTTAGACCGTCGTTTACAAACCCAGGGTCACAACCTCACAACTTGCTTGTTGACATATATGCCTGACTTATTCGGAATAATTAAACTTTTTGAGATAGATCGATAGTTTTAGCAGTTTTGTCAAAAGATTCCAGAGCAAAGGAATCTTCTAAATTTGTATAAGTTATTGGTACACATTAGTATTTGCATATATATTTAATTTAAAAACTGATAATATACATTATAATATATCTCATGTGAATAATGAGTTACACCTAAAAGTTACAATACAAATACCATTTACATGTGTAAGTAAATGAACAAATATTATAATTGAAAATAAATTTAAATTACAATAGTATTAAATTTCTGATTTAGATTTGTGTTTAATAATTTTCAAAATGTAATTGTGGCTGATATTTAAAATTTCAAATGAATTATCATACAACCCGTCCCATGCAATTATAGTATAATTTTGTATCTGTTTGATAATGACAATTCGATGTTGAAACTATAGTAACTAAAAATGGTATAAAAACAAAGTAATTGTTCTTTCAGTTTAGTTTAATCGTTTAATCAGAAATGGAAAACAAATATATTATATCGTCGATTTTTTTTACAGATTTTAGAATTATCCTTCTGACGAGGAACACAAAATTGTGACCTCACTATATTATCTGTGATTTCAACAAAAACACACAATTAGATAGAATTTAATAAATTGATGTCTCGAGTACTATATCCCCGACAAACTTCTTTTAAGATGGAGAACCAGGACCTACACAAACCATATTGCTTTTGATTGATGGTGTAAACTTAAAGTTGACATTCAGCCTGTAGAATACCAATTAAAGGAAGTAGCTTTGAAAACACGTTACACAATGTGATTAATAATAGAATTTGTTGATATAAGTTACGACTATTTTATTAATATAAAATCAATAATTCCAAATGCATGGTTAGCGTTTGGTAGTAGAATGTTACTTGTTTAAGTATTTATTTGTGTCATGCCTATGCTGGTGTTTATGTAATTTGATATCTGCTAGTTGGAAATAACGGTTCTGTAAAAGTACATTTTGGTAAGGAGCGAATAAGTGATTATAATTTCCTCCGGTTTTTCGAATTTCAACCCTTTTCACAGGTAGAGTCTCCTGCACCTAATGTTGCTATGTTTCGATAGCTGGAAATATAATCCAATAGAGGATAGTGATTAAAAAATGTGGTTGTGTTGGAGATTAGCAGAACTAAACAGCCCACCAAAGGTACATATAAGTCAAACGATTTAAAATTCAAGAAAAGAAAGACGCAATTAATGCATAACATACATCTTCGACCTTTTTTATTTGGAGATCCAAAGAAATATCTCCCACAACTTCAACTGTACTGATCTTTGCATGTAGCTGCAAATTATTTCACCCTTCAGTTGTTTTTCAAATTCGAATCGTTAGTTTCGTTCTTCCAATAGCATATTAACAGTAACAGGGTGTCCACTTTCGTCCTCAAAAAGTACAAGCCAATGATTCCTCCAGCCAATAATTCACACACATAGTACATTATCGTGGTTGCATTTGTTTTTCTATAATAACATGTGATTGTTTACTACCCCAGATGCGACAATTTTGGCATTTAAATAAAAATCAGCTTCATCGCTCAATACGAACTACATATTTACAAAAATCAGCGCCAGCTTTTGTGTACAAATAGGTATGATGAATTTGTCATATATTTTGATATCAACTGTAGAAATGGAAAGTTCAAACGTAAACAGCGCGCGATTCCGCAATTCAAATCCTAAAGTTCAATTTAGATGACCCTATATAGAATGTCCCAGCTTATACTTTATCATAACTTTAAGAATCCATAGAAGACTTAATGAGAGTTCTTAAAATCGATATTAATAGTGTTCCAAGATCCTGTAGAATAAGATTCAGCAAGCAATTATTTGAAATTTCCAGAATTTTCGAATTTGTTCCGATCTTTATAAGGAAAATGTGTGATTTTGGTGGACCACATGGAATTTGATGAAATTAAGTTAGAATACATTTTGTAGAATGAGGAATTCGATTCCGATGTTACTTTCAACCTAATACAATGACTAACCTAGTTATATAATCCCTAGACCCTGAAATCTGGCCATCTCTTTGATTAAGACCCCATTAATTCCTGCTTCGAAGTGATAATGTACTCAAAATTAATAACAGCAGTGTTCTAAGATCCTATAAAATAAGTTTCAGCAATTGTTTGTAATTTTTGGAATTTTCAAATATTGCCAATTTTTATAAGGGGTGGGTATGGAAAATGTGTGATTTTGGTGGACTTTATGGAATTTGATGAAATTACGTTGCAATACGTTATAGTGAATGAGAAATTCGATTCCGATGTTACTTTCAACCTAATACAATGACTAACCGAGTTATACAATCCCTAGACCCTGAAATCTGGCCATTTCTTTGATTAAGACCCCATTAATTTCTGCTTCGAAGTGATAATGTACTCAAAATTGATAACAGCAGTGTTCTAAGATCCCATAAAATAAGTTTCAGCAATTGTTTGTAATTTTTGGAATTTTCGAATTTTGCCGATTTTTATAAGGGGTGGGTATAGAAAATGTGTGATTTTGGTGAACTTCATGGAATTTGATGAAATTACGTTGCAATACGTTTTTGTGAATGAGAAATTCGATTCCGATGTTACTTTCAACCTAATACAATGACTAACCGAGTTATCAATCCCTAGACCCTGAAATCTGGTCATCTCTTTGATTAAGACCCCATTAATTTCTGCTTCGAAGTGATAATGTACTCAAAATTGATAACAGCAGTGTTCTAAGATCCCATAAAATAAGTTTCAGCAATTGTTTGTAATTTTTGGAATTTTCGAATTTTGCCGATTTTTATAAGGGGTGGGTATAGAAAATGTGTGATTTTGGTGAACTTCATGGAATTTGATGAAATTACGTTGCAATACGTTTTTGTGAATGAGAAATTCGATTCCGATGTTACTTTCAACCTAATACAATGACTAACCGAATTATACAATCCCTATACCCTGAAATCTGGCCATCTCTTTGATTAATACCCCATTAATTTCTGCTTCGAAGTGATAATGTACTCAAAATTGATAACAGCAGTGTTCTAAGATCCCATAAAATAAGTTTCAGCAATTGTTTGTAATTTTTGGAATTTTCGAATTTTGCCGATTTTTATAAGGGGTGGGTATAGAAAATGTGTGATTTTGGTGAACTTCATGGAATTTGATGAAATTACGTTGCAATACGTTTTTGTGAATGAGAAATTCGATTCCGATGTTACTTTCAACCTAATACAATGACTAACCGAATTATACAATCCCTAGACCCTGAAATCTGACCATCTCTTTGATTAAGACCCCATTAATTTCTGCTTCAAAGTGATAATGTACTCAAAATTGATAACAGCAGTGTTCTAAGATCCCATAAAATAAGTTTCAGCAATTGTTTGTAATTTTTGGAATTTTCGAATTTTGCCGATTTTTATAAGGGGTGGGTATAGAAAATGTGTGATTTTGGTGAACTTCATGGAATTTGATGAAATTACGTTGCA
Organism: Endomychus coccineus; assembly: GCA_958510875.1. Lineage (NCBI taxonomy): Eukaryota > Metazoa > Arthropoda > Insecta > Coleoptera > Endomychidae > Endomychus > Endomychus coccineus. The sequence continues at coordinate 36,320,430 of OY294071.1, read as the reverse complement.
ATACGTTTTTGTGAATGAGAAATTTGATTCCGATGTTACTTTCAACCTAATACAATGACTAACCGAGTTATACAATCCCTAGACCCTGAAATCTGGCCATCTCTTTGATTAAGACCCCATTAATTTCTGCTTCGAAGTGATAATGTACTCAAAATTGATAACAGCAATGTTCTAAGATCCCATAAAATAAGTTTCAGCAATTGTTTGTAATTTTTGGAATTTTCGAATTTTGCCGATTTTTATAAGGGGTGGGTATAGAAAATGTGTGATTTTGGTGAACTTCATGGAATTTGATGAAATTACGTTGCAATACGTTTTTGTGAATGAGAAATTCGATTCCGATGTTACTTTCAACCTAATACAATGACTAACCGAATTATACAATCCCTAGACCCTGAAATCTGACCATCTCTTTGATTAAGACCCCATTAATTTCTGCTTCAAAGTGATAATGTACTCAAAATTGATAACAGCAGTGTTCTAAGATCCCATAAAATAAGTTTCAGCAATTGTTTGTAATTTTTGGAATTTTCGAATTTTGCCGATTTTTATAAGGGGTGGGTATAGAAAATGTGTGATTTTGGTGAACTTCATGGAATTTGATGAAATTACGTTGCAATACGTTTTTGTGAATGAGAAATTTGATTCCGATGTTACTTTCAACCTAATACAATGACTAACCGAGTTATACAATCCCTAGACCCTGAAATCTGGCCATCTCTTTGATTAAGACCCCATTAATTTCTGCTTCGAAGTGATAATGTACTCAAAATTGATAACAGCAATGTTCTAAGATCCCATAAAATAAGTTTCAGCAATTGTTTGTAATTTTTGGAATTTTCGAATTTTGCCGATTTTTATAAGGGGTGGGTATAGAAAATGTGTGATTTTGGTGCACTTCATGGAATTTGATGAAATTACGTTGCAATACGTTTTTGTGAATGAGAAATTCGATTCCGATGTTACTTTCAACCTAATACAATGACTAACCGAATTATACAATCCCTAGACCCTGAAATCTGGCCATCTCTTTGATTAAGACCCCATTAATTCCTGCTTCGAAGTGATAATGTACTCAAAATTAATAACAGCAGTGTTCTAAGATCCTATAAAATAAGTTTCAGCAATTGTTTGTAATTTTTGGAATTTTCAAATATTGCCAATTTTTATAAGGGGTGGGTATGGAAAATGTGTGATTTTGGTGGACTTTATGGAATTTGATGAAATTACGTTGCAATACGTTATAGTGAATGAGAAATTCGATTCCGATGTTACTTTCAACCTAATACAATGACTAACCGAGTTATACAATCCCTAGACCCTGAAATCTGGCCATCTCTTTGATTAAGACCCCATTAATTTCTGCTTCGAAGTGATAATGTACTCAAAATTGATAACAGCAGTGTTCTAAGATCCCATAAAATAAGTTTCAGCAATTGTTTGTAATTTTTGGAATTTTCGAATTTTGCCGATTTTTATAAGGGGTGGGTATAGAAAATGTGTGATTTTGGTGAACTTCATGGAATTTGATGAAATTATGTTGCAATACGTTTTTGTGAATGAGAAATTCGATTCCGATGTTACTTTCAACCTAATACAATGACTAACCGAATTATACAATCCCTATACCCTGAAATCTGGCCATCTCTTTGATTAATACCCCATTAATTTCTGCTTCGAAGTGATAATGTACTCAAAATTGATAACAGCAGTGTTCTAAGATCCCATAAAATATGTTTAAGCAATTGTTTGTAATTTTTGGAATTTTCGAATTTTGCCGATTTTTATAAGGGGTGGGTATAGAAAATGTGTGATTTTGGTGAACTTCATGGAATTTGATGAAATTACGTTGCAATACGTTTTTGTGAATGAGAAATTCGATTCCGATGTTACTTTCAACCTAATACAATGACTAACCGAATTATACAATCCCTAGACCCTGAAATCTGGCCATCTCTTTGATTAAGACCCCATTAATTTCTGCTTCGAAGTGATAATGTACTCAAAATTGATAACAGCAGTGTTCTAAGATCCCATAAAATAAGTTTCAGCAATTGTTTGTAATTTTTGGAAGTTTCGAATTTTGCCGATTTTTATAAGGGGTGGGTATAGAAAATGTGTGATTTTGGTGAAGTTCATGGAATTTGATGAAATTACGTTGCAATACGTTTTTGTGAATGAGAAATTCGATTCCGATGTTACTTTCAACCTAATACAATGACTAACCGAATTATACAATCCCTAGACCCTGAAATCTGGCCATCTCTTTGATTAAGACCCCATTAATTTCTGCTTCGAAGTGATAATGTACTCAAAATTGATAACAGCAGTGTTCTAAGATCCCACAAAATAAGTTTCAGCAATTGTTTGTAATTTTTGGAATTTTCGAATTTTGCCGATTTTTATAAGGGGTGGGTATAGAAAATGTGTGATTTTGGTGAACTTCATGGAATTTGATGAAATTACGTTGCAATACGTTTTTGTGAATGAGAAATTCGATTCCGATGTTACTTTCAACCTAATACAATGACTAACCGAGTTATACAATCCCTAGACCCTGAAATCTGGCCATCTCTTTGATTATGACCCCATTAATTCCTGCTTCGAAGGTATAATGTACTCAAAATTGATAACAGCAGTGTTCTAAGATCCCATAAAATAAGTTTCAGCAATTGTTTATATTTTTTGGAATTTTCGAATTTTGCCGATTTTTATAAGGAGGTATGGAAAATCTGTGATTTCGGCAAACCTCTTGGAATTGGACTAAACTGCCTTAGAATATGTTCTTGTAGATGATGTAGTCGATTCCGATCTTACTTCCAAATTAGTACAATGATCAACCGAATTAAAAGTGTATCGTAAAGTTGTTCATTTCCGAAATAAATACGTAGAAGCTTACTAAAAAATAAACTTTTACCGTATTAAAAAAAAAACCGTAATTAGTGTTGTTTTCATATTTTGCAAGTTGTTTCTGTATTAGTATCGTTGAATAAGACAAATGTGATTATTTTTCAGTGGCGTAAAAATTGGGGTTTAAATAACTAGTTCTGCCTGCAAATTGTCCGCCCGTGGATTGTATAGAAAAGTCATGTTAAATTACTTTTACAATTAAAAAAATTATCGTTTTTCTGTACTTATGCTCGGTTTTCAAAAACGAACTTTCCGAAACATTTCATATTGAACTTTTTAATTTAAAATTGACTGCCATACTGACAGACGTGTCAAATTTGATGGCGTTTCTCTCGAAATGATGTTTCTATAGAATTCAGGGGCGTACAAGTTAAAGGCAGAAAAGAATATTTTCACGCCAGTTGACATTATGAACATTATTACGGTTTTTGAAAAATATATAACGGAAAATCGATAGCCTTGAAAGTTCACTATACATCAGTCAATTATGATGAAATCAATTCCTATTAATCTGAGTCAATCCCAAAATATAAGTAGATTGTTTCGACATATTTCAATTTTCAATATACTATTGAATTGCTCATAAATACCTATTACGTATACCATATACTTGTGAGTCTATTATGTTCATGTGAATTTTTGGATAACAATAACGATGCAATATCTACAGACCTACATCAATCATAATGTCGAACTTAATGTAGGTAAGAACATTCTGGTTTCTATGCTGTCATTTAGGTTTGCATGAATGATGATATTAATGTGGGAAGATGATACATTTTACAAAAGGCTCGAATACTTCATCCATTATTCGGATTTTTAACATTTTATTCCGATACTGCATTAAAGCGTCAACCTTAACATGTTTAGTAATATGATATTTAGACAACATTTTTTGTTAAAATCCATGTATTCATTTATTTTTTCCTTGGAATCCATAAGTATATTTGCAATTTCCATCAGATCTAAATTCAAATATCTCGAATTGAAATATTATATTTTTTTTTACTTCATGACAAATTACATTCTACTGTAAACAGCGTGCGCTCCATGGAAGCAAGGGAAGTCCCTAACTTTCTTATGTACCTAGTACCTACGGGAAATGATGTTATTTATTTTGCTTGTCTACTCAAAACAGCATTAAAATAACAGCAAATTTCAATAAGAGAATAACAGAGAAAACAGACTGCCGTCTTGATTTTACCTGCACCTGCAATAGATTGATATGCTTCCAACGACCAACTCCCACTCCTCCAGTCAGCGATCGGCCGCTATCGAGTAACTGAACGCCATTTAACGACGATAGCGGTGTAATCGTAGGTACTAGCTACGTATAAAGTTGAAGCATTGCGAAGTGGGAGTTGGTCGTGATTTTCAGAAATAGTTTTTTTTAATGGTCTAAACGTTGGTGTAGTTTCTTCCATTCACATGTAAGAAAAGTGCGTTTTTCCACATACATCTTTGAACCTCCTGAGCTTACACAAAAATTCTAAACTGGATTCGAAAATACCAATAACTTTGTACAAAATTCGGAATAACTTTGAATGGTTTCTTATTGATTTCCAAACATTTTGTAGGTAAACAAATATTTGTTAATCACTTGAACGTGATTCACAGAAGGAATAAACAGCTGTCGGATATTTTGAAACTAGACCAACATGTCACTTATACAATCCTGTAGTTTATAGCACATGCATACACGGTATTGGATTCGAATCGAGTGAAAAGACAGTTCTGGCTACGTGATAAATAACACTATGTTCTTGTTTCATAATAGTATTAAGTTAATCTGCGTTTAAATATCCATTGACATGAGGTTAGGATAAATATCACTAATGCAAATACAGAATTTAATTAACTTCTTTTTGCAGGAGGTGCAAAATTGCAAATTCTAAGAAAATATTATCCGCTTTATTCATTAATTAACAAACACTCGTCAATATAGCATCGCCATATTGAAATTTATAGTTAAAAGAAGTTCGTAGAAACAAAAAATATGCTTCATGATTCTTCTACAAGATATGTGTGCTTTTGTTTGTTTCAATTTCTCAAGAAGTTAAAAATAATAATTATAATAGTCTTTATTTTGCAAGATACAGAAAATTATAAATATTATAAAATGCATCTAGATTAGAAATACAACAGTATATGTTAAATTTACATAAAAAATTCAATACTAAGCTTAAAAAGATTTTCCGGAATTGAAACTTTATTAAACTTCGTGATATATTTCTTGATACCAATGTGTGAAATGTATTCTATTACAATATTCTTGTTAATTTTAGGTATAACAATAGAATTATTTTTCTGTAGACGTGTATAGAATTGAGTTGTTGTCATATCTAATATATTTAAATGAAATATCGAAAATATCGAATATCGAAAACTAATGTTTCAACTATAAATATATTCACATTTTTTTTGTTTCGATTACCTGCTTCCTTAGATTTTGAACAACACCTGCTTGCTTCATGAATAATCCAGTCCTTATAAAAAATTCATCCAAACTAAGGTTTATTTAGCAGAGATTTAATCGCGTGAACTAATAATAAAGTAAATACCGGTTCTTCGCTTTTGGAAGATAAATTCGTTTCACCACGTAGAATTTGGAGTTATTGCGACCGTTCAAATAATCAAATTATAGATTTCTTCGGTTTTACGAGGCAGTGAGTCAAAAGTTGCCTAGGAATAACAAAAATGTCAAAAGTCAACGAAAATTGAGTGTCGAGCTGATTCTTACTTAAGAAAGTCTCCTCAAAGTACCTATCATAGATCGGCTATATAGGGTACGGGGAAAATTCTTATTTGGTGGGAAGACATTGGTCAACACGGTTCCGAATGGGGAGAGAATCCTTGGAAGATGCCGCTAGAGGATCTCGTATTAGGCAATCGACGCTTGAAGTTGAAAGAAATAGCACAAATGTCTGGGCTTTCAGATACAAGCATTCGCCAAATTATCCACTAACATTTGGGCATACAACTGCAGATTCGGACCTATGTTAAATGGCACCCAGGGAGTATGCGCCCTTTTTACCTCACCCCCCGGAAACAGTTTTCGGTCCAGAACTTTTCTAATACTCTACGTGATATAGGAATCAGGTGAATATCATTACTTACTATCATCTGATTGGAGGAGGATAATATCAAATACATAATGTTTATTCAAGATTTCGTTCGGAAAAAGGCGTCCCCAAACATCAGCTCCCAGGGACCACTCTGATCGCCCTGCCCTAGGGCCGGCTCTGCGTGCAAGGTAGATTCTTAAGCAACTCTCATCAGTTCAGCGCCAGTGTCGTGTTGAATGTAATCGGTCCTTTTTGGAGTGTGAAAGTGTGAAGAAAACCCTGCTGACGTGTTGAAGACAATTGCCACAGGAGATGAAACCATGGTTATCTACTATGATGCCTTGTTCAAACGGGAGGCGATAGAATGGAGGCGAAAAGAAGAAGAACCACCGAGTCAGTCAGTCGACAATAAAGCAAATTGATGGCTACGATCTTTTGGGATTATGAGCGCATTCTTCTTATAGACTTTAAAGAAGGCAATACCACGATTATTGACAGGGCATGTTATGCAAGCACTCCTGCACAAATTACTACAAAATATTCGGGAAGGAAGATATGGATCAGAGTCATGAGTTTAATGCACAATAATTCAGCCGTGCATATTGCTGAAATTACGCAAACAGAAATTTGGGACTGTGGTTTTGAACAAATTGATCACTCTCCGTTTAGCCCAGATGTTGTAATGACTATCATCTGTTTGAGAATTTGTAAAAGGACCTTTGGGGACGCCGTTCAGATAAGACGCACAGATTAAGGTTGCAGTTTGGGCACTTTTTGAAGACATGCAGAAGGAATACTTTTTCAGGGGTATTGAATTATAGTTGAAACGATATAATAAGTGCATTAATGTGAGGGGGTTAAGTAAAGTAAAAGTTTAATCTTGAGTGTACGCCGTTTCTTTCATAGTCAGGCCGAATTTTTGGGGCTACTGTAGTGTGTTTTGAAGCTCAAGATAGTTGAATCATGATTTTAATTCCAGCCAAATTACAAATACATTTATATAGAAAACAATTAAGAACGATCTTCCATCTTCTGCAAAGAACTGTAGGGTCTTTTTTTTTTTGCGGTGGTGAAGAAAACCTTTTATGGGGCGGTTATGAGCCTTTGAGTCTCAAGGTCTACTGTGAGAGTCACCATTCCAAGCACTAAAAACTTCACCCCCTTTGTAGGCTTGTCTGGCTATTGCCTCCGGATCTTAATCCGCATTCTTATGTCTTTTCTTTTTAATATTGTTGTAGAGATTTTCTCCGATTGATATAATCTCTTATCAAGGAATCAACTCTTAGAGTAGACTTCAGCTATAAAGGTAGGAAAGTCACTTTTTAATTAGATTACGCTGATTAATTGGTAATTAAACAATTTAATTTTTGAGGCTATGTTTATTCTGTAGAAGCATGTAATTTTATGAACTCATAATGAACAATGGTGAGACGCGCTATTTCATTATGTAAGATGAACACTATTTTATTCGGTGGTGGGATTTGTTATTTCGCATATGGGCGGTTGAAAAATAGCTAGGAGCGGCTCATGTCTGTCGTTCCCACACTTACTCATCTTCACATAAATTTAAACGTAAACCGTGAATTTATAATCATAATTACTATTGCTATTGTAACGTGGAATAAACTGAATATTAATGAATGCCCACTTATGAAATCGACTGGGCTGGATTATTGTATGGGCGTAGCGTAGATCTTTTGCTTAATTCTATGTTTGAAACAACTGAACCGCAGGTAATATTATAAAACCTATAGTGCTCTAGTTTCAAAGCGGATGAATCTCAATCCAAAGTATATTATGTCATTGTCATTAGACAAAGAATGCACAAAGAAGTATTTACCTTAATACCTTTTAAAATTATTTCATGGGTTTTGTTTACTTAATGTGTAAGTGTAATAAAAAACAATTCAAAGGAACAGTTTAATATAATTTTGATTTTTCATTAAACATTTGTGGAAAATTACTACTAACTTAAAAAGCTGCGATCAATTGATCACGTGACTTCCCTCACTTTTGTAAGCAGACTAGGTTTCGGACACTTCTGCGGGACAAATGAATGTTTGTAGAAACATAAAGTATATTGGATATGATTTAGAAGCCGCTAATGAAAGAAGCTAAGATATATTCTATGTTACATGGAAATTTTATTCAAATAGTCTACAATGTATTTTACTACTCTGTGTTTTATACTGACACCTGCTGCCAGGTTCACCTTCAAATTATCCACACTATAATATAACCTTGTTATCTGTTATACTTTCTAGTACTTCTTCCAAATATTTACAAAATCGTAATGAGGTATGATCTGAGAGAGCTTGTTAATTATTTTCTCCAGCTTTTATGTGCAACGTTAAGTTGAATTAGTTTGTTCTTATGACATTATGTAAATAATATTGCTGTCCGAATGAATTCCATGTCTCAGAACTATATTTGGCCTCCTCATGGCAGGCTGGAATTGGTTCTGCGATTCATTCCAGTCTGCCCTGAGGATACCACCTGGAATTGTTAGTGGAATGTCGGAATATAGAAGAATAGCTGTCTGTTGCAGATTTATGTATTATAATTCTTAGATTTTGAGAAATATACTCTTTTAACGGTTGTATTCCTATCCATTTGTGTTGAAGTAAATATTTCAGGATGTTGTTCAACTTCAAGTAGGTACTATAGCAAGTTCATCGGCAGTTTAATTTCCAGAAAACCCTTTCAGAAGATGGAACATGTGCCCGGAATGAATAACTTCAGAAACGTGGCAAGCGTGGAATCGATTTCAAAACCTTGTTCTGATTTATGCAACTGAAATTATGCATCACACGCGCCGGTAGTTTCGAATTGCAATTAGTTTTTGAAATTTAGTGTATGAAGCAGTCTGTCCATTTCAAAATGAACATGACTTGTTTATGCATATCCTTTAGACGGCCAGCCGCTACCAATGCACTTTTTAAATATTATGATCGGTAATTCGAACCAAGTAATAGTATATAGGTACTCACCTGCCTGTCTGCTTGACTGAACTTCATTATTATTAATGGCATTTAATATTTATCACAGCTATTAAAATTCCATGGTAAGTGATTCTGTAAATCATCTACTAAATATAATTCAACCAGTTTTGAAATCGTCATCCACTCATCTACAAACCTACCGTCCCATCCTCCAAATTTCAATAAATTCGGATGGTTAATTTTAATGGTCGACCCTCTCTAACGGAAAACTGACTCAGATTTTGAAATAACAACTAAATGTTCCACACGGATCAATTAATTACAAAAAATTTTAAATAAACTTTATCATACATCCATGTCTCCCTTTCAGCCAAATAAACTGGAGATCCAATGGAAATATTCGGAAGATATGGCATGGTTTGCTCTGCTTAAGAACGATTAGATTAGATATGTTGTTCCTACCGCATCCTTAAAGGACTATTGTATCCATACAAATAACTAAGATTTTCCCCTGCTTCTATGGTGTTGTATGTCCCGAAGTATTTGCTTTTATGGAAGAGTGTAGCTCCGCAGTCAGTGAGGAAATATATTGGTGTTTCTTCCGCTTCTATGCAGAGTCTAACCGTCCCATCATTCACTAGGCCAATTTTTCGCATCTGTTTACAATTTCCACCATGAATCCAGTTATGAGTCTTAGGTTATTTTTGCATCCCTTTATGCATTCCAAGACGTAATTTTCCCTATGAATAGGAAACAATCACCGTTATCCACTAAAAATACTGTTGAAGTACTTCCTCAGTTCTTCCGGCTACCATGTGGCCAGCATCAGAGTAAAAACAGTTTACTTTGGTGAAGGCTACTTGGTGGCCAAAAGGTCCTCAGTATTTTTAGTAGATAAGGGTGACTATTTTTTATTTATATTGTTATAGTGTATCCACAGTGTGAACACTTTTATAATTTTTCCATGAGGATCTTCGACTGTTAAGTCACGGATGAGAATTCCAGTGCTTAGTAGTGATCTACTTGTCTTCTGCTCTGAGGATTTCTTAAATAGTGTGTGTTCCAATCCAGCAGAAGGGTTCCAGTCCTTTCAGATTCATCCGCCTGTTCATTTCCCTCAGTTGTTATATGTCCTGGGACTGATTGGAGGGTGATTCTCTTTGGTAGTACTAAGTTGTTTTAGTTTAGTTTTGCAATTAAAAACCATCCTTGAGCTAATGATGTTTGAGCTCGTCGGTTTTATGGCTGCTTCACTTCTTTTTGTATCCTCCGTCCAAATTGAGTAGTTGTGTACAACTGCAGTTCCAGTTTAAAGATACTAGTGTATTTACTCAAGGGTTCCGAGTATAGTCATTTATTTATTTTTTATAAAGGAATAAGCTAACAGGCAACTCAATACCCAATAACTGGTCTTAAAGCTACACTTAAATACAACTAATTCAGAAATTTATTGCTATATGGAGGGGGTTAATCTCAGTATTTTCTTCATGCTAGCCGTAGGACAAAACCTCAACGCACCAGTTCTACATATATATGCGAGCCTTTGAATCTTATTTAATACTCGTTTGATAATTTTTTCCAGGTTAAGATTGGCCTCACCATCATGGTGTACATCCACGGGGTAACTACGCCATTCTACCTGCCATGCTTCTGAACATCATTATTTGCTCTAATTGTACATTACCAAGCTATATATTTCCATTATTAACCCTTTTAAATAGTCACATAATTGTAGCTATTTAAAAAATATACTATATCCAAAGTTGGTTCAGAACAACAGCCTGTATAATAATAAGTTCATAGGAAGTCTACTTTATTCTGTATGCCGGACTGAAATGTAAGATGCAAATATAAAGTTTCGTAAAGAATATTTTGTTACCTAAATTCGTGTTCGGTGTCGAAGAAGCCATTTCTAAAATCAATTCTTATCCTATACTTTTGAGAAATATAATAGAAACTATTACTATCCTATAAAGTTGTCTAAATATTTTCTGACCTTGAAATTCTATTATTCCTTTCTGTTTATTGCCCTCAGGTACTTCACTAAATCTTATCCTAGAAAGGAATATACCTGTTTCCACTTTTACTTTCAGATCTACTTTCGTTATTTGATCCAATACCGAAAAGTATTAATTTTAGCCGAAATAAATAAATCGTACAAGTTTCGTATATGTGTTATATTCAGTTATCGTTAATAGAATGACACGTATTAGTTTCATCCACTAGAGTTATCTAAATTATAAATGAAATGGCTTTCTTGAAGTATGGCCTAAACCTTTTCATATAATGCAATGGACACATGGTCTCTCTTGCCTGGAATTAATTCTATTAATAATAACTATCTTTATGTTACACAATTTTTATAACGGAACAAAATACAAGAGGAATTATGGGGGTAAAACCAAAATATTGAAAAATCTTGAAGAATGTCATTGCTCAACTAAAGGTTTAAAAAACCCTTTTGATATAAAATTTCTCAATTTCTCTTTATCGTTATGGATGCAATTAAATGCGACAACGCTTTTTTGTTAGAGACTCAAATAAAGTACAGTACAAAATTTCAAATGATACTCATCAAAATTATGATCTTGGCGTATGTCTTAACTTGAATTTTGCCAAAATCGTCGAAAATGGTTAAAATTTGAAGGTACATATATAGTACCTCCAAAAAGTGGAGATATTCCGCCTAAAATCGATGTCAAATGTAGTCAGAACCATTAATTTTTTGTGGCGGAAATAAGATCAACCGCAATCATGAAGTAAAAACCGAAATATCGAAAAATGTCACTGGTGAATTGAATTGTACATAAAAACGAAATATCCGTCCTTTTTGGATCTTCCTCACAGATATATGAGATAGGTCTTGATTCTGTGGAAACTTGCAACTGGCCAAAATTAAAATCATCAAAAAATCGTTAAAATTTGAAAATGTATGAAATATTCTACGAACTAGTAACAGTTTTGATTTATTTCCGACAACAGCGTGTCTAAACTTATAGATCCATTGATAATTCTAATTACAAGATGGTCAGTTGAATTTTACCTGGATTTACAGAAGACCTTGCCTATTTATTGCACCTCAAATAACTCGACAGAGAAGGGGATTAAAGATGAAAAGACAATTTTTCATGGATCATAATAATAAGTCAGTGATAATAAGAATGTATTTTTCTGGATGTGTGCTTAGTTAGAGTTGTAAATACCTTAGGAAAATGATTTCACACGATTATGTTCAAATTAGTATTTACCGCCAGATAAATATTCCTTGGGGACAAAACTACTGTACTGTAAAGATGACGTCTCACAAAATTTAAAAGTATCCTACTTCTACAATTGGTGTATAAATGGCAAGAATTTTGAAATAGGGATCAGATAATCTAACAGATTTTATTGCAACCAAAACTCAAACTTGTATTTTCTCCAGGAAGGTGGATCCCAGGATCCCACCATATCTAATATGATTTCGGGTACAAAATTATTCCTATGAAGTCCTCAACAACCATGCTCGGTATCACCACCAATCACCCTCTCATGGGACGATCATGTGAGGTCTACTATTCCGTGGCAATAGCTACTTTATACCGCAGCAGCACCTCATGATATACAAATCAGATTCGACCTGTCCTGGAGTATTGTCCAGCTCCCCAACATATACGCTGAAGCTCTTGATTATATTCAGCAGAAAGCTATTCGTCTCGTTGGTAATGTCAGAGTTACGAATTTTAGAACATCGTAGGAAAGTGTGCGATCTCTCCCTTTACCATAGATATTTCCATGATCGGTGCTCATCGGACATCTCGTCTGTTATTCCACTACCAGCGATACCGAGTAGGCAAACTAGACGAGATCAGGCTGCTTACCACAGGTAGTATACTGACTTTGGGTTACTACTTCATTATTAGGATATTAGGCGAAATTATGGAACTGTTTGCCTCTCACCTCCCAACACTATAGAAAAATGTGTATCGATGATGAATGTATTGAAATCAACGGTATGATATTTCAATTATTTATGAAACTAATTAATCATTCACAGTCTCTATGATTCTACATGTTAGTAGAATCTAATTAAATCACCGATTTATATATTACAGTCGTTTATAAACACTATGACCTGAATTCTAGTAAGGTGATTTACTTCAGCCAAAAGCGAATTGTCATCAAAATTACATTCTTACTTTAGCTGGCTTTAACTGTTTAAAAAAGAAAGTAGCCATCATCAGAGTACTAAATTAGAAAACAAAATGTGTCAGTTTATATATGATTTAAAGTTAGTAATGAAAATAAGGGATTACCCGCACCTGGAGATAAATCATCAAATTGCTTTTTCGCTTAAACGTTTCCGTCCCTTCTAAATTACCTAGATATTTGTCAGTACTGTGTTTAAAAATGTTAAACTTTCTTGAGAAATAGCGTGACATGTATTTAAAATATGTTCTGCTATTACTGATTTTTCAATATTATTTTTCTTTATATAGGCATATGGTTTTTTATACCAAGTTTAGAATATTCCTTCTAATTTATCCTAAATATTAAGTTGACGATCAATTTCAATTCCAGAGTTGTCGAAGTTGGAAACATTATCAAAGGTTTTGCCTGGACGGTTTTTTAGTTTGTTCTTGCATCTATAAACGGGTTATTGCAAATTAAGAAAACAAATTATGGAATTTATTAATTATTGAAAGATGATAAGTGAAACTTTTAAATTTCATTGAATTATTTGAAAGTAATGGTTCTAATTTGAGTAGTTGATTGCGTTCCATTTTCCTTTTTTGGTTACAAATTAAGTTATTTATCAAAGATTTGTCGTAACCATTGCCCGTCGATATTTTCTTAAGTTTGTCAACTGCGTTGTTATAATATTTCTGGCTCAAAGGACGTTTAATTATCTATGAACAAGACTATTCACTGGAGCTATTTTATAATCAATTGGTGTACCTACCTGAAGAGTGTTTGTGAATAGTGAAACATAACATCAAATAAAATGAGAGTATCACCTGGTTAATGTTTGAGCTTGGAAAAACAATAATGTTCAGATATTCTATAAAACTCAGAATTACATTCGCTCATGAAATTACCAAACTCAGGTTCCAAGACATCAGTTCCTTGCAAAACACAATTTTATTTTATTTGTTATAGCAGAATTATTACAAGAGTTTTGGGTCAGACTGTATATATACGTGTCACCTACATTTGATTCAACAGTTTTTTATAAATATAAATCATACGATAATATTTCAGCGATTCTTACAATTGAGTATTTTGTAATCTAATTAGAAAAATCTGGCCTTGAGGAGGTCAGTAGCATGGTTGCATCAACGGTATGAACTAGTAACAATAAAAGCTGAATACCGACAGACACTTACGTAGATAATCTTTTCTATTAATGTTTTAATTAACAATATTTTCAATGAATGTAAATTGCGATTCACATTGGCACTTTAGTAAATATTAAAATCTTAACAACCAGACAATAATTAATTTGAGTATTATGTGTGATTTTAAACTAATATGTACCCATAGGATATTCTATTATTCATTCTGTGTGAAGAATGATATTCAAAATTTTTTACCTGGTTTTAAACTCATCAGATTACTTGAATAGGGAATAGGGGTATGTAGGTCAAACTGTCTCCTATCCAAACACATACGCGAGCATCTGCAAGGGGATAGTCGCGCATAGACCTAAGAAAGATGAGATAAAGTTAGAAGAAGAAAAACATATGCCTTCATATGAGAAACTCCAGATATTGTGATAATATTCCACCCTTGACACACTGGCGATTATGTTTTTTTGCTGAACGAACTGGAGCTAAGGAGGTTTACTTCTCTGCTCGTTAGTTAATGTCTCCCGAGGATCATTCTCTAAGTGGTGTAAGTAAAAGTTCAGTTTTAATGCCTTTTTCAATCATTGAGATCTTGGCGATAGAAGGTTTGTACTATTTTTGGGCATGACCCTGGTGGGACTCAACATAATTAGAATTAAGATAATAAAGATACTTGACCCAGTATGAATTATATATAAAAATTCTCGGGAAATGGGTCACATTAACACTGTTTTATATTTTCGTCTTTACGTACGTTTCGGTCCCACGGCCATCATCAGAAGACTTATTATGTCAAAAAGGGGGTTTTTAAAACTAATTATAGCACAAAGCACAATTTCAATCAAAAATGCCCACGTCGCCGAAACGAACAGAACCACAAATAATCGAAATTGTACCGTCAATATTTCAAGTATAAAATATAACAAGAATCCACTATTTCCTTAATACGGCCTTATAGTCCAGGCAATAAGCCGGGAAAAAGGCCATAATAAAAAAAATATTGTGAGCTAGAATTTCAATTTTTTTTGCATTTTGTTCCTAATATCTCATAGATCATTCATGACTATCAAGACCGCGGGTCTACCCCCCCCCCCCCCCCAAAACAGGGTTTCAACCCCTCAGAGGAGCATTCTTATGAAAACAATCCAAAATTAATGAATTAAGAGCCGAAAATGACCCCTAGTATGTTTTTTGGGTCTCTGATCACGATTCCGCAGTTAGTTAGTTTTCTCGGAAAGCTCCCTCCTGATGGGAAATTTGAAAAATTTATATATAATATATAATTTATAATTTTCTTGCAAAAATTTCCTCTAGTGAGTTTTTTGGGTCGCTGATCACGATTCCGCTGTTATCTTCCCCAAAAAACTTTCTCCAGACGGGAAATCCGGGAAATTTGAGATTTTCCTGAGACGTTTGTGAATAATAAAGTATAATTTTGTTGCAAAAATTACCTCTAGTAGGTTTTTTGAGTCGCTGATCACGATTCCGCTGTAATTTTTCTCAAGAAAGTCTCTCCAGATGGAAAATTCGGGAAATTTGAAATTTTGTTGGAAAAATGACCTCTAGTAGGTTTTTTGAGTCGCTGATCATGATTCCGCTGTTATTTTCCCCAAAAAACTCTCTCCAGATGGAAAATTCGGGAAATAATTTGAGATTTTCCTGAGACGGTTATGAATAATAAAGTATAATTTTGTTGCAAAAATTTCCCGAATTTTCTATCTGGAGAGAGTTTTTTTAGGAAAATTGACAGCGGAATCGTGATCAGCGACCCAAAAAACCTACTAGAGGTCATTTTTGCAACAAAATTATACTTTATCATTCATAACCGTCTCAGGAAAATCTCAAATTTCCCGAATTTTCCATCTGGAAAGAGTTTTTTAGGAAAAATAACAACGAAATCGTGATCAATGACCTTAAAAACCTACTAGAGGTAATTTTTGCAACAAAATTATACTTTATCATTCATAACCGTCTCAGGAAAATCTCAAATTTCCCAAATTTTCCATCTGGAGAGAGTTTTTCGGGAAAAATAACAGCGGAATCGTGATCACCGACCCAAAAAACCTACTAGAGGTCATTTTCGGCTTCTTAATTCATTAATTTTGGATTGTTTTTATAAGAATGCTCCTCTCGGGTTTGAAACCCTGTTTTGGGGGGGTAGAAAGGTCGACCCCCGTGGTCTTGATAGTCATGAATGATCTATGGGGTATTAGGAACAAAATGCAAAAAAAATTTTGAAATTCTAGCTTACCTACTATATTTTTTTTCCGGTTCGTTGCCTGGACTATTAATATGGAAGGAACAACCACCTATCCTAGAGTTTTGAAGGAATACGGAAAGTTAATGAAGATATTAGCAAGAGAGAAGAATCGGAGAATATTTCTGGTAAGATGTAGGAATCTGCAAGTATTTCCAAATTTCATTAAATCTAAATCAAAGGAGAATATGTTTAGCAAGGTGCAAAATAAGAAGGCGTACGCAAAATTATTAAATTCTCTACATAAAAATTGTTTAAATTTGTGCATTAAAGAAGCATGTGCAAATGTAGCAGAGGTTGAAAACAGAATCGAACGCGTTAAACAATCCTGTTATCTGAATTTTGATGCAACTTTAAGTTTTTCAAAATCAGCAAAGCCATTCAATCTAAAAAGATAAATAATTTAATGAAGTGCGTAACTTATGAAAAACAAATTATTAGTGAACAATGGTTGAAAAACCTAACTGACACAAAAATTCCGAAGGAGGTGCAGCACACGTTAAGCTTAGGTCCGAAATTTGCATTGCCTATCGAAAATATAATTGCCAATTTAGAATGCGGAATTAGGAATAAAAATTTAGAGGAAAAAAATTAAATTAGGAGCAAAATTTGTAACATCTTGACAAATAAAAAGAATAAACAGAAAGCAGAAATAGGCATAGCAAAAAATCGTTTTAATCATCATACAAAAATGACAAAACAGTTCTTAGATGCTTACCCTCAAATAGTAGTTTTGAACGCGGATAAATGTAATAAAACCGTCATAATCCATAGGAATGACTAAGAAAAGAAAATAGGAAACCTTTTAAATGATGAAAGAACTTACAAAAAAATAAAGTCTGACCCTACATTATCAGTACAAAATAACATGAATAAATTAATTAATAAGTGGTACAATAATAAGATAATCCCTATTGAATTGAAAAATAAATTAATTTGCCATAATGGGCAAGCACTTTATATCTACGGGCTGATATACCTTTAAGACCCATTGTTATTAATATTGGAGCGCCTACCTACAATTTATCAAAATTTTTATCAAAATCTATCAACAATATAATAGGACAAAATGAATTTTATGTGAAAGACTCATGGCATTTTAATGAATTTATAAAAAATCAATCCGTACCCGTAAACCATCAACTAATTTCCTTGGACGTTGTTTCTTTATTTACAAATATACCTGTTGTTTTGGCATTGACTAGCATCAAAAAACGTTGGGCAGAGATTAAAAACTACACACCTCTAGATCAATCTGAATTTATAAAGGCAGTACAGTTTTGTTTAGAATGCACTTATTTTCAATACGGTGAGCAATATTTTAGACAAATATTCGGCACAGCAATAGGATCTCCCATTTCAGCTACTATCGCATACCTTGTTATGGAATGCCTAGAGGAATCTGTTATTAATTCATTAGATTTTCAACCCGTATTCTTTAAACGATATGTAGATGATTGTCTTAGGTGTGTTCCCAACGATAAAATTCAGTACGTGATTAATAAATTGAACAATTTCCACTGTAAACTTCAATTTACTTGTGAAATAGAAGTGAACAAAACCATAAATTTCCTAGATATGAACATTAGGCATGATGCAGATGGAAAAATAAAAACTTCATGGTTTACTAAAGAAGTTTGGTCTCAACGTTATCTTCATTTCAATTCCGTTGCACCAACAGCTTATAAAAAAAGTGTGATAAACAGCCTTACAGATCGCGCGGTTAAATTGTCCCACCCAGAGGACCGTCCCAAAAATTTAAAAATTGTTCGTAATACATTGGAAATGAATGGCTACCCAAAAATTTTTTTCAAGCCCATCATTAAAGAAAGAATAAACAAAATCTATAATGGAACATCATATATAAGTAACATAAAAGGTAATACAGATAATTATATAACGTTACCTTACATTCCGGAGACCTCAGAGAAAATTAAAAAATGTTTAAAAAAGTATGATATAAATGTCACGCATAAACCTACTAATTGTGTTGGAAAATTTTTCTCAAATCTAAAACCTTTAATACCTAAAGATAAACAAACCCACACAGTACACAAATTAAATTGTTTAGATTGCGATGGGACTTATACTGGAATCTCTAAACAATATTTACAAAAAATAATGTATGGCCAAAAGTATAGCACAAGAAACAAATACTTAGAAAATTCCACCGCCATTGCTAAACACTGCTTTGATTATAACCATCAATTTGATTACAAAAATGTTAATATTTTAACTAAGGAAACCAATTATTATAAAAGATCAATTCTGGAGATGATTCACATAAAACGTGACTCCAAATCTGTAAATCATAGGACTGATATTCAGACATTAAGTCAGATTTATACTAACTTAATTAATTAAAACTCTTGAAAATTCCTACATGCGTCTTTATAATGTTAAAAGAATATTTTAGAAAGAATGCTCAAAAGTAATATTCCAATACAGGTCTGCAACCTTTTTCAAGTACGTCATAAATCGTTACATCTGCTTCGAGAGTAGATACTCAACATAATAGCTTTGATCTCCAGTCGTTAAACACTATACCAACATGCGCTTGTATATTATAAGAATATTCCTGAATAGTGGATTCTTGTTATATTTTATACTTGAAATATTGACGGTACAATTTCGATTATTTGTGGTTCTGTTAGTTTCGGCGACGTGGGCATTTTTGATTGAAATTGGTGCGACATGGACGCTTTGTGGTATAATTAGTTTTAAAAAAAACCTCTTTGACATAATAAGTCTTCTGATGATGGTCGTGAGACCGAAACATATGTAAAGACGAAAATATAAAACAAAGTGTTAATGTGACCTAGTTCCCGAGAATTTTTATATAGATATAATTAGAATTAAGAGACACTTTCAACCGCACTTGGTTTAATCTTCTAGAAATCTAGACAGTTTAGTTGGTATTAATGGACAAGTAGATCTTACAGTTTTCTTCTCTTTTGATATATGTGAGGTTCAAAAAAATTGCTTCGCCTTTTGCGGGGCATTTTAATTCATTCTCCAATGTTACCATAATCGCAAACCAGCTACCAAAAATGATCCTCCGTATTGACCAAAACAAATGGTCACAAATGATAGATGTAGCATTAAAATTTATGAATATGTGTGCTTCAGCTTCCAGTTCGAGATTTAATAAACAATTTGCAAGTAAAGTTTACTCTTCTGAACTCATATCCGGTTAACCAGTTTCCGTCTTTCTATCTCTCGTAATATCTAAATAATTAAACATTCAATACTTAGTTCCTTGAACTATCAACTGTTTTGTTAAGAGGTAGAAGTGAGTTAATCATTCACACGTTACTAAGCATGATATATTTCTTTTAATTAGTGAACTTCACAGCCAATTCGTTTGTAATTTCTGCTAAGTAAGCATAGTGGCTTCCATCTTGTTGTAATTAGCTACTTGAAAGTAGATTAATTGAAAAAGCTACGCTTCTAGCAACTAATCATCTAGCATTCACTATTTTTTATCGGTTATGGAAAATATACCAGGTATAAAATTAACATTTACAGGATGTCCCAGTTGTAATCTGCCAAACTTCACCAGTCGATAGACCCTTATCTTGCTTATTTTTGGAGATGGAAAAAAGTTTAAATTACCAAAGTTGCAGGATTTTTATGAATCGCCAGAATCTGTTATCAGAAGAAAAAAAAGCATCGCAGCATACGAATGTAGAGGTTAAGCAACCATAAAGAACAAGCTTATCCATTTGATGGCATCTACTGTTCGGCGAAATATGCTCACGAAAATTCGTCAAGCCACGTATTTCGGTCTCATGTTTGATTCGACTCCTGATCAAGCACACTGTGAGCAGCTTTCAGAAGTATGTAGTACGATATGTAAAAGTTGATTTTGAGAAGAAAATAGAACATGTTGCGGAATCCTTCCTTGAATTTATCCAGGTAATCATGAAAGATGCTGAGAGCTTAATTGGGACCATCTAAGACAGCTAGATAACCATAAAATGGACTTGCAGGATTGTCGAGCACAAACGTGGCGTTCAACAAATAATCCTTCCTTGGATTTATTCACGTAATATTAAAAGATGGTGAGAGCTTAATTGGGAGAATCCTAAGACAGCTAGATAACCCTTGAATGAACTTGCAGGATCGTCGGGCCCAAAAGTAGTGCTCAACAAAGAATCCTTCCTTGGATTTATCCAGGTAATCTTGAAAGATGCTGATAGCTTAATTGGGATCATCTTAAGCCAGTTAGAGAAGGAGGGGGGGGGTTATCGGAATGTCACGAAATTTGGACTGAAGGTTCCTCAAATACCAACAATAAAAGGGTTCTAATTTCAAACCGTAGCCGGAAGTCTAAGGGGTCCAAAAAAAAATAAAACTCCAAAACTGACCTAAAAAAAGCTCAAAAAAACAGTTTTTTGAAGGTTAGACATTGTTCCACCCAATGTTGGTAATAGAAATTTTATGATCTTACTATTTTTATCATAAGATACCATTTTTTCCAGGTCGCTAACCTTTATCAAATTTTTACAAAGCTCGTCTTATTTTTCCGTAGATTGACCACTAATAAGGGTGTGTATTTATCGTGTTATAGTTATTTTAGTTTATGAATTAGAACATGCAGGCCTACGTTTAATATGCAACTATACAGTACAAAAATAATAATTTAATGGATTATTATAAAACCTACTTTGCAAGTACAAATTCGATTCATTAGCTTTGCTATCTCGATAACTATAATAGATAGAGATTTGGTAAATAGTACAGTCGTCCTGCAATTGAGCTACACTTAAAATGATATTTTTTTCACATTTCTATTTTATGATTGATATTCATGTTTTTTGAGTCGCTGATCACGAATATGGGGGTTAAAAGATCGTAGACCCATGGCGTTTTGAGATATTGGCCATTTTTGACCCAAAAAAATTATAGCGCGGGTTAAAAAAAAAACCTGAGCAAACAAAATACAAACGCGCACGAAATCCGAGCGTCCGTAAGGTAGTTCTCAAAAAAAAATCAATGTATTTTATAGATAAAAAAATTAAATACTATCAATGTAGTAATGAATTTGAGATTTATTATTAATAATTTTCATAATAATTATAATAATAATATAATTTTTTTTACGATATTGGTTTTTTTTTATGGTACTATTTAATTGAAAAAATTAAATATAATCAATAAGCTAATAATACACATGAATTTTATTATTGACGAATTGAAAAATAATTATAATAATAATTTCTGTATTTTTTTTGGATAGGAAAATTTTGAAAAAAAAAAATTCATTTAATTATGAGTGACATTGTTATATATATTACATATTGCTTCTTTCTTATTTAAAAAAAAAGTTATCAATAATACATTTGCACATGGCAGATTTTATTATTTGAGATAAATAACAATTAATTCTTATCATTAATAAACTAACAACCTATAACATCATACTATATAATACTTATACTCTACGCTTTTTTGGCGCAATGCTTTCTTCATTATCAGTCGTAGTAGTCTGATGATGTCATATCCTCAGTTTCTTCATCACTTTCGTAGGACGTTGCTGATGTGATATGATCATTATTATTTTCAAAATCACTTTCAGGTTCTTGATCATCATCATTTCCTGGAATTACGTTACTGTTATCATTATCATTACGATCATCATCATCATCGACCTCGACATCGTCATTTATTGCAAATTCATTATCATCTAATAATGTGACTTCCGGTTCAGCGCTATTTGCACAGTCTTTACCCTCGCAGTGTTTACATAGGATTGTACATGGTATACCTACTTTCTCACAAGAACATTTGCCATTTTTAGCAAATATTTAGGTGCAGCTTCTTTATATGTTTGAATTGGCTCAAGACCATTTTCTGTATTTTCCAACCCCATTTGGTTGGGTCAATGGTATCATTGCCTATCCAAAGCTGCACCTGATGATAAACACGTAAACACGATAAATGTGTAATTTGGTTGCATCATCAGTTGGTGACAAGCATTCAAGTTCACATGCCGACTTTTGAACTCTATTAGTATAAGAAATAAAGCGTAAGTGGCCGAGGTTTTCAATATTTTTTTTTCGAAATTTAGGAGCATATATTTGATATAAAATACTTCTACCAGTTCTCAATAATTTCTCAACATCTGGCTCAGTTTTATAAAATTCATTTAAATCGTTTGGTGAAACATTGACATTGAGAAATTTTTTTTTACCATGCCTGTCAAAAGAGGATGTTGTGTCGCATCCACTAAAAGCATGGAAAAAACCAATGAAAGGTTTGATATGACTATAAATGAAGAAATTTTGATGATAATATTCCGCTGGTTTTGTTTTAGCTTCAACGGTTTTCTCTGGTTTTTGAAAATAAATGGGTATTGTTATATTTTTCAAATCTGTTAATTGAGTTAATAAAACTAGAACATCAGTATCCTCGGCAACTATAAGAATATTTTTGTTTGGATTTTTTTCACTTAAATCTATAGCCGTGTTTACAATTAATGCACACAAAGCTCTAAAAATCTGATTGCCATTTTCTGTTAAAGAAGTTACCAGTAAATCTATGAATTGCTTATTATTATTTACATTTGATAAAAATGTATCCTAAAATTCAAAAATTTGAATTTTTTTTATAAATCTACCTTACGCGTTTGTATTTTTTTGCTGCGGTTTTTTTTTAAACTCGCGCTATAATTTCTTGAAAGATATGTGGGAGGTCGACGATTTGGAGTTAGATAGCCAGAAGCCTCTTGTGTGAGAATTTTTTTGATTTTTTTGATTAGGGTCAAAATTGGGCTCACTGTGAACCCAAACCTACATCAAAAGATATCTCAAGTTCTACTTCTCCAAGACCTACATACACATAGGCTTGAAATACTTGTGGAAAGGTCCTCTATTTGCATGTAAAATTTAAATTTCATACGAGTATTCTGACCTAAAAATTATTCATTTTTTCTGGGACCTTGATTTTTTAAAACGGTCCCATTTCTCCATTTTTCATTCAAAGTGCTTGGATTCTGGATATGTTATAGAAGACATCAAATTCTTCAATTCGCATTTTGGTTTGGGTCAAAAGATACATTTTTGACGGAGTTATAATGAAAAAACCATTTTATCAAAGATCAAAGAAGGAAATTTGTATTACGAAATTCAATTTTTATGTTACCGAAAGAAAAACACAAAATGGGCCTTATATCAGGCCTCAAATAACATAGAGTCTTCTACTTATCTCTATTCGACGCATTTTTCATTTCTCTACAGCTTTGCTCACCACTGTTTAGTCGATAAAATGTGTTGTTTTCCTTTAAAACGACAAAAACGACGAAAACTCGGAAAAACGGCAATTTTTGAGTAAAAAATGGCCTATATCTCGGAACGCCATGGATCTACGATTTTTTAACCTCCATATTCGTGATTAGCGAGCCAAAAAACATGAATATCAATTATAAAATAGAGATGTGGAGAAATTTCCAATCCAAATTGCAGGACGACTGGACAAAAAGTTGTGTATTTTAATGCTGATGATTTGTTGAAAAGAAATCAAAATATGCCGATTACTTCCGGAGATATCCGAGAAAAATTGAAAAAAATTAGTTTTTATTTTTTTACGGCTTCGTTTTTCATGTACGACTATTGAATTATTCAGTGAAATATATAACAAAAACGGATTGGAATGAATATGAACTTCCCATATTTCTTGAATCAATTCGCGGTTATTTTCTACCGTGGCAGAATACATGACGAAAATTATTCCAAGAAAATAAATCCCAAACACATTAAAATGATATAAATATGTATATTATGTTAACAGTTAGATACTGGCTACATTCAACTTAATTGCTCTGCTATATGCTTCACCTGTCAACTTAATCAAAACAAGACATTGCATTATGTATTACATTTAACAACAATATCCAGTGGCGTAAATAACACAACCACAGTGCTGGGGTTTCTGAAAGGTGAGAGAAGTTCGGCAGGTCTCGAGCCTGGTAGTGAAGGGTGGCGGGCCTATAGTGAGAGTATTGCCTGAGCTAGCCTAGTCTGCCTACAGGTTTCCATAGAACACCGACCATGTTTTGCATATTTTAGAGAGGTCAATGAATTCGCAACTGTGACATCACCAATTAGACGAATAGCTCTCTTCAGAGTATGTTTTGGATCTGAACTCCAACAGTGTGAACAGTATTCCAGGAGGAAAGGCGAATCAGTGCTTTGTAGATCGTGAGGAGCTGAAGTAGCTCTTGGCACGGAGTAGAAAACCAAGTTTCGGTTACATGGTCATTCCATGAGAGGATGTTGTTGGTGGTGATACCGAGCATGGATATTGAGGACATAGGAATAGTTGTACCTGACATCATATAACGGATTGTGGGATACCCCTTCCTGAAGAAAATACAAGCTTGAGTTTCGGTTGCATTGAACTCTACTAGGTTAGCAGATCCTCATTTCAACATTCTTATCAGATCTTCAGCTATTGCATCGACCTGTCTCCGTCTTGCACCTCTGGTTTCAATGGATTATAAGAGGATCTAGAAGATAAAGCGGTATGGAGTGCACCTGCAAAGCTATAGACTGGACAGGAGGTCACTTCCATGGGATAGTTGATAACGAACAAAAACGAAGTTGGCGTCAAAATAGATTCTTTGGGACACCAGCGTTGAGCCATTGTATGGGAAAAGACTCCGTCACACCATATAAAAGAAGTTTCCCAAAAAGGCCTTGGTAACAGACTCAAATGCTGTGGAGATATCTAATGCTACAGCTAGATATTCTCCATGTTTTTCACTGTATGTCTGTCGTATACGCGTTACATAGACAAGCAGGTCATAATGTCGCTCGTTCACGATTTTGGATCTGTCTAGATATTGAATGTTGATTGCTTTCTTCATCACTTTAGAGATCATCAGATCTTTGACGGATATTACATTACAAACGTTTGTCAAGTAAACCACAAAACATGTAAACAAAGTTTGCCAAGAGTTGACAACTACTCTTTTGTTTGCATTTTATTTCATCCGACTATCTTATAGGAAATACATGCATCCCTGGCTGGGACTAGTCAGAATGATCAAAACTCCTTTATTTTCTTACGGAAGTTGAAAATAAATTTGATTTACGAAATAGATGAGATAATGCTGCAATTTGATCTATACTGGAGTATGACTGATGCGAAGTTAACACCTAAAACTAACTAAAGTTATATGAGAGGTTTCTTTACTTTTGAATTAAAATTACCCAGCAAAAAAGATACACAATCATGTTATTCGAGACGAAATTTGTAACACTTAATTAATAAAATACATTTATATATAGCTTGCACTTTGATTTCGATATTTCACTGATTACTGATTATAATTATTGTGAGTCAAGCAAAACTGTGGAGTTTTATGTAATAGATACATCCAATTTATTCCTATAATTGATTCTAAGTAACCTCCAACTGTTTTATAGGTCAGACAATACATTTTTCCTATCCTTCTTGTGCTTAAGTTTTATATGACAAACAGCATGATATTCAAGTTAAATTGAGTTGAAATATAGGATAGATTATGTTATTTCATGAATATGGTCTTGGGTAAGCCCAACACAAACACGAGAACAAGGAAGAGAGGGGATGAATGTTTCACGTACTTACTAGAAATTATTACATTTTGCTCACGGTCCTCATCATTGCGGACCTATTAATTAAGTGCCTTGTATCTTTATTATTTCCCTAACTATACGTAATTTATAGTTTAAGGGCAGTAATCGGACCAAAAAAATTTGTTGACGACTTTCATATTGTTTTCGTTAGGTTTAATCTAGAGGACCTTGTGAATTTGCTAGCTCTTGTAGGACTTATCCTACAAGAGCTAGCAAATTTAGTAGGTCTTCTTTGGAATTCTTAATTCTCAAATGGAAATCAGATTTGACCTTATAGTTTTGCAAATTACCATGAACTTCAATCGTAGGGTTTAAACTGTAAAGAAACGGATGGTATACAACTTTTAGAACCTGATAACTTCGGAAATCTAATATATGATAACAAATTGCATTCCCTCTCCTTAAGTCCTATGGGTTCCTTTCTTAAGTTACGTAATTTAACATACATTTTCCAACAAGCATCTAGTTGCGTTCCTTTATTCGAAACCCGGATAGTAATGAAGTAGGCGGTGTTCAACTATTCAGTGGTTTGTCTTTGGAATGTGTCAGTATGTGTATGTTGTCAGAAATTATTTTAGAATAATATCTCCTGTATTAAAACCCATATCCTTGAATCTTGAATAAAAGTATATAACCACTTCACGTAATGAAATAAAATACTAAGCCATGTTCAATTTAATCGTTGTTTGATGGAAGCAGGCAACTATTATACAATCTTGGGAATTTTTGGTAGTATGTATTCTAAAACGCCTCTTTCAAAAACATGTTTTATTACTGAATTCACTGATGAAATACATATTTCATTATTTGTATCATTCCCATTATTGGTTTTTCACTCATTTTGAAGGCAAATAGAAGCGCACTTATAACTAGTGATGTTCATAATCGTATTTCAATAAAAGGTACTTGTTAAGAGTGATTATAATAGCTGCACAATGTACCTGTTAAGGTTTAAGTCCAATATCCTTTGGGCCCATAAGAAAGTTTGTTTTATGCTTTTCACACCTTGTGACATTGTCTTATCGCGACTCGTCAATTAAGATAACTGTCGTCATTTTATTTTTTTAACATGTGTGGTTAAAAAAACGTTATTGGTTATTGTTTGGTAGGTATGAGTAGAATATTGTTTGGAGAATAAAAAAGTGGGTCAACAGATAGATAGATAGGTAGTTTTATTCAAAGAATTGTACTTATACATCATACAATACACACATACAATTAGGTGAACCGGCGTCAGATAGTGATGTTTAGTTATTAATAAAACGAACATCTGAGAATGATAAAAGTGCTAAGAAAATACACAATAAGTATTTGACAAGAAAACAAAAACAAACGAAAAACAGGCATGCTGACATTGTAGAGTAAAATAGTCAATATGTAAAAAAAAACAGTTGACGCTGAATCAGAATCTAGAAATTCATTAACACTGTATGGTTCAACCTTAATTAATAACTCCTGTACCAACTGTTTTTTTAAGCAGGGTTCGATTTTCACCTTCGTTGGAAGCCTATTAAAAAATTTAATACACGAATACATAGGGGTTTTTTCTGTTTGAGTTAATCATCTGTGGGCTGGAGTATTTAAATCCACAGTTCTAGTACCATAACTATGCTGTGATTTATGTATATTGAATTTTTCCCTATTTTTAATTAGAAATACCAAACACTCACATATATAGATACTTGGCACAGTCAAAATATTCATTTCACTAAATTTTCCTCTGCACGATTGCCTATAATCGTTTCCCAACAAAATTCGTAGAGCTCTCTTCTGCACTCTAAAAACACGTTGCGCTTCTCCGCATTCTCCCCAGAAAACGACACCAAAGCGCAATAGAGAATAAAAGTTCGAAAAATACACAGTCCTTAAAGAATTTGTGTCTAAATATTTAACTGCGATTCTGAAAGACTAACACACCGAGTTTAATTTATTGCAGAGTTCATTTATATGAATCTCCCAATCTAGATTTTGGTCTATATGAATCCCTAAGAACTTTGTGTCATTATCTAGGGTCACATTTTGTGTCTGAAGCTGTATGTCCTGCGGTATTTTGTTCCTTGCGTTTTTGGTTGTGAAACAGATATAAGTTGTCTTTTCTTTGTTTAGAATCAATTGATTTTTCGTGAGCCAGTCTTGAGCTTTTGTTAGGCTGTTGTTAGCTATACCTAACATTTCTTGGAATGAAGATCTTGCCGCTAGTAGGTTGATGTCATCGGCATAATTCACGAGATGTGTTTTTCGTTTACAATATCAGATACTAAGTCATTGATATAGAATACGAATAATAGAGGACTCATTACCCTCCCTGGGGTACTCCAACCGACAGATGACCCTTGTCAGAAAAGTACGTCTTTTCATTTCTACCTACTAATACTTTTTGAGAGCGTTCTGTCAGGTATGATCTTATCCAGCTAAGTGCTGGGCCTCTAATACCATAACGCTCCAATTTTTCCAATTAAATAACATGGTTAATGCTATCAAATGCTTTTGACAAGTCCAAAAATATACCCATTGACAGATATTTGTTTTCATATCCCAAAACAATTTTTTCTATGAAGTCATAAACAGCGGTGTCTATTGACTTGCCCTTTAGATATCCATGCTGACTTAGCAATTTTTCAGCATAAAAAAAGCTCAGGAGTACACATAGATATTTCAAATATTTTTGAGAAGGATGGTATTAAACTTATAGGACGATGGTTTTCTAATAGTGTGGCATCACCTTTTTTATATAATGGTTTGACAATAGCAAGTTTCAAACTATCTGGAAAAAGTCCATATTGAAAAGAATTATTTATTATGTGGCACAAAGGGATTGCTAGTTCATTTTCACAACTTTTTACGATACTGCTCGGTATTTCATCGTATCCTGAACTCATGATATTTTTCAACTTTTTGATTATCTTAATAGTTTCATCAATAGTCATGGGTGCAAGAAACATTGCATTTTTTGAAAGAGGTATGTTATAAATCATATTTACTTCTGCATTATCCCGAAAGTTAGGTACATTATTCAGTATCAAATTATTAAAATTGTTACTTATCAATAGGAACAGGTGTTGCAGAATGTTTGGAATCGATTACTGAAGAGATCTTATTCTAGACGTTAAATAATATTTAAACTAATAGAAAAAACTGACAGACAGATGAAATTAATAGCACTTCAATTCTTTCAATTGAAAATTTTTCAAATACTATTCAGCATCAGAAAAATGACATATATAATGAATTCTGCTTTTTTAAAAGGGCTACAAATATCACAAAATTAGGGGTTTTTCTAGATGTGACAAAGTTCCCAGAGTTCAGTCTGTATTTTGACACTCCAACTACAAAAGGTTCGACATCGCTGTAATAGATAGATTCAAGTTAATTAGATTTTGAAAGCTCATGATGTTACTATAGATAAAAATAAAAAACGTACTTTCTTTGTTACATTTTATTCACTATAGTATCTTGAAGAATAAAATAGTTTGTGGTTTTCGATTTATATGAGACCACAGTCAATATATCAATAAAAATTTTACTCTATATATAACACAAATTCTAAACAAGCAGTTCCATTTAATGTACAATCACAGACAAAAATATAAATGCTTAGTACAATCTTCTGTTACAAAGCTGTGCATTGTAGCTTCAATAATAAGTTTCACATATTATATCATTGCAGATGGAAGTTAAAATTTCTATTAAGTGAATGAGTATTGAAATAGCATAGCTTCAACCTTTTGACTTTTAAGAACTTTTATTACTACACTAATGTGGGTGTTTTTAATTTACTTTATTTTATATTCATGTAAATTGAATTTGATAAACTAAATATCTTCATAAAGTTTCCATCAACGAAGCATATACTTTCATTCATGTAATAACATAATTATTTCATCTATATCTAAGATGTCGATAACATGGTACCGTCTCAGATTCCATTTACTTATTCAAAACTAAAGTTTCTTAATCTCACGAAAGTAAAAACTGACTGTGCAAGTGAATGGCAGTGGTCAGAAATTGTTTTTATATGAATACTTTCAATCAATTCATGGAAAACCGTATAACTTATTAAAAATTTGACAATCCATCTGTAATAAAGTGTACAATTATTGTTACTGGTAATTAGACTTATTACATTTATATGAAATGCTTATTCACTTCTTTTTGATTTTTGGAGATGTGGATTGAAACACACTTGATGCAGACATCAAATTTTCAATGTACTGACCTAATACCTGATTTTCAGATCGTAACTTCAAATTTTCTTCTTTGACACTATCTACTCTTTGAGACAAATCATCCAAAGTGTTTTGTAATTCCAGTACTTGGGATATTAACCTTGCTTTCTCTTCTTGCTCATCAGGGCTTGTATCAGGTTCTAGACTAATAGGCTGAGGACTGGAACTTCCGTTTGTAAATGTTGACTGAATCGAATCCATACTTCTTCCATGTATCATACTAGACGAATTTCCCTCTGATATTGAATTAGGCTCAGGATCGTCATTGATTATTACTGAAAATGTTTAAGTCAGGAGATAATAGTTTTCACAAATCACTAACCTTGAGGGTCGTCGTCGGCCAGAGGTATATCATCTTGCACCCTAACCCCTGCCATCACCCCAAACCGAATAATTTCAGGTGACAAATCTGAATTTCCTATTGCTGCAAGTAATAAGGTAATCAATAAATAATTGTAGAATGAAATAATAAGTCATACAACTCTGAAATAAAACAGTTCCTCAGTGTCTCACCTAATAGTAATAAGTAATAACAATTCGGGGATCAGGTTGTCTATGGAACCACAGAACAAATATATACTTGACAAAT
Source organism: Endomychus coccineus (assembly GCA_958510875.1). NCBI lineage: Eukaryota > Metazoa > Arthropoda > Insecta > Coleoptera > Endomychidae > Endomychus > Endomychus coccineus. Next base: position 36,289,491 of record OY294071.1, on the reverse strand, counting down.
GCAGGTGCAGGGAAAATAAGGTATTATCTATGGGGCTGGCTGGGCAAGGAGCAACCGACGCACTCCCAGTACAATCTATGTATGTTTCAACATTTTTGGAATAGATATTTTAGTAGATTATATTGTGAGATTCTTTTCTATGCAGTTTAGTGCTCCTGCAAATTACGAAATTTAAACGCGCAAAGGCGCGAAATTTAAAATGCGTTTTCCTAATGAAATTTTTTTTTTCTATTTTTCAATTTAATTGGGAATTTTTCATTATTCTTATATCGTTGAACTCTGCTATTCTCCGGCAAACGATTTAAATAGGTTTTTTCTATAATAATAACGTTTTATACCACATTTCCCTACTTTGGGGTGATTTGGACACACGAATTGGAAAATTTGAGTTTTCTCCTCGACAAACGAAAAAAATGCACGGCAATACTCGGCTAACGTTCGGCAAACGACCTGGTTGAAAAAAAATGTCATTTTCCAACCTACCATTGCTGGGAGTGCGTCGGTCAAGGAGCAGTTAATATGAAAATCATAGATAACTCTACTACTTAGTAGAGTTATCTATGATGAAAAGTAAAAAGTCGTTTGACCTTAGTTATTAATTACATCGAGTTTGATGCGCGCGTCGCATGAGCAAGGTTGTAACTATAGAGATTTATATAGATATATAAATATAGTAAGCGTCTCGTGAGGGTATTTCTCTGGGCAGAAGAAAACAACTCTCCAGTCCTCTCTGTCACTCTTCTCACGAATGGAGGTCATGAAAGGCCTGACTGCGCGCGCGTTTGCCAAGCTATTGTATACATCAGATAATTGGCACAAGCAACTACCCCTCTCGATCTTATGGTCCCATTCATAGATAACTCTACCACCTTAGAGTTATCTATGGTCCCATTCATTAGAAGAGCGATAGAGAGGACGGGAGAACTTTTAGCTTCTGTCCAGAGAACATTCAAATCCGCTCACGGAACGGTTACTCTATGTAAATAGTGATATATATCTATGGTTGTAACAGGAACAACTTTTTAGTTGTTCCGTGAGTGCGGGAGACTAATAGTTACTTATATATTCTATGGAGACCAAAGGCCAGTGAACAACGATTGTAGAGAATGGCCAGTTCCCCATACTGCAATAAGATTCTAACAACTGACGTTAGTGCGATACCTTCCATGTTCATATTGACCCATATCGAATTCGTAGCGAGCGGTGCTTTGATTATTTAAGAGCACGGTCGTACATACAGGTCTGGGAACTCGTATGTTTGACATGAGTCTCTTACGCGTCGCCAAACTCGTAGTCCCTCGCTCAGCCACTAGCTAGCCCTTGGATCGAAGTTTGATGTCAGGATTAGGCGTCATATCGTTCAAATGTCAAGCCCCACAATACAAAGATTCATAGATAATAACCGCACATTTTAAGTAAAATAATTTTTCTCGTAACGCAATATTTACTATTCTGATTTGAGAGAGGAATAGAACTGTTACTCTTGTGAAAATGTATTACTCACCAAAATAACTTCTTAAAAGACCTCGTTAAAACGATTTTTTTCCGGAATCGCAAGCATCCACTTTTTTCGCATTTCCGCATCTTTCGGCACTTCAAAAACAGAAGTTTTTTGCTTTACACAAATTACCCACTGTGCGCCGTATAGCTCCTCTTACATCCGACGGTAGTGACCCTGCGGCAAGAGTTGTAAGTTCAGGGACTTGGGCTACGCTTTTAATATAACAGACGCATCACCATTATACTATATCGTGACCTAGACCTACACTCATAGATAGTTATCTATGCCTACACTTCTTGACGCTATGCCTCGGACTGATGTTATTGTAATGATGCAGCGTTTCTAATTTTCGCGTCGTGTCACCATAGAGATGAAGATATAGAGTTCATGAGTTCCATAAGCGCAATGCTTTACAAAAAGACCCTCTCTAAGAAATTTGAAGGCAGCCTTTCTTTTTCTAATTTTCGCATCGCTATGTGTTCACGGAACGTAAGTGGGCAGGGAATATCGGGACCGAGTAGAAAGCCTGCCATCAAATTTCTTGCACGGAGTCAAAAATATAGCACCTTCAAGAACTCTATTCTTCATCTCTATGCGTGTCACTCACACTGATTAGTGATGCTGAATTTGAACAACTGACGACCACAATAAACCAATGTGTAGTAAGTTGTAACGTGAATAATAGTTGTGATGAGAATGATGATTAGAATTGAATACGTTTAGCTTAGATGAACAATACAAAAATACAACAATTTAGCAACTTTATAAAGCTACTGACGATCACAAATTGAAGGAAGAACATTTTGCCTACATATATTTCCATATGTTTCAGACAAGTGCATTTCGTTTCCACTGTAACAGTGTAACTATCGAAATAACTATACTATACCGCCGGGGATGCCGTTTCATTACAGGATATTCAATTAATATAACAGAAGAAAACCCACAATGATGTATTAACGTATAAATATATTCCATAGTGTATCAATTACACAAGTCATCTCTAATTATCGCTCAGTTGCTGAGGGCATGCTAGGCAAACTACGTTAAAAAGCAAAACGAAAACGGACATTTTGCAATTGCGTACGACCAGCTACAACTCGGAGACAACAAATCTTGTATTCTGTGTTATTTGTATAAGTCACAGCCATTGTGACCTCAGACCACGGTCGTACATACAGGTCTGGGAACTCGTATGTTTGACATGAGTCTCTTAAGCGTCGCCAAACTCGTAGTCCCTCGCTCAGCCACTAGCTAGCTTGGATCGAAGTGGTAAAACGATTTCTTTCCGGAATCGCAAGCAGTGTTACTAAGTATTCTGATTTGAGAGAGGAATAGAACTGTTACTCTTGTCAAAATGTATTACTCACCTTAAAAATAACTTCCCCTTTTTCGCACACATATAAGACCTCGTTATAACGATTTCTATCCGGAATCGCAAGCATCCAATTTTAACGCATTTCCGCATCTTTCGGCACTTTAAAAACCGAAGTTTCTTGCTTTACACTTTTGTACCCCGTTTTGCATTTCGGCACAATGCCCGGTTTCGTAATTTGTTTCTAAAAACGCAGGTATTCCTTGTGTTTACAAGTCAAGAATGACAGTTGTCAGAGAACACTCTTCGACTACTGCGCCACCCTTTTTGGTACTACGCGACAGTTGACGCTTAGCGGAGTCACTTCTCAAATAGGAAACCGCCTCGAGTTCCCAGACCTGTATGTACGACCGTGCCTCAGACTATTTTATATAGTAGTCTGACATATACATAAAATAACATGCTCGATGGTTTGTATGTTATGTTATAGCGCATGTGCTATGTTATTTATGTCTAGCTTAGAGATCCTGTGCTTTTCCAAGATAAAGGAAAGAAAGATGAATAAAAATACGAAGTCATTAAAGAATGATTGAAAAACTAAATCAGATTGAAACATATCAACAAATTGCAGATAAGTCACTATCGGAGATATTTTTATAAGTTTTATATACAAGGCAAGAATTATTACTAGTAAATTTACTTGCCAGTAGTTTATAATCCCTTTATTTTTTATAGCCCCATGGAGGGTTTTGATGCTATTTATTATGAAGAAGAGGAAGAAACTGTGGAAGAAACGGAGCCTGCTGACGTTTCTCTAGTACCTGATCCTGTTATTATCAGGGGAGCTGGTAATATGACTGTGTAAGTAGCTGCTTTGTTTAATGAAATCGATTCTAATTTCAATTTTTCATTCTGAAAAATGGTACTTCAATAATATAATGAATATGTTTTTGATACCCATATGAATTTAGATTTGTATAATAAGTTTTTAAATGGTTTTTCTTGAAGCTTTGGATTGAGCAACCGGTTTAATTCCGAGTTCCCTGCTGGATTAGTGTCTAGAGTCGCACCTGAAGAATTTAAAGAAACTGTGATGCGAATAAATGCAATTTTAAAAAAGACGTTACCTGTAAATGTTAAGTGGCTTTTTTGTGGATGCTTATGCTGCTGTTGCACACTTGGCTGTTCGTTATGGCCTGTTATTTGCCTTAGTAAACGGGTGAGTTTTCTTACAGCCAACTGAAGGCTATTAACTCAATAAGGAAATAAGATGATCAAATCAAATATGCACTAAATTCTACAATATTTAGTATAATAACTATTTAATCTCTGGTGTTGGGTAGATTTGATTTTATACTTTTTGTAGTAATTTAATATATTTCTATGTGTGAAAAGTCTCAACTGATTGAGATGCTTAATTATATATTGATTTAGATGAAAAAATGATTCCCTCATGTAATGAAAACTTGTTTCAGACACAACATTCGTTGAATAAACTATTAGAATGGGAAAACAGTTACTTATATAATAAATTAGGATTACATTGGCGTTTATCAAAACAACAATGTGACTCTTCGTCTATGATGGAATATGTAATTCTTGTTGAATTTTTACCAAAAATTCCCATCTACAGACCTGACTAGCAAGAGTTGCTGAAGATATTAGTTGTACATATTTGGACTCGGTTACTAAGTATTTACTTCCCATTAAATCTCTTAATTGCAATTTTATTTTCTAAATATGCAATATATGTGATAGTAGAACATGTTAACTATAATTATTAGGTTATCATATTTTTTAAAGACATTAATACTGTAATGTTCATAAGTAAATTATAAAATTTTGGAATAATTATCTTATTACTGAACCTTTCATCCCATCACTGGAACAGATTGTATAAGACCTAGGGTCAGTAGACTTGTCCTACTTGACTTTCCAAAATATCTACAATGATTTTCTTCAAGGGCAATTCAAATTTCTGTTTGGAACTTATTTGAGTGGCTAATTTTGAATAGAACAGCAATATTCAGCTTTGGTATTTCAGTTTGTATAAAACAATTTTTGAAAAAATATTGCTTCCTTTGTAAAAAAAACCATACAATTAGTAAAGTTTTCAAATTGTAACTCTTCAAAACTGATTTAAGAAACAATCTGTATATTGGTTTCAAGTTTGTGCTATATTACTTACCAGTCCACATTTGAAAATCTCGCCTATAATATAAAAGGATAGGAAAAGAAACAATTGGAATATTGGAATTGTTTATTATTTTTGTAAAGTATTATAGGCACAAAATATCCAGTACAAAAATACCATTTGTTACAGCCATAAGCTACTTCAATTATTATCACAAACTAACATAAAATTGTTTTTTCTGACATCACATATTTCATACCAATTTATTAAAATAGTTACACATTTGCCAAACAAAAAAAATTAGGTTTTATAGAAATTGTTTGTTTTTTCTTTGAAAATTATGTTTAGCTTTAATCTTACAGCAGCCTCACCTTAAGAGGTTGTTGTTATTAACATAGAAACAAATAAGTGCTGAAAAACAAATAACCAAAACAGTAAATACTTGCCATAACTGAATATTCCTTTAGAATAATATTCTCTATGAAAATAGTTACTTTAAAATTAAAAAATGTTTTTCAAGTCTAAATACAATACTTGTTTCATTTCTCATACAATTATTTTTTGTATTTTGTCCCAATGGAACTTAAGGAAAGGTTTTCTCATTCAAAGTAAGACCATTCAATATTTCATTCTGCAATTTCAGTTCCTTGTGATTAAACGAGTAAAACTTCACTATTCTAACATAGCACTTGTAGCTACAATAGTTGAAAGTACTAAACATTATTTCAAAAAAACTTATTCCAATTAACAGAAGATGCAAAAAATTACCAAGACTACAAAGTTTAATCTTTGTGGTAGAAAATTTTGTAATTTGTTTATAAAGTGCACATGTTACTATGGGATGTCAGATGTAACTATTGTTTCTTAATGTACATAAGAAAATCATCAATTGATTTTTCCTACAATTAATAGCTTGCAATTTGTTATTTTTTGCTATTGATCAAAAAAGGCATCTTTGGCTTATAAAACTCCTTGAATATTTAGATCCATTACCACATCAATATATATTCTAGTTCTATTAAATGTTTAAATTTTGGAGCACGTTAGATTTTTAGATATGTTCCTTTTGGTTTTAATACATATTACGATTATATTAAATATATCACCACATTGATATGAAAATCTATCGTATCAAACTGATCAAACAGCATTATAACAGTTAAAAATACATCATATGAGCTAAATATGTACAGTTATAAAAAGGCCCTTTCAATAAATTCTTATCGATTTTGGCTTGTATAGATAAATAAATTTCTATATAAATAATATATCACATGATATAATGTGAAGATATTTACTTGAATTCTCTCACATACTATCATGTCGTTGATTACATTGGACAGGTTGTTTAGGTACTACAATTTCGATCTGCACATTTACCTAGCATCTTCAGGCAATGGTACAATCACATTTATAAAATTTTCAGGAAACATCCCTTCCCTGTCAACCACTTGTCCATAAAGCCATTCCTGATTTATTCTTCTCATAAGTATGACGACATCATCAACCTTGAAACAAGAGTTACCAAATATGTAATTAATGATATTTTTTGGATTTTATGGCTCAACACAAGCAATGAATATTTCAATTTTACTAGGTAGAATCTACATCTATATAATATATAATTATAGATTCTACCTAATAAAATTGATAATGTTATGTTGGTTGCATACATAAGCCAAATAGGAGTTGGCTTTTGTCAGAAAATTTGATAAGGTCTCTCTAGTCTAGATTGATCAGTATTACAAATTAATAGTTCTGAACAGTGTCGTCCTGTAACTTTTGTAAAGTTTCAGAAATCCATCAGTTAATGTTTGGATTTCTTAGTGGGACATCTAATGTAATGTTACTGTTCTATCTAGACTACAGAGACCCTATCGAAATTAATATTCAAAGTTACAACAAAAACGTATTTCATATTTCTGGCATAGTTTGAAATGGTTTCAGGCATGCCATTCTCAAAGAATAGAAAGCGTTGGGTCATTGATAAACAAAGGTAGCTTAGACAAAAACAATTGGTTGTAAAACAAGCACAAATGGCTACAGTGGGAAATAGCCACAAGTCTGCTAAAGCCCTATTTGGAATAATTACTGTTAGATATTATGGTTTCACATCTCTATAATAGCGATACACTATAAATTTACATTAGGTAACTATTCTACATTTAAATATTCATTATTCAAATCGGATTTCAGATATACTCTCATCTATTTCATTTTAATTATAAGATTGAAATAATCTTTACTTGTTGGACATCCATTATACTACAAATGAACACTACACTGTAGAGTTCGTTTGTAATATTTCATTTCACTTACACATGTTAAAAAAAAAACAAAGGTAGAAAAAAAAATGTATGTTGATTGAATGACCTACTGATTCAAACGATAAATGTCCATGTCTGTCAGTTATAAATTTCATATTTTGTCTATATCCAGAGAAGAAGATTCTCATCAGATACTTACTCTCTATTTGGCCTCTTGAAATTTCAAATAATTAATAACTCCATAACAAACATAAAATAGAAGATGTTCTAATAATACTAGATAAACAATTAGATAATTTCATTTATCTGTGTATGGTTACTTATGTAATTCTGTCTGGATAAATAAATACTAAATACTAAACTATCCAGAAAAACCTCAAAAGGCAAAGTCTTTTATAAATTAAGTTCGAATTAATAACAATAATAGTAATAATAAGTTTATTCATGAGTAGAGTTACAACACAAGACAATTACATGTACATGTTTCCTGCATCTTGTGCAGTCGTGATATTATAAGGCAATAGTTTAAATTATAAATTCATTACATTTAGATTGAAAAACTTCATAATGATTATAGTAAGTAGGTATGTATTTAATGAACTGACAATTAATGATTATCATTATATGAATCAAGATGCCAAATTTAGATACAGTATTTAGGTTAAGGAATAGAGATCATAATAGTATTGAACTAAAAAGTGAATGTAATAACGACTAGAGCTTTGATATTAACTATCAGGTGAAATTAATACTGTTATTATTTATCAATTCGAACCCAGCCCTAGTTTTGACCGAAACACAATTTATTACAAAGAACATAAATGTTATCATTTACCTCTAAGTGTAAATCACCAGCTTGTGATGCAGGGAATTCAAATTGTGCAATTCCATAGGGAGTAATAACATCTCCAACGTCTTTCGGTGGACTCGGTGGTGGCACAGTAGGCATTGGTAAAGAAACACCCGATGTTGAGTTATCCTGGTGATCAACTCGGTATCTAGGCACCTTCTTTTGTTGTGGGCGGATTATTGTTGGTCCAAACAATGATGGTACTGTATTTTGACTAGTATTGACTTGTGAACTCAAGGATGAGGCTCCATTAATTCCAAAATTTCCATTCCAAAAAATATTTGAAAATGTGGGAGTTCCATCATAATCTGTACTTTTTTTACTGGACGCAAGACTACTGGTACTACTGCTAAAAGAACTAGACACGCTCCCTCCGAACGCTGGTGTTGATTCTACTCTCGGTGAATTCGGGGGGCTCCAATCAATCAAGTTCAATGTTTCAAATTGTTTATGAATGTTGTGAGTAGACTTGCTTCTTGGTTTATTGAAATTAGGAGGTGGTGGTCGGGGTGGCGGTTTTTTCTTCGTTTTGTTATTATTTACTGATTTAAATGGCATCTTTACTATCACTATCTATTGATAATATATAAACTGATTGCTATTATTGAATATATTGTTTGATGTTTTAGTCTTATTTATTAGTCAGCACAGATGAACTATAGAATAGAGTAGGTTATATCTAGTAAACTATAGTGAATGATCTGTGATTAGACTGTTCGGTTAATTTGGCGTTTTGTCTCTGGTACTGGTTTCAACATGAACTGATAAGAGAATTATTCAGATATTCTAGTTTCCGCTGTTATTTATGCAAGTCCAAACCACGGTCGTACATACAGGTCTGGAAACTCGGGGCTGTTTCCTATGTGAGAAGTGAGTCCGCTAAGCGTCGACTGTCGCGTAGTACCAAAAGTCGTCACGTAGGAATATTCTTTGACAAGTGTCAGTTGACTTGTAAACACAAGGAATACCTGCGTTTTTAGAAACAAATTACGAAATCGTGCATTGTACCGAAATGCAAAACGGGGTACAAAAGTGTAAAGCAAGAAACTTCTGTTTTTAAAGTGCCGAAAGATGCGGAAATGCGTTAAAAGTGGATGCTTGCGATTCCGGATAGAAATCGTTTTAACGTGGTCTCTTGTGTGCGTCATGTATAACGAAAAAGGGGAAGTTATTTTTAAGGTGAGTAATACATTTGGACAAGAGTAACAGTTCTATTCCTCTCTCAAATCAGAATACTTAGTAACACTGCTTGTGATTCCGGAAAGAAATCGTTTTACCGATCCAAGCGCTAGCTAGTGGCTGAGCAAGGGACTACGAGTTTGGCGACGCGTAAGAGACTCATGTCAAATATACGAGTCGCCAGACCTGTATGTACGACCGTGGTCCAAACTACTATATTGCAAATTATTATAAGAACCTCTACAGTACAGTCACAGAAGATACTCTGTGGAATCAAAAAGGGGAAGTATTCTATGGTTTTATAACGAGTGCGAAGCCAAATCAGTCTGGGAAGAAATTATATTTTACCTACCGTACGGTAGAGTGCGTGGAGAATTGTGAAAAATAGCTATGCATCTCGTCATTCATTGGAATAATAATTATTAACCAATCTAGTAGGAAGACATTATACTTCACCTACCGGACGGTAGAATGCGCGGAGAATTGTGAAAATTTATCTCGACACTCATTTGAATTATTCAATTATTCTTCATGGCCACTTTAAAAAATATGTGAAATTATAATTAAACATAATTGCATCTTGCAAATGTGAATATTTAGTAATTAAATATTACAATTAAGATTATTGTAAAATATGTATGTTGCATGTATTCCAGATTGTTCTTGAAATATGATAAAATAAAGTTAATTTATTTACACCATTACACCATCCCACCAATTAGTAGGAAGGAAAATAATAGACGATTGGATATTCAAAATATATTTATTCTTGGTAAAGTCAAGTATTAAACACATAAATATTATCAGTATAAAATATATATTTTAATGTTACTCAACTTAAAATCTTAAATCTGTAGTTGAAGTTAATGAAATATGAGACCTAATTAAACAATATTTGGCAAGTCTTTCGGAAAATATTTTGAAACTTATCGTTACATCTCCCTGCGGATGATATTATGAAATTTTAAACAAAAGTAAATAATCTCAATTTTACGATTTGTTGAATACTACATTCGTCATTATATGCAACGTTAATTCCTATAAATCACCTAAAAACAAACATCCAACATTCTCATGGTCTGATAACAAATAAAATCGAAATGGCAGGTACCTTTTTAGCGATAAATATGCATAAGGCTATACACTTACGTATTCAACTTGCAAGATTTGAATTATTTCACAGGCTCAGGAAGTTAGCTGACGCGTTACAGTGAAAAAACTGTAATATTTTCATTTCTGAGATGAATTCAGACTTCCTCCAAGTTGGCCAGTTTTCGTAAGCCTGTGAAACAAACACCTTACAGAAATGTCGAAAAGATTAATGGTTGTTTTTCATCCCCTAATCTCATCCAAAGGTGTTAGATAGCATATAATTGTCGTGAATGAAAGTTGAATTTATCTGCACATAGAGGCTCACGTATCCTACATAGTCATATTAGGCTGATCCGTTAATTCTTACCCCTTTTATTGAATAAATCTTTTGTAGTGTAAAATCATTTTAAACTCTCTAAAGTTGGAGAATAGAAGTCAAATTTACACAAAAAATAACTATTAATTTTAAATAATTAATGCTGATACATTGTTTCACCACAATGAGTTATCACTTAAGAATGTCATTGGCATTTTCAAAGCTCGGAGTTGATAACTCAGTGTGGTGAAACAATTTGTCAGGATTATTTATTCGAAATTAAATGTTACAAGTTTTTGTGTAAATTTTACATTCATTCTCCAACTTCAGAAAGAATAAAATTTATTTTTGGATAAAGAAATTATATGTAAACCAATCAACAGTATCTACTTCATCCTTTACGAAGTCGCTATGCACTTTCGCATTAAATTAATACTTTTTTTATTCAACATAAGTAATACCTGAATAACCAAATACATTCATTGGTCGTCTTAAATCTCATAAGAACCTTCTGAGCCCTTAATAGGTAGTGAAATAATGTTTGTACTCTATAAAATTCTACAAATGCAAGTATATGTATGTGTTCTTCAAAATATTTACAATGATTGGCTCTAGATTTGAAAAAATATTGTGTTATTATCGAAAGGTTAAAGATATAGAAATAGCCATTGCAAAAATGCTAAATTAATTATATTATAAACATAATACATTTGAATAATAATAATCGTAATTAAACACCGAATCCGATTGAAATTAACTAGGCGTATTAAATTTTTCATGCTCACCCAAGCAATTTTATATATTGGTTTAATTTGATACAGTTAAGCAATTAAAGTAAACTAGAATAATGAGTGAATGACTTAATAGTGAATATAAATCCGAGAAAGTTAATTTAACGTTGTTTATTAGTTATTTTGCTTGACATTATTGCCAATAACTGTAATATAAATACCAAGTACATATCTCGAGCAATCATTTGTCTTATATTTAAATTAATAGAACACAATAATAAAATAATCTAGAATATGGAAAATACAAGTTCATAACAATGTTTCTTTAATTGGATTATTTATAGTAATATAATTATTTATAAGATTTATCACTCTTTTATTTAGCGTCTTTTCTAATAGGACTAACTTGAAGTAACTTAATAAATGTACATTGCAAAAAAATATCTACAGAAGGTCTCATAAATTTCAGACCTAACATGGATATTAATGTTTATTTATAACTTTTTATATCGAGAAGAGTAATAATATAAAGTTACTTATTTGAAACAGTGTATATTTTGTAGTTTTTGGGCTTCTCCGATTTTATTCGATCAGCGAATTAAAAAACCAGATATAAAAGAATACAATTTGTTCTCAATTTAATCAGCGCAAGAACTACCCGAATATTGTATCAAGTTGTACGCCGCAATGACAATTTAATGTTTTTAATATGCGCATTCATTTCTCTTCATACTTCTTAATTATATTTAATGAATTGCCGTCAGTATTGACCTTAATTGGAAGAAACATCAAGGGGATAGATATAATCGAGGTCAACTTCACGTCATTGCTTGGGTATCTTACGAGTTTATTGAATAAAGATTTCTACTAGTTCTGGTTAAAAATGTTTATTCTAGATAAAAATAGTCTGAGATGACAAGCAGACTTCACTTCACGCTGAGAATACAAATAAATAATCAAAATTTTAGATACCGAAAATGTGGATCACAACAGAATTATATTATCATTTTAATATATTTTTCAGAACACATTACAAAACACATCTTTCGAATTACCGTAAAGCTCTGTATATATACACACTTAAATACCCTCTTGCCAATGTATTAAATATTAAATAATACAAATTATATTTACATTCAGAATAAAATTTTTTAGTTACGTAATAGTGACGAGAAAAATGACTGGTTTTAATAATACCGATATCGATTAACCTTGCGACATGTTGTTAATTACATTTTATTAGTAATAAATAATATATATGGACTCGTATGCAAACTCACAATTCCATAAGAATGATGTTGACTTGTAAGTAACACCTTCACAAATAATTGCAAACCCATACACTAGTAAAATATTTAAAAAATTTTATATTTTTTTATTTGTACCAATTCCCCATTACTCGATGATTTGAGACTAAAACCGTCAGGGTTTGAATGTTTATACCACACTGAATACTTGCATGTATTCAAATCTGGCGACAGTCAGGTTTCTACATATTTTTGATAAATATGACTTTTCAAAAAACTTCTGAATAACTTTCGTAAATAGCTAAGTCAGAATAATGATATATTTGACATACAATAAAAGTAATATTCAATTATTATAAAAGTATTTTGGGGAAAACGCATATTTCGCTGTGTAGTCAGATATAGTAATAGTAAATGTGACAAACGAAATAAACAACACGTAAAAACGTGTCGCTTATCGATATGATAATTGACCATACAATAACGGTTTGAAAAATCAATTAAAAGTTAATTTACTTACATTTATGGCTATTGATAGCTGTGAGAAAAGTATGCACCTGAAAATACAAATACAAATCTAACCATGACTGCACAACAGGCTAACAAGCCGAAGGAGTTCGAATTCTGTTAATAAATTATCAGGATCAATTTTATTCAAATAATTGTAATTGATTTTCTAAATAATAAATAGACATACTTAGCTAAAATTTAAGAAATATAGATCAGTGGCATTACATATGTATTTCTCCAATAAGTTATTACAAATAGAAAATGTTGTTAAGGTTCAAAGCATTTTATTCGTTCTTATATGTCAAAGTGAAAAAACTAGTTGTTTTGTAGTCGTACAACTTCCCAGCAGTTTTCTCTAATGAATAATTAATAAAACAAAATAATTTGATAAAATATACTACAATTTTAGCTTCCAGCAAATCCAATGTACTCTCATAGTGTACTAAAATGCAGGAGATCGGAGATCACCTTGAAAGAAGTATTCAGGTCGGTGCATCGCATTCATTCAACTGTTTCTTCATTCTTGCACAATTGCGCACAAAGAATAAAGTCAACCATTTCCCGTATGATAATAAAGGGCACTACCCTAGTAATGCGGAAGTTGCTGGGCTTCATTTCTAACGTAATTGGATGATAATGCGATAATTCACACTCTCATCACTCCTATGAATGGATTATCGCGAATTTTGTTGATTTCACTACTAATTTAGAACATGCCGAAAAAAAATTCTATAGATCTCGATAAATGCTTCATTTATATATCTTCACAAATTAATGTTAGTACATATCACCATACATACAAGGTTCATAAAAATGCGTTGTGCTGCTAGTTTGTAACTGAAATATTCCTTTAATTTAATCGTGTAACTTCCATTGATTCTAATAATCGCGTATTTTATGCAAGCACGGTATTATTTCTCTTTGAATTCAATAATCGTCCAATATTTCACTATATCCATAAAAGAGTCGAATCAAGCATGTCGGATGATTTATTCTATCGCACATTTTGATTTTTCTCTTGAAAGAATTTTTCTTGATTTGAATCTTTCCTCTCCAAAAGAAAAACACCAGAGGAACATTTTGAGATTTGTATACATATGCCACCCCATATTATCGTTTCAAGCTCCATTTTTTCTCTCTTTCTTTGAGAGTGAAATAATTAAATTTACCTAAATTCCAATATATTTTGCAGATTAGCAAAATATTCGATTAAATTCAGTCTAAAATAAGTATACATGAACAAATTAAATGTCTTTGTACTTTTTCAATATTATCTTTTTGTAACAATTCTAATACATCCAATGAAAGGCAATAGACGCTTAAATCGTTTGTAAGAGAACAAATTCATATAACATCTACCAGAGTATGCTTTGGTTTGTATAAAAATAAAATAATACTGGTCGATTTTAGAGGTAAACTCTATTTAACAGTAGAAAATACGATTGGTGTCTTAGGACTGAGATGAACCACTCTCGCTATTCACATTTTCGACATTTCTGACATAATAAAATAAAATAAAATCAGACAAATATTGGTATTACCACTTCTACAATTATGTGTTCATACACTAGACAACCAACTCACGAAAAATTTCCCAGTGTTTTGAAAGCATTATGTGTGTCTAAAATTTGTTTCATTATATTCAGGTAGATATCATATGTATCGGCCCTAGTGTCAGTCTTATAGCTAGACTAAAGTAGATAATTCATGGGGAGAATTAGTGGTGGTGACACTGCTTAAATCTATTGTAGTATTCGGCATACCTGGACTAACACTACCACTAGCTTCCCGAAGATGAGAATGTTTGGAGAGATTCAAATTTTCGATTGTAGGTGGCGTTGTTGTTGATGGCCTAATAAAGCACGGCCCGTTTCCATGGACGTTGGGGGATTGTAAATGTAAGTTATGGCTGTAGGTGCTAACATGAGACTGGTTTAAATGAGTAGCATTAACAGGTGTTGTGATACTGTGAAATGAGTTATGTTGTGTTGATTGTTCGTGTTGTAACGCTAACTCCTTGACGGCGTTTGTTTTCTCACGTTGCCAAATGAACACATTATGTACCATCGCACAACCACAGAATATTATCCCTAATGCTATAAACACACTGGTCACTATCGCTGGCGTCGAATGAAACTGGATGAAAGTGTACAGAATTATCCCTGTGGAAAAAGTTATCAATCAAATGCGAATTACATCAATATTAATTAAACAGTGATTCCTATGTCTAACTCATAATCACACCACACTGCAAATTTTAATTTGATGGATTTGTACAAAGTAGGTACACTTCACTTGTTTTAAATTGAATTCTCTATTCAATACCCTAAGAACGTAGTCATATGAACATAGATCCAAAACAAATTAGTTTCCGACGAAATGTTCGATTATTAAATTTGGAATACGGAATGCATTGATAAGAACTTTCGATGAAAGACTCTCATTTTCCGTTTTACTTGCTACTGAAAGATAACTTGGGATAAACTGCATGAAACGAAGCGGCTAACCTTAATTATTACTCACCTGTTAAAAATACTGGTATGGAGATGAAGAATCCTCCCACAGCGCATACCCTGCTTACAGATGACTTTTGAAGATATTTATTGGTTCTGGAACAAGAACAATCAGGATTGTAAGTTATATGGTTACAATAACAAATTTTCTAGAAATAGGTTGATAAGAAACTATAGATAATGAAATATGTCAATAAATATTTCAAACATGAGTGGGATTTAGTTGTGTTCCAGTTCCAGCATAGTCTACTCTAATTTCTATATGTTTCGGCTCAAGCTAAAGAAGTTGAGGTTCTTTTGAGTCTAACTTTAAGTTATGGGGTTTAAATAACAATTGAAAATAAGCGTTGATAACAGTCAATAACCGACGTTGCACATTAACAGAAATCTTTCGGAAAAGCTATAAAATAAAATATAAAATAGATTTAAGTATCGATAGTTCGTGTTAATTCATTACTTTGTAGACTGGTTTCATGGAAAGGACGTTGAAAAATTAACTTTCTTAGTAGCAAATCTAGCAATAATAATAACATATTGTGTTTCACACGTAACCAATTGTTTTCTAATTTACTAAATGGACGACTTACGTAGAATTGTTGCAAATAATATGATACTTAAATCGTTTTCAAATTGATTTTATCATCACACATTCAAAATATCATCGCATTAAGCATGATAATTTGTAGAGATGCCACGAATAGTGATTTTGCCGAATACCGAATCTTCGGCAAGGATCTCAGCCGAAGCGCCGAATATTCGTCGACGCTTAGTATATTTCGCGGGCGACAGGTTCCGACTTGCATCATTGAAGTGTTTTCAGTAACTGCGCTGTGATCGTATTTGTTTCATTTGCGAGTAGGTCGAGTCACAACGCGCATTATTTGTTGATTGTTACATAAAATTAAATTACTTAACTGTTGCCTAGATCGGACAGCAGACCCTTACAATTGGTGGTCAGCAAACGTAAAACGGTATCCAATCCTAGCAGAATTTGCTAAGATTTATGTATCATCTCCCGGTAGCAGCGTATATAGTGAGTGGTTATTTTCGGAAGCAGGAATAATTTATGAGGAAAAGCTCAATCGTTTGCTATCAACAAATGCTGAAAAAATTGTTTTCATTCATCATAACTTACCACTGATAGATTTTAGGTATTAAATATGCTAATTTCTTATTAGAATAAAAATTGTTCCGAGTAATATTAATTATGAGTTTTTTTTCCATAATTTGGTATTCGGTATTGAATGGGTATTCGGCCGAATACCGAATAATAAAAAAGTGGCCGAATACCGAATGGTAGCCGAATATTCGTGGCATCTCTAATAATTTGTCACTGACTCACGTTAGTTACTTTACAGTTCTGGTTTGATTTACAGTGGTGGACAAACTACGTCGTTGAATACGGTCCGCGACAAAAAGATAAAATTATTGGAAATTATGTGATGATATGACATAAGAAATCAGTTTAATTTATTTATGTATAGCCGAAATAGTGTACCACGTGATGGTAACATAGCATTGTTCCAAATTTACCATTATGGTTAGTTTACAACAAGCTCTTGAACGCTGCTTTTACACGTGGAGTGATAGTTTGAGGTGCAAAATGTTTTTGTAGGTAAACTTTAGTTTTCCTTCGGGACAATGTGAAAGTAGCTAGTTGATAGCCAAAGTTTTAGAACCTGTTGCAGTGTCATATCTTCGGGGGTTGATTAAACCATGCCCTGTTTTGCCTGGTCTAAACTGTAAATCCATACTGAGCATCGTTGATATAATTCATAATTTTTTTCCAAATATTTAATCATTCGCTTTGATATAATTTTTTGTTTGGTTCTCCAGGTTGAACAGTGACAACACCTAATTAGTTACAGATAGCTGTTTTGCTCTTCTCATGAGCTCATCAATGGAACGAACCACACTATGAAGTCACTAATCAATCAAAAACATCAGAAAATTTTCGGAGAACGTAAATCTTCCAACACTATCTGCTGGGATGGTAGATCAGCGACTTCATCGACTGGTTCGTTCCACTGATGCGCTCATGGGAAGAGCGAAACAGGGGTCTGGAACTTATAGACGTGTTGCTATTGTTCAACTAGGAGAAACAAAACTTTGTTGATTCTAACCCGTTGTGTTTGTATTTCACTATGCGTTGGGCGATAGTTGTTCGTATCAACTTTTTCGCGTGATTCAAAATGTGGTATTATATTTTTGGTGTATTTGTAAGTAGATGAGTTTATAAGATCCGATACGTATTAAGCTAAAGTTTCGAAATTGAATACC
The DNA here is from genome assembly GCA_958510875.1 of Endomychus coccineus. NCBI lineage: Eukaryota > Metazoa > Arthropoda > Insecta > Coleoptera > Endomychidae > Endomychus > Endomychus coccineus. The sequence continues at coordinate 36,271,556 of OY294071.1, read as the reverse complement.
TTGATTTGTTCTTCACCAGGTGCTTTATCATTTTTCAACTCTTTTTATATGCGTACGATTTTAATAAGTGTATTTGAATGTATATTATTTGATTCATATTATTTAACATTATGGATAATATACATAGTATGCCAATCTTATAGCGCTAAATTATTAACCCACAATTTCAGATATGAGTGAGATTCCAATTGTTTAAAAGGTTTTACGCGCAAAGGACATCTGTGACAAGAATGCAAGTTAATAACCGTAATACAATTCTATCGAGAATTCTGTCGACCTAAACCACAACAACCACAAAACCATGCACTGCTTCGATGTACAGTTAACGAGAACATATAAAGATCTATTCTCATCATTTCCTCAATAAAACAACTCGGCATTACTTCTCACCACTTCAATGATTTTCGTATACTTATACTTACTTCAGATATATGGATGTTTACACAGCTGTACCATAGTTGAACAAGAAAACTATCAGAAATCGAATAAAGAATTGCCGAACATATTCATTATATCATTCTTGTTTATTAAAAGCGATGTCTTGAAATTTGGTAACATTTTCAAATTTCACCGAAGTTTCGGTACAAAATCAGGACTCTCTCTAGGAAAAAATGTTTTCTGGCTAATAATCCAAAATTAATAGTGCAAGGTGAACGATTTCTTCATTTATCAACATAGTCAAGAGAAGCAATCATAAAAGGAGGACAAAAATTAAAGGCCAACAGATGATGGAAATATTTTATTAACTACTTATGTTAAGCTAATTACTTCAGAGTTATATATCAACCACTCATTGTGTATACCTAGTTCAGTTACCCTTTTATCGATACCAACAACATTTTGAATCGTGAATATACCATTCCATATACCTGGAATGGATGGAATAAAATCATCGGTAGTAAAAAAATGTTACAAACATCTTCTAAAACCCCTGGTGCATATTATAAATTTAATATTCCTGAGCATTTTAAACTATCGGTGGTTACACCTATATATAAGAATGGTGACAAAAATCTGATTCGCAACTATAGACCTATCAGCCTTATAAATACTTTTGGAAAATTATTCGAAAAATGTTTAAAATCTCGGTTACGTGACTTTCTGATGAAAAATGAAATTCTCAATTACAAACAATTTGGTTTTCGGCCAGGTATAAGCACAGATGAAGCAATGTTTGAATTAATAGATCACATTGAAAAAAATTAGACAGAGGAAAGAAATGTATTGCAGGGTTCCTGGACTTAGCAAATGCATTTCTGGTTCTTGGACTCCTGCTTTTCATTACTTACTTCAACTCTTTACTAGACACACATACAGGCGGCTCATATGCTGATGATACAGTTTTAGTTTTTGAAGACAACACTGTTAAGGAAAGGCTCAACATGGCATATCCATAGTTAAAACCTGGCTAGACTTCAACAAACGGTCTTTAAATGTAGGCAAAACGTCATATATAACCCTTTCTCTAACAGAAGCAAACATAATTGATTTCTCTAAATTAAAATTTGCAGACTCAAATCTTGAAATCAACAGTATAGTATAATTATTGATAAACACCTTACATGTACAGACCACATTAATACCTTAACAGCAAAACTAGGAAGATTTATATATAAATTTTGTGAGCTACCAAAGTTTATAAATAAAAAATTATTAATCATTCTCTATCAATCGTTAATTGAATCTATACTAAGATACGGTATTGCTGTGTGGGGTGGACTTTTTAATAATGCCTTACAATCCCTAACCGTCTTTCAAAATTACATTATTAAAATAATACTTCGGAAAAAAAATTCTACAAGCTTACTATACAATGAAGAATTTCTGAATATACGCTCACACATGCTACATATTCATCTACAAACAACATTACACACTACATCTTAATCCAACACTTAAGCATGAAAGTCGGTCAAAAGTTTATAATATACTAATAAGCCCCTTTTCTCAGAAAGATGCTAACCAGAGGTTTATTACGTCAATAGCTGCTAAAATAATCAATTAGTTACCACCAAACATAAAAAAATAAACAATCTTAAAACCTTCAAAAAAAATCTGAACAGTATATAGGTAAAAACCAAACTAAATACTTAAATATCGTATAATTACTGTAAATACATGTATTTATTAATCCCAAACAATGTACAGGGTGTCCCATTTTGGGTACTTTTGCGGGGTATCTCCTTTATTTTTAAAGATAGAGAGTTGCGGTTTTCGCGACACTGTGCTACTTTTTCATAAAACTCAAGATGCCGTCAACAGAATTTTCATAGCCCTTTTAGTTTTTAAGATACAGGGCATTTCTGAAAATGTTGCATTTTGTGACCCCCCTCGTATCTCCGTTATCCTTCAACTTATCGAAAAGGTAAAATAACATTCTAATAGATTTTTTTCCGTAGAATGCAGTGGTGTAGATAACTTTTGTTACATATTTACTGTTTTTGAGTTATAAAGTAAACTTATGTTTTTTTAAATGGAACACCCTGTATATTTATAGACTATAAAATTTGTCTTTTTTTACCTTTTCAAAAATATATGATAGTATAAACTTTTTTTCAGAAACACGCAAATAATTGACAATTTTCAGAAAATTAAATACATATTTTAATAGTAGGCTATGGATAACAATAATAAACAAGTGCAACTTACATATTACTAACAAATAATTGGATACCTTGTATATAGGTATCTATTAAAAAAAATTCCCATAGATCTTTTTCTAACAGTAAGTTTGTAACAACAGTTTTGTGGCGTAAAGTGACAATATAACAAAAACACAAAAAAATAACATTATTAAAAAAAATTAAATGTGATGTTCAAATTGACCACCATTTTCTCTAATGCAAAATTGGCACATCTTTGAGATTCTTTGAATAGCGTTCAAAAGAACCATTGTTCTCATTCGCAGATTTCGAAAAGCTAAATGAATTGCCTCTCGAAGTTTTGCAATGCCGTCATATCGAGTCTTATACACTTCATTTTGTATATAACCCCATAAAAAAAAATCTAAAATTGAGAGATCTGGTGATCGTGGAGGCCATCTAACAGGTCCGTTGGTACCTATCCATCTTTGAGGAAAGTTATTATTTAGAAAGGCCCTTAAGAGCCTAGAGTTATGACTTGGGGCACCATCTTGCTGTAGGTAAAGAGCATTATACTGGGCTAATGGAATGTTTTCGAGCAGTTCTGGAATAACTTCCTCAAGAATTTCTAGGTATCTACGTGCTGTAAGACCTCCTTCAAAAATCCTATAAACTATATGTCTACCCAAAATAAAACATGAAACCTCAACTCCAAAGCGTCCTTGTTGCGCCAGTTCCTGGTATTGTGACGATTGAAAATGCCAGCATTTGAAATAAAGCATTCGTCTGACCAAAAAACAAGTCTGCCAAATAAATCGTTAGCATCGATTTGTTGCAAATACCACTGGCAAAACAGTGCCCGGCGCTCGGCATCGCCAGGATGCAAATGTTGTAGTATATTAAATTTGTATGGATGATACATATATTTCTTCAAGATCCTCTGAGCGTTACTTTTTGGCACACCAATTTCCTTTTAAATTTTTCTACATGAGGACGAAGATGTTGCTTCTATATATCCTAAAGTATCTATCTCTTTTCTTTCCCTGTTCTCTTTGTTGTATGTTTTAGGGCGCGGGTGAACAAATGATCCGTGCTCAACTAAATTTGCTTTTAAACGGGCAAATATCCCAAAAAACGGTTGCCTTCTTTCTGGATATCTAACAAGCAAAAATTAAAATGATAATAGAGATTTTCATAGCCATAATAGCTTACTCACCTTTGGAAATATAATTCCGAAGCTTCTTCAGAATTTTCATTACTCTGTATAAAACATACCATCATATCATATTTCTCATAATTTTCGTAAACTGCCATTATTCGAAAAAATTGATAAATATCTATGGAATAATGATACCAAAAGAACGAAAATAAACAGCTTAAATGCGATAGAGATTTGATGTTTATTTCTGTTTCTTGTCATAAACAATATCAATGGCCTACAATTAAAATATGTATTTAATTTCTAAAAATTGTCAATGATTTGCGTGTTTCTGAAAAAAAGTTTATACTATCATACATTTTTGAAAAGGTAAAAAAAGACAAATTTTATAGTCTATAAATATACAGGGTGTTCCATTTAAAAAAACATAAGTTTGCTATATAACTCAAAAACAGTAAATATGTAACAAAAGTTATCTACACCACTGCATTCTACGGAAAAAAAACTATTAGAATGTTATTTTACCTTTTCGATAAGTTGAAGGATAACGGAGATACGAGGAAGGTCACAAAATGCAACATTTTCAGAAATGCTCTGTATCTTAAAAACTAAAAGGGCTATGAAAATTCTGTTGACGGCATCTTGAGTTTTACGAAAAAGTAGCACAGTGTCGCGAAAACCGCAACTCTCTATCTTTAAAAATAAAGGAGATACCCCGCAAAAGTACCCAAAATGGGACACCCTGTACACCTGAAAGTAAAGCGTCATAATTTGTGTTTGCAACTTAATTCTCTTTAGTTGTAAAATTACTAATGTATATCTGTTCACCAAGTTTCACTACTATATTTTTTTTGTTATGCCTGTCATTCTAACTACACGAAATTTGATTTGCTCAATATATTATATATACTACTTTGTCACAAATAGTAAAATAATACAATAATAAATTAATCTGTATACATACAGGCCCAGGTGTAAATAATTTTAGAAAAATACCTGTATGAAATGTAAATACTTACTCTATGTATACTACATACTATTGTAATGTATACTATTATAATATTGATTATTACTAGAATGTACATTTTTCTATTCGTTGAAGGGCAGTTTATTACTCGGTTTATTACTCTTTTGTTAGAAAGATAAAACTTCAACTGTGTACATGATTGGTTGGCATCGATTGCTAATGCTGCACCAGCATTTGTAGCCAACCACCAAAAAAATTATATGAGAATTTTCAACATATTAATTACAATTTATTACAATCGTAGGTTCACGAGGAAGGTGTGTTGTGGTGTTTAGCATTATACCAAAGCTGCACTATATAGTTCCAGACAAAAAAAATTGCACATATTAATTACAACATATTTCAAATTTATTACAGTAGTTGTAGATTACATGAGAATGGGGTTCGGGTTGCAGCACGACAGCCCTCGAGTAAAGGCCAGAATTTGTTAGAGAATAACATAGTTCGGGATAGAAACCATACTGGAAGTATGAAAGTGACCATCGAATCTGTTAGTTGCACCTGTCGTGTGAAGCAATGTAAAGAATTTCAACGTGCAAGAAAATTTAGTTACATGGTATTTCCAAAGACAATCCAATTATGTGGAGTATTAGTGTAAAAAAATTATGACGTTTTTAAATACAAAAAAATAGATCTTTTCTATCGAATATATTTTTGACAGTGTTAAGCAGTGAATAAAATCCAACGTACATGACACTCGATGCTCGTTATTATAACGTGGTACAACGTCGATACTGGACTCAAATATAAGCTCATTCGACATCTTCGTCACAATAAATAGATCTCAACTGCTGTGTGAGACAGTGAAATCGATTTCGATATTTCACAATATTTGGTGTGTTGTTGAATGAATCGAACAATCGATGCTTATCTACACGCTACAAGTACGAGCTATAACATGGTCGCGGTAATCGAATTCGGGGTTTAGCCACACTAAGATATTTTGAGGGTTCACTTCCAGTATGGTTTGTAATTTGTAATCCGAACGTATGTTATTTTCTAACAAATTCTGGTCTTTACTGGAGGGATGTCGATATGTCACGTGTTAAAAAAAACAAAGGCGTGCTGTAACCACAACCCCATTCTCGTGATTCTACAACTGTAATAAATGTGAAATATGTCGAATTGATTGTATAATTAATGTGTAGACAATTCTCATGCCATTTTTTTATGTTTAGGACTAGGCGGTGCAGCTTTGTTTTAATGCTGCACCACAACCAGTGGCGTAACTATCGCCTGTCCAGCCTGGGGCCTCCGGCTACAAGGAGCCCTCAACTGAGGTTATTATTTTACACTTTATGGTACGTTGTAATTGTGTGACAAAAATATTAATTAATTATTTTAATAAAATAGGGATTAAATATTTTACAATGAGATATTTGACTTTTTGGGGCCCACAATATTTTACAATTTCACCAAATTTGAGGACTCATATTGTGAAATTCATCATTTGTTTTTAAAAAGATTGACAAAGAAATTGATAATGTTGTGGTTTCGGAAAACTGTAGTTGTTTTCTTGCTTTCATGCCTTGAAACGGGGCCCTGCTCAGAGTCTCGTAGTAATTTAAGATTTTTTGTCGTAACATTAAGGAAGAATCCAAATTAAAGGATTTACATGTCGTGTATGGATCCTTCCTGTGTACCCTCGTTCGAGATATAGGATCTAACTACTAACTGTAAAAATTGTGATTTTGACAAAATGTGCACGTATTTGAAAAAGTTTGACTTGAATATAAGAATTCTTGAATATAACCGAGCGATTCTGTGATTCTGAAAGGTAAGATTACAAGACGGATAGCGAGATTAAAATTAAACCTCACGTTCTTGTGGATCTACGATTGTAATGAATTTGGAATATGTTGTAATAAATTGTACTTAATGCGAGAAAATATTCATGCCATTTTTTTGTCTGCGACAACGTGGTGCGGCTTTAGTCTAATGCTGCACCACAACCCTCTTCTCGGGTTTCTACTAGTGTAATTATTAATTGTAATAAATGTGTTGAAAATGTCCGCATAATTTTGTAGGTGGTGGGCTACAAATGTTGGTGCAGCATTAGGTACATATTTATGTAGATATTAGTATTGCCCATAAATCAGCCATGTTTCAGAAACAATTCAATTGTGGCAATCATCAGTAGATGAATGAAATATGTAAGTGATGGATGATGCATTCCAATAGGAATACAATCTGAAATGCACATATGTATTTCCCTCTTATATCTGAAATTGCTACTGCACCTGTTCTACAAAAGACCGTTGTTCTATTGAGATTTTTATAACATTGTTCCACCAAGATCGTTTTTATTCGAGGATTACTGTTTGGAGAAATCTAAAATGATGCTATATTAAGAAAGAGTAACGACATCCCATGAATATTATTTATCGAATTATTCTAGAAGAGTATAACAATATAACATCACCAAAAATCTAGCATCAGATTCAAATGCTACGATCTTATTGAAATTAATTAAATAGTGTAGATTTGATTTACCGCTTAAATAATTATGCTCGTCGTATTCATTCTTGCAGAATTAGGTAAGATGTCACAAATTCATACTCGTGTGACCTTGTTAAAAAATTTTAAGGTTTGTCATGATATAACCCCAATTCCTGATTCATTAATTAGTCATCAATTCTTCGTAGGTGTATTTACTATAAATTAATTCACACTAAATTAATAACTATATTAGTTCCATGAATTCTAACCATACACCTATAAGAATATCGTAATGAATATTTGTTGTTTTTTATACATCAATGTTCGGTTAAGACTTCGTATAATTAATATAATTTTGTATATAACTAGTAGCGTAGTGTGGGGGAGATCAAAGGTAACAATCACCACATGCGAAACTATGCTGAGGGCGACCAATTTCGAAAAAATAATTGTATAAAAAATAAACTAGATACTTATAATTGTATTATAGGACGCTGCACTTTAATTTTCGTTTTAATCTATAAGTAATAAATAATTTCGTGATTTTAATCAACTATGTCGAATTCCCTATCTGTAGGTGAGTATCTGGTTCTTTCTACAGCCTTGGAACGTGTTTTTCTAAATGAAGCAGTATTGCCATATATCCGGACTGGTTCGTATTTGTACGGATTTTCAAAATCCTAGCGTTTCCTACAGTTTAATCTTTATTAGCAATCAAAAATTGCCTTGCGCCTGATACGAAATATTTACGAAGTGAAGATAGATCACGGATCTACTCCTCGCATTCCTAAATATACGAACCGACCGGTAATCTAACATACGTTTATTGAATCGTTAATTGGAATAACTCTTTCAATCAACGCATGGTATATTATATTAGGCAAAATATGAAATCTATTCTATTACAGAAATACCCGCACAAGACTAGCTGATTTACAGACTACTCTACATTGATAAACGATTTATTCGATGTTTACCTTTTACGTAAAATAAGAAAATGAGACATAAAAATTCGCATGAACATCATAGATTGGAAATAATTAATTCAGATGTCTTTTTTAATCTGTAATGCCTGAACAAAGAAATATATAATAATTTACTCTGCGATTCGATAACATTTAGCAAGGTTAACCTGTATGTTAATAGTTAATCCAACTTACCTATCATTTCCTCCATGAGGTCCCTTAACTAATTTAACAGCGAATAAAAATTGAATAGCGCAAACTAAGAGACAACACAGATTCAGCGATAACGTCAATGCACAGAGAGCCAAAGTGACTTCGTAGACTACCACATACTCTTCAGCAGTTATCACCGTCAATTGTTCCGCACGCAAAACTTCGCGAATATCGTTTGCAGTCACTGGAGAAATTTTCAATAAGAAAATCAAAGATAACAATGCTAATAGCAAACTAACTAAACAGAGCAGTCCAAGACTCACTAACATCTCCTTAACACCCACTTCTTTTGATTTCGCGATAAACTTATTAACTGGGCCTCGGTTTCTAGTTCTGGATATGTTGAGGCCGCCGTTGAGACTTTTATTCTCCAACGATAAGACCGCATTGCTGTAAACCGAATGTTTCGAGTTGTCCAAATTGGTTGCTGTATGAAGTTGGGACACGTTCAAGGGATATTGTTGGGATAACCTGGAACTGTTGGCATTTGGCGATCGGTACCTATGATTTGATTGATCCGTTCTTGATTCCATAGCAATTGTGCTATCCAGACGGGATGCGCGGTTTGCCACACTCCCGTTTGTGTTTAACATATGCTTTAACATATCTAGCGTTCAAAAACATTGGTGAGACAGGAGCAATTCTTGAACTCGGTAACTTCTCTTTTAGTATCATGACCGTTGTATTTGATTCGTACGATCTTTTCCTATGCTGCTATGTCCCAATTTGCTGAATCTATTCCACAATTCCTCCTCATCATCCGTATGGAGGAACATGATTTACTTTCAATAATTTATCGAGTTGTAATATTTCCTCTAGGACTTCCTGTTTGTGGGTTCTTTCAGGATACAGTGTAATCAAAATTGTTGTCAGTTAATGCAATGACCTGCAACACAGATATGAAAAACATTCAAAAGTTGATATTTATATGCATTTCATTATATTCAAATATAATACCGAAAAATTTACCATTCTGGGTGTTGTTACTAAATTTACTTGCATAAACATGTCAAATCTAGCAAATTTTCATATTTCATTCAAACGTTCAGAAATTCAATAAACTTTTTAGAATACCAACACAAGTTTTACTAATAATCATGCTCATTTAAGCATGTTTAGTTTCAAAATTATATTCTAATAGCATAGTGGAACAACTTTCAATTGTTTAAAACTGAATCTAAACTGCTTTGAACGTTGTTTATGTACTTTTTGGTAGGTATCAATATAAAAAAACCCGCAGAAATTAACATTTAACAAATACATGCATCAACGTGGTTTATTTCTAAATAAAAAAAGGAATTACAGTTAGTTAGTAATATTAAGCTGCCTTAAAAAATTAATCTTTCATCTGGAAATTGGTATATACAAAATTATTTACCGTTCTATTAGGGAGATAAATCAATCACATTTAAATTTCTCCGAAATCTTTTCTTGCTTTATTTGATTACTCTGTACTTCCAACTACTGATTTTGTAATGATATATTTTAATCCATCATCATTTCGCACAAATAGCAGAATGATTGATATTTATACAGGAAGAACATAAGTGTGTAACTGAAAACGGAAGAGCAACTGCTCTAATGAACTTCCTTTGAATATCAATGGATACACCTGTTTCAAAAGAAACAAAAACCGTCGGATAGTTGAATTTGATATTTAATGAATAAACGAATACTAGTTAGGTAATAAAGAGAATATTATAATTAGCCTTTGAAAAATTCTCACTCCTGGAAGGAAAAACATAATTCGAAGTATTCATCAAAATCCAACTCTGAGATCTGAATGAAATTTGGAACTTACAAGAAGATAAAGTATTTGTTACAAAATATGCATCAACTTGACATAATATAGTAGCAATGTTTACAGCAAGTACAGACGTTTCTTAAGTAATACAAATACTACACGGAAGATAAAATTTAACTTAGAACCTGGTAAAAAATATTTAGTCAAGTTTTTTGTAAGGCTATTTTGCAATTAATACGTGGCTCTTCTTCTACGATAAAAACCATAAATACCTTCTTTCATTACCTTGTACGTTAAAAATGAATAGTTGTTTCACCATAACTGACAATATTTTTCTCAGACTCAAAACGAAAACATTAGAACATGTAGCACGCACTACACGCACCAGTCACACCACTCAACCACTACCTGCTAATGTTAGAAACGAATCCACATTTTTGTAACGGCTGTAAGAATTAACCGAACATAAACGCGCGGATGGAATGAAAAGTGGAGGTTAAGGCAATAATAATTTTCTACTGGAAGCTTGAACTCTTCAACATAACATCGCTGCAGGTCCACGAAGAAGTTTTAAACTCACAAATAGGATTCTCTATTTATGAGTGATATTCTTGAGACTAATTGTGTGGTTGTCTCATAGATAGAGCTCAAAATCGGTAATTTAGTCACATGCAATATTGATGAAATTACTTACACTACCCTCCAGCAGATGGCACACTACGAATAATGTGATAGAATCCCTACTTTCGGCTCAAGTCTAAATGATTTAATATTGTTGTAGAAGTTATTTTCTCCTTCACCCTTCTGCAGGTTTAGGATTGGAAAAGTAAGGGATTGGTTTCTATTTATGTAGATATCTTGATGCGTTGCGGAGTTATGAGTTCCTGTTCGTTTTATACTAAACTTGACGGGGTTAGGACGGGCGTAATTTACTAACGTACCTGCCATCATTACTTTATTTAGTGACAACTAGACGATGCATTCGATTGCTACATATCACTGGAAGCGTTTGTGATAAGCATGGTTTTCAAAAAACTTTACGATGAAATAACCGTGACCAGTCTACGTGCATCTTACTTTTTGTTGGGACTTTTTTCCATTTCAATTACTTTTTTTTTAATGACAAAATAGTATTAATTATGTAGTTAAGACGGAAAGTAAAAGGATCATGGCAGCATTTTCTTTCCAAATATTATATATTCAGCCAGCTCTGCAGGAACAGCTTTGTGTTACCAATTTTTTTTTTCAACAATACACTTTTGGTTAAGATCACTACATTGCATTTTTTGCATCATTCAATTCACACCAGGTTTTTGAAAAGCGGGGATTCCCCGAGATCAATGAGCTGTTCTTGCTACCCGCGGATAATTGTTGCTTGAACTAATATTTTTTTATATTTCCACTAAGGCAAAAAGCTTATGGTATTACTAAAAACAGAGCGTTAGCTTACTATTTATTATCATAAATAGAATTACAATGGAATGCTATAAATCATATCATTTGAAGAGATATATAGCAGAGATGAATTAAAATGTGTAATACCTAATATTGAAGTTTATTAGGTTTAGTCCAATAAAACATCTCTACACAATAACATACTTTAATAACTTGTTTAATAAAACACACAATTCGAATTTATCGTGAAATTGTAAACAACTGTACTAATAATCTAAAAAGAGCACATATTTTTCAAAACACTAGCTTATATTCAGGTCAAACTTATTACCGATACTATGCAACATAAAGGAATATCAAATAGAAAGACATTTAAAAATGCACTAGGGGTCAAATATAAGATCCATAGAATGTCTTTATATCGAAGCTATAAATAATAGATATTAATAACAACGCCCTTTTCCAGTAGATTTTAAAAATCTGTGCATATGGCTAGCATTACCAGACTAGCTAGCGGAACACGCTTAAAATTTTGAAAGTCTAGTGAAAGAGGGTGCTGTGATTTTACTATTAGTGCAATAAAAAATTCCACAGATATAAACTCAGTATAGATATTAACTAGTAAAAACAAATTCAGCAAAACACTGAATCAAAGCAGATAATGTTATAAAAATATGATATATATTTATACACTTAGAGTTTCAGTCAAGTACTGTCTTGGCAATACATTCATTTTCGTTATCAAAAGACGTTAGGTTTTGATGATGGAAACCTAACGGCACCAAGTACTACTTCCACAATGAAAAACTTTTAGGACGTTTCTCCAGATTACTTCAATAACGCACATTCGTCTAGAATACAAATCTAGTTGTTATATCAGAAATCACATCATTACAATGGAAATAACAGAAGATATAGGCAAAGCAGCTTAATATTCAGATCTGGAAATTCTGTTTTCTCCTGCAAGCAGTTTTTTCTGTTTATGTAAAGCCAGAATGCAAAATCAGCAATTCAATTGTTTTGATTACATGATGAAGCACTTCAAAAGAAACAACTCATTAAGTGAAAATATTTTGAAATGTGATGAAGCTATGTATGTATCGAAAAGTAATTGTATTTTTATAAACAATGATTACGGATTAATATTCAGTAATAATTGTTATTCTTGATGCATTTGACCCAAAGTGTTCAAGTGAGAGACAAATTATTGTTGAGTTCTCCAGTATAAAAGCAGAGGAAATATTTACATACATACTTATTGCCATGTTTATTATAATATAAAATTTTTGAAGTTTCCTCTATAGACTATACAAATCACATACTTGTTTAGAGAAGAAATTTATTTCGTCTTCGATCAATAATCAGCAGAGTACGGAAAACAAGTTACTTTCATGATGTATTTATTTTTGAATAATACAAAATTCACTCAAAAGCACAAATGTTACATGGAATATTGAACTTATGAATTCGATGAAGCTATAGCCAATGTATCATTTTGAAGCTCCATTCTATTACAGAATTAAGAACATTCCTATATGAGTTTGTAACCAAATCTAGGGTCACTATTTACACTAATTGATTGGATTACTAAACCAGTAAGGTTGAAAGTATAGGTTGGAAATTAAATGAGCGCGAAATGACCCCATCTGAAGTTTTAAATTACATACCTTTAATGAACCGCACAGTCAGACGAAAGAAATTAAAATCGCTGTGGTTTATGAAGTTCCCTGCAATTCTATAGTTTTAATAGCGTTTGGAGTTCAAAATCACACGAAAACACTTAACTTAATATTTCAAATTAGTTTTTAGGCATCTAGTTAGCCAATATGTTCTAGAACAGTTGAAACAACTTAGAACTTATGCAACTGTTTGCTCTTTCAACTTCAGAGCATAACTGTACATAGTCCAGTCAATGGGGATTGAGTTCTTATTTGAGTTCTACAAAATGAATTTCAATGAAACCTTGTGCAATGGGTTAGTAATGACGTCAATATAAAACAATGCGGAAATGATCGAAAGTGGTAGAAAACGCCCCTTTTATCACGGGTTTCCGTAACTTGTATAATTTGGGTAAAAATGAAAAATAATATATTTACCTTTTTTTGGCCAATGGTAAGATGTATTAAACTTTTTTTTTTTTAATTAATATTTTCCAAGATATGGTCAAGTCGAAAATTCCTAAAAGTTGGGGAGGGAAAATGTAAAAGGTAAAGATTAAATCTGAAAACACAAATTTCGTTTTGTCCGAGTTTTTCCAAAACCCGTAATAAAAGAGGTGTTTTCTACCACTTACGATCATTACTGAATTTAATTTTTTTTCTTTTCTTTGACGTCATTACTAACCCTTTGCACAAGATTTCATTGAAATTCATTTTGTAGAACTCAAATAATCAATTTTGGTCATATTAGCACTTCGTTGACTGGATTAATAGTGGTATTACAATAACAAACATCTGAAATTCGTAATTTACAATATACTGATCGGAAGATTGAATGATTAAATTTCCCTGGAATCCCTTCAGCAACGGTTTCCTAGACATTAGAGTAAGAAGCAAGACTTATCGGAGCAAGTGAAATAGCTTGGTAGAAAATTTTAATCAGATAAATTTCTTCCCTAAACCTGAGGTGTTTTAAAATATCTGACATATTATTTTCACACTTCCTAAATAATTTTATACACATTTACAAAAAAAAATATTATTACATAATTGTCATAAAAATGAATAAAAATATCAAAGTAAAGGAAAGTATATTTATTATAGTGAAGAAAATTAAAATGCATATATTATATAATACCGGGGTAGCAAAAATTGACCTCTCAGAAAACTTGCCCAATACTAAATCGACTCGCAATACCCAAATAAATTTTTTCTAACCTCAAAGGGTTCAAAAATATTCCACAAGAACTTAAATTATTTACTGTATTAGTGAAATCTAAATGAACTTTAAAAAAGAAATAATAAGATTCTTTTCCGATTAAATCAACATATGTATTACAGCTTTTGAAAGTACTAGCAAAATTTTTCAGGTTTTGTTTTCGATTCAAAGATTCGCCAATTTTTCCATTTTAAGCAACTTTGGATCTCTTCATCATGTAGATTTTACCCATTTTATACCCAGTATGCACTAACAAATAATTGTTGTTTTCTTATGAACAAATCGTTTGAATTGTTCTTTTTTTTTATTATTAATCAGAAATTGCTTGATAAAATATAAGAACAGTTTTACCCAACAGATTTCAGTCGAAAAGTTAAAACTCAAGTCCCAAGTTTCATCGAGCCCACAAACAAAAGGCTTATAATATTATCAAACAGTTTCGGACTTCAAAATAACATTGATAGAATGATGAAACTTTAATCTCTTTAATTTTCAAAATTTCCATCGAACCCAAAGTGAATTAAATAACTTATATCTAGAAAGATAACATGTAATCCATCCCTAGAGGAGGTTAGCTCATAGAAAGCTGCCCTAAGGCTAACAGCCTCTCTACAGCAGCGTTAATATCCCCAAAAGTAGCAGTTAATGCTTGTAAATTGGCTTCTCTATTTAGAAATCCCATCGCGGCTAGTTGTTCTAATTGCGGTTGGTAACGCTGTTCTGGCGGCAGGGCCGCATTATTTCCAGCCGACATTCCTGCAACCATTCTTGCCATAAACTGAAAGGAAATTCGACAAATCAATTCCTAATTTCTATCGAAAACTTCAAACTATGCGGTTCTTACCATACAGATTGGAATTTGGCGTTCATCGCCTAATAAAGAAAATACATAGATACATGGCTGAAATAAACAAATTGTCACCTGGCGGCTCAACGAATCTGGAAGTTTTCTCACAACAATGTTTTAGCGAAATAAGACCGGCAGTTCAATAAGCATAGAAACAAATTGTGAAAATTTCAGAATTAAGCAACATCCTAGAAATATAAGTGGTATGTAAGCGCGTCTACGACGAGAAAGAAATAATAATTTTAGATAAAATTCAATATAATTTAGAGATTATAAAAAATAAACATTCTCTGCACCCATTATATAAAGATTTGATGAAATAAACAGGTGTATTCACAAAAGTCAAGTTGTGAATGGATAATATTTTTCGTCTGAAGATGACACGTTTAGTGTTGAAACTATAGTAACGACTATATTAAATATCAGTGATAGTAAAACAAAGTAGTTTTATTTATTATTTCGTTAAGATAATATTTTTGTTACAAGGGTAGATTCCTGTTATAGGTTAAATGACAGTTTAAGATGGTGAGTTCAGATTATGTTTTAACATTCTGAATGATACTAAAATTAAATTTTATGTACAAATACTAAGAATACTTCCACAATTTAGACTTTAATCCATATTTATTAATTATAATATGTGTGGATCAATTAATTCGTGCACCCTTTTCTGCTCATTACAAAGCAAATATTATTAACTTTTTTGAAAGTTTTGATTGAGAGCGACTTATTTTTAATATTATCTGGAAGCGAGTTATATAACCTTGATGACAACTAAGTATCCCATCTTTGACCTATTGTTTTTCCAGCAACAGTGGTTTTTGATAGCAATTAAGTAGCACCTCTAGTTGAATGTTGATGTTCTACTAATGGTAGGTTTTTATTTTGTGTTGGTAAGTAACAAACCACATTTAAAAAGTATATTTGTCTAATATCTTGGTTTCAGAAAGGAAGTAGTTTTGATGGGAACCTTTTGTCTTTACATTACATTATTTTCAAAAACAGTTTTTGTAAAATTGACAGCCAAACCACCGCAACTCAATGCTCTGTATGACCACGAGATTCTACTAAAGCAAAGTTATTACTCTCTAATATTTTTCTTAAATATTTAAATTTGTACAAGATACTTCTTTAAGTATGTATACAATTGTCGATATGATAGTTCCATTTTACATGACAATCTATTGATACACAGTATTTAATGCATTCTGACCTTTTTACTTTGATTACAGATTTGTGATATTTTATAATTAACTCTTTATATTGTGGCAAGCTATTTTTATTAAAAACAAATATAAAAATGTAGTTTTTTCATAATTTATTGTTACATTCATATGACTAAACCATAGTATCTTAACAATATCCATTTCTACTTGTTCTTTCAGGGTTTCTCAGGATGAAGATTAATAGAAGGTAATCATGTTATTGGCAAAATTTAGGATTTCTCCAAGCAAATTGTATATTACAAAGAGAAATGCCGTCATAGTTAGTAATTTAGCGCAACCAATTCATTTGAACAATTTCCCTAAATAAGTGCAGACCTATCTTCGTCAAACCAGAAATATTTAATTCCAACATTTTGCAATAAAAACACAAATACTTTCTGCGATTGCCTGATAAAACAGTCGATTTCATTCAATTGAGTTGACAGATCACTATATTTGTTGTGCAAAATTTTTCATACAATTAAAATTCATAAGTACAGAAACCGTTCTTCCCAGAACTGTAATTCTACATCTACGTCCTACGCTGTGTAAACAATAAAAGAGGACTGTGAAAATGGAGGGTCATATCTTTCTATCACTACCGTTAAAGACAAAGTTGCTGCAGCTTCACAACAGTCAATAAAATCGCAGGTAAACAAAGCAGAGGAGAAGCACTTGCGAATAACAAAAGAAAACGACAGCGAACTAAAATGTGGATAATTTAAAATAGAGTGCAATTCAGAATGTTCCGTTTCATGTGTACAGAAAAAAGAACATAAAACATTAAAAAAACTTTTGCAACGTGAAATATATTGAATTCATTCATAGTACAGAACTAATATTAGCTTCCCTTAAATAAAATAACTATTGAAAGTTTGATTTTCGCTAATTTAATGAATAAGTGTAACTATAGTTTCAATAGCACTGTAGCTTCTTGAAAGTGTCTCCTATTTGAATAGGAAGCTGTGTTCCCACAGAGTCTCGAATTCTGACAAACAAACTTAAAATGGGAGCAACATTATTATAATGTATATTAGGCTGTGCCAAAAAAATCGATATTTTTTTATTTCGCTCTTCTTCGAGTATATCTTTCCCCGTTCAAATTCATTCAGGTCCCCCAAATTTTAAACAAATCAGTTAATATTTAGAGGTGCATCAAGCCCAAAACGTGTTTTTTGAAGTTTTTCCTCAATTTTTGAGAGGTTTCATAACACTATTCTACAATAACGGGATGTTTGACACTTGGGAGACATTATTACATTCAAACACAAAGTATTTAATGCATTTCAGTCACCACATCCGCTTTCCCACAGATATATTGGCGAATAGAACCATTTTTTTAAGGCCTAAAAACTGTAATTCAACTTCATATTTTTAGGTTCGTGATACGTCATATGCTCTTTTAACGTAGTCTAGTATCACGTAGCATTAATTGAATTGATAATTTCAGAGAAAATCGCCCATCAGTAATGATAATCTACACTCGAGTGAAAAAATACACCACTTGAAAATGCACCAAAAATGACAAAAATTCAGAGTGCCATAACTAGGTTGCGTTTAGTCGAAAATAGATGAATCTTTGAGTTCTAAGAAGGTTAGAGTCTACCCTTTAATGTGATACCAAATCCATTCCACCTCCTCCCATCCCGCTAAGAAAAATATGTTCCTGGTGTCAAAAAAAGGACCACTTTGACAGCTCGTTGCCAGAGATGTGGAGAACGCGTTGTATCGATGAACTATTCTCTCAACATACACGTAACTTGTTGAAAATATTTGACGTGAACTGCGACTTTTTAACTGAAGATCCATCTGCGTGGAAAAGCAACGAGTCTTATATAGAAACGAAAGAAAAATTTTCATTTTTGTGCGTTACGAATGACACCGCGGAGAGATATAGCGTTAATTACAAAATATAATTCCGAATAGACGAAGAACGAAGAGCAAAAGCAGTACCTATTGAAAGTTGTCGAGGAGCACAGGCGGCGAATTCCAAGCGTTAATGTGATGTACGATATGAATACAAATTATTAAATGTATGATTATAAATTATTAAATGATTGTTAAAAATATTTGATTGTGAATACTAGAATAAACTCTGTACTTATTCTATTAACTTTATAACTCGTCGATTAATTTTATAAAGATTCATTGATTGAGGTACAAAATTGGCAAAGTTGTTGCCAAAAAAAACGCAAAAAGGTACTTTTTTTTTTGAAAAATTCATAACTTTACGCCAAATCATCGTAGAAACCCGAATTTTTGGGAAACTGAAATAAAAATGATTGAAATCTATTGACCTGTTGTCTAATTGAGTCCATGATTTTTTCGGCTAGGCCTACGAGCTGTCAAAGTGGGACTTTTTTGACACAGGAATATATTTTTCTTAGTGGGGTGGGAGGCGGTGGAATGTATTTGGTATCACATTAACTAGCATCACATTAAAGGGAAGGTTCTAACCATTTCAGAACTCAAAGATTCAACCATTTTTGACTAAATGCAACCGGGTTAAGGCACTTTGAATTTTCCCCATTTTTGGTGCATTTTCAAGTAGTGCGTTTTTCCACTCGAGTGTAGATTATCATAACTGATGGGCGATTATCTCTGAAATTATCAATTCAATTAATGCTACGTGATACTAGACTAGGTTAAAAGAGCATATGACGCATCAAGAACCTGAATATATGAAGTTATTGAAGCTGAAATTACAGCTTTTAGGCCTTAAAAAAATTGTTCTTTTCGCCAATAATCTGTCGGAAAGTGGATGTGGCAACTGAAATGCATTAAATTCTTTGTCTTTGAATGTAAATATGTCTCCCAAGTGTCAAACATTCCGTTAATGTAGAACAGTGTTAAGAAACTTCTCAAAAATTGAGGAAAAACTTTAAAAAACAAGTTTTGGCCTTGATGCACCTCTAAATATTAACAATGAATTTGAACGGGGAATGATATACTCGAAGAAGAGCGAAATCAAAAAATATCGATTTTTTTTGGCACAGCCTAATGTACATGCATCTCCACAATCTTCATCGATTAACAATTCAAATTAAAGTTAATGCTAGAAGATAATATCAGAAATAACAAACAAAAAACTATGTGGTCTCTCGTAAATAAAAAAGGAACGATGCAAAAAAATTCGAAAATCATGATATCTCTGCTAATACTTTTCAGAAATACTTTAGTGAGGTACCAAAGAAAATTATTAATAAAATATCACCCTAAGCAAAATGTTTTGAAGATTGTTTTCTCAAAGTTCTACCAAACCACTTAAATTTTTCTTTTTCTTAAGTATCTCCAATCAAAATTTGCGATACAATCTTATCATTAAAAATCAGCAAAGCATCTGATATTTTTGGACTTTCTCCATGTCATCTAAAACGAAATGTGAGTAATTTGGTTTTACCGCTGACAAAACTGGTAAACATGTGTCTGAATCGGGGTGTGTTTCCAGACTGCTTAAAACTTTCAAAAGTAGTTCCATTGTACAAAAAGGGTGACACAAACAGGGCCGAAAATTATCGCCCTATATCACTCCTTCCCACTTTTTCCAGTTATTGAAAAAATTATATGTCAGCAAATGATAGAATATCTTGAAACAAGATCTCTTCTTTCTCCGTTCCAATTTGGCTTTAGAAAAAACAAAAACACCATTGATGCCATTTTACATTTCATTTAATCAACTCTTGATTGCTTTGAACTAGGGTTACACTCATTATATATTTTCTTAGATATCTCAAAGGCCTTTGACTGTGTCTCTCACCCGATTCTACTGAGCAAACTGGAAAAATATGGTTTTGTTGGAAAAAGCTTAGATCTGATTAAATCCTATCTGTCAAATCGATATTTCAAAGTATTTGTAAACGGCGGGTACTCAGAGGGGTCGTTGGTGGATGTGGGGGTGCCACAGGGCATTATAATTGGGCCCTTGTTGTTTCTCGTATTCATCAACCATCTCCCCGACTACTTGCTAGATGCAGTCGTTGAACTTTTTGCGGACGACAATACCATGTCAGTTTCCTATGGTAACGAAGATAATGTGACGGCTCTGGGTGAGAGGGTGGAGTCGAGGGCCTGTGAGTGGTTCTCGGCAAATCAACTAGCCATTAATCAAGAAAAGACTATAAAACTAATGTTTACTCTGAAACACACCACAGTACAGATTGACAAAGGTGCACACGCGAAATTTTTGGGCATCTTTGTTGACGTAAGCCTAAAATGGTCAGTTCATATAGATCATCTTGCAGGTATATTAAAAAAAAACCTATTTGTCTTAAGGAATCTTTCTAATTCACTATCCACCAACGTACTGCGTA
This sequence comes from Endomychus coccineus, assembly GCA_958510875.1. Taxonomy (NCBI): domain Eukaryota; kingdom Metazoa; phylum Arthropoda; class Insecta; order Coleoptera; family Endomychidae; genus Endomychus; species Endomychus coccineus. The sequence goes on along the minus strand of OY294071.1, from coordinate 36,250,793 downwards.
CCACTTACTTTGCAACTTTTGAATCCCATGTTAGATACGGTATAATATTGTGGGGACATAGCTCTGAAGCGGGGAGGATTTTTAGGTTACAAAGGCAAGCCATTAGAATCCTGGGGAATAAAGGCTACAGAGAATGTCGCAAAAGCACTTTCAAAAATCTAAAAATTTTTACTTTTCCAAGTCTACTTATACTGGAATGCCTTTTACATGCATATAAGCTTCATCAATCCGACCAAGTATCTTTAAATTGTAACTTTCATGATCATAACACGCGCAATAAATTAGACATTGGTCCAAACCGCTTTAGGTTGAGTAGATCACAAACGGGCCCTAATTTCATTTAAAATGTTTAACAAATGTCCTAACCATGTTCGAAATCTAGAGCTAAGTAAATTTAAGATCACCATCAAAAAATTTCTCACAACAAATGCATTTTATTCTATATATGAGCTCTTAGATTTGAAAACTATTGAAATGTAACCAATATCAAACGCTACTTTCCATCAAAACTGTGATTTATTTTATATTTACATCTTCGCTGAATTTTAACACTTGCCATTTTGTGTCTTGTAATCCATGTATTTACATTAATTTTAAACTGTTGTATTTGACGAGTGTAAACTAAATTTGTAGTATTAACACAATAAACTTTATCTATCTATCTATCTATAGAAGTAAATTCAAATAGTAAAATCGTGTCATTTGATGTTAAAAATCGTATTCCAAGTATACCAATACAATTCACTATCAAGATAATTGCGATTAATAATTTACCTGCAAATACAAAAGGAAATACCAAGCCTAATCTCACTCAAATAAAATAACTATTAAAAGTTCGATATTCTCTACTTTAATAAATAAATGTAACTATGCTTTAGCTAACACTGTAGCTTTTTCAAACAAATATTACAATGTACTAACTTACTACAAAAGAGCTAACCCAATATAAAATTTTGATGATAATCTTAGGATAAATGGTTAGTGGAATTTTAACCATCAAGAGATTAAACGACAAACTGGTAAGAACAGGAAAATCTAATTATACAAATTTAACAAAGGAGAATTGTTATGTATTTATTGATCGTTGAATAGAATATTGGACTTCTAATATTTATCAATCATGAGGGATCCTAGCAAATTTATTTATTACTTTTATTCTGGAAGTGTAAAATCTTAAAATTATGGTTATGGTTTTTCGTAAGTAAATGTTCTGCAAAGGTTGAATCAGATTTATTATTACTGAACTACACCTATGTTCTTTGATCTGTTTTTTTTAACCAGGTCAACCTGACAACACTGTCTGATGTGACGATTTCTTTATTAATGTTTAAGAACCGATACAAGATGCAAAAAAAATGTTCAGTGACTAGTCAATTAGTAGATTTCATATGAAATGGTACAATCATAACTTACCTCAGAGAAAGAATCTGTTGGTGCCGAAGGTGTAGTAGTTGTTGCTGCAGCACTTGTAGTGTTAGTAGGACTGCTAGTGGTACTAACAGTATCAGCAGTGGTGGTGGTACCATCTGGAGCACCAGGAATTCCAAAAGTATTCACTAAACTAGGTGCAGTTTGTCGCAACGTTTCCATTCCTTGCTGTATTTGCATTATAGCATTCAACGCCTATAAATACCAATGATAATTAGATACTATTCCTACGTCTCACTAATCCTCTCTTGTCCAGGTCATATAATCTATACCTATGGTTTATTAGTGTAACTTTTTTAAATATCCTCAATCATCACATTAAATTATTTTTTTCTACAACTAGAATTATATTCACTTATTCACACCAAATGATTCCCTAACTGAATATCTAGAATTTGCTTTTTCTTACCTGCGGATTAGTCATCAAATTCTGCATATCTGGATTTTGCAATTGCTGGAGAAATTGAGGCATCATAGTTCTCATTTGCTCTTGGAGTGCAGGATTTCGAGATATTAAAGGATTATCTGCTATTAAACTGTTAGCCATGTTAGGATCAGCAGTCATTGCCTCTATTATAGACTGTGTGTAAGGAGCTGACAACATGTTTTGAACCATTTGTGGATTTTCAGACATTTGTTGCAGCAAGCTGGACATCGGTGGACTATTCATTGCACCAGGTCGAGGTGTTGTTGGTGACGGAGAATTTGGGGCCCTTCCACCCCAAGGATTGGGCAACGGTTCCCTGTTCTCAGTTCCTACAAGAAATAGTATGACATTATTTCCTACAGGAAACAGTTCCAGATGATAATTATTATAATATCAAATTACTTAATCATCATTGAGATTGCCCAATCTTTCAAATTGTTTATTAATGTAATCACTACCTTGAATTTATTTAAAATGTATAGAATTAAGAACTTATACAGATAGAAATTAGATTCATACCACATGTACAATTCAACTCTAATTTGGAACAAAATGTTATAAACACTAATAAATTTATGTTCATTTGAATATTTGAATATGATTTAAGACAAATGATAATTAATAAATATGACAGCAAATGAAAAACCTAATACTAAAAAAATATGAGGCAAGCATAAAAGAAATAGGAAAGTGTAGTACCTTGTTGGGGGTTAGCTCCTGTGGCATTGGTATCTACTAATCCAGAGAATGGATTACGGCTAAACTGCTCAGTTGTTGCATTCAGCATTGGCTCTTGTATATCTCTATACATACGTTGAAGTGCACTATAACCTCCTGGAATGCTTTCTAAATTACTTATAGCTCGATCATGACTACGCATCAACTCCTGCAACATGGATGGATTTCTAGCCAACTCCATTGTTTGACGAAGTAACTCAGGGTTATTCATCATATGACTTATTTCTGGATTTCTTTCCATTAATTCCTGCATTTGTGGATTACTAGTTATTAGGGAACGCATATTTTCTGGATCATTCATTAATGTCTGGACAACAGGATTATCCAAAAGCTGTCTGAGCATGTCAGGGTTGGTTAGGAGTTCAGACTGCATTCTATTTTGAAGTTCCATAAAGTTGGATGAGTTAACTCCCATGGATTCTAACCCTACAAGTCCACCCAAAGCACCTAACCCGAAAGGTGTTGCTGAAACGTCAGCTGGAAATCATAAACTGTATTAGTTATGAGAATACTATTCTCCACACTCATTCATTATTTCTTGTTGAATTTTTCCATATTCAAAACAAAATACTGTATTTCAATATTTGGCTGTACTATTGTTCATCTTTATTGTGGTGATAACCTTAGTGCACCTCAGAATTTTGTAGTAGCAAGCTAATATTTCAAAACACACAGTTAAAACCCATTGAACTGTTGATAAAACAACATGTTAAATTATTTTATCTTTGACCTTCAAAGATAGTTATAACAACTGAATTTTAGTTCTAATTCTCTTATAAACATTGAATAAGCATGAAGTACAATTCAAATATCTTAATATTGATCAATGTAAAAATATGGAATGCAGAAGTAACCAAAAAAGGCTACAGTTAATATGTCAAAGTAAGAATTCAAACATCAGACCAAACTCAAGTTACATTCAGTTTATCAAGCTGATCTATGAAATCATAGCAATGTAATCTTCAACTAGAAAGAACATTATTGTTTAAAATTAATGCTATTAACGTACCTGGTGGCCTAGAAGGACCAGAATCTGGTGTACGAGGAGCTGCTCTAATAACCAAATGAATGGTTAATCCATCTTTGATATTATGCTGTTGAAGAGAGTCTCCATCCTTCATTATCTTTCCAGCGAAAATTAAACATAATTGGTCTGGTTCCGAATTGAACCTTTCAGCAACCTTATCCTTAAACTATAATTCGACATTCTAACATATGAAATGAGGTTATTTTAATTAATTAATTTTACCTCTTTGACTGTAATATTTTCCGGGACCTCGAAGATCTCCTTTTCTTTTGGAGTTTTTACGGTAAGTGTTATTGTGTTCACTTCTTTTGTAAGTTCGAAGTCAGGCTTATTTTCATCAGAAACTTCAGGTTTCACCGGATCGTCGTCAGCCATGTTTGCCTATCAAGATGATGACTAGTTAATTTCAAAGCCAATACTAATTATTATACATATATTCTCAATGCAACCTTATTTGAATTAATTCATGATTATGTTTACCTGTTCGTGATGCCTACAAACAATATATTAACTTTTTACCTGGCAAAAAATTAGAACCGCAAGATTTTTGAGTGAACAATTTTCTATCTGTCATGAACATGAATCAACTCATGCCATAGAGCATAAGCTGGAACGTGAACACATAAAATAATGAGAATTTAGAACCACAGCAGTGATCGCATAGTAAATCAAAAATAATTTGAAAATACGCCGATTCTCAACATACATTTTTCACTAATAAGTACAAAATAATCACCTTTATCCAATAAAAATGCATTTTTCAGATACATTTGTAAGCTTATGAATAAATAACCATGCCAACAATAAATTTTAATGTAATACGTTGCCTATTATTGTTACATTTGAGTCAGTTTTTTCAAGTATCTTAGTGAAAATTACATAAACTATTTTGTACGTATTTAATTGAATTTATGATCAATATGTTGATGAATTCATGTAAAATAGAGAAGTCAAAAGTGAAGATGGAGATGGCGTATTTACACTTACATAAAAATCATGGGTTTTGGATAAATTCTTAGGATCACGTCTCGATACCGACCTTCATTACAGGTAACTCCTTAATTTGCGGCGTAAGACTTTCGCTGAAGATGCCACCTGTAGTGGTGCCCAACGTTTCTACTGTATCGCGAAATCCGTACGTAAACCATATTATTATTCTATAGTTTTTCTATGTTCAACGTTTATTTGAATGTCAGATGTTGAACAGTAACTGTTTATCATTATCATATCTGTTTGGTGTTCCTGTCCTAAATAATACAGAATATACATTTTATTTTATGTTAGCTTTCATCAGTTACGTGTCATTTTTGTCCACGGCTTAGAAATGAATATGTCAGATTTAGATTGGCAATTTCTCAAATGTATAGGATATTTACATTCGAGTGATTCCTTAACGAAAGGTGATTCTGTTCCTCTACAACAATTCTTAGAAGAATCTATCAAAACGAAATTAGGGCTACCTAAAGATTTGAGCCATCTTGTATCTTCTTCAATTCAACAACTGAGAATTGAGGAATTCAAACCTTTGAACATTTATGATGATAGCAAAGGATCCAATTCTGATAATGAATTAGAATTAGATTTATTAAAGGAAGATTTGATGTGTATAGTTTGTAAGTGAGTACTGAATGAGTGGTAATGGATACTAAACAGTTTGTAGACGTAGTTATAATATCCTGCTATGCAGTTTCTGAATTTATATTCTGGACTACTTTTCAGTGGAATGGATGTTGGGGCCCGCAACCGACTGTTAGAATGTTCAGATTGTCATGCTTTGTACCATCAAGATTGCCATAAACCAGTTGTTACCATTCAAGATTCATTCGATAGTTGGGCTTGTCAAAATTGTAAGGTGAGCATAGTTTAATTACATATAGCAGGGTCACTTCAAACAGTTGATTGTTCATCTTAATTGTTAAATTAATGGGCTTTTTGAAAAGGGATATTAATTCCAATAATTTTTTTATCCTAGCAGTTATTTCTAATTTTAACCCATTAATGCTGTACTATATAAGAGTCCTTTCTTAATACAATTATTCTACAATGGAATCTTATCCATTTTAGGATGTGAATAATGCTAAAGCAGTGACTTCACCCATCAATGACACATCTTTAAATGATCAAAGTCTAACAGGTTCAGAAAATATAAAAACAGATTCATTAAAATCCACAACAAATCTTCAACATGTGAATGGACCAACATATAAATCATTTATTAACAAGAATACTGAAAAATGTAAGTGTTTCCCCATCTATTAAACCAGAATTGAATATTCCCATTGCTGTAGGTAAGTTCAACTCAATTTTTGTAAGCTGACTGATGTATTCAGCTGATAGATGTCAGTTTTATAACATTCTAAGTTTTTTATTTTTTACAGCCTCAAAAATTGCTTTAACCGTTGGTAGCAAATCATCATCTACTTCAAAATCACAAGTTTCAAGTAGTTCCTCATCACGTAACAGTGTTACTCCCAACATAAATATCATTAGTGCTGATAAACGTATCCAAAATATGAAGAAAAAAGCTGCAAAGTTACAAGAGAAACGAAAACTACCAAAATGAATCAACATAATTTTCATTATCATGTTAAAAATATTTTGCAATTTTTATTTTTACAGCATTTTATATTAAGTTTTATTTTCTTTTAATCAATTATGAAATATATAACTATTATTAGTAAAGATTGAACAGTATTTAAAGAATAGATTTTATTGTCGGTATAGTATCAAGACCATCACATTCATCTTCAAATACTATGGGATGAATACTGCTTCCTTTTATATTTTCTTATTTGGAGGAGTGTCAATTTTTACCAATGCTGCTTCACCATTTGTTGCTGCATCATGATTTCTTATTTGCCTCGACATACTTTTCCTTCTTACTGTTAAGGAGGATTCTACTACAATCTCATCAAACGCTGGACCAAAGGCAGCTGCAACAGTTCATAAAAATGATTGGCATTAACATTTTTCAATGATTATATGTTCTATCATTTCATTTCTTCTTGGTTATTCAATATTTGATGTTTATATTTAAAAGTATCCATTACAATAATTGGCCATGTCTTTATCATAGTTATATATAAAATCTCGGGAAATAGGTCACATTAACACTTATGTTTTATATTTTAGTCTTTACGTACGTTTCGGTCTCACGACCATCATCAGAAGACATTAAAATGCCAACGTCGCCGAACCGAACAGAAACACGAAATCAAAATTGTAACAAAACAATAAGTATAAAATATCAAGAACCCACTATTTAGTAGAACTCTAAAAAAATACGAACACATTTCATCATAGTCTATGAACGACTAACAAACGTGACGAGTTCAAGTATTTACTTTCGAACCAGATGTCACGATTTATTAGGTAATAAAAGAAGGTCTGGCCTCTTAGATATACTTTTGAACAATTCTACCTAAAATATACTTTTAACAAATACATTATTTATCATAGTTGTAAAAGTTTAACCACTCTCATCAGTTATATCTATGTTATCATTAGATTTCAATTTTGAGGCCAATTTTTTTCAGATAATCTCTTATTTTGATGGATATTATAATAATACTATTAGATTTTATTTTTTTTGTTCTTTTACTTTGATTTTCTTGCAGCTAAAACAAATATTAGCTACTGGCTAGTCTAACAACTAGATAGAGAACTTTTGCAATATATTTGCAGTATGACTATACATTTGCATTATCACAAGTTTTGTATTCATTTGATTGAATATCAATTCCATTGTTTACTCACATAACTACGTTATAGAAAAGGTTGAAGAGAAAAGAGAACTTTTGCCGATATATACAGCATGACTATACATTTGCATTATCACAAGTTTTGTATTCATTTGATTGAATATCAATTCCATTGTTTACTCACATAACTACGTTATAGAAAAGGTTGAGAAAGCGTATTTCATATCTTGAAATTTTTTGTAGAAAAGAGGGAAGTCATCAAGCACAGGTCGTGTTTATCTATTAAAGGCACAGGATTCTAAAGAAATAATTGTAGACATTCTAACATTAACATAATATCCAATTACCAAGTGACATATGGATAAGTTTTTTAAGCAACGTGAATCTGGGAAGTTTTCCATTTCTCTTATCAAAGCTATTTTATGTACACCTTTCCTTTACCCTTATACCAATTCTGTTATTACTACCAACTTCTAGGCAACACACAAAATTTGCGGAATATAACTTAGTAGGAACCATGGAGATTAAATTGCTTTATATCAAACAAATTAAATCAATAAACTGTAGTCCTTGACCTCGTTTATTAATCCAATCAAGAAACAAGTTATGCTTATTTGTTAATATTTGATTGATAAATATATCAATATTGGGTTGCGCCATATTGTTTACTTTCTATGTTGTTAAAATTTAACTCTTTGTTCGAGATCTACTGACTTCCTAGTATGGCACGAATTTCATCATTATTTCAGAGAATGTGATGATTTTTGAATAAGTTGAATGGAAAGATTGATGTAGGTGACGGCTGAAGTATAATCAAGACATGAATAAAGAATAAACCAAAGAGATTGGTTATGTACTGTACACTTACATTTGGAAATGTTATTGTCCTTTTCATCAACTGGAAGTGCATTTCCAACTAATAACAATGCACATAGTACTAGTAAAAAGGAAAAATATTTCATCTTACAACAACGTCGGAACTTCGCAAAGTAAACTTGTTCTAGAACGAGCGACTTTCTTCCCACGACCTCGACTCGTTATAGAGACCAATAATCCCTATTAAATGTCTATTCATATGAAATTATTGATCCAAATGATAAGCAATATAATAAATTTTAAAAATTATATAGTGCGCAAATGGAGAATGTAAAATGTTTGGGAATATCACAGTGAATTCTCCCTGGGAATATTCCAAGGGAGGTAGTGGTATAATGTCAAAATGTCATATAAAAGTAAAGATCGTCGGTTCATTAACTTTCGACTTTTCCAATATCGCTTACTGCGCATGTATCATATATAATGTTTTAACACATTGAAAAATTAATAAATAATCTTTTGAAAATTGTTGCACCGTAGAGTGGTGTTCTTAACTCAGTACAGTAACTTTATTTGGTATACAGCATAGATAATGCCTTAGTATACAGCTTAATAGCTGTTTCCTGTTTGAAAAATATTGGATTACCCCCTCTCCAAATTAAGTTTAGCTCCAGAATCTGAGACAATCATTTCGATCCAAATAACTAATTATAACAAATTGTTAAAACTGAAGATCATTTTCAGATGAGTTAATTGTTACAGAAATAAGTCTAGAATAATAACATTTAACAATATTTTGCATCAGATTTAGACAGACCTAATGAAAATAAACAATAACAATATGTTAATCAATGGTTTAACTGTGGATACACTACAACACTTTAAATAAGAAATAATCACCTTTATCCACTAAAAATACTGTGGAGTTTTCAGCTACCAAGTATAACCATCATCAGAGTAAACTCAAACAGCTCTAGATAAAACCGTTTACAAATAAATGGTTCTCATGTAGAAGTGATTCGCTTTTATTCACAAGAGATGATAGTAAACTCAGTATACTAAGTTATTTCAACAATTAATGGATTACTTTTTTGTATCTTCTAGCTTTGATTGGTTGAAATGGGTAATACATTTTCATTGTAATGTTTAATATTGAAATCTCGTCTGTTATTCCACGAGTGATTCCAGACAGGTAGAATAGACGAGTGCAAGCTGGTCACTCCTTTAATGTCAAGCTCGCGACTCGCCGAACATCTTCCTACCTACCAAACTTACTTAGCGAGGTGTTTTCTGTTGTCTATAACCTCCAAACTTAGCAAGCTCCAATGACTGTCCCCTCCGATGATTTGGTATTTGTAAGGAACAAAAAAATTTTCTTATGAAGTTATTAAATAGCAGATATATTTGCATTTAAAACAATTTATTTATGAAATCACTTATATGAACATTTACAACTTTTACATGACTAGAATAAGTGTACAAATATGTTACAGTAACAAATTATTACTAACTTATTTATAAAAACTATTTCAAATAATAATTCTATCGCTGAAGAATCTAATTCTTAATATGTAACTACAAAATCATTAAATAAAATCAAAAATCGACGATAACGCGACTTATTAATATATCACTACATACATCATATGGGTGGCTCACACGTTGTGGAACATTTCTTTCGCCAATGACTTAAATTAAAAATCTACAAAATGTAATGAGTTTCACTTTTTTGAGATGATCCTCAATAGGGTGCGATATGTAATTTTCAAATATTGAATCCTTGTTTATGAATTCGAACCGAGACATTCTGGTCATCTAAGAATGAATTATTTGTCAAATTTCCTCGAAGCAATTTCCTGGAAAGTGATGTAGTATCAAGGGATTCATTATAGTCTTCAGCGGGGGCTTTATGATGTTTAATTATCACAGTTTCAACAATTAACTTGGCGATACTTGCTGGAATTGGTATTATTGTTTTATGGTTGAGATTGACTACTTTTGTTGAAGGTTTGTACACAACTTCTGGTAAACTTTCACAAAGGTTAGCTCTATAAACGGAATTAGTTTTAGTTGTTTCTGGAATAGAATTAAGTGTTGATTTGTCTTTGAGCACAACACTTTTCGGGGTATGCTTCAGAAATGGTGCTGGTGAATTGTTGATGTATAATCTAACTGGACTCACGATATTCTGGAAATGAAGTGATTGAGCCAGCACTTTTTTCTGGTAAGTTATTGGAGACTTGTTGCAGACTCCAACAGGTGGTGTTGTAAGATGTTTTGGGGAAATAAGTGGTTTCAAGAGATTTTTATCTATTGGTGATCTCCTCGGGATTCTTGATGGTTTTAAAGGTATTTTAAAATCATTCACAACATTTGGCTGGGCATCTTCTAAATCATCTATTCTTTGAAAATTTTCTTTGCGAGTGGAACCCCAGCTTGAGTTACTTCTTTCTTCGATACTCACATTACCATATTCAATTTCTATATCAGAACTTAGGTCACCTGCCAAAATTCTGTTTATTTCTTCTAAGGTATCATCAAACTTTAAAGATTGTGAACCTAAGCTACTATTTTGGTCCAAATCAAGATCATTTCCAGAATCTTTTGAGGAATATTCAAGTTCTTGGTTTAATCTCAGTTTTTGTAATGATAAGGTGTATTCAGAATCTTTTGATGAAAGTACTTCCTCATCACTTTCTGTATCTACTAAATCAATTTCAGCGGTAGCAAAACTTTCAGCAATAAGTGCTGAATGTAAGGTTTCATCAGTTCTTTCTCTCACTTGACCTAATTGTTCATCATTTTGTGACACTAGTTCAAATCTATCATTACCAATTTCTCCATTTTCTACTGAGGTATTTTCTAAATGTCCTAATAAATGTGTGGTTTCATCTTCTTCGTCAGAAGATAATATAATGGTATTTTCAATTAAAGTTTGATGAATATTATCAATGTAACTGACACTATTGGGTGACATAGTTAATTTAGTCTTAAATGGTGAGAAGTGATTATTTTTTTCTTTACTGATGGGCATTGTGACAGGGACTCCCATACCTCCATCCATAACTTTTGAAAGCTTCTGAATAGAATTTGAACTTTCACTCTTCAAGCTTTCATTTGCAGTGAAATATTCTGCAGTTGTTGCAGTTTCATTTACATCCAAATGTAGGGTTGTTTTTTCAGCTTTGCTGATTTCCTTCTCAAATTCCATTTGTCTTATTAGTTTAGGAACAAACGATCCACTGTAAATTAAAATCAAACCTTAATAAGATTTTGCTAGGTTTACTGTAATTAAAATTTGTACCAATGAAATAGGTATAAAATACTATTTCTCTCGAAAGACTACATTAGTGGAAAGAATAAATTGATTGGACATTTATTGATACTGATTGAATTTGAAAAAACACAAGTCCAAGATATCACTTCAGAATTCACAATTTATCCTATTAGGATTTGCAAATGAGCTTCAGGTTTATTTTGTAAATTTGATATAGATATATTACTATTACCTCAATACATTTTACCAAGACGAAAAGCTTTTTGTAAACTATACAATAGTTCACACTGTGGATACACTATAACACCAAACACTAGAAATACTGTTAAAGTACTGAGGACCTTCCAAGTAGCCATCAGAGTAAATTAAATTAGAAATTTGAAATACAATAATTTAGTTTACTCTGATGATGGCTACTTGGTAGCCCGAAAGGTCGTCGGTAGTAACAGTATTTTTAAATAAATTGTTTTTATAGTTTATAAAACTTTTTGTATTAAAACTGCAAAATAGTAGATGACAACAAACTACTCGCAATAAGTAACGAGATATAAATAGATTTTGAGAATATGTGAATCAATTCAGTTTTCTAACTTACCAGAAGCAAATGTTGAAGTACTTTAAATCAAGGAATCTGATGTAATGAAGGAGTTTTGAATGCTAAATAATTCATAAATTCTTTGTTCAGGAACAAAATTACAGGAAATCTTTGGAATTGGGTAACCAGAAATGCACATGGAATTGATTATATTTTCGTTCTTTTTCAGTTACTGTTCTTGCACACAAGTGTTAGATCACTTAGGTGCAATTTTTAGTTTGTAAGAAAAGTTATGTATTTATTGTGAGTATGAGGATTGTATTATTATTATATCGTTCGGAAACTGAATAAAAACATGTTAAAATTTACTTACACATCTGTACAACGTCTACCATCTTTCCTTAACATCGTACGTTTGATGTCCCTTTTGACTTCTCTCAAAGTTATAGGTCCCCACGCGATATCTTCATCACTACTATAATAACTTTCCATCTCTTGTATTACTAAGGTCCCTGTTTAATTGTATTTAAAATATAAATGAACAAACAAAAATAGTAAGCGCCAATTCAAGGCTTCACTCCGGCCTTTTGTGTTTTCGCTTTGTACTTTCACATAACAATCATATTCATGATGTTTTACTTAGAAATGATTTAAATTAAACTTAACGGAAAATACCAGAGAACCAATATTAACTTTGAAACCACAGAATAGCAGTAACATCCAAAGAGCTCTATAAATAGAGTAGACTACTAAGTCTTTCACTGATAAAGTTGATGGACATACTGCGCTCTCACTCGCATGATGTGCGCGCGTTATACTTATTCTTGTATTCTTATACTCCTTGTGACAGAAGGGGAGACCGTGCGAAAAACAGCGCACTACATGTGCAGCAACTACCACGGTCTTATGCACAGGTCTGGGAACTCGAGGCTGTTTCCTATGTGAGAAGTGAGTCCGCTAAGCGTCATCTGTTGCATAGCACCACGGTATAATATAATGATAGTGCGTCTCGTATAGTGTTATACATGACGAAAGCATAGCCCAAGTCTGTGAACTTACAACTCTTGCCGCCAGGATCCCTACGAACGGATGTAAGACATAGATAACTCTATTACCGGTAGTAGAGTTATCTATGATGTAAGAGGAGCTAAACGGCGAGAACGAAGATAAGCTGATTTTTTAATTTTTTACCGACATGTAATGTAAACAAAATCGTTATATACCTGAGCTCTGACTAGGATTGAACTCTCGAAAATTATGAAAGTTATCGTCTATTTCTAAATTTCTACAATGAATTATAGAATGTGTATTAGTTGCGATGTCAGATTTGACAAGTGCAAGTTCTGCAACTTTTGTTATTAATATCTTATCTCGTGTTATCATTCATATCAGTTATTATCACTTATAATATCCCATGTTCAAAATTATGCCCGGAAATTAATTTGTGCACTCGGGATATTCGGTAAGAGAATTTCACACCGAAGAAAAATTAGGTTAAAATAATTTCAATGTGATATTATCTGACATTTTGTCATGGATATATGAGACATTACGAAGGAATGCCATGATTTATTTATAGGATTTTGAAAGTTTGATGTTTGGTCGAAAATTGATCAAATATAAATATGGAAATATATGGTCTTATCTATCTCAGTAATATTCATTGTTAAGGAAAAACTAGACTTACGGCAGAAACAACTTGTACATAATATTCAGATTGCGATTTGTGATATTCTAACTTTAAGGAATTAGGCAGTTGTGTATTGCGAATTTAACCTCTGTGCGCCATATAGCTCCTCACAGACTTGGGCTATGCTTTTAATATACGAGACGCACTACCATTATATTATACCGTGCATAGCACCAAAAGGGTGGCGCATCAGTCGAGGAATGATCTCTGGCACGTATACGACCGTGTTTTCTGGCAACTGTCATTGTAGACTTGTAAACACAAGGAATACCGGCGTTTTTAGAAAAAAATTACGAAACCGTGCATTGTGCTGAAATGCAAAACGGGGTACAAAAGTGTAAAGCAAGAAACTTCTGTTTTTAAAGTGCCGAAAGATGCGGAAACGCGAAAAAGTGGATGCTTGCGATTCCGGATAGAAATCGTTTTAACGAGGTCTTTCATGTGTGCGAGCATGTATAATGAAAAAGTGGAAGTCATTTTTAAGGTGAGTAATACATTTTGACAAGAGTAACAGTTCTATTTTCTCTCAAATCAGAATAGTAAATATTGCGTTACGAGAAAAATTATTTTACTTAATAATGTGATTGTTGCCATACTTAGATCCAAGCGCTAGCTGGTGGCTGAGCGAGGGACTACGAGTTTGGGACATGTAAGAGACTCATGTCAAACATAGAGTTCCCAGACCTGTATGTACGACCGTGGCAACTACTTACCTGCGCTTTTCTATGCTTAACACACTACTTGTCTACTCTATATATAGAACTCTTTGGTAACATCATTACTGACAACGTCTTTCCCATAAAATCGTATTTCGGTTTCCGAGTTTCAATCTCTCTTGGGAGAGATTCTTGTTAGCACGTCTTTATATAATACTTGACCACACCTAAGGCCGATTGCAACCAGACAAACACAATTTAGCAGAGAATTGTTAAAAAAAACGAGGAATAATTTGTAGTTGAAAACTAGTTTGTTCCGTGAAGCATTCATAAATTTGATGAGAATGTAGAGCAGATTTTGAGAATCTGTGATATCAGGTTCATAGAACATCTAAATATCTTGATGGTACTTCTTGTCTACAGCTGCTTGACGTTCCTTGAAGCACAGAGGAAACATAAGAATCCTTTATTATTCCCCCCAGAGGTGGGGCGTTGCGAAGAATAGGAACAGGCAACAAGATTTCTCGGAATTGCTTGTTTTTCGATTTTGTTGCAAGCAACATGAGTTTCTGTTTATCTGGTGGAAATCCGACGATTCAACATTAAATGCATTTTTCTAAAAAATGTCTAGGTGTTCTAGACGCTGGAACAGGACATCATGCCTTCATGGATAATTAGGCGAATTGAATCAAATATGTACATTATAAATATATTTCAATGAATATTGATAAAATAAAAGGAACATGACATTTTACAAATCATAATATATTGATATAACACATATAATATACCATAAAACAATTACACATATAAGAATTAGAGTATTTTACCAATCACTAATATTTAATTGTAATAAAAATGTATACCAAAAAGAGGTCACTTTGTCGATGGGTGTACCTCTTTAATTTTCAATATAAACAGCAGCAAAGAAACAAAAAATTCTCGTTTATAATATACGGTTTTAGATTAATTCAAATACATTAATTACAAAATGGACTAATAAAATACTATAGGCTGATATAAAATGGAAGACGGATACATTAATTTTCCCAAAAATTTTAAGCAAATGTCTCAAAACATAATATTTTTTCGATTTTGTACATACATTTGTTTGGCGTTATGAACTTAACCTAATATTACCAATTGAAAAAGAAAAGTAGTAAAATGAGGTGGATTCAAATAAAAGTTGCCTTCTACATTATTTTCAATGGATATACTTGATTTTTCGTCTATTTTCCAAGCGATTTGAAAATCCGCTCAAATATTGAAAAGCATACAGTGCAATCGGCAATTGATGTCACATTTCATGAGAAAATTTAATGTGTTCAGGAGATTCATTTCCACATTAAACCTAGTTGTGAATTGGCAATATGCCAGACAAAATATCATTCATTTCAAATAATTAATTGATCAAAATAAAATTTCGATAATAATGTGCTACCAGGATTAATATCATTATACTACTATGCAATTTAATTTTCAAGTATCACCATATAAAATATTCAGAATTCAAATATACAAAATAGATTAAGGATTGAAGAAAATAATTAAAAAATATGATATTCCATATTTAAAATTTTGCATTTGTGGACTCAATAACAAATTTATGTTGACAATAAATAATATTAATAATGTAGCTGCCTGTAATTATGCGAATATATATTTCTACATTTTCATATATGATTTCAGTATAAAGTAAAAATTTTTTCGAGAAAAAATTAACAAATTAAATTAATTTTCCTAAATAGCTGACGTTAAGTTGTTTGAGTCTACGTCAGTATATCACTAGTAGAATAGTTAAAAGGTACTAATTGCAAAGAATTAGTATTAACAAAGCTGTATTAATTAATCAAACTAAATATTCATACTCTAATTCTTACAAATTAAAACCAAACATTGGCTATAATACCAGCTCATATAAACGATTTAATATTAATTCGCAACTATTCATGCCAAATTAATCAACAAACATTATGTAGCGACAAAAAGCTAATTACTGATGACATACATAGAAATTAGTGCATATAAAGTTAAGTATCACTGAGAGTTGAATTGTATTCGTATAGAGCGTTTCTAAATAGTTCAACACAAATGCGGCCATGTTTTCTTAAATAGCTTATGAATAGAAAATACACTCCAAAAAATAGCTGCCTATTGGCATATTACTATGAATCGAAAGAAATTATTTTGTAGATGGGAAAATTATTTAAAAATTTCTCCAAATTCCTATTCTCTAACATTTCTGACAAAGATGAATGTTGATTGAATTTTCTTTTTTTTTCTAATGGCTGGTCCTACAGTATTTAATTGTTTTTTGTAAGTTGGTAGAAATCTGAAATTATTAGTTTAAAATTTGTTGGATTAGTATAGTAATATTTTTCACGTCTTTGAAAATAGTATCATAATAATAAAATGAGTAGCAAACGTCATTAAAGGAACTATTTCACTGGAAGTTTACGACCTAATTGAAAAATTATTGGATAAATGCCTTTTGACCACAAAATTTTCTGTATTTTCGCGAACTGCATTTGTTAAGTTACAAATGGAAATAGAAAAGACTCACAAATTGGCCTTATGATTACCCAACGCTCATAGACGTAATTCAAAGTTTATGATCACATGAAATGATATTATTAATATTTGATGGACTTGACTTCGACTTCATGTAAATCCATAGTATCATTAAAGAATGTTTTAAAAATAATTAAAAATGAAATTACGTCACCTTAAACTTTGATGTGATTAATTTTAACATGTTTTTTCTCCAAACAAACAACTTATATACCTTTTCCGGCCAAATTGTCAGGTGATAGGCCTATTTTCTTGAAGAACTTCTTTATGACTTCATAAAAAATAAAACGTGAAAGAGAACTTACCTGTAGATTCCTTTTTCCAGAGATCATTTTATGACACAGAACGTGGCATCATTTGTGATAGCTTCAAATTGAATAGTACAATGTGATTCAACAAAAATTTACACTTTAATGACAATTGTTTCGATACCGAGTGGCATCCCCACATTAATTATGTTACAATTTCGATTGCTCATGTTTTTATCGTTTCGGCGACGTACGCATTTTTAATTGGAATTAATGCGATAAAGACGCGTTGTGCTTAGTACAATTGGTTTTAAGAAATCCCATTTTAAATGTGATTATTTTTGATACGTCTTCTGATGATGATCGTGAGACCGACACGTAGGTAAAGTGGGCCAAGAATTATTATTGTATAGATTTAACAACTCACTCCAAGCATCCCAAGGTGTGTGAAAACAATTATTAACACAGGATGTTCCTCCTAAAATGCACATAAGTATTTTGAGTTCTAATAATGATACTAATCTGAAATCATCTACACAGCCATAATTGATTCTTTGCTGCCCAATGAAAATATATTTTCAAGATTTTCTCCAAGTATGGGTAATTTTTAACTGTTCTTCCCCAATAATAGATACACCAAAGGGAAGATCCCTCGTTTTTCTTCCTGAAGATCGAAAACTATTTCGGAATATTCAAATTGATTTTCAAAGGTGCCAAACTAAAAAATTTCCAAAAAAGTCGAAAACTGCTAGACTTAGGGGTAGGAAAGACAGATGGCGATCCTCTCAAAAAACCGCGAGCAATCTGAAAACACAATAAAAACATAGCTTTCCATTTAAAATAACGAAGTTGTTATCCACCTACGGTATGATCAGAAGTGTCGCCATCTTGAAAATCATCGAGCGGCAAATAATCGATTATGGCCATAAACAAATTTTCAGATTGATATCATTAGAAATCCAAATACTGCTAACAATTATAAAAGTCAAAGTTCTAGTTTCATCCACATTTTGCTATTCAGCTTGAACAGATTCACACTGGACATAGTAAACATAGTACCTCTATACTAATACCTACAACACAAATCTGGCAAGTCTAAATATGAATAACTGCATTCACTTCAGTCGTATGTAAGGCACAAACATTTATAAAACTCATTTTTTGTCGTGCAACAATTATTACACAGATTTATAAAATATACAATAATATATGATGAACTAAAGTTAATATGTACAATAAAAAAATAACACAGTATAAAAATAACAAATCAATTGTTTTAAAAGAATAAGAGACCGATTGATTATGCTGGAGATGTTGAACACGAACACCACTAAAAACTACATACTCAAGTAAAATATTGAAAATTCAAGGAGCTTACTTTCACGAAATTAAATTTCATGTGATATGTGAGAGGTGTTTTTTTTGGAATAACAGAACTTCTGATCAACACAGCTTCAACACTGGTTATCATGTGTTAAAGTTGTTATTTTTATTGTATATCTATGGTTTTGACGTTTACGTGGTGTAAAATCATTTGAAACTTTCTAAAGTTGGAAAAATGAAACTCGAATTTACTCCAACATTTGATTTTAACAATCAGGTAAAGTACAGTCAGGTGGTGTTAAAAAGTACCCAAACTTTGAACTTATTCTTTTTTATTTTAAATAATAAAAAGGAATGGATGCGCTTTTACCCCTAAAAGTGTGAAATTCGAAATTTAATAGACTCAAGTATGAGTTGGTTATGGAAAAAAATTATATTTTAAGGTCGCTGATTACGAATCTAAATTAGAATTTTAAAATCTCTATAGCACCCCTAATAAGGTAGATGCAATAGGGATATGATGGAAAATTTGTTAAATTTGGTGCAATTAGAACTTTTTTGAAAGTTATCATATTTTAGGATATAATACTTAATTATTGCTTTAACTCCGAAGAGGGTGAAAACAACCCCTGAATTTTATAATTTAATACTGAGTCAAATATTAAAAGTTACTTATTGGAAAATTTGTGATTGCACCCTTAACATGGCCGATATAATAGGGGCACAATGAAATAATAACTATATTCTGTTTGTTTTGAGCAAGTTTTACAAGGTCTTATATTTCAGGATATCAAACTTACATCCTAATAAGAAAAATGATTGCTTCAACTCTTAAATTATTGAAGCATTTTATGTATATGTTTTGAGTTTGCGAATCTGAAGTCAATATTTTGATATTCACATTTGTAACCCTTATATGGCCCTTATAATAGGGACACAATGGAAAATAAGCAGTTTTGTTTGTTTTGAGAAAGTATAAGTTTTTTTTTGCAAATTCTTAGGATATAAAAGTTATATCCTAATAAGAAAAATGATTGCTCTCACCCACAAGGGAGTGAACACCATCACCGATAATTAACGATGTACTGAAAATAAATTAATGATGTGCAACAACTTAAGAAATATGTGAATATCAAAATGTATAAAATTTATGATTATTCTTTTATCTCCTGGGCTATCAACTACAACTAAAATTCTTCGCTGCTAAGTGTTAATTTTTTCAAAATACCTCAAGCATAAAAGCTGTCAGATAATCCATCATCGACTTATCACAGTCAAATAAATCTGAGCGTATACGTAATAGTTTCAATTTTAAATTTACTGGAAGCAAAAAAAATGCAATTATTTACCTTGTATCATTTTTGACTTTGCAAATATCAATTTGAAGTAATTTCAGGGTTAAATGCAAATGCACCAACATTAACTGTATCTTGGCAACAATGAGCCTGAACAAATATTTTTTGTTTTTTCAATAGCCAACTTTTTTGTTATGACAAACTTTTTCGAAAATGTGACCCTCTTGAGCGATTTGCAAAAATTTGGGAGTGTTTGGGGTAAAATTCGACCTACTATACATTTCAATAGTCACTTTTGTTTTCGGAACTTGTGCTAGAGTGAAGCACCATTATTTCTTTTTAATATTTCATATTTGACCCATTTCGTTAAAACAATCCAAAAAATATTTGAGTCTAAAACTAATATAGAATTAGTTTGAAGTGACTACTACTAACAAATATTTGTTTCACAACACATCACTTAGTGAAACAGTAGGATGTCGTTTTATAAATTAGTTTTGAAAGTAAGACCCTGCAAACGCTATATTTTAAAAAAATTGTAAAACTCAAAATAGTTGAGAATCAGAGTTTTATCAAACTCGCTCATTTCGACGGAGAAACCAAAAACGCAAAAAAAATTGGGGTCTATTTAATATAGCAAAATTGATATCTATAACCAGAAGTGAAGAAAGATTGAAAATATTTTAGAGTTGTAGGTTCTTTTTGAAAAAATATTCTACAAACGTTTTAAGGATAAATTGTGCGTGTTATTAGCGAAATCTATGGACCAATGCTTGGACGAAAATTGAACCACCAGGATCTGCTATATCAGAACTAGTCGCGGGGGTGATAGATTTTCTATAAGTAAATGAAGCCGCTCATTGGGTTATTGTCTGTTTTATTCGAATTTAAAGTTCTATCACTCCAAAATAAACACCCCTTATATTCAGCCGGTTATGTCTTAGTCTTCTTTTAAAGCTTTTGTTTCGAATTGTCTATGTGGAACATACCCTTTATGCTCTTTCCCCAACGTAGGCGGGGGAATGTCCCCGATACTCACGTATCCTGTTTTATTCGTAACGGGATCTAATACAGGAGACTGCCAATTACTCGGGTCGGCAATTTTTAAATTGACATTATCGGCAACTTTCACATACATTTTACTATCCTGACTCGACACAGGTATGTTCTGGTCCATATTCAGAAGATCGGACACAATCATGTCTTTGTTGCCTGCAACTACGTAAGATGGACTCTTCGTTTCGGATACGTTAGAATTGTAGGGTATGTAACCAGGATTGATAGTTTTAAGAACTTCACCTGTTAGGACATAAGGTGGAGATTGATTTGTAGCTTCGCAAGAAAGGTATGGATTATCGCTGGGTGATGTAACAGAGATCGGAATATAAGTCGAATTACTTTCAACACTCGACCCTGGATCAATTCCCAATATACAGTAATTTTTGGGGGTCAGTTTGGTGTTCCACGTGTTTGGTTGACCTCCGTCTGAAGGTAAAACAACGTAAGACTTGTTTACGGGAGGACGGTTTGCCGATATATTTCTTTGTCGCAACGAATTCTTCCTCAATTCATCCGCATTTGTTAACCGATGTTGTTCAGTTCCCGAATCCGAGGTGCTGGATGAAATGTTGCTGGCTGATTCTAATGTCGACGTAACACTTTCGTGGGCCGAACTGCACCCGCTAGAATCTCCCCCGTTCTTGTGTCTGTTCTCGTTCTTTTTCATCAGAAGTAACTCTTCATCGGCAGCTGCATGACGATCCGATTCTTCCAGATGTTTTTCCGAAGTCCAAGGCACCAACGTCATGTCTGTTGTAACAGGTGCTAAGCCAGGTGGCAATTTAACTTCCACGTTTCTCATAATTTGACAATGCATGTACATCCTGCAAATGAAATACAACAAAAATGATAAACTAACCTTGTACAATTCAGAATTTTCGATTATTTCAAAGAATTGAATCCACACTTCTCTCAATTGAAAAGTACCAATGCAATTTTGTAGAAATTTGAAAAGTGAAATAAACAATCAGTTTTCTCCTGTATAAACAAATCAAATTGTTTTTCTGAGTTGTTTACATGGAATTTTTAGGGTTTTGGCAATTTTGTACCAAGTTGGGAGTCAATCAATCAAAGCGAGGCGGATAAGTCCAGTGAAATCAGACCTCTTGATTGGGTCCATTATGCACCCCTTGGAACAAGACTGAGTCCATAGTCGAGGAAATAAAGCCGGAAAGGTCGTTTTTTTTAATCGATTCTAGAAGTCATTTAAAAAAAATGTTACCAGTTTCTTTTTTGTTTACATGCATTTTACCATTTCTGCACAGGAAAATGCATCTTTTTGAAAGCACTTTCAGGAGCTATAATAATTCAATGTGAAAAAAAAGTGACCAAATATAGCAGGAAAAGGTCAGAATTTCTTACTCGGAGGTTTTTGGGGTCGCTGATCACGATTGGAGCAACGACGCACATGGGAGCCAGGGCATCCTGGTACCCACGTAGTCTTCAGGAAATTCGTGAAAATATCTTCTGCAATGGAGTGAAACTTGTTAGGGAGATGCTCTTGAGGTTGGCGGTCATGACCATGATCCTCAATGGTCACCTGGTGGTCAGGCACCGTTACTCCGGCGAAGCAAATCTGCTCCCAGAAGAATTTATGGAAGCGGGGCGCACAATGGGCCCAACTAAGTGGCTTAAGTGTGTTTGGGGGTTAAGCCCCTCCCTTCAATCAATGATGATGATGAAGTTAATAAACTTTTCTATGATTATTCTTATCTCATCTTAGCTATCACTCCACTAGCCAATCCGATGGTTTTCTCCGAGTTTCCACAATGTGGTTTGCCGCCCTAAGAGTCATTCACTATCGAGTGTTCTCTCAAATAGATCACTTCATGTGATAGTTCACATAATTTCCTCCGATACAATGGCTTGGCCTTCCACAGAGATCTGTCTTGGCACCAACTTTATTTTTGCTCCATTTCAACGATATATTGGAAGTAACCTTCTGTCCCTTCTACAGCTTCGCGGATAGCGATTTTACCTCTATAACCCCTATATCATCCAATGAGGTCAGACATGCAAGACGAGACAGATCGACGCAATAAATGCCGATCTGGCAAGAATTTAGAATGAGGATTTGATAATCTAGTAGTATGCAACCAAAACTAGTTTCTTCGGGAACGCGGATCATACAATCCATAATATAATGATGTCAGGAACAACTGTTAACATGAGTCCTCGATGTCCATGCTCGGCGTCATCACCAACAGCACACTCTTAAGGAACGATCATATGAGGTGCATTGTGAAAACTTCTTCACATTCCGTTCCAAGGCCTAGTTTATACTCCAACAACGCCCCATGATCTACAAAGCACAGATTCGATCTGTCCTGGAGTTCTGTGCGAGTTCACCTCCCACAATGAAATTCTCAGATTCTATTGGTGTAGATGGTGATGTCACAATTACAAATTGATTGACCTCTGTAGTACATCGGAGAAAAGTGGGCGATCTCTCCCTTTTCTTTAGATATTTTCATGGTCAATAGTCGGTACTCGGAAATCTCCCCGGTTATTCCACCACGAGCGATTCCAAGTAGACTGACTAAAGGAGCTTAAACTCGTCACCCTTTCGTTGACAGGCTCAAAACCTGCATCACTCAATTTTTCTATCGAAAGGCGAAGTTGTGGAACTCTTTACCTAGTGAGGGCTTTCCCTATGTCTATAATCGTCAAACCTTCAAGAAAAATTCGAATGCCTATCTCTTCTTCCAACATTCCACTGCTGTCTCACACGATTATCTACGTACGTAACAGGTTTTAATTTTGTGTGGTAAAAAACATCAACCCAGTCAACTGCCATAGAATGAAATAGCGGCGACCGCTCCATTTTGCGGCTCTGTCTTCCCTTAGTTGATGCTCT
Organism: Endomychus coccineus; assembly: GCA_958510875.1. Taxonomy (NCBI): domain Eukaryota; kingdom Metazoa; phylum Arthropoda; class Insecta; order Coleoptera; family Endomychidae; genus Endomychus; species Endomychus coccineus. The sequence goes on along the minus strand of OY294071.1, from coordinate 36,227,145 downwards.
TGCTAATGGAGATATAATCTCCCTCCATATTAATTCTACAGAAAAGAGAATAAAACGGTACTTACTTTTTGGATAAGTAAGTCATGCCCACAAGGAAGATGATAATAACAGGTACCAATATGTAAATGATGTAATTACTAGGACTATGACAGAATGTCTGCAATTCTGCACTCCAATTTCCAGCCAATCTGGTAACACCCACTATATTAACTGCACGAACAGAAACATGGTAAGTATTGTAGTTATTGTCGTTGCCACAACTCTGAATAGTCCAATTTCGCACTGAAATTTGTTTAGTTAGATAATGTAGGTATGGAACATTTAGAAACTTACTCTTTGTTTGTTCTATTTGTAGTGTACGATTCTTGTATTGAGAGATTCGCACTTCGTATAAATCATTTCTTCCACGAGGTTCCGCTGGTTTCTCCCAGCCAATTATTATGACAGTATCATCTTCATGTGTAATCACGGGCTTATTGATGGGACTAGGATCTGAATCAAAAAGATATGCATCAATTATTAATGTTGTTGAAATTATACTGAGGTAACTTACAGCCAATTAAGGTGGTAACATTCAAAATTTTAGACATTTTCGAACAATCCGTTGTGCAGGCTTGCATAGTAATTAGGAAGTTTTCATAACTCCTCAGACCAGTAATCTGAAACGAAGAATCTGAATAAGTTTCAGTCTTATGCTACCTAGAAAGTATACATTGTAAAAGATAATTCACTACGAAATGTTTGTAGTCCTGCTGGCAGCGTGCTAGTCTGCAAGTGGCGCCGCTCGCGGAGGCGGCGCGATGCATTTCTTTCACCCGATTTTGGTTTAGAACATGTAAGAAAATGAGCTGTAGTTAAAATTTGAATGAGTGACACGGAGGGAAGACATTGCATTATTTTAGAAGAAACTTTTATAATGGTCGGACGCTGTCGATAGGTCTTAAATTAGCTAAATTTACTTAATTACAAAGAAACAACTTATTTCAGTAATTTCCTAATAACTTGGTAAAATAAACATCGATCTGGTAGTTAAATCGACGTTGATTCGATTCAGTGTCACGTGACACATCGCGTGATTTTGTGTTTGAGACAGACTTTCATCACAATTTTGTAAACGATCGCCGTACATCTGGTGTCAATTGTATTACACAGAACATGTCACCCCATCTGTTATCCCAGAGATAATCAAGTGTTTTGGAAGCTGAAATCGGTTCTTTCACATAATGAACCTTTGGAAATTCTCATCACAACAATATTTAACTATCAACTCCTGGGACGTATGGCTATAATTTCTCTCAGAAGTAGTTGAAGTATTCATCATCGTCGGTATCACCGCATTTTTTTTAGTAGAATATGAAACGCCCCTTACAATTTTCTCTGCCCAAGTGCCGACGTGATATCATGACCAAAGAGTTCTATATATAGAGTAGACAAGTAGTGTGTTAAGCATAGGAAAGCGCTGGTAAGTAGCTGCATAGAGATCATATAGTATAGAGGAGTAAAGCCCTGTCTTAACGCGAGAAGGTTTCAAAAACTTATCCGTTACCCACTCCGCGGACATTATAGGGTGACGTTCGAGCGTTATCTTTTAACTATTATGCATGTATTATTACGGTTACCTTATAATATCAGGTAACCAAATTTGTGTATAATGTTATGTAGTACTATATGATCTATATGGTTACACGCGGTCATCTAAGCGCGCGGTTGTAGGAGAGTAACGGGAAAGAGTTAAAATACCGCAGAGTGGGGTACGGATAACTCATCGCGTAAGATCGAACATGGTACGCAACGAATACATAGGCTATATAGGGGCTTTACTCCTCTATACTATATGATCTCTATGAATAGCTGTCGGACATTCTGTCCTTCTCGGTGTGTAGTGCGCTTTCACTCGCACGGTCTCCCCTTCTATCACAAAGAGTATAAGAATACAAGATAAGTATAACGCGTGCACATCGTGCGAGTGAGAGCGCAGTACATGTGCGAGAAGGACAGAATGTCCGTTAAAATACCAGTGAAAGGTTTAGTAGTCTACTCTATATATATAGGACTCTTTGATCATGACATTTAACAACTGAATTTGTTAATAGCTTATATGAACTGTATTTTCATAAAAGTGAGGTTAGAAATAGGGATAGGAGATTTTAAATCGATTCAACGCCGAGTCGATGTATCGGAAAAAAATTAATCGATTCGGTGAATAGATTCAATGATTTTGATTATTTAATTCGATAAAAATGGCATAATTTAATTGCAATTGGGTGATATTGCAACTTTCTGCTTCAAGTATACATTTTTACCACTTAAAATCCATAAATAATAGAGCTGTATAATCTTTTATAATGATCGACTATTAATCAGAAGATTATCGAAACTCCTTTTCCTCCTATCATTAGCATTTAGTTTTTCTGTATTTAATGTTTTCATTAAATAGAATCCAATAGTGATGTCGTCATCCACCAGTCACTGCCATAAGAATTTAAGAAAATTTGACAACTCTAATATTGACCTTTATTGCACTGTGAAATAAGGGTTAGAATAAGCTCATTTTTTCTCTATCAAGTTTTATTCAATTTCTCTCTTGGAACAAATAGTTAAGAACTTCCAATGCGAAGGTAATATATTTGGAACATATCTGGAAATGTGATGATTCAATGTACTATATCTTACGGTATTATATTACGATTCTTATGTACATATAAATAAAGACCAATTTGAATCTAGGACAGTGGAAGGTAAGGTTGTGACGTCACACTATCGGAGTCACTTGTGAATTGCATGATAAAGATTATATTGTCAAACAGTAGGTATCTATTTAGGAGTACGTGAACCAAATTTTGTCAAAATCGTCAGAGTAACGCGATACATAACTATTCTTTTAAACCGAATTTTGAAAGGATGTATCTTCCTTAGGAAGCATTATTTAAAAAAAATGAAATTATGCGTGTCAACTTATTTTCGGATGTATATATGTATGTAATGTAAATAATGCTTACATTTGCTTGATACGTTGACGAATTAACTTTCCACGAATCGTTGTTGAAATGTATTATGTAATCCCTCAAATTTCCATTGGTCGATGTAGGCGGTTCCCATTGGAGGGCGAATGAAGAAGTTGTTACTTCCGTTATACGTAGATTTATTGGTGGTGTACTGGGAGCTGAAAATAATAACAAATACAGTGAAACCTCCGGTAAATGTCATGCAATATACATAGAACATACAAACCGCAATTTTAGTTTGAGCAAGTGATGGGTAGTTCGTCAAAGAACTGGTAATAATAAAGCTAGAGGACGCTAGAAGTGGATCAAATACTCTAAAGCGCCAACAAATATGAAGCTAATAATAGCGTGTTGATCAATTCATTCCTCATTTACTTCATCAAGCAACGCCTTCAAAGAGTAGAATCGTGACGTCACGCCCGTTTCATCTCATCGTCACAATTTTGGCGGTAGACGGAAATATTTAATAATGTATCATTTTCAATTATTTCTAACGTGAAAATGGAAAATAAAAATAATTTATATATGAAAAAATGCTTTCATAACACCAATTTTAATATATACAAAGTTCCATACCTACCCCTTATAAAAATCACCAAAATTCGAAAATTTTAAAAAGTGCAAACCATTGCTGGAACTTATTCTACGGGATCTTAGTACACTGCTGATATCAATTTTGAGGACATTATCCATTTGAAGCTCAAATTAATGGGGTCATAATCGAAGATATGACTAGAATTCGGGGTCTTGGGATGCTATAACTCGTTTGGTCATTGGATTAAGTTAAAAGTAACATCGTAATCGAATTCCTCAACCACAAAAACGTATTCTGACGAAATTTCATCAAATTCCATGAGGTCTACCAAACACATTTTCCTTATAAAAATCGGCAAAATTCGAAAATTCCAAAAAGTGTAGACTATTGCTGGAACTTATTCTACGGGATCTTAGTACACTGCTGATATCAATTTTGAGGACATTATCCATTTGAAGCTCAAATTAATGGGGTCATAATCAAAGATATGACTAGAATTCAGGGTCTTGGGATGCTATACCTCGTTTCGTCATTGGATTAGGTTAAGAGTAACATTGTAATCGAATTTCTCATTCACAAAAACGTATTCTGACGTAATTTCATCCAATTCCATGAGGTCTACCAGACACATTTTCCATACCTACCCCTTATAAAAAAATTAGAAAATTCCAAAATGTGCAAACTATTACTGGAAATTATTCAACAGGTTCTGAGAACACTGCCAATATCAATTTTGGTCTACCAAAGCCAGATATTTATCATACCTACCGCTTATAAAAGTCAAAAATTTCAAAGGGAATCGGGAATGCTCGATTTTCAAACTGCTAGAACCAAAATTGTTCAAACTCGTTGAATGTATTTAAAAGTGAAGAAATTTACGGAAACAGCAATTGAAAGAAATTTGCTGATAATATAAAAAATATGCATACTAACTAATAGCTACAATTGCAAGACGTAATGGAAAACTGGATACTTACCACCTTCCATAGTAGTATGACGTATGGGTGAACTTGATTGACTAAACATCGTTTCGTTAATAATTGCAGCGACCCGCAAATTGTATGTGGTATATGGTGTTAAACCTTCGATCTTCACATCTGTTTCAGTCTTTCCCACTGTTATATTTTTCTCTGGTTCTGAAATAAATCACATAATTAGATTAGTAACAGAAAATAATAGTATGACTTTCCCGTCATTTGCAAATGTGAAAACTTATTTACCTTTACAAGATTGTCCTACACCTATAATAGGGCAATAATACAATATGTAACCAGTTACACTTCGATCTGAGCAACCAAACCTCCATTGCGCATGTAAAAAAGTGGATCCGATAGCTATCCAAGAAACGTCAGTTATTTTGCCAACGCTATATTTGTTGTTGTAGATGTCATTACAGTGGGCCCAAGCCATTCCACTACTGCTGTTTTCAGTATTGGCGGAAATTGCAAACTGGAAACTTCCATCCCTCGGTAAAGTTTGGTTATGGGAAGTGGCATGTCCAGGTACCGTCGCCCAGTCTAAGTGACCCTGCAATTTAACAATTCTTTTAAGCGACTTCTGTTATGACTTACCTCAATTAGGGAGACTTCCCTTTATAGGAAACAACATGCTGATACTCAAGGTTTATCAACAGAATAGGCTCTGCTGATTGTGAACCAAATAAGATGGATGGATCAAAAACATGCTTGCCCAAAGAGTAGTTATAGTGAGTGTAAGTAATTTTTTTAAATATTTAGACTGCACAAGAGGAAAATTGTGTTCGAAGAACATCGTGCGAGCCAACGGTGGAATGGCATTGCAATTTTTCTTGTAAAATGCTTTTAGGCATAAGGAAAGACCTATCTAAGCAAAGAGTTCCACAACTTTGCCTTTCGATAGAAAAAGCTGTTCAAATATGTGAACAGTACTCCTGGACAGGTCCAATGCTGGTAATTGAAGCTCTTGGCACAGAATAGAAAACCAAGGTTTTTGTGAAGCGCTTTTCGCAATGAACCTGACATAATTGTCCCATGAAAGGGGGCTGTTGGTGGACATACCGAGCCTGGATATGGTAGACTTCATAAGAATCATCATATTAGGGATTGTGGGATCCGCCTTCCTGGAGAGTAAATACAATATTGAGGTTTGGTTGTATTAAACTCTATTAGATTATCGGATCCCCATTTCAAAATGGTGCCAGATCTTCAATAATTGCTGTCTCACTCCTTTGGATGTTATAGACTCTAGTTGAGAATACGGTATGAAGTGTACCATCATCTGCAAAACTGTGGACGGGACAAGAGGTCACTTCCAACAGATTGTTGACATGGAGCAGAAACAAAGTTGGTGCCAAGAGAGATCCCTGTGGAACATCAGCGTTAATAGCCATGGTTTCAGAGGAGACTCCTTCAACCACTACATGGAGTGATCCATCTGAGAGAAAACTCGATAGTAAGCGACAAAGTTGAGGCGGGAAACCATATGACGGAAGTTTCCTAATAAGTCCTTGGTGCCAGACTAGGTCAAAAATCTAATGCTACAGCTAGAGACTCCCCATATTTTTCAATAAATGTGTGTTACATAGACAAGTTAATATCTGCTTACAAAAGCTATATTGCCAGTCAAAGCTCTCTATATATTAGATGATCTCGATGTCGATTGCTTTCTTAATTACTTTAGAGATCACAGATAGTACTGCAATAGGTCTATAATTATTAGGAAGGATCCTTTTTTTGGAATTGCTTGGATTCTAGCTGGAAGGAAACACACCAAGTTTGTATGAGGGTAAAAAAACTGGTGTAAATTCTGGGGCACATTCCTTGACAACAGGCGGAATTCCGTCTGACCCCATAGCCTTTTTGGTATTACGCGCCGACGAAAGATAATTTCAGGCATATGGCTATCGATGACAGCAATATTAGGAGGGTCTTTCTCTTGTGGATCCAAATTAGAATTTGTTTGCAAAAATTCCATCAAAAAAGTTGGGTTTTTCTTCTGGTGTAATAGCCAGTGTGCCAGCAAGCGTTATATGCCTCTTTCGATTTCTATGGTGTAATCGCAGATATTTCTGGCTTCAACATATTCTGTTCTGGTCTCCAGACATGGCTTCCCGCGCCAACGACAGTATGCTGTTTGTTTTGAAACAACGGCCCTAGAACAGATTTTATAGAACCATAGTTCACCAGATGGTGGTGATTTTTTTTTTCGTATGGGGTATGTATCTTCGAAATCTTTTTGGCGCATTGCTTTGAGTCACCAGATTCAATACGCTTCTCAAAGAGAAAAACATGCGATAGCTATCCCAGTCGGCTGAGTTGTAATGCCTAACAACGATCAAGATCAAGATTCCACGAACAAGAGGACTGTCACTGGAGGATGGACACAGGAAGATGTGGAACATAGTAGTGGAAGCCTCCTGCGACGTCTTATTGATGAGGGATTCTATAGCATGGGATAAGTGAATGACCTAACCATCTTGCTAATAGGAAGAATTGCGACGGTTTTATGCGATCTAATGCAGCGATCAATCGAAATACTCGTATGTAAAGACCACTCTTTGAACGTAAGCCCGTCAAAAACAGAACTGGTCCTTTTCACTAGAAGCTCACATGGAGATCTCATCTCACAGCACGATGTAAATAAGTACTTGAAATACTGGCAGACCGAAACCGCGAGGTGCCGAGACATCAGGGAATGACAGGCAAAGAAAAAGCCGAAGAACTTGCAAGGCGAGATACAATGGGCCAGCAGGCCCAAGTGTCACCGGAGGCATTAGCCAGACAAGCCTACAAAGGGGGTGAAGTTTTTAGTGAGTATGCCTGGAATGGTGATTCTCACAGTAGACCATGAGACCCAAAGACTCCTAACCTCCCCATAAAGGGTTTTCTTCACATCCGTAAAAAAAAAACATAAACAAGCATTGCCCTTTGGCAGTGTCGAAGAGCAATCAGCAAAACATGGGGGACCCAGGTCGAGTATGGCCATCAATCCAGAATCCAGACCTTAGATTGATGAACAAAATTTTGTATTACAAACGGTTAGAACAACTGCTGGGCGGAGTTCGTTTTTGTTTAAAGGGCATTAATTAATACAACAGTCTCAAGAGGAATAAGATGCTAAAAGGATTCTACAAAACAGTTATATTTGATGTTTTAATTGTTTAGAAATATGTTGAGGCAGAACTGAAACAAAAGAATGAGAACTCACATTACATGGTGGCCGATCCCTCACATCATTGCACCAAAATATGGTATAATTCTTTATATTAACGAGTTTTGGAGGTTTCCAAGTAAGCTGATAGAACCTGTTGCCAAATTTTTCTACAGTAAGGTGAGTCGGTTCAGGAACATCTAAATCATGAGAATTTATGATATGACAATGTGTCAAAATAAATTAATATTTAAACTTACAATCTTTATGTGATGGAACCGTTACTAAAGAATTTTCAAACGACCGTCCCACTTCATTTTGTGCCCAAATATTGAATTTATAGGTTTGGGCCGAAGATAAATTCGAAATTAACATGTAAGCATTTTTTTCAGATTCAAGCCTGAAAAACTTATCCCCTTCTAATGTAACGATGTACGTAAAATTAGCACCGTTTCTTCTTTCTTCAATTATGTGGGACCAGTAGATACAGACATTCATATACTCATTACTTTTCGTGTAGGTTAAAATTTCGAAGCTACCAACGTTCGTTCTAGGCGGATAACCAGGTTCTGAAAGTAATAAATGAAAGAATTGATGAACTGAAGAAATTTGTACCTGGCGTTTCTACAGATCGAGTTGAAATCAGCGGTGTATAGGAGAGTCTTGTGAGTTGGAGCGAGTCAGACGCATTTTATTGTTTTAGACAAGTAACGAGCTGTATTGGATTGTAACTAACAATATGTGATGCGCGCAAGCCGACTGACTCTTACCTCACTCACGGCAGTAACCCGCGATAGATGCACTGTTATACATTGATTTCAGAACTTTTAATATCTCGTCAGTCTGTTCTATAAACAAAAAAATAAATTTACAGTACATACTTCAATTTAATTCTAGTTCTAGCACCGTCGGCTCACCAGATGTTTTTCGAATATTATAGGTTTTCCCCTTGTGTAGTTAAAATATTTTGGAGATTATTTGGAGGCAATATGCATATGGTCTAGCTAGACGTCCCCATCCCCATCTTTGTAGAATTTCGCTCGCACTTATTAAATCACTATACACCGCTGATTTAAACTCAATCTGTATACAGGTTTTCAACCCTTAAACGTATGCAGACTAAAGGAAAATCATTTTGAATTTTCGAATATATTTCTAATTTTTCTTTACTTCAGTTGATATGAACTTTGTTATTTCAAATGGAACAGCCCACCTTTTATTGCATTTTTGATTTCATCCAAATTAAGAGCGAGTTTGATGATACAACCCTAGCTTGATCAATTGTTTTTTTCTAATTACCTCAAAAAATATCAAATTTAGTCGCATAATACCTTATCCTTATATGATGTCTGACATAAATGTGACATATTTCTTATTAAAAGCAATTGAGAATGTGACTTCAGGCCTCACTTTGATGCTTTGAACCTTAAGGGTCTTTCAGGTTATGTTTTGAAAGTTGTAATTTAAGTTCTTTAAACATATATTACACAGTACTTTGTAATATTTGCTTGGAGAAACTACAGTGTTAGCGAAAATAGTTACATTTTTTATTAAATTAGTCAAAATCAAACTCTTAATAGTTATTTTATTCCAGCTTATGATGGATAATAAACTATAACAGAGTTCACACTGTGGATACACTATAATACTATAAATAAGAAACATCACTCTTATCCACTAAACGTGGATAAGGGTGATTGTTTTTTATTTATAGTGTTTATGTTGGATTTCCATCACGTAATGACTAAATTTTTTTCTAAAAATAAATAATACCCTGTTCACGGTAAGAAATGACGTCATTGAAAACCTGGTCAACCTGACAACATTGTATCATATGCTGCTATGACGTAATCCTTTTCTTATCGTGAACAGACTATGGGCATTATTACGTGAAAACGATGCCGTATGAAGATATTCTTACCTTTACTCGCAGTCCTGTTGGTCAGAAATGAAAAGTCAGACCACATGTTCTCCTTCTTTTTGTTGTCTGAGGTAGGAATACTAAGAGCAACCCTTATATCATACAATGCATAAGGGTATTCCAAGCCAGTCAGATTGAACTTTACGTTATTGATTGGTTTCAACGTTGAGTTACTGAGTGGTTGAGTGAATAAACCTCCTTTATACCATTGTTTTTTGCCATACTCACATTGGTACAAAACGCGATGTTTTATGCCAGGGAAGAAACTGGTCAATGTTGTTGGTACTTTCCACTGGAGATACATTGAATTCCATGTTTTTTCCAATATTATCAAATTTACTGGTGGATTTGGCTTGACTAGAAGGTTATCAAATCATAATTGGAAGCTTGGGTCAGTTTTGTGCTAGTACATAAAAGTACTGGATAGAACTTATGAAGACAAAAATGCATTGAATTTATATTTCAGATAATCGATACCTAATAAAATCTTACAGGAAGAATTATCTAGAAATATATAACTCGATTTTTGGCGATACTAAGTTCTGATCCAGACTTTCAATAAAGAAATGAACAGTTATTCATATTTACCATGCTCGTCGTGTTTGAAATGATATTGGTCCATTGAATAATTACCAAATCGGTTGGTTATATTCAGGTAAAAATAGTATTCGTGACCTTGCCTGAAAATGGGTTTACTTTGGAGGGTCCATGTGCAATTCACAATACTTTGACCATTGATGACATTTTTACATGAGTTATTTCTATAAAAATGAGGAAACATTAAACAGGTTCTGGAGATATTTCTAATCAATGGTCACTTACACTTGTGGACTATCCACGAATTTAAAATATAAATAATAAGTAGTAGTGATGTAATTATTAGGTGTGGTCCAAGTACAGGTCAAATTGTCCAAATTGTAGCTTATGCATTGAAAGTCTTTTACTGGTTGTGGAGGAACTGATCAAAATAAAGGAGAAAAGTAAGGAAAAGTTGAAAAAGAATTGTCACATTACTTACCACCTACATTTACGTAGTTATTACAAACGGTTAAATTCTTAAAGACACATGCGTAGGTCGAATCCGATTTTACAGGACGCTCTACATACAGTTCAATACTGGTATTGTTGAGAACCGTTATCTGAAAACAGTGAATGTTTTGTACATTACCGAATTACAGAGAAAACGTTGAAAAAATTAATAGAAGATCCAGATTCAAAATCTTGATTGGGTGTGGATAAACCATTAAACTATTGTGGAAAAACATACATTTTTACATAATTTGTCCCAAAATACTAGATTCTTGCTATATATGTATTGGATTAAGTTTGCAACCTATTTGGAGGTCCACAAAAAGAATCACCTATGATTTTTGTAATGCAATCTGTGTCCAATACCATTTTACTTGTTTAGGTTAGTCGTAGATAAATTCATTAGAACCTTGAATTTCACGATTATTGAATTTTGATATTCCATTTTAAACCAATAAAAATACAATTACTCTGTTACTTATCCCAAGTCTGAATATACTGAAAATTCTGTCTGAGCTAGACGGGTGATATTCATTTAAGATGTTGGAAGCCTAATCATAAGCTCTAGAATTTTTGATCATAACGTAAAACAGAAATCTCCCAGAAGGGTTGGTATGCTAATCAAGACAGACCATGGCTTTTCCATGTTTTCCCCAACTACGTAATTCTTAATAATTCATTAGTGAAGAGTTGTTTTGGAATATAAACAAATAGTAGTAGCAAGTTGATTTCCGAAAGCTTCAGATTTTGAAATTTTCCATATTTAATAATAATAATAATACACGGGAAAACCCCAATACAAGATAAGAATTCGTAAGTATAATAGCTTATAGATTAAAATATAACTATCGGATGATACAAACTAAAGAATAGTAACAGGTTTTTAAAACTAACATCAGGTACATCCACAGTAACAGGTTAATAGAACAAACAGCAGGTACAATCACAGATAATGTACATAAGTATCACAGATGCCTAATTTTATTTTTGAAAGCACTTAAAGAGCCACTGAACAAGTCTATTTCATAGCTGTTAATCAATCTGAAGGTTCTATCAAATGGAGAGTGAAAACCATAGTTTGTTGAGTGAAATCTTATATGAAAAGCTTGATTGAACCGAAGCGAACGACTTGGTATACAGAAGTTGATAAGTGCTAATAAATCTGGACATGATATTAAACCATTAACAAGTTTAAACATAAAACATAGAGAGCTGTGCTGCCGACGACATTCAAGCGTAGGTATATTGAGTGTAGAACTTATTGCGCTGTAATCATGATCAATTATTGGCAAGTTCAGTTTGAACGCACAAAATCTTAGGAATTTATGTTGAATTCTCTCCAAGGTAACGATATGAATGTTGTAAATTGTTGTATTAATCATTTCCCATTTTTAGGGGATATTTAAGTTATCCGACATTTACTGGAACTTCATACCAAGTTGAATCACTCTATAAAATTACAAATAAGAGTCATATTTAACACAATTTTGATATAAGATGGATCAGTGAAACATAGAAGTAAAACTCACCATATCCCTACTCAATATTTCCCCATTCCTTTCAAACCCCAAATACTGACTAGAATTTGGACCAAATTTACTTGCCACAGATGGATGTAAGCTACATGTTATTCGTAATGGGTCACCATATTTCACATAAATATCTCCGGTAGGTCTCGTATCTGAATAAAAAAATGGAGGGTTAAAGAATTCATTACTGTAACATTCAAATTATGAACTTTTACTCACAGCCTGGACTGTCTTTGCTAATACCACATCGTTCTCTTTCTCTGGCATGAACATAGCTGTTAGAAATAATTATCGAAACTATTACTATATAAAATTCCCAGCTTTTCGGTTTTTCAATTGGTGCCATAGTAGTCAAGCAGATGAGAGGTTCTGCAACAATCAGAATAGGTCATTTTTGCAGATGATGATATTTTATTTTTAATAACATCTATAAACGTTTTTGTAATCAAAATAGTATGAAATTCTATCGCTTCACCCTTACTATGTGATGGGAAATTTTATCCATATTGTATTCACTTTAATTTGTAACTTCAGTTTTAGGGTTTTACGGCATCTTCAGTTATTAAATACTAACTGAAGATGGCACAAACTTACATCACACAAAAATACAAACTGGGGAATCCTTATAGATAGTGCTGTGGTAAACCACTAACAATACTTAGCACAAGCATAAACCCAAAATAAAACATATATGAATGAAACACATTTTTACAGAAGGAAACCCTTAGAAAAAGACATCTTCATGTCAAACAAGTAAACCAGTGATGAGGCCATGTATAGAGATTGGTGGATCTATGATAGAAATACTAGACAAAGTCATAAATATCCGGGTATAGGCAGAAAATGTTAACTAACTCACAAAAGAATACAACATAATATAGTTGCAAAATGCTCATACAAACAGAATATGTACAAAGACATACTTAATTGAAACAAGAAATATAATACACCAGAGCCTTTCCAAACAAGGTGAACACAACAGAAATAAACATTATTAGAATATCAAATATCAGTTACTTTTTATATTAAATCAAATACAATAAACATACCTAAGATAGCAAATGAAAATTTTAACAGATAATCATTATCGATTATGTCAATTCATGTCATGAAAGTTCTTTTCGAATGAACAAGTCATATATATTTTATAAACATTATAAAGTGTGCCATAATATTAGAATATAATCCTGATGTGGTTAAAGTTTTATTATTATTAATTGAGTGTTTTAAAAATGTCACCCCCCCACAATTTTACATATCACTCATGTTTATCAAAATATTTTTTTATCATACACAAAAACAACAATATTCTGTAGCAAAAGCTTATTATATATTTTGGCAACCTCGTTGCTATAGAAATAAACAAAAATGATAAGTAGATTGTGTGACACTGTAATGCCTCTCAGATATTTTTCCCCCAGTAATTTAAGAAAATACCCAATGGTTTAAATCTGTTGTTTGTTTCAAATCTACGAAAGATAGCAAGAAGATAGACATACGTACATATGATTTGAAATAGGGATTATTGTTTATCTTCACATTAGCCGAATGTTTTTCTCATCACAGGTTCACAGGAAGACAAACATACTCTCGCCAATTCAGAGAGATGAAAGAAGAAACAAGACACTGTCACTTCATGTAAGATATACCTTCACATTAGTATTTTTGTTTATTGACATCTAAATTTACAAACCCTCACAACCATTACAATCAATCATAATAAGACAAATCGCCATAGCATGTTGTAACAAAAATTAAAAATAACATACTCAAGTTGTATGAAGCACCATTCTTAAAAACACCAATACTTGGAATTGATAATACGTACGTAGACCAACCTCTACTGGTTTATTATAGAACAGTCCGTCAATGAATTTACACTTCTACAAATATTAAATGTTAATATAATGATGGAAACTGGTATTGGACACATCAATTTTAAGTTTTCAACATATTTCTAACTTGCAAGCACTCTATTTTGATATAACTTAGCTTTTCTAAACACGAAAACAGTGGCGTTGCGCAACCATTATTATTTGTATTATAATATTATTACTGTAGAGGGCGATACTGGCAAACACGTTTTCATTACTCTGTGTTTTATCTTTATTCCAGAAAACGATTTGAATGTAACGAGTAATTCGACGGTAAATTCATATTTGCGTGTACGTGGGTCGTAAGAGAACTAGCTACGGATAGCTCAGCGGTTTTGCCCGCCGCATACAAATCCTCGCACAAATACAAGGTCTCAACATTCCGCCGACAACGACAATAATAAGAATTTCAAATTGGGATGACGGAAATAGTGATCATAGGTAAGACATATATGGATAGTAATTTACTAATGTAAATACCTATAGTTCGTTCAAAACCAATTGGCACTAAGTGTAAACAAATACGCGTGGATGCGGACGGTAATTCTTGACAGAGTCGCACTTGGACAGTAATTATATTAAATGGATATTTACTATTTATTAAAAATTGTAACTTACAACCATGGTAGGTACTATTTTGGTAAGACAAAACAGGATTATATTCATTATATATTTTTTTCTCCATCTATACGCCGGGTAAGGAACTTATTTGTAGCCGGCCTAAACAACTTTTCCCGATTTTCGCGGAAATATCCGTTTCGAACCTTTCTGAATTCATGTACACTATTTTTGAGATGATGTCTGTGCATGCGGACGTGTATACATACGAATTTGAAATTTTGTAAATCGTTCTAAAGTGTAAAGTATTATTTTTGAGCACGGCAGCCCCGTTTCAAGTAGTATTTTTGATGGCCATCTTCAGTTTTTCAAATGGAATTATAGTATTTTATTGAACCATCTCACACAGCACAAAATAAGTTTGACTCAGAAGTTGAGAAACAGTTGTGCCTTGGTGCTTGCCGACGATGTAAAGCTCTTTAGGGATATTAGTCTCTGGTAGATGCTATTTATTGTCTTCAACAGGATTTAAATTCTTTTTTTGAATGTTGAGTGGAGAATGAAATGACTTTGAATATGATATAATTGTCATGGAGGAAAGGAACTAATTCACTTTCTTGATTGTTCACGTTGTTCTCAGGGCACGTGCATTAGAGACTATTTATAACAATAAGCGACTGCTAAGATCTATGGAATGGCGAAAATTAAAGTAAATGCTTAAAGAGCCTATTTTCCTTAAGCTACCAATTTAACCAAATATACAAAATTCTTTAATAGTTCTTTGTACCAAATAATAAAAAAATATGGCCGCATGCACTTTTGGGTGAAACTTTCCCCACTGTATTTGAGATGAATTTTTGTTTTTAAATCAAAATCGAAATACAAAATATTCCAAAGTACACTATATACAATAGAGTCAACAACCACCATGGAACATTGTTGGTGCGCCAACTATTATGATGTTACTGTATTTTTCATATGCCTTTTATACAAAAACTACAAAAATATATTAAAAATGTTGCTGCATGTGTTCGTGGCAGAGATATAATATTCAAAGTAACCTCCTACATGGCACATAAGCTCATTTATAATGAGTTTATGAACAAAGACATAGTAGCCCCAAATGCGCAGTATTTGCTCGGTAAAAAAAATTGTATCATTCAAAACATGTATTTTATTTCACTCAAATATGATCTCTAAAACAGTTTTATAATGTTGTATGTTGGTTGCAATTTTTTTTAAATACTTTTACTACACGAGAGGGAAATCTATAATGTTCGAAGAACATCGTGTAAGCCAGCAGTGGAATGTAGGGCATATGAAAAGACCTCACTAGGTAAAGAGTTCCACAACTTTGCTGTTCAATGAAAAAATGTAGTCTGGTAGGAAGAAATTCAGCAGGTTTCGAGCTTGACAGTGAAGGGGTGACTAGTTTAAGCTCGTCTAGTTCGCCTATCTGTAATTTCTCGTGGTGGAACAACAGACGAGATTTCTGATGACCACCGACCATGGAAATATCTATAGAGAAGGGAGGGATTTCTACATCATCAATCAAACGAAAAGCTCTCTTCTGGATAGAATCCCAGAGCTTCATTGTATATGTTTGGGAGCCGAACCCCAAACATGTGAACAATACTCCGGGATAGGTCGAATCTGTGCTTTGTAGATTATGACGAGCTGCTGGGATGTAAAGTAGCTATTGGCACGCAAGTTTTTGTGAAGCGGTTTTCGCAATGGACCTCACATATGATCGCCCCATGAGAGGGTGCTGTTTGTTGTGATCCCGAGTATTGTTATGGAAGACTTCATAGGACCTTGATATCATCATAATAGGGATTGTGGGATCCGCCATCCTGGAGAAGACGCAAGCTTGAGTTGGTTGCATTAAACTCTACTAGATTATCAGACCCCAATTTCAAAATCTTTGCCAAATCTCCATAAAATTGCGCCAACATGTCCCTGTCTCGCTTCTCTGGTTTCATTGGATGGTATGGGGGCTCTAGCAGTTCGTTGATATGGAGCAGAAACAAAGTTGGTGCCAAGATAGACCCTGTGGAACACCAGCGTTGATAGCCATTGTATCAGAGTATACTAGGTCAACCACCACATGGAGAGACCTAACTGAGAAAACTCGATAGTAAGCGACAAAGTTGAGGCGGCAACCCATATGATGAAAGTTTCCGAAGAAGGCTTTGGAGATACCAAACTTTATCAGCGAGTGTATAGTCACAATGTTTGTAGATGACACAACATTATCGGTTTCAGGCAGGTCCCTTGAGAAAGCACAAACCAAAATTCATAAGACATGCAAGGAAATGGAGTTCTGGTGCAACAAAAACTCTTTAATATTGAACAATGAAAATACTTGAATAGAAGACTTCCGCGGATAGCTAATCTTGAAAAATCTTAGCTTCCGGATGGATTCCGCGTCACAATAGCTCGACTTGATGCCGACGTTTCGCCAACCATTACAGGTGGCATCTTCAGGGCAGGCTTGAGGTTTGACGAAGATGAAGATATACCGGATGAATGGGAGTCAGATATATATTGTTTCAGTGATGATGAAACAGATGAAATCTTTAGGTCCGCGATCACTGATGCAGAAGCTAGCAGCTGCAGCAGTTCGTCCAGTACAACAAGCAGAAAAAGAAAATACCAATAATAGAGTCAAAAAATCATACATATAATGATAAATATAATAACTAATTATATATTACAGATAAAGAATATAGTAGTTTTTTTTTAATAACTAACCTATTTATATTTATTCATCTACCTGATCTCCAATTGAACTTTTATTATTACCTCATAGTTAATTTTTTTTTTAATATTTATAAGTTAATTTGATGAGATTATTGAATTTGATAACGTTAAAATTTTTAACAGCCGATTAAAATTATAGATTAGACATTATTAGATCGGAAAATCGGACATCCTCTTAAAACAGAAAAAAAAACATCATAAGATACACAATATTTGTACCTGTCATTGTTATATAAAAATAATTTTTATCTCATAATATTGGTGGGCGTGGTCCACATAATTAGAAGTAAATTTTTGTCGCGTCTTGAATTAGAAAAAGCGCAGGTGATGTTGTATATACCTATATATTCTATAATAATTAATACGTGCAGTAAAAAAAAATGTCACAGGTCACAAGCGAACCTCAAATAAATAATGTATATGTTTTATCACATATATATGCAAAAAAAGCCATATCTATACTCTAAGAACAATATTATAGTGATAAAATGCTATTATAATACAATAAAGGTGGGAAATCTGCGCGCGCATATATATATGCCGTAAATGGCCAAGAAATGGGCTAATCTTATAAAACAAGTTATACCGCGTCAAACTATATAAAATAACCTTCAATTTGAGCCCAAAAAGAGTACTCTGCGATTTGTTGGCCGTGATTGGGGGCATCTTCAAAATTTGGGCCAAATCTCCCAAATTTGGATTTTTATCAAAACTATTAGATATTTCAACTTCATCTTCGGATCACTTATTATGGTCACCATGATCTACTTTGACACCAAATTTCATCCAATTTGGTGAAGATTTGATCAAAATAGCCCAATTTTAATTTTTACCCCGAAAAACGTATATATATATATATATATATATCTATACTAGTGGAAGTAATGATCGCAAACACTCTTCATGAAGAAGGAACTCTATGATATGATAAGTACATACGTGTTACAGATGACAAGTGCTCAACGAAAATTGTTGTTTATAAGAAGGCACTTTTCATGGCACAGTTTCGTTGTGACATACATTTTTGTTCTCTACGGATCTTGGAGTTTGACTTATGGCTGGATGAGCGGCTTTACATGATTATAAGCTGTTATTTGAATTTCAGCTCCATTTTCACCCATCTAGTCTGAACATGGCCGAATTCAATGTGAAATGGATAGAAAAGATTGTTTTCCTGAGGATTATGATGGAAAACAAGCAAATGTAACAAAGCTGACGAGTGCGACTGTTGACAATTTATATTCGTTGAATGACTTTTTTGCTAACAAGGAGAAACAAATGAAGCACTATACACTGCACTGCTTAGATAATTCAGATCTTGGTGAATCAAAGCTTCCTTGAACATGGACAATAAAAAGGTCCAACTCCCAAGGCGTCAGAAGTCTAAGGGGTTCAAAAAAATTAAAACTTCAAAACTGACCTAAAAAAAGGCCCAGAAACCAGTTTTTGGGATGGTTGCACCAAATATTTCTTGTAGAAAATACTGGAATATCATTACTCTTATCACAAGAAACAACTTTTTCCACCTGCCCAACCTCGTATCAAATTTTTACGAACCTCTCCTAATTTTTCTGTAGAATGAGTCCACTATGTGCTTTCAACATAAGGCTAAGCAATGCTGCTATTGACTGTCCTCAATTGTTGACCCTAGTTCGGTTGAGGCAGTCCGATACTTTCTTCGTAACCTTCCATCTTACTATATATGGCGATATTTAGCCTATTCCTCATTTAGTTTGACTAAGCACATAATTGTTTTTAAGATTCCAAAATTTAAAAGACTTAATATTGTACCTGCATGAATTATTGTATTATTACTCAAGAGTGATAAAATGGTATGCCATAAATAAACTCACATATTCCTGTCCGTTCTATAAGTAGTTTGTAGCTCAAGTATTTTACACCAGAACCCCCAATAATAAATTTTACTTACTTTTCAAATTTCAAACATCTTCAAATCAGCAACATCGAAGAATTATTGCAGGATGATTATAAAACAGAATCAAGAGTTTAAATAAGAAAACAGATACTTTTACGAAACTGACTTTATTCAAGTAATTTGGAAATGTCGAAAAAAAATAGTGAAGATCACAAGTCATTTATAAAATAAAATATAGATTAAACTCCAGTTTTATTGCAAATATCTTAATATTTGTATAAAAAAAGAAAAACAACGGAGCTGCAGATGTAACTACTTCTTCTTAGTGGCTTTTTCTGCTGCTTTCGTTACTTTACCAGCAGATGCATCTTTGAAAGCAACACTTTTAATAACTCCTACAGCAACAGTTTGTTTCATATCACGAACAGCAAAACGTCCCAGCGGTGGGAATTCTTGGAAAGATTCAACGCACATCGGTTTTGAAGGAATTAGGTTGACAATAGCGGCATCACCAGATTTGATAGCCTTTGGTTGTTCTTCTGTAGTTTTTCCTGTACGACGGTCAACTTTCTCCTTAATTTCAGCAAATTTGCAAGCAATATGTGCAGTATGGCAATCGAGAACAGGAGTGTATCCATTGGAGATTTGCCCAGGGTGATTCAGTACAATAACCTGGGCAGTAAAGTCAGAAGCTCCTTTAGGAGGATTGTTCTTGGAATCGCCAGCAACATAACCACGACGTAAATCTTTAACGGACACGTTCTTGACATTGAACCCTACATTGTCACCAGGCACTGCTTCTTGGAGAGCTTCATGGTGCATTTCTACAGATTTTACTTCAGTGGTTAGGTTAGCTGGGGCGAATGTAACAACGGTACCAGGTTTTATAACTCCAGTTTCCACACGTCCAACAGGTACTGTTCCAATACCTCCAATTTTGTAGACATCCTGTAACAAAGATCAAAAATTAGAATAACTCAAAGAGTAACAATTACCAGCATCTGCACAAATATAGAAATTTAAATAATACTTATTTTTACCTGAAGTGGAAGACGTAGGGGTTTGTCAGTAGGACGGGATGGTGCAACAATTGCATCTAGAGCTTCAATCAAACATTTACCATCAGTCTTATATTCAGTCTTTCCTTCTTTACGTTCAACAGTCCATCCCTTGAACCATGGCATCTTGGGAGAAGGTTCCAACATATTGTCCCCATGCCATCCTGAAATAGGAACGAAAGCAACTGCTCCAGGATGGTATCCAATCTTTTTAATGTATAATGAAACTTCTTTCTTGATTTCTTCGTAACGGGCTTCACTGTATGGAGGTTCAGTAGAATCCATTTTGTTAACTCCAACAACCAACTGTTTCACTCCAAGGGTGAAAGCCAATAGAACATGTTCACGAGTTTGTCCATTCTTAGAAATACCAGCTTCAAATTCTCCAGTACCAGCTGCGACAATTAACACTGCACAATCAGCTTGGGATGTTCCAGTGATCATGTTCTTGATGAAATCTCTATGTCCAGGAGCATCAATGATTGTAACATAGTACTTGGCAGTTTCGAATTTCCATAAAGCAATATCAATGGTAATACCACGTTCACGTTCTGCCTTCAGTTTATCAAGTACCCAGGCATATTTGAAGGAACCTTTACCCATTTCCTGGGCTTCCTTTTCGAACTTCTCAATGGTACGTTTGTCAATACCTCCACATTTGTAAATCAGATGTCCAGTCGTAGTAGATTTACCAGAATCTACGTGACCGATCACGACAATATTAATATGAACTTTCTCTTTACCCATTTTGAACCTGAAATATTAATTAATGATATTTAATATTACATCATGACATCTTATAATTGTAATGCCGAAAATTTCACGTTCACATATTAGAAGCAATTGAGGCTATTGTAATGAATGGGATTTTCTGATTTTTCAACAATTACCGGTCCAACATCAGTTACAACCGGCAAATGCCGGTTTAATTAACCGGTTAATCTCTAAGCCAAAGTAGAAGTTTAATTTTGAAACAATGTAAGTAATTAATTAATCTCGCACCTGTTGAACAAATGAAATATACTTCAATTATACGTCAAGCCCTTTCAAGGAAACGTTAGATCAAGAATAAGCCATGTTCAACATGCCAAAATACATATTTACATTGAAACCTGGTTATAAAAACAATCCAAACGCTTAAAATAGCTGAAATAATCGGGATAACTTTTTTCAGACAAAGAATGAAAATTTAACACCCTCAACATATGGCGGACATGACCGGGACATACTCTTACACGTGGTAAGTAGTTTTAAAACCTTTTTCTGGATAAATGACGTAATAAAATGAGACCCCTAAATGTTAATAATAAATTATATGTTTTTACTTACTGTTTGGAATAAAAATAAATGCAACAGTTAACAAAAGACTTAAAATATAGGAACACTAGAGTTAAACAACGTAACGCAACTGCAACCACACCGGGCGGTGAGCAAGTTAAAAAGGAAGGGCGATTGTGCCTGTACAGGGCTCACTTTGGGTTCTCGTAGCCGAATAAAATAACGGAAATACTACGACGAGCTACGAATCTAGGTTTGAAAAACAGCGCCAAAGTAATTGTTCAGTTTTTTCTATAATAGCAGTGATATAATATGATGAATTGACTTAATTAACTTATTCGACAGACACTTTTGATAACGATTTGAAAAAAAGTTCACGATATTGGAAGAGTAACAAATTTAAAATTTGTATATGTTATCTATACCTACCTATTTCAAATGATTTCTAAATATTGTGCAATTCTAAATATAAGTATTAAAGGTCGATGCTCGATTTAATCTGCCGACGTTTGAAATCTTTGTAAGTTCCGAAAGCTATAAACTCTCGCTTAGTAAAATTACATACTAAATAACTAATACCGATTGTCTTTGAATCACAATTGAAAAAGTCAAATGTTATTCAATACCAAAGCTAAATAAATCAGGAGTTTATAAGTTAATGAGGTGCTTAGATTGTGATAGCCTGTACATAGGTCAGACAGAAAGCTCAACATAAATATATTAGAACATTTTATATCTTTTAATTTAGATAAAACAGATCCCATATACTTTCATCAATCATCTTTTAGAAAACAAACATGATACATTAGTGTACAAATTAAATTAATTAAAATAAATGGAAATTTTCAAACATAAAAATAACCCGACGACTCGCCTTCTTTTAATGACTAGTTAGACTAAATCCATTATTGTACCCTATTCAATATTGTTAAAAATCAATTTAGTATACCTAGGTATTTCCTAAAGTAGTTCTAAGAATAATGCATTAGATTATTCATATTTGACCTATATTTATGTTCATTCATAAATTATTGTTATCATTTGATAACGATGAACTTTAATAGAGTTTCAAACTGTGGATACACTATAACTCTATAAATAAGAAGCAATTACCCTTATCTAATACAAATACTGAGAACCTTTCAGCTATCAAGTACCCATCATCAGAGTAAACAGTTTACTTTGACGATGACTATAATCTATACTTGGTAGCTGAAAGGTCATCAGTATTTTGACAGTAGTATTTTTAGTGGATAAGTGATTGTTATTAAATTAGTGGTAATATAAACACATGTAATAAAAAGTGTTATTGTTTATTCCTTTTATCAATTTGATAAATTACCATAAATTATAACGGCTTCATAACAATCAAGTATTTTAATTTATAGGTAGGTATGATTCATTCTAATAATATTTTATAGGTTAAACAAACAATTATTACTGGTAATGAATTAAGTTGCACGTTAGATTGTGATAATCCATTTTCAAGATATGAAATACAATTACTTTGTTAAATATTACATGTTCATTTCAATTTGAAATATTACAATTTTCAAAACATGTAGGTAATAAATTTAACAATTGAAATTGTAATAAGCTATTTATACGGTTATTAAACTCTGTATGATTACAATTTCGAACTAAACAGTTAATTTTCACAACATACAATAATAAGAAACCTTAAACGACAATGAAAAGGTTTGGGTTTCTAGCAATACACGTCATAAAAATATATTCATTGCAAAATTTGTCAATTCCATTAATTTCATGATGAAATTGGATCGTCAGTGTTGCCCGGTCCCGGTACTGTTCCTAGTTATATTCCAATCTATTTGAATTTAGCATTGGTTTCGACAGGTCTTCCATCATATGTTTACCTGCCATTCTAAATGGTATAGTAGGTAGAAACCTTAGAGTATGAGTAAAAGTCTAAGGTAGAAACCATCAACCCTATTGTACAGGTTGACATCCGACGGCAAAGGTTTAAACGGTAAATTTCGTATATGTGTTATGCGGAATTGCGATTACAAAAGTTAGTCGGTAGACACCTATTTTGTTCAGCTTCTCTGTAAGCTAAAATACATAGTATATTGTAGCCTTGATAGAGCTATAACTACGAGGTTTATGAACGTATTTTGACTATCTTAATAACTTTAATAAGAATGGATTAGATATCTTTCCCGTCGGAGTATTGATCTCGTAATTCAAACTTCCTTGTCGAGAATTGTCAGACTATCAACCTTGAACTTGACTCTAGTAATATAATCTACGTTACTCAGTTTGAAGCATGCCATTTTTTGGACCAAGTTAAGAAATGTTTAAGTCTCGTTTTTAGTAAATACTCCATGTCCACCAGTATTAGGGTTGTGAACAATATTGTTTCACAATCTCCCTCGTTATTCGTTTGTTTTCAACTGTCGAAAGCATTGTTTTGTTCAATTATAGAATGTTTTAAGTTTCTGTTATCATTTTTATTATTGTAATATTTCGGAAGTTGGAGAATAAAACTCAAATTTTACGCAAAACTTTTAACAATTTTCCAATTTCCGAAGTATTATGAATTTACACTACGTAAACGCCGAAACCATAGATATATTGTAATATTGTTACTTTATTTTGGATGTTGAAAATTAGGACTTTGTATAGCAATGTAACATTATTGTAACTTCAATGGTTCTAATAATATGAATCATACATAACCATTGTTACTTAATTGTCAAAACATTCAATATTTTGTTGACTTTTTCTCTCAAATGGACTAATTTTCATAAAATTTTTATTTGGTGAATAGGATCAATGAAACAATAACTTATGAAAAGTACTTTATTATTATAAAATATTGATAGAAAAATTGTATAATATATAGAACTATAGAATAGGCAATATAGTTTTGATCATTAAAACCAAACTATGACAATCACAATTTCATTGTATTTAAAAAATTTGGGCAATGAAAATTCAACAATATATTTGTTTCGTTTAATGACAACATGTCAACAAAATCATTCTAAGATATAATTATATCTATATCTTAAAGCTGTATATAATCTGTACTAAAAAAATATTTACACTTATCATAATTAGAAATATAAAAAACATATATTTAATGTAAACAATTTATATAGATGAACTAATAAGAAAATTTGTGTTGGAGATTGTTAACCTTTTTTGCAAACTGAATTGTATATCTAATTATTATACCAAAGTTTAATTGTTCTGACAAATAACCATATTCAATTATAATGAAATATATATAAGAATATATCATTAAAGAAATGGTATAAATTTAAAAATTACCATTTTGAATTATAAAAAGAAACATTTCTAATAATCTATATCAAACAAATCTAAAAAAGTTAACCATCTCCAGTTCATAGAATTTCAAAATAAATTATAATTATGTAATTTAAAAGAAAACCTCACTTTATTATTGAGATCATAACAATTTACTTGCCACTATTTGTATCAATATCTCTTCAACATAGGTGACTGCATATAACCACTAATAATATAAACTCGTTATAACCTTCAGAATCTATATTAATAAACATGAAAATATCGCAAAATGTTTTGAAAATTCAAGCTGCAAGGCGTTTTCTGTTGGGGCAATGATATGGCATAAAGCATTAAGGTAAGGTTTATAGATTACATGGAAGAACCATTTTTAAACTGGAATTTAAGATAATGTAATGTTCACACCTACAAATGAAATCAACCTGTTTTTTTCTAAAGATTAATACAATACCACAATTTTTTATCAGCAATGTTTAGTTTAGGATAACGCGAGTTATCAGGTCGTGTCTTTGATTGAATGGGCGGATTTCCGATTTACACATCAAGAAGGCACTTTTTTATTGTACATAACTTTCAAGGGTTTCCAAGTGAAAAATTTAAATTGTTATTAAAAATACAAAATAAAACAATTGTCACTCCACATTAAAAGATCAATAACAGTTTTAGAGTTTCGATCGGAATTCTGATTGGGTTCCGCATAATAAATATATCAAATCTATAAATACATTTTAAAGGTACCATAAATGTCAAATGTTGTTGTTTACATTTTTAGAGGTCAAGTTTTGGTCTGAATTCTAGTTATCTTATGAATAAATTTTAAAGGCACCAGAAATATTATTTGTTTACAATTATTTGGAATCCAGTCTTGAATCAATTATTGTAACCTTGAACATGAATAAATTTGAATATTTACATAAAATATTGTTTACATTCTCACGTGAATACAATGTTTACAATTTGATAAAATGTCCAATAAATAAACAAACTTTTATCTACTAAAGGCACATTAGATACATAATTGTTCAAAATGAATAAGAGTTTCACAACTATACTTCATTGGTTAGCAAGGTAAAATTCTCAAAGATACATAATTTACCCCGTTGCAATAAACATATTTTACATAATTCTGACGCTTAATGCAATGGAGCTTGCTTGCTGCCGATTACCTCACAGAACGCAAATACGTGATCACATGAGCCTGCGCTCACCGCTATCAGAGTATACTTTTTACGACTAGATTGAACCACAAGCGGTAAGGATAAAGAGTATTTTAGGAAAATTATTATTTTACCGCGTATTGAATTTTTTTGCAATGTCGGCAAAAATATACTGATAGCAAACATGGCTAATGTCGATTCAACGGACACTTTGGATTCCGTGTCATTATGGCGCTATTTTACACCGACGTTTCGACGACCGTTACAGATTGTATCCTCAAGGCAGTTCCCACTGTCCTGAGGTGTATAATAGTGCCATAATGAATCCGTTGGGAAACCAAACAGTATTATGAATATAGATGTACGCCTGAGTCGTATTTTCTCCAAGCTAACGGAAAGAGTGAGTATACAATATTTTCATATCACAAAATACGGATTTTTATTTTACTTCCGGAAAAATCAATCCCTTTGTATTATAACAAGATCCAGACTTTACTGGAAGAACTAGAATCATGTAAATGATCAGTATTATCTTAAACCTTCCTAAATGATACTTACTGAATTTGTTATTTATTTGTGTGGCTGGACTTAAACTAATGTTGCATTATTGTTGTCCAATTTTCTGTCATGTGTTCCATACCAAGGATGCATTTCTGAAGTGTAATGTTCCGATGGGTTTGTTGATGGCAATTGACTGAGGTCCAAAGTACTAACAAGATAATTGCATGAGTGAACTAACAGAACATAAGAACAATAACCTACTAGAGTGGTTAGGTCATGATGTAGAATTAGTCACGTGACCAACTCGAAGTGAGGCGTATTAAAATTTCAGTTTGCTTCAAGCAACATTTTGACATTTGGTACTATTGGTTATTCTTCTCAAATAGTTGGAATCGTGTAGAGTTAAAACTCCAGACGCTCTAATACAATTTTAAGCTCCAGGGAATCGAAGAAAAATTAAAAAAATTAAGCTGCCATAGCATAAAATTGATACATGCTAAGACAATCCAAGATGTAGTTGGACTTTTACCCTTTTTATGCAAATGTAGTCCGATAAAAGACTATTAGTCAGCAGTGGCGGGTCGTGGACTTTTTAAGAGAGGAGGCTGGACATAAAACGTTTTTGTAAAAATATACTCTATTCAGCCAATAAATTTAACCTTTGCATAGCGACCGTACCAGCTACTTCAGTGACAAAATTAATTGTTGCCAAGCAAGAACCAACGTGGAGGTGTAGTTTCTCTTGGCAAAAAATTTTTTTTGTTCGTTTTTTTTTGCTTTGGATTTTTGATATTTTTTCTTTTTTTTTAATTTTTCATATTTTGTTTTTTTTTATAATTTTTATTAACTTTTTTTATATATTAACGGAAATCTACGGTCTTTAGTTTGCGAAAAATGATCAATAATATTATCATAAAATGTATCATTTTGTTTTAAGTGTTTTACTAAATCTTTTTCAATAGATATCAAACTAACATTGTATAAACGATTTTGGCCCATTGTAGGTATTTCGCATGTAAGTTTTAATTCGTTTTAGAGTAGAAAATGATCTCTCCACCGATGCCGACGTGACATGAATGGTGACTGTCAAACAAAGTAGTTCATAAAACTGAGGTAAAACTTGTTGCAAATCATTGTCTATCATATATTTTATCATATCGGCGTGAATGTCGTACTGGCCTAAAATATCTTTATCCGAGTAGGTATATAACCCATAATTCATTGTGCAGTGCTATTTTATCAAAAAATTTATATCTAAAAGTGTATTGAAAAAGATTCGAAAAATCTTCTATTCGTCAAGTCGAAAAACTTCAATTCATGTAAATCGGAAAATCGAATCTCAATTTGACCTTTAATAGTATCTAAAATTTCGTGAAAAAAGTTGTTTATAATGTAGTTTCTTGTCTACCAAATTATATGTTTTCCTCCTTCAACAATATTCTGTTTACCGGTTAATTTAAACTTAATACTCGATGTAATATGTTCCTGCGATTTTTCATGTCTGTCTATACCACGAGATAAATTTTTCAAATCATCATAACCCGAGTGTCCCCAACATGAAGTTGTATCAGATGTAAATAGCAAGCAATATGATTTATTGTGTATTTCGATTTTGAAACATACCTGTCATCACTAATTCTTTCAAATCCGGTAAAGGCCGTTTATTAAAAAAAACCACTTTTCTGTAATATGTTAATCCACTAAATGGATTTTCTAAGATGTCAGCAACTGCACATTTTAACGTTAAATAACTCACGGAACAGATAAATTATAACTTAACCTTACTTCGCGTCGTGAAACAAAAACAATAACTGACGGAGCAGGTGTCTCGTATCGCCGCCTCGCAGCTCGCAGGGCAGGAAGTAATCGTATTTCGACCGATTGCGAATGAGAAGCTAGCCTACAGAGAATGTTGCCATATCCGCTGTTTTACCCTATTTGGCAATTGAACTGGTTGGAAAAAGGCAACTACTGTGTTGACCACACGTATTTAGCGTTTGAGATATATAGAGAATCTAGCCTCTGGCCACTGTTGCCAGATTAAAAATAACTACTGAGAACGGGGAATTAATTGTAAAATTTAAAGAATTATCAGAGAAACAGGAAATAAAATGGAGAATGATCATTAAGATAAATTGGTGAGGAGGCTGAGCCTCCTTAGCCTCCTTCGAGGAGTCGCCACTGTTAGTCAGTATTATCATCTGTCAAGAGATACTTCTACATTTTACTGGCTGATTTAACCAGGTCTATTTTATTTACATTTCTTAGTATGCTGAATGAATTCAAATGACTAATAATGGTATCAATAGCATGTTAAAGTGAGGACCTTTCAGCTGATGAAGGCTACTTGGTAGCTGAAAGGTTCTAACTTTAACAGTATTTTTAATAGATAAGGATAATTGTTTTTATTTATAGTCTAAAAAAAGTGGTTAACGCGAGAAATGCTGGATCTATTTCATTACGCACGAATTACCGGACGAATAGCTCCACCATCTTTAAACCATACTTTGTAAATTGTATGCACCAATTCAATTAGTTCTTTATTTTCAATATAATAAGCACGATGGAATTTTCCACTTAATACGTTTTGCACGCGTTGCCTATGCTTGAGTTGGTCATGTGACCTTCGATTAGAGAAGGCTATGAAAATAGCATAGAGGAAATCGTATGCGCCATTTTGTATACCAATTTCTTATTCAACTTCAATATTTAAACATCAAGCCTTGAAGAAGAATTGACCGAAGTGGAAAAAATTAACCCAAGTATAAATATATTAAAACCAAAAAATGCTTACATTTGTGGAGAGCAGTTCGTTGGCTGCATTTTATTATCATCAAAACTCGTAGCGAGGTTCTTCTGGACATTGGATCTCTCAGGTAAATGAGTTGCATGATTATCTTGGTCATTTTTAACTGGCGACTTCTTGAATTTCGTCGAGTATTTATAGAAGTCCGACATCTCAAACGGTTTGGTTTCTTCGTGGTAAGGTTTGCAACGGCCAGCTTCAACTAGCGTACCATTCTTTGGAATATTATTATTGAACAACTCTAGATTTGCATCGGGCAATCGTGCGGAGGGATTGGATTCGGCGGGAATCTCTAATGGTGGTTTCGGCATTGTCATGGGGCTGGCGTGAGGGGAAATTAAGTATTTTTCTTCAGGAGCCAGAACTGAAGGAGCTGCAGACTGCGAACGAAATACGATTGAATGGTCAGGTGAAGCTGGACCATCTAATGAAGTTTCCACCCTGAAAATAGACACATTGGGGAAACTGGAGAAGTGACAAAAATTATAGAATGATTTACAAGTCTGAAAACATATTTTATTATCAATTACCATTCTTTTGATTTTGGTTTTCTTGAATTTTGGTTTGACAAGTCGTTAGTACTTCGATTATCACTTTCACATGAGGAATTATCATCACTTGGCCAGACACTGTCAACAGTTTGAACTCCGACACTTCCCAGCGACTGAGTTCGCATCAACTGTCTACTACTTTCCTGAGATGTCCTATTTGCATTAGGTACCTGAAACAACATTGAAGGAACATGTACCTACAGATGTTCACAGACCTATATCAATTTGAAACAAACTAAGATATGTTTTAAATTGTGACATGTCCAAAATTTATTTAAGGTGGCAGAGAAATTGCTCTGACCTGTGAGGGCTTTATAGTTGCAGTACGGACATGGTCGGGGTAGTATGGAACACCTGGCAAGGTTGCTGACTTATTGTCAACATTTGGGGATATCCTCTTGTGAATTCTTCTGTTTTTCCGCCTATCTAAGCTGCCAAATCTTAAATGTAACAGAAGTGTCATATTTACATCATAATTATTATATAATTCTGAATATGCAATAAAATTAACTAATTTATTTTCACAAGTAGTTGAGTAACAGTTTTGATTTAGTTATATAATATGATTTAGACCCTTTATTACCCGATTTCTATTTAAAATTGTAACTTATCTAATGCACTTTTCAACTGTGATGCAGCCAATATCAAACACTCAAATATCTATGTAAACTGAATCTAAAGTAAGTTTATGAAAGGAGACGGAATACTTGCAAATCAAATTTGGGGAAGGGTTAATTACAAACAATAATAAAGGGACAATTATGATAAAATAATGAATGAAAGTGTTATATGTACTTTTTGGCTGAAATAAACATCAAATATTCCAGTTTACATAAATCTTAGATAATGGTTGCATTGCATTTGAAAAGTGCTTTAGATAAGTTATAATTTCAAGTGGAAAAAAGTAATAGTGTAAGCTAAATTATATTATATTACATTCCATAGTGGTACCTCATATAGTATTTAATTTAGTTCTTACTCTGATGATGTTAGCGTAGCTGGCAAAATGCACATAAGGTTTTGAAAATAAATAGAGAAATAAATTAATATAAATAAAATTACTCATTATAAGGGTGCCACTGTGTGGTGAAACCATTATTAGTATATGGTTTTTGTAGAAGATTTCAAGTAATAAAGTAAATGTCAAAATTCAAGGATTGCTTAAAATATTAGTTTACCGTTTGTCTTTATAGTCGGTGACATTATTAGTTGCACACCATACACTTTCACCATTCTCATTTTGTGTCCAACATCCTCCAAGTCCAAATGCCATTACATTATGTTCATACTGCTGATGTGGCTGAATCTGATGGGGATTAGTGAGTGTTCGATAACCATGTTCGGGACTGTGATACCTATACAATTGTACTTGTGGAGTGTTAAGAGGAGCATAAGGTACTTTTAGTGGATTAGAATTGTTGAGGTTTGGACTAGATTGTCTTGGTAATTGTACAATTGGATTATTATTGTTGTATTTATAATGCATGGTATTCAGTACAGAAGGATAGTGTCTTGTATTTGTGTACTGTTGAATATGGGGGTTATAATAGGCCTGTTGCAAATTGGAAGAACTTTGAAATGAACTGTGCTGTGGTAAAGGGCTATATTGAGGAAGGGAGTTGTGTTGTGATAGTGGAGTATGTTGTGAAAGAGGACTGTGTTGAGAAAACGAACTGTGTTGTGATAGAGGACTGTGTTGTTGGAGAGAAATGTGTGATAGTAATGGACTATGTTGTTGTAAGGGAGTGCTCTGTTGATAAGTCGGACTATGCTGACGATAATCAGTGTGAATTTGCGAATATGCTGGATGAATGTTGTTAATATTGTCTTTCCTGAAAAGATAATATTCATTTGTATTTTTTCACTGATCTACTCATCATTTGGCATTATAGAAATATGTGACTAATTTAATAATAATAATGATTCCAATATTTCAGTTTTATGTTGATAGATAAAGGATTTATTGAAATAGAATTTTGAAATTTGACTCACCTTTCTAAATAGCCATGCTGGACACCACTGTTTAGTCGAGTAAATTTCAAGGATAAATCATCATATCTTGCAATATCTGAATTTCTATTTGTCATTCTATTATATAATTGAGGATATAGATCTGCAACATTGTCAGATTGTAAGGTATGTCTCACAGATCTTAAACTATTTCTTAGTTCAGATTTACCAAATGATTCTGATCTCAAGGATACACCATCATCTGTAAATTCCATTAACAAAATCATAACTTTATATATTCCTCAGAATAATTAAAAACATACCTTGTTCTATTGGTCGTGGTTTCTTCTTTTGCTTTTGTTGTTCTACTATTAGCGATTGTAGTTGCTGTACAGTATGTGCCTCTTTCAATAGGGCTATTTTTTCTTGAAGAGCTGCATGTTCTTGTTTATGAAATTGGTACTCAGCCTTATGCTGTCTCTTGAGTGTCTATAAGTATAGAAATAATATGGATTCTGAACAAACTTTATTGAAATATATACTTACTTTACTTAAATTATGTTTTTTTGTTAATCCAAGTGCTGCTTCTGCCAGTTTAGCATGGAGTTTTACATGCAATTCCAGATCAGGAATAGATTCACTTTTGTGGTTTGTATTCTTTAATAAATCTTCTGGTAGTGTAAAAGATGTACCTACTTTTCGTCTGATGCAAGGAGGGGACTCGCCTGGTTCTAAAGGCATTTCTGAAGGAATTACTCCAGTAATTTCTGCTTCCTAAAATGATGGTCAAAAGTAAGAAGGTATGAATTAAAGAATAAAGATGAGAAGGCATATCTGCAAACATTAAGTCCCAAATAAGATACATGCAACATAAAGGCTTATCTTCCCATCAAGTGAAATAGTGATATTCTGTTGTACAGTTTACCAGTGTTTACCTGTAGGCATAATTCTTTCAACTTTGAAGTTTTTTCTATTAATGATTCTTCAATTAATCGCTTCTTTTCCTGCAAAGAAGCAATCCGAGCAGCATTGGGATTACCTGTTGCCCCCATAATTATTGATTTACTATCTTGATTGGAAATACCATCATCTGAAATTATTATTGCTCATACACTTCCAAAACTTCAAAAATCATGTAATTACCCATGGTACTATGTATTAACCTTTGAAGCTTCGCATTTCCATTATAGAGCGCAGTTCTTCCCAAATTTTATAAAATAATCCATTACTCTTTTCACGGATAATAAAATACCAATTCATACATAATTATTTATAATATCTTATCAACTTGTTTTCATAACCATCTTTCTGACGATACTCGAACATAGAGTAATATCTATTTTTAATGAACGACATTGACGTACGTTTGAAAACTATCAGCCATAGATAAATAATAATAATTGCCTATTGGCTCATGTCCATTATAGAGCGCAGTTCTTCCCAAATTTGATAAAATAGTCCATTACTCTTTTCACGGATAATAAAATACCAATTCATACATAATTATTTATATTATCTTATCAATTTGTTTTCATAACTATCTTTCTGACGATACCCGAACATAGAGTAACATATATTTTAATGAACGACATTGACGTACGTTTGAAAACTATCAGCCATAGATCAATAATAATAATAATTGCCTATTGGCTATTATGCATATTAGATTGTAGATTCGGCAATCGGGATCAGCTAGAATCGAAATTTTGTTTAATGTACGTTTTTGCCACTCTCAACTCAAAGCTTGGAGTTCCAACTGAAGCTTTAGCCATTAATTATTTAAAATTAAATGTTATAAGTTTTTGTGTAAATTTGAGTTTTAAGTCTCCAACTTCAGAAAGTTTCAACCTAAATATATTCAAAAAGGAAAGTCAGATACAATAGTTCTTTAAAGAAGCAGTATAGATTTTTTTTTTAGGTTTTGGCATTGAGTAGGTCATTTGACACGTAGTTTGAAATTAATATATATATACCACTTCTACGGGCCATCGGAAAAATTCCTCAGTCGCAGGATTCGAACCCGCGACCAGCAGCCACAGTGATTATAAGATTGATTTCTATACCACTGAGCTACCAGGCCCCGCAGTATAGATAACACTCCTGAATCAAACAAAGGATCATAGAATATTCAAAGTTGGTAGTTCATCTTTTAAGCGATGTTTAAGTTTATATATCGGCCAAACAGTTAGAGCGTTTGAAGGTAAGTATGAAGAAACATATGAAATTCAAATTTCATTGATGCCTTTTGGAATTTGAACACAGCTCTCCTTTAATTGATAATTAACAAATATCTAATTTAATTAGTAAAGGTAGAAAACATAGTTTATTCAAAATATTCAAATACGATGTACCAAGTAGACACAATCCGCTATTAAATTAAATCATGTTTACAATAATGAATCAGAAGCAATCACCCTTATCCACCAAAATCCAATAAGATTAGTTTATTACCTCCTTACAATTCTTTTGTTTACTTATCACAATTCTCATCCATTATTAGTAATTTTCACCCATATTTGTAGCTGCATTTTTTTTGGAAATGAACCAATGTCAAAATGTCTAGGTTTATTTTACAGTTTGCAGCAAATCAACTAATGAATTTTACTTACGTTTGTTTTGTAAATGGCAGTGTCAATATATGAAAAGAAATTGATGATCAAACTATAAATATATTTTTTTATTTTCTAGAAGTCTTTAACTCTCAACAGTTCACAACAATAACAAGTAATAATATTAAACTAAGATTAAGCCTATACTCTGTTCCAGTTCTGCATTGATTGGATCAGCAAAGTAGATCCAGTTTATTGTAAGTGCTGCTATCTAGGTGATTCAGCAATTCTATAGGTCTCCAGTTTCGTTCATTTTCAGCAAATGGATCTTCTGTTTTAACATCTACATTCTCATTTGATAGTGGAATAATCAATCTAAAAAGCCAGTAATTAAAATATGAAAAGGTTTCTTGAAGTGAAGTAATTATATCAGCTACCTGAGTGAGTGCAAGAACATTCGATAAGGTGCATTATCTTTTCGGTTACTGTAAGTAAAATCTCCAACGATAGTATGTCCTAAATGATTACAATGAACTCTAATTTGATGTCTTCGACCAGTTGTCGTTCTTATTAATACTTTGGTACAAGGATAATTGCCAAAGATTCCTTTTTCCAGTACGATAATGACTGTTTTAGAGGTTTTTGGATTGTTGCAATAAGGACCATTACTACACATTTTATGTAGTTCTTGAAATCTTAAGTCTTGACCTATGAACACATTGTTTAATTGAGAAAAATTAAATTTCGATATGTATTACTATAACTGACCTATTTGAACATCTACAATAATATGTTCTTGAGAAACCCAGCCTCTTACCAAAGCAACATAGTATTTCCTTGTTTGGTGTTTTGAAAAAGCCTTAGCAACTTGAGCACAAGTCTTCTTATCAATTGGAATACACAGTAATCCACTTGTGGCAAAATCCAATCGATGTACAAAGTAAAACTCATGTACTAATTTCTTCGACGCTAACGAAGGGAACATGTTCCTCAGAAATGTTTGCACAGTTTTCTACAACAGGAAATAATAAGTTATGCATTATTATTGAAGGTAGATATATTACTTCGTTGTATGTGTTGCTATTTATCTTAAAATCATACGTTTTATCAACTATTATCAGCTGATCTGTCTTCAGAATAATTTTTGAGAATTGAAAGTTAAAAATAGATTTAAGAAAGGAATATAAAATGTTTGTTAAAGTGAACATGGTAGGATTCAAGGAAAATGCATTAAAAAGATAGAAAGGAAAGGAAAGGAAGGTTGATGTTACTTTGTTACTTATAGGATTTTGTTTTAAGTAGGTTAGGTTAGGTTGAATATACGAACATCATGGATGTTATTTAGCTAAGAATTAGTATAGTTATAGTTATTTTTTGGTTATTAGCACAGCTACATGGTACATAGGTACATGATACAATAAATATATAAGAAGGTATGGCATGATTCTAGAGCGTTTCGTTCTGCGCATGACGTCATGTGCAGAAACTTTTATTCAAATAAATGCATAATTTCTACTGAATAAGTGAATAACATGTATAAAGTTTATTTATTGTACCATCATGACTGAATTTTTATTGCACATTTTTGTTGAACTTTTTCAATATAAATTCTGCACTACCACTGCTATGTACTAAATTAATATTCTGCTAAAATGTATGGAGTATGAAGGATAATGCAAGAAATATAGGTAAGCAATGGATGAGTAGTAAATTCGGGTTTTGTTTTTATTGGACAAATTATAATGATAACTAGACTATTTTACGTTATCTGATCTGTTTTAGTACCTACAAATTGCATATTGTGCTGTCAAAGTTATACCATTATAACAAAGCAAACGATATAATTTCTTATATCGCAAAGTTTTATGGGAATTGGAGAATAATAATAAAGATGAGAATATAAGTTTGTTGTAGGCGCGTCCTTTTCACTTTCGTTCCGGGTTCCGGCATCTAACGTCGGCGCCGATCGTCGGATTGATTTACAAAATACCTATTATTTGAAATTCCAACATATGGAATTTTGAATAATTCCATCTTACCGCGCTTTTATTATATTTATGGAAGCCTTTGGTTCAATACACTATTCAATCAACGCAAGTTGCTTATGAATTTGTTGAGATTTCCAAAATAAATAAGATGAACTCATTTATGTGTCGAAACGAATATAACATTTACCTCATTTTCAAATTTGGAACAAGTAAAGAGTCACTACATTGACTTCCTCTGTTAGTCCCTCCCTCCCACCATGAAATATTTGTACTGTACCAATACCTACTTCTATGTCGGCCTCGTCGTTAGTAATCTTATGAGTTAATTACAGTGCGAATTTGAAGCAAAAGACAAGACCAGTTTTAAGAAAGAATAGTCATGAAAATGGAGTGGACACCACAAGAAGATGGCTTGAGAGAAATTCTAACATTACTGAAAGAATCTCAGTCGCCGGACACAGCTACTCAAAGGGCCGTTCACCAAGTATCCTTTCAAAATTTGAATGATTTAAAGCTTCATTCCTTCTAGCTCAAAGCAGGCCGTTTTTCATCCTCGAAACGATTACGTTCAAATTGATTGATTTATATTTTTATTGTCTTGCTTTAGTTTGTTTATTTCGATAAGAATTTTTTTTTTATTTATTTATATTTTATCACAATGTAGCAATGTGGTAATAAGAAGGTGGAATTGTTGGGAATCGATATTTGAGATCAAGGTATTTATGATGTTAATTGCTCAGATTTAGCACCTCAATCAATAAAAAGTTGGATTCCAAAATAATTAACAGGTTATTAATCAAGTTTTATCATATTTTCCCTTGGTCTAACCACTCTGCTCCTGATTGCTTCACTTGTTTTGTAATGTCATTTTTACATTACTTTCATATTTGTTGATACTTCAATTACTTATCCAGATTGCTATTGTTTGCTATATAATTTATGAATCAATCAATAATTTGGGATTGGCAAAGTAAAATTGAGAATTTAATTCTATCAACAAATCGGCAATGTTCTTAGAACAATCCTAATGTAATTATCAGCTCCTTGAAATCATGAGATTCTATCAAAACCAGATTAGAGAAATTAATTATAAACAATAAAAATGTATAACCTAAATTGCTGTAAACTCATGTTCATCTTATCTGCATCACATTGAAAATAATTTTATTTGTTTGAGGTTACTTGATATTATTATGCAGTACACATTGATCAATATCTGTTCGAAACTAATAATCATTAGTCCAGAATGAATGTTTTATTAGATTGATATGTCTGAAATGACCAAAGTAGCCATGTAAATCAAATCACATTTATGTTGAAGCTAAACAGATGCTACTTATTTCCAAATTGATGATTCTATTTCCTTTATTTTTCTTATCCATAACTATTAGAATAAATCCAACTTTATTTAATTAATATATGAGCACAGTAAATATCTCGGTCAACTAGAACTAACAAAAGCCTTGAGGCATCAAATAAATTTACTTTATTTAAAAAATTAATGTTTATAATTATTCATATTTTCCTTAATGGTAATTCCCAGAAACTGGAAGAATTGAATAAATTTCCCGACTTCAATAATTATTTAATGTTTGTTTTAACTAAATTAACAACAGAGGATGAACCAACCAGGTCCTTGAGTGGATTAATTCTGAAAAACAATGTTAAAAATCACTACAGTAATTTAGGTGCTAATGTGACAAGCTTTATAAAAAGTGAATGTCTTCAAGCAGTTGGTGATCCATCACCATTAATTAGGGCAACAGTGGGAATTTTAATAACGACAATAGCAAGTAAAGGTGATTTGTGCTCATGGCCTGAATTATTACCTGCTCTTTGTACTATGTTAGATTCGCAAGATTACAATGTTTGCGAAGGTTCCTTTGGTGCCCTGCAGAAAATTTGTGAAGACTCTTCAGAAGCCCTCGATTCTGACAACGTTAACAGACCATTGGATATTTTAATCCCAAAATTTCTACAGTTCTTCAGTCATTCTAGTTCAAAAATTCGTTCCTATGCAATTGGTTGTGTTAACCAATTCATCGTTCAACGTTCTCAAGCCCTGATGTTCCACATAGATTCTTTCCTAAGTGTAAGTTTGTATTTTCCAAACCTCTGTTTCATGATTGCATAAAAGTGTTTCTTATAGAACACGATAAAATGAGTATGATAAAATTGGTGCATTCTTACACAATAAACTATTTTAAGTAGACATTTTACAATGTTATTTTCAAATGTATTGTTAGTTTTGTTTTATCTACTTTCAGAATTTATTCCACGTAGCATCTGATGAAGATGCAGAAGTTAGAAAAAATGTATGTAGGGCCTTAGTGATGTTATTAGAAGTTCGAATGGACAGATTAATACCTCAAATAGAAAATATAATAGAATATATGCTCATGCGAACGCAAGATTCTGATGAAGGAGTAGCTTTAGAGGCATGTGAATTTTGGCTCTCCTTGGCCGAACAACCTATTTGCAGAAATGTGCTTACAAACCATTTAAGTAGATTAATACCTATTCTTGTTAGAGGGATGAAATATTCTGAAATCGACATAATACTTCTTAAAGGAGATGTTGAAGAAGATGATACTGTGCCTGACAAGGAGGAAGATATCCGTCCTCGTTTTCATAAATCTAAAACCCATACAATCAAAACAGGTTTTGGAGCAACTGTAGAAAACGGTACAACGGGCGAAGATGATGACGATGAAGATTATGATGACGGAGATGATGATGGTTCATTAAGTGACTGGAATTTGAGGAAATGCAGTGCTGCTGCACTTGACGTTCTGGCGAATGTATTTAGAGACGATTTACTTCCGATCCTAATTCCAATTCTGAAAGAGACATTGTTTCATCAAGATTGGGAAATAAAAGAGTCAGGTATCCTAGCATTGGGTGCTATTGCAGAAGGTTGTATGACCGGAATGGTTGGACATCTGCCAGAGCTGATACCTTATCTGATAAACTGTCTTAATGATAAGAAAGCCCTTGTTAGAGCCATAACATGTTGGACTCTCAGTAGATATTCCCATTGGGTTGTCTCTCAACCTCACGAGTCTCACCTCAAACCTCTAATGACCGAACTTTTGAAACGAATTTTGGATGGAAATAAGCGAGTTCAAGAAGCTGCTTGTTCTGCATTTGCTACTTTGGAAGAAGAAGCATGCACTGAATTGGTACCATACCTAGGTTTCATATTAGAAACTCTTGTTTTTGCCTTTTCTAAATATCAGCACAAAAACCTACTTATTCTATATGATGCCATAGGAACTTTAGCTGATTCTGTAGGTCATCACCTAAACAAACCAGATTATATCAACATGTTGATGCCTCCCTTGATTCACAAGTGGAATATACTAAAAGATGAAGACAAGGATTTATTCCCCCTATTGGAGGTAAAAGCAATCATAATTTATTCATATTAAATGGTATTTGACATGATCAAAGATATCAGAATTTTTAACTTATCCTTGAGGAAACTAAAATATTAACAAACATGTTTGCAGTGCTTATCCAGTGTTGCAACAGCCTTACAATCAGGATTTTTGCCATATTGCGAACCAGTTTATTGCCGTTGTGTGTCATTGGTTCATCACACATTATGTCTCCATGTGGTGAGCTTTTCCAAACTTATCAGTTTTGAAAATTCAACATCTTAACTTTTTAGGCTAATGTACAAAATCCTGAACAATTTGAAGCACCAGATAAAGATTTTATGATCGTTGCTCTGGATCTTCTGTCAGGTTTAGCTGAAGGATTGAATGGACATATAGAAGACTTAGTGCAAAATAGCAGTATAATGGATTTACTTCATTTGTGCATGCAGGATTCAATGCCAGAAGTGAGGCAGTCTTCATTTGCACTTCTAGGAGACCTTACCAAAGCTTGTTTTCAACATGTAAGACCTCGTATACCAGACTTCTTACCGATACTAGGCCAAAATCTCAATCCTGAATATATTTCTGTCTGTAACAATGCCACCTGGGCTATAGGTGAAATTAGTATAAAATTGGGTGAGTTAAGATGATATTGTAAATCATTTCCACTTGAATATTATGAGAATCCTTTTCCGCATTTTAGAATATATATATTTGCTGAACGAGTCTACTATTTACTTTATCAGACAACGTCTTCCGAAGAGTAGAATCGTGACGTCACGCGCGCGTTTCATCTACTCGCAGTCGTTTTAGCAGCAGACGTAAATATTAAACAATTTGTCATTTTCAATTATTTATTACAAAGCAACAACGAATCCTTATTCAGGGAAATTATTCAAATCACTTAGTTGCACTAAATTAATAACTATGACTTTCTTATTGTGAACTGTATTAAGAGCAATAACAAGCCTAAGATAAATACCTGAGGAACACCCAAAGTAGGTTTCTATGTAGTGCACCTGGAATGGATGGAATAACATCATCGCAAGTAAAAAAATGTCACAAACACCATCTAAAACCCTTGGTTCATATTATAAATTTAATATTCCTGACTGGAAGAATTCCTGAGCATTTTAAACTATCAGTGGTTACACCTACATATATAAAAAGGATGGTGACAAAAATCTTATTCACAACTATAGACCTATCAGCCTTATAAATACTTTTGGAAAATTATTTGAAAAATGTTTCAAATCTCGGTTACATAACTTTCTGATGAAAAATAAAATTCCCAATTATAAACAGTTTGCTTTTCAGCTAGGTATAAGCACAGATGAAGCAATGTTTGAATTAATAAATGACATAAAAAAAAATTAGACGGAGGAAAAAAATGTATTGCAGTGTTCCTTGACTTAGCAAAAGCATTTGACACGGTTCCTCACCCAGCATGTTAAACACTCTCGAACAATATGGAGTAAGAGGCATTGTATTGGAGATTTTCAAAAATTATTTACTAGAGAGAAAACAAATTGTAAAAGTAAGAAATACGTACAGCAACACTGATGATATACAGATAGGAGTACCTCAAGGTACGGTTCTAGGACCCCTGCTTTTCATTACTTACTTCAACTCTTTACTAGATACACAAAAAGATGCTAACCAGAGGTTCATTACGTCAATAGCTCCTAAAATAATCAATTCTTTACCACCAAACATAAAAAAATAAACAATCTTAAAGTTTTCCAAAAAAAATCTAAACAGTATATAGGTAAAAACCAAACAAAATACCTAAATGTTATATAATTACTGTAAATACATGTATTTATTAATTCCAAACAATGTAATCTGAATGTGAAGCATCCGAAATTTGATTTGCTTAATATTATTATATTAATACATACAAATAGCAAAATAATACAATAATAAATTGTTCTGTACACATACAGGCTCTTGGGCCTAGGGGTATATAATTTTAGAAATATTATATAAGTTTTTGTAAACTAATAATTGTGTAAGACAAATTGTATACCACAAACTGTCCTTGATAGGTACAGTTAAATTTTGAAGAAAGATCATCTAAATGGTTTTCTAAGGAAAAGAAGCATGATACTATAAAAAATCTGAATTATCAGTTAATTAGGAGAATTAAACTCAAATTTACACAAAACTTGTAAAATTTAATTTAGAATTAACGCTGGCAAATTGTTTCACCACCCTGTGGCATTCTCAAAACCAGGAGTTATCAACTAAAGCTAAATCTAAAATTATGTCCTTAAATATTAGAAATTAATCTGAATATGGTATAAATTGAGGGATGGAGTAGATAATGGTTTGGGTGGGAGTTTATTTACAAAATTGTTGACAAGTGGTGAATTATAGGTATCGATTTGGTCCTTTAATATTATGTTTCTATTGTTTTTTGAATGTTTTAAAATTTCTAGATTCTACAATATTGAGTTTATATCCTTTTCTTGAATATGAAAAATATCGGAATTAAGGGCGAAATTGTAATTATATTATTATTCAAGAAAAATGGCACAACTTAATATTCTAGAATTAATAGAAATTTTAAAACATTCAAAAACTGTAGTAATATAATATTGAATTACCAAATTGATACCTATTATAATTCACCACTAGTCAACAATTTTGTAAATAAACTCACACCCAAACCATTGTGTACCCCCATCACTCAAATTATACCACATCCAGATTGATTTATAATACATAAGGAAATAATTTTAGATTTAGCTTTAGTTGATAACTCCCAGCTTTGAGAATGTCATAGTGTGATGAAACAATTTGTCTACATTAATTCTAAATTGAATGTTTTTGTAAATTTGAGTTTAATTCTCAAACTTCCGTTAAAATGATTTTACGCTACGTAAACGCCGAAACCATAGATATATACGATGAAATTTTGATTTAAGGTGCTGATACTAGGCCATACATTCCTTTGGTTCTGAACCAATTGATAGATATAATAAATAGGCCAAACACTCCAAAAACCCTTTCAGAAAATACAGGTAAGTCCGATTTTTTCTTAAAGCTTGCATGTTTATTGTGTTAGTTACGTTTGAGAGTGAGGAATTAAAAACAACCTTTTGAGCTGTTCTTTCGTTTGCCTGTCTGAGTCCTATATCCATTAAAATTAGTTTCATTACATCTTATTTATTATTGTTAATTGATTCATCCCAATTATGCCAGTTTTGATTATAATGAGCAGCTCAATAGTATTTCATTTGTTTTAAATTATTATTTAAGTATTGTTGCTATGTGTAAGATTTTTATAGTAACATTCACATATTGCCAAATTATTTTATCGTTTCTAAATTAACCTTTATTTTTGTCTTATACATAGCAATGTTACATTTTTAGATGCGAAAAGAGTCATTATTCAAATTTCTATGTCTATATATATTCTATTCTGTACATAGGAAATATTTTGACATTTTTTGTTTTCAAAAAATTATTCATAAATAAATTGAGTTAACCATTGTTTGTATTAAGTTTTTGCATCTGAAAAATATAACAGTGTTGATAAAATTAGAACTTATTTGTTGACAGTGAATATTATTGGAACTTTGATTTTTAATTTAATTTATGCAATGATATACATTTTTTTTTAGAATTAAATTGATGTATTTTTGTTGCCGTTAATAATCCTAATCCTTTGTGAATGAACTTGTTGTTAAAAATATATGAAGCAATAACCTCTATATCTTTCAATTCACCAAGTACTGCAATAAATAGAATATATCACATTACTAGCCATTACTTATCAACTTGGATGATAAACAAAAACTTGAACTAAGTTCATTATTACTATAAATTATTGTATAATGTTAACATTGTTGAAAATGGAATGTCAAAGAGCAATAAACCAAATGCCATTAAAGGATGATTACTGCAATTGTATGCAGAGCATTAAATTTATAGAAAAATTTATAATTCAATATAATAATTGGTAATATTAAACTTATAAGAAAGTTTTCTATTTTTTATCGTTTTCATAAAAATTTACTCAGAAAATTGGGCACATAAGAACATGATGTATCTTTAAAAACACTACTGAGTATGTATTAGTACGATAATTTCATAGACCAGGTAGGAAATTGTTGTTTACGTTCTGTGGAATGGGCTATATTGCATATAACTGTGCTTCAATCCGTGTTTGTGTGTAGTATTAAACGGCAACACAAAAGAGCGCAGGCGCTCGGGGTCTTTTTTTTTTCTTTTCACTGTTTACTGGATTTGTTCAGTTTTATCAAGCACTGACTCGGTTATTAACATTATTATTTGATTGACAATTATTTGATTATGTAATTTGTG
The DNA here is from genome assembly GCA_958510875.1 of Endomychus coccineus. Taxonomy (NCBI): domain Eukaryota; kingdom Metazoa; phylum Arthropoda; class Insecta; order Coleoptera; family Endomychidae; genus Endomychus; species Endomychus coccineus. Next base: position 36,183,080 of record OY294071.1, on the reverse strand, counting down.
ATTTGTTTGTAATTGAGTTGGGTTTTTGTTCTGTTTTTGTTCTCGGTATAGCCATAACAATTGGTCGACTAGGTTATGTCTGCCCCCACGATGTCGCGCCCATGTTACAACAGTTTGTAAGGCAGTGGTCTGTAATCCTATTTTATTCTTTCCTTTTATAATTATTTAGTTTTTTTATTCTTTTTTGAGGAGGCTTGCTTTTATTTACCATGTCACACATGCTTCCTCAATAAACTAAATCTACTAAACCATCTGTTAGTAGCATTGCTCAATGTGTCAATATAATGCTCAAAATCTTATAATATACCGGGATATCAAAAATTATCTTGATCAAGGGTGGTTGTGGAATCTAAAACGTGTGTCTTACTTTACGTTTGAAATAATTATGTCACTGTCACACTGACATCATCAATAACCTACAAATTTCATACGGTTTTCACAGCATGAGGATGCGCGTCAAGTTGTGCATCGAACAAAACGGGGGACATTTCCAACAATTACTGTAATTTAGTTTGTTACTATAACCGTTATTTTATAATTTGTAGTTCATTATTGTTTTACAACTGAAATAAATAGGTATGAGATTTGTAGGTTATTGATGATGTCAGTGTAACTGACATAATTATTTCATACGTAAAGTAAGACACGTTTTAGATTCCACAACCACCCTTAACCAAGATAATTTTTGATATCCCGGTAGTTACCTATAGTCTACATTAGATGAATAACACATTTTCGTTTCAGCTGCCAATATACATAGTTAAGGTTTCTATAGGTCGAACGGTGACAACACATCTATCAGTTCCGGACAGCTGTCTGGAACTGATAGACGTGTTGTCATGATTCACTTAGAGAAATCTGAACTGGTGTGTCTATTGTTTGCTAACACCAAAATGTGTTTGTTATTCATCCAATATATTGTTTCGTTACCGCCACCTGGCGACTGTATGTCCAACACTATCCCCGTCGTTTCTTTGAAGTGAATGATTCTATCAGTGGGACATGTATCTTCTGATGGCGCCCTAACATTTGTAAATGGGGTTTCTATACCTCTGACGGATAAAATAATAAATATTTTTATGATGGTCTAATAGTTGCATCATCGTTCTACTCGTTCCACTGATGAGCTCACGAGAACGAAACAGCTGCTTGGAACTGTTATACGTGTTGTCACTGTTCGACCTAGAAAACCTCGCTAGATCATTGCTAATGTAGAAGACTTGTAAGCTTCCACATTAGTTGCTATTCCACAGTGAACAGTCTAATGTCACTTTTGGATGCTCGAAAGTCATCTCATAAGTACTTAAGCTGTGATCCATAAATCACCAACTTTCCTCACGCGTGGGAACCGAAAATATATTGCAAAGGGTTAGAAACAGATAAAGTCGTGAAATTATGCCATTAGATTGAAACTTGGTTCGAATTGACAACATAATGAGTTTCACAAGGGTCCATTCTAGGAACTTGATTATTTCATGGGACCTCTACAAGGATCGCAAACATCGATAATGATTGGCATATGAACTCACAAGATAGGATGTTCGTACATGTCGTAAACTTTATTCATACTTCATAAAACTTAATCACATCAAATTTCGCCCAGGTGAATGGACAAACAATCAACCTCACTTACATGATACCACAGAATATGTAATTGTTCTTTTCTTGGGAAGTCTTAAGCTTGTGTTGATCTATGAATTCAATGAAACTATGTGACGTCGCACTTCCATGACTTCCATGATTTGCCACTATTCCAATTAGATTTGGTTATTGTGACTGACATTTTTCAAATGTTCTAGTAAATTCCTGTTAAACAGATCTAATCATATCCATAGTGAATTGCATTGTTATGTCTTATATTGAGCCATTGAGGAATGCTGTGCCTACTAAACTCGAATATTATTAAAAAGTGCAATTGCTTGAAAAATAACCAACTTGAATGAGTTTATGAATAATTTTCCAATACATTTGCACTTTTTAAGATGCGCAAAATTGTTATTAGACAGATTTGTTATTTCAGGTGTACATCTTTAAGGAATATTAAAGATAATGAAGAGAAAGATAGCGCATTTAGGGGCATGTGTCAAATGATTCAAGTAAATCCAGCTGGTGTGGTCCAACAATTTATTTTCTTTTGTGATGCCGTGGCATCTTGGATAACACCAAAAGATGACCTGAAAGAGGTATTTATCAAGGTTAGTTATTTTTCCAATAGTTACTTCACCATTTGAACGTTCGCTGTTTGCAGATTTTACATAGTTTCAAAGCGCAAGTTGGAGAAGAAAACTGGAAGAGGTTTAGCGATCAATTTCCGCCACCGCTTACTGAACGACTTACAACATTATATGGAGTTTGAAAACTTCAACAGGTTGGTATTAAATTGAATTCTTTACAAACACTTCTTCAACTTCGAAACAGAAAATTCTGCATTGATCAACACTCGACACGACGGTCGGTACAATGCGAAATAGTGTGCAACTAGTGCACAAAATTGACAAATTTTTTTAATATTTTAACTGCACAAGGAGAAAACCTTTTATGTTCGGAGAACATCGTGTGAGCCAGTGGGGGAATGTTGAGGGAGGATAAAGGCATTCAAAGTTTTCTTGGATGTTTGGAGGTTATAGGCATAAGGAAAGACCTTCCTAAACAGAGCTCCACAACTTCGCCGTTCGATAGAAAAATGGAGTCTGATAGGAAGAAGTTCGGCAGACCTCCAGCTTGACAATGAGTGACTAGCTTGAGCTCGTCTAGTCTACTTGGAATCTCGTGGTGGAATAATTGACGAGATTTCTCATGGAAATATCTATAGAAAAGGGAGATATCGCCCACCTTTCTACGATGTTCTAGAGAGGTCAATGAACTCGTAAGTGTGACATCATCGATCAAATAAATAGCTCTCTTCTGGATAGAATCCAAGAGCTTCAGCGTATGTTTGGAAGTAAGTAGTCCAGGACAGGTGGAACCTGTGCTCTGTAGATTATAAGGAGCTGCTGGGATGTAAAGTAGCTCTTGGTATGGAATAAAAAACCAGGTTTTTGTAAAGCTGTTTTGGCAATGGACCTCATGAGATTGTGCTGTTGATGGTGATAACGAGCATGGATATAGAGGACTTCATAGGAATAGTTGTACCTGATATCATATTGGGATATATTCCTGTGGAACACTGTCATTAATAGCCATTGTATCCGAGGAGACTCCATCAACCACCTCATGGAGTGATCTATCCACTAAAAATACTCTTACGGTATTGAGAACCTTTCAGCTACCAAGTAACCATCCTCAGAGTAAACTAAATTATCAATCAAAATGTGCCTGTTTAAATACTATTTGGAGATAATAACACAAACAAGGGGTTACCATGAGCTGGAGATAAATCGTAATGTAATATAAATTGCTTTTTCTTTTATACATCTCCATCCTTTCTAAATTATCTAGGTATTTGTATGTAATGTGTTTAAAAAGTGACAAATTTTTTTGAGAAAAGATGTGACCTATATTCAAAATATGTGCGACTGCAGCTGATTTTTCACCATTATTTTTTTTTATATGGGCAGAATGTTCTTCATACGAAGTTAAAATGTTCCTTTTAGTTTGAATCGCATAGCATTTTGAACACGACTTCTGTAAATCCCGGATTTGTCGAAATCGGAAACTTTATCAAATGTGTAGCCGAAACGGTTTTTTAGCTTGTTTACATCCACTTACTGGCTACTTGGTAGCCGAAAGGTTAAGCGTATTTTTATTGGATACTGGTAAATATTTCTTATTTATAGTGTTATGGTGTATCCACAGGTGAACTCATAAGCTAGGAGATTATCATAATCAGATATTCGGAACGCTGTAACACGTATAATCGTTGTCTAAGGATAAAGTAATTGCCAATTGAAGCCTACCAACCTGGTTTCTCAACAGAAACGGCCTTGCATCATCTAGTCACACGAATAGATGATGCTATGGCTCGAGAGGAACACGCCTTGGGGGGATTTATGGACATCGAAGAGGAGTTTGATACCACATCTGCTCAGCCGCTGAGAAGCATGGAATCGGTCCTACATTAGTCCCATGGATTGGTGCTATGCTATGTAGGCGTGCGATAAAGAGCAACATAAAGGATGCGTTGTGCAAAAGACTGCCCACAAGGAGGTGTCATATCTCTGCTTCGGTGATTGTAATCGATGGACTTTTGGAGAAGTTTGAAGAGGCAGGTTTTATGCCCAAGCCTATGCCGATGACATGGTTGGCGTCACCTTTGGGCGGCACTTAAGGACACTGTGCGGGCTGCAAAATACACTCCTCAGCGTGGTAGACTGCTGGTGCCGCACCGAGGGGCTCAGTTTTAACCCCGACAAAACGGAAATTGTACTGTTTACCAGGAAACACAAGCTGAGCACACTGCCTCTGGTAAGGTTCTACAACTCAAAGAGTCTGTGAAGTTTCTGAGAGTAATCCTAGACTCCAAACTGTACTGGCGTGAACACGTCGTATATCGAGTGAGGAAGGTCTCTGCGTCCCTTTGGGCGTGCAGGAGAGCTTTCAGCACCACATGGCGACTGGTATGGTTCACAGACGGGTCTAAGGTAGGTCAGGCTTCTGGAACTAGAGTGTACCTAAAAAGGTCTCGTTTTTTCAGGCGGAGGCTTACGCAATATTGACTTGCGCCATGGAAAACCTGCGAAGAAACTATGTAAATAGGCGCATGCACATCTGCACAGACAGCCGGTCGGCCCTGGCAGCTCTCGACTAACTTAAAAGTCACATCAAGGCTTGTCAAAGAATGCAAGGATACACTGGCTGAACGAGCCAAGAGAAATAAATTTCAACTCATCTGGGTCCCTGGTCAGTTTGTGGTCTCGGCCATTTGAACAAAGATTGGTCTCAATTGTGGCGAGAATAACCACGAATGAGGCAGCCCAAAGCTCTTTATCAAAGAGCCTGTGCCTAGGCTCTCAAAGATACTCCTTTCTCTAAACAGAAGGGAAATCGGAGAGATGACTGGAATCCTAACCGGTCACTGTCGTCTTAACATACACCTCCATACTATTGGCATCACCGATGATCCTATAGATGGAAGAAACTGCCTCTCATATCCTTTGGTGAAGCAAAACTGCTCCAAGAACTTTTGGAAGTCAGCTTTAGCATTATTCTGGGTTTCTGGCGGGCCACAAACCTGGTAGAATAGAATAAGCTTCTGACCACGGGGGTGCACAATGGGTCCAACTAAGTGACCTAGGTGTATCTGGGGACTAAGCCCCCTCCCCTTAATTGATGATGATGCCAATTGAACTCAAAATCGAGAACAATTTCATCCCAATCCTTGAGGTCGACCAAAATGATATATTTTCCGTACTCCTCTTATGAAATTTTGCAAAAATTCTAGATGACTGCTGGAACTTACTCTATGCTACCTTAGAACTGTGCTGGTATTAAGATTCCAATTACATTATACCGCGAAAGTATGATTTTATTGGGGTCATAAACTAGGAGATTCTTTTGGAGTCATTAGAAACAAATATACCCAGAATCTACAAAGACCAGCTGGATTGTGATGAATCAGTAACATTGCCATTTTTCGACCAATTCTTTTTCTTCCATCTTGCGCCATATTTTTATGTTAGTTATTTTATCTTGGGTAATCCCATTATTATTAGCTGTTGCTCATTGATGTAAATTAACTTTAGGTACTATTCGTGTTTATCCCTTACTCGAAAAAGTATGTCAAAGTGTTCATGTATTTAGTTATTTGATATCAACTGAAGGTGTCTCAAATACTTCCTACAGTTGTTGCTTATCTATATTATTAGATGAAATAATTGAAATAATATAAGGATAGAATTCCAGTTGAGTAAAAGACTAATTACACGTTTTTTTTTCTGCAGACCGTTTATATGATTCTTGAATTTCTTTCAGGGTACTGGGGTATTAAGACAGTTACTATATGACCGGGGTGGGAAAAACCGGACGATGTCTTAAAGATTAAAAGCTTTCACAGGCACGGAAGGGTGGGTTCTTTAGATCAATTTTTAAAGAGGACCTATACTCACTGAGATGTTATTGTTAATTATTTAATGAGTACTTGACCTGTAGCATTGAAATTGTGTTTTATATTTTTTCTATAATAGTTTAAAAAGACTGAGTATAGGTTTAAACCAATTGTAAAATATGTACGTAAATAGGGGGATATTATCAATGGCTATCTAATATCCATCAGGTTGACACTTTTTTATTAGAGAAATGTTTTGGTTTCCAGAATTTTGATAGATCTGGATATTACATAGCCATAAATTCATTTTATATGTTAAGTGCTGTCAGTGAGTATTCAAGAGTAACAGAGGTATATATGTCTTACAAATTCAGGGATATTTGTATATTTGTAGAACGATGATTTATTTGTATAACAACTCAACTCTCATTATTCCGAAATTGAAGCTAAAATAATAGGTTTAAAAAGAAATTTAACTATTCAATTCGGAATAGATCGATTGTATTTTATATTTTGTACCAGTTTTATTGCGCCCGAATGTATTTTTTGTATAACCATAATTAATGAATAGACAATGTTTTATATGTACACACACACAAAATATTGCAAAGAACAATTTCTTCATTTGAATAAATTGGTGTTGTACATGATTTTTAATTTTGAAATTCTCGCAAGTAGTAGACATTCACTACCGGTTTCCGGTTATACTGTTACACTCCGTTTTCAGGTATTATAAAGACTACAGATGAAAATTAATTTACAAAAATTTGTAAGTTTAATATTAAAAATCTGCAATTTTTAAAACATTTGATTGATATTTGAAAAGCAGTTTTTTCGTTCTATTCTCTTTTTAAAATAGAATTTGAGGAAAATTTAACATTCAATAACTAAAAAGTATATATTCGCTTTTAGAATAATTTAAACTTTTCAAAGTGTCAATTACTATTTTTTAAATATGTGTAAGTAATATTAAATTCAGAAATTGTTGAAAATTCATTTTCATTAGTATTATTTATGTTTATAACACCTTGAATGGGGTGTAATAGACCCCAAAAACTTCCTCTTCAAGGATTGGTGAGAATCAAACTTTGATTTAATTTGAAGTTGAGAAACATCAAAGGAGTTTCAATAAGATTCTTTCAATTCTAAATTAATGTTCTTAAAACCTGAATAATTTTGAAATTGTTCCTTTTTACAAGCTTCCTGAGAGCTTTTATCAGTATTAACAAGAGAACGTTATTCAGCTATATATAAATATGTATAGTTTTATGTCAATGGTCTTACAAATACCAAAAAATGTTTCCGTTGAAAATTCTATTTTCTAATGCAAATTGGAATCTAACAGGTTATATTATGTCATTGAATAAAATTGATTCAACGAAAACGGTGATCCATTGAAAACAAAAACTAAGACTATGATAATGCAAATATCTACAATAATCCACCAAAAACGACTCCAGTCTTCTTTTTTACTCACTTGATCCTATGCATGTGGCTGATATGTAGTTAAAAATGTGAGTGAGTGTGCTTAATAATAATTTCTCCTCCCAAAGAAATTTACAAAGGAACCACGTAAAGTTTGTTATATCCGCGTCAGTATTTTTGAGAATAATTCTTAATAAAAGGATGAATTAATGTATTCTCTTCTGTATTTATCCTTATTCATATCTGAAATATCAGATGTTCTGCAGATACAAGTTTTCTGACCTATTGTGACAAACGAACTTGCACGTTCTATTATAGTTCTTGGATGATTCCCTACCTCAAAATAATATGCCAAAGCGGTATTGTACAATGTAAGTTTGTGAGATTTTGTTTAGTTTTCTTTAAATAAATAAATAAATAGATAGGTATGAACTCAGTCACGTGATAGAATATTTATATATTCTTTTGGTTATTGGCAGACTTAGAATAAATTAATTTTGTTAAATTCTGTAGAAATAATGTAAAGATTTGACATTTTAAATGGAATCATTTGAAAAATTTCGAAGATTTGTATTGAATCACTATAAATAAGAAACAATTACCCTTATTCACTAAAAATACTGTTACAGTACTGAGGACGTTTCAGCTACCAAGTAGCCATCATCAGTTTACTCTGATGAAGGCTAGTTGGTAGCTGATAGGTCCTCAGTATTTTTAGTGGATGAGGGAGATTATTTCTTATTTATAGTGTTAAAGTAAATCCGCAGTGTGAACTCTTATAGTTTATTTGTATTGAATGTTAAAAGTCGAGAGTAGCAAACTGAAATTGAACATTGTACAGGATGGCCCATATTTGCAATTGTTATATGATAAACCTACGTTTATTGAAGTGAGTTGCTCGACTTTCTTGAGTCTCACGCATTCTGATACTTCTTCAAGTCTGCACTAGGGGACAACTTATGTTAAGTTCATAGTTCCTAATGCTATGCTCAATGTTATTATTACATTTTCCAAAATAAATTGGTAATGGCAAATGAGTAAAAGTTCCGTCACTTGGATCAAATTGAATATATTGAGAGAAACATTTATTTTTCCTTTTGAACCGCAATCCAATTTCATTGTATTCGATTATATTTTAGATAATATGGTTCCTTTTGTAAACGCTTGTGTGACCTATCCTGTTGAGGACTTCTGACAAATTCCTAGTCCTTAGTCCATGTCCCCCCTGAGTGAGAGTAATGAATTAACTGCAACATGTGATAATAATTTAGTGATCATAGACTTAAAGTTCATTTGTGATAATTTCTATCATAATTATAAGATTTGCAAGTATTTTAGATATTTTGTAATGCCAATTTAAATACTTGCCAAAAAGTATCAAGGTTAATGTCTAGAAGTGAGATTACTTAACTAACATTTGTTATATCATTTTGTTCACTCGATTATTAGCTGCAATATTTGAGATATTATAATTTATTTGTTGTTTTTATACATTAGAATGCGTGAATGAGTTGTCCTTTTACGAAGCAGAAGTCTTCTTTCCTTCTACACTCCATAATCCATTCCTTTTGCGTGTTATACACGCTCCTTCATTGACCTCTAAAGAGGTACTTATGCCTTAATTTTCAATCCTATTTTAACCAATCTATGTTGTCAATAGTTGTTTTCCACAATGTTAATTCTACAAAGCAATCTAAAATTGTTGGAAATATTGCATATTATTGATATCAAGAAGTGTGCAAATGGTTGTTAAAATTTGACAAGTTTGAAGTAATTTCCATCTTCAAAATTGAATTTACTATTTATTAATTTGTATTTCATTTAAAACATAACAAACTGAATGCAGTTCTTTTTGAAAACAATATACACTTCTTGTGTATCTGATGATGATTCAATTCCACAGTGCATATATAATGCCCTTTATATCTACCTTCAAAAGATCTATCTGTAGTTAAAAAATTATTGATAGAGGATTTTTTTGGCATTTGTTTTCAGTTCAAACTGCATTGTTTCATGATGATGTGATGTATCATTTCAACATTTGAAAAGAACAATTTTTCATGTCAGTAATTTGCAATCATTTTTCTCAAATTTGTAAACAGAAGTGCTGTTTCTATATATAAATATGCAATGGTAATTTCGTAGTTGAATTAATGATGTTTCATGTGAAATTGCATGCCTTGATTAATGACTAAGAAATATGTCAGTATAAACATTAAATTTATTTTTTATGCATGAAATTTTATAATGAAAATGCATGGAATTTTATAATAAAATGTGAAAAATATTTAGTTTAAGTTCAATATTGTATATGTTATGTAATGTGAACGTTTCACAAAGAAATGGATGGAATTAACTATTCTGCTTGACATGAACAACTCCATCCTCAGAACATTGAATTCGCCAATTTTTGTTCATTAAATATAAGCTATTCTGATGCTGCGATCATCAATTCACCGTTCTTTATATTTCTGAACTACATTATGGCTAATATTGCAATTATTTTCATAACCAATAAATATACAATTATGAATTGATTTACAAACTTTTCAAGCATTGTAAAATGTTTTAATTTATTATATTCATGTAATATATTTTTGATATGATTAAATTTGTAATTACCTGTTTTCAGTTATTGATTTAAATGTTGAAGTCAAATTATTAGATATTACTTAATAACCGATAAGTATTCAATGGTGTTTTTATCGAGATTCATATTTATACAATATAATATTGATTTCTTCAAATTTTTTTATTTCCTGATGTACTTCTTTTTAGACTACTTCTCTAAGGAAGAAATTAAATTTCATACATATTTATACAATATTCAATGTAATGAACAAATAATATAATATATATAAAACAAATTTGATAAAAATTATTCTACAACTATTAATATACATTTTTTTCAGTTTTTTCAATTTTAATTTTAAAGAAAAGTTATAATGTTTATTAGCTGCATATGTGCTACTGTCAATAATTTATAATTAACCATTATCCATCCCTTTCTTTGTTATTGGAACTGATCAGCAATTGAAAACTACTGAATGTTCTACAGTATATTTCGAAAGTGAAATATTAAATACATAAATGTTCATCCAAACACAAAGTCCAGATTATACAGGGCGCGTCATTAGTGTGTCGAAGTTCAATATTTCTGTTATTGTAGAAGATATCAAATAAAGTTATTCACAAAAATTGTAGACATTGTAAATTTCACATTTTAAAATTATTTTCATATGTACACAGCGTTCCACGGGACACTATATATTATTCCTAATGTAGATTAGGCTCATCTTTCTCATACGTCCATAGTCCATATAACTATGGGGTATTTCAGAAGTTGTGCTATTTTATTTTAATATGGCAAGAACTGAAAAAGTTGAACACCACATTTTCAAAAAAAAAATTAATGAACCCTATATTTTATGTTGAAAAGTAAAGACATTTGTGTTTTTTACTTTATTAAGCACTCCTGAAATCATTAATTTCTGAAATATTTCCAATTTAATAATATATAGATATTTAGAAATTATTTCATTATAACTAGTTGGCCATGGAAAAATTGAATTCCCTGTAATAGTCTAATGTTAATAGAGGAGTGGAGGGGAACTTAAGACAATAATTATTTTACCATCTGATCCAGAACAAGAGTTAAATTCCAAGGGCGACACAGTATTTTGATATTGAGTATACATAATAAACATATTATCTATCTTGTATTTTCACTTCCAGGTTGTATACAATATTTTATGAATTTTAATGCTTCACTTTAGAAACACGCTTTATTCAGTTTAACTGCAAGAAGTTGACCTTTTTTTAAATTAATGTTTCTATGCTCATGTTCATCTCTTGATAAAAATATTTAAAAATTATTCTTCCTGGTCTCATTTCAATCAAGGGCTTCAGATTATTTATTTGAGTCATTTTGAAAGTTATGAGACTTTCATCCTATGTACATGACAAGAGATAATTTAATTCAGGCTTTATCATTGATGTGAAAGGAATTTCTGCCGTTACATTTATTTTAGATGCATGGACCATTTGTTTTCTGTTATGATCTTGCTGGAAAGTCAAATGAATGAATTGATATGATAAATAAGTAATTTCTTCTAGCTCAAACATTTATTTTAGATGCATGGACCATTTGTTTTCTGTTATGATCTTGCTGGAAAGTCAAATGAATGAATTGATATGATAAATAAGTAATTTCTTCTAGCTCAAAAATAATTATTGAAAGGTGCTGGAACATTTTTGAAACATCAAATTTTCAATGTCTCTTTAATAAAAATTCATTGCTCATCCTTATCATAGGATAGGATTGCTTCCATTGATATTTATGCTAATCAGGAAGAGATTGAATCGAAGAATGAAAATGAGAAATTCTCATTTGTATTTCAAATTAGGCTAGAACAGAAATAAGATCCGGCAGAAATTAACTAATGTCAAAACGCAAAAATTTATTCTAGTTCTCATTTTGTCAACTAACATTTTGAAACAGTTTTCAAATCATGAGCAGTTTTAAGTTGACATAAGTTTTACCTACATTCCATTCTAATGAAAAAGGCTAGTTAATGTTGTCAGTCTTCTCCAAATTATGTGAATTCAAAATTTGCAAATAGGACAATGAAACTAATTTTATTATTGCCTATACTGTCAATTGTACCTACTTCAGTTTTAAATTATCTCAATCATTTCATATTAATCTAGTTTAATAATCCTTCACAAAAATTTCTATTCCGTTGATTTTTTGTAATTTTCATGTAAAATAGACAATTCAATAAAAAGTTATTTGAAATTTTTTTTTTCTGAACCTTTATTAAAACAAAATAATTACAAAAATATTAGTAAAGAAAAGCTAACACTAAACCTATACCTAAATGAAAATTTTTGATATTTAGCAGTGATGTTCGTTCCTTTTCTTTGAATTTACTGAAATATCAAAAACTTTTTGTGATAGCAATAATTAAAACTATTTTATTGCTGTAAATTTCAACGAGCCGTGCAGAATGTCGGTAAGTCGAAATTTTATGGAAATATAATCAAGTAAGTAATGATATCATTAACAATAATCAGTTGGGTTGGGTACCCTAACAATTGGAAACCGCGCAACAAAAGAGAAAGAACTGACTTGCACATTGCTAATAATTTTCTTTCTTCTCTTCTCCTTTGGTTATAATAGAATGAAAAAAAACATGACTCATAGTACTTTATAATAATAATAATAATTCTACTTTATGAAAAAGGAGAAAAATACTTATGAAATATAAGTACCTATATCTAAGTTATTAAGACACAAAAATCACATACATAAGCTTCTGCATCTGGGGTCTCTAAAACTTAGCTTCAAATTATGGCAGTTTATAAAAGCCATAGAGAAAATTATTGTCTGTTGTTGAACATGGTAGAATACAAGTACAAATACTCAAAAGAGCAGAATAAGTATATTCGTTAACTATTATAACGAATTTGATCTATGACTACAATTGAAAGATTAGTTTGTTAGACCCTCGAGACAATGCTGTATGTACTTACACACTTATTATTAACACAAAAATATACTTATAACCATCGAAAATGTCAAAACCACTTTGGGGAAAGTGAGGTGCAACTATTTGTAAAATAAAAGATTTATAGAAACTGCGTTGAATCGGACAACGATCTTCTCGAAATTGAAGACCACCGCTTTAAAGCTTCTAACTAAACTTTGGTTGCTCCCTGAAACCAAATAAGAGTATCAACTATTTACACAGTATGTGAATGTTATAATTGTAGTTTTAATCTAGCATTCTAATAATCAACACAAGAAAGATATAGTGTCCTATACCTAAGGTAAAGTTCATTCCAAGATCTACGATGACCCAATGACCTATTCGCTGATCGCTGCAATAACATCTGCAACAGAATTTAAACCACTCCACTCGGAGGTTGTAGAAAATGTCGGGATTTATTACAACAGCTCTTGCAAGTATTTCACAGCCAATGCCGGTAAGCGTATACAAATTTTTTTGGTAAATTGTAGATCTTGGAATGAACATTAACTAGATTGTGATATATTGATAAATTAATTTCCTCAAACCTCGTCACCAGATGAGCCTTCTGGCTGAGAAGGATCCAGCTGTCCGTTCGGCGCAGAAGAATCTACCTGTGAGCTGGGCGGGAAATGGTCTAGCTGTGGGCTCTGTTGAGAAAGGTCTAGCCGTGGGCTCAGCTGAGAATTGTCTCGCTGTGGGCTCAGTTGAGAATGGTCTAGCTGTGGGCTTAGCTGATACTGGTCTAGTTGTGAGCTCAGCTGAGAATGATCTCGCTGTGGGCTCGGAGTTGAAGTGTATGGCTGTGGGGTCAGCGGACGATGGCGAGTTTGTGACTCCGATGGAGATGAGACGGACTGAGAATCTGGAATCATGACAATTAATATAAAACATGTGGAAAATATGGAAGGCAGAAATCGACATCTCATCAATGTTTCAAGTATTAATTCACCAAAACCTTAGCCATAGGGTTAATTTCAATAAAACTACAATCTGCTCACTTTATATAAAACCTTTGAAGTATTATTAGTTAACTTACCGCGCTTCCCTTTCATCTGCATGCCCCTTTTGGATTGACCCAGGGGACCTGCAATAATAAAATTCGATAAATATCTTTGCAAGATCACAGACTCCTTTGTATCAAACTGTACCATAATTTCGTAATGTGGTTTGACCATGGGCACACAGATGTAAAAATACTGAGCTATATCAAGGCTACTTATGTACATACCAACCAATAACATGATATATTTATTTATATATTCGGTTTACTACGCTAAAATAGTTAACGTCGATGGCCTCCACGCGGACCCTGAATGTTAGGTAGAGACCGCTTTGCAAATATGAAAAACCATGAATAATTTTCAAATTTCTTGAATCTCCATAGCCCATTTGTAGAGTATAACAATTTAAAAATAATTGCCCGTTTTTTGCCACGGTACCTACTTTTCTGTTTTAACGGGAGGGAAAGAGGGATGGGGTTGGTTTTTCGTAATCTCCGACAGTTACTTTCCCCTTCTTTTGGAGATCAAATGTGCAAATAAATCATAGTTAATGAAAGATTTTGAAAAAAAAAACAGGACACACACCTTTGCCTTTCCACCCAACTGTAAATTTGAAGTTATCTTTAGCCTTTGTTGCAGTAACAGCTGTTGATTCTGGAAAAAACCGGGATAAATTTCTCAACTAATTAATTTCACGGAATTAAGAGTTTACCACGATTGTTATAATACTGACTATATATGTTTACCTTTTACACAAGAGACAGGGGTGTCGCTCCTATTTTTTAATCGTCTGGGAGAATCTGTAAAAACAATATAAATTTCATCAAAAGAAATTTTGCTCCTAAAGTTATAACACAGGCTAAAGTTTCTTATAATTTAGCAAAAGCTGATAATCGATTTACCTCCAAAAGTATTGCGTTCCAAGAATGTGTGAAAACAATTAATTTTGGTCGATTACTGTGCTTCATACTCAGGTAAATAAGTACTTTAGAAAATTCACGGAATCAAGAGTTTGCTACGATTATTATAATACTGACTATATATGTTTACCTTTTACACAAGAGACAGGGGTGTCGCTCCTATTTTTTAATCGTCTAGGAGAATCTGTAAAAACAATATAAATTTCACAAAAGAAATTTTGCTCCTAAAGTTATAACACAGGCTAAAGTTTCTTCTAATTCAACAAAAGCTGAAATTCGATTAACCTCCAAAAGTATTGCGTTCCAAGAATGTGTGAAAACAATTAATTTTGGTCGATTACTGTGCTTCATACTGAGGTTGAGAAGTACTTTAGAAAGTTCACGGAATCAAGAGTTTGCTACGATTATTATAATACTGACTATATATGTTTACCTTTTACCCAAGGGACAGGGGTGTCGCTCCTATTTTTTAATCGTCTAGGAGAATCTGTAAAAACAATATAAATTTCATCAAAAGAAATTTTGCTCCTAAAGTTATAACACAGGCTAAAGTTTCTTATAATTTAGCAAAAGCTAATATTCGATTTACCTCCAAAAGTATTGCGTTTCAATAATGTGTGAAAATAATCAATTTTGGTCGATTACTGTGATTCATACTCAGGTTGGTAATTACTTTAGAAAGTTCACGGAATCGAGAGTTTACTACGATTATTATAATACTGACTATACAGAATGTTCCATCTCAGATGAGCCACCTCGTATATTTCTTATCCCATAGTGAGTGGAAAAATCTCCCGAAACACGTCGAATGATTTTGTTTGGGGGACATCTTTTGACGTATATTTGAGGCTTGAACGAGCACCCCCTAATAGGGGGCGCTTCAACCTCTCAAAATTGAATAGGGAAGAGGGGTTGAGTGATACGTCATTTGAA
Source organism: Endomychus coccineus (assembly GCA_958510875.1). NCBI lineage: Eukaryota > Metazoa > Arthropoda > Insecta > Coleoptera > Endomychidae > Endomychus > Endomychus coccineus. Next base: position 36,167,284 of record OY294071.1, on the reverse strand, counting down.
AGGTCTTGGAAGCCTCTTTACAACGGTGTATGAAAAACGTGAATTTGATGAACCGTTTTCGCCAAAAATTAATTTTGTTGTTCGAATGCGCCACCTTGAATATTTTGGTTATTTGTACAATGTACAAGCTCATTTTTATTAAGCCTTTTTTAAAAACTTGAACAATCTTCAAAAAATCCCATTAGTAAAAAAATTGAATTGTGTTGCCATGCTTACAATGAAAAAAATTAAAAAAGCCTGTTTAAATCAAATGTTCAAATTGTCCTCCATTGACTTCCATACAATAATACATTCTCTCAAACTAATAAATGAAAAAACAGCAAAACATTTCCTTATGTTGCCTTAATTTTTTGTTCTTAGAAGGTGTTTATCTGACTTTAACGTTTCTTCGATCATTTCATGATTTTAATCAATCTGTTGAGTTACTACTTTGCTGATTTGTTTAAAATTTCAAAAAATATGGTGTACACATTGCAAGAACGGGTTGAGCTGGTTAGCCTTTATTACCAAAATTAAAATTATGCCCGAGCGGCTGCAAGGATATTTAACGAAAACCATCCTGAACGTAGCGTTCGCCATAAGTACGTAATGGAATTGATTTCAAAATTTGTGGAGACGGGTTCAGTAATGGATAAAAAAAGGGCACCCATTGGAATTGTTAATGATAAAGGAGCAGCTGTGGCGGTATTGGGACATGTCCAACTTATGCCAAACACGCAATCTGTACGACAACTTTCTGCAGCTTCCGATTAGCCAATCCATCCGTACAAAATTAAATTAATTCAGGAATTAAAAGATGATGATTGGGATCGAAGGCAAGAGTTTCGCGAAATTATGGTCGAGCGTATCAACAATAACCCAAATTTCTTGTACAACGTTTGCTTTTCTGACGAATGCACTTTTTTACTTAATGGAGAGGTTAACCGGCCTAACTGTAGAATTTGGAGCGATACAAATCCTCATGTATTTCGAGAAGCTCACACTCAACATCGGGAAAAGCTAAACGTTTGGGTAGGAATTTTGGGAGACCGCCTAATTGGACCTCTGTTTATTCCTGGTAATTTAAATGACGAAATTTATCTTGAAATGTTGAAAAATGCGATCGATCCTCTACTACTTGAACAACAATTGCATTTCCAACAAGACGGAGCTCCTCCTCACTACGCCGCACCAGTTCGCCAATACCTCAATTTGCAATACCCCGGTCGTTGGATTGGAAGAAGAGGTCCTATGGAGTGGTCTGCCCGATCTCCTGACCTGAACCTTCTGGACTTCTTCTTGTGGGGACATCTTAAGTCCAAGATTTTTGTGACTCAGCCTGAAAATTTGGACGAATTACCCCAACGAATTGTAAATGAGTGTCGTCCAATAACTCCAATTATGCTGAACCATGTTAGAGACGGTTTTCAGTCAAGATTGTATTAGTGTATGGAAGTCAATGGAGGACAATTTGAACATTTGATTTAAACACGCAGATTTAATTTTTTTCATTGTAAGCATGACAACACAATTCAATTTTTTTACGAATGTGATTTTTTGAAGATTGTTCAAGTTTGTAAAAAAGGCTTAATAAAAATGAGCTTGTACATTGTACAAATAACCAAAATATTCAAGGTGGCGCATTCGAGCAACAAACTTAATTATTGGCGGAAACGATTCATCAAATTTACGTTTTTCATACAACGTTGTAAAGAGGCTCCCAAGACCTTTCAAATGACGTATCACTCAACCCCTCTTCCCTATTCAATTTTGAGGGGTTGAAGCGCCCCCTATTAGCGGGTTGCTCGTTCAAGCCTCAAATATACGTCAAAAGATGTCCCCCAAACAAAATCATTCGACGTGTTTCGGGAGATTTTTCCATTCACTATGGGATAAGAAATATACGGGGTGGCTCGTCTGAGATGGAACATCCTGTATATTTTCACCTTTTACCCAAGGGACAGGGTTGTCGCTCCTTTTTTTTACTCGTCCTGGAGAATCTGTATGAACAATATAAATTTCATCAAAAGAAAATCTGCTTCAAAAGTTATAGCACAGGCTAAAGTTTCTTATAATTTAGCAAAAGCTGAAATTCGATTTACCTCCAAGAGTATTGCTTTCCAAGAATGTGTGAAAACAATTAATTTTGGTCGATTACTGTGCTTCATACTCAGGTTGTTGAGTACTTTAGAAAGTTCACGGAATTAAGAGTATGCTACGATTATTAGAATACTGACTATATTATGTTTACCTTTTACACTATGGACAGGGGTGTCGCTCCTATATTTTACTCGTCTTGGAGAATCTGCATGAACAATATAAATTTCATCAAAAGAAAATTTGCTTCTAAAGTTATAACACCGGCTAAAGTTTCTTATAATTTAGCAAAAGCTAAAATTTGATTAACCTCCAAAAGTATTGCGTTCCAAGAATGTGTGAAAAACAATTAATTTTGGTCAATTACTCTGCTTCATACTCAGGTTGGTAAGTACTTTAGAAAGTAAATGACTTTATATATGTTTCAGGGCTGCAACTGAAGAGAATCTTCAGTTCAAACCTGGCTCAGGATCAGGAAACACCTTCAGCGTTTTAGTTATAGTCAGTTTAGGTATAGGGTAGACTGGGGGAATGACGGCCTACGTTGACTCAACAGTGCGCCAATTCGTTCTAATATACTAAAGCATAATGCCGGTAATGTTTGCAGTTTGAAAATCTAAATACACATACATATGTGTATTTAGATTTTCATAAGGAAATGTTGATATTTTTAGTATATGCTAATAGTGAAAGTGTTTTTTGAAAGATATGTAAATCAAGTTGTATATTAAATAGAATATTTTCTCAGATGTTTATAGAATCACCGTTTCTTGCACTTTAAACATCAATATGAGTATTTCACATAACCTCAATGTTTTTTTTTGCATTATAATAAAAATAAACATTTGGGGTAATAGTGGCCAATTAACTGGAGGTAGTAGCGGCATGGCCGCCGTTACCCCAACTTAAAAAAACTTGATTCATAGTTTTGTTTTGCAAATGCCTCGTACTCCAATTCGTCAAAGAACCAAAGACACATGGACTTCCGAAACTTTGAAGACTGCCTTAAATGCTACAGAATAAGGAGGCCGAAGTATTAGAGAGGTTATTTCCTCAACATTTAGCATCATTAGAAGCACTTTCCAGGATCGTCTTAGAAATGGCTCAACTTCTAGACCATTATTGGGACAAAAGTCAGTTTTTACGCAAGCAGAGGAAGAAGAACTTATTGTACAAGTAGTCAAATTTCCAAAGTATTTCATGGCATAATACCTACAGAAATCAAACAGTGTGCATACACGTATGCTACAAAAAATAAGTTATAGAAACTCCTTTTACGAAACAAAAGGAACTACTAGCATTAATAGAATTAAAGCGTTTAATAAAGCAAAGGTGTCTCTTTTTTACTCAAACTTAAGTACGCTTATGGAAAGACAAGACATGGAATCACAAATATCCAACGTCCTGGGAAAGTTTACGCACAGAGAGACCAAAAGAGGGTTGGGTTTGCGACAAGCGCAGAAAGGGGACAAACGGAAATGTGTGCATTCAGTGCATCTGGAATTTACGTCCCTCCCATGTTCATCTTTAAAAGAAAAAGAATAGCTTCTCATTAAAAAAAAATGGATTTCCGGGTTCCATCAATTTTTGTTCAGATAATTGATGGATTAACGAAACTTTGTTTCTGGGGTGGCTTGAACATTTTCTAGCGTTCGTTAAGCCATCAAAATTAGAAAGTGTATTATTGACACTAGACAACCACTTCAGCTACTGCACGTAAAAATCGTATAATTCTTTTAGAGATAATGGAATAATACTGTTGACCATACCCCCGCACACCTCCCATCGAATGCAACCCATTGATGTGTCATTTTATGCTCCGTTAAAGGCAGCTTACTCCGCAGAGTGTAAAAAATATATGACAAGTCATGCCGGGGAGAGAATAACCACAAATGAACTTGCTGAGCTATTTTACAAAGCATTTAGTAGAGTGGCTTGGCTACTCCTGAAAAGGCTTTCAAGCAACCGGAGTTTTTCCAATCAACGCTGATATTTTCACAGAAGACGATTTTATTCCAGCGGGAGATATTAGTATAATTCGCGGACAATCATCCGAACTTATTCCAGTAGAAAATATCGAAACCCTCGGAAAAAAAACTGAATCTCTCGATGAAATAACACCAGAAGCCAATAATAGAGTCTCATTTTCTGATATTATACCTATTCCTGTATGTTCAACTACAATGGGATGTGATAACAGTGAAACACAACATTCCGAAATATTCACCTCTACCTCAATGAAGGTCATTTTAGAAGAGAAAGAAAAGAAATTAAAAGACAAAGAAGATCGAAGAGCAGAAAACATAAAAAAGTCAAAAGAAAAGGGTTGGTTAAAACGGATTCACAAATAAAATAGCCCTTGATAGCAAGACAAAACTGCCAAAACCACGGGAAAAATCTAAGAGACAGAAGAAATATGTGAAATATGCTCACATTGATTAGAATGTCGAAGAAGAAACGTATTCATTGGGAAATTTCGATATCGAACCAGAAATTAATCAGGACATATGTGTAATTTGTGGGGAATTCGGAAAAAACAATGAAGTGTGGCTCAGATGTGGGATCTGCGAATGGGCCCACAAAGCATGTTCTAGTGACGAAAAAGATGAGTTTTTTGTGCTATTTTTGTTTGTAATTTATTAGCCGCCATTATCCCCACGTGTGTCCATTTTATTTATTTAATGTTTATTTTTGCTTTTAACTGTGTAACACAATTATATTTGTGTAAAGTCTCCATTGACCTTTATTTTAGATAATTACCCCTTTAAACATGCTTTTAGTTTTATGACAATTTAAGTTTTCCCTTAGGGAGCCGCCATTCCCCCAGTCTAACTTAATGCAGGTTTGACCATATAGTCAAAAGTATAAAGGTCTGCTGGAGCCTCCCTTCTACTCTTTTTAAAATTCGAATGCAAGCTGATTGGTCGTTTATTTCTTCTATTTAATGTTATTGACGACGACATAATATGTTACGTGCCGGTGACGAGCCGATGAGAGCAAGGCTGTGATTGGAGGAGCTAGGTGACGTCACCTAGCGCGAGAAACGATGGTAGGGAGGCTCCAGCAGACCTTTATACTTTGTCTATGGGTTTGACAGTCTCGAACTTTCAAACAAGGGTCAAAATTTAGAAGCGAAAGGAGACCGATGAGAATATTCCTGGTAGATAATTTAAAAATCTTGGAAAAGTCTAATCATGTGATACGAATGTGTCCAGAAAGTGTATTCACTGTTAGTTAGTTCGATATCAAATGATATTGGAACCTGATGTGATAGTAACGAATATTGACAGAAATAATGCGTAAGGAGTCTACTCACCTTGGTTTTTCTTGGTTTTGGGAAGCGTCGTTGAATACACCTCGCCTCCATGTTCGACAAAAGAATCGTATGTGTGTAGCTTCTTCCTTGGTGGTGGCCGATGAGATACATCTGCATTCCATATACGTGGTGACTGATCAGTTTCTTTTGGAATAAAACAACATTTTAGTATAAATGAGATAGTATCATTTTTTCAAAGGATTACGAATGAAGGATTCAATTCGCCAAATACTGAACAACAATTCCACCTACCTCCAGAATTGTTTGATAAGGAGTTCGTATTGGCGACCATTCCTGCTGCGCCGATATTCGAAGACGGATGCATAATTTTCATCATCTCCTTTAATAGTTCTTCAGATTTCTCTGAAGCCTCAATTCCCTGTTTACGTTTTGCCATTTTTTGATCCTTATGTAGGATAATTTTAGCTATCATTTTCTTGTTGAAAGCTGCTGTTAAAACTGAAACAATAATGAATATAAATACTGGTAGGTAGATGCTCAATCGATGCGATTTTCATTACATGCAAGATATTTTTGAGTTCCATGTGGTGAGAGTTTTGGTAGCCGGTTCGAAGAAGTACTGAAAGCGGTTTCCGCCTTAGACCATCGACCTATAAAGAGAATAAAATAAGCCACTTGGTTGGTAGTATACCACTACATTTTCTTTACAAATCTGAGTACAATGTAGGTAATCATAAAACACATAGGTACAACTCGTAGTCCATAATAGGACTCTGAAAGTTCCGGTGTAGACAAGCACGCACTATTAGTAGGCAGCTATTATGCAAAAGATAAGGTTTCTTACTGCGTTAATGGCGATTTAGAGAAACCACCTATAATACCTATATTATTAGTATTTGAGCAATTTTTTACTTAAATATTCTTTCAAGAACGAATCTTTTCTTCTGAAGCCTATTGACTCAAAATACAGTTAACAAAATACATCAATCACCACATGTTGAATCTAAAAATTTTTCAATGTAATCGTTCTGCACCTTACACGGAACTTAATACAATAATTCGAAACTGCTGTCAAGAGAGTTGGTTAGCATATGTTAAAAAAGATTAGTAAAGTACAATTCATTCGATAATTCGTGCTATTATTACAATTATGGATTTAAGCAGAGCTCTAAAACACCTGCATCCACAGAAATCTATCTACATATTTTCAATTGAGATTGGAATTTATAAAGCAGTAGTTACAAGAGTATGCTAGTATTAGAATATAGCCGATGTGTATCTATAGTGAAGTCAATCTACGGAAAAATAGGACGAGGTTCGTAAAAATTTGATACAAGTTAGCGATCTGGAAAAAATGGTGTCTTATGATAAAAATAATGAGATCCTAAAATTTCTATCATCAATATTGGGTGGAACCATGTCTAACCTTCAAAAAACTGTTTTTTTGCCTTTTTTTCAGGTCAGTTTTGGAGTTTTATTTTTTTTTACCCTTCAGACTCCCGGCTAAGGTTTGAAATCAGTACCCTTTTATTGTTGGTATTTGAGGAACTTTCAGTCCAAATTTCGTGACATACCGTCAACCCCCCCCCCCCCCCCCCCCCCGGAATATATATATATATATATATATATATATATATATATATATATATATATATATATATCATCATAAACCATTTATGTGATCCACAGGTATATGCTTCCCCTTATTAACCCTTCGATAAAAACTATTATCATCCAATGTTTAGAGCCGCGCCTCTCTTTAATACTTTAATATAATAGAAAAACTTTTATTGAAAACAATGTCAGGTAAGTAAAAATTAAAGCATATTATAATATGTAATTTTTTGTTGGTAAGTTATAATATAATGTTCAATTTCTTGAGCAGTATAAATTTATTAAAGTATTTTATTTTAAATTAATTATTTGCAAAAACATTTAAAAAAAAATTATAAAAAAGAAGAAAAAAAAAGGTATAATGAACTAAAATATACACGTAAGCGCACATCAGGTGAAGGTTATTAAATAAATACAAAAGTGCTATTTAAATTTTAAAAAGCAATTCTATATTCTTGACTTTTTGAACATTATAATATGTAATTATACATTTTTAGTGAGCGATTTTTTTTATAATTTTTTTCAAAAATAAAATCTTGTATTTGATGTTTGATATTTACTATAATATATACATATAGTAACATTAAAATAATAACGCATTTCGTAGTACAAGAAATGTAACGTTGATCACATAAGTTTTTTGATAAATATACCGCAAATGACCAAAAAATTGATGAATCGTCAAAAAAAGTTGATACGGACATATACCATATTAAAGTACACAGTTTAAAAGGTTAAAAAAAATAAAACTCCAACACTGACCTAAAAAAAGGGCAAAAAAACAGTTTTTTGAAGGTTAGACATGGTTCCACCCAATATTGGTAATAGAAATTTTAGGATCTTATTATTCTTATCATAAGACACCATTTCTTCCAGGTCGCTAACCTCTATCAAATTTTTACGAACCTCGTCCTATTTTTCCGTAGATTGACTCCACTACTATACTATTCTAACGAGTGGGAAGACGGTGGACGTCTAATTATAGAAATTGGCTATTACTGACAGCGAGACATTATTTCGAAGTTATTTTTAGTTTGGTTTCATATTATCAACCATGGCAAAAGCGGTCTCTGTTAGACGTTATCCTCGTCTTAAACAAATATGCCATCCCCACACTCACAATAGCTACCATATACTGCTTTGTAAATTCTAATCTGTATTAGCACTCACTTCTAGCAAACGGCGAGGGTGGGTAGTAGCGAGCTTGTCGATAGCTTCCGATTCCATCATCTCCAAAAATTTCGTCGTAAAGTTGAAACCTTACTCTTTTCTTGACTGAAAAAATGTTGCTTTGTGAATAAGCCCTTTAAGCGATGGCAGAACTGGTTAAGATTATATTTTATCTAAAGAAGCACCATAGGGATAATAATAGGCGAAAATGTGTAGTAGTACGCCCTGTTTAGGTATCTAACCAAAACGACATTTATACTTTTCTAAGAAGCATATTTTATGTATAGAGTTTATATCGATAAAAAACAAATGAAGAGTGAAAATTTCCTGTTTTCCTGGCGCTCAATGAATACTTGAAGAAATATCTTCAGTATTGATAAATTACTGAAACAGTTTTCAATCATAGGCGTAATCAATTTTTTATTTTCCCCTAGCCGGAAATAACGTCTGGTAAGATGCTGAACTAATTTGTAAGAGTTTTGAAAATTTTGTAACGATTAACAAAAGTATCTTGCCATCTTGATTCATGTCTTTTTTAATATCATATCTTAATTTCTTTATTTTAGACTTGACATTTCAGTTTTAAAACGTGTTGGTTTATTTTTAAGTGTCAGCATGATTGATAAAATTAGAACTCGTTTTTAAAACGACTTATGAAATTATCGACAGTTAGGTATTTGACATGTTTGTGCTTTGTAATGAAAATCAACATAACATCGAGTATAAAATAGAGAAAATTTGGGGTTGCTTATTCAATACTTGAGAGTGCCACTAACCCCCAAGCCCCCTTAAAAACTACGCCTATGTGAGTTTAAAGTTACAAATATTTTGAGGAAATGTTGAGGCACAAATTTCCAAGCCATCTACCTAACACAACACATTGAAAATTGATAAATATTCCATTCACATATAGGTATCAGATTTGAGATTACAAGGTTTTATTAATTTATTGTTCCAACTTCCAACTGTTTCATTATAGGTATGAATAATATGCTTATATTTCATTTTCACAATCGAAATAACATTATGATAACGCCGGGTGTGGCGTTTTATTGCAGAATAATCGAATAAATTCAACAGAAGAAATAACACGATGGTTGGTATATATTAACGGATTTTAAAATGTAAAAAATGGAATATTTATCCAGATTCTTTGGAGAAAAGCCGCTCGATTAAGACTATTAAATTAGTGATTCTAAATATCAAAGTTCTAAAACGGACATGTGTAATATCTTACTTGGAAGTTATGCTCATGACGTTAAAAATTACTAATTCGGGTATTATAATGCAATGATTCACATATAACACTTACCTATTGGTGTACATGGGTAGCTGGTGGCTTGGTGATTACTGCCTGTTCCTGTATCAGATTTAACGTTCACATTTTTGTTATATTCAACTCTGATCATCGTTTGGCCTGGAATAAATCACAATTTATAAATGTTCAGTACGATAGGCGGTAACAATGAACGAACCATTTGGAGGACCCATCTTGAACCTACTAACTAAATAATACCTTTTCAACACACTCACCTTTTGGAGAAGGGGGAAAAGTCATAGTTGACGTCACTGGTTGCCTGTCTTCTACGACTAGAATAAATAAAGGCTATTATATTGTTAGTCAAATATGAGCGGTTTCTCCTGAAATAACGATCCAATCAGATCTTCTGTGTCTAAATCTAGATGTAGCTATGCTGGTTCCTTTTAAAGCCCAGGGCTTTCCTAACGTTGCTTCCATCTTTCCCTTTTCCATTTTATCTCCCATTAATAAACTTCTCCGAACTCTACTTTTATAGGATTCGGAATAAAACCGACCTACTGAGGGCGAACATCTGTTGATTCAGACAGCTCGAAAACTCTCCTAATAGAGTTGGAACTGCAAGATTCGGTTGCAACCCGAAGGCTGATGAGCTATCTGTTAGTCTCGGTGTTTGTGAGCTATCTTTTAAGCAGAAGTACATGGTACATGCCATGGAGTATTATACACGAGAATTAGAACAAAGGCAACGTACTCGCTGATTCATAAAAAAAATTCCTACAACCAAGCGACTCTCGAAGCGATTGTCTCCTACGCTCCTAATACCGTTGCTTTCAAGAACGATATAGAACTGTCAAAACGCTTTTGCATTGAGGAAAATGAGGTAGCTGACTATGTGGCTAGGGAGGATACAGCCTCAAAATTGATTGAATCAGCACCAATGTTTAGTGTATCTGCAAGCACAGCTATAATGGCATATCATCTTGAACTGAAAGTAAAATAGATATACCCGGTATATCTAATTCAATGCGTTCAAAATGAGATTAGGTTAAAGCGGAGCAGTGGCATAGCTAGAGTGGGCGTCACGCGGGACAATAGTGGTGGAGTCACCCCCTCCCCCATTTTAATGGAATATTAAATTTATACCATATTATAGATGTCTATAAATGTTTTTAATAAAAATGAAAATATAAATTACACGTAATATAATATTATCTACACATCCTTTGTATCGTCGAAGAACTAAAATACTAACGATGGCAAAACTAACTTTTGTTGGTCCCCCCTAACTAAGGAAACCAATTATTATAAAAGATCTATTCTGGAGATGATTCACATAAAACGTGACTCCAAATCTGTAAATCATAGGACTGATGTTCAGACACTAAGTCATATTTATACTAACTTAATTAATTAATATTCTTGCAAATTCCTACATGCGCCCTTATAATGTTAAAAGTATATTTTAGGTAGAATGTCAAAAGTATATTACAGAGGCCAGACCTCCTTTTATTACCTAATAAATCGTGGCATCATCAGGTTCGAAAATAAATACTTGACCTCGTCTCGTTTGTTAGTCGTTCATAGACTTCGATGACATGTGTTCGTATTTTTTGAGAGTTCTACTAAACAGTGGATTCTTGATATATTATACTTATTATAACATTGTTGTGTTACAATTTCGATTTCGTGTTTCTGTTCGTTTCCGGCGACGTTGGCATTTTAAATGACATTGGTGCGATAAGGACGCTTTGTGTTAATACAATTAGTTTTAAGTAAATCAGGTTATTGAAATAATAAGTCTTCTGATGATGGTCGTGAGACCTGACGTACCGAAAGACGGAAATATAAAGCATAAGTGTTAGTGTGACCTATTTCCCGAGAATTTATATATAGTTGGTCACCCCTAAAATAGTGTCACCCGGGGCGCATCATCCTCAATACATATTCGACATTGAGCGAAACTAACCACTAAGCCAAGACTTGGGAGATGTTGGTTTAAGCGTGTATTTTAGCTCTTATTTTCGATGGATTATAATAAGTGCTTTAGAGTGAATAAGGATTGTCAGTATACCTATTTTACTTTTAGTTCAATATGATATGCCATTTTAGCTGTGCTTGCAGATACACCAAACATTAGTGCTGATCAAATACATTTTGAGGCTGTATCCTCCCTAGCCACATAGTCAGCTACCTTATTCTCCTCAATGCAAAAGCTTTTTGACAATTCTATATCGTTTTTGAAAGCAACGGTATTAGGAGAGTAGGAGTCAATCGCTTCGAGAGTTGCTTGGTTGTAGGAATTTTTTTATGGATCAGCGAGTACGTTGCCTTTGTTCTAGTTCTTGTGTATAACACTCCATGGCATGTACCATGTACTTCTGCTTGAAAGATAGTTGCACAAACACCGAGACTAACAGATAGCTCATCAGCCTTCGGGTTCCAACTCCTATTAGGAGAGTTTTCGAGCTGTCTGGGAATCTACAATGTTCGTCCTCAGTAGGCCGGGTGACACTATTTTAGGGGTGACCAACAAAAGTTAGTTTTGCCATCGTTGTATTTTAGTTCTTCGACGATACAAAGGCAGTGCTGGATTATAGCATAAGCTTGACTAAGCTATAGCTTAGGGCCCCGACATTTTGGGGGCCCCGCGGAAATTGTAAAAATTAAAAATTAAAAAAACTAATAATTACAATTTTTCTGGGAAAAAATAACGAAGTAAAGAAATTACTGGAATATAAAAGTTTGCGTATGCCTAACGTCTGGCAATATCTAAAAGTAGTCAAGAATTAGTTGATTTTGTATTAAAGGCGAATAATTCAGCGGATAAGTTTCCAAAAGTGCAATTGTAAAAGTGATTAATGTAGTTACGCATTGTATATTATGTCAAATTAAGAAGACGTACTAATAGTGTAAATATTCATTTATGTACTTATTTTCCTGGCAATAACCTTCTCCACGATTTAGAGCATTATATTACTCTACAAATTATTTTATTCTATGAATAAAGAGTAATTTAAAAAAAAAGGGGGGGAGGGGCCCCCAAAATCTGTTGTGCTTAGGGCCCCTCATAGTGTTAATCCGGCCCTGTACAAAGGATGTGTAATATTATATTATGTGTAATTTATATTTTCATTTTTATTAAAAACATTTATACATTCATAATACGGTATAAATTTAATATTCCATTAAAATGAGGGAGGGGGTGACACCACCACTATTGTCCCGGGTGACGCCCACTCTAGCTATGCCACTACTTTGAAGTATATTTGAGACTTGAACGAGCAACCCCCTAATAGGGGGCGCTTCAAACCCTCAAAATTGAATAAGGGAGAGGGGTTGAGTGATACGTCATTTGAAAGGTCTTGGAAGCCTCTTTACAACGGTGTATGAAAAACGTGAATTTGATGAACCGTTTTCGCCAAAAATTAATTTTGTTGCCCGAATGCGCCACCTTGAATATTTTGGTTATTTGTACAATGTACAAGCTCACTTTTATTAAGCCTTTTCTACAAACTTAAGCAATCTTCAAAAAATCACATTCGTAAAAAAATTGAATTGTGTTGTCATGCTTACAATGAAAAAAATTAAATCTGCGTGTTTAAATCAAATGTTCAAATTGTCCTCCATTGACTTCCATACAATAATACATTCTCTCAAACTAATAAATAAAAAAACAGCAAAACATTTCCTTATGTTGCCTTCATTTTTTGTTCTTAGATAGAAGGTACCTTAGAAGGTAATTTAAATGGCGAAATTTATCTTGAAATGTTGGAAAATGCGATTGATCCGTTAATAACTGAACATTTAGAAAAATCCTCTACTACTTGAACAACAATTGCATATCCAACAAGACGGAGCTCCTCCTCACTACGCCGTACCAGTTCGCCAATACCTCAATTTGCAATACCCCGGTCGTTGGATTGGAAGAGGTCCTATGGAGTGGCCTGCCCGATCTCCTGACCTGAACTCTCTGGACTTCTTCTTGTGGGGACATCTTAAGTCCAAGATTTTTGTGACTCAGCCTGAAAATTTGGACGAACTACGCCAACGAATTGTAAATGAGTGTCGTCAAATAACTCCAATTATGCTGAACCATGTTAGAGACGGTTTTCAGTCAAGATTGTATTATTGTATGGAAGTCAGTGGAGGACAATTTGAACATTTGATTTAAACACGCAGATTTAATTTTTTTCATTGTAAGCATGACAACACAATTCAATTTTTTTACGAATGTGATTTTTTGAAGATTGTTTAAGTTTGTAAAAAAGGCTTAATAAAAATGAGCTTGTACATTGTACAAATAACCAAAATATTCAAGGTGGCGCATTCGAGCAACAAAATTAATTTTTGGCGAAAACGGTTCATCAAATTTACGTTTTTCATACACCGTTGTAAAGAGGCTTCCAAGACCTTTCAAATTACGTATCACTCAACCCCTTTCCCCTATTCAATTTTGAGGGGTTGAAGCGCCCCCTATTAGGGGGTTGCTCGTTCAAGTCTCAAATATACGTCAAAAGATGTCCCCCAAACAAAATCATTCGACGTGTTTCGGGAGATTTTTTCACTCACTATGGGATAAGAAATATACGGGGTGGCTCGTCTGAGATGGAACACTCTGTATAACATTCATAACGAAACAACCCTTCCGAAAATCATGATACGAGTCTTGGGAAAAGGTAAGGGTATGTGCAAATTCTTCGGTTATTGTCACACTTGCATCATCTGCAATATCAGTTTCGTCAGCCTACATTCCAGAATACTAGAAAGATTTCAGAACAGTATGATAATGTCCAATACTCACTTGAAGGTTTGGTTGCATAAATCCTCCGATGCATGATTGTAGACGGTTGTACGGTTTGCTCTGGAACAAATTTTCAGGCTTGTTATGCTCGGATTATATTAATTTTGAGATGTTAATCTCAACTCAAAAATCAACCTAATTTGAAGGTCACCAATCACAAAATAGGGGGTCGAAAAATGTTGGAATACCTATGACCTTATGACTTATAGTTTGTAGTCGAGTATAACTGAGGATTATTTGAGACCTCTGAGAATTTTAATCCGAACGCCATACCTGAACGTGCAGTTGTAAGTATTACATTTAAAAAAGTGAACATTTCCCTGATATATTGTGACTTCAAACTCACCTCGAGGTTTCGTTGAGTAGGCTTTAGATCGTTGACTTGTTACCATCCTAGCAGGTTGGGTGGTTCTTTTAGCTGGAATAAATAAACGTCTATGAATAATGTGAATTTTGAGCGGGTGTTTCAAGTTAAAATTCACAAATTTTACTGTCAAAACACATTTTGGAGACTCTGTATTTTTATTTCCAGTTTTCCCTCTCATGCAAACTTGGTGTTTCCTTTCCAGCTGGAAAGTAGCTAGAGTCCAACACATTCCAAAAAAAGGAAAGAAAGATCATTCCTTATAATTATAGACCCATTGCACTATTATTTGTGATGTCTAAAGTGATGGAGAAAGCAATTAACATCGACCTCATTCAATACCTAAGAGCTCCAAAATCGTGAATGACCGACATTTTTCGTCAGCAGAGAGACCCGCTTGCCTACGTAACACATGTATAGCAGAAATCTATTGAAAAACATGGAGAATCTCTAGCTGTATCATTGGATATCTCCAATGCATTTGACCGAGTCTGGCACCAAAGCCTTCTTGGAAAACTTCCGTCATATGGTTTGCCGACTCATTGTCGTTTACTATCGAGTTTTCTCTCAGATAGATCACTCCATGTGGTGGTTGACGAAGTATCCTCTGATACAATGGCTATCAACACTGGTGGTTCACAGGAATCTGTCTTGGCACCAACTTTGTTTCTGCTCCATATAAACGACCTGCTGGAAGTGACCACCTGTCCCGTTCACAGCTTTGCAGATGATGGTACACTTCATACCGCTTTCTCATCTGGCAAAGATTTTGAAATGTGGATCTGATAATATAGTATAGTTTAATGCAACCAAAACTCAAGCTTGCGTCTTCTCCAGGAAGGCGGATCCCACAATCCCTTATATAATGATGTCAGGTACAACTATTCCTATGAAGTCTTCCATATCCATGCTCAGGATCACCACCAACAGCACCCTCTGATGGGACGATCATGCGAGGTCCATTGCGAAAACCGACTTGTCCTGGAGTACTGCTCACATGTTTCGAGCTTGGCTTTCAAACATACGCTGAAGCACTTGGATTCTATCCAGAAGAGAGCTATTAGTTTGATTGATGTCACACTTACGAGTTCATTGAACTCTCTAGAACATCGTAGAAAGGTGGGAGATCTCTCCCTTTTCTATAGATATTTCCATGGTCGGTGTTCATCAGAAATCTCGTCTGTTGTTCCATCACGAGTGAATCCAGATAGGCGGACTAGACGAGCTCAAACTAGTTACTCCTTCATTGTTAAGCTCGAGACCTGCCGAACTTCTTCCTATCAGACTTCATATTTCTATCGAACAGCGAACTTGTGGAACTCTCTACCTAGTGAGGTCTTTCCCTATGCCTATAACCTTCAACCCTTCAAGAAAAATTCGAATGCCTCTCAACATTCCACCGCTGGCTCATACGATGTTCTTTGAACATTATAGGTTTCCCTCTCGTGTAGTCAAGTATATAAAAAAAAATTAAAGAAAGGATTCTGAAATTTTATAGAGACGGTGAACGAAACATTGAGAATCTAATCAAAATATTTTCGTTATTGTGACAATTCCGGTTTCTCTGGTAGTAACGTTACCTTTATTATTTTAATGGAACATCATGTACTTCACTAAATTTTAGGATTCTTCTCAAGATTCTGATTCAAATTCATGTACCATATATGTACTTAAAATAACAGTTTTTGGGTTATTCGATTTGCCATTTTCATGTGATTTACATGGATGTTGAATTTTGAAGGCTGAACGAATCACTCACCATTATTCGCTGAACAATTTACATGGTGCCCAAAAATGTGGATCCAGAAAGC
Source organism: Endomychus coccineus (assembly GCA_958510875.1). Lineage (NCBI taxonomy): Eukaryota > Metazoa > Arthropoda > Insecta > Coleoptera > Endomychidae > Endomychus > Endomychus coccineus. Next base: position 36,150,910 of record OY294071.1, on the reverse strand, counting down.
GAATGACAAACATTGAAAGTCTCAATGTTTTCAAATTTAATGGAAACCCAATTTTTTGTTCTCCTAATTCAATTCTATTATGAAAATGAGGTCTAGTTCTTAACTTCCTTATGCCCAAAACTCCTAATTTCTGAGATTTTCCATAATAGATATTACTTAGTTCTGATGCATATCAACATCAACTGACTGAAATTTTGATTTTTCTAGTGAGTTGTGAACCTATCTTCCGACACCACATCTCTCGGTGAGAAATGAATTAAAGTTGTTTATTATCAGATTAATCATCTAACAAAGTGCAATACGGCTCGTGTTGGTATAATAATCAAAATTTCGGTAATTTATTAGTGAGATATATATCTAATAAAGTTTTCACAAGAACATGTGATGCTTTTGCTATGCTAGGTTATCCAGGAAAATCAGAACCATCTCCAGACTTCATTAGAAGATTAATTTCAACCTTGCGAACATTCAAACATACTTTTGGAGAAGCTGCGACGTACCCAAAAGGTTGCATAGGTATTAATCTTCTAATGTCTTCAGATGCTTTTGGTTTTTTTTCCTGAATATCCTGTAGCAAAAGTATGACATGTTCTTGTGAAAACCTTATTACCTACATTCGACATAAATCACTAAAAAATTAACAAAATTTTCATTACCTAAAACGAGACATATTGCTTGCACTTTTTCAGATGATGAATCTGATGACAGTAAACAACTTTAATTCATTTGTTACCAAACATGGTGTCGGTAGATATGCACAGCTTACTAGAGTCTCATTAAAAATGGCAATTCACATGAAAAGGCTGCATTAATTTGTCACTTTTTTCTACAAAAAATTGAATAACTCAAAAACGGTTCACTTTTCTACAGGGTATTATAATGAATTTGAATCAGAATCAGGAGAGGAATACAAAAATGTTTTCTTCATTGTCTCTACAAATGTTTAGAATAGTGTTACTTTTAGCTAGATCCCATTAACTCATGACGATATTCCATGCAACTGAGCCTACACCGAGGAGGTCTACATGCTTTAGACCTTAACTTTCATAACGAAACAACCCTTCCATAAATCATGATACGAGTTTTGGGAAAAGGTAAGGGTATGTGCATATTCTTCAGTTATTGTCACACGTGCATATGCGATATCAATTTCTTCAGCCCACATTCCAGAACATTATGAACGATCTCAGAACAGAATTATGTCTAATACTCACTTGAAAGTTTGGTTGAATGAATTATCTGGTGCATGATTGTAGATGGTTGTACGGTTTGCTCTGAAACAGAATTTCAGGCTTGTTATGCTAGGATTATATTAATTTTGTGATGTTAATCTCAACCCAGAAAGAACGTAATCTAAAGGTCACCAATCCAATCACACAATAGGGGGGTCGAAAATATTGGACTACCTATGAACCTATGACTTATAGTGTGTAGTCGAGTATAACAGAGGATTAATTGAGGCCTCTGAGAATTTTACTCCGAACGCCATACCTGAACGTGCAGTTGTAAGTATGACATTTTAAAAAATTGAACATTTCCTTGATATATTGTGACTTCAAACTCACCTCGAGGTTTCGTTGAGTAGGTTTTAGATCGCTGACGTGTTACCATCCTAGCAGGTTGCGTGGTTCTTTTAGCTGGAATAAATAAAGGTCTATAAATAATTCGAATTTTGAGCGGGTGTTTCAAGTTAAAATTCACAAATTCTCCAGTCAAAACACATCTTATTCTGGTTTTCTTTTCGTATTTGATCTTTCAGATCAATTTACCATATTAGTGTTGTTAGAATATTCATTCGATTTCAAACTGAGCTAATCTCAGAGTTTCTGACTGGATTTTCTCAAATATGCATCAAAACGTTATAGACTTAATTATGTTACTCACTTGGATGTGAAGTTGAGCATCTTTTTGATTGTTGGCTTCTTGTAATCCGTTTCGGGGGAACAGTTTCCTCATCTAGAATAAACGGAATAGAATATTCATTCGATTTCAAACTGAGCTAATCTCAGAGTTTCTGACTGGATTTTCTCAAATATGCATCAAAACGTTATAGACTTAATTATGTTACTCACTTGGATGTGAAGTTGAGCATCTTTTTGATTGTTGGCTTCTTGTAATCCGTTTCGGGGGAACAGTTTCCTCATCTAGAATAAACGGAATAGAATATTCATTCGATTTCAAACTGAGCTAATCTCAGAGTTTCTGACTGGATTTTCTCAAATATGCATCAAAACGTTATAGACTTAATTATGTTACTCACTTGGATGTGAAGTTGAGCATCTTTTTGATTGTTGGCTTCTTGTAATCCGTTTCGGGGGAACAGTTTCCTCATCTAGAATAAACGGAATAGAATATTCATTCGATTTCAAACTGAGCTAATCTCAGAGTTTCTGACTGGATTTCCTCAAATATGCATCAAAACGTTATAGACTTAATTATGTTACTCACTTGGATGTGAAGTTGAGCATCTTTTTGATTGTTGGCTTCTTGTAATCCGTTTCGGGGGAACAGTTTCCTCATCTAGAATAAACGGAATAGTGAATATTTTCAATCATTCTCATTAGCTCAAAATCTTCTACTCCAAAATCTAATTTTGCTCTGGTGAAACGGGTACGAAGTCTAACTTAGGTAGTTATCCTTAAAGTTATTCTCAGTGTTTCAAATTTTCGAAATCCCACCCTGAGAATTTGCATCTGTTTTTGAGTAGTAGGTAAATTTATTAAGTAGGTACATATATAAATAAGAATAAGAATAAGAATAATTTTATTGTCCTATTGATTTTACAATAAAATTACTTACATTGGTAAAATAAAATAAACATAATATTGAAAATATTTCTGAATAAACATTCACAGAAGCACAACAAAAAGAGTGCTAGTGTGTGACTGTCTAATACCAAAAATCGAAAAGAATATTTATTTATTAATTTATATTAACTTTTAGTTTCAAAGAAACAATTTGAGGATCTCTAATTTTGAGTTACATATCCAAAATTTACATTTCTGTTTGTACTGTTGAATACTGCCATGAAAGATTTTTAATTCGATAGGTAATAAATTATAGATTTTACTGAAATAGTGTAAATAAAATTGCTGGTTAATCAACTTTCTGCTTCTTACTAGTATGCACTGTGAATTCGAAATACATCTGGTTTCATAATAATGATCAAATAATGAGATTGCAATTTTTTTCTTATAATGTTGTTTCTGGATTTCCATAATATACAATTCTCTCACTGTTAAAACCTTAAAATCAATAAAAATGTTTTTTGAGGGGTATGTCATGGATTTACCAAGTATATTTTTTATTATCATTTTTTGACATACAAACAGTTTTGAAATGATGGTGTCATAAGTACCCCCCATGCTATGATTCCATATACAATTACAGGTTGCACTAGAGCATAGTATGCATTTTAAAATAGTTTCTTCGTCAATACACCTTTCAATGATTTGAACATATACATAATCTTCCTCAATTTGTTATTTAAATTATGTATGTGTTCACTCCATTTTAAATGACAATCGATAGTTATTCCTAAGTATTGAATTGAAAATTCTTTTGTGATGGATTCATTGCAGCTACAATTTATATAATTACAGGAAGTGTTATGTAATGTTAGTCTAAAAAAAAGAGGTTGTGAGTTTTCGTAACTGGAGAAATAGAGAAATTTAGTCTTTTTGATATTTAATTTCAATAAATTATAATCCATCCAAGACTTTATAGTCTGAAGAAATTTTTCAGCCTTAGCTCTTACTAGTTCCCAAGATTTTCCCGTAATGTAGATTACTGTATCGTCAGCATATGCAATTAACTTTACACCCTTAATTAGTGAAAATAGGTCATTTATATAAACAATGAAAAGAATAGGCCCCAGAACACTTCCTTGTGACACTCCACATTTCATAGTGAGAAAATCACTTTTTTCCATACCTATTTGAACACAATGTTTTCTATTTGAAAGAAAACTTCTGAACCACTTTAAACTTTTTAAACCCATACTGTGCATTTGATAACAAATCATATTTTTCCAAATATTTTATCATTCGCTTTGTTATAATTTTTTCAAATATTTTTGAAAACATTGAAGTAAGTGAAATTGGGCGATAGTTATTCATATTATCTTTTTCGCCTGATTTGAAAAGTGGTTTTATAATATAGAAGTTTTTAGAACATTTGGAAATATACCCTTTTCACAGGATGAGTTTATGAGATTCGTTAATGGCTTCGCTATGTATTGAGCCAGAGTTTTGAGAGTGAGTACATTGATTTGGTCTTCACCAGGTGCTTTGTTATTTTTTTACATTTTTATTTCTTTCAAGATCTCCGATTCCTGACATGGTTCAAAGAAAAAAGAGTTTGAGCTTAGTTTTATTTCCTGTGGTTCATACTGTGTGTCAGGTATTATTGACTGAGATACGTTCCTACCGATATTATTGAAAAATGTATTACATTTATTAGCAATTTCTTTGTCAGATCTGAAATTTTGATTATCAACTGAAATGTTCTTAATTTGGTTTTCTTTTCTCCCTCTACCTGTAAGTTCATTCGTTATTTGCCATATCTTTTTAGGATTATTTAAGTTTGAATTTATTTGACTATTAAAATATTGTAGTTTAGCACTTTTTATCTTGAGATGAATTAAGTTTCTTTGAGTATTGTAAATAGTTTTTAGTTTGGGTGATAATATTTTGATCTGAGTTTCATCTTGTATTAATGTTTTTATAGTTTTTACAAATGTTTCTGTGGAGTTTTATAGTTTTTACAAATGTATAACTGGATGGGCAATCAAATCATGACAAACTATGCAGGTATAAAGGTTTAATGTAAATTGAAAATAGTAGATAATGTACGTTACCAAAAGCCTCAAAAAATGCATTTCGATCAAATGTATCTGTCAAACTTGACCATTCGTTAGTACCTACATTGAAAAATAAGTCGACATCCCTAATTTAATTTTTTCCATAACGCTTCCTAAGGAACATAATAATCGTTACTCCTCTCGGGCCACGATTTTGAGCAAATTTATTTCAAGTCCTCCTATAATAGATACCTATTTCTTTACAAAATTGTCCAGTGGCAACCTAAACGGGGATGGTTCTCCTTCCAGATTCCATCTTCCATCTACGCCACTGTATATTTCCAAAAGTTGTCGATTTTATTGATTCCTAAATTCTTCAATTTGAACAAAGAAGAAGAATGTTAGACTAGCAAACGTCATTAGACTAGAGCGTTTTCAAAAACCTAAATCTTCCAATATTCCATCCTGGAATCTTTTTAATTGAGGAAAGTCAAATGTTCACAATTCATTATTAACATGACAATCTTTTGCTAATATTGGTTTCAAACGACGCATGCGTCTATTTGTTAAAGACTTATCCCAAACAAAATAAGGAATGGTTGCAAGTGTTTTATCCCCAGATACTGTAGCAATTAATTGCATTACCAAAATACTCCCTAAAATAAGAAAAATGATTCCATTATTATCGAAAATAAGTTGAAAATGTAGGTACGTAATCTGAGCTATTGGTTTGGCAAATGTGTTATTCAGACAGATACAACTTTAATAGCCCAGAATCAGTTACTGCAACATTTTGGAAGGATTTTGGAGGTTATGAAAATATACCCCAAGAGATGAAATATATGCCTCTATAATGTTTCGTACTTGGGTGGAAAGAACCTTTACTGGCATAATTATATTTCTTCTTTGTGAGATGTGTGAGATAACACTTATAACGTAGACTATGTTCATAAGTACCTACCTAAAAACCAGTTTGAGGTTATGTTATTGGTATTGCAATCAAAAGGAATTAACTATACAATTGAATCGTTCTTCGAGGTATGCTATGGCTTGCTGTTTTTGGAGTATCAAGTAAATGTTGGGTGTCTTACAATTTATTATACTCACTTGGCGCCCCAGAAGAACATGATAGCGATGGCTTTGATTTCGAAGTCGGCATGTTTCTCTTGGATCGTTTCTTATCTGAACCCATCGTTCAACAAAGCAAACACTTATCGTTTCTTAATACGTTCTCACACTATATTCGATGGGGTTTGATCAATTGAGCTTGATATTTTAGAGAGCAATCACTCATAATCCACGTTCCGCGTGGCGATCGCCGTAAAATGGAGCTTTTGGCCTTAGATGTCGGAAAGACTAACCAGTCGAATGTTATTTGCTATGATATTGAATGTTCGATGGACCGGGATTCTTGATTCAATAGACGCTGATAGTGTGACGTCACACCTCATCTTTCACTGTCACATTCAAATTCGTATTTTAAACCAAATTTTCTGTTCACTTAATTCTTAATACGGCTGTATGTAGGTACTCGAATTTATCCCATGTCAATTTGTTCACCAATTGTAAACGTCTAAATATTGATGTTATATATTTTTTATACTATAATGTTCGAAGAACATAAAATCTCAGAATCAATGTGATGAATAGTTAATCTTGCCGCAGGTATTTAGATATTTAATAGAATATCAAATTAGGCAATAGCCTAACTGCATTGTTAACTCAGAGGAAAGTGAAAGATTATTTCTTCTTTTGGATACACCCCTGGTGTTGTTTCATTCTATCGATGTTTGCTCTGATGCGCAGGTACGTTTCGGACGAATAGAAACCCGTATACGATTAGAGATGTGGTATTGGCTCACACTAACTAGGGCTGAAACCAATGACTTTTAAAGAGTTTATAATGAGATCCTGTACTAATGAATGCCAAAATGCGAGAAATAATCCCAGGAATTAGCAGAATTCTCGTAGTATTCAGCGTCTCGGTAGTACCCGATACGATCCAACTCTGTGACTTCACGTTTCGATGTTTCCTATCATTTCTAGTATGTCATGTTAATTTGATTTTTCATTAAATAGTAGTGAAGTTTGCCGTAGGTATTCAAATGTTTAATAGAATAACGTATGATATTTTATAGGTAAACGCCTAACTGCATTGTTAACCGAGAGAAAAGTGAAAGGTTCTTCTTTTGGCTACACCCCTGGTGTTGTTTCATTCTATGGCTGTTTGTTCTGATGCGCAGGTGGTACGTTTAGGACGAATAGAAACTCTTATACAACTAGAGTTTTGTTATTGGTCCACACTAACTGGGGTGAAATCTTATCAGCGACTTGTATATATTTATATATACATATACGTATATACCTGAAGCTACTTACCGACCGTTGGGGAGGAGTAGCTTCGGAAAAACTCATTAGGTTATTCTGGCGCGATTGCTTAAAATCATGAAATGATCGAAGAAGCGTTAAAACCAGATAAACACCTTCTAAGAACAAAAAATGAAGGCAACGTAAGGAAATGTTTTGCTGTTTTTTTATTCATTAGTTTGAGAGAATGTATTATTGTATGGAAGTCAATGGAGGACAATTTGAACATTTGATTTAAACACGCAGATTTAATTTTTTTCATTGTAAGCGTGACAACACAATTCAATTTTTTTACGAATGTGATTTTTTGAAGATTGTTTATGTTTGGAAAAAAGGCTTAATAAAAATGAGCTTGTACATTGTACAAATAACCAAAATATTCAAGGTGGCGCATTCGAGCATCAAAATTAATTTTTGGCGAAAACGGTTCATCAAATTTACGTTTTTCATACACCGTTGTAAAGAGGCTTCCAAGACCTCAAATATACGTCAAAAGATGTCCCCCAAACAAAATCATTCCATGTGTTTCGGGAGATTTTTCCACTCACTATGGGATAAGAAATATACGGGATGGCTCGTCTGAGATGGAACATTCTGTATATGTATGCAGTGGATACTACTTTGTATTTAATGATGCTAGTACCACTATAGGTATTGTATATAACATAGAGGTTCATCCAAGATATATGAGCAGATGTTGATGTTATATCATTAACCACATTGTTAGAGATCTATGATTAAGTTTACATAGGTAAGCACAGACAAATCTAAGTACATTTTTACTGAAGAAAATACAAAGTTATATCTCTTATATCGTAATGATTAGAGTTGCCTGATCAGCTGAGACATAAACCTTAAATTTTATCAAAGGTAGGTACGTAAATATGTTATAATATATATTATAATGCGGTTATATATTTTTACATGTACCTATATAACTGTGCGACATTGATATTGCAGATACTACAGAATAGGGCTTCACAGATATTTGTAACCCATCGATTTAGTATATTAATATGGGACATAGAATTTCCAATTCAAATTTAGAGGTAGGCACAATTAATATTTTTTTGTCAGTTATATCTACGTAACATTCTTTCGTGTTCTAGTTTGATGAGCTGAATTAATTGGTTATCAACCAGTTTACGACATCTTTCACAATACCTAATATAATATAGAAAACAATCAGACTGATAAACAACACTGTTTAATGAATATTGAGTGGCGCGCGACATTTCAAGCAAGGGAACAAAACTTAAAAAAATGGTCTATTAAAAATGTATTTAATTCCATTCTCCTGTGTGTTAGGGAAGATTATCTTTCTTTGCTTCCATGAGCGCATCAGGGGGTTAGAATGACGCATAGGATGCGCAATATGTACGACTCGACCCGAGTACTACCCAAAAGATAGTTTTTAGTGGGTGGAGAGGCGAGCAGAGGAATCTCGGTGGAGCGTAGCCTCCGTTGTTTTTCTGTATGCTATGGAAGACGCGCAATAACATATGTGATACTACCTAAAACCATAGTCAAAGAGTCAAAGCATAAAGGTCTGTCGGAGCCTCCCTGCCATCGTTTCTCGCGCTAGTTGACGTCACCTAGCTCCTCCAATCATAGCCTTGCTCTCGTCGGCTCGTCGCCGGCAAGTAACAACATCATATTATGTCCTCGTCAATAACATTAAATAGACCAATCAGCTTACACTCGAATTTTAAAAAGAGTAGAAGGGAGGCTCCAATAGACCTTTATACTTTGACTATGCCTAAAACAGTCGAGATGAACTATTTTACAATTCCATTCAATAATTTGTAGACGTTTATGACGCGAATTCATAATACAATTCACGCATACACGACACGTTCAATAATACTTCAACAACACACCAAACTATCAGCTTTATTTGGCATAAGCATTTATAATGTTTCAGTACAAATTAAAACGATGGGTATTTAGATACCACAGAACTAACAATGAATTAAACTGTTTACAATGACTAGGTACTTAAGGTAAGTTTGATTTAAAACGAAGTGTGAAAATATTGGTCAAGTTCATCTTCAGAACTGCTTCCCGTAACGGTGATACGTGATTGAAGGGAGAGTTCTACTCTCTCGGTCCCAACTAGCTTGTCAGCTTCTCCAAGTTCCAAGGCGCAAATTTCATCAAGTAGAATGATATCAGCTCTTTGAAGATATTCATTGTAACATCTCAGTTCATGAGGTACGTTGTCAGCCGTTTTCGACAAGATGGCTGTTATTACACCAGAAGTGAGCCCTTCCACATTGCGATATAACACGACAAGACCTGGAATAATGAGAAAATTCATCCATTTCGTCAGATATTAGGCTACAGTCCCAAATGCCTTCAAAATAAGAGTCCCAAAGAATTAAATTATTTTATTTTATCATTATACTTATATGACTGCTCAAGCACAAAAGTAAAAAAAATATTCTAGTTTACGCATTTAAACTACTCTGACGATTTGTGATTAGGCACAGTGTTTTCGAAGTTTTGTAGTAAATTGTAATCAACTTTACCGACATAAAGTAAATACAGAGTGATCAAGTATTGCGACTGCAGATCATACGAAATGATTTAAACAAAGTTGCTAAGAGTTGACAGCTGTTTCGACCTTCCTGGGTCTTGTAAGAACGGCAACAAGCCTTTTGCCCAGCATTTTAGAGCCAAACGAGTCACCTATATCCTGAGATACGTGTGTTTTGATGAGCAATTTGACAAACGTAATAATATCTATGTTCTTTCATCATTTGTTCTATGGAGTAAAAGGGCAGCTGATCTTACCTTTCAAATTGCTATGGTTGGAAATTAGGGTGTCCCGACGTACAATCCTGTAATCCCCTAAATGAAAATATCGAACTGTTACAAATTCGGAATGTGGATCTTCATTTCGGCGGGATACCATTCTTGCAGGCTTGTAAATTTCCCCATCGAAGGGAGCCAACACAAACACGCTACAAAGATAAGGAATATTTTTACAATGGTTGTAAGAATACCTATAGGTATAAAAAGGATGCCAAAGATCTCGTTGGTCGTCTGACGGAGACGACTTAGGCCGTCTTGAGTACTTACAAAGTTACTGCTTCGCCCAACACGACTCTGATTCGTCGCAATGTGGAACAATTCAGACAACTGCTAAAATATTCCTTGAAACATCTACAGAGCGGATCTATCAGATTCAAGTGTTTGGCAACGCAGTAGTACCTAACTTAAGCCAGATGTGTATGTCACAGAAAAGACACCGCCTACGTGGCCTTCGAATTTCGACACAGCTCGCTTAATCATAAGGAGTTTGGCATTCTTCTTATACAGATTGAGATTTACGAATCATTCTATAGGTTGGAATTTGAAAACCATTAGATACAAGAGTATGCTAGTGTTAGAATATGGTCGCATGTGTATGCTATTTTCACGAGAGCAAGGGAGATGAAGACGGTGATGCCTTATGATAGACATTGGCTATTGTTGATAGCGAGACATTATACCGAAGTTATTTTCAGTTTGGCTTGATTTTATTATTGAGAAGTATAGGGAAGTTTCTTTATTTTTCGCTCAGAAAAGATAAAAGCAATGAAGCATTCTCTCCAGCTAATCTTATCTACGTAATTTATTTCCTAGCAGAAGGGAAACGACGTACACCCATGCATTCGTTCACAGTTACTAAAGTTCAACTGTTCAAGATAGCGATTTCTCTCTAGAGATGGTCCCTGTTAAGCTTTATCTTCGTCTAAAACGGATACGCCATTTTAACACTCACAATATTATATACTGGTTTGCAGTTTTAAACCTGTATACGAGAGCCTTGTGAGTTGGAGCGAGCTGTCAAGTATCACTGGTCATGTTTCTGACACGTCCTGCTACAGATTGCGATATTGCCGGACGATTTTCAAAAGGAATAATAATTAAATATTTTCTTCTAGTTCTACCCATTTTTATTTTTATTCTCACCACAAACACTTCAAGTGAAATGAATCAATCGAATCAAATACATCGTCTAGTTATCCCTAGATAAGGTACTGACGACAGGCGCCATATAAATCTACAAATCACGCCCATCTTAATATCCTCATCTTTATCGCACTTATTAAATTTAAATACACCGGTCTTTTAAACTCAACATGTCTATGGGAGAAGCATAATTCTTGCGCTTACTCGATCTTTATAATATATAGAGAGAAATACCGATTTTCAGTTTTTGGCTTTACCTAAGCTTATTCACTCGTAATACTCTCAGTAAAATAAATTATCACAATTTATGCAAGCATATAAATGATGGGACAGATTGGTCCAATATTTTCTCCAGAAAGATTTTAGAAAATGTATACCTACATAACCTAAATTTCTGAAGATATTACAAATATTCGTTTGGAACATGTAGAAGGTATATTTTTAATTCAATCTGACGAGTAGTAATTATGAACTAATTGCAATTTACCGCATTGCCGAATCGGGAAACAGTTGGGTATACTGCATACACTAAGAATGATCATTTGCAAATAATTGCTAAGCTACTGATTTTGAATGATGAAAATTGATTGACAATCAAAACCACAAGGCTCAAACCATCATAAAAACCTGCCTTTTGGTCAAAATTGAATTGTTGAATTTTTATGTCGCTTGAATTCTAAATTTAAACTTAAAATTAAATATTCACGTTAACTTACGTTTGTGGCAAAACCTCCTGCATCTCCAAATCCTCCTCATTACCAGTAAAACAACATAACAACGAACGGAAAAAACTTCCCGAGGATCTAGTAGGTGATGTCTAAAATTAATATCTTATTTATATTTAAGAGTATGGATTGATTAATGAATTAACTTACACTCTCTCCAGACATTCGTAAATATATTTGAATTTAATTAGGCTGGCTGGTGATGATAAAATGGTTCTCAGTAAATTTATTAATTACTGGGTACCTACTGAGTAACGCTTAAGGAAATGGAATTAATATTTCCTGTAGTATTACCAACATAACATTATGAAATATCGCAAATGTCCTTATTTATCAAAAATATTAATTTTTTCCTATTGAACCTATTGATAGAAGGAATCCTGAGCTAACTTTGAAAAATCAATAATTCAAAGTCACTACAAAAGTGATCCAGCACTTTTTGACATTGACACCAATCAATATTACAGTTTTTAGAAATGTATAAAGTATTTTTAAATTCGACATTCAATAACATACTATAAAGGCAAACATTTGGTTAAACCCACTCTGTGCTGTAGGATATTTGATCGTACGTCACAAGCATAAAAGCTTAAATGAATTTCTTTAAATTTTTCTAATAGTTGGTATTAATACTGTACCTTCTCCCTAATTTGGTCCCTCTTCTTCTATGGTGGAGCAATCATAGATCTATGATAAAATTTATTGTAGATTTAGTACGTATTTTTAATAATTTACAAATGCCAAAACGGCGATTTTGATGTTAACGATCAAGAATTCGGACATCGGTAGGGGTTGGGGTTGGTAGCAGAAAGCTGGATCCAAAAACCAAAGTTTTGGTCCATTTCCTAGTTCCTACTCTAAATGGAAAGAAAAATTGTTGGTCCGGTTTATTAGAACCACGATCTTTACACACGTGTGAACTAACGCTTTTTTGTTATTTGCATAAGACAATAATAAATAATAATAAATATAATTTACTCTTAGATTTCACGATAATTGGCAGTTAGGAATACGAGAGATACGTTGAAAATTGCCGCTCTTTCTGTTCTCCCCACCCTAATCATGTCGCTCTATGGCATGAATTGTTACTTCAACGAAATACATGAAAGTTAATTTCATTTGATGCTCCGTGGTGGAAATAGAATCGAAAAACGATCAACTTGAACTGTCAGATGGACGTGTCAGATGTTTAGTCAATTCCGGCATTTATTAATAGAAATAAGAGTTAATTTATGAGTTAATAAGGTTTTTATTTATGATGCTATCATCCACATACAATATGTCTAATAATGGTTCATACTCAAACGATAGAGATGTGGAAATTGCAGTGGATGCTTCAAGTGGAGGCTTTTTCTTTTCTGATTTTAAAAAGTAAATATAGGGAGGGAAATAATTTCTTATAGTGTATTTTTATAACTCTTGTTTTAGGCATGATGACCTCAAAGAGATGCTAGATTCAAATAAAGATAGCCTCAAATTGGAGGCTATGAAAAGAATTATTGGTGTACGTATTTCTAATGTTCTGAACATATTTTGAATGTAATTAGGATTGAATGGAAACTAGTATAAATCAGTTCTTAACAGAAATGAAGTTTCAGATGATCGCCAAAGGGAGGGATGCGTCTATCTTATTCCCAGCAGTTGTGAAGAACGTGGTGTCTAAAAATATTGAAGTGAAGAAATTGGTTTACGTATACTTAGAACGTTATGCTGAAGAACAACAAGATTTGGCGTTATTATCTATCTCAACATTCCAACGAGCTTTAAAAGTAAGTGAGTTTATACAGAAAATTCATCACTTATTGAACTATTCTAGGAACCAAATCCCTTAATTCGAGCAGGAGCATTAAGAGTTCTATCAAGTGTTCGTGTCAAAATGATTTCACCTATTGTAATGTTAGCAATCCGTGATGCATCAGCTGATATGTCATCTTATGTTCGAAAAACTGCAGCACATGCAATTCCTAAGCTCTATAGGTAAGATTCCATCTTAATTAGTTCAATTGAATGAAACTATTACTGTCATTATTTCAGTCTTGATGGTGAGCTAAAATCAGAATTGGTGACAATAATACAAAAATTATTAGCAGATAAAACTGTTTTGGTGATTGGTTCCGCAGTTATGGCTTTCACAGAAGTTTGTCCAGAACGAGTAGATTTAATACATCGTGTCTATAGAAAACTTTGTGCCTTGATTGTAGATGTAGATGAATGGGGTCAAGTTACTATTGTTAATATGTTGACTAGATATGCTAGGATGCAGTTTGCAAACCCTAATTTGAATGTAAGTGTTTCTTTTTTTGTCATTCAAAGTACAAATTTTGATTAATTCCTCAGAATCAAGGGGACAACTCATCTGACCGTCCATTTTATGATTCAAGTTCAGATTCTTCTGAAAAACCGGCTCCAACTCTAGATCCAGATCATCGTTTGCTGCTGCGTTCAACAAGACCTTTATTACAATCTCGGAATGCAGCTGTTGTTATGTCTGTAGCTCAGCTGTACAATCATGCAGCGCCTAAAAGTGAAATGCAATTGGCTGCTAAGGCACTAGTTAGACTGCTCAGATCACATGTAGAAGTTCAAAGTGTTGTCTCCAATGCAATAGCATCAATTAGTCTTAAAAATAAAGGATTGTTTGAGAGCTATTTAAAAAGCTTCTTCATTCGAACAACTGATCCAACAAATGTTAAATTATTAAAATTAGAAATATTGACGAATCTCACTTCAGAATACAATGTGTCAGCAATATTGAGAGAATTGCAAACATATATTTCTCACAGCGATAAACAGTTTGTTGCCGCAACCATTCAAGCTATTGGAAGATGTGCCTGTTCTATTTCTGTTGTGACTGATTCGTGCCTTAATGGTTTAGTATCTTTGCTCTCTAATAGGGATGGTAAGTTTTATCAAATTGTTTTATCAATCAAGTTATTAGTTTCTGTCACTTTCTGTTTGATGATATCAAAGCACATAGTCAGTTATACACAAATTGGTCAGAGGAAAAGATATAGAACTTTGTCTGAGAATAAAGAAAATAAGTTTACCATAAATAGAACCCCACTTTTGAAAACAAAAATTGAGTTTTGGCATCTTAGAAAATGAAAAATCATGATTCATTTAGAGTAACCCCCAAGTTACTTAATTTTATTTCTTTATTACAAATAAAATATCTTCATAGTAAATACCTTGTTCATAGACTGGAATATACAAAAATACACTCAAAACTAACTACCAATAATTTTTAAACTAACATAAGATACAAATATTTCGAAAATGTATAAGAATAAGAATAATTTATAAAATATAAATTTACAATTCCGGTTTTAAAATAAAATAGAACTGATTTTTAATACCTTTGAGTAGAAAAACAAAAAAAATTCTGTTCTGTAAGTGATCCTAAGATAAATATGCAAGATAGCATGATTCCATGTAGCTGTCTCATTTCTCTCAAAAAGTTATACGTAGTAGGGGCGATTGGAACAATCAAACTCACGCCCTGTTGCCACCAGGTAGGATAGTATGTAGTATGTTTTACAGACGTTTCCAAGATAGGCTTCAGGTGCAGAAACTATATAAATAGGTGTATATAGTTATATATGACACTAATAGAGTCAATAATAAATTATGGTATTGTAGTCTGGGGGAGTACAGGAACAACAATCATGTCTAAGCTCATAAATGCGCAAAAGTGGATTATAAAGATAATGCTCTTTAAGAAGAAAAGTCATCCTACAGAATCTGTATATTTAGATAGCAAACTGTTATGTCCTAATCAATTGTATGCAAAAGCAGTTATTAGATTCATGTTAAAAAACACATACTACAGGGAGGATTTAAAACATGGTGTAAATACAAGAAATGGCTAATAATAATCTCTTTCTGTGCAATCCTAAACATACATTATGTCAAAAGCATATTTATTACATATGTCCAAAGATTTACAATAGTCTACCCCATGCTATAAGAAATAGACCATACCATAAAGTTGAAAAGGAAATTGTAAAATGGATAATTGAGACTAAGTATACTGTAACATTCATGTTTTGATGGAGGGAATAAAAACATGTTTTTGTGATTGTTACCTAAGAATGATATTTTTTCTTTTATATCTTAGGAATTTTCCTTAAGTATTAATCTAATTTAGTTGAGTAAATTGCTAAATGTAGATACCCTAAAATAAAATTGAATGTGATAATGTAAGTGGGTGCACACACAGTATTCAGAATACCATCGTGCACCGAACATAATTTATTTAGTTTATATCAATATATATGTTGTTAAGAGATAATACCAATAAGTTATGTAAAATCTTTATCATTGTTATGTAAAATCTTTATTATTGTTATGTAAAATATATTGCTGTTACTAAATAAATAAATTAAAAAAAAATATATATCTGCACAGACAGCCGGTCGACTCTGGGACCTCTTAAGTCACCTAGAGTCACATTAAGATTAAGTCAAAAGATGCATACTGGGTTCTAGGACACAGTGTAGTTGACGGTTCACACCCTGGCCAGGCGGGAGTCGTCAGGTGACCCTGTTGGACCAGAGTATATGGTCGCTTTATCGAACTGCGTTGGAGGCTTAGCCCTTCGAGGCCAACTGAACAAACCGTGGTCTGAATTGTGGCAACACTCACCAGGTATAAGACAGGCCAAGTTCTTTATCAAGAGCCTGTGTCTAAGCTCTCAATGAAATTCTTTTCTGTCAACAGAAGGGACCTTAGGACCATGACTGGAATCCTCACGGGTCGTCTCAACAGACACCTAGATATTATGGGCATCAAAGAGGACCCTATATGCAGGAAATGTCAAGAGGTGGAAGAAACTACCTTTCACATACTGTTGGAAAGCCCAGCTTTGAAATCCCTCAGACACCGTTACTTCGGCGAAGCAGAGCTGCATCCGTAATAATTTATGTCAGCGCGTACGCAATATTCTGGGTTTCTGGCGAGTCACAAACCTGCTAGATTAGAATAGGGCACTTATCAAAGGGCGCACAATGGGTCCAATTCTGCGGCCTACCCGCATATAGTCATATAATAAACATTTCTGGCCAATTTTGTTTGGTTTTCTTGATTAGAAATTATTGTTTATGAGTATTTGTATTGTGGCCATAACCAAAATAATTCAATAAGTGTTTGTTTCATGAATTTTTTGACCTGATAGTAAAACGTCTGGTGAGGTAATTTAAACTTTTTTGCATATAAACTCTTTTAATTTCTTAGATTCTATTAAGTCCAAAAGAAATTCTATGAAGAGTGAGTGTAAAACATTTGAAAAGAAAAAATGATACCCCATAAATATTCATGTAATGTTATTTGTAGTAAATAAAGATAGTATCTTGGGGATGTTTCAGATTTACAGTGATTTTTGCTTTTAGAGATGGAGTAGATCCTACAAAATCACATTATGAGTATTCACATGTCCCTTTATCAAAGAAATTTCTTCTATATCTTTTCTATGAAAATCTTCCTTACTGGTGACTGGTTTATTTATATTCTGACTTTGAAAGCAGTTTTTGTATTTTAGAAGCAGTAGTTGCAGAAAGTGTTATCGTTATTAAAAGACTATTACAAACACAGGCTGCAGATTTACAGGAAATTATAACTCATATGGCAAGACTTCTAGACACTATCACAGTTGCTCAAGCTAGAGCTGCTATACTTTGGTTGCTGGGAGAGCATTCGCAAAAAGTTCCCCGAATTGCCCCTGATGTGTTGAGAAAGTTAGCCAAAACTTTTCCTGAAGAGGTATGTTTTAATAATTGAAGTATTCTTCATTTTATTTTTTCTTCATTTGCAGCATGACATTGTTAAATTGCAAGTTATGAATCTTGCAGTGAAGCTGTACATAACAAATCCTGATCAAACTGCTCTTTTATGCCATTACATCTTCAACTTAGCCAGATATGATCAAAATTATGACATTAGGGACAAAGCGAGGCTCTTGAAACAATTTATCCCAAAGCAAGAAGGTAGATTCTCCAATCAAGCTGCTAGAATATTTCTAGCTTTGAAACCGGCCCCTTTCTTGCATTCCAGTTTAAAGGGTAACATGGTCATTTGTTCAGGTGGGTTGATCGCTATATTTTTGAAATTCGATTTCAGATCAAGAAGATTTGCAGTTGGGTTCATTGTCACATTGTATCAAACAGCGTGCAAATGGTTATGAGCCTCTACCCGATTTTCCTGAACAACCTCCTCCAGGAGATGTGCGGAATGTGGAACCTATTGTTACATCAGAAACTCCTAAGTTACATAAAAAATCCGTAAGTTTATTCCAACATATAAGTAATGAGTCTGGGCAATGATTTACAATCTTTAGGAAGCTAAATCAAAGGATATGTTCTCTTGGGAAACAGAAGGAAGCTCTAGGGATGGAAGTAGCAGCAGTTCATCAGAATCTTCTTCCGAAGAAGAAAGCAGCGAGGGAGAGACTGATGAATTAGAAGAAATATCTGAGGATGAGACTGACAACAAGTAAGCAAAGAAAGGTGTTTCAACTTTAATGATATGTTTACTGTTCTTCCAGAAACGATGATAAGACTTCTAGTGAGTCTGAAAATGAATCTTCGTCATCTCTTGACGAGTCTAGTTCGGATGATAGTGAAATAAAAGCCAAAATAGCTTCTAACGATATCCATAAACATCAGAAAGTGGAAAACACCAGGAACAACAAAAAGAACAATGTAGTTCCAGTACCAACGTTTCCAAAAAAATCCAATCTAGATCTTCTGTTGGATTTAGATGACGTAGAGAATGTCGCGCCAGTTATGACACCATCTCTGGGTGGATTCTTGAGTCCAACTATGCCCACATCGTTCGTTCCATCCATGCAAGTTGTTCAACCCACTTTCATCAACACAAAACAAAATGAACTTTTGAACAGGTTGAATGGAAGGGGATTGTCGGCTACATATCGCTTCACACGTGTTCCTCATTTGTTTTCACCAAGTATGTCAAATATTAACATCACTTTTACCAATAGCTCTCCAGATAATGTCAACGACATCCGATTGGGTAAAAAGGTAGGAATGACAAATGTCTTACATGATTAATATATAATAATAAGTATAACTATAAATCATTACTAGAATCACTTATTAGATATGGTATGGAAAATACAAGATCAATAAAAAAAACCAACACAAATAATACAAAATTACATTCCAAAAGTAATTTTTCAGAAAAATACGTTATATCCTACCAGTTTATTATATAATGAGAGTATTTGTGATGTGAGTTGTCTTTATATGCATTTGCCGTGTTATTACCTAACTTTCGGGATAATGCAGAAGTAGATATGATTTATAACATACCTCTTTCAAAAAATTCAATGTTTCTTACACCCATGACTATTGATGAAACTATTAATATAATCAAAAATTTGAAAAATACTATGAGTGCAGGATACGATGAAATACTGAGCAGTATCATAAAAAGTTGTGAAGATGAACTAGCAATCCCTTTGTACCACATGATAAATAATTCTTTTCAATATGGACTTTTTCCAGATAGTTTGAAACTTGCTATTGTCAAACCATTATATAAAAAAGGTGATCCCACACTATATGAAGACCATCGTCCTATAAGTTTAATACCATCCTTCTCAAAAATATTTGAAATATCTATGTGTACTAGACTCCTGAGCTTTTTTTATGCTGAGAAATTGCTAAGTCACTCACAGCATGGATATCTAAAGGGCAAATACATAGACTGTTTATGACTTCATAGAAAAAATTGTTTTGGGATATGAAAACAAATATCTGTCAATGGGTATATTTTTGGACTTGTCAAAAGCATTTGATAGCATTAACCATGTTATTTTATTGGAAAAATTGGAGCGTTATGGTATTGGAGGCCCAGCACTTAGCTGGATAAGATCATACACCTGACAGAACGCTCTCAAAAAGTATTAGTAGATAGAAATGGAAAGAAGTACTTTTTCGACGAAGGTCATCTGTCGGTTGGAGTACCCCAGGGAGGTGTAATGGGTCCTCTATTATTTGTATTCTATATCAATGACTTAGCATCTGAAATTGTAAACAAAAAAACACATCTCGTGAATTATGCCGATGACACCAACATACTAGCGGTAGGATCTTCATTCCAAGAAATGTTAGGTATAGCTAACAACAGCCTAACAAAAGCTCAAGACTGGCTCACCAAAAATCAATTGATTCTAAACAAAGAAAAGACAACTTATATCTGTTTCACAACCAAAAACGCAAGGAACAAAATACCGCAGGACATACAGCTTCAGACACAAAATGTGACCCTAGATAATGACACAAAGTTCTTAGGGATTCATATAGACCAACATCTAGATTGGGAGATTCATATAAATGAACTCTGCAATAAATTAAACTCGGTGTGTTAATCTTTCAGAATCACAGCTAAATGTTTAGACACAAATGCTTTCGAACTTTTATTCTTTATTGCGCTTTGGTGTAATTTTCTGGGGAGGAAGTGGAGAAGTGCAACGTGTTTTTAGAGTGCAGAAAAGAGCTCTACGAATTTTATTGGGAAACGGTTATAGGCAATTATGAAGAGGAAAATTTAGAGGAATGAATATTTTGACTGTAGTATCTATATATGTGAGTGTTTGGTATTTCTGATTAAAAATAGTGAAAAAATTCAATATATATAAATTACAGCATAGTTATGGTACTAGAACTGTGGATTTAAATACTCCAGCCCACAGATTAACTCAAACAGAAAAAACCCTATGTATTCGTGTGTTAAATTTTTTAATAGACTTCCAACGGAAGTGAAAATCGAACCCTGTCTTAAAAAATTCAAACAGTTGGTACAGGAGTTATTAATTAAGGTGACCATACAGTGTAAATGAATTTCTAGATTCCGATTTATTCTGATTCAGCGTCAACTGTTTTTTTTTTGTCGAATACTTATTGTGTATTTTTTTTAGCACTTTTATCATTCTCAGATGTTCGTTTTTTAATAACGTAAACATCACTACTCTGACGCCGGTTCACCTAATTGTATTTGTGTATTGTATGATGTATAAGTACAATTCTTTGAATAAAGCTACCTATCTATCTATCTATTATATTTATAAATCAGAGCGTTTTCAAAAAGTTACTGTTCATCAATATTACACCAGGCTAAAGCACCAACTATTGAAAATTTCACAAAAACACTTGAGATTAATCAACTACTTAGAACCTAATTTCTATAATTTATTACCTGTAAATATCAGAAGCATGAACAAATTGAATATTCTTAAGAAAACATGTAGATCATACATTGTAACTAAAAAAATAATTCTCTAATACCTCAAAAAGCTGTAATGGAAAGTAATCTAATCTTCAGCTTATTAGTTTTATTATTTAATCTGAATTTAATATTTTAGTAAAGTACTGCATGATGGATTTTAGTTATTTTCGTAAATTATGTAAATAGGCACATACCAGTAGCTATTGATTCTAGGTGACTGGTTATAACTACACCAATTCATATTGAGAATAATTCTTAAAAATTGAATTGTAAATATTTTGATGTACATTAAAATTGTTAGTTTAGGTTTAGATTTAGTTTTGCCTTTTTCTAGTTGAACACTAATATTTTTGTTCATTATTATTACAACTAACAGCTATTGTACTTTTATCATGTTATATTATAAAGAGTTATATGTTTTTCTTCAATTTAGAATTTGTCCATGGGGATGTCTATCCATGATTTCGCGTGTATACCAACTTTACAACCACACTGTAGTTTACCAGCGACATTGGGTATAGATTTCAATGACTCAGCTCAGGCTGCTAATTTCGAAATCGTGTCTTCCATAGGTAAGTTATTATTACTTATTATGGTGAAAATCAAGAGGTATGGAATGGTGAATTACACAATAATATTATAATTTAAAGAAACTACAACAAAACGGTTCTGCTAGAAACATTATAATTATAAACTTCAGGAAATTGATTTGGATGAAGTGTTCAGTGTCTCTGCCTCTACATGTAGAAGAGCCAAACAGTTTGAATTTTCTTGCGATAATGAAGATTTATGATAGTTCTATACTCATTTTAAACAGAAAAATAAAGATCCTTCCTTCACAACAATTTGTGGAGTGCAGAGTGCAATACGTAGAGCTATATCTAAGTATAGACTGATTCCTCAAAAATTTTGAGATATTAAGTAAGGAATTTGAGTTCCGTTTCTCTGCAGTCTTGTTAGAACAAACATGATTGTAAAAATGAGGACGACTGCCGTGCCGTCGTACTGCTGCTGTTCAACTTACTCGCCCCTAGGCTGCGGCCTATTGGCAAATCCAGGACTGTTTCAAATTGCTGTCGATACTAAAACCTGGAATAATCTTTGGATAATCATGCATATCTTCATTAAAATGAATAAGAAAAAATAAAATTCAAGAAAAATTTGCTAAAATTTTTAAAATTTGCTAAAATTTTTGTTTTTGGATTTTGAAATAAAGTCATAATTTGAAATATCATTTTCTTTGAGCCATGTTTGGTAATCAATCTCATCGCAATGTTCATCGTCTTTCTTCAGGATATTTCCGTTTGATTGGAACTTTTTTCTTATCAGAATTACTGGTATAATTGCAATTATGTGCATAATACAAAGACATTCTGAGATGTAATGAAACAAAATAGAAACAAGTAAAATATAATAAAGATTCTTGACCCAGGTATGAATTATATATAAATTCTTCGACGAGAAAATATAAAGCATAAGTGTTAATATGTCCTATTTCTCGAGAATTTATATATAATGAAACAAGTAAATTTCCTTACCAGTATATCGCCAAGAAAACTGATGAAAAACACCTAATATTGCCACCTTCTGAACTAACTATAAAACAAACCGCTCCACGTATCTCTAAAATCAACATGGACGTTTGATTTCTAACACTAAACAACTGAAGACTTATTGTTCAGTATACGCTATTTTAAATTGTCACCGTAACAAACTTTAATGAAATTTTTAAAAGTATACTTTATTTAATTGTTTGCAGCGCAAATGAATTTCTACTGTAATTAGCATGAATATATTCACTTACTGTCTGACATAAGGATTTCTTCACTGACTGAATTATGTTTACTACGCGGCACGCGGTCTTGTAATACGGACGTCACGTGGTCAAGGTGGTGGCCTCTAGTAGAGATGGCTATGCTCAATCACTCAAGTGCAAACAAATATGAAGCTAATGGAAGCTTGCTAATTAATTTATTATTAACTTATTTTAAATATGAAAAATGGTTCTGCCTAAAAATTGCATTAATTTGCAATTAAAAATCAATACGACAATTTTATGTGAAAATTGAATTCCTAGAATATTTTACTTGAATAAAGGTGAAGGTTATTGTAGAGCTTTAATTATTCCAGGGAATTTCAACGTTTGCATCAAACCTACAATAGGAGAATTGTTACGACCCATATCAATGCCTCAGGATCTATTTATACGAGAACAATTGAAGTTGAAAGGAATGAATGAGCACATCACTATTGTTGATAAAAATGTTGTAAATGTAGCTGCCAAAATTAACAAAATTTGCAATCTAGGGAGTTGTGCAAGTGATGACTCGGAATACCTCAGGTAACCTAATTTTCAATCTATAGTTGTAGAAATTAAACACATTGCTGGAAATCATCTATAAACACATTACCAAAACGCTATGTATAATCAAAGTTGAACGATGGTTAGGCTTCAGAAACGAATCTACAGTTTTCGATGGTATAGCTAGGCCTCACGATTTGAGCTAGTTTCCATCTACATTTCCTTCATATGAATTCACTTTTTATAATTTAGTCAAGAATCATCCTCAGAAACCTGATCCTGTATCAACTGAAGTTGTAGCATTGGATATATCCAAAGCATTTATTTTCATGCTACCCAGCGCATATGTGCATATGCTCATGTGGTTTTTGCATTCTTTCTTCAAGCGCTGTTTTGGCACAGCTAGTTATAGACAGTCCCTTCCACAGTCCTATAGACATAAATCTGTAGGCAGCTCTGGTTACCACTCCTTGTATAGACAGGTGAAATGGTTCCACCCCCATTAGAACTCGAAATGCATCCTTGGGAGTACTTTTCATAGCTCATGTGGCCGCATAGGACGAGCTTAAGGCCTGCTTCGGTCGTTTTGATCTCTGTTCTTTTCCAGTTCACCACCAAGTTATAATTCAACCTGGGTCCAATTGTGAGCAATGAAACTTCTGCTCATTGAGAAGGCTGCTGTGAATTTTGCGTCACTGTTCTAATTGTGGTTTCCACTTCTTTTCTAAGATGACTCCTAAGTATTTGGCTTGGTCTCTAATATTAATCACCTCACTTGCTAGTGTCAGTTTTCTAGTGGGTACTATCTTGTACTTTCTAGTGAAAACTACAATCAATCTCTGTTTTCTTTAGGGCTTTGTCACTGCACCATTTATTTAGTGTTGTCGGGGTTGATTGTATTAAGTCTTGAGGATTCAAAAAAATTCCTTTGACGATTATGAGTATGTAATCGACATACCCAGTCACGTGAGAGATGGTGGGTGAGAGTACTCCACTCTGTTGGCAACCCTGGAGACTTGTAGCTTCCGGCTCTTCAGCATATCCTGAATCCAGGTGCTTACTAGACTAGGAACTGTTTTATCTTTGAGCGCTTCACAGATAATTTCAGTGGTGGTATTGTCGCGGGTTATGTCTAGGAAGGCTCCTACAGTATATCCTCCAAATTTTCAAGAAAAAATACGGGCAGTCACCGAGCACTGCTGACAGAAGTGTAAACTGACATTATGAAGTAATCAATTTATTTTATGTTATCTTTGAATTATTGTAGCATCCGAAATTACAATTTTATTATTTTTAAATGAAAATTAATATAATCAGTTTTTCTTTAGTGTTCACAACTGTCAGCATTTCAATCAACAATTATATACATTTTTATATTTTATAATAAAAAACGTATAACGGGCGGTACAATCCCTGTGAAGAGTATGAATGTAACCCGATAGTCATTATAATAAATACACATTATTTTATTTTCAAAACATATTATTTATTAATATTTACATCGATGTAAATGAAAGTAATGTTAATTAATGTCATCGGTAACTTCGACGATACTTAAATTATTTGTACTATCCATCATATTATTATATTTGAAAAATGATACAATAGGCTCATGGTAACTGAAATAAGAAACAAAAATGTTTGATTGGAATCTATATAAATGTGTTGTAAAAACCGCATCGATCGTCGTTTTATGTTTTGTAGTGCTGACTTTTCGATCGTTGGACATAATTAAATCTAATGATTCATTCAAAAAATTTATTAACGGTACATTTTTATCATCTGCAAAATTAATATTGTAGTCCCCACTTAATATCATCGGTACATTGTGAAATTTTTCGCCAAATCTTTTTTAGAGAATTGCAGAACCTTATTTTGTATAAATTATCCAATTTTCGAATAAAAATTGTTGTATCTGCTTCATTGATTTTCCAGGAGAAATATGAATGGCAACCATTAAAATGTATTGTCCATTTTCTGATAGGCAACGAGCAACGCATGTTTCACCTATATCAGAAACATTTACACCAATACCTCTACTGAATTGAGTATGAATGTACATATACGAAGTGACAATATGCGATTTATCTTGCGTATTGTGATAAATGGCGACTCCTGGCGCTGGAGTTTGAGGTCTTTTGTAACTTTCAATAAAATTAAAATTGGGAATATCAATAGGTTCTTCGTTTTTCATATGAGTTTCTGACAAAAGTAAGACCTTCGACTTTTTTACGACAATATCGTTTTGTAGATCAGCTGCATGTGAATGTAAACTTTGGCAATTAAATGAAAATATAGATAATCCAACTAATGTTATATTCTTATGACAAGAATTATATTCACAATATTTAAAACCTGGCACGTACATACGATACTGAGTACACAATGTACAATTAATAAATTCAATAAAAATATAACTTTCGTCTGCACGAGGACCGAGGATTCAGTAAATGAATAACGTCGAGTATCCGACTCAGATATGTACGTGTGTGTAAGCGTATAGAGAGACTGCCTGATGCCTGACCAAGTAGTTGCGCAGGCGGCAGTATACATAATACCTAATATACTTAGCTACAGCGTGACTGCACGTGACGGACTCATGGTTTTACCCCCCCCCCCCCCCCATCTGAAATAGTTCAAAGCGCCTAAAGAAGTTTTCACTTCAAAAATTCCAATGCATACCTTCTCTCCCAACAATCCACCGAACATATTGTGGGTTAGATTTTCCTCTAGTGTAGTCAAGATATTTAAAAAAAATTAACCACGATACCACCATGAAGATAAGTCACTGGTTATAGTTTTGCTAATATTCCCTGATTACGTTAATATTTCCTCAAAAATTGGAGTGATTTGAGGGTTTGTGATATTCTTTTTTTCAATCTGACTACTGTCAAACAGATCTCTCAAAATCGAAATGTGTTATTTATTTATTTATTCATTTATTTAGTATATACAGGGTGTCCTCGAACTGCGTGGCCAAAATAAAGCCGAAGATTCTTTGATTCGAAAAAAAGTTGATGAGCCTTTTTACTTTTGCCTCAATTGTCTTGTTTACCCGGTAGAGGGCTTCAAAATTGCAAAAATAATTTTGTTTTTACGGTATAACTTGAGAATGTGATGAAGAACTTTTACAATATTTAGCAGGTGAGTTACTGTCAATAATGGCCATTTTTGAGAGTGGAGCACAGAGCCTTAGAGACCATAGAAATGGCTCAAACTTGAGGATGTAACGGGAAAAGTGTACAGAACTTTTTTGTGGTCAATGTAATTCACTCGATATTTTTTATGTAGATACCTTATCTAATTTGAAAACTTTTCTTACTCTTAGAAAATTTTGATAAAATCAACGGATTAGCTTGAAAAAATTTTTTCGAGTCTGCAATTTTGGCTTACTAATTTTACTTGATTAAAATACCTTAGTTGCCTTTGCTTTTCTAATGTCATTTTGGCATTTGAAGAATTTATTCTCAAAACTGTCAGTTTTTACTTTGCTTTCCGTAAAAATTTTATAAAATTATGGCTCAAAATTTCACTAACACTGAAATGGTTGAAATGTTATTGATTTATGGACTTTGTCGTTGCAATGGCCGGAGAAGGGAAAGATATCCGCATCGCAGAATTCCAAATCGGCAAATTTGAAGCAAATCGCAGAGAAACTGGACGCAGACGGACAAGAAGGATGTTAGAGCTCGAACAAGCGATACTGGAAGCGGTTGAAACTGAACCTGGGATAAGCACACTACGTTTGGGACTTCGTATTGGAGCCTCAAAATCATTAGTTCATAATGTACTGAAAGAAGAACTGTTGTATCTCTATCATATTAAAACAGTTCAAGACTTATTGCCCATGGATCCAGGTCATCGGATAGATTTCTGTCGGCTTATTGTCCAAAGACAAAACGCAAACCCCAATTTTTGTAGAAGAATTCTGTTCACGGACGAAGATACTTTCACGAGATGTGCTCTTTTTAACCTCCATAATGAACATTTCTATGCTGATGAAAATCCTCATGAAACGGAAGTTACAGCTCCAGTAAACACACGAGAGGAATTGTTGCAACGAATTAATCATGAAGCGGATTTATTGAAGAATGATCCTGAAGTAGTTCAAGAGTTCAATCCAATTTCTTGAAACGAATTAATTTGTGTATTCAGGAAAATGGGCAACATTTCGAACAATTGATGCCTTAGCGATTTCCCAAAAAGTTTTGTTGTTTCTTTTAATTTAGCATTTGTTTTTCCTAAATAATCATATCGTTTCCCCATTTCTATTGTTTTATTATTCGTGAAATTTTGAGCCATAATTTTATAAAAGTTTTACGGAAAGCAAAGTAAAAACTGACAGTTTTGAGAATAAATTCTCCAAATGCCAAAATGACATTAAAAAAGCAAAGGCAACTAAGGTATTTTAATCAAGTAAAATTAGTAAGCCAAAATTGCAGACTCAAAAATTATTTTTTTCAACCTAATCCGTTGATTTTATCAAAATTTTCTAAGAGTAAGAAAAGTTTTCAAATTAGATAAGCTATCTACATAAATAATATAGAGTGAATTACATCGACAACAAAAAAGTTCTGGACACTTTTCCCGTTACATCCTCAAGTTTGAGCCGTTTCTATGGTCTCTAAGGCTCTATGCTCCGCT
Organism: Endomychus coccineus; assembly: GCA_958510875.1. NCBI lineage: Eukaryota > Metazoa > Arthropoda > Insecta > Coleoptera > Endomychidae > Endomychus > Endomychus coccineus. The sequence goes on along the minus strand of OY294071.1, from coordinate 36,122,868 downwards.
CTCAAAAACGGCTAATATTGACAGTAACTCACCTGCCAAATATTGTCCTCCATCACGTTCTCAAGTTATACCGAAAAAACAAAATTATTTTTGCAACTTTGAAGCCCTCTACCGGCTAAACAAGACACTTGAGGCAAAAGTAAAAAGGCTCATCAAATTTTTTTCGAATCAAAGAATCTTCGGTTTTATTTTAGCCACGCAGTTCGAGGACACCTGTATATGCCCAACAGGTTAACCCAATTATAGGACAAACAATACAGAGCAACATAATATAAACAATAACAAGAAATATATAACAAAAATAATATCTGATAGGAATAATGAAAAAAAACTGGCTAAATTCTTAAATTACATGGTGATAAAAAATAAAAAATTAAAAATTAAAAAACCTCACCTAACCACACTAATAAGATACTGAGTACTACTACTATCAAACTATGTACTCTCAATTTTCACAAATTAATGACAATGGTATTTGTTTTCTTTCAGATTTGCTGGGCAAACTCTAACCTCTTCAAATTTATGTTTGGTTACGATACATCAACAAACGAAACTCACTATTATCGTCAATTCAGGAAACATGGTGTTTGGATCAGTTTTACTTAATGAGCTGACCAAACATTTGAATTCATAGAATATTAGTTCGTAACATGTTATTTATCGTTTATATAAGTTACATAAGTATCTCAGTTTGGTATAGTCTTTATTTACATTCCCTGTAATGATCTAATATTGAACATATATTATAAATTGTTTTGTTTATGTACAATTTTATAAAGTAATCTGTTTATGAAATGAGTTTTATATATATATTATATATTTTCACATAAGTCTTTTATTATCACTTTCAGAAATATTTCAAATGTAATTAATCCAAACTCCAAAAATATACGTTGATTGAGTTATTCGAGAACGTACTTTACTCAACAAGATAATATTGAAAATAACCTCAAATAATTCTTTCTAGAATGTTACATGTCCCCTGTTGTAACGCGAAGTTACAATTGGGGCGGAGCTTATTCCTTACTGCATCGGCGAGGTCAGTAGTTGTGGTAGAGCACGTAGATTGTAATTTTATTGAAGTATGAAATGTAAATAGAGTGTGGAAAGATCTAAAAGAAACTGAGAGCTAGATTACCAAATAGACGAAGCATTGTCGGAGGCTACTATGATGAACGTCCTACACTACTTTAGCTAAACTGATAGGAAGTGGAATAAGAGAAACCGTTGAAGTTGTGAAAGCAATACCAATCTAGCAACGACGTTGGCCTTGAGAGTAGGAGCCTTGCCGTAAGCCGAAGTTTCCGTTAATACACCTCGGTGAGAGTCTCGTATTAGGGGACGTCGCGACTCCGGAGGGGACGGAGAACGTGCCGAGACAAAGTCTTATTTGCTGCGATGCGAGTCGCAGTAGTCTGCAGTCGACTATCCGATCGTTGTTGCGCCACGGGCCGCTGAATGGTAAGCGAAGTATGTAGGGGCGCTGGCCAAACCTGAGAAGGCTGTAAAACCAGGCGCGCTATTTATTTGCGTGTGTAGAAGTGTGCTGCGTAGTCACTAGCGCTGGTCGGAGTTCGTCCGCTGGTCCTACGAAGTACATGTACTTGCGCTAGGTCGGTGCGGTCCGCTGGTCCGGCAAAGTGACGTCTGCGCATGTGTGTGTTACTAGCGAGGTCGGAGCAGCCCACTGGGCCGCCTAAGTAGCTGGGTATTTGTGTCGGGTTCGGTTCTGTCCGCTGGTCCTGCGTAGTAGGCTGAGATGATCGAAATCAGCCGTGTTGTGGGTGTGATGTGTAATGATGTTCTGGTTTCCTATCGCTGACTTTGGAGCTGTCCGGCGAAGAAGACTGACAAAGATGTAGAAGATCTGAATCAGCCAAAGATCCAGAGAGGTCTTTTATCATTTATTTAAAAGAAAGTTGATTGTAAAGTCGAGATTATTTTAAATAGAAGTAATTCAATTTTTCAAACCACTTTATAGAAATCCAACACCGTTTTCCTCAACTAGAAAATCTAAATATCTTACAGATAATTACGAAGGGTAAAAATTGTAATTTATAAGAATCTATAGAATAACAATAATCTTCAAGCAATCTACTTAACGAGCAATTAGATTTAGGAAATTTATCTTTGTTCACCCTGTTAAATTTCACGTAATACAATCCTTAGAATGTAATTGCCGACAGTTTTATCCCTTGTCGATTAATATCTCAACACAATTAACCTTAGTATGTAGCTATGTGTACCATTAATTCTTATAATAGATTCACTCTATTGTAAATTTCATATAAATGATGTTTCAGTGTTTTCTCATTGTATGTTTTGATGAATTGCAAAATTCGAAATGGCAATCAACTTTCTTTTGAATAAAGTGATATCTAACAAAGTAAAATTTCTTGTTTTTATCTATAGAATATGTTTTTACGGAGAACCGTAACACGTCTAATAGACTCCAGTACTTGTTATACATAAATATAAGCCTTTTAAATCATATATCGGGCGTTATGCATATTATTATAAAGGTGTAACAAAATGTTTAAAGTGGGCGATTATGTGTATCGCCCTGCCGGAAAATAATGAAATGAGTTGAAAATTTTGGCGTCAAGTAGAAAAAGGATCCTTGCTAAAGATATGATTAAATTAGTCTTTTTTTTCTATACTTTGACTACACGAGAGGGAAACCTATAATGTTCGAACAACATCGTGTGAGACAGCGGTGGAATGTTGGGAGACGAGATTCTTATTTTTCATGCGGTTATTGGCATAAGGAAAGACATCACCAGGCAAAGAGTTCCACAACTTCGTCAATCGACAGAAAAATGAGGTGTGGTAGGAAGAAGTTCGGTAGGTCCAAAGCTTGACAATGAAGGGGTGACTAGGTTGAACCACGGTCGTACATACAGGTCTGGGAACTCGAGGCTGTTTCCTATGTGAGAAGTGACTCCGCTATGCGTCGCGTCAACGGTGGCGCAGTAGTCGAAGAGTGATCTCTGACACTATACGCCGTGTTCTCTGACGACAGTCATTTTTGACTTGTAAACACAAGGAACAAGCGTTTTTAGAAAAAAAATGACGAAACCGTGCATTGTGCCGAAATGCAAAACGGGGTACAAAAGTGTAAAGCAAGAAACTTCTGTTTTTAAAGTGCCGAAAGATGCGGAAATGCGAAAAAAGTGGATGCTTGCGATTCCGGAAAGAAATCGTTTTAACGAGGTCTTTTATGTGTGCGAAAAAGGGGAAGTTATTTTTAAGGTGAGTAATACATTTTGACAAGAGTAACAGTTCTATTCCTCTCTCAGATCAGAATACTTAGTAACACTGCTTGCGATTCCGGAAAGAAATCGTTTTACCACTTCGATCCAAGCGCTAGCTAGTGGCTGAGCGAGGGACTACGAGTTTGGCGACGCGTAAGAGACTCATGTCAAAAATACGAGTTCCCAGACCTGTATGTACGACCGTGGGTTGAACTCGTCTAGTCCGCCAGACGAGATTTCTGATGAACACAGACTATGGAATATCCATAGAAAAGGAACATCGCCCACATTCCAACGATGTTCTAGAGAGGTCAATGAATCATAGAGATCAAGAATAGAGTACCTGTTATACGTAAGCCCTATGTATTTTTGTGCGTCGCCCTGTAAGAAAAAAACGTAGGGATAAGCCCCGCCCATTTTAAAGCGCGCGGTATTCAAGTGCATGATACACTATATTGTATCATGTTCAAGTGAAATAAATAAGAATAACTCATGAAGTTGCACTTAGCGTCGTTGCGTATGTCGCCACCGCGCATTATACGTCACAAGTAGGCGGAGCTAAATTTCCCCACGTTTTTTTTACAGGGAGTCCCTCAATTCTTTAAACAGGTACTCTATTCTTGATCTCTATATCTCTCTTCTGGATAGAATCCAAGAGCTTCAGCGTATGTTTGGGTGCCGAACTCCAAACATGTGAACAGTACTCCATGACATGTCCATTCTGTGCTTTGTAGATAATGATTAGCTGCTGGAATGTAAAATATAGCTCTTGGCACAGAATAGAAAACCTAGTTTTTGTGTAGCGGTTTCGCAATAAACCTCACATGATCATCCCATAAAAGGGAGTTCTTGGTGGCGATCCGTAGCATGGCAATGGAAGACATCGTAGGAATAGTTGTACCTGACACAATCATATTAGGGATTGTGGGATCCACCTTCCTAGAGAAGACGCAAGCTTGATTGAGGTTTTGTTGCATTAAACTACTAGATTATCACATAGTCAAAGGTATAAAGGTCTCCTGGAGCCTCCCTTCTACTCTTTTTAAAATTCGAGTGCAAGCTGATTGGTCGTTTATTTCATGTTATTGACGACGACATAATATGATGCTGTAACGTGCCGGCGACGAGCCGATGAGAGCAAGGCTGTGATTGGAGGAGCTAGGTGACGTCGAGCAGAAACAAAGTTGGGCCAAGACAGATTCCTTTGTAACTACAGCGTTAATAGCCATTGTATCGCATCTTGTGAATTATCAGATAGTTCTTTAGTCTTATTAATTATATAGGTATTTTAACACACAGGTGAGCGATGGCGACAAAATTAAGCTGTGTATTTTTCATTTTTCCATTTGTTAAAAAAATATGCTATTTTGGTTGTTTGTTGAAAGCGGGATGCTTCGCACTTATTTCGAAGGATTGTCGTGATATTAAAACATGAGCTGAGAAAGAAAAATCTAATCTTGTCAGTCTTATAAATCAAAGACTTAAAATAAATGAAAATGTCACATTTGATTCGCCAAATATACAATGTTTAATTATAAGATTTATGTTACTATTCTGCAGGTTCTGTTTTGTTATTTAAGATCTTATGTTAATTCTACCACCAGAGATTCCAGTCTAGACGAGCTCAAAAGTTGCATTGTTAAGCTCGAGACCTGCCGAACTTATTTCTACCGGTCTTCATTTTTCTATCCAAAGGCGATCTTGTCGAAGTCTTTGCGAAATCATGCAGGAGAAGAGTAAGATAACCCGAGAGCGAATTAAGTCAGTATGGCCATATGAGCTTAGCCTGGTTTTGGAATAATCGTTTTCATAGTGTGAATTTATTTCGATATTATTTATTAATATTGCACTATTCGCTAGTCACCTGTAGGACTGACTGTATGGGTTCCCATCCTCATTTTAGTGCTATACTATAACAACTTGCTCTTTTATTCAAAAATATGAAATTCTTCGGATACGGAGTTATTACGTGTTATAATCTCGAGTCCTGAGCCACATAATACCAAAGTAAAGTATAATTTGTTACTCAATCATTTCCAACCATAGAATACTAATAGCTATATGAGCCTAAGATAACACGATTTATGGGACAAGCTACATGGCTTGCCACTCGACACTTAGCCCACACCACGGTCGTACATACAGGTCTGGGGACTCGTATGTTTGACATGGGTCTCTCATGCGTCGCCAAACTCGTAGTCCCTCGCTCAGCCACTAGCTAGGGCTTGGATCGAAGTGGTAAAACGATTTCTTTCCGGAATCGCAATCATTTCCAACCATAGAATACTAATTACTATATCGGCCTTATTTATAAAAAGGACAAGAAAGTAATCAGATTTCTTTTGACAAATATGACGCTTGACGCATCCCCAACCCCTTTGTGTCTTTGCGAGTCAGAAACGATTCAGGGATGGGCGAAAATTCTGTGAACTGGACTCGTCTGCATAATGCATTTCCAAACTTGGGATCTTAATTGTTTCTCAGCTAATAAAAATGAGAAATAGCAACTTGTATGCTTTACCACATAATTATTTAATTTACTTTGATGTTTCATGTGCTATATATTTTAAGAAAGGAAGTAAACAGCACGATACAAAGAACAGTTCTTTGTATCATGGTAAATAGAAAGCTATAGTTAGCCCATAATACTTATGTTTTCATACATTATACGCCTAATGAGTTCAAAATATGTACCTATACATTTTTTGAATTTAGAAATAAGTGTGGAAACGTTGCTTTATCCTTCACTTCGTTTTCCTATGACTAAAGATTTTAAATAAAACTAGAAAATTAGTTCTTAGCATATAATATTACATATTCATTCACTTTTGTACGAAATTCTTCTTTAGAATGTCTGAACAAATCGGCTGCTGCTATATTCAATGGGTCATCAAAATTTAATAAGTCCTAAAAACATTTGATTAGACAATTGATTGAGTAATTCAAAATTTGTTCCATAGAAATAACACCTACCTACATTGTTCAATTATAATTTTAATTATTCAATTATGCATTAGTGAGTACACAACATTCTATTAAATTGTAACTAACTATGAAAAGTTTTATTGCATATAAAATAAATCAAATTAAAGTGTAACTTGATTAAGTTGAAAAACCTTCATTAAGAGAGGGTAAATTAATTCAAACTTGTTATTCAATATAGGAATCATTTATGGAAGTAGATTGGAAATTATAATTTCATTTTAGTTTAAACTGATCTCTTATAGAATTTTAAAAAGCCAAAGTAGATTCCGCGTCACAATAGCACGACCATCATATGGTTTGCCGCCTCAACTTTGTCGCTTACTATAGAGTTTTCTATCAGATAGATCACTCCATGTGGTGGTTGACGGAGTATCCTCCCATATGATGGCTATCAACGCAGGCGTCCCGCAGGGACTTTTCTTGGTACCAACTTTGTTTCTGCTTCATATCAACGATCTGCTGGAAGTGACCACCTGTCCCTTCTACAGCTTTGCCGATGATGGTACACGTCATACTGCTGCTCATCTAGAGCCCCTAAACCATCCAATGAAGCCAGAGGAACGAGACAGAGACAGGTTGTCACAATTAATGGAGATCTGGCAATGATTTTGAAATGGGGATCTGATAATCTAGTAGTATTTATTTAATGCAACCAAACCTCAAGTTACATCTTCTCACAATCCCTAACACGATGATGTCAGGTACAACTATTCCTACGAAGACTTCTATATCCTAGGGATCGTCACCAACAGCACCCTCTCATGGGGGCGATCATGCGAGGTTCATTGCAAAAACCACTTCACAGAAGTTTGGTTTTCTATTCCTTGCCAAGAGCTACTCTATATCCCAGCAGCTCCTCATAATCTACAAAGCACAGATTCGACCTGTCCTGGAGTACTATTCACATGTTTGGAGTTCGGCTCCTAAACATACGCTGAAGCTGTTAGATTCTATCCAGAAGAGAGCTATTCGTCTAATTGATCTGACACTTATGAATTCATTGACCTCTCTAGAACATAGTAGAAAGGTGGGCGATCTCTCCCTTTTCTATAGATATTTCCATGATTGGTGTTCATCAGAAATCTCATCTGACTAGAAAAGTTCAAGCTAGTCACCACTTCATTGTCAAGCTCGAGATCTGCCGAACTTCTTCCTACCAGACATCATTTTTCTATCGAACGGCGAAGTTGTGGAATTCTTTGCCTAGTGAGGTCTTTTCTCATGCCTATAACCTCCATACCTTAAACAAAAATTCGAATGCCTATCTGCTCTCCCAACATTCATCCGCTGGCTCAGACGATGTTCTTCGAACATTAAATACATTATTTTAAAAAAGGTGCCATCTTCAGGGCAGACTTGAGGCTTGAACTGATAAAGTTTGACTGAAGATGCCACCTGTAATGGTTGGCGAAACGTCGGCATCAAATCGCGTTATTGGGACGCGGAAGCCAAGAATTTTCAATCTGCGCTTGTCATCCCAGTGCGTGACACTGGGATCTCATTTTACTTTATGATGATGTCATGAAAGTAGCTGACACTGGGATCCAGAAGACTTAATTTTTTTCTATTCAAGTATTGTTATCAATTAAAAATTACTACTAGAGTTATTATTATTTACTTCCAACCTTTGAATCAGATGGAAACTGTGCTGACATTCTGAAAAGGTTTTAACAAAATTTCAATTTGACTTCTTGTTTAAACTAAAATTATATCAAATTTTAAATGATCTGGTTTGACTAAAACTTTCAGCATTACATCATCACATTCACAGGCAACCATATATCTTCTTCAACATCAATTTTAAATCGAAGATAACTAAAAAAAATTGTTACCATAAAAAGAGCATGTAGTCCCCACACTACATCATTAAGTCTTCTAATTGGTGACCAACCTAAACCATCCATACTGTGTTGACGTAAGAGTGATAAACAAATTTCACCAGCTTCTGAAATGTTCGGATGCCATAATCTTGTCAAACATTTAACAATAGGTGGCTAAAAAATATCACAATAGAGCTTTAGTAGCAACAGTAACGAGTCTTACTTACAACCATATTATATTCTTCTGTTACATTAATGCTAAATTTAAATATACCACCCTCCCAAAACCCTTCTGTAGGTTTAACAGTCAATAGAAAATAACTTAAGTCGTTTTCATTTTCATATTCTACTGAACAATTTGCTGGTAACAACTGTGACATTTCTTGGGATTCTTTAACCAATAACTTGTCTCTAATGGAAATTCTATTTGTGGTGCTCGTACGTTCTTCTTGCTGTTTTTTTAAGCGTTGTGCCAAAGTAATCATTTTATCTAAATCTATCAACAAACATGGATTAACTAAACACTCTAAAATATTTCATTGTTTATGTTTACAAAAATTTATAAACTTTTTGATCTAAGTATGTTGTATGAGGTTATGCATGAAATAGCATAGCAAATAATTTTTAATTTTTGTACACAGTTTTGGCTTCTGTGATAATGAACATAGAACTAATAGACACGTTACTACCACGGTCGGATATACAGATCTGGAAACTCTATGACATGAGTCTCTTACATTCGCCAAACTCGTAGTCCCTCGCTCAGCCTGGTGGCTGAGCGAGCTGGTGCTAGCGCATGGATCGAAGTATGCTGTCAGGATGTCAGGATTAGGCGCCATATCGTTCAAACACGGTCGTATACGTGCCAGAGAACATCACTCGGCTCATGCGCCACCTTTTTGGTGCTACGCAACAGATGACGCTTAGCGGACTCACTTCTCACATAGGAAACAGCCTCGAGTTTCCAGACCTGTATATACGACCGTGGTTACTACTAGTTTTGAACTACTTGATGCTAGACGAACACTATTATAATCACAGAAGAGTATGAAATACGAATTATTAAGAAACAGTAATGTCCCCTACTATGTGTTATCTCTGCAGAAGAATTCTTCAGAATTCAATTCTTTACTTATCAAATATTGGTGATTTATTTGATAACTATCGAAAAGATTGATGAAGAAATATATACAGACAATATTGTGTTAAGCTTTGTTTCATTGTCGCCTAGTCTTAATTCTTGGCAGACATGTAGTTTACATGGATTATACTTGTTTCTTGAGTATCCTTTGAATTTGTGTTCTAGGCATACTTAATCCTAAAGAAAATTGAACTCGAGGCTGTTTCCTATGTGAGAAGTGACTCCGCTAAGCGTCAACTGTCGTGTAATACCAAAAAGGGTGGCGTAGTAGTCGAAGATTGATCTCTGACACTATACGCCGTGTTCTCTGACAACTGTCATTCTTGACTTGTGAACACAAGGAATACCTGCGTTTTTAGAAAAAAATGACGAAACCGTGCTTTGTGCCGAAATGCAAAACGGGGTACAAAAGTGTAAAGCAAAAAATTTCTGTTTTTGAAGTGCCAAAAGATGCGGAAATGCGAAAAAAGTGGATGCTTGCGATTCCGGAAAGAAATCGTTCTAACGAGGTCTTTTATGAAGTTATTTTTAAAGTGAGTAATACATTTTGACAAGAGTAACAGTTCTATTCCTTTCTCAAATCAGAATAGTAAATATTGCGTTACGAGAAAACGATATGACGCCTAATCCTGACATCAAACTTCGATCCAAGCGCTAGCTAGTGGCTGAGCGAGGGACTACGAGTATGGCGACGCCTAAGAGACTCATGTCAAACATACGAGTTCCCAGACCTGTATGTACGACCGTGGTCTTACCTAATCTATGTCTGTAGATATTAGTATTCTATTGAGCTGGTAGTAGTAGCTGCTATCTAGCGAATAGTATCCCAACTAACTTATTTGGTAATCTTTAGAAGTTAATTCAACTGAACGAATATGAGAAAGATTTCTGTAATTAGTTTCAATGAACGAATTTTCACAAAACATATGAACAGAAAAACGTAATCAAACGATGAATACAGACTTGAGTAATTCGCGCTGTGGCTACTATTCCGATACAAAAGAGTTGTACAGTTTTTAATAGATCTAGAATGAAGGTTTCTGCTCAAATTTCAGCATAGCACCTGTCATCTAGAGAAGAGTACTCAAATTACAATACATAATAATAACAGGGAAACGTCGGGAGCATCGAGCATAGCTATTGTTTCGAAATTGTTATTGAATAACTTATTCACGAGAATCTGTACTGTACATTGGCAAAGAAAGTATTATTATTGTATTGTTTGTCATATAAGACGATTGTTCTCAATAGGTAATAGTTCATAATAAAGATTCTTGACCCAGTATGCATTATATATAAAAATTCTCGGGAAATAGGTCACATTAATACTTTGTTTTATATTTTCGTCTTTACGTACGTTTCGGTCTCACGACCATCATCAGAAGACTTATTATGTCAAAAAGATTTTTTTTCTAAATTAATTATAGCACAAACCGTCCATATCGCACCAATTTCAATCAAAAATGCCCACGTCGACGAAACGAACAGAACCACGAATAATCGAAATTGTACCACATCAATATTTCAAGTATAAAATATAACAAGAATCCACTATTCAGTAATATTCTTATAATATACAAGCGTATGTTGGTATAGTGTCTCAACGACTGGAGATTTAAACTATTGCGTTAAGTATCTACTCTCGAACCAGATGTTACGATTTATGAGGTACTTGAAAAAGGTTGCATACCTACATTGGAATATTACTTTTAGGCATTCTTCCTAAAATATACTTTTATAGTATATATATAGTATAGTAGGAATTTGCAAGAGTTTTAATTAATTAAGTTAGTATAAATCTGAGTTAATGTCTGAATATCAGTCCTATGATTTACAGATTTGGAGTCACGTTTTATGTGAATAGATCTTTTATAATAATTGGTTTCCTTAGTTAAAATATTAACATTATTGTAATCGAATTGATGGTTATAATCAAAGCAGTGTTTAGCAAGGGCGGTGGAATTTTCTAAGTTATCGTTTCTTGTGCTATACTTATTTTTTGTAAATATTGTTTAGAGATTCCAGTATAAGTCTCATCGCAGTCTAAACAATTTAATTTGTATACTGTGTGGGTTTGTTATGACACTGAAAGATGTAATATTAGGTACCAGCAGGTATGATTGGAAAATGAACATATAGAACTAAAAGTAATTTTATTCAGACCAGTTTGATTCTATTGGACGAATTACCTATTCGATAAGCTAAAGGGTACCTTTTTAGGTGAGGAAATTAAAGTCTGTGTTGTGAATCATTAATCAAAGCATATAAACTTTTCAATCAAATACTTTATATGATGAGATTTATATCTAAAGTTTCCTGTAGATTCTTTCACAAATATATCTATCACACCCTTCGGTAGTAGGTTCAACAGTTATAAAAATGAATACAGTTTTTATGCAGCCCGTGCTAGCTCATGGTGTAAGATGTGATGCCTGTCGATACGGATGCCTGATTCATTCTACGATCTACGGTAATCAAACTATATACGTATGTGCAAAATGAGTGTACAATAAAATTAATAAAATTTTTGAGCGCGGGGTTGGTTTATTTTGGGGTCCATAGCAGATTTGATTCTGAGAAGATAACCAAGGTAACTCTTGTGTATTTAATTCGATGTCAGCGCCATCTAGCATTGAAAAGCTTCCACTAGAATTGAATAGATATGGCCTAACTTTTCCTGTTAACAAGCAAGCCGGTGATGAGAAACTCAATAGTTTTATTCCCATTTTAATAGTCAAATGAATGAAAACTGGGTTTCTATTATAGTGAGCTCAATAAATAGTTTTATCTGGTATCCCTTACATTTATCAGGCTTCTTTTATAAGGAGGCAACACTTGCTACGTGAAGGCTTATGATGTGTTGCCTATATTAAAGCTATATAACGTATTGAACTAGATGAGGTACGACTGAAGAATGTAATATAATAATAAAATAGTTTACATTATCAATCTTTTCCACTTAAATATATGTAAATTCGAGTTTACTTATTTCTTTTATAATGTGCATTCGATAAATAACAATTCAAGTGAAAGAAGGGTGAGATAGTTTATAGTAAATGGGTGATATTGTAAGCTAAAACATATCATACTAAATTGGTTGTTCTTCTATAAATGGTATGAAGCTGAATCATAGATCATGTCACAATTAGCAAGTTTAAGAATATACTGGGAAGGTATATTCAGAAGACTCTAAATTCACCGATAAAATCAATTACTGTTATTTCTTTCATCTTTCGATTTAGTCAACACACATTACATTATGCTGTAGGTCACAATGTAATGTGTTACCTGCAAAATAATTTCCAAACATTATGTGCATATTTGATAGTTTCATTACGAGTGTGAAGCTTATGTCAACCTTTAACTCCAACTTCGATACTGTTAGCACAGTATATACCATATCCGTAGGGTATATACTGCCTATTAGTAGTTAATTGAATTGATAAAGCGTTTCTGAGAGACATATGAAGTTATAGAATTGTTCCAATTCTCGTTGTTTAGGAATTACTATCATATTTATTTATACACCATATTGTAAAATGTGTTGTGCATTAGTAAATCGCTCAGACCAACAAAATATTGCCCTGAGGATTGAATATCTGGGGTAATTCCCAAATCATGATATTGCTTAAATTTCCTTTTACCTATCATAAAGCTGATCTTTAATATTGTTCCAAATTTGTTACTAATAATAACCAATTTAAGAATCTAGAGCTCCTAAATGCTATATTGTGATCAACTTTTAGTAATGTTATTAATTGATCACGATTAGTGTGGCTTAATCTCTCCTCTCAATATGTGCATTGATTATGTATATTAATCAATGATGCGTGTGAAGTTGATACCAATCTTCAACATTGATGCTATCAATAGAAAATTGAAGAATCTAGCTCTCAATCCACGATTACGATTATTTAGGCTTTCCAATACTTTTCCTATATAGGCAACACTTACTACTTTGATGGGTAAGATGTGCTGCCATTCTAAAAGCTTATCAAGAAGCACGATGGGGGTTAATACATTTTTCCATTTATTATTATAAAGATGACGCTGATGCCAAGCTCCAATTCTGTCACTATCAATAGCAAATTTAAGAATTCAGGAGATCTTATAGTTTATATTGTGATCAACTTATAGTTATATTCGAATTCACTCATAGAATCAGTATTATTTGAGTACCTATATCACCTGCCGTAACCACGGTTCTTTAACTAGAATGTAACCCCCCTAAACGGGCAACACTTGCTATTTCATGATGGCAGGTGAGTTGACTATTCACTAGTTTTATCCTAAATTATAATGCATCTTAATTTTTCCATTTAACAAAATTGAAGCTAATGCCACTCCAATATTGTTTAAATGATGTTGGTACGCCTTCCAGGTGTCTTTGATTGAATAATTTTATTTTGCTGATAAATGCACACAGACACATCAGTATGACAATGAAATTAGGCCGCTTACTATTTTAGCTCTGACGATACTAGTAATTACCCCAATTATCGTCCAGAGTTAGTACTATCTTATGATAGATAGTGAATTAGAAGATAATTTTTCGAGCATTGAGTCAAATGAAGAAATTATTGAACCTGTTCACTTTGGAGGCGAGCACGAGCATCTTCGATTGATATGGACTCACTTTTAGGAAGTATCTGAGCAGATTTGGTAATTTCGACTTACAGGCTTTGTGCCAAGAAGAATAAAACCAAGAGTGCGACGAACAAGCTGGTATTCAACTCATTAGTCACTGATGATTCTTGTTTGAACAATTGGCATATATTATAGGTCTAACCCCGTTGTGTACGGAATCTAATCATCTATCAAACTCAATCTATCAATCAATGAATGAACAAGGAAGCACAGTGCAATATGTTTTTGCATTGATTTTATATATAATCTATTGTAAAAATTGTAAAAGATACTTGCTCACACTTTTTCTAAATAATATTCAACGTGAAGTGGAGAAATTATTCGTGGAGGAGAAGCAAATCGGTTCCTCATATACCAGAAGAAGAACAGACACATTCTAGTGGAGCTTCTGATATCCCATAACGGCACCACAATTTCCGTGATTTATTTTAATTAATGTGTTGTAAAAGTTAGAAAACTATCACCTTGTAAACATATTTTAGCTAGATACCTAGTCAAATAATGTAGACGTTTTCCATGTCTCATATAAATTTGGGAAACTCGTTTGATGGCTGTCTGTTTAATCAGTGCCATAAGATTGACAAAGCGCTCTTGATATGTAGGACATAAAGTTGATGCATAATTTTATCTTCGTACACACGCCATTTCATATTTTCAAGGCGATGGAAATGATGTTAAAGAGAAAATGAAATCCGACTCGTCTCAAATTGAGTTTTATTTAACTCATCGCATCAACAAAATGTTACATAGTAGACTCCAAATTGAGTTTCGTAGTAATAAAAAGGATCTATATGAAACATTGCACCCTATTTAAAACTTTTAAGGTTACTTTTAGTCTTATTTTACCGGAAAGTTTGCTATCAATTGACAGAAACAGCAATAATTTATTGAACGAGGTTCAATTTATATGGGATATAATAAGATTACATTACTCCCTCATCCGTCAATTAAACGGTTCATAAGAAACAAACAACGGTTTCTTTCGATATCAAATTTTTCCTCAGTCTCAAATTTGGCAAAACTAGAAAATTTCAAACATTCTTAGGTATATCAAGAAGTCCCCATTTAAACGGTTTATCAATTAATTATTTGACGACATTACACATAATACAGCTTAGTCATTGAATGTCACTTCAATTTCCATAATCAATGATGCGACACCTTGCATGTTTAGATTGATTAACCAGTGTACCTTATTTGATCTGGCTGAACATTTCAAATCATGTATGGTATTGATCTATTATTTACGTAGGTAATATAAAAAATTTATATGCAGCATTGATAGATTCCAACAATTATGAAATATGTTGGTTATTATTTCTGTTCCTTCACCAGCACTATCAAGATAAGTATCTAGTGGTCGTTGGAGATGTGAACTTATTGGTGTCTTGTAAGAAATATCCGATGTAAGGTATTAAAACTATTTTAGAGACCATGTTTGCAGAGGCGTATCCAGGGTATGGCAGATATGGCACTTGCCCTGGGCCCCAAAGCCGAGGGGGGCGCCGCTTGGCACTCTCGTAAAATTAAATCAAAACTCTTAAGTCTCTACAACTGCGATGTCGATGGTCAGCAGCTGTATGAAGAAATTTAGGACTTCCGAATGTTGCTGAGCACCAGGGCCAACGTAAGACTTTCACGACCTGCGATTCATCGTGCAATATGATAGATGGAGCGTCTTCCCGAATCTTCCAAACGCCATCCAAATATTAATCACGATTGCAGTTTCCATTGATAGCTGTGAAAGATCATTCAGCAAATCAAAATTGAAAGTCATCTGTAAGCCTCCATGGGTCAAGATCGAACGGTCGCATCAACGAAAGTGAGAAAAGTGCACATATAACGAGCATGTTACTCAAGATCAATATATAAATAAACATGTATATAGATAGATGTTTTGTTGTTTCCACATTTAATTTACATTAGAAAGTAATTTTAACCATTCACTTATTATGTAGTACAAATTAACTATATCTCGCTTATGTAAAGCGAGAAACAAATAAATTTACAACACTTGCCACGGGCCCCACTTCACCTAATTACGCCACTGCATGCCTGAGTGAAAGAAATACATATTCCGAACGGAACAATATTAAAAAAAAATTATTTACCAAGCAAAGCTACCACGCGTTTGGGACTACTTTATCTTCGCTTATAAACTCGTTATAAGAGAGTCTATGTGCCATGTAGGAGGGTACTTTGCAAAAATTGAATAGAATCAGCTATTACATTCGAAAAGGGAGATTTTTCGTAGTTTTTCTAACCATCGAAAGCAGAATTATTTTTGGACCATACTGTATACTGCACCTGAAATTTAATTGTGGAATATAAAGCCCTGGAACCCAAGTTGAACTTTTTAAAACCATAAAATTTAAAGATATGAACATATTTTTCAAAGTAGTGTTTGGTAAAGAAAAAATATAAAATAAGTGATATCTCAAAAAAACTTGGAACCAAGGCATAGATATTCATCAAGTATAGTTATTCAGAAACACAGAAAATTCAAATATAATATTAGATATAGATATGTTCTATTTACAATTTCAAAGTGTCTGTTACTTTTCAATAGAAACGGCAACACTGCACGTCCGAAAATATTTTAAGAAGAAACATCATAGCCACTTGATAACAATAAACTATTTCCTCGTTGTGAATTTACAGCCAGTAAATGCGTAAGCATTAGAATCATTCCTGACCCTTCAGTATAAAATAAGTGAATGCTATTCATTGAAACCTCTTGCAATTCCAGCTTTCAAATGTTCTCAAAAACTGAAAACACGGGAAGTTTCCCGATCGTATTGTTCGAATCACGTATTTGAATAATGTCACATCATAAAGTTTAAAGCTAATTCTGTTAGCGCGAGATATAGATTGACTTTCGTTCCTCCCCACTAAGCTTGTATTCCAGTCTTGTTTGATTCAATGTCGATATTATATGAGATACCAAACTGGTGATTCACATTTGTTTTTAAACACGGAGTTTAAGAAATATTGGAATGTCTGTCAAACCTTATTCAGATGGGCATTTAACGGATATTCGGTCGACTGAATACGATCTTGAAACGGAAATTCAATGAACGTCGAAAGTTTCGAAAAATGGATAGCAGAATTACCGATATCAAAGATAGATTTGTTCCAATTGGTAGACATTTTATATTTGCCGTTCTCCGATAGTGGGGAATGATGTATTACAAGCAATTAGGTATTTAAAATCCATTAGATGCAGATAGAAACTTGAATTTTTGGGTAATCAATATAAATGAAAGGGATTCAAATTGAAATGCTTTACTCTACTTCGTCGCTAACAAGTGTTCGCCATGAACCTTGAGGCTACTTTTTCATTGCGTAATAAGAGGTTCGTTAAATTCTTCGCAGCTTCACAGGTTTGCAAATGATGGTACACTATCTAGAGTCCCTATACCATACAATGAAGCCAGAGGAGCGAGACCGAGACAGCTTGACGCAATTAATGGAGATCTGGCAATAATTTTGAAATGAGGATCTGATAATCTAGTAGTGTTTAATGCAACCAAAACTTCTCTAGGAAGGCTGATCCCACAGTCTCTAATATGATGATGCCAGGTACAACTATTCCTATGAAGTGTCGGGATCACCACCAACAGCACCCTCTCATGGGATGATTATGTGAGATCCATTGCGAAAACCGCTTTACAAAAACATGGAAGTGATTAGATTCTATCCTGAAGAGAGCTATTCGTTTGATTGATAATGTCACACTTACGAATTCATTGACCTATCTAGAACATCGTAGAAAGGTGGGCGATCTCTCCCTTTTCTATAGATATTTCGATGATCGGTGTTCATTAGACCACGAGAGATTCCAGAGAGGCGGACTGTACGAGCTCAAGCTAGTCATCCCTTTATTGTCAAGCTCGAGACCTGCCGAATTTCTTCCTACCAGACTTCATTTTCCTATTGAAGGACGAAGTTGTGAACTCTTTGCCCAGTGAAGGCTATAACTTCCAAAGCTTCAAGAAATATTCGAATCTACTCTCTCAACATTCCACCGTTGGCTAACACGATGTTCTTCGAACATTATAGGTTTTCCTCTCGTGTAGTCAAAGTATAGAAAAAAAGTGTTACTAGGTAAGTTGGTCTCTGTTTCCAAGAACCGTGTAGGTTTTCTGTTCCTGTAGTCAAAATATACAGAAAATACTCCTGTTATGCATGGTAGTGCCATTTTGTTTGAGAATAATTTCTGTTTAGATTCCCAATCGCAATCATAAGAAAAAAATCGATGAATGCTTCTCTAGCTTATTTAAGTTAGGTGCTATATTTAAATTCTCGGAAAATAGGTCAAAAGAATATAGTAAACATATGTATTAATGTGACCTATTACTCAAGAATTTACATATAATTCATACCTGTATCTCGAATTATTTAATAAGTTAGGTGCCACATATCAAGCACAACAGTTAACTATGTTTAAGCAATGATTGACGTAGTAGACTTCGTCAATCATTAAATGACACATCCTCCATTATATGAATGTAAGGAGAGCTAATGCGTGCCTTTGATTTATAGCCCATGCGAGTTTTCCTTGACAAAATATGTTCTAGACAAAGGGAAAACTTTGGTGCGATATCTGACATATCCGCTTATGTTATGAGGGCTTTAACTGTTTTCATTTAAGCTGTCGTGTCGAGGGAAATTATGGAAATAATTTTGTTTACGCGTTAAATAATTTGTTCTGTCATTCAAACAACTTCCGATAATTTCTGCGTGCTCAGGTAATATAGGTATAACATAACAATTGCATGTCATCTTTTAACATGAAACCAGCATGGCTGGGGTCAAAGTGCACATTCATGTTCTTCTACAGAAGCCGCATAAATTTGATTAAAACAAACATATATTTTATTTTGTTTGTGAACGATAACAATTCTGAAAAATCGATGATAGAAGCCGTTACTCTATGTTAATCCATCATTATCATTAAATGAACGAACAATTACTTTGTTTTTACGCCACTTTTAATAATAACATGAAAACGTTACTATAGTTTCAACAATGATGTTTAATTACAGATACAAAACTATGAAGTAAACAATAAACATTTCAAGTATAAATAGGAACTAATGAGATTACAATTGAGAGTGAGAGATCATCGGAAATTCCGAAACAGGTAGATCCCGCGAAAATACAATGTGAATTAAGAAACAATTTGTGCATTATAATAATTATTATTTAATATTCTAAAAATTATTCTAAGATGCTTTGAAAGACAGAGGAAAAGATCACTTTCTTATAGCTTTGAGTGATCATTTAAGATATTGTTATAGGAGTTTTTGACACCTTCATAAATCTCTATTGATTCTAAAGTATTTAATTTTAAACCTATTGTTTGATTATGTAAAACGTTTAGGCTAAATTAGGAAAGGTATGACCTGTTTGTTAAAAATGGTTAGCAAAAGTTGAGTCTGATAGAACGAAAATGTCCTTGGTATCTAAATTTAAAATTACGACAAGTTCAACCTATATAAAAGTTATCAGTCTAGACAAATTTGCTTATTATGAACTCGACATTTACAAAATCTATTGATTTTATCTTTAGCATTATATATAAGATGGCAGAGTTTATTTTGTGGTTTGAAAACGAATTTTAAAATTATGGCGTGATAAAATATTTTCGCTTATGGAACTAAAATAGCTAGAGAAATGAATTTTGCTTTATATACTGGTAAATATTGTAATAAGTTAATTGTTGTTGTTCGCGGTTAATTGATTTTGTAATTTGATATACCGCGAAACCATTATTGATGGCTATTCGTTTCATTTATTTAACTCGAAAGTAAGGTGTGTCTGTAAACATGGGTTGTCTGTAAAAGTTGGAGCTTATTATATTATGGTCACGTATTAATGTTAAATCTAAAAAGTTGATTCTCCTATCTTTTTCTGTTTCAAACGTAAATAGCATTTTTGGATGAAGCTGGTTAATAAACGCAAGAAAGGAATTTAATTGTCTGGATGTGCCTTTGAATAAGGCAAGTACGTATTTATACCAAAATTGAATGTGATCTTTTTGCTAATGTACAGCTCATAGTATTGTCCTCTAGATCAGACATGAAAGTGTTCTTGAATAGAGTTGGAATATTTGAAAACATGTTGTTAACATCAAAGGAAACTAGAAGCCCATATTCCAACTAATGCGTTTCTAGTTTATTTTGATGTTTTCAACATTCCCTCTACAAAATGTTTGTCCCCATTCATAACATTTAAGATAGACATATATTAACCCTTTATTTCAAAATGAAATAGAATTTTTTTTGTTTGACCTAACATAACATGTATTATTAAACTAATACATTTTATGTACAGAATTCAAGTCTTGTGTTGAATCCACTATTAGCAGATATTATCATCTCTGATCTAGAGGACAAAATTATGAACTGTTCAATAGCAACAAATCACATTCAATTTTGGTATAGATACGTAGTTGATGTACTAGACAATTAATTTACTTTATTTCATTCAACCAGCTTCAACCAAAAATTAAATTTACGTTGGAAACAAAAAAGAGGGGAGAATCAATATTTAGATTTAACACTTATACGTGACCATAATGGAATAAACTTCAACATTTATAGAAAACCCACGTATACAGACAATTAACTAGCTAAACATTTTATCGGGCCATAATTTTAAAATTTGTTTTGAACCACAAATTAATCTCTGCCATCTTATATATAATTCCAAAGGCAAAACCATCAATCTTTGTTAACCATTTCTTACAAACAGGTCATACCTTTCCTAATTTAGATAGTCTAAAAATTTCACATAATCAAACCAAAAGGTCTAGAATATTATAGAAAGGTGGACGATATCTCCATTTTCTATAGATGTCTTTCCTGATGCATCTACTCTAAAAATTAAGAAAAATTGTAATACCTGTCTCTTCTCTCAACAATCCGCCGCTGTTGTATTATAACTTTCCCTTCAACATGCATGTCCACCTAGAAATATTTAATATCCGTTTATTCCTTTAACATCTGTATTGAATATTTTGAATAGTATACGATGGTGAAATAAAGAAATCCGTCAAAACTCGACTAACGAGAGTTACAATTGCAAGTGTTATACAGTGGTGTTTGATTTTGCTATTACGAATAATTAAAATATACGAGACATATTGAAATATGCATCAATAAAGCTTGACAAGCAGGGTGTACCACATTTATGTTTAACTTCCATTTTACCAGTTGATTTTAATAGGATTTTCGAACAACAATAGGCGTCCGAAGCTAACAGAAAAGCAATTCAATCAAACATTTGCTTGCAATGACCATATTGAATAGGATAATAATACTGTTTCACATTATAGCGCAATACGTTTTACTTTCCTGCATTGAATAACTACACAATACGTTTTCTCGGTTTGAATGTCACAAACTTCGCCCACAGACCGTGAATTAACAATATATTTAACCGAGTGTGAAGAAACTAGATTGTTTGAAGGAAGGCTTCATACTTCTCTACATGAACTGGACCATTCTTTAACGCCCATTAACCATAGGAGCAGACATTACAATTCTATTTTAATTGTTTTCCCCCATAGATGTCTTGGAAGAACATTTCTGTTGCATCTGCTTTCAATATTAACTGAATTCATATTAAACCATAGCATAGTAGAAATGATTAATCAGATGCTACCAAAATATCATAGTCTTCATGTTATTAGCTTTGCATGGAATATTAAATTAATATAAGATTGAAACCATTGGAAGTCTGAGTACATATTTTCACCTGAGCCGCCATATTCAGTATTTCTGCAACAAATGGCGAATGATAATCTTTGTTGCACAAAAAAACTTGGTCTTCTATTCTGTGCCAAGAGCTACTTTACAACCCAGTAGCTCCTCATAATCTACAAAGCACAGATTCTATCTATCCTGGAGTACTATTCACATGTTTGGAGTTCAGCTCCAAGACATTCGCTGAAGCCCTTAGATTGTCTTCATAAGAGAGCTCTATTCGTCTGGTTCATCCTGGCACTTACGAATTCATTGACCTCTCTAGAACATCATAGAAAAGATGGACGATCGCTCCCATTTCTATAGATATTTCTATGGCCGGTGTTCATCGGAAATCATTATACCACGAGCGCTTACAGGTAGGCAGACTGGACGAGCTCAGGCTTTCGTTATCAAGCTCGAGACCTGCCGACCTTCTTTCTATCAGATTTAATTTTTCTATTGAACGGCAAAGCTTAAGAGCTAGTGAGATCTTCCCTGATGCCTATAACCTCCAAACTTTCAAGAAAAATTCCAATGTATACCTTATGTCCCAATATTCACCGTTGGCTCACAATATGTTCTACGAACATTATAGGTTTAGCTCTCGTGTAGTCAGGAAATTCTGATTATTTTACAGAAATTACCAAATAAACTAAACATGCTCCGTTTTAATTCTTCCCGTTCACATATTCTACCTGTAAATAGATGTAACATTTCAATCGCTCTTTTTGTTTTGAGAACTGAATTGTACTTTTAAGTTCAATAAACGCAGTGATCTTCAACAAACTATTTGTGTTTTATTTCTCTGAAACGTAATATTACAAAATAGATTAGATTACATTAGATTAGGACTATTGTATTCCCTCTCAATTAATCTATCAAGCAAAACGAGGGCGAACAAGTCCAGAGCACTTAGACCGCTTGATTAGGTGCATTGCTACAAGAATCGGTGCAGCAGGCTTAAAGCAGCACCGAAGTCTTCATGAACTGATGTCTCTTATAGCTTCAGGCGACATGTATTCGCTGTTGAGGTGTTGTAGTGTAAGAGAAGCCAGTGCTGAACATTTCACTAGGATATGAGAGGGAGTTTTGCCCGCCTCTCTGCATATACTACAACCTGGTTTACCAACAATGCCCATTAAGTGTAGATGTCTGTTCAGCGTCCTGTATGGAGTCCTGTCATGAGTTTATGCTCATAGTTAGGAACATTTTCCAGCATTTGGGTGAGAGCTCCGTAATGTGAAGTTTCGCCTGCCTCGTACCGATGGCACTACGCCAAACCGAGTGCCACTGTCTATCCGGTAGCCCTCTGAGGGCGTGGAGCTCTGTGTTCGATGAGATTCTCATCATTATATCGGGGCCAGGAGTGCCTAGAGAACCCCGTTTAGCCAATCCATCGGTATTCGTTTCACGCCAGAGTGGGTTGGTATCCATACTAGCTGAAGTTTGTTGCTTCTTGCTAATTCAGCCAGAGTCTCCCTGCATTCCAAAATATGCATAGCAGTCACTCTAAGGGCGTGAACTGCGCCCAGGGCCGCCTACCTTGGTAGTCTAGTCTCAAGTTTTTCAGAACACAGGTCCGGATTGCACAGATCTTGGCCTAGAAAACGGTTACGGAGCATCTAGAGTTTCATTCTGAGTGAACCACGCTTGTCCCCCTGGCAGAAGTGGTTAGGAGTCTCCCAGTCCGTCCTCCGGGCTATGAAGCCATCTGGCGTTTGGAACCTGACAGCAGGCGCTATCGCATCCTGCTTGGGTCGAGGGATCGGGCAGCTGCCATCAGTTCAATTTCAAATTTTACCATGGCCGCGAAGCCCAGACCAACAAGCCGATACGCGGCCACTGTTTTAATGAGGTGTTGTAGAGGGACTAACCACACCAGAGTCTCCAACGGCAGTCCTCATAGCCCCATTATTTATACGCGGGTGAATCGCTGAGTCTTGACTATCGCCAAACGGGACATAACCGTTTCTGTCACTGGCCACAAATCCCCATCAATCATTAGCATAGTTTTCTGATATGGCTGTTAAGTTTGCAGTGTCCCGTCACCATATTGGCATATAAGTACCATTGCCAACGCACTGCTTCAACAGTACTCGTTTTACAGTGATATTTAATCTATTCAGTAAAACGCCATTCATGAACAGATAATTTATTCTGCTTTACAACGCAGCACACCAGTTGTAATATTCGTATTTTTAATTGAATGTTCATAACTGCGCCAACCTTTCTTACACAATTTTTTTACATAAAATAATTAATATTCACAGTACACACCCGGAAATTATTTCCCAAATTTACATCAGTCCGGACCTGTTTCTAGAACTTTGGTTGGCGGTGCTGCTACTTATGATTCATGCTGAAAGTTAAACCCCTGTAAAAAGCGACACGAGTACTAATGAATGAGACCAGCCACTAGAGACTTGTTTTGATCCCGATGTAGGGTTAATTCTACAAATATATTCCTTTAATTATTAATGTGGGAACTGTCTAATAATTCATAACTTTTTGATACAAAATTACAACTTTCATGTTTCAGGAGGAAAAATATTTTCATTAATTAATGACATTAGGTTATGGCGGTTGATTTATGCCTTCTCTAATGTTTGCAAAGGTATATTTTTTAAATCAATCACTTTTCCCTTCTGTAATTAATACAATGCTCAGTATAGAAATAACAATGATATTGGGGATATCAAATATCGTTTCATTTTTACTTCATGTAATTAGTTACATACACATAGCGAATAAAGCTGGGGTGAGCGTGTGAGAAGGAAATAAGAAAAACATTAAAACGTACCTTCCCTAGATAAGACCATTATGTTCGTGTTTTTGCAAATAAAATGATGGCAAAATTATTAAAATTCAGGCAAAGAATTGTTCTATAGTGATGTGACATGGCCTTATTAGCCACACAGTGTACCTTTTAAGGTCATATCTAAGAGTTGACGAAAATGTGAAAACAGCACAAAAGTGATTGTTTGGTAAACAGTCAGGACATATGAAGAAATAATCCACTTGTTAATCCGACATATCCCTAAAAGACGTACCTCGAGCACGAGCAACATAGACGCATACTCAGTTGGTCGTCCCTCTGGTATAGAAATCGAAACCAGCATTCTGTAATGAGGGTGTTCCAGTTTCGTGGGTGGTTCCTTTTTGGAGCTTTTCTCACCTGGCTTTTATCAGCACTTTAACCTTAAAAAAAAATTAAACACCTATCTTTTTGAACTAATATTGAAGAATGTAGGTATACAATTCCAAAAATATCAGAGCATCTAACACCATATACTCGAGAGTAGATATCCCACTAAGAGCTGATATCCATTTAATCAATGTTTCACTTTCCGTTGGGTTATTTTAGTGGAACATCTACCCGCGGGTAGATGGTGTTAGATGCTCTAGCATTTTTGTCGAGGTCAATTATACCACAACAGAGATATCAATTGACAGCACTGCTTCCTCGTTCCGCTGATGGGCTCAAGAGGACAAAACCAAAGAGCGAAATTATTAACTGCAGTGTTACTGGTCGATCTAGAGTAATCAGAGACTGAAAACTACATAGTTTTGTGGATGTTATTCTATCGTAATACAAGGAACAACATGGTCTTCTACATAGTGGATTTGGCCAGAATATGATTCTACTGTGTGGTGTGTGCTCTAACAATTGCTAATATATTTTTATTAAAGAGTAAATTTGTGTTTAATTTACACTCCATTATTTAATTCGTGATGAATTTTCATGAAGTAAATGCCACAATTTTCTCATGGTTGGCACTTTTGACGAACTTCAATGCAAGTGGAAGAACTGTTTTCTATTTAAGTTGGTTTATTAATGTAATCAATAATCTCCATTCAATTATAACGTTAGGATATCGATTCACTTGCTTGGAGTAATTAGTTTGTAAATTCTCTGTAAACTACCCAAGTGACGTTGAGAAATATCACATTCTCTTCGAAATTCCATAATGAGAAGTTTCATTTCACTAAAGTACACAAAGTAATATCGATGTTGTACAGGCTGTTCATTAATATACTGACATTTTGAACAGCGATGAGCTCTGCATCACCTAATTCTGCGACAAGTCATTGAAGTCATAGACATATTTCATACGATTAATATAGACAGCTACGTAGTGGTCTTATCAAATTCTAATAGCTGATCTGTATCTAATATTAACATGTTTAGTTTGTAATTTTCGTATTCGGTGCAGAGTAAATATCCCAATGGCACTGTTGTGGAGCAATTTGGAAATTGTCTTCAGGGATCTAATGTTAATTTGTCTGTATTGAAAGGGAACAAAATGCCGCGTCCGTGAGCCAGCTCACTAAACCAACTAAATTGAACGTAATGGCATAACATAAATTAATTTGTAAAATCAAGCATGCTGCAAAGGTGAAGCTTTATTTTGATTGATGCAATGTCACACTGAACTACACAACATGAACGGTGGATTAATAGAAATCTGTCGTTTCATTTTGCCAGTAAATTAAACTTCACAATCCCCGGCTTGACGCCAGCCTCATAGACTTTAGGCCTCCAACAGAGGCATAGAATATATCCATCTTGAATCGAATCCTTTCAAACATCATGATCTTAACTAATATGTATCTTAGGTGCTACAATATGTATCCAGAATTTTATTTCTATTATATTATTAATAGAATAAGAATATAATAGAAGAATATAAAAACAGTTAGTAAGAAACAATTGATAGTATACACATATACAAGGGTTCAAGTCTTATTAGCTAGATGGGATGTACGGGGTCTTATTCGGTGGTAAAAGATTGATCAAAACGGTTTCAAATGGGGCAGGAATCCTTGGAAGATGATCCTAGAACAGGTAGGATACAGTGGTGACAGATGACAAAATTGCCCTTGTTGAAGATCTCGTATTAGACGACCGACAGTTGAAGGTGAAAGAAATAACACAAATGTCGGGCTTTGAAATACAAGCGGTCGCCGAATCATTCACGAGCATTTGAGCATGAATTTAGTGTGAGGTGGGTTCGAAATAACTTTCAGTAGTTCATCGCCAGTGTTGTGTTGAATGTGCTTGGTCCTTTTTGAAGCTCTGTAGAGAAAACCCTGTAGACGTGTTGAAGACTATTGTCACAGGAGTTGAAACCATGGGACTATGATTTTGAACAAACAGATCACCATCTATATAGTCCAGATGTGGAATATAGGGACTATGGCTTGTTAGAAAATTTGAAAACGCACCTTCGGGAACGCCATTTCAGTGATAACGCTTAGGGTAAGGTTGCAGTTTACGCACATTTCGGAGACAAACCGGAGGAATATTTTTTCAGAAATATTTCAATTGTTGCTGAAATGGTGTAGTAAGTGCATTGATGTCAGGAGGGATTATATTGAAAAATAAATTCAATTGTTTCTTTCATAGTCAGGTGGAAAATTCCCTCGTATATGGCTTCGTAAGTAACATAAAGAAGGAGAAACATCAATGAAAACTTGAAAATCTGAAAGTATTACAGTGAAAAAATGAATAGTCCAGTATTTAACTAGCAGTAAGCTGCGCATGCCCTACCGGGTTGAGACGGAGTGAGTGTAACATGCCGTTTTTGTGAAAGGGGATCGACTTCTGTCCCCCTATAAACATGCTGCCACTGATGATTATTAATATATGGGAGACATCTTCTGTTTTCATCTCATATCAGATGAAGAAAATGATGCAAGATAGAGAAAAATCGATGCAATAATTGAAGATCTGACTTTGAAATAGGGATCTGATACTCTGCTAGAGTTTAATTCAACAAAAACTCAAACTTGTATTTTCTCCAGGAAGGCGGATCCCAGAATTCCTAATATGATAATGTCAGGTAGAACTATTCTTAAGAAGTCCCATATCCATGCTCGATATCAGCACCAACAGCACGTAACACATCAGTTTATTCAAGATACAATGTATAGAATGAATTGAATATTTTTTTCTATGCTTTGATCACATTATATTGTTCGAAGGACATCGAGTGAGCCAGCGGTGGAATGTTGGGAGACGAGATAGGTATTCGAATTTTTTTTAAGGTTTGGAGGTTATAGGCACAGAGAAAGACCACACTAGGCAAACAGTTTCACAACTTCGTTGTTCGATAGAAAAGTGAAGTCTGGTAGGAAGAAGTTCGGCAGGTCTCGAGCTTGACAATGAAGGGGTCGACTAGCTTGAGCTCGTCTAGTCCGCCTACCTGGAATCTCTCGTGGTAGAATAGCTGAACCGAGATTTCTGATGAACATCGGCCATAAAAATATTCATAGGAAAGGGAGAGATCACCCACCTTTCTACAATGGTCTAGAGAGGTCAATGAATTCCAAAGTGTGAGATCATCAATCAGACGAATAGCTTTCTTCTGGATAGCATCCAAGAGCTTCAACGAATATTTCGGCGCCGAACTCTAAGCATGTGAACAGTATGACGAACTGCTGGAATGTAAAGTAGCTCTTGGCACGGAATAGAAAACCAAGTTTTTATGAAGTAGTTCTCGTAATGGACCTCGCATGATCATCCCATGAGAGGGTGCTGTTTGTGGTGATTCCGAGCACGGATATGGAAGTAACTGTCATCATCATATTAGGGTTTGTGAGATCCTCTTTTCTGGAGAAGACGCAATCTTGACTTTCGGTTGCATCAAACAAACTCTACTAGATTATCAGATCCCCATTTAAACATCATTGTCAGATCTCCGACAAAGTTGAGGCGGCAAACCATAGGACGGAAGTTCCCCAAGAAGCTTTTGGTTCCAGATTCGGTCAAATGCTTTGGAGATATCCAATGCTACAGCTAGAGATTCCCCATGTTTTTCAATATGTTTCTACGATATGTGTGTTACGTAGGCAAGCAGATCTCCTGTTGATCTCTACTGACGAATGCCATATTGCCAGTCGTTCACGATTTTGGAGCCTTCTAGGTATTGGATGAGCTCAATTTTGATTGCTTTCTCCATCCCGTTAGAGATCATGGATAATAGTGCAATGGGTCTATAATGGTTAGGAAGAGAAGATAGTAAGTTTGTATGGAAGGGTAAACAAACTGCAGAAAACTGGTGTTAATTCAGGCTCACATTCTTTGAGAACTACAGGTGGAATTCCTTAGATCTTCTGGTATTGAAATCAAGCAGAATGGGCCTAATCGTGCGCTGGCGAAATACACTGTTAGACATATGGCTATCGATGGCAGCAATATTAGGAGGGTCCTTCCCTTGTGGATCCAAAGTGGAATTGCTGCAAACATTCTAGCAAAAAGACTTGTTCTTTCTTGAGGGTATCGTCATCTCATGTTAGGAAAGGAAATGAGCTGGAGGTTCAATTTCTTCCAATTCCCTTGGCAAAAGTCCAAAACGAAGGGAGCCATGCGGGCACTCGATGAGATTCTATCTTATTTTCGCGTTATATGCAAATTTCGAGGCGTTAATTATTTCATTGCATATATTTCTTCTGGCTTCAAGATAGTTTGTTCTGGTGTCCAGATTAGTCCAGGCAACGAACCGAAAAAAAAAGACATGTTGGTCAGAATCGAAATTTTTTTGTAGGATTCGATTTGTGGGGTTATCAGGATCATTCATAACACATAAAACCTCACCGGTCACCCTCCCCCTCTCCTTGGGGGCCATAAATGGCCAAAACTTGCCGATTTCCCCCCCCCCCAGAATTGATTAAAAGTAAATCTGACGTCAAAATGGTGATCAGCGACCCAACACCAACAATTTATTTTGATCTGTTTGGTCTCATTACTCATTAGAGCCTCGTATAATTAAAAATCACAACGCATGAGGTCAAAGACAATACACTGATTCTCAAAGTTGAGCAATGTCTCTGTACACTCGAATGAAGTTTATTGTACAACGTATTACAATATAAATAATGCATATCACGGTAGACTTGCAGTACTCAATTTATTGTTCTGATAAGCGCACATGCGAAGTTTTATTCAACAATGACCATAATATAGTTGTTCTCTACTCATAAGCATATTATTCAGGTAGATGCACATTCTCGTATTATCTAGGAAACCACAATAGCATAATAGAATAGATCATTGACGGTTGTATTCCCACAGCGTCCACATTAAGCCTGTATGTACTCATCCCAGCAAATATTATATAGCATTGACTGACAATAAAGCGTTCAAATGAATTTCTTCACGAACATTCCGTTTATTGTAGAACTCGTAAGTGGTAAAGAAGCTATCGATGAATATGGATAAATTGGAATAAAACACAAATTTAAATTTCAATAACTACATCAATGCCAACAATTGTTTTCCACAACACAGTGGCATTCTCAGAATAAGTTATTAAATGCATCCAACCAGTAGCGGCGTTAGGGTTAGGGATGGGCAAATTTCTCAATGATCCGATTGAAATAACAATGTGACAGTTTGATTCCATTTATTTTGTTTCCTTTTAACCGATCCATCGAATTCAGTTCAAATAATCACAAACTATTTGAAAATAAACTTTTACCTGCAAGTTGTATATTGAAGACAGATAATGTCAATGTCAATCCTTCTCATATTTTTATTTGGTGGAGTAGGGGAAATCTTGAATAATGGACCCTGCCTGGATGGTTTTCGGCGGGGTACTGTCACTTTGAAAACCCAGATCCACGTAGATATCACTAGTTGACCTGGCTTGTTCTATTTCGGCGGTTTGACATCATATAAAATAAAAATGTTCACATTGCCCAACACCAGTATTAACTGGTTTCAGCTATCCTTGATCTGCAACACTTTCTCTGTATATATTTTTTACTACCTCTTCGTCTTCTAGCATATACATGATTGAGGTGTCAGGTGTGACATGCATTTCCTCTCCTCTCTAGGTTCGGCCCATTGTGGATACCAGGTGTGCATTGCGTCGTCCCTCGGTACGTGGTAATAAACGCACTTCGCATTGTCAACCTTTTTACTTTTACTTATTTGCAGATATGTCTGAAAACAACCATCACTTGGAAGTAGCTGTGACAAGAAGGAGCTACAATCGCCATGTTTCCGGTTTGTCCATGTTTGCACGTTGGGTATTATTAATGTCCGCTTCCAAACAACGTTTTGGGAGCTGCCATTCCCGCATAGTCAAAGCTCTAGCTTCCGTGTTCGCCGTTTTAGAATCGTGTTGTTCTCGCTTGGCAGGGAACTCTGCTGCCGTCTTGGCCACCTGTAAATCTACCGGAAGTAAATCAGATAGTACCTCCGCTGCATCTCTTGAGATAGTTATGTAAGCTCACAACGTACTGAACGCTGTGGCACGCAAAGCAAGTCTAAGCCTATTACGGTTTTCAGCAGATGCTAAGCAGTTCACCCGGATTCCACCGATATTTGGCATTACCGGCGCAAGAGCCATCTCCAATTTATCAGCACCTTCAGCAGCAGCAAACACTTGTTGGGTGTATCTAGGGTTCGCCTCAAGGATACTGCAACTCCTTTTTTACCAGGATTGATTTCCCTGGCACGTTTACGGCTTCTTGTCCTACAAATCCTTCTCATATAATGACCCGAGGAATAGAAATTTCGATAATCTTTTCGCTGATCTTCTATAAAATATTATGCAGTTTTATTATTTATGGATTTCAAGTGTATTCCAATTTGTAATCGAAGAAAAATAAATCGCTTAGTAGAAGTAGGCATCAAAATCACGCAATCGCTATGAAATCAAATAAACGGTGCCAGTAAGCGATTTTAATCGATTCAGTTTTTTCGATACATCGACACTTTGAATCGATATAGGAAAATCTACAATGTTCGTAGAACATCGTCTGAGCCAGAGATGGAATGTTGAGAGAACATAGGTATTGGAATATTTCTTGAAATTTTCGAGGTTACAGGCACTAGGCAAAGAGTTCCAGAACTTCGTCGTTCGATAGATCATAGAAATATCTATAGAAAAGGGAAATATTATGATTTAGGATTGTGGGATCTGTCTTCTTGGAGAAAATACAAGTTTGAGGCTTGATTGCATTAAACTCTAAAACTCATTTCAACTTTGCCAGATCTTCATTTATAGCACCCACCTATCTTCGTCTTGCACCTCTGAATTCGTAGGATGATATAGCGGCTCTAGAGGAGGAAGCGATATGAAGTGCTCTAATTCGCAAAGCTATCGTCGGGACATGAGGCCATGTCCAATAGATCCTTCATTTGAAGTAGAAACAAAGTTGGTGCCAAGATAGATCCCTCTGGAACAACAGCGTCGATAGCCATTGTGTCGGAGGAGGTTCTGTCAACCTCCACATGGAATGTTCAATCTGAGATAAAACTCGATAGTGAAGGACGAAGTTGAGACGTCAAATCATATGACAGAAGTTTCCGAAAAAGACCTTGGTGCCAGTGTTGGTCAGATGCTAGGAGATATTCAATGCTACAACTAAAGATTGCTTTTATTTTTGAATGAATGTCTAGCATATATATGTTACGAAGGCAAGCAGATCTTTTGTTGATTTCCAATGACGATAAGGATAAAGACATTTTCCAAGTAGGACGTAAGAAGTTCAATGGCAATATAATGCTGAATCTTCTTCGAATCATTCGTCATGAACTACTATTTCCTGGCATACACCATTAATCAAGTCCCTAATTGTGTAGATAAATGAATTACTTCTGTGATATCTAACGTAGTTTCACTAGTCTTCTGGACATAAACGTTTTTGACCTTTTGCGTTGTCAAAACTTTTATCAAGTGCAACGTATCTTCTATATAGAGTCAAACAAATTCCATTGCCAAATTACCAAAACTGCGTCTACATCACTTCAATTCCTGATACTCCTCGTTTCAATTTCCATTCAAATATTCTACAACCGCAAGTTTGTTTTCCATTGTAGAAGGAAATATTATGTACTAGATGGAGACTGGGAAAGTCTGGAACGTAGACAGATAAATCGAATTACCGAAAATGTTATTTCTATTGCTATATGTTACATTTGATGCCACTTGTTCGGAATTACATTTAGTTCCGTATCAAATTTAACATCGACCAATTTGTTTCCTTCTAACTTTTACAAATAACCCGGTTTTCTCTCTAGCTATAAATTATCCAAATTCATCGAAAATGAAATTCATTTTGAGCACAATGATGTGTTTTTGCAAATATCTATACAACATATGGATCCAGGTGCATTTATTTTATTGTATGAATGTACTAATTAACTGTTATTAGAATATGGAAGAAAAAACTGAGGCCTCCTCTTTCATACTCCTGTTTATATCGCAGTTTATTTTTTTCTAAAAACTTTTTTTTTTGTCTTAAGTTACCCCTACATAGAAAAAGGCATATAGTTTGATGTCTCGGAAATTCTCCCTTTCCCCTAATAAACAATAAATAAACAATTTAATAAACAAATGTAATAGCTCGAGAACTATTCATTATTTTTTGGCCAAAGTCACATCTTAGGGGTTTTTGGGTTTGTTGATTACTAATCTGATGTTAAAAATGTTAAATTATATATGGCGCTCGTGTAAAACAGGAAGTAACCCTTATTACTGTCAAATTTTTTATAACAAATTGAATAACTATTTCTGATTTTTTGTTACAAATTACACCCAGACGGTTTTTGGGGTTGCTGATTATGAATTTAACCTCAAAAAATGCATGTCATAGATGGCGCTTGCGTTGAAGCACTGGTAACAAAAAGATGTATGTTTAACAAATACAAATATTCATTATTTATTTCTGATTTATATCTTCGGTTCAAATATGACAAATAGTTTTCGAGTTATTCAATTTGTTATATAAAATTTGACCGTAATAAGGGTTACTTCAGGTTTTACGCGAGCGGCATCTATAATTTGACTTTTAAGACTTCACATTCATAATCAGCGACCCTAAAAATCGTTTAGATATAATTTTGGCCAACAAATCATGAACAGTTTTCGAGTTATTACATTTGTTTATTAAATTTTTTATTTACTGTTTATTAGGAGCAATGGGAAATTTCCGAGACATCAAACTATATCCCTTTTTCTATTTAGGGGTAACTTAAAACATTGCAAAAGGCATTAGAAAAACATATTATGTTACCTCATTTTTCATTAGTTTTGCGTTTTTCAACCTTATTTAACTCGACTATGCCTTGATTTATGAGTAATCTGTTTTGTAAACACTGACATGAAAACGCTTAATCGTTCGATTTGATGAGCGTCCGTTCGTCTTTGATGATGTTTTTCTTGTCAACAACTCGTATATTGTTTAATATTCTGTATTTAAGATGTCATTAACCACAATTACTGCTATGAGGCTTGGATAGTAATTAGTTTTATGGCCTTTGATTGTGATGGTCTTGCAGAAAATTGCAGCGCTTTGCGGTGTTGCAATTATTTAATTTATTTTTATTAAGAACATATCGTTCACATAAGGCACTAGTGTATGCCTGTATTTATTAACGACTATAATCTATTCTTCCCAGTGTACTTAATTGACTTTAATATACCCTGACAAACACATGTTTCATTCAGTTGCATACACCGCTCTGCATACTCATACCATTGTCGGAATTTTTTAAAGATTCGGCTGCGAATACATTCGACATATCAGTTCAAAATAGTGAAGTTTCAAAGTAAGTGTTCCAAATTCATCTGCCTCAGTGTGTGAAATATAAGCTTATTGACTTACCCGTGAAATGTGAGCTTTGCAATTCTATAAAACCTTGAGAATCATCAATTAGTTTCAATGTGCAATCTGCGATATACTTTTGAGGAGACAAAATGATACTCCCAGTGGCGGGTTTTCAGTATGTACCGAGTGATTCATTTTAAATAATCCCCAGGAAAATCTCGAGAAATATGCATCGGACGGAAAAATGTTCTGGATAATAGTCACATAGTTCTCAGGGGGGCATCCCGAAGGAAGTGGGGAGAGGGATAACTTTGAAATATCAAATGAAAACCTTTAATTTTTATTACAGATTCTAATGGATCGTCAAAAATTAAGTAGGGTTTACTTGAAACGTCTTTTTATTCTTGATAGATATCGCTAGAATTGACAAAACGTAAGAATGATGGAGACAATCGGTGAATAATTTTATGGGACACCTCATCCCTTCAGTAGTGGTGGAAGTTGAGTTGAATATCCCGAAAGTGATAACTGAACCCTTTTATTCAACTCAATTTTAGAAAATTGATGTTGAAAACATGTTTTTTTTGGTAAAGTCTCTCAATTTTTGACGATCCATAAGAATCTGTAATAAAATGTAGGGCTTCCTATTCAATATTCGATGTCGTCGCCATCCCCCACCCCAAGGGGAGCACCCTCAGCACAACAAGACTTTTGTCAAGAACTTGGTTGCTGATAATGTATTGAATTGAACCAAATAACAATGAGCAATAATAGCAATGAGAGGTATGTGACTTCCAGACCAAAATCTAGATCTTTCAAATGATTGAAATTAAATTTCCAGACACTTAGACTCAGAACAAGGCATCCCTTTATTTTTCATTTACAGATCCTTTGTACCGATTTGTTTCTTTTTAATCTTCAATACATCAGCTTTGTCATACTTACTAACAAATTCAAGGCTTTGTTGATATATTTTACATCGCTGTTCTTTAAATAAAGCACCTCATGCTGAATCACAAAATTGTATTGTATTTTCGTATGTATTGTAATGTTATTGCTGTATTTAAAGAACATTTTTTTCATCGCACTGGTAAGTTCTCAAAGTCTCAATTAATAATGTCTGAGCTCATCGAGCTCCACGACCTCAGAGAGCTACTAGATAGACAGTGGCTTCCGGTTTGGCGCAGTGCCCCCGGTAGGAGGCAGGCGAAGCTTCACATAGCGGAGTTCTCACCCAAACGCTTGAAAACCCTTGTCTCTATGAGCAGAAGAGGCTTAATGCTGGTAATTTGAATGAATCTCTACACTTAATGGGCATCGTTGATGACCCAGCTTGTGGTAGATGCTGAGAGACGGACGAAACTGCCTCTCATATCCTTGTAGAATGTCCAGCTCTTAGGCTACAGCACTTCGGCAGCACATACATGCCACCTGAGGCCATAAGAGTTACATCAGTTCATGCAGAATCCTAACCTTCGGCCTGCTGGACTGGTCTTGCATCACGGGGCACACAATGGACCCAATCAAGCGGTCTAAGTGCTCTGGACCTCGTTTGATGGGTTGATTGATTGAAGCTCACTCAGAAATTTTCTCACTCCACAATCTAATTTGGCTTCTGGCTGTATGTTGGCGTTGGGTGCATTAATAAATAAATAAATAAAATAAATCAATGGTTCAATAAATTGACATTACTGCTACTGAATGTCATATTGAAAGGGATGGTTTGTCTAGCAATATGATTACTACTTAGGGTACGCCTATGGGTGGAATGCAGTGAACCCATCTTAAATTACAATTATATCACCATAAAGAATGTGAATAATTCCATTCATATAATTACATTATCTGCTGATTGTTTACTCGGAATATTGGATATTTACTGTTGATAAAACTCAATAGAGAAATAACAAACTTCCAATGTAATATTTTAACATAATATACTTTTAATTTACAGAGATTAGAAAAGAAACGCATGCTGTGAATATTGAAAATAGATGTGACCTTTGTACTTCTTTATCTCAATTTGATTTGAAGACCCGATGGTATGAACTTTCGAGGATAAAGATCTTCACAGTCAGAATAGTTCTCTAGTGGGCATCTTCTATTCTACTCATCGTTAAGAAACAGTTGATGATTTTGAAACTGTTTGGTGTATGTTACTAGTGATCTCCATGCTTGTGTAATATGAAGTGTGTTTCCGTGTTGCTTTTGCTAACAGCAACCTTTTGTTCTGCACAATACAGTGAGTATTAATAATTTTTTTTTGTTTACACATCAATTAAATCCATCACAAGTATTGCTTACGTGATAATATATTGAAAAGGCCAAATATTATAGTACGCATTTTGGTATAAGCTGATTATTTTTTGAAATCACATCTTGGTGTGACCGGAACACATATACATCTTATTGAAGACTGTTAATTTGATTATTCGTCAAGATTGTAATGGATTTCTACGCTCTGTAAATCTAGCCAATCAAATCGTATGTCTGCAACATTGGAACCATTTTTATTTGATGTTTGTCAACTAGTTTCTACTAAATACATAATATTGTTCCACTCTATGGACTCTCAAACATAAGAGTAATTACAAAAAAACATTAGAAGAATTTGTTGAGCTTGTAACATGTCATTTTGAAAGCTCTAACGCCAACTTGATTTATTTGATAAGACATATTGATTTGATAAGACGTATAATATTTTGAAAGAAATCCATGGTGTAGTCCGGAAAGAATTATCTTGCGATAACTTTTTCCAAAAGCATCTAGAAACATTTTGCGGATTACGTCGAAGTAATTTTCAATAAGGAATCATGGTCTTTTAGAATAGAAGAAATAATTCAACGCAATCTGAGTATTTGTTTCATTTATTGTAATAAATAAACTATTATAAAGTTGTACACGTTCACAATAACAAATAGTATAAATTAAACACTCTAGATGGCGACTTACCGCTTTTCTCATTCCAAGATTTTTGAAGTTTTTTCGGAAACTATATTTACTGCAAAAAACGTCGGCTATGAATTTCATGAACCAATAGTTCCAACAAATGTATTTCTACGATTTCCAGTCGTTCTCCGGAAAACATTTCATGAGAAATTATCTTTCCTGTAGAAGATGTCAGCTATAATCTTGATACATCGAAAATATAAATTCAATACCTGAACGAATGTGAGATGTAGAATATTACTAAAGGCAACAATCGTACTTCATATTAGCAAATTCTTTGATTAATTCTGTTAACGAAAGAAGAGCAGAAAAAAGTCGTGAGGAGGACCTCCATTTATAATACTCTTCCTAGACGGAGTCTGAAGAGCATATTGCATTTACTCAAGTTATTTCTGAAATTGTTAAAAAAAGTCCTAGAGTAAAAGCTCGTTTACCATACTATTTTTTAGGCAAAAATTCTGTCTCTCTGTTTACAAGATAACTCAATAAAGAAAGGTCCTATCATATTCAAATTTTGACAAAAAATCGTTCTCTGTTTAATGTCGAACCCTATCAGGGAAATCATGTAATGGAAACACCCTTTTCTGAAGGGTTGGAAATTTAAAAAAAATAGACGCCAAAGTATACATTGAATCGATTTAAAGCTTTATCGTTCAACAACAAAAGCAATTATTGCAGTATACCGTCCTTCAACAGTTTATAACTAACGACGATGGGCTAGGACAGTTAGCTCCCACTCAGTAGATTCGGGTTCGATTCCCAGAATCCGAAAATTTGTTTCTGTACATTTTCTTAAAAAGATTAATAATTTGAATATTATTTCGTTTTGTAAAGGACAAAGCTAAGAGTATCTTATAGAATGTGAAACAATTATTTAAAAATCAGTAACCAAATCGAATGATTTGCGAAGAGTAACTTTGCCACGCACACTATTTGTCTATTCCCCATGCGGCAACACCAGTATATTTATCAATTGATACATGAAAAATGTATGGTGATCATCATACTGGGTTATGTGATTGAGATGACGTTTTTTAAATTAATCTTCGATGTTTTTCACTTCAAGAAGAAACGTTTAAGAGCCTGTGAATTATGGTATTAAAATGAAATCTTTTAGACAGCTAAATTCATTACTTATTCGTGAATTCTTGGGAAATAAGTCATTCATATAATGTGATCGCCCACTCTCTCATTCATTTTGTCTTCATTTGCCCCTTATAGTAATTCCAAGGGAAAAAAGGGAAATTTACATTACAAAACGCGCTTATGAATTCGCCCAGTGTCGATTAAATATTGCTTCTAAATTCTCTCTTTGTGAGATTATTCAAAATTACATTGATTGTGTCTTCATAGCTAACAAATTAATGTTCATACTTGTTCAGTCTGGGTTAATTTACAAATTTTATTAGAGTTACGCTAAACTTAATTTGGTTGTTTGATTACTTATGGTTCAGTTTATGACGTATTGCTTTCATGATGTACGTTCTATTAACTAATTAGCTAATGAAAATTGTTTAAACTAATAAATATATTTATGGTTTTCCAGTTTCCATTTAATAATGGTATAGTAAATAAAGGTCACGTACTGTTTAATTTGAAAATGATCAATGTAATGTAGATCAACAGAATTTTGCACTCAACATTCGGAATTTGCCATAATTATAGAAAAGAGAAGCCATTTGTGCAGTTCCACCATTTCAATGCAGAAAGTATTTTTAAAACATCCTATGTTAATAAAGAATGAATGACGTTAAAATTCGAATGGGCTCAAATTGATGACGTATAAAGTAAGATCGTTCTTACTTTTACTCTTTGGATGCTGGTCCTTTTACCAGTCACTACGGCTTCTGTTGTTTATTCAAATAGGCAGCCTAATATTTACATGCTACAATTGCAGAATTAAGATAACACCTGTTACCTAAGTTTTGGGAAAAAATCACTTTTATAAACTCTCTGTCAATAGTGTGTAAAAACGTGTAGTAGCATTGACATGATTGATAAAGTCGAATAATTTTGGGAGGTACTTTCGAGCTTCAACCTCAGTATCGACTGCCTGACCTCCAACATGGCTAAGTCTAAATACACTTACTTCAGAAATGGCGCTCCAAACCAAAACTGTACCAAAAAATGTAGCCTTAGGTTTATATTTCATCTCATTAGGGGCTTATTCAATGCTCTATGTGTAAAATCCAACAACAAGTTTGGCGTGGTTAGGGGTAAAATATTTTTCGTCATCTATGATTATTGTTCTGTTGTTGACGAACTGGCACTGAGCGTCAGCGTATTTGGGACACTTCTTCCGTTTTCTATATTTCATACCCTTTCTGGCGATAAATCGCGAACCTGTAGTGTTCGAGATGTGGAAAGTGCGAGAAAGGTGACGAGTGGACTGTCCAATGATATTTTTAGCACCTTCGGTCAGCCTATTAGCCTGAACCTGTGTTAGTTTACGTGGTCACTTACTTTTTGGAAGGTTAACACATGGTATTCATTCCTCGTATTCTCTAATAGTTATATAATTATCCAACATTCCCAAATTACTGGTTTACGAATTTAATCAAATTCAAGCGAGGAATCCTTCAGTATATCTGATATGAAAGTTCGGTTAGATTCACGGGAAGATGCCGTTTAAAAAAAAATAATTATTAAGCTAGATATATTTAGAACTAATGGAGGAGAAAGATCCGAAATGTATTGATGATTCCATTAGTTGGGCTTGTAGAAGCATCAGTAATTTCGATGTTAGGTTCTGAAACGTGGCTGCATAATTTTTTTCTTGGCGCGGCCATATGTCCGAATAGCAAAATTGTCGCAATGAATATAGTGGAGTCATTCTACGGAAAAATGAGGCGAGGTTCGTAAAAATTTGATAGAGGTTGGGGAGGTGGAAAAAGTTGTTTCTTGTGATAAGGATAATGATATTCCAGAATTTTCAACAAGAAATATTTGGTGCAACCATCCCAAAAATCACAAAAACTGGTTTCTAGGCCTTTTTTTAGGTCATTTTTGAAGTTTTAATTTATTGGACCCCTGGACTTCTGACTGAGGTTTGGAAGTTGAACCCTTTCATTGTTCATGTTCAAGGAAGCTTTGGTTCAAATTTGGAGTGTTTGCGATCATTACTTCCCCTAGAATAGATATGTAATATATATACGTTTTTCGGGCTAAAAATTAAAATTGGGCTATTTTGGTCAAATCTTCACCAAATTGGATGAAATTTGGTGTCAAAGTAGATTATGGTGACCATAATGAGTGGTCCAAAGATGAAGTTAAGATATTCAATAGTTTTGATAAAAATCCAAATTTTGAAGATGCCCCCAAATATGGCCAACAAATCGCAGAGTACTCTACTTGGGCTCAAATTAAAGGTTATTTTATATAGTTTAACGTGGATAGGTCCGTATAACTTGTTTCATGAGATCAGACCATTTCTTGCCCATTTACGGCATATATATATATATATATATATATATATATATATATATATATATATATATATATATATATATATATATATATATATATATATATATATATATATATATATATGTTTCTTCTTAGGTTCTCGCGGACGTAATGTGTAGAACTGGATTCTCGGGTATTGATCCGCGTTGTGTGGTTTCGGTTCTCAAAAGGACCAATTTCACGACGTTTCGGCAAAGTCGCATTTGCCATCTTCAGGTGATTCGACCGTAATTCTGTCTTTTGGATTCCGAAGAACAATCAAAACAACCTTCACAACAGATAGGAAAATCAAAAATGTTCTTCGGAATCCAAAAGACAGAATTCCTCTAGAATGCCAAGGAGTGTACGAGGTGCCATGTGGTAATTGTGAAAAGACATACATCGGACAGACCAACAGACGCATTGATGTGCGAAAGACTGAACATGCAAACGCTGTGTCGAAAAACGAAACCACGTCTTCACTGGCTGAACATGTAAGAAGTACGGGCCATATGATCAACTTTAGCGGCACAAAGACTCTAGCCAACATTGAACACTTCTACACCAGAATAACCAGGGAGGCAATAGAGATCGAGAAACGTCCACATAGTCTTAACAAACGAGATGACGGACTAAGATTACCAGCAACTTGGAAACCCGCTTTAGAAAGTCGGAAGATACAACCAAAAACAAGAGAGAACGTGGTATCCAGTGCACGTGCAACAGGTCACGGAAACTTTCCGGATGATTCCAGCGTCGCAATGACGTCATCCAAACGTGTCACTCGGAGCCAAACACGTAGAAATCAACCAAGCGTGAAATAGTTCGAAAGTCCAAAGGTCAAGCATAACGGGGGATATAAATACCTGTCCCTCCAAGTAAGCGTCAGTTCGCCTAGATTTTCCAGACTCTACGGTCGAATCACCTGAAGATGGCAAATGCGACTTTGCCGAAACGTCGTGAAATTGGTCCTTTTGAGGACCGAAACCACACAACGCGGATCAATACCCGAGAATCCAGTTCTACATATATATATATATATATATATATATATATATATATATATATATATATATATATATATATATATATATATATATATATATATATATATATATATATATATATATATATATATATATATGGAAGTTTTTCACGTATGAAACGTTCAAATATCAGCATTTATCGATTTCGCACGTTCAGGAAAAGTAAAATTAGTTAACGTATTCTTGAAAAATCCAGAGTTGGTAGCAGATGTTAAGAATAATTTTATAATAAGAAAAGGCCTAGAAACTAGTTTTTGTGATTTTTGGGCTGGTTGCACCAAATATTTGTTGTTGAAAATTCTGGAATATCATTATTCTTATAACAAGAAGCAACTTTTTCCACCTCCCCAACCTCTATCAAATTTTTACGAACCTCGCCTCATTTTTCCGTAGAATGACCACAAATATGATAGCTTCGCGACATAACCTATAATTATATAGAGTACGCATCTTAAGTATTTGAGACATACGCCTGCCGATTTTTGGCTGCGTACGTTTCTATATCAATAGTTTCATTATCCATTCCCCGACTTATTGATGTCATTTATATTT
Organism: Endomychus coccineus; assembly: GCA_958510875.1. Classification (NCBI taxonomy): domain Eukaryota; kingdom Metazoa; phylum Arthropoda; class Insecta; order Coleoptera; family Endomychidae; genus Endomychus; species Endomychus coccineus. The sequence goes on along the minus strand of OY294071.1, from coordinate 36,080,715 downwards.
TTAACATAGAAAATGTTTTATCGTGGGGTGTGAATTATCGTAAATAGTTACGTTATGTTACGTTACATGAACATGAACAACAAATATAACAAGTATTAGCCAGGATAGTAGTTAATAATGAATAATCCATATTTTATATGTATCCTATAATCAATGTGACTCAACTCAAGTATGGATATAAAAGATATTGCCATTTAAAATTATAAGCGTTTTTTGATATGTATCTCCGAAGCTGGTATACTATACTAAGAAAATTTAATATCATATTCATTCCGGAACAAAGAATGAGATGTACTTTTTAGGTTTCAATTTTGCATTGTAAAGGTACGTAAAAACAAGTTTGCTTGAACAGAGCATTAATTGAAGATTAAAGTAAGGAACACAAAATAAAATTTTCACTCATTAATTCAGTTTCTTTGTATTATGCTGCGAAGCTAAAATGTGAATTGGTTTCTGTAAAATAATGAGATTGAGCAAGTCCCGAATTATTAGTCTGCAGATGGAAACATGACATAAAAACTCATAATTCATACCGCCTTAGATGACTGCTCTTTACACATCCTGAACCTCTTTCAATCACCTCAAAACATCACGAGTTTTGATACATTTTCGACGATTCATCTTTAGTATTTATGTATTCAGAAAGAATTTGGAATTCCCCGGGAACTTCCTCGAATCTGGACTGCAGCAGAAGTGTTGATAGTTCCTGGATACCCAAAAATTGTCATCAAATATGTTAATAACATACCAATCATAATAAAGACAAAAAAACGTGTAACTCCACCAAAATACAACAACGGATACATATATTGCTTCTATCGAAATTTTCAACATTAACATTCCTTCTTGGATGTAAAGTGTCAATTCATCAATATTTGCTAAAAATACTTTAGATAGTGCAGATTTTACATAATCAAACCAAACGTTTCAAATAAAATACATTAGAATCAATAAATATTTATAAAGGTGCCAAAAACTCCTATTGCAATATCATAAATAATCAGTAGACCTATACCAAAGTGATCCTTTCCTTTGTATTTCGAAGCAAAAAGTATTTCGTTAATTCTTTTAAGCAGTGTATGAGCGTTCTTGGAATGGAAAGGTCAACTATGCGGTTCAGACAATTATGTACAATTCAAAAATGTAATAATATACAGGAGGGCGTTCTATTCAAAAATCGAAAATTGAAAATTGATGTCATTCCCGGGAGTTGTCAAGGTCATTCAATGTTCAAAAATTAAAAAAAATAGCCTGCAGAAATGAGGGAGAAAAGGGGATGTTTCATGAGTCTGTATCTGAATTTGTAAATTCACTTAACATGTCACTCAAATTATACTAATTATAGAATTCATATGAATTTTCCTGTATTTGGATATATTCCGTCAAGGATTAATGGACATTATTATTATTAAAAAATCGACGGTGAAAGCCGTTACTCTGTTAATAAACTATATAGAAGAGTTTACACTATGGATATAATTTAACCCTATAAATAAGAAACAATCACCCTTATCTACTGAGAACTTTTTTTTGTTAGTTATACTGTTGCTTTATGATAATATATCATATTGATAATATAACATTTTTTCTTTGTTTTTATATTAACTATATTATATAACATTATTGTAACTACAGTTTCGACAACTGAAGATGACCCGCTAGTTGTCGAAACTATAGTCACAATAGCGTTCTACGATATAACAAAAACAAAAGTGTTTTATCATATCAATTATTATCATTATTATTAATCCTCGCTCCCTCCCCTATGGAACATAAAGCTGTGCATCTCGTTAACAAATTCTGAATTAACCGGTTCTGTGAAAAGATGTACAAAATAAACTTATGCATTGTTTAAAAATTTATTTAAATTCGTCAAAATACCCGGTGGGAGCTTATATAGCCTTTGTTTATTTGATTGTTTTTCAGAAAGCTGCAAAACACTCATTGCTATACTGTTACTTGATAATAAAATAAGCGCATTCACAAGGAAATGTCATCTTATCTTACAGAGTTATTTAAAAGAAAATAATACAACATTAGATGTAAATGCTATGATACACTGCCTAATGTAATAAATAATCAATCATTGATAAAGCATCAGCCAATTATCGTTCCGATAAACAATTTACCAATTGCTTACCCTTACCTTCGTAATCCGTATTCAAATTGTGACGCAAATTGTCTCTTGGAACCATTACTAAAAATACCAACATTCGATACTGATTGAGCTAGACTTCCTTTTTATAACAATATGGAAAGTTCTGCACCTTCTCCATCAGTTTATTCAAGATACAATGTATAGAATGAATTGCATTTTTTTTATATACTTTTACTACACTATACTGTTCGAAGAACATCGAGTGAGCCAGCGGTGGAATGTTGGGAGAGGAGATAGGCATTCGAATTTTTCTTGAAGGTTTGGAGGTTATACGATAAAAAATGAAGTCTGGTAGGAAGAATCTCGAATCTCTCGTGGTGGAATAACATACGAGATTTCTGATGAACACGGCCATACAAATATCTATAGAAAAGGGAAAGATCAACTACCTTTCTACGATGGTCTAGATAGGTCAATGAATTCGTGAGTGTGACATCATCAATCAGACGAATAGCTTTCTGATGGATAGAATCCAAGAGTTTCAACGCATGTTTGGGAGCCGAACTCCAAACATGTTTACAGTACTCCAGGACGGGTGTAAGCTACGCTTTGTAGATTATGAGGAGCGGGGATGTAAAGTAGCTCTTGACACGGAATAGAAAACCAAGTTTGTATGAAGTAGTTTTCGCAATGGACCTCATGAAATGGTTATCTCAAAAGAGGGTGCTGTTGATGGTTGTGATCCGGAGCATGGTTATGGAAGACTTCATAGGAATGGTTGTACCTGACATCATCATATTAGGGATTGTGGGGATTCGCCTTCCTAGAGAAGACACAAGCTTGAGTTTTGGTTGCATTGGACTCTATTAGATTATCAGATCTCCATTAGAGCAGAAACAAAGTTAGGGTCAAGAGAGATACCAACGTTGCTAGCCATTGTATCGGAGGATATTCCCTCAATCACCACATGGAGTGATCCATCTGAGATTTAAATTGATAGTAAGTGACAAAGGTGAGGCGAGCAAACCACGTGACGGAAGTTCCCCAACCAGGCTTCGGTACCAGACTCCGTCAAATGATTTGGAGATATTCAATGCTACAGCTAGAGATTCCCCATATTTTTCAATAGATTTCTGCCATACGTGTTTTACGTGGGAAAACAAGTTTCCTGTTGATCTCTACTCACGAAAGCCATATTGCCGGTCATTCACAGTTTTGGAGCTCTCTAGGTATTGGAGTTTGATGTTGATTGCTTTCTCCATTACTTTAGAGATCACAGATTATAGTGCAATGAGTCTATAATTGTTAGGAAGGGTATTCTTTCATTTTCTGAGTTTGGTTCGACTCTAGCTGTCTTCCAGCTGGAAGTTTGTATGAAAGGGTAAACAACCTGCAAAAAGCTGATGTGAGATCAAGCAGAATTTGCCTAGTTGTGAACTGACTACAATTTCAGGCATATGGCTATCGATGGCAGCAATATTAGGAGGGTCCTTCCCTTGTATTCTCAAGATGGAATTTGCTGCAAACATTTCAGCAAAAAGGTTGGCTTTTTCTTTTGATGTGGTAGCCAGGAGTACCATCAGCTTTGATTATGTTAGGGAATGACCAGGAAATGAAATTGCTTTGGTGAAAATCCAAAACGAACGGGACCATTCGGGCACTCGACAAGCTTTGATCTTATTTTGGCATTACATGCTTCTTTCGAAGCGTTTATTGTTTTATTGCACATATTACTGGCTACAACATATTCTGTTCTGGTCTCCGGACATGGTTTACCGCGCCGATGACGGTATGTTGTTTGTTTGGAAGCGATGGCCCTAGAACAAATTTTATTGAACCATCGCTCATCAGATGACGGTGATTTGGTGGCATGGGGTATGTAAGTTTCCATTTCTGGCTTGATTATATCTCAGATCTTTGTGGCACATTTCCTTTCGTAGAATTTCTTATGACAATTTGGCGCTTAAACGACCCGGCGACAAAATGACACTACGTCAGAAAGACTCACGGCAGAACAGCCAGGCGTTAAGACGGCCGGCGTCGGAACGCCCCATTCTATTAGCAATAAACACCTGATAATAACCCGTGAGCTGAAAAAAATATTGTTAGTTTACCATTTTTGAAGCCCGGCAGTGTCTTGTATATAAATCGATTGGAGTAGGTAGATCGAGGACTAATCCTGGATTCTGGTAAGGACCCAGTACTGAAGTCCAAGATGATATGCCTATTTTGCTGTGCATACAGATGGATCAATCACCGGTTTTGGTCCGATTAAATTTACACCCTTCCTGGCTAGAGCCCGAGTGGCTGGGTAATTAGATCAGACTCATTTGGTCTTGTTGGCTAAACATGCAAGAGCTTTTTTGAGAACCGCTCGGCTGTCCAGGTCCCTGGAATTAATTTGAATAATTAGTAATACACATCAAGTTGCTTGTTGCAAAAATCATTTAATATGTTCATTTTGGATACAACGAATTCACAGAAATCTATAATTAGTCAGATTATGTGATTGGTTTGATCTTTGACATCTTATTGAGCGAATATTTCGAAATTATCCAGTTTATAATATTGGAACTAATGAGTGAGCAATCAATATCAAATTATAAACAATAAGCCCAGCCTGCAATGTTATCTTGAATGTCAATTTATTTATCAAGCTGATAAGTGATTCAAGTTCCTCCCATCGTCAGCAATTACTTCCCAGTATCATGTGGTAAAATAGTTTCAAGTCGCTAAAATTAGACTATTCGAGAAATTAATAAAACCATCCTGTCAGAATGGATTTAGAAAAACTAGGCATCAATCGATTCATTGGATATTTTTAACTTTTGTGGGATGTGGAATGCTTTGGTTTGTTTACTGTGAAGCCACATGTTTGTATTATTCTTAAAATATACTACTGTGGAAGTTATTCAAGGTAGGCCCCTTCAATGGATTTGCTTATTTATGCCCTATGATGGCGATCTCTTGAAGTTGCAGATGAAAGGGTTTTGAATATTTACAAAAGGAAAAGGTCAATTTTCAGACAACATTCCTCTATCTGAGGAAATATTAATAATGACAAATGTAGACGCTGAATCAATAGTTCATGGATATCAAGTGGAAGGATGAACCTTTCCCTTCATCGATATAAATAATTTTTTTTCACAATAAACAGAAAACATGTGAATTTCTTCTGCCATGATTTCACAAATAACTCTGAGTATTTCAGATAAATTCAAGAGTTGCACCATCCCTCTTGACTTCAAGTACATATTTCACAACAAACATAAAATCCTCATGTATAAAATTTCTCCGTTTACAATGCTACGGAGAATCAGCGAAGATTTGAAGCTTTTCTCACTGTTCAATGAGGTGGGATCGTTCCTTTCCCATCATTCCAATTTACTGCCACTTCGACTTCAACTTCAGCGGGCTTTACACGTATGTTCTTATATCGTCCTACTTTCACCCTGCAACGTTCGTCGCTTTAGTCATTTGGCGCCACTGAGAGACAATTCTAGAAAATACCGTAAGAGGGCAATGCGATTCGTAAAACTTATTCCCGATGCTATTTTTTATGACCGAGGACATAAAACACATTGTATACATTCAGTAGTAAGACACAAGACTTCGGAAGTTATGAGCAAGGAATTAATGAAGGTTTAGGTAATTCAAGAGGTAGACGCAATTGACCGTAGCTTCTTGATACTCATAAAAACGACATTTCGAGATACCGAAAATCTTTATGATATTGTCTCTTACGTCCATATAGTCACACACAAAAAAGCCAGCCGCCCTTCTCAATGAAGGAGGAACTAATGATGACATTATGTAGATGGTCTATACTGAGTTTTGCTTTCCACTTGCTTTTATGTTTAACTAACCGATTACCCAGCGTTGCCCGAGCAGAACTTTACTCATACGGCATCAGGAGTGTCACAATAATGATTACCCAGGTTACAGAGATATAACCTCGGACATGAATAGCCGCGTCGGGACCCTGAAATCTGTTCATCTCATACACAATGACCCTAATAAAATCATGTTGTAGAGGGATAATGCACTTGAAATTTGAATCAAGGATCTTCTGAGATTTAACTTCTAATTTCAGCGCTTATTCCAACTTTTTGGAATTTTCGATATTTGCAAATTTTCGAAAGGGGTATAGTATGGGAAAAATCGATTATGGTCGTTGTCATCGATTCTAATTTAACACCGATATCCTACGTTTTCGAAGGTGAGAATTTCGATTCAAGCGTTAGTTTTTACTTCGGACAATGATTAACCACGTTACAGAGTGTTGGTACCCTGATTTCTGCTCATCTCATTCACAATGACCCTAATTAAATCATGTTGTAGAGGATTTACTGTCGATTTTGGTAGATCTCATCGATTCTAATGAAACAACGATATAGTACGTTTTCGTAGGCGAGAAATTCGATTCCACCGTTAGTTCTAAACTGAGACAATTATTAGTCACGTTACAGGGTGTCGGGACCTTGAATTCTACTCATCTCATATAGAATGACCCTATTAAGATCATGTTGTAGAGGGATAATGCAAATAAAATTTGAATCGGGGTTCTTCTTAGATTTAAGTGGACAAATTTCAGCGATTCCTTACAATTTTTTGGAATTTTCAGTTTATGCAAAATTTAATAAAGGGTAGGTATGGAAAAAAATCGATTTTGGTCTATCTTATCGATTATAATGGAATACCGATATCGTTTTCCTAGGTTATTCCAGCGTAAGTTTTAAACTCAGACAATGACTAGTCGCGTTACAGAGTGTCGGGACTCTGAATTCTGCTCATCTTATACACAATGACCCTAATAAAATCATGATGTAGAGTTTCTTTTAAGATTTAACTACACAAATTTTTGGAATTTTCGGTTATTACTAAATTTTATAATGGTAAACATGGAAAAATCTCGATTTTGGTCGATCTCATCGATACTTATGGAGTGATGAGACTTTGAATTCTGCTCGCCCCATAGATGGTGATCCTAATAAAATCATGTTACATAGGAATTACATGTACACTTATAGTTTATATCGGCTTCCTTCTTAGTTTCTAGCTCACATGATCGTTCCAGGAGGCTGAACTTAAAACTAAAATGGCATCTCTGCGACGCAGAAAACTATAGGGTCTACACTAATATCTGTGGTTTCTGAGGGTTCTTTCCCGAAATTCAGCTGAAGTGATACGATTGGGGGTTTTCGAGTCATTTGTATACATATTGCCCAATGATTCATGTGCAAGTTGAATGATTGATTCATTAATCTTAATTTTTCAGTTCCTTGTATAATACGGGCTGAGAACCCGAAATGTTCGTTTCTACACCTGTGGTTCATGTAACTTCGGCTTGAGAAATCTAAACCAAAACCAGTCAAATGGGAATAGTATCATTCTAGTACTAGCTAAATTTGGGCATTTTTATTAATGTGTAATAATAGTCAATTTTCTTCTATTTCTGAGTCTAAGATATAGGTTTATGCTGCTTCGAGACTGGTAATTATAAGGAATTATGTTTCTGTTCCAGATCCTTTGAAAGATCCAGATATTTGTGGAAGGCCAACATGCAACGGTAAGTTGATTAATAATTCAAAACATAGAATATTAGCAATTATCGCGTTCTCTGAGTTAATGCAAATAAGTTATTTTGGGAAATATGAAAGCACGAGAAAGTTCACATAGGCCCAAATAGCGGTTAATTTCTCGCTAATTCCACAAACAAAATAAGAATATATCATATATGTACTTTGATATAATTGATTCTGTTTATGATTATAAACTGAGAGCTATGTGAATGAACTGACTTTGATATTTAGAGCGTTTCCCCAACGGCTTCTGAATGCTATTCCAAACCAATTTCTGGCTTGTGGAATCAGAATAACATATCAGTAATTTGATCTCGAAAATTGTTCAAGCCTCGAGAATAATTATTGTGCGACATTTAATATTTAAGGAAATCGTCTTTGATAGTGTTATGCGGATGTTAGAAAGTAGATTCAAATACAACATACCTTCGCCATGATTCCAGATTAGCTACACGCATATAAAATACCCATTGCCTTATTTTTTTTTGATTGCAATTTGGCTTAAAACCACATATTTATTTTCTCTGAAATAATCAATTCTCTGAAACCTAATTAATTTATTTGAATGCCACTCCTTGATTAGTATGGTTTAACTATCTTGTTAGGCTTCGCAAAGCCTGCAATTAGGATGAACCTCCAGGAAATTCATTTCAACATTCTTTCTTCTTTCTGCAGTCTGTAACAACTCAAGTGTCCTTGAAATCGTAAAATGAAACTGCTCCCTATTTAAACTATGTATATGGCAGGACAGTCTTCACAGCTGAGTTTGTGAAATACGAATTACTAAAAAAAGTTTGACATTTGATGCAAAGGAATTGAGAATATTACCATATCTAACTTAAACACGCCAAATTTATGTTGATTTATTGTAATAAACTATAGAAGAGTTCACACTGTGGATAAACTATAACATTATACATAAGAAATAATCACCTTTATCCACTAAAAATACTGTAAAAGTACTGAGCCCCTTTCAGCTACTAAGTAGTCATCATCAGAGTAAGCTGATTGATTCATTGTACCTTACTTGAAGATGTACAACATTTGCTTTCATTCCGAGTTATTATTTTGAAAGGCGATCAAATTGGTATGGTAGCTGCTACAAATTGTGATGTGTTTGAATCTATTTAATTTCAAATCAATTATTCAGGGGAAGTTGAGTGGTCTAGGTACCATAGACTTTCAAGCAGCAAGCTTACGGACATGGGATGTAATGTGTAATGATATCTATTCTTGGATCTGCGACTCTTGGTTTGTAATAGATACCAAATGACGAAGTTACTCTCTCATTCTGGAAACAAGGTAATATAAAAGGTTCAGAGGAACACTCACATCCAAATCTCAGCTCCACTCCAGCAATTTAGATACTTTAGATAGTGTGGGGTTACATTTTGTTTAGTTGCGATATGAATAATGGCTTTGGGCAACACAGGCAGAGAAAGTTACTCTCGTTCCTCAAACAAAGCAGGTTTAACGGACACTCATAGTGAAGGCCCATGTATGTTCAACATTACGATTCCAGCAATTTAGATAGTTTAGATAGTGTGGGGCTACATTTTGTTATATTTAGTTTAGTTGCGATATGAAAAGTAATCGCTTTGGGCAACATAGGCAGAGAAAGTTACTCTCGTTCTTCAAACAATGCAGTTTTAACGGACACTCATAGTGAAGGCCCATGTATGTTCAACATTACGATTCCAGCAATTTAGATAGTTTAGATAGTGTGGGGCTACATTTTGTTATATTTAGTTTAGTTGCGATATGAAATGTAATCGCTTTGGGCAACATAGGCAGAGAAAGTTACTCTCGTTCTTCAAACGATGCAGTTTTAACGGACACTCATAGTGAAGGCCCATGTATGTTAAACATTACGATTCCAGCAATTTAGATAGTTTAGATAGTGTGGGGCTACATTTTGTTATATTTAGTTTAGTTGCGATATGAAATGTAATCGCTTTGGGCAACATAGGCAGAGAAAGTTACTCTCGTTCTTCAAACAATGCAGTTTTAACGGACACTCATAGTGAAGGCCCATGTATGTTCAACATTACGATTCCAGCAATTTAGATAGTTTAGATAGTGTGGGGCTACATTTTGTTATATTTAGTTTAGTTGCGATATGAAATGTAATCGCTTTGGGCAACATAGGCAGAGAAAGTTACTCTCGTTCTTCAAACAATGCAGTTTTAACGGACACTCATAGTGAAGGCCCATGTATGTTCAACATTACGATTCCAGCAATTTAGATAGTTTAGATAGTGTGGGGCTACATTTTGTTATATTTAGTTTAGTTGCGATATGAAATGTAATCGCTTTGGGCAACATAGGCAGAGAAAGTTACTCTCGTTCTTCAAACGATGCAGTTTTAACGGACACTCATAGTGAAGGCCCATGTATGTTAAACATTACGATTCCAGCAATTTAGATAGTTTAGATAGTGTGGGGCTACATTTTGTTATATTTAGTTTAGTTGCGATATGAAATGTAATCGCTTTGGGCAACATAGGCAGAGAAAGTTACTCTCGTTCTTCAAACAATGCAGTTTTAACGGACACTCATAGTGAAGGCCCATGTATGTTCAACATTACGATTCCAGCAATTTAGATAGTTTAGATAGTGTGGGGCTACATTTTGTTATATTTAGTTTAGTTGCGATATGAAATGTAATCGCTTTGGGCAACATAGGCAGAGAAAGTTACTCTCGTTCTTCAAACGATGCAGTTTTAACGGACACTCATAGTGAAGGCCCATGTATGTTAAACATTACGATTCCAGCAATTTAGATAGTTTAGATAGTGTGGGGCTACATTTTGTTATATTTAGTTTAGTTGCGATATGAAATGTAATCGCTTTGGGCAACATAGGCAGAGAAAGTTACTCTCGTTCTTCAAACGATGCAGTTTTAACGGACACTCATAGTGAAGGCCCATGTATGTTAAACATTACGATTCCAGCAATTTAGATAGTTTAGATAGTGTGGGGCTACATTTTGTTATATTTAGTTTAGTTGCGATATGAAATGTAATCGCTTTGGGCAACATAGGCAGAGAAAGTTACTCTCGTTCTTCAAACAATGCAGTTTTAACGGACACTCATAGTGAAGGCCCATGTATGTTAAACATTACGTTTCCAGCAATTTAGATAGTTTAGATAGTGTGGGGCTACATTTTGTTATATTTAGTTTAGTTGCGATATGAAATGTAATCGCTTTGGGCAACATAGGCAGAGAAAGTTACTCTCGTTCTTCAAACAATGCAGTTTTAACGGACACTCATAGTGAAGGCCCATGTATGTTCAACATTACGATTCCAGCAATTTAGATAGTTTAGATAGTGTGGGGCTACATTTTGTTATATTTAGTTTAGTTGCGATATGAAATGTAATCGCTTTGGGCAACATAGGCAGAGAAAGTTACTCTCGTTCTTCAAACGATGCAGTTTTAACGGACACTCATAGTGAAGGCCCATGTATGTTAAACATTACGATTCCAGCAATTTAGATAGTTTAGATAGTGTGGGGCTACATTTTGTTATATTTAGTTTAGTTGCGAAATGAAATGTAATCGCTTTGGGCAACATAGGCAGAGAAAGTTACTCTCGTTCTTCAAACGATGCAGTTTTAACGGACACTCATAGTGAAGGCCCATGTATGTTAAACATTACGATTCCAGCAATTTAGATAGTTTAGATAGTGTGGGGCTACATTTTGTTATATTTAGTTTAGTTGCGATATGAAATGTAATCGCTTTGGGCAACATAGGCAGAGAAAGTTACTCTCGTTCTTCAAACAATGCAGTTTTAACGGACACTCATAGTGAAGGCCCATGTATGTTCAACATTACGATTCCAGCAATTTAGATAGTTTAGATAGTGTGGGGCTACATTTTGTTATATTTAGTTTAGTTGCGATATGAAATGTAATCGCTTTGGGCAACATAGGCAGAGAAAGTTACTCTCGTTCTTCAAACGATGCAGTTTTAACGGACACTCATAGTGAAGGCCCATGTATGTTAAACATTACGATTCCAGCAATTTAGATAGTTTAGATAGTGTGGGGCTACATTTTGTTATATTTAGTTTAGTTGCGATATGAAATGTAATCGCTTTGGGCAACATAGGCAGAGAAAGTTACTATCGTTCTTCAAACAATGCAGTTTTAACGGACACTCATAGTGAAGGCCCATGTATGTTCAACATTACGATTCCAGCAATTTAGATAGTTTAGATAGTGTGGGGCTACATTTTGTTATATTTAGTTTAGTTGCGATATGAAATGTAATCGCTTTGGGCAACACAGCCCAAGAAAGTTACTCTCATTGCTCAAACAAAGCAGTTTCAAAGAACACTCATAGTGAAGCCCCGTGTATTTTCAACATTACGACTCCAGCAATTTAGATAGTTCAGATAGTGTGGGGCTACATTTTGTTATATTTAGTTTATGAAATGCAATGGCTTGTGTTGCCCAAAGTTATTACATTTCATACCGCAACTAAACTAAATTTAACAAAATGTAGCCCCAACCTATCTAAATTGCTGTAATCGTAATGTTGAACATATAAGGAGTTTTACTATGAACTACTTCAAAGCATTTTGTGTTACTTTGTATGCGGAATGAGAGTAACTTCCTCGGCCTGTGTTGCCCAAAGTTATCACATTTCATATCACAACTAAACTAAATTTAACAAAATGTAGCCCTAATCTATCTAAACTTTCCAAATTGCTGGAGTCGTAATGTTGAATATACATGGGGTTTAAATATGAATGTTCTTTTTAACCTTTTATATTGCTTTGTTTTCTCAATGAGAGTAACTTCGTCGGACGGTGTTACTTTTTTAGCAGTGTACATACATTTGGTATCTATTACAAGCCACCAGATAGATACAAGAATATTTTTATATTCAATTTGGTTACGATATGAAATGCTATACCTTTGGGCAGCACAGGCAGAGAAACATACTTTCATACCGCAAACAAAGCATATAAAATTTTTAAAGGACATTCATAGTGATAATTTAGAAAGTTTGGGGTTACATTTAGTATAGTTGCGATATAAAATAGAATTCAGCACTGTAATCGCTTGTACTGTTCGAATACGGAATAACTGAAATAGAATTATATTGCACTTGTGCTTTTTTCAGGTGGTGGCAAATTTAAATATGGTCCAAATACGCAGCAAACGTACAAATACTCCGTAGAAGTTCGCAGTCTATTCAACGGGACGAGCAAGAATGAATCAAAGCTTTCCTTTGAAGGAACCGCCAACTTAAAATTCCTTTCCGAATGCAATGGTTTACTGACCCTCAAAGATTTGACCCTGAGTGAAGGTGATGTCACGCATCCCTCTAGTACAAGCTTCTCGAGCGCTATTGGTGAATTTTCTTTGAGGTTCGCTTTCAATGACGGGTTAATATCAGAAATATGCCCCAATGTGAACGAAAAAAACTGGGTCTTGAACCTTAAACGAGGTCTCTTATCTATGCTTCACAACTCGATGAAAAGATTCGATTTGGACCACAGTGTGATGGAAGATGATATCACAGGGAAATGTCAAACGAATTACCAAGTTATTGGCAATAAGGAAACTAGTTTACTGATAGAGAAATCCAAAGACTTAGATTCTTGCGAGAGTCGATCTAAGTTGCATTCGATGGTACAATCAGCTCCTTATAACTTTCGCACGGTTAGTATTACTTTATCTTTTGTCTTAAATCTTCTCTAACCACTATTTCTAGCCTAACTAATTTATAATCTGCATTGAAGTTGAACGTATGTCTGAGTTTGCGCTTTTATTCACTTCCCAAGCATTTGCATACTTGATTGGAAGATTATCTTTCCTAATAACTTTGATAAAATCCAACCAACTCAATTTATATTTGGAGAAAGGCAATTCCAGTTGATAACTCGGTTTGATAATGTCACTGTGTGATGAAACAACCGTCAGCAAATTAAACTTTGCAGTTCCTGTAAATTTTAATTTGTTTTTTAATTTTTTTAATGAATATACGTAAACGCTGAATCCATAGGGATGAATGGTTTTCCATTTGCAGAAATTGTTTTAGTAAATATTCACATGCAAATTCAAGAAATCACGTATTAGGTAAAACCAGAATTGACACGTTATTCAGATGTAATTATTTTCACACACACACACACACACACACACGCCATGATTCTTCGTGCCATGTTATTGCACATCCATCGTTTTAGACACTTTTACATACTGATTTGATTAACACCAGGTCTATTTTGGAATTGCTAATTGGATTAATTAAAATTTAAAATCTCCTTCCAATCATATCTTATTATTGCGTTCTTTTAATATCAGATATTATTCATATTGTAAAATCAAACACTACTATGGCTGCACTTGGAAGTCCAACAAGAATGGAACAATTCCACATAACCATACAAGGGACGACAACAAAAGCTGCCCACAGACTCATGTCAATCGGACCGTGGAAGGCTAAGGGCTAGCTACACCTTATCACCAATTAATAGAACCAACACACAAGAATCGTATAAGTATACCCTCTAAAGAAGATTAGCCAATCAGCTCCACCAATGGTCACATTTGGTCCCCGATGTAGTCAGCAACCATGGATAGGCGGGATCAGGGATATAGCTTGCAGGCAAAGATATTACAATACCTTTGGGAAAAGTAGTAGTAGTTAATTTTACAATATGAATAAAATTTCTCATCACGTAGTAAAGGCTGAAATGATAGAATTTCTCCTTATTTGTATAATTACTTCGAACCGATGACAATGCTTCTTTAATTGAGCTTAAGTTCATGAAATGCTAAGTGTATATTGTTACTGCCTAATTCATTAATGAATGTTGAACGTTTTTTGAAAAAATCCACGAACCAATTGATATTGATGCAATGAAGATGTTCATCTGCTTTAGTTTGGAGCCATAATAATTATGCATGACCTTACTTGGACACATCCCCTTCAACCTCATTTCCATTGGCCGATCCTGTCACTAGGCTCCTCCCATTGGTCGACCCGCGAAATTCAAATTAGAGCCTGTTAAATAGCCGAACAGATCTGATAAAACGTGGGTTAGAGCAGATCAGACATGTTAAAAAGCTAATAGTCGCTGATTCAGTGGATATTGAAGGCAATGAAGACTGCTTATTAATTATACATTATTAGTCCGATAAAGTTATATGGGGTCACTTAATGGATTGAAATTGAGGCGGATATTTGATTCATCGAATGGACAAAAACGATTAGTTAGCGACATAGCCGTTTACTTAGTTCCAGTTGAGGCAATGATGATAATTAGTTAATTGTCATTGAGTCGATAGTTGCGTAATCAATGGATATTGAGGTGATAAAAACGTTTGGTTGGTCTGAATTGATGTTGAACATGAGCTGAGTTGATTAATGACGCTTGAGCTTAGTTGCATGAAACTTAAAGTTTCAAATAGTACTTCTTCTAAGAACTAAAACTACGTTCATAAAAGAACAAATAATCTGTTTTGCGTTATTTGAGAAAAGATTTTTGTCTTCAGATTCATCTGCCACTGGTTGATATAATATATGAAAATTGATTTGTTCATGTGGTAACTTGATAAATTACTGTATAGGCTGGTGAAAATACTCAGTAACTTTGAAATGTAAATACGAAATTAATAATTAGTAGGTTTATATTTTCGTTATTCCCAACGTACATTAAGTGAAACGCAAGTAAACTGGAGCTTGTTAAGCTCGTAGGCATGCTAGTCCATTCAGCAATACGATTATTGGTCTCAGTACAGTAGTTTAAGTGTTTCATGTTTAACAAGATCTACCACGATAAGTAAATGAGTTAAATACAGTTATGCCCTATTCCATAATTCCGATTATATACTAGTTATCATTTAATTCAGATGATTAAAATTTCTCTTTAGACAGCCGGTCTAATATCGTGGAGTCACACGGAAGAAGAACAAATAATGACTTCATTATATATGCTAAAATGAGAAAGTCCAAAATGGGAAATATATATAAAAGTTTTTGAGTTGGTACCTACCAAATGATATTTTCATAAAAAGATGTAACTTTTCAATTCCTATTTTATGTTTTCAAAATGAAATGAATGAGATTACGATCAACAAACCTAGTGCTTCATTTCCATTTATGTTGAATAGAAAATCACAAAGTGACGACAACTAACATCAATCATTTAAAAGAGTAGTAAATCAGAAACCTAATAGGTATATCAGTAATCCAGTTATTCGGTTATGTTGAAAATAATTTATTGTTCAACCAGATCACCCCATGCTATAATTCAAAATCTGAAAGTAATAAAATTAAATGATCAATAAATAATTATGAGGGGAATATTTTTCCAGCGGGTCAGGTGGCTTTCATAGAATAGTATAAGAAATAGCTGGAACGTGTAGCAATTTTGCTGTAATCACAATTTATGTGAACTCCATTCCATTGCTCATATCCAGTTTAGAATATATCGCATGTTTGTAGAATTCGCCAAGCGAAAGACGGTGAGATTTGGGAGATTTAATTTTTATAATGGACTGACATACTTGTATTGTTAAACGTTCGGAATATGTATAATTTGAGTTTTGAATAGGGAGTGATGTACAATTTATTCCGGGAGATAAACTGTCTGTATTTTATTTTGCAATGCGAATAATGTACAGGGTAAGTCCATAATGTACAGGGTAACTACCTCAATGATGTATTCTAAATATTGATTATTATTTCCAAATTCATATTAAATTAATTTGAATGTCAACTATAAGTATAAAAAGGATTAAATTATTTAATATCGTGAATACACGAAGATATAAGGTGAATTCTATTTGGATGATAGATTTGACAATAGTAGGTTTATCATCTAAACCAGTGGTTTTTAAGCTTTTCACGACCAACTCAGGAACGTGTCATTACCCCTCCTTGAAAAATCTTGTTGTGAAGGAGTACACATTATATAGATTGAGTCAGATAGAGCGGTATATAGGATTAATGTGAGAGAGCCAGTATTGTTAATAAGATAAACAGAATAAGAACTTATGCAACATGAAAAGAGGAGTGTGCATTGTACAGGCGAATTGTTAGTAGGTAGTAGTAAAAATTACAGATGGGTTGCTATTCAGCGATCTGTTGTTTCATGAAAGCAACACAGTGACTGTGTATATATTGTCTAATATCAAATAGCAGCTTCTATTTTGTACCTCTTATTTGGAACAGTTATTATCAGATTTGAGATAGAAATCGGAGTAATAGCACTTGGTATTATGATTATGCTATTTATATTTAGAAGTAACAGGTTTGTTCATTTCTAGTAACAATACTGGTGTGTCGTTAGTTAACGGGTACTGACATGCGCCTTATAAATTACGCCCATTTTGTTTGAGGGGATACATGCTATTACCATCTGCGTCGATTATTTATCGCAACAATTAACTGATAATACACCAGGCTATTTGACTCAATCTGTATATATTGTACGTTAACACAAAAAAATAAACAAAATTAAGCGATTACTGAATTAATTTCAGAAATATGTAGAATAGTGCAATAAAACACTATTTTTTCGTCACACAGTGCCGTTATCGAAGCGAGTTATGAACTAAGATGTAAAATGTCGGCCCAACTATGGAAGAAACAACATAGTCTGACAATTAAATTTTATTTTCCAATTCATTCATTAGATCGCTTCAGCAAAAATTAAAAAAAAGAAACCTAATTAAAAGGTCTGAAGGTTATAACTTGAATTGTGATTTTAGTGCTGGTTACATAGGACAGACCAGAAGAAACTTCAGCGTACATGTTTAAGACCATTTGAGAAGCTATCGCCTTAAGAAACCGGAAACAATTTACGCAAATCATGTGATAGAATTCAATGATAATGTTGCTCTAAGTCCTGAAAATCTATATATTCGGGAGAAAGGTCAAAAACTAGTTATTTTGGAATCAATACAAATTTTGAATTCAATTGAAGGCATAAGTAATTCAATAATGAATGACTAACTTGATATTAACAACAAATCGATTATTAATTATTTTGTAAATAACCTACCCTCCTCAACTTATAGTCCAATCCTCTATATATTATGATAATATATATCAATTCTCGAGAAATAGGTCACACTAACACATATGCTTATTATTTTCGTCTTTACGTACGTTTCGGTTTCACGACCATCATCAGAAGACGTATTATGTCTAAATCGGAATTTTTTGAAACTAATTGTATCAGCACAAAGCATCCTTATCGTACCAATTTCTATTAAAAATGCCCACCTCGCCAAAACGAACACAAACACGAATAATCGAAACTGTAACACATTAATGTTTTAAGTATATGAATATGTATCAAGAATGCACTGCTTAATAATTTTCTAATAATATACGAACTCATGTCAAACAAAGTCTGAATACGACCGAAACAGAAAAATATAACGCTCAAGTATCCACTTTCGAACCAGATGAGGTAATGGAAAACGGTTGTCAGACCTTATTAGATATATTGTCATTTGAGCATTCTACCCAAAATATACTTTTAACATTATGAAGACACATGTAGGAATTTGCAAGGGTTTTAATTAATAAAATTAATATAAATCTGACTTATTGATTGAATGTCTGCTCTATGATTTACAGACTTGGAGTCACGTTTTATGTTAGTCATCTCCAGAATAGACTTTTTATAATAATATAATTGGTTTCCTTAGTTGGAATATTAAAATTTTTGTAATCGAATTGATGGTTATAATCAAAGCAGTGTTCAGCAGGGGCGGTGGAATTATTATGATATTGTAGGACGTGAAGGTGACAGTTTTATTGTAAACTATTTGTAACTTAGCTGATAACTCGCTTTGATAATGTTACTGTGTGACGAAACAATGGTCAGCCACTAAACTCGTGTAGATACAAATTTGTGTTTTATTTCACTATTCTACATATTTTTGAAATGAGTTTACACCAAGTCAACGTCGAATTTATAGAGATATCTTCAAACTTGTTTATAATTAGTCAGAACATTCCATCAATAAGAACGAGGATTCTGCTATGAATCACACGAGACAAGTTCAGTTTTAAGCATTACTATTTCGTATGAATCAATTTATAAGATACAACACAATTTTTTCTATTATTAAAACATGTAGTAGTCTGATGGAGGCAGTTTTTGTTTTTGCATCAGTCCAGTTTTGTTGTTCCATCAACTGTTGACTATATGAATAGAGTATGCTTTTCCACATTGTGCACATCTTTGTGATTGTTTCAGAATAACCAACAAAGCGAAAGTTTACTCAAGTCAACTAGCCGATGTGAAATCTCTATCGATCACCACATTTACAATGCCATCACATGCGAGGAGACTTACATATTACAACCGTTTTCTAATCAAGACGCAGGTGCAAGTACCATTGTCGCAAACAAATTGATTCTCATCGGTGAACACAACGCGACATTTGAAGAAACTCCTCAGATAGCCAGAAGGGTCTCACTGTTATACGATCATGTTCCGTCCCCTAGACTCACTCACGAGGACGTTAAAACTTCTACAGATTTGATAAAGAAAATGTGCCAACTGAGTACGGATGATGTTCAAATAGAATTCTCGAATTTATTCACGAAATTTATTCAGACTTTGAGGGTTTTAACACCTTCAGCATTTGGTGACCTTTATCGGAACTCTCCTACTATATGCCAGACAGGAAAGTACGTTATCTTATTATTTTATACTATACAGTATGTTTTTTCATAATCAGGACGTTATCGATATACAAGGTGATGATAACGTTTTCACCAGAGCAATGATAATTTCAGGTGCCACGTAGCTTCCCGAGTTGCAGCTTAGGAAAATATGTTTTTGTTAACTAGGATAAACTTTATAATTGAAAATAAAACACTTTGTAATTTATGTTATGCTACTTACATTTGAATGTAAGAGAATTAGAGATGAATGAATATTTGAATATACTCAATGATAAGGTCTTTCTAGTCCAGACTGATCAGTAACGTCAGAAACTTATAGTTCCAGATAGCTGTTTCGCTCTTTTCATAGAGCTCATCAGTGAAAAGAAAAAGTTTACAACGATACTGAACGATTTCTGTTGAACGCAGTCATAACCGGCGAACAACAGGTGACAAGACCAAAAGTATCTCACGCTATGTATATGTCCCATTAAGAAATCAAACAATGTACCACATTGACAGATACATTTCTCGACCTTCAACAGAGACCGTTCAGTAACGTTGCAAGCTTGCTCGTTTCACTGATAAGCATTATGAGAAGAGCGAAACAGCTGTCTGGAACTATAAGTTTGTGACGTTACTGATCGATCTGGACTAGAAAGACCTTATCATTAAACATTTGCTTTTATGAAATGTATGTGCTCTATTAGTTGTAACAAAATATGAACATATGCAAAAAAAGGAATAGGAACGACGAATTCAAACTCCAATATTAAATACACTAAAAGAATCTTGGCAAAAGACAAAGAATGTAAATAATAATATCTTATTATGAGAGGACAACTGTACCGGCACCTTCACCAATTTGTATGAAAAAGCTTATGATGTTCGTAGAATTTTATAGCTACAACACAGTGCAATCCTGGCATAAATGTGACCGATTGTAGACGCAGAGTTGATAACAACCAGAAGTTGGAGAAATAGATGCATTACTTTAGTCCATTTTTATTATTCCTATCCACTTGTAGCAAAATATGCTTTCCAAGTCTAAAAATAGTGGCAATGTTTCTTTAGTTCGACCAGCAACAACACAATCCTTTAGTCCTGGACAGCTGTTTCGTGTTCTCAGGTTCTCTAGCAGAAGTTGTGATGTCACCAGTCGACTATTCTATACATGGTATAAAATACCGTAAACATGAATGTCTAGAAAAACCTAGATGTTCTAACATCATCTCTTTGCAAATAGAAAGCTTTGCAATACAAAGCATTGACTCATAGGTTTCCATGTGAAGCAACTATAATAATGTCAAGTTCTTTATCTATCCTTCTAACATTTTCCTATCTTAAGATTCATTGTATTTTTAGGAAACACATGTTAGCTGCACTTCCGTACGTAGGCACATCGGCTGCGTTACGAGTAATGAAAGACATTATATTAAAGAAAGGAGTTCCAGAGAACACGGTGGATGAATGGATGCTGTCTGTCTCGTTCACAACAAGACCCGATGAAGAAATTATGGTGGTAGCAGCTGAGCTTCTACAACAAGCTCATTATAAACCTGACATATCTCTAAGTGTTGGTGCTCTCACCCATACTTTCTGTGCACAAAATGACAACTGTAGAACAAACAATGCCGTGGATGCCATTGCAGATTATTTAGAGAGTAAAATAATAGAGTTTTATAAAAACAACACTACTCGGCGTAGTACACATGACAACGTAAGTAGTGACGAATCGTGTTTAACAGCATGCTGTGCGTTTCTCATCGTCTTCTGTCTTCGTAGAAACAAATTCATCAGAAATTTCTCTCACATTTCAGTACTTCCGCATGAAATGTGCCGACACGTAATCAAACATAAATTCAAACTTGTATTTATGAGGTAATTTTATCCGGTCACTTTCGATGTAGACTTTGATGACAATGATACGGAA
The DNA here is from genome assembly GCA_958510875.1 of Endomychus coccineus. NCBI lineage: Eukaryota > Metazoa > Arthropoda > Insecta > Coleoptera > Endomychidae > Endomychus > Endomychus coccineus. Next base: position 36,059,449 of record OY294071.1, on the reverse strand, counting down.
AGTTCAAATAGTCTCACTTAATCTTTACTGTCTGAAAGATACAGTGTACTCAAATGTAATTTTTGAGCTCATCTCGAGAAATTGTGCATCTGATGCTCTAAGTATCAGTCCAGGTGATTGGGCTTCACTTCAAATGTCTGGTAACATGCACATGCGCTTACCGCCAGATCAATCTCGTTATTGTGCATCTCCGCAAAGCTAAAATTATTATTCGGTTTATAAAGAAACTATAGTCACATTTATTTAAGTTTATATATTTTAATTGCATTTGAACGGAAGTTACAAATAAGAGTGATATCAACATAGTAGTATTTTAAATTTTACAGTATGGATAAAATTTCATATCACATAATAAAGGGTGAAGCGATAGAATTTTTTAATTATAGTTAAGGTAATCGATAAAACCATAATAGGAATAATTATCAAAAAGTCAAACTCCATATGCAAGCCGAGACAAATGGAAGGTCAAATTAAATATGAATATCCGATTTATGCTTATTCAAGTAAATTAAAACGAGAACAACCAAAAAGTAGAAGCCATTTTAGGATTTAACTTAATTCAATAAATTCGATAAAACTTCTTTTCGGAGCAGTTTGCCTTTTTTATCATATAATTCTCATCTGGAATAAAATCAAACATCATTCTGTAACATGCTCTCATTTTTAGATAATGGTGGCTTTAAAATCGTTGGCTAATATTGGCTTAGCTTCTGAACGTTTTAAGGAACAGCTTATTAGGATAATTGAAGATGAAACTGTAGACATAGCGATACGTATTGCTGGAGTCGAATGTCATCGTCGATTACCATGTAGTCAGTCCCGTAGCTTCTTTGAAGAGATTTACAGAAATGCGGATGTGCAATCTGAGCTACGCATTGCTGCTTACCTTCAGATTATGAGATGCCCTAATTACTTACTGATTCGTACAATCCGTCACACTCTTGAAGTTGAAGAAGTTAATCAAGGTTAGTATTTCATTCTATTCATTAGCTGATGAGAACTGAAAATATACATGGTGATTCAGATTAAACTATCTAGCTTTTATTTTTTGAATAAAGAATAATATATTTGAGAATTTCGAATTAAATCTCTATCAGTATAATATAAAGACCTGACAGTTAGGTATGGGATATGTCAGACAACATTCTTTCACTACTCCGCTGTCATGAAAGTTAGCCCGACATGGAAAAGTTCATTCACTCTAAGCAAGTGAGTGGGAACATTTAAAGCGAAGAGTATTGAGAGTTTGGCAACATTAATAACTATAAAAACCTGGAATAATATTCTTCATCATCTACTCAATTCTGATCATGCCAAGTTTTTTTTTCCTGTACTTTGACTACACGAGAGGAAAACTTATAATGTTCCAGCGGTAAAATATTGAGAGAGGAGATAGGCATTCGAATTTGCCTTGAAAGCTTGGAGATTATAGGCATTGGGAAAGACCTCACTAAGCAAAGAGTTCCACAATTCTGCCGTTCGATAGAAAAATGAAGTCTAGTAGGAAGAAGTTCGGCAGGTCTCGAGCTTGACAATGAAGGTGTGACTAGGTTGAGCTTGTCTAGTCCCCTACCTGAAAGCTCTCGTGCTGGAACAACATACGAGATTTCTGATGAACCGACCATGGAAATATCTATAGAAAAGGGAGATATCGCTCACCTTTCTACGATGTTCTAGAGAGGTCAATGAATTCGTAAGCTCCAGCATATGTTTGGTAGCAGAACCCAAACATGTGAATAGTAGTCCAGGATGGGTCGAATCTGTGTTTTGTAGATTATGAGGAGCTGCTGGGATGTAAAGCAGCTCTTGGCAAGGAATAGAAGACCAAGTTCTTGTGAAGCGGTTTTTGCAATGGACCATCGTTCCATGAGAGGGTGCTGTTGGTGGTTGCTGGCTTCATTGGATGGTAGTAGGCTTAGTTTATCAACATAAGTAGAGCAAGTTAGAACAATTAGAATCAAAATTGTTTATCTGGCACTAAGCGAGTAATATAAGCAGAAAGAGAAGCGACCCAGATGAGACTCCTGAGGAACCCTAGAGGAAACAGCACGTTCACTCGACAGATGATCCGATATCTTGACACCATACCATAAGTTTTTAAATAATAAGCCATTGTGGACTCTGTCAGATGCCTTATAGAAATCATTACAAATGGCAATGACTTGGCATCATTCCTCAAGTGAAAATGTGAAAATCTCAGAATATATGGCTAAGTTGGTACATGTAGACAAGCCTGAAATAAAGCCATGCTGACTTCATTACGTGCCCCGCTTTCAAACAGAGGGATAACAAAGGCTTTTTCGAAAATTTGTGGAATATCCCAATACTCTATCTAGGACTTATTGAACAACATACATGATGGCAGCGACAAAGTAGAACTGCAATATAGAAACAATATAGTTGACACGACCAGGACATTTTGTTTGAATTGAAGAAAAAGACAAGCCATGAGCTGATTCTAGAATACATGCAAGGTTATTAAAAATCAAGGCTGATTTTGGCGGTCTAAAACGTATGTTTAATATTGAATCTGTACAAGATAGCTATATATGGCTCTAATATTGAGGTCATGTTTGAAGCTTAATATTGACGGTATCGCTTAGAGTGACCTTGTTCCATGGGAAACTATGTTGAAAGCGCAAGTACTAGATAAAACCTGACATTCATTCGCTTTTTCAACTCATACAGCTGTTTCTATAGTCTGCTTTTTATATTGAGTAGTCTAACAAATGTTTGTCTTCTCCTTATTTGGTACAAAATGACATTTCTTTTATTTCAGTTGGATCGTTTGTTTGGAGTCATCTGAATAATTTATTAAAATCAGCAGACCCAAGTAAGGTTGAAATCCAGGGATTGCTATCTGACAAAGACCTAGTTAAAAAGTTTAGTAGTGACGTCCGCAAGTTTTCTCATAATCGAGAGGGCTCTGTGTTTTTTGAAGAGTTTAACGTTGGTGAGTATTATTTTTATCGAGAAACTTCAATTACGTACGTAGGAGTTCTGGGATCTAATGAACATTTTCACATGGAGTAACAATTATTTTTCTTTCAAGTTGGTAATTTACCGTTATTATAGACCATTATCGGATATTTTCTAGAAAAATGTATACGTGGCGTTTACTGTGATATGAACGGAAACTTCAGTATTTATTACATTTCACAATAAATATCGAAACTTGAAATAAATCTTTCCCTATTTCTTCGTTTACACCGCATGTCCAACGGAAGGTTTGGTAAGTTTATTGGACGGGACAATGGCATCTTTCCATAAATCTTCAAAATAATGAATGAGGACCGGCATCGTCTCAATTACTGTTTCACTGGAGTTTCTGGTTCGACCGGTTCAGTTGGAAGAAATAATCACTCTTATGCACATAAATACTATTAAAGTGCTAAGGACCTTTCAGTTACCAAGTACCATTATCAAAGTAAACTAAATCAGAAGACAAAATATGTCTGTTTAATACTATTTGCAGTGAGTGATCAAAATAAGGGATTACAGTCAGCTGGAGATAATTCTGAATTCATTGAATTGCTTTTTATTTCCATATTCCCATCCCTTCCAAATTTCCTAGATATTTGTCAGTACTTTATTTGTGTTTTATGTGTGATGATCTTCCTTGCGGAATGGTGTGAGCTGTATTTGCAATAATTTCTGCTAGTAGTGTTATTTTGAACATCAATAATAATTTATAAAGTTGTCAAAAACTCCTATAACAATATCCTGAATGATATTTTCCTTTGTATTTAGAATCACTCTCAGAATAATTCTTAGAAAATTAAATAACAATGCACAAATTGTTTTGTAATTTACACTGTATTTTCCGAGATCTACCTGCTTTTGAATTTCCGGTCTAACTTATTCATAATTATACAAATCTCATTATGTTATATCATATTTGACTTTAGTTCCTATTTATACTTGAACTGTTTATTGTTTGCTTCATGCTTTTGTATCTGTTTGATAATGGCACTTCGATGTTGAAACTATAGAAACGTTTCCAAGCTTTTATTAAAAGTGTTATCAAAACAAAGTAATCGTTCTTTCTTTGAATCACATTTCAGTAAATTTTGGAAAACATTATTTGACATCCTGGAACTGTTTCTGATACTGAGTTTCAGCCTGCCTTGAGGATGCAACCTGTAACGGTTGACAAAACGTCGACATATAGTCCTGCTATTACGCGCATTTCATCCTGAATTAAAGAATGTTTGATAATAAACATGATATCTTGAAATAACTGAATGATATATTATTTATTTACTGATCCCACAAACGCATCAAATGTGAATACATAAATTTGAATGTACAATATTGTCCTGCAGGTGCCAACTATGACAGTAATGTTATATTTTCTCCATCATCATACGTTCCCAGATCTGGCATGTTCAATGTATCTGTTGATTTATTTGGACAATCTGTCAACTTGCTAGAGGTGAGATATTGTACACTGAGACCTTCATCCTTTTTTATGGTTTATATGATTTGCAGGTATACGGCCGCGTGGAGGGTCTTGAGCATTATATCGAATCGATATTCGGACCAACGGGTCCTTACAGTGCAAAAAACGTCCAAGATAAAATACCGAAACTGCGGTGGGCCAGGGACCTTGCTGATAATGAAGTGCTAAAAGCGCAGATCGATAAGCTCCCTAACGTCATGAACAAGGACATTTATACACCGAAGGTAGTTTCTTCCTTTGTTTGAATAATTGGTACAAGTTTTCTAAGCAATAAAATTCAGAATGAGCTATTCTCAATAATCAATTTCTTTTATTGATGTTTTTCCCCCAATAGGTTGCATTGGGTATGAAGGTTTTTGGAAATGACCTCAAATACAGTACGTTTGATGGACATGAAGAAATAAAAGAGGCTTTAGATAATTTCAACCCTGCATACTATTTTCAACGCATTTTAGCTGGTAAAGTAAGTACTGAAAACCCGGATTCCAATGATGAGTATTCAGCAAATTTTTTTCCATTTAGGAAATAAACTATAACAAGGCTACCATGTTCCTCGACAGCAGCTACGTAGTTCCTAGTATAGCAGGGCTTCCTGTATCTATAGCAGCAGTTGGAACTTCATCAATAAACCTCAAGCTCTTCGGATCTTTCAAAGCTGATAACTTCGCGAAGAAAAGAGAGTTGGATATCAAAGCGGATATAAGACCTAGTATTTCAATCGATGTTACAGGTTCCATGTCAGTAGATGCATTCTTTGCCAGTACAGGAATTAAATTGAAGACCAGTATGTACACGTCCAGTGCTGTAGATGGGTATATTAAGATAAGAGGTTTCAAGTTAGCTAATGCAAAATTCAGCGTTCCTCGAAAAACTTCGGAAATATTTGGAGCAAGGTATGTTTCCGACATATTTCATTGAAACTAATGGACAACTGAATACATTCCAAGTATCTATAGATATGATTCATCCAAATATTAAATTCATAATTGAAATGAAGCAAAAAAATCTATTACTCTATTAACTTTTGGATCTAAAAATAGAAAAATCAATAACAAATTTGATTTTTCAATATTTCTCAAACCCATCTATAATACTAATCAGACAATTCACAATACTTCAACCATCCATTTCAACATAAAATAACAGCTTACAATTTCTACCCGGACGTATGATGTCAAAAGATAATTTTGATTAAATATCGTTAAACAAATACCGGTAAATAATTTTCAATTTTCCGGAATAATAGGAAAAAGTGTTACCTATCAATTATATATTTCCTACAGTAAAATAAAATATTCCTATGTTGGTATCACCTATATGGGGCGCCAGTGGCGGCTCTTAATTTTTTTAAGAGAGGAGGCTGGCATAAAACGTTTTCTTAAAAATATACTCTAATCAGCCAATTAATTTAACTTTTGCACAGCGACCGTACCACCTACTTCAGTGACAAAATTAATTGTTGCCCAGCAAGAACCAACGTGGAGGTGTAGAGTTTCTCTTGCCAAACAATTTTTTGTTCGTTTTTTGTTTTTTACTTTTTTCTGGATTTTTGATATTTTTTATTTTTTTTGGAATTTTTCATATTTTGTATTTTTTTATTAATTTTTTTTTTTTTTATATATTAACGGAATTCTACGGTCTTTAGTTTGATCAATAATATTATCATAAAATGTATCATTTTGTTTTAAGTGTTTCACTAAATCTTTTTCAATAGATATCAAACTAACATTGTATAAACGATTTTGGCCCATTGTATTTCGCATGTAAGTTTTAATTCGTTTGAGAGTAGAAAATGATCTCTCTACCGATGCCGACGTGACAGGAATGGTGACTGTCAAACAAAGTAGTTTATAAAACTAAGGTAAAACTTGTTGCAAATCATTGTCTATCATATATTTTATCATATCGGATTGTCGTACTGGCCTAAAATATCTTTATCCGAGTATATAACGCATAATTCATTGTGCAGTGTTATTTTATCAAAAAATCTATATTTTAGAACTAAGTTATCTAAAAGTGTATTGGGAAACTCTTTTGAAGAAGATTCGAAAAATCTTCTATTCGTCTAATCGAAAAACTTCAATTCATGTAAATCGGAAAATCGAATCTCAATTTGACCTTTAATAGTATCTAAAATTTCATAAAAAAAGTTGTTTATAATGTAGTTTCTTGTCTACCAAATTATATGTTTTCCTCCTTTTCGCGGAAGGAGCCTCATCAGTTGAAAATTTTTCAAATAAAATATCAAAATGAAATTCTGTATTACGGAAACTTGGATTTTTATCAATGAGACGTTTCAAACGATCTCTTGAATAAATTATATCAGTGAATTTATGTTATAAAATTTGAAAAATAAGATCAGTTTGTTCAAATATTTATTTAAAAGTATCAAGAAAAAACAAAAATTCATTTTCTAAATAAGATTTTAAACCAACAGCAGCATTTAATGAAACCTGATCTGTCGAAAAGTCATCACTGTTTAATATAAAATCAAATGTTTCAATTAATTTGTCTTTATTTTATTTTTGTGGATGGTAAACACTGCACGTGATGTAAAATTCCATCGAGTTGGAGCATTACAGAGAATTCTGTTTCCTACTATGTTATTCAAAATTTCAGTTCGTTTGGTGGATTTGCTAAGAAAATTTGAAAATGACGATAAGTTGGAAAAGGAAATTCTAACTTCCTTAATGGAATTAAATGCATTACTTAAAATCAAATCCATGTTGTGAGCGTAACATCATCTTCTAGAAATTCGTTAATGTTTCTTTATAATATACAACAAATTCTGGATCTCGGAGGTTTTCTGGAGTCGGTGATCACGATTATGTCACCATTTTAATTTTCAAAAATTGTTTTATCATTTACCTAAATTTCGATTAAATTTCTATTGAAAAAACATATATATGAATGCGCACTTTTTGTTTGTCTTGATAATTTTACTTGCAACATACTTTTATTTCATAAGTATCTTCAAATAGCGATAATTTTATTTTAGACATAAAAATATCAATTAGAAAATAGTGTCGTAATCCTGATCAGCGACTCTGCTGTTGCATATTATAAAGAAAAATTAACGAATTTCTAGAAGACGACGTGTATATGCAGTGCTCCAGAGACCCGAAAATACCCCCAGCTAATTTGTGTAACGTTTTGAGTTCAATAGTCGTGATCAGCGATCCTAAGATTCCTAAGAGCCAGAATTTGTTACATATTGAGGAGAGAAATTAACGAATTCCTAGAGGATAACAATAGCCTGAGGCGAAACTGATTTTATTTTTGTTTGACCGTTTGAAGGTCCCGCCATTACAGATGCGCCGCCGTAGGTTTTAGCAATTAATTTATTCGCAAAGTCAAATCGTTGAAATGTTTCCATTAAGAAATTAAATAAATTGATCGCTGTTCTTTCCGAACTAACATCGTAAAACCCTAAAAATCTTTCTACTAGTTGTCCATTTTTTACAAATCTAAAAATTATTGATAATTGTGATTTACACGTTATATCATTTGTTTCGTCAACCTGCCACATAAAAAAAGGGACATTCAATAATTCATCCTCTATGTGATGTCGGAGGACATAATTTATTGAATCAAGAATTTCGTTTTGTATTGTTTTTGAGGTGCCTGCAAATACTGACGCGTTACTCATAAAATCGCGAAGCTTACTGTCGTATTTACAAAACAAATCTAACAATTCCCTAAAATTACCTTTATTAACTGAATTTTCAGTTTCATCATACCCTCTAAAAGCCAAATCTTGAAATGATAAATACAATAAGAAATCAATGATTTTTTTTTTAAACTTCGCGGTTGTCTTTAACTGTATTATTATGATTTTCTATTTCGCGTGTACGAGCAGAATCAATGACATCAACAATATTCTGTTTACCGGTTAATTTAAACTTAATAATCGATGAAATATGTTCCTGCGATTTTTCATGTCTGTCTAGGCCACGAGCTAAATTTTTCAAATCATTATAACCCAAGTGCCCCCAACATGAAGTTGTATCTGATGTAAATAGGAAGCAATACCAGCAATATAATTTATTGTGTACCTCAGATCCCGTCAACCATACATATTTTTTATAATTATCAGTAATAAATGATCGATTTTCAAACTTACATGTCATTACTAATCCTTTCAAATCCGGTAAAGGCCGTTTATTGAAAGAAAAAACACTTTGCTGTCATATGTTAATCCACTAAATGGATTTTATAAGAAGTCAGCAACTAAATCACTACTCATTTTAACGTTTAATAACCAAACAGATAAATTCTAACTTAACCTTACTTCGCGTCGCGAAACAAAAACAATAACTGACGCAGCATGTGTCGCAGCAAGTATCGTATTTCATACGACTGGCCGACTCCGAACGAGAGGCTAGCCTACAGAGAACGTTGCAATTCTAGTGTTTTGCTTAACGTAGAGCAATTGGACTGGTTGGAAAAACAGCAACTGTGTTGACCACACGTATTTAGCGTTTGATATATATAGAGAATCTAGCCTCTGGGCACTGTTGCCAGATTAAAAATAACTACTTAGAACGGGGAATTAATTGTAAAATTTGAAGAATTATCATAGAAACAGGAAATAAAATGGAGAATGATCATTAAGATAAATTGGTGAGGAGGCTGAGCCTCCTTAGCCTCCTTCGAGGAGCCACCACTGATGGGGCCCCCTATTACTAACATTTCAAATTATCTTGGTGATTTAGGTATAAAACGCATAATAAGTCAGCTAAGTTTATCAAAAACAATAAAAAGAAACCGTCTGATGAAGAAAAGAGGAGCTTACAAGTTGACTTGTGAGTCTTACCCTAAGACATACATAGGTCAGACATGAAGGACCTTTAAAAAATGAGTCAAAGAACGTAGGTGTAGTTTCATTAATTATAAAACTGATTCAACCTCATCAGAAGATTTAATTTCTATAACTGTAATCATAATTTCAAGGTTTTAAACATTCAAAATAAAAGTAAGAAATTGAATTATCATATTTTGAATACACGAGAAGAAAACCTATAATGTCCCTAGAACATCGTATGAGCCAGCGGAGGAGTGGTGAGAGAGGATTAAATCTGTTAATGACATTATCTTAGAGATTGTGGGACTCGCCTTCTTGGAGAAAATACAATTTTGAGTTTCGGTTGCATTAAAAACCCTACTAGATTATCTGATCCTCATTTCAAAATTCTTTACAAATTCTCTTCCAACTCTGGCTGCATTGGATATGCTAGAATCCGTAGAAATTAATAAGTTTAAGAATTCCGATATCCTGCTGAATAATCAACAAGTTTTTAATAATTCTCCACTCTTAAATTCGGAAATAGATTTTGGGTTTGCTACCAGTTTATCATTTGATCTCTTAATGGTTCAAACTACAATTAGATAAAATTCCACTAACCATCTATCTTCAGATTATCGTTAATGTTACAGGTAAATTAGATTAGCTCTTTTGTTTTAAGTTAGTATTTTGTAATATATGTTCGAAGGAGCTTTGATGTTGGTGAATATGATCTTAAATTAGTGAAAATCAAATTCTTCTAGTTATTTTATTCAAATTCTTCGGTATATCGTTCCTTTAAATTCAGAGTTCTGATTATTAAAGTGGTGATTTTCCTTGTAATGTCATCCACAAATGTTGAGAATAATGGACATTTATGTACCATGTAGAGACAATAACTTCAGAATACCTTTTTCGCAGGTCTGAACTTCTTGTAATGAAACATAATGTAGAAGAACGTCAGCACGGTCTTAAAGAACACGGCATATCAAAATCGATATGTTCCTGGCCAGCTGTGGAGAAAACAGTGGGGCTTAAACTCTGTGCAGACCATCATTTTATGAACGTGACTAAAATAGACAGCGCTCCATACTTCCTACTGGCGGGCCCCGCTGGATTCAGATTTTATCTTCAAAAATCGGACCCGACAGCCAATATATATTTGTTTGAATATAAGTGGACTGATGAAAAAGCTGGCAGTGCAATTTCTGTATCATTCGATACAGAAGGAACTTCTAAGCGTCGTTTGTTAGGGGCGAATTTCACAATTGACAGACAAAGTAGAAATCTAACTTTACTTTTAGACTCAACAGCAGGTACCATCTTCGCAAGAGGTCAATACAAGAATACACCAGAAGAAAAATACCTTCGTATTGCATTAGATGTTAATAAAGTTAAGCATTTCGATACACTGTTGAGACTTTTAACAAAGCCGATCCCTCATGGTTACGTGTACAGTCCCACCATTTACTTGGGAGTTAACGGTCAAAAGGTCTTCGACATTAAGGGTAAGTTTTTCGAGAACCAGTACATTTTATAGGAATTCTAATGGCAAAACAACTCCGGCTTTGGCGTCAATATGCACCGCAGTTGAATCGCCAAGGAGTAATAGGCAGTTATGCATCAAAATGCATCCGTCGATATTTTGCCAGAGAAGCTAAAATCGTACTGAAAGTAGTACTACTATAACTTCAAATGAAGTTTAAAGACTAGATCAAACGGCATCAGAAGACCCACAATTCATTTCAGTGACCGAAATTCGAATCTAACATTAATCTTATCCTTAGATCATGATCAACCACTGTACAAAGTGTCGAGACTCTGAATTCGGCTCGTCCCAGAGACGGTGGCCCTAGTAAAATCATGTTATTTATAATTATAATTCGTATCGGCGTCCTTCTGAGATCCTGCTGAACAAATTTCAACGATTATTCAAACATTTTAGAATTTTCAATTTTTGCAAAGTTTTATAAGGGGGTATGGAAAAATCTCGATTTTGGTCGACCGCATCGGTTCTGATAAAACTTGGCTTCAATACGTTTTTGATGATGAGAAATATCAATCTAACGTTAGTTTTGTCCTTAGATCATGATTAACTGCTGTACAAGGTTTGCAGACTCCGAATTCGGCTCGTCCCAGAGACAGTGGCCCTAGTAAAATCATGTTATATAGATTCCATAATTATAATTCGTATCGGTGTCCTTTTGAGATCCTGCTGAACAAATTTCAACGATTATCCAAACATTTTTAAATGGAAAAATCTTGAATTTGATCGACAGCATCGGTTCTGATACAACTTGGTTTCAATATATTTTCGATGATGAGAAATAGGAATTTGAAGTTAGTTTTATACTTAGACCATGATTAACTGCTGTACAAAGTGTGGAGACCCCGAATTCGGCTCGTTCCAGAGACAGTGGCCCTAGTAAAATCATGTTATATAGATTATATAATTATGATTCGTATCGGCGTCCCTCTGAGATCCTGCTGAACAAATTTCAACGACTATCCAAACATTTTATAATTTTCAATATTTGCAAAATTTCATAAGGGGTAGGTAGGAAAAATCTCGATTTTGGTCGACCGCATCGGTTCTGATAAAACTTGGTTTCAATACGTTTTCGATGATGAGAAATTCGAATCTGACGTTAGTTTTATCCGTAGATCGTGATTAACTGCTGTACAAAGTGTGGAAACCCCGAATTCGGCTCGTCTTAGAGACAGTGGCTCTAGTAAAATCATGTTATATAGATTATATAATTATAATTCGTATCGGAGTCCTTCCGAGATGCTACTGAACTAATTTCAACTAATATCCAAACATTTTAGAATATTCCAATTCCGCAAAATTTCATAAGGGGTAGTTGTGGAAATATCTCGATTTTGGTAGCCACATCTTGAAACTTGGCTTCAATACGATTTCAATGAAATACGAATCTAACGTTCGTTTTATCCTTCGATCATGATTAACCACGGTACAGAGTGTGGAGACCCTCAATTCTAACATGGTATCGATCATTTTCGATTATTTTCACTGGGGTCATAATCCATCGCTCACCGCCCCTAGGGGTGCTAGAGTTGTCTAATTCTCATAGTATTTTCTTTCAGATAGCGAGTCATATGTGAACCAAGTTTGACTAAAATTGCTCTTGGTATTCCAGAGTTATTTGGACCATACAGACACTTCCATTTTTATATATTATGTAGATTAAACATACGATTTTTATAAATAATGACATAATAATATTTTATTTGAGGAATATATAATGTAAAAGTAGCTTAGCTCTTCCGAATCCGTCTTGAACTACTTTTCGATTGCAGGATCTATCAAATTGTTAACGAAAAAGGGCATATCTCAGTATGGCGTCGATTTAAAATTCCAAACCAAGAGGGTAACTTCCAAAGTTTTTGGATATTTTACGAAAGCGGATGCTTCTATATCTTCCAACTTTACCGTACATTATAGATTTGCAAACACAAGAGAACAAGGGGTGCAGTTGAGATTCTCCCTGGCTAATCGCTCCCATCGAAATTTGATGGATATACGAGGATACTCTGACTTTACAAGTACAGCTTATCCCAATTTCAACGCTGAATCGAAATTTGTATTACTGGTGAGTGTAGTATTACTAACTTCCTAAGGGATCAATACTTTTCTAATTGTTTCATAGAACACACAAATGATTATAGTAGCTTGAAATAGTTAGACTAGTTAGATAAAATTATGTATATTCCCTTAGTTAAGTAATTTATGACTCGATCGAAATACTCAAGAAACACATTGTATTCTTTTTTCACTGGTTCCCTCAAATGAGTAGCATTCCATTAGAAAAATGGCTAATGGAGGTTGTTATCATCACAAAAATATCATTCCCTATTCGATTCTATTTATATATTTTATTGTATTTTGTTACATTCATCGTATAGAATGTTATATTAGAAATCATGGCTGGCTTTGCACTTTCAAAGAAATTCATACAGTTCATTGAAGCTGCAATAAAATTCATACAACCTTGTAACTAAAATTTCGCAATACATTCCCCTTGTGATCACTGGAAATCCTGCAGAAAGGGAAAATGAGTAGAATTAGAATATAGGCACATTTCAGTCTGTACAGAACGAAAATGGATTGAATGTTCCTTACAAATTGTACAGCATATGAGAGCTTCGTTTGAAAGTTTGACAGTTCATGATGTAAAATTAAATATATAGGTACACAATGGAATGAAATACTGAACGCAATGAAGTTAAGACATTTGTTTGCAGATGGAAATGAAAGTTGTATACCTGGAATTACTAAAGAATGCTACAATACAGTTGAGACAGTCTGAATGCTACAAAATACCCATGTTGATGTGACCTTGTCTCGAACCCTTGATGATTAGCTGAAATTTAGTTCAAAGGCAATAGACATAATAGGCAATGTTCTTCTGATTCTTCGGCACATTAAATAATATTTTTTTGGGGGCAGTTAATATTGTGGATCTACATATGAGTTCTTATGATATTATGGGTCTTAGTATACTTCTATCACGCCAATATTCTCCAAACGGAAATTCTGGCTTATAACGCGTTGTGCTTAAGCCGCGTTTGGAAAAAGAGCGCAAAACCACATGAGCATATGCACGGACAGCAAAACTGCTCTTGTTGCGCTGGATATCATGAAAATAACATAAAAGCTTATGTGAGGTTGCACTAACACGCTGAACAACCTTAGCGAATACGAAAGCTGACTCGAAGAGTAACATCGAAGAGGCAAACCACTGCTGGATCCGATCACAACACTCGGAAGAGTGAACAACTGAACGGTTGCAGACAATATAAAGCATTTATTGGATGCACCATAAGGAAAACTGGTCTCAGCAAATGAGGAAGATGTTGAAGGCAATTTCAAACTGCTGACATAGATACTAACGAGACATGGACCGTTTCACCCTTATGCAGGTGGTGTAAACATGAAAACGAAATGACAATGCAACGAGGACGGTGCTAAGCCTCTTCAGGGCACTAACCACCTATTGGCACACCCGGGGTTGACTTGGTGTTGAATTGATGGCTGTTCGTCCACATCGAGGTATTGGTGAAAACTCGTGAGTGAGTACCCGCCCCACTATATGGTTTAGGGTGCAAAGGGCATCTTTCCAGAAATAAAGGAACCTCACCGGTTCCTCTCTACATCAATAATAATAATAAGTTCCTCTGGATCGATCAGTGGCACCACAGCTAATTCGGTTTGGACACCTCTGGTTCATCTGATGGTCAGGGGATACAACTCGGAGCCGCCCCTTCGCATGTTGGCGAAAATGTCCTAGTGTATGAAGGTATGACAAAGGGTTTATTTTTTAGTTTGCCAAAACGCAATGTCTTACCAGATAATAGGTTTGCTTGCTGGGTTATAGCAGAAGTTCCCTAGGGAACTTGGACTATAAGGAACAGAAATAGGGAGGGGGTTGGAATCACAACACTGGAGTACAAAACGTGATGTATTTGTATTAGTTAATGTATGGCAATACATTGTACGGTAGCAGAATTATATTAGTTCTGCTAAGAACTACATGGTAGCTGTATCATGTCTACCAACTAACTGTACTACCTAATACTTTCTAATACTAATTTAGAACTCCTTCTTCATAACTATCATTTAATTAATAATCTTAAATTCCTATTTTCAAGGTAGAGATTTGTATTCTGATAACAATACTTGATCTAGTTCGGTGAAGGTTGAATTAGAAACCGGTATTCACTCCGATATCATCCACACGGTTGGGGCCTTGAAGACTCAGCATTTGTTATGCTATAATAAGTATAACAAATGTGTAGTATGTTTATATTATTATGAGATAAGAAAATAGAATATTGTGAGCTTATATAATTCAAGATGTATGGTATAAATGAATCTCCAATTGTGATATTACAATGCATTTTAATACTATATGTGCAGGTTCATGGGCAAGGAAAATCAATTAATGACAAAATCTATTGCCTTGAATATCTGCCAGATCCAAAATGTATTAATTTAATTTTAATTCAGACTTACTATTAACCTAACGGAAATAAAGTGTTAATTATATTATTCTATTACAACTGGTAGTAGAAAAAATAGCGTATGCAACGACATGTAATGGCTATTAATACACTTTAAATTAGTTCGTGCTCATGTATTAATAGCTATAATTACATGAGCGTTGCATAAAATACTATTATTATTCATAGAGCAGATTGACAAGGTATTAAAAAGTCTCAAATCAAAGCATAACCGTGCTTCTATCGCGAGTAACTTCACGAAAGTGATTTAGTGAGAGTCAGATACAACTCACCATAGTGCTTTACTTGTTTCTCTTCTAAAACAATACAATCCGTCTGGCTCGCTCTAACTTACAAGACTCACAAATATTTTCGGTGGTTTTTTGTATTTTACTAATTATCACATCAAATGTACATTTTGCTTAGTATCTATGCAAAACTTTATGTTATTCTACTTTTCTTGCAGAGAGGCTATGGGCATACGGAATTTTCGATTAATGTAACATCCAATCATAAAGATCCTGTGGATAAACAGATGCAATTCAAGATGTTATTCAAAGATAAATCTTTACCAGATAGCACGAAGATCGTTCATACAGTATTATCATTAAGCAAATCGAAGGTCGTTAATTTAAAAATCGATTTAAGGTATCAATCAAAAACACCAACTACGAACATAGATTTATTCATCAACTATGGTCCTGACAAACAATTTTCGTCGAATATTTTCTGGAAACACATACCAAAACCGTTACAAGAACTGGAAGTTAAATTCAACGTTTCTGTTCCATCGTTCACACCAATGTTTGTCCGATTGAAGATATATGAGAGAGTCGCCTCTGATTTCCTTGTAAGTTTTCGCATCCATTATATTTCTGTCAAAAAACTGTGATTTCGCTTAAAACTTCGCGACATAAGACTCTCTCAAGAGATTCGCAGCACGGTGTTTAAGTCATTTATTACTTATGAAAGATTACAAACTCGTACATACTAATGACTTTGCCCATTACGTGCTGTTCCTCTGTCAAACTCCACTAAGTTGGTTATTTTTGAATATACTACACGCCAAAATATAAGTGTCTTAACGGTAATCAATTGCACTCAAAAAGTTACATGACGCTTCTCATCAAAGAGATTCGTCAGTGTCACTTCAAGGATGCCAAGTCAAATTGTTTCAGGTGCCAAAAAGTACATAGCGGAGATGAATATTCCTGGACAAGCATACACATGGGAAATATTGGTGTAATTCAAAAAGTTCTCAGATACATTCATGGGAATTAGCTATAACTGTTTTTTAAATTGAAAAATTAAAGTGAACAAAGAGTTTTATTTAGCGTATTGTTTCACTAGATTAACAATTTAGATTTGACGTTTTCCTATTCAAGCCGGTTCAGCTTTATTAAAAATCCAAACAATGTGAATGAATACATAGGCGATGTATCACATTAATTCCTTAACGTATCTGATGAAATCCTGCTTCACTTAGTGTATCGATTAAGTGAGAAATATTACTTGATGATACAACATAAAATATTTCACAATAACAGTCGTGAATTAACTAATATTTCATTGGAATTGCATTTAGAAGATCGTTTTATTTCCATATCAAATCTTAAAGAATTAAGAGTTAATATTAGAATATCGGTTTCAAAGTCTCCAATATTAAGATTATACAATCTTACCCTAGGAATTACTACAATTTCCAAACAGAAAATATCAGTTTTGCGTTATTTACACATATTGTTCTGAAATGTTTCATAATGGGAGGCTAACCTGGATTCCCCTATTCCTTCCTAGAACCGTTTTGCACTCTTCATCAAAATGTCTGCTCGCAACAAAATGGCGTAGAAAAAGGTCGAGGCTCTGACATTTTATCTTTAAGATGTCATTACATCTTTCAGGAGAGTGTGTTTGAAGTATGTGAACATAACGACGTTAGAAACGGATATTTCTTTAAGTATATATATTTCAAAATAGGGAAGTTCTTCATCTTAGGTGACTATGGCATGCTAAGTGTTGACATCATCAGTCTTTCCAATTTTCTACTGTTTTTAGCAATTTGATTGATCTGATTAACAGTAACGAATATGCATGTTTGGAGTGGGAGGATAGTTGAACGATACCAGCAAAGATTTATCAACTAGTTTTAAATTTTTAGATCGATTTTAGTGGAACATGGTTCAGCGGTCACAGTTTAGAAGCTCGAGGATTTTATCAGGATAAAAGCACGGCCAGAACAAATAACCACCATGTCAAGTTGATGCTAAAGTCACCTAGCTTTCAGGTCATTTTAACTAACCTACAACTTTTCCGTGACAATGATAAATTGAAGATCAATATCAAGGTAGCTATGCAAATCCAAATAATCACTCGTGATAATTAGAAAGCCCAATTGCTTATATTGATTTTGTGATGAAAATAATCTTGTAAGAAGCGAAAGAACGTCTTTGCCTCGATGAAGTGAAATTAAATTAAGGAATACCGAGAAGATAACTCCACCAATTCAAACCAACATTGGATGAGAACTCTTTTAATTTTCTTATTCATAAACGAAAATCTATCATTTAAGTATTCTTCATATCAGGAAGAAGACAAGGATAAGACTTTTTCTTATTCTTACGTTTTTAATATCACTTTAAATATTCTTGTGGCTGCTAATTTCAGGGTACAATGAATTGAAGGATAGTCCTTGATCTGAATCGATAATTTTCAGTTGGCACTTTCTTTCAAGTACCATAATGTCGACATAAGTGAAAGTAGTCCTTTGTTTGATGCCAGGCAAGTAAGTTGTAGGGCAGGATATTAATATCAGAGTAGTTTGCTGGAAGACGAGTTGAACGAAGTAATGAATGAATGGAGCTTTTTACTGCTGGAGCTGTGTTTCTTTTATATGAAATTTTCAGGTGGTTCAAAACGAACAAGAATACGACCTTCTGCTCATACACTCGATAGTTTCGCCAGAGGAAACAGCAACGCAAGCGAAATTCAAGTACAAGACCAAAGTTTATTCTCTAACAACTTCCTCGTATTCAGGGGATCATCATCGGATATCCGCGGAAATTCATATTGACCAGTAAGTCTACCTCTTATCTTTCTATATAAACTAATCGAACAAAACATTGTTAGTTACAATAAATCGAAATCGCAATTGCTAATATTTTTGATATTTGTATCAAAGACAACACATAACACAGTATTGTCCTCATTATCTACCATTCAAAATTATTGTAACAACTAAGAATGCATTCTAGAGATTTCAATAGATCTTCATTTCAATTTAGAGTGTTTAGAAATTAACTGACCACGGGAGGAGCGCGGGACAATTCGGCGCCCAAAAATATGATTGCATTTGGGATTGGTAGTTATTTATGGAAAAATTTTCGCTGATTGACAATATAATATAAAAAGATTTCAATCTAAATAGAACAAATTGTTGCACACGTAGTATTCCCAAAAATATATAAAAATCAAAAAATCTAGGCTGCGAAAAATCTACCAAACTAACCTGCGATAATTTTACCGCTTGAAGTTGTATCCTCCACATAAGACGCGCAAGTGTATTTTGAATGGTGCTAGATCTTGTACATGACGTTGAAAATCGAACTATACCTGAATATTTGAGAAGAATTGCTCATAATATTCAACTGGAATAACTGATTATTCTGTATTGCGTTTTTTTGTTGTTAAATAAAATTTGTACCTTTGTAAGTGTATTCTACATATCATGATGTGATGTAATGAAGGTTTTTTCTCCCTTCTATTCTATTCATTTTAATTCCATTAAATACATTCTTTATTATTCAAACTTTTTGCTTGGAATCATAACCATAAATTAACTTATACGAATAAGCAGCATTTTGTTTATACTTTAACTATACGAGAGAAAAAACTATAATATTTGAAGAAGGAGCCAGCGGTGGAATGTTGGGAGAGGAGATAGGCATTTGAACTTTTCTTGAAGATTTGGAGGTTTGGTAAAAAGAAGTTCGGCTGATTTCCCAGCGCCCTCTTGATTGACTGGTGCAGTGGTGCAGCTTGCATGCGTAGGCATACTGAGCGGTATGAAATCGTTGGATTACCACCTCTACACTTATATATAAAAACTGAGGCCTTGAGAACGGCGTATAGGTTAAAGGGCCTAGGCCACTAGACCAAAACGTACCACTCTCGTGGACACTCATCGATTTTAAGTGAGGCAATCTCTAAATGCCCCATACTAGAAATGAAGCAAGATAGCATGATCCCTGCTATATGTCTCACTTCTCTCAAA
The DNA here is from genome assembly GCA_958510875.1 of Endomychus coccineus. NCBI lineage: Eukaryota > Metazoa > Arthropoda > Insecta > Coleoptera > Endomychidae > Endomychus > Endomychus coccineus. The sequence goes on along the minus strand of OY294071.1, from coordinate 36,039,910 downwards.
ATCTTCAACCCGAATAGAGGAGATTGGGATAACGAAACTCTCACCCTACTGCCACCAGACTGGCTCGTATGGTTCACAGATGGGTCCAAAGCAGGTCAGGCTTCTGGGGCGGGAGTGTACACAAAAAGGCTCAGTATCACTTTCTCAGTGACTCTAGGCACTTACTGCACGGTTTTTGAAAATAAAAATGCTTCCATCAATCCATTGAATTACATTTAAAACTGGCATTGGGAAATGTTATAAATTTAAAACAACACTAACATTTATTGTAGCACTTTCCACATTTGAAGTATTAGAGAATTGTTTATGTAGAATAAAGTATTTCTTGAAGTAGAGTAGCTAACTTTATTCAAATCGAGGGGTTCGCATTAAGGCCATTCATTTGTTTTGGCGGTTACGTGCAAACATATAAAATTTACGATGAACTTGATGTATATTTCAGGATTAGAGACATCTATTTCGCAGCGTGGGGACATAACAAGGAATCCTACAAAGCAGCAGGCATTGAATTAAAGTGGGATGCGAATCGTGACCCCAACCAGAAACTAGTGGTTTCCGGCAACTTTAGTAGAATAAAATCTATGAATTATGAATCCAACTTACTAATTTCTTATCCTGGAAGAACTCTTTTAGGAAATTTTGATTTCCTTTTGAAAAGTAAGTTATTCCAGCCGATATATACTGTCAATGCTTATCCACTTATTACGAAAACATCGATACATTTTGTTTATCTTTCTTTTGCTCTAATAATTAGTTCAAGGAATTGATATTCGATCACTCACCATGCACTCACTAGTGAAAACAGTGGCAGCGTTTTCAAAATCTTTCCATCTACTGGAAAGTGAGAATCAGATCAAATCTTTATTTTTATGAGCTGTTAATCTGCAAGTTAACGAACCGTCAAGGTTTTCTTGTAATATCTCATATTATTGCGAAGTAGCGAATAATGTTTCGTTTTATAGATAAAATTATTGTTCCACTACGTATCAAGGGCTATCAAATAGTATTGATAAATGGTTTATTATTTCATTAAATAATTTTTATGTAGCTATTTTATTTATGAAAGGAGTTCTGTCTATGCTATTTGATGGGGTATGAACTTTCCATTCCCTTCTTTTAGCATAATGCTTATTTCAAAAATTTTGTTCCACAATCAATTCTATTATTACGACGGAATATACATTGCTACTATTATATCGCATACTGAGCCAGGCGAACTCATCTCGGATGTCATCCTTTTTGAGGCTACCTAGGCGGTTGAATCTGATCTAATAATTCTGAAAATTCCGTTAGTGATTGAAGAATGCGCTATTTCATTCCTCCTTTCCAAACACTTAGGCTAGGTTTTACTCAAACAATCATAGTTGAATAATGGATTTTCATTTCTCATGAATTTTGTTTTTCAGGTGGCCATTTGAACACCTTGAGTAGGTTGTCTTGGGACGATGATCAATCTTTTGCATTGGGCCTAACAACTGATTATCTATTTGATGATGAAATATATTTGATCATATCCTCAGAATTAGTTACTCCATTCGAGAGCTGGAAACATACTAGAGTATCTGGAGGGTAAGAAAAATTTTAATCTATTCGAATCTTCGAAAGGTAGTTATCTGAGGTTGCTATATTATATATATTCCGAAATGTAGATAAACAAGGTTGAATTTGAGAGAAAAATAGTCGATAGGATGTGGGTTTGAACCCACGTGCTCAAGATGATTAGGGTAAGACTGTAAGGTAATAGCTCATTCATTCATGAATATTTAAGCCTCGGTGGTATAGTAGAAATATTCTGGTCTCCCAGCCATGTGAGCTTTTATATTTATGTGATGTGGCTGGATCTTGTAACCCGTATATTAGGTTCATACGTGAATACTCATCGTGGAAGGAACGTATTGAAAGATGACTCCAATTCAAATACTTGAGTATGAATTAATATAAAGATTACAAGCTCCAGCTGGAACACATGGCGATCCTGCCAGGATATTTTCTGCCATTACAGCATTGTGTTCATCAATGATCTACTATCCTTCCAGAGCTTTATATCAACAAGAATATGAGACTATGACTGGCCCAAAAGGGTGTACTTGCTTAACACGCTGGACTAGACATCCAGGGATGTGGGGTCGAATCCCACCTATGGTTCAATGTTTTACGTTTATTCATCTTAATAATCCTATGTTAGCTTATCTAAGTTACCTTCATAATTCAGAAAATTTAATTCTATCTCTTAATGTACTTACACGAAATTGTGCCAATTGTGAGAAGACAGACAGAAATGTTTTCTGTCCTTCAGAGAACTGATTTAAATCCGCTCAAGGGACGCTTACTCAATTTGTACATAGCTATGATTGAACGCCACAGTTCCTTGTTCTCTATTTCTTAAGAATATGAGAATATGATATTATTGTCTAGAGAATAAAAGTTATTTTTGACATTCAAGATGAATGTAAGATCAGGAGAGAATAATATGACAACATTGTCTTCAAATAAACTAACAGTTCCAAGCAAGCTGCCTATGAAGGTATAAAAGAATGAATGCCCTGGCTGCTACTGCTAGAGGTTTATTTCATTATTATCCGATTAAAGTCTTCATAAATTTCTTTTATAACGAACATCATGAGAATTTCGGCATTACTTTTATTGTTATGAATGGGAACTAAATCCCTTCTTATAACGATGGAAATATAAGAAACTAGGAACTACTAATTGACTGAAGATCTCTCGCTTGTATAATGAGGTATTTTATTTTGTACATCTTTTGTAGGATTCACCATAGTAACAACACGTATCGTACCAATGGCAGCATATACTGGGACAACAATCAGCATGTTTCCATTGATCTATTTTGGGATTACGTATTGGAAGAAACTTTCTTGAAATGCGAATTCAAGAGTGATCTCTCCAGCACATTGCAAAATATACCTTCTCTCAGTGCCACCCTTAGTCATAGTCAAAATGACACTCGACGTGATACAGTCTTCCGAATAATGGTAAATAATTACACATATAGTCAGTTCCAAAAGAACCGCAAAAAATAAGCATTTTTGCATATTCAGGGACTCGCTGAATTCACTTTCAAATGGAGAATATGACAAAAGTATGTCTAAAGACACAAGATGTTTCAGAATGCAATAGAACTCAATAAGTTTATGAATATTTTAGCCAACGCAACACTACCAAAAGAATGTATCCAAATGCTATGTCAATATTTCGAATTGTAAATACCTATTTCCAACCCGCATCTTCACCAGATCAATAGAAAATAGTCTCTATTGATTTCTGAATATTCAGGTGGTAGTTGGGTACATCAATACGGTGTCACAGTACTTGTAATAGGAGGTAGACTGCTCTTATTCGAGTTAAAAAGATCCTTTCATTTACCTTCATTCATCTTTGAATAAACGCCGTTTGTTTTGACTGCAATATATGGCGAAAAAAGATCAAAACTGGTAGCATACTAGATTGGCAGTTCCGGAATTTTGAATATTTTTGCAGCACCAGCTTTATTTCAACAAATCAATTTTGTATTTCAGTATGACCCACAGCAAGTTATAGATGTTAAGAGTAAATGGGAGATAGTACAAGACGGAACAGTGAGAAATTTGACTGGAACCATCTTTTTGACAACACCATTCACCGGTTTCCAAAAAGGCTATTTGATAAGCAGAATTAGCACGGCAAATCGGAATTATGTGAAAGCCTTGATCGATTTGGACCTCGACCATAAAGAGTTCATCGTGAAAGTAGAAGGTAAACTAATACAGAAAAGCTTGGAGTATCGAATTGAACATTTTTTTTCAGGGAGAATCAAGAAACTTACAAACAGTATGTTAGAAATCAACATAACAACACCGATAGAGGATTATAGACAAATATCCGGCCGTTTTGGTTTATCAGAAGAGAAAAAATATCTCGTATCAAAAATAACTCTACCGTCCAGAGTTCTTGGAATTGAAATTCTATTGAGCATTAATAGTTTAACGGATTTCGATACGAAATTTCTTTTGGGAACTCCTTTAGACTTCTTGCAAAGGATCATACTAGTTGCCAAACTGAAGCCCGAAATGGTAAGTAGAATCTTTCATTTACTAATTTAAAAGTTCAAACGAAGCTCATCCATTTTTGATCATATTAATATGTGGAAATAAGTGTGAGAGATTTTATATATTCAGCTTCGGCACTGGTGTGCTTAATATTTACCTTTGAAGCCTCAGCCAGTTTCTGCTTTTCTATTATATGTTCATTGCAATCATAACAATGAAGAACAACTGAGGACAATGATACATAAAACATTTTTGTCGTACATTAAATTTTATGCAATTGTTATAATGTTCAGAGGAATATGCAGATGTATGAAAATATGTAATGTGCATGAAAGGCTTAGTATATTCATTACACACTAATTAATGGTGACAATAGTGGTTATATGATCAAACAACAGTGAACGTTCATAAGTTAATTATAATTCAACATATTATGTCATTGAATGCGAGAAATGCTGAGTGGAGAAGAATTATCTCATTACCAAGAATAAGCATAAATCCGTGTAACTGCATGTTTGTTGATGAGAGCTAGAACAAATAGATAGGATTAGGTTTCAGTAGAGCAGATGTGATATCATTTGTATAGAGTGCTACCATATGTCAATTATGCGATAATATCCATTGGTTAGAGAATATGCCTCTGTACAGATAAGCATCGTGAGCATCAAATTGATACAACGTCAAGCCATCAGATAGAAACTAATTGAAAGGTGTGAATTTCAGGCGGATTTCCGAGCGGGATGGAACTCACTTCTGGGAGGATTTACGGGAGTTTGGCATTATGCTAATATGGCCGACTTTGAATACTCTTATAAGATCTTCACTCCCATCCCACAGTTCCAGGAGAACAGTATCGTAGTTAAAGTTATACTCGAAGAAGGCTTAGACTTTGAAGTTTCTGCCAAGTTATCAGAGCGTAAGGTTGGTATTGAGTATAAATGAATTCCGATCTTTCATCTAACCACCGATATTCAGACTTATAATTCACATAGAGTTGATAAAATCTGTTCGTAGCTACATTTGGAATTTATCTAGTTGCAAACTTCACTATACCATCGCCTATTGATTGAGACTCGCGTTTAAAGTGAAAGCTTCAATCTGGGTCCGAGATCTTGCATCTGAAGCCGACATCGACTCTGATGCCGATGCCACGTGCATCAAGCGTCGTTATCCTCGCCATAATCGATCCCTCATTCATTCAACCAGATGGATTTAACCTAATAAGTAAATGGTTTTTCCCTATCCCATTATCGCCTCACATTTCATCTTGGACGCTCGTATGTGATCAGATCCCTGATCTTCATCATTTATGCCAACCCATGAAGTCAGTCTTTCCCTTTCATTCATTCCTCTTTCTCTAGAAAGCTTTCTATATCATATATAACTTCTGTAAGGTTTAAACATGAACGTTGCACTCTAATTTTCATTAATGAAATTAATTTTGGAAGGCTACTTGACAATTGATAGCTAGATCATTTGTCGCAATAGTTTCGAAAGTAATGCAGATGAAAAACGAAGTAAAATTCTCGTTACGTGTTTTGAGAACATCCTGATTAATCAACAAATGAACAAAATACTTGGTGATTAGCATGAATATTGAGCATTTGTTTGAAATATTTTTGTACCTGGCATCATCATAATAGGAATTACAAGAGATCCGCTTTCCCGGAGGAAATACAACTTTGTGTTTTGCTTATATTAAACCATAGGTACTAGATTGCCAGATCCCAAAATTCTTGCCAGATCTTCATTTATAGTATTCACCTGTGTTTGTCATGCACCTCTTCATTAGATGATAGGGACACTGAAAGAGAATAAAGCGGTATAGAGTGGCCAATCATCCGCAAAATTGTGCCACTTTCAACATATCGTTGATATGGAAAAGAAACAAAGATGGTGTCAATAAAAATAACTGTGGAATACTACAACTGCTAACCATTGTATATGAGAGAAACTTCAATATTAAACGGCATGTTGGGACGGCAAACCAAATTACGGAAGGTTTTGAAGAAGGCCTTGGTGCCAGACTCGGTGAAATGTTTTGGAAATATTCAATGCTACAGGTACTTATTGGATTAGCTGGATATTGATTGCTTTCTCTGTTACTTCAGAGATCATGGATAATAGTGCAAAGTATATAATTATTAAGAAGAATATCATACAAATGGTATGAAATTGTAGATATAAATTCTTCCTTATATTCATGAGGTGCATTAGGAATTTTAAAATGAATGGGAAACACACTTCAGTTTTTTCGATATTTAATTTGAATTGACCGTTGACATTTTACCATAATTTCGATTTCATTTAGTTTCGCTACAAAAATTATGGAAGTAAGTATTCTTATTTGGGATTGGGCTGCTGGAAGCTGCTTGGTCTCCCGACTGAAGCAGCATGCCATTGTGCTTGCTGACAGGTTCCAAACACCAGACATCCTCATAACCCAGAGGATGGAATGGCAGACTCCGGACTAGTGTGGTTCCCAGACGGGACCAAAATTGGCGAGTCTAGTGGAGCCGGAGTCTACTGGTGCACACCCAGAAGGGAGCTTCCAGTTACCCTAGGTACTCATCTAATCGTTTTCCAGGTCGAGGTCTGTGCAATCCGGACCTGTGCCCTGGAAAACCTGAGACTAAACTACAGAGGTAGGCGCCCATAGAGATACTCCTAGGCTTGATTTGAAGTGGAGATAGACCCCGGCTGAATTAGCCAGAAGGAACAAACTTCAGCTAGTATGGGTACCCGCCCGTTCTGGCGTGAAAAGAAACTCTGGCCCCGAACCAGTGATCGGAATATCTTCGACCACCTCAGGCTTGTACACCCTGAGAGAGCTACTGGAAAGACAATGGCTCTCGGTTTGGCGAAGTGCCCCCTGTATGGGTCAGCCGAAGCTCCACATCGCGGAGTTCTCTCCCAAACGTTCGCAAACCCTTCTCTCTACGAGCAGGAGAAGCTTAAAACTGGGGACAGGACTCTTTACAGGAAACTGTCATCTGAATAAACATCTACACATAATGGACATCGTCAATAACCCAGGTTGGGTTGTACAAGATTCGGAGAGGCGGACAAAACTGCATCTCATATCCTTGTAGAATGTTCAGCACTGACTTCTCTTAGGCTACAACACCTTGGTAACGAGACATGTCGCCGGACGCCATAACGGACATCAATCCTTGCATAATCCTAGATTTCGGCGCTGCCTTAGGCCTGCTGGACTGAGTCATCTATCAAGGGGCGCACAATGGACCCAATCAAGCCGTCTAAGTGCTCTGAACTTGTAGGCTCCCGATTGATTGATCGATTCTTCTTTTGACAATGTCAAAATTTTTACTGTATCAGACTGTAATACTACCGATTTTGACTATTTCTAATTCTTAAGTCAAGCCAAGGCCATAAATTTCATAGTATCCATGACACTCAGTGCTATAATAACGTTCATCATCAATTTCAGGTTATTAAGGCTATTTGCAGGAACATTTATTCAATTGCCAATTTCAGAAGTTGCTGCGACAAATGATAAAGAAATAGTCGAGTCAAATAGGTATTAAAACAGGCCGACTTACCTAAATCGAAAGATATGGACCGATTTTGATGGAACAGAGTGCATTCGATTCGGGATGACGTCTAAAAAAAAGCTTACCGGTTAGTTTTTTGTGCAAATTTGTTATTATTTTTTTGAACGAAAAATTGACCAAATTTTCTGGCTAATTATTGGGAAAATTTAGTCGGGGGTTTTCGGGGTCGCTGATTACGATTCTGAACTCAGATTGGCCAGAATCGAACTCCCCAGCTGGTAATTGGCCACTTTAATTGGACAAAGTGACCATTTTTTAAAATGTCATCAAAAATAGCCAGGAAAAATCACTCGGGAGTTTTTGGGGTCGCTGATTACTATTCTGAACTCAGATTGGCCAAAATCGATCTTCCCAGCTGGTAATTGGCCAGTTTAATTGGACAAAATTGATAATTTTTTCTTAATTTCATCGCAAATAGACAGGAAAAATTACTCGGGGGTTTTCGGAGTCGCTGAGTACGATTCTGAAGTTAAATTGTCCAAAATCGAACTCCTCAGCTGGTAATTGGCAGCATATACATATTTACAATATTTCTAATCAATTGAATATTACTTACAAAATGCATATTTCAGGAAGTACAAGTAAATTCAATCATAATCACTACCATAATCATGATAATTGTCATTGCGTGTTCGAATATGTTCAATGCCTTTTTCTTCATTGGTATTATCTAGTTCATCATCGTCATCGTCTTCGTCGTCATCTCCAGGTGAAATTGGATTGATCAGACTGAAATTGTTACTACAATTTCCCATACAATTTGCACAAGCAACAGTACAGTTCATATTGGAATATAAAAAGACTGAGTAGAGAAGATAGAAAAAAAATTTAGATGAGCGGGAATTTATTTCAAATTAAAATATTAAGAAATTAGAATTCGATTTTGCTTATAATTTAAATTAGTAACGACCCCTTTTTAACAAATTTTTGAACATTTACCATAAAACAACAACCTCCACAACCCCTAACTGAGGATTTCTGGTTAGTTTTGATGAAATTTTGGAAATTGGTCAACTTTGTCCAATTAAACCTGGCAATTACCAGCTGAGGAGTTCAATTTTGGACAATTTGACTTCAGAATCGTACTCAGCGACTCCGAAAACCCCCGAGTGATTTTTCCTGTCTATTTGCGATGAAATTAAGAAAAAATGATCAATTTTGTCCAATTAAACTGGCCAATTACCAGCTGGGAAGATCGATTTTGGCCAATCTGAGTTTAGAATCGTAATCAGCGACCCCTAAACCCCCGAGTGATTTTTCCTGGCCATTTCTGATGACATTTAAAACAATGGTCACTTTGTCCAATTAAAGTGGCCAATTACCAGCTGGGAAGTTTGATTTTGGCCAATCTGAGTTCAGAATCGTAATCAACGACCCCGAAAACCCCCGACTTAATTTTCCCAATAATTAGCCAGAAAATTGGTCAATTTTTCGTTTAAAAAAATAATAACAAATTTGCACAAAAAACTAACCAGTAAGCTTTTTTCTAGATGTCATCCCGAATCGAATGCACTTTGTTTCATCAAAATCGGTCCATATCTTCCGATTTTCGTAATGAAATACCTATTTGACTCGACTAAAATTTGTATTTGACGTTGCATAAAATAAAATTTTCCGAGAAATTTAATGTTAGATTTGAGAGGGTTGGAGTTTATTTTATATCGAAAATCAACTCAACAATTTGTTAAAATATCCTGGTGTGCATTTAATGTTTGTTGCCGTACAGGTGACGTGAGAAACGCCCCCCGTTTTACCATGTTCATATATATTACAGCAATGTTGTATACTTTAGGTAGGAGTAAAAGTTCTTGATGAGTCGAAACCACCTTTACATAAAGATTTCGGAATCAAGACAAAGGATATTTACGGAAAGAAAGTAGCGGGCGTTCCTTGGCTAACATATAAAACAGAAGAAGATGATGAACATGAAGACAACCCATTGAGTTGGGCTGGAAGTGTTGAGATTGATACATTGATATATCCTACTATGAAAGGTAAGATTGATATCAAACAACTGGGACCAGCTTATGTTGTTTTAGCTAAGATCACTGTACCGGGTGGAGTGGCCGAAATCTCCGACGAATTTGAATTTAATGTAAGTATGAACGCAAATTTATAAATTTGTTTAGTAGTAGTTTGACAAATGAGTCTGACGCAATTATGTCAGGCTACCTTGATGGCCAACTAAATAAAAATGCGTTGATTTAAAGACCAAAGTTTCAGGAGACTTTCGTTTGATCCCAGTATCAACAGAATTTTTTTTGACAAAAATATTGATTCTAGTGCTCAATGTACTGGAGATGAGCTAGCCTTTCTCTCTTTGAGCGTAGCATGGAGAAGAAATGGCTTTATGTGAAAAAGTTAATACAAAATGAAATACGACCATGAAATATATAATTCCCAACAAGCTTTCATTATTATTGAACATTACGATGAATATTGCTTGATATTCCATCGGATATTGCTTTTTATTTCAACGTGTTTTATATAAAGTGTAATTTATTGGTGTTATTCAATAATGTTCACAACAACTATCAATGAATGAATGTTTTCCATACAAAATCCTTGCGTAAAATGGGTAACTTAATTGAGTTCTCTCAAAGCAATGCAATCAAAATTTCAATCAATCATGCTTTAAATTAAAACCACCATAAAATAAATGACTATTGTTGCTTGAAATTAATTAGGAGTTGAGGGTTTCTCCTCCAAATTACGGAACGAAATTTCCAGATAATTGTAGGAAATATAACATGACCACTATACAGGTAGTGCTTGTGATGACGTATGGAAGGTATCGTAGGGAGGTTTAGTGTGTATATTTGTGTCACCTACATCAGTTCAGTATGATTGCTGTTCACATTTTTTTGAACATAGATATCATGCGATGTTAAACGTTTCCGGTCCTCCATGGAAACGACAAGGCTTTCGTTATAATATGATGAAAACCCTTATAATATCTGAACACACTGGGCATCGTATTTCTAATACATCACGCTTCGATTACCTCAACGTGTAGAAGACACGGTTTATTGCACACTGAAATATCTTCGATAATAATGATTCGTTCCGATCCAATGTCGTTTAATCGCAAATCTAGGAATTACTGTTTCGAAGGCATCCAAGTTCCTGCTAACTTGTCCAATATTATGAACTTGTAGTAAATTGTAGATGCAATTACATTGTATCTGTATTTTTGTTCATTTAAGAATATTAAAATATTATTGAATAAACCAGAGTGAAACCTTCGTTTTCATCAAAGTTTGAAGGAGCCATTAAACAGCCCGCAACTCTATATAGGAAAAAGGATGATGTTATTAAGGATATATATATATATTATCTTTGGAATATTTTCAGACATATTCATCTATGAAGAATACACTACATGTTACAACACCATATGAGTACTGCAAAATTATCTCTTCTCACTATAATTTGGACATGACGCCTGGCTATAAATATCTTTTAGAGTTGAACTTACATTATCAAAATCACACGGATTGGATCAAGGTGAGCATTTTAAATATTACTAGGGTGTTTTTTTCTGAGTTCATCTTTATTTTACTAATTGTATTTATCGGTAATAACTATATATTTTTTGGAAATATTGAGTTACCCCAGTCCCACTTTTACTACAAAAACTAATGGGATTATCTAAAATCCAGGTGATTTTGAAATTATTAACCAGTAAAATTATTTGAGGATAAAAAGAATGTTCCACAGAACTGATATTCAGTGAGGAATAAATGAAATCCACCGATTTTCTTAAGCTTTTTGGCAGGATGATTTTCCGTAAGCGTCTTTCTGTCACTGAAGTACTTTTGAGTTATCCCCGATACTTAACTGAACTGGAAAATGCACCAGTTAGGTTCCGTCTGGCACTGAACAAGACTCGGCGACTTGCCTGCGTGGAGATAACGCATACTCTAGAGGCCACCCTGACGATTCTGGAACTCCTGGTGAGCTTCGTTCCACTGCAACTCTACACAAAACAGTGACTGCTCGATTCTGCAACTGAACCAGAAAGCGATAGCGGCTGCTGTCAGTTTCTCCGGACCTTCTCATAATCCCTAAAGGAATAGCTAGGAGAACGAAGACCCGCACAACTTCCGTTGGATGAAGTAGAGTTCCCCGATGGGTCCAAGGCAATCGAATCAGTCGAAGCCGTGGTCTACTCGTACTCACCTAGGGTTGAACAGGTGCCCACGTCATCATTTTCCAAGCCGAAGTATGTGCAATCTTAACCTTGGCCTGGAGAATCTGAGATTGAACTACCGACTCCTAGGCTTGTTAAGGAGTGCAGGAATGCCTCAGTTGAATTAGCTAGAGTGAGCAAATTCAGCTAATGCTGCTGCTCCGATACAAGAATCTCATCGACCACCGGGATCCGAGCTCTCAGAGAGCTTCTGGTCATACAGTAACTCTAGGAGTGGCGCGGTCCTCATAGTATTTGGCAGACAATTGCTCTCTCCATAAACAGAAGGGATATGGTGACAGGACTTCTTACATACCGATGCCTCCTGAACAGACATATGCAGGTAATGGGTATTAATGGTTTTAGTAGATGTCCAGCACTGGCTTCACTTAGACTGCAAAACCTTGAGAACGTGATATGCCATCTGAGGCCCTAAGAGAGACTAGTCCAACTAGTTTTTTCGTGTTTGGCGCCGTCTTGATATCTGCTGGTATGAGTCTTATTCCAAGTGGCACACAATAATCACAGTACACTGGACTAGTCCGCCACCATTTTCATTGCTTGATTCTGTCAAGGCTCTGTTTTTCAAATAATTCTTTCTGTCTTTCATCTTGACGTATATTGATGCAATTTTTGTTTAATCAAATTTACCACCATGTATATGCTGGCCAAGAAATCAGAACATGGAAAGAAGCGACCGTTTATGTTCATATAACAGTACACAAACTGGGCTTGCAAGTGTTCATGTTTTATTCAAGCAACGAAATGTTTCTTAATATCTAAAGTGCTCCAAAATGATATAGACTTGATGTAATTTATTTGTTTTTTCCTCTTGCAGACCGGTTTTCTCGCCGACTATGAACTCTCAAGCGATGAGAATATACAAAGGACTCATAATATCATACTCCATGTAATAACACCTTCTTCGACTTTACCTCACTTGGACATTGATGCAACTTTGCGAATAGAGAGGAATGTCTACGGCACCAATCTATCAGTAGCTACAAATAGCTCCGATGTATCACTAGCTGGCAATGTGAAGGTAACCATGTGTCCTTTCCTAGACATGATTTTCAATTCCAATCTGGTTGTCCTGAGTCTGAATAGCTTGTCGTTTCTTTTATATTGGAGCCAATGTTTTATTATAGCAGGCAGCTCCGTTAGTTTTCACTTTTAAGACCAAATGGGACGAATTTTTATTCACGCCTCATTAATTCCGTAAGTGATCCGTAAGGATTTGTATCGAAGCACGGTAGACTGAGATTAATGTCCTAATTATTCAGGCTGTAGGAAATGTTTTGACTTTTCGCGTCAACATAGGGAGGCTTTTAACGTTAGGGTAACTAAATGCAATGTTATATTTTGAAGCCTGAAGATATTCGAATCGTTCGAGGCTAGAATTGAAATTCATATTGAACATTCTCACAGAATTCACTTGTGTAATATTTACATTAAAAAGGGTGGTGGTTATTCAGGTTAACTTCGCGCGTGTTTGTTGAATCTTAATTTTCGATTCTCTGAGGTACCGGTTATTCCCACATTATAGTCTCCTACTAGTAGAGGTAGTAATAATAAGGGTTGGGGTGAGCAAGGCGAAGCCTGTGATAGAGATGACGTTTCAGAATATGTGATGACAAAGTTGTTGATTAAACTGCCGCAGTCTCACCTACGTATACAAGGTAGCTATTATGAATGAAAACAGTAAAATATCTCGAGAAGGGTTTGAAACTTTGTACACAAATATTAGGGATACTTTGAGTATATTTTAATTTTTTTCTTCTCGCATATTTGAAATCCAACGCGAACTGTGATTTTTTGAAATGACAACCGTTCTAGTTAAACTATAAAATAAATCAGACTATGAATACACTATAACACTATAAATCAGAACAATTCACCTTTATTCACTAAAAATACTTTTAAAGTACTGAGGACCTTCCAGCTATCTAGTAGCCATAATTATGGCTGAAAGGTCTTCAGTACTTTTACAGTATTCTTAGTAGATAAGGATGAATTTTTTTTATTTATAGTAGAATTTGCAATCGTTGGAATGATCAGTTTTTTTTCGATTTCAACGATGTATTGATTGTATGGATGTTAAGAAATTAGATATAAATGAGTTTATGAATACATTCATTCATGCCATTTTGGATTATGCCCGATGGTAAGCTTTTCTTGTCTAGATCGATCAGTACCGCTACAAACTTATAGTTGTTTCGCTTTTCACATTAGTAGAACGAGCAAGTTCGCAACGTTACTGAACAATCTCTGTTGAAGGTAGACATAACTGGCCAACAGTATGACAAAAAGACCAAAGTAACGCACGCCATCTATGAATAGATATACCTGTAAGAAGTCAAACAACTTCTTAAGGTAGTATCCTTTGACTAGTGCTCCGCTTGTACACAAACCAAATACCACCATATAATGAAATATCGTACGACATACCAAAAAAAGCAACTATGCCCCTGTCTAAAACTCCAAAATAAAATTTTAAAAAATATTGTATATGCTTATAACGAGAACTTCTAACAGAAAATGTCTCTCTCATCCTCAATTAACAATTTTGATAAAAACCACCACCAAATGAAGAAGCTTTGCAACTTTTTAACGATTCAAAACGCAGGCTCAAAAGGACCGAACTTTTTGAGCTCGTGTAGTGCAGTGTAGTCACATTATCAGAGTGAGACCATTGGGAGGCACACTCACTAAACCAAATTCATTTCAAATCTACCAGCAATTTGATGTTCCAAGTTTCCGGCACTGATTTAAAGTATCACGAACCTAGATATAACCAGCAACGCAGTGAGATAGTTGTGGTAATGGGAGTGATAACAAGATGCATCTCTAGAATTATGAAATAATATTTGTATAATATTTTACCAAAATTCTCATAAGGTCGATTATTGATTGTACTTTCATAATGTCGAGCAAAGACAATTATTCCCATTCATTTTAGAATGGAGAATGGAATTATACCTCATTTGATAACTTATAAGATTCACGAATATTAAGGAATGGAAATTAAATTCTGAATCTAATTTAATAGAAGTTTGACAAATTTATGGATCATATTAAATTAAATCTTGGATGACATTCTCAATTAAACGTGTTTTATAACGGGAGCTATCTGACTTTCAACTGAACTACGGAAGAAAGTTGAAACGGGTTGTCTAATAAGGAATAATTGCAAACGAGACCTGATTTATATTGAATCTTATATGTAGTGTGGTAATTTTGTTAATATGATTTAAATTGCAAGTACGACAATAATTGCAGACAACAGATGAAGTGTACATCTATATTATACAGCTTGAGTTTTATGAATCGGTATATACAAGAGCTTCGTGAGTTGGAGTTAGCCAGACGTATTATATTGCTTCACAAGATGGACAAGTAAAACGTTAATAAACTATGAGAGAGTTCATACTATAACCCTAAGAAACAATCAACCTCATCCACTAAAATACCGTTGAAGTACTGAGGACCTTTCAAATACCAAGTAGCCATAAGCGGAGTAAACTTAATCTTTGATGATGACTCCTTGGTAGCTGAAAGGTCCTCAGTACTCTCACAATTGTTCAGAAGGTTGAACTCACTTCCCTAATTCGAGGTTAGGCAAACTTAACTAATTAATCTTTTAATACAATGGGATATACATTCAAATTAATTCATCATGACTTTCCTTTTGGTTTGAAATTTCATCAAGATTTGTATATTTTATGAGGTGAGTAAAGAGGATGTGGTAGCTTTTAAGAAATCTGTCTTCTTGTTTGAAAGTCAGATGTGCAAAATTTTCATCACAATCTGTATTTACGTCCTTTAAGAGGTGCTAGTTTCTGCGAAATCATGTAGATAGTGACTTTCCTCTCATTTTGAACATGAAATATTCAAAATGTTTGAGATACAAGTAAACAAACATGCTTCTTTATAATTATATTATATAGATTTTGATTATGGACCCTGTCAATAACTTAGTGGGACAATGAATGATGTTAATAAAGTATCAAACTCAAGAATTTTTAACTGGAACTTGTTGACTCAACCTGGTAATATCACAAGATAAGGGAAATCTTCTTTGAAAGTGTTTACTGTCGATGATCATATATAATAGTTCTGAACGAGTTATTGTTAGCTCTCCTTTTAATTATTTACATAAATGTTGAACCCAAAGGGCTCGAGCGTTGAGGAAATTCTTTGTTTTGTTCGTTCACGTAGCATATTCATTCTGAACGAATCTAAATTATGGCCTGAACTTACCTGAAAGTTCATCTAAACATGTTTTAAACAGATGAGTCCAACCACATTTCCATTGTGATTCAGATGATGTGTAGATACACATTTCTGGCATAAAATTCAGTAGGAACAATGCAGTTGCGTATCCATCCAAAAACTTACATGGATAAGTTATTCAGATATATGCGCACATATTTACATACCTTGGGTAGGTTCATTGTATAATCCTTGCGCCCTAAGGCTGCTATATCATCTGCTAGGGTCAGACTGCACCGGACGGCCCTTAAGAGCATGCCGATAATTGCCACTTCCGATAGCTGTTTATAACAAAATGCACCTTATCCTTACAGATAGATAATGGACTTTTGGACACGGAATTTTATCTGCACGCAAAAACGTTCACAATCACGATCCCACCTGTTCACTTAAAATACAAGAGACATGCCAGTATTACCGGACATGCGGTGGAAGCCCATCTCGATATCCCTAAATTCATGCCAAGAGAGGTAACTATGACATTATTATATATTATTAAGAAGTTATACCATTATACTTAATGTAATGCAAAATAATATAAATTTAACTGAAATTCCCCATACTCATAATACAAGACAAAATTCTAATTCTAACATGATTACTCCAGTGGCAGAGAAAACTGTAGGTCAAAGATCTAGCACTTACTTAGGGCCCCGATTCTTTAATAACCTCCCAAAAAATTTACGCGAACACAAAAATAATAACACTCCAAGAAAAAAAAATAACTTTTTATTAAATAATGATATATCATGATTCTTACAATATCTGTAACATCACTATGCCTAAATAAATTTATGTAACATAAAAATTTTATCTCAGTTTTTAGAGCTATATCTATCAAAGGTCGATGAGAAATTACTCTGAACGAATTAGTTTGAAATCTGCAAAGTTCATAAATCTTGCATAAAATATATAATTGTTAAAATACATACTTATCTTTTCTTAAATTTAATTTGAAATATGTAAGTAGGTATATATGTAGTGCTATGTGTACTGATATGTATATGTACTGTCTATATGTGTATATATAAGAAATTTTCCATCGAAATTGCATACACTTAAATCAAAATTCATTAATAACATATGTAAATCTAAGAGATTCAAATTCTAAAAATTTTTATTTTGAACCCATTTGATATTTTTTAATTTCACATTATATGATTTATTTTTCCTTTCTTATATAAAATACTCCCTGAAATTGTAAAAAAATACGTTCACTCAAAATGGAAATCTCAATAACTCAACCACACTACTGAATCACATACAGCTCTATCCATGCGCAAGCATTTGCTTAGATGGATATTGCTGTAAGAACTAGGTATCAAATAGTTTAAGTTTAATATAAATATATCTATTTTTCTGTACCTAAAAATATTGTAACTAATTTATAGAAGGAAAAAAATGAATTTACTTTACTTTACTTTACTTTACATCCAGATAGACAAACTGATTTTTCAAAGTTGTTAAAAATTCGATGCAAAATACTATGGTGCAAGCTCTAAGACTTCTTTAACGATTTTAAAAATAGCTTGAGTAAATGCAATATAATCTTCCGAAGAGTATAATAAATAATAAGTCTTATCAGAATTGCTATTGCAATTGGGTACACAACACTCAACGACTTCTAGATCTACCATAGGTTTATAAAACAAATCGCTATCTTTTCAATCAAAATTAAATTTCACAATAAAAAAAAATCTTATCGTTCGACATGGAAGTGTCACAGTGAATCAGCAGATAATTCTGTTGTAAGACTAACCTAACACTATCACTTATCAGAAAAATATTTGCTCAATTATTAAAACTTGGTAATGACAATACCTCGTGGAATCTAATTTAAAAAAGGAATTTGTGACGACTCAAAGGGAACCTTGAATTCAATCAAAACATCAAAGAAATCAAAAATATTTGAAATTTTTCATTGTAATTGTAATGTTCATTTAGTATTTACAAATACCTCCTGCCTGTTTAATACTGCCATTTAATTATATTCTTGGATCAACAAAACATATCTGTAATAAAATTTAAATCAATTTGTACATATTTTATATTCATTATTAGCGAATAAATTTCTTAATGATTTTCTTAATATAATTTTGTTTTTATTTATATACAGTTAATAAGTTGAAGGTTAATGAAATTGTTCATAAATTATTAATATACAGGGTGTTCCAGGTTTTAGTAGCAGAACTTTAATAGTCGATAGAAAATTTGATTTTGAGAAAAAAGTTCCTATTAACATATATGCACAGACGCTTAGTTTTTGAGATACAGGGTGTTGAAATTGAAAAAAAAATTTCGTTATTTGCAAATATCTCCGGAACCGCTTACCGTACAGAAAACAGCTTTTGGCAAGCATTTTCTACTCATAGTAAGCTATGTTCTGCGCGATAAAAAATTTTTTTTTTAGTCATGATTGGTGAAGATTTTGAAGGGGTAGTGGATGTTTTTCTCCCCAAATTCTACGCCACTAGAAAAAGTACCGTTTTGAGACAACCATTTGAGCCGCCAATGTTTTTTACACAAAAAAGGTATTGCGGGTCATTTGCTCTAAAGTTGACCGTTTTCGAGAAAAATCAACTTTTATGTTGAAAAACATGGTCAATTCTTACTAATTAAACAAAATTTATTCAAACGTTAGAACAGGTAACAAAACCAAAAAATTGACCATGTTTTCCAACATAAAAGTTGATTTTCCTCGAAAACGGTCAACTTTAGAGCTTATAACCAAGAGCATCTTTTTTGTGTAGAAAATATTGGCGGTTCAAATGGTTGTCTCAAAGCCGTATTTTTTCTAGTGGCGTAGAAGTTGGGAAAAATTTGTATCACACAGAACATAGCTATGAGTAGAAAATGTTCGCAAAAGATGTTTTCTGTACGATAAACGGTTCCGGAGATGTTTGCAAAAAACGAAATTTTTTTTTCAATTTCAATCTCAAAAACTAAGTGTCTGTGCATATATGTTAATAGGAACTTTTTTTCTCAAAATCAAATTTCCCATCGACTGTTGATGTTCTGCTGCTAAAACCTGGGACACCCTGTATAAATAATTGAGTAGTCAAATATATCGTAAAATAGTGATTACATCACGAATTGTATTTATTAAAAATTATTTTGTTCTGTATGTCATAGTACAAAATAAACTGCAGAGGAAACATTAAAAGGTGTGTTATTTTATATCTCGCAATAATTGTTAAAAATTGTTTGTTATACACATTTTAATGTTACCTACTGTAAAAATCTGAGAAAATATTAAAAAATATAGAATATCTAATCAATTTAATTTAATAGTTCAAATACTACGCTACCATTTATTAACACATGTACAAAAGCTGGATAGTTAACAAAGTTAGATAAACAATTGCTGCCAAAAGGACCTACACTTTTGTTAGACTCAATATCACCATTCTGAGTTTTCAAAAACTTATCAATAGAGCTCGGGAGATATGCACTTAAGAAATCCTAAAATATGCATGCAAATATGCACAAAAAACCGTTGAAATATGCACTAAAATACGCTTTTATGCATTTGAATATGCATTTATAAAAAACGCAGTAAACTTTGTTTTGAAGATATTTTATTTATTATATGCTAAAGTCACAAAAAATATTTATTAAAATTACTAGTAAGAGCTAGGTACCTACTTATTACTTATTATTGCTTATTTTCTATTACTAATGTTATATAATATTATAACTTATACCATGTACATTTATTTTATTTATTCATGAACACATGAAGTTAAGGGAGCAAACTTAAATATTGTATAATTGAGTACTAGTAAAATAGAATTATCTTCACAATTTCCCATTTTAATAATATAATTTATTTGAATTTTTTTTGATATACTTTGCTGGTTTCCCCAGGGTGTCTAATTTTTATATTTATTGAATTGATAATTTCGATACTTTGGTTCAACGAAATGCTTCGCTTTTCAAATTTCGTAATTGATTCAGCAATATGCCAAATGACTTTTTAATAACGGAATTTTTAAAACACATTTTTTATAGCATCTGAGCTATCTATATTTTAAAATTTTGTCCAGGTTTAATTATGTATGGCACAGCGCACAACATCACATAACAATAACAACATTTTTTCTGCTGGTATCGGCTCAGGTAAAAAGAAGTTACTGAAAGATTCATTTACAAATCTAGAAATAGTTAGATTGTTAGTTTTTTGTCACTCCTTAACGGAAACTAAATATCCGGTACTACTCACTTTCGTTTAAACTTCCTGTAACCAAATTTGCAATATACCGTCCTTTAACATAAGTCGTCTCGTCAACAGATATCCATATTGGATTATTCCCAGTTGCGGTTTTAATCGCTTCAACAGTAAATTGCATGTTGGAATCAACATATTTTTTTCGTATGGTCATAGCAGAAGGAACGTGAACATCTTGGCAGTACTTGGTTAAACATTTTTGAGATAATTTTGATTATCCAATTTAGCAATTGGGATATTGCAACCGACCAGCAAACTGCATGGATCCTTATTAAAATTTTGTTGGTCCGAAACTTCCGTTTGATTTGTAGTGATGAGCTGCTGAACCAAATCTTGAGTCTTTTGTGCACGAGATTTATGCGTTGCAGTGACCAAGTGTTGCTCAACTTGAAACTTTTTCCACACACAATCTGGAAATAGGAAATGAAAAAGTTAACCAATAAACTTGTACTACTTCACCAGTTTAAGACTAATTTGATTGATTTTCACCTCTACTAAAATTATATATACAGGATGTAAAACAAAGGGCGGTTTGCTCAGTCAATTTTGATCTTGGGAACAGCGTTAACCAAATACACTGCATATTAGAATTTTATAAAATTTGTTTCCCGAAATGTCTCCTATAAAATATTTTTTGAATTTTGATCGTAGAATTTTTTTTGAAGCAGATCAGAGGCTTTAGTAAAATGTCACATTTTCATCATAAAATAAAAAATAACGTATCAATTTATGACGAACAAAACAATGTATGCAAGTCAGTGTCAAGACCATGTTTACACCTTTGCTAAAAATAATTTTAACACTGACAGTACCTATTCTAAAACTTATATTTTAACGTAAAGTTACATTTGGCTTATATTTTTAGAAAGAATTGATTTACTAGCATTTTGTTTTGGCATTATCACACACTTCCGATAAACACTTAACCAACAAAACTTTACTGAACTAACTAAAGACAGGACAGAACTAAATCCTAGATTCTTTTCAAACTTCAAATTTTAAAGGAGGTGTGATTTCATTGGCTCAATGTCAATAGTTGCCTCCACTTATAAAATCTAAAGACGATTGCAATTAGGGTATTTTGGTAAGCCAAATTCTGAAAATTTTTGTTAAGCTTTCGGGAAAAACCATACTGATTTTATGACGGCAATCAGCTTATCGCTCAGTAGGATCTATTGTCGTATTATGCTAATGCCGATATGGGGTATTTCCGAGGGATACCTACTTCGCTTATTTCATTACCTGTTTCTCCATATTGTAAATTTTCATTTTTTTGCAGAAATCCGAAAATACCCAAAAATATGCACTTTTGATAAATGCACTCATAGAATTTATTCAAAACATGCAAATATGCACTCAATATGCATTTTTCATATTTCTCGAGCTCTACTTATCAATAACGTAATGAAAGTATTTTGGCCAAATTGATTATTTGATATTAGACTATCTATCGAGTTTTTGAAACGATTTTCCCTAAGTATTTCAGCAAGTTTTCATCTCATGCCAATCTGGAGTTTTTGTTCCGAATGGTATAACAAAATAACAGCTTCAACCGTTTTCCTGACTGAAAGTAGTCTTGATGGGACAATCTCCATAAATACATTTAGTTCTTCTAGATATAATTTCCAATTTCAGGCAACTCTTAAATCGAAATGGTTATTCCTATCTCTCAGGAACTTCAATAGTCGGATAGAAGTGATAACACCATTCAAAGGGATGGAAAAATCGATAGCTGCTGTGAGCTTGGTTTCGCAAGACGAAGAATCTAAAGGATACCTGGTTTTGGATATGAACCCCTTGGAAGTGTATAGCAACATGACAATAACAAATAATGTTCTCAATTCCATCACAAACTTCACTTTTAGCGGTAACAGGTACAATCAAATATAATTTTATTCAATGCTTACAAGCGTATTGTGATTGTGGTTACTTCTGTGGAGTCGATCGCTCTTCGAGCTGCTTTGCCTCCCAAGTAAAAAGAATAATTATTCTAGGTATCCGGTAACATTAACTTGCAATATGGTGAAGCTGTCACCACAGACAACTCAGTTAAATGGAAATCTATTTCTAAGAGATAATCTTTTTAAAGTGACAGGAAAAATCGATTATGCCCAACAAATTCCGATAGCAACTGAAATTAAATTAACACCGGAAGATGGCAGCGATCCAGTCTACTTAGAATACAAGATAAGCCCCGTAAGTGAGTCGGGGTACAAAATTACAGGAGCCGCTAAATATTCCCAGAAGTATTTTAAAATAGATGCTGACACAAACATACGACAAGCATTGAACTGGGACCTTCAATTAAAGGTACGTATGCAAGTGAATTTTGAATTGTTCAAATTCACACTTGCTAATTACTTCTCTTTATATGAAGCTCATATGAAATTTGATACCACACGATTGTAATGGAAATGTTAACTTTCATTATTAATCTAGTTCCCAGAATGATTGCATCATAACATATTCAACTTGGCCAATTAGAGGTTCAATTAACAAATTCATTATTAGTAAGATATTCTGCAAGCCGTCGAAATTGCTTACTTTCAAATCAAATTTTCATGAATATTGATTTCAACTTCATTTCTAGATGGAGACCTCACATCATATCTACAAAGTATTTGATCTGACTGCTAAAAGTACTAAGATTGGAAATAGAACCAATTTGGATGTTTCAGCCCATACACCAATACCAAGACTGGAACATCCCAAGTTTGGAGTTGCTTTAGAGTGAGTATCCATTTTAAGAGTGCAAATTCGTGCTAAATCGCTGCAGCGGTCATAGAGTTACGATAAAAACGATTTTTAAAACTTTGAATGGCCGTTTTTCCCTTAGGAAGCGTTTATAATATTTTTTCACTGATGCATGTCAACTTTTTTCGATGTACTATAAACTGGTGAAGCTTAGTTGATTACAATTGTACGAGCAAAATGATAGGTAACAAGTAAAAAAGCAAAATAGTTATGCATGTTTGTTTTCAATGAACTCCCATACGGTTTAGTTGTTGATGACCCAGGTTGTAGTAGAATGTCCAGCATTGACTCCTCTTCTGCAGCGCGTACATGCCGCCTAAGCAAAACCCTCTATATTACAAGGCCTGTACGCTGAGTGCAAAAGCTAGTGTAACGTCATCATCAAGAGGCTTACGAAGTTCACGACAGTATCGCTTAGTCTTAGTGGAGCGCAGTCGGTTTTATCTAAGTTTTGTGAAAAATTATATGGCGCGCCTTTCCTAAGCTGTCCTCGTGTGATTGGAACGTATTTTCACTTATAAATGAGCGTGTATGGAAGTGTTATGACTGAATAAAGTGTATCACACTTCCTGAGTAAATGCTTATGTTAATTCTCCCAGCGTTTTGTGTTGTATGAACAGTTGACTGACGTTTGTTAGTTAATTATTTATGCCGAATAAATGGTGTGCTCCTGACTGCAAGGGAAATTACACAATGGGCCAAAACTTCAAATGTTCAGTTTTCTTGAAGATAATGAACTACGGAAACAATGGATATCGGATATCCCTGTAAAATATTTCATTTTAACAGCAATAACAGAACAAGATTCTTGTAGTAGTACTACAGTGAGCTTAAAACTTGTCAATTATTATGATATTAGAAAAAATTGGATATAAAATATTCTGTATTATAAGTGACAATAATGCACTCAATAGCAAAGCCTATCGTCAAAGGTAACTTGGAGGATGATTCAAAAACCAAGTTTTTAAGCACTTCGGCTTTAAATAAATTAACGACACCGACACATATTGCATGGTCACATACAGTTCACGGAATCTGAGCAATTATTTCGTATTGTTTCAATAACTTTAATTTGAATTACATATTGTTTGGAACATTTCAAACAAAACCATTAGAAGACAGGTTTTTCTTATTATTAATGAAAGCAAATGTGGTGCAACTTAGGACTCAGTTCACATCTGGGAACCCCATTTAAACAGGATGTCATCATACATCTGAAGAATAGATGAAATTTATGTTTGACTGTTGGTATGGGAGAATTGTGACTTATAACTTGCGATTTGTGACGTCACCATTGGACGTTCCGGTTTTGCTCTATAGAGAGTATTGACCTAAGGCCATAAGATACAGCACAAGTAGTATTTTTGCCTTTGGTGTAGCCTCAGGCTTGCTAAACCGAGTCTTTCTCCAAGGGGCGCACAATGGACCCAATCGAACGTTCTCAGTACACTAAGCTTGTCCACCTCAGTTTCGATTGATTGCTCGATTGTGGTTAATATAACTTCAAATGCGAGTATTGATTTTCAATTAAATGGAGACAACGTCAATAATATGTAAACAATTCAACAATAATAATATATTATTCATTTGATAGCGGTAAGATATAAAAATTCAAATGTTGATTCAATAATTTCGAGCTTCTTCATTTTTATATGACATTCTCTTTTACTTTACTGTTTCATTATGTAAACCTATTAAATTACTGAAATGTTTGTGAAGGAATGGATACTCTGTCTGTATAATAAAATTGAGATTTTATTGCTAGCAAATTTATGTTCGTGATGTTATCTATACTTTGTAGTGTCCGGTAATCCACTACCCAAAGTGAGGTTATTATCTTCAACCGTTTGTTCGAGTACTGATTAAAACATCAATTACATTCCTCTGTAGAGTACGCAAAGGTTTTGTTTTCGTATACAATGTTATAGGATCTGTTTATATTTATACTGGAAGAGAAAATAGAATGTTTACGATTGTATTGTTTATTCATATTTTATTCCGAATATAATAAACTACGGTAACATTGCTACACCCTACAACGTGTAAAGTTGAGACACAAGGGTATTTGTAAATGCTTCATATAACTTTCGCACCCTCTTGTAGTCATAAAATAAGGGTGCTCTAAGTTTAGGGCCCACTCGAATAAAACTTACAATTCATGGTATATCCTTTCTAAGAAACAATTGATTCAAATAAGGCATATTCTAAAGAGCAAAATGCAGAAGGTGATTGATTCAAATAAAATTTAAGTGCGATTTATTCACAAATATCCCATATCCTTCATGATTCATACAATTGACACCTATACGACGGCAACGCCAAAAATTCTCGACCTTACTAGGAAAAATATGGCATAGATTAACAATTGAAGTTTATTTTCCAATATAATCCTGACATCAATGCACTTATTACATCAATTTAATACCCCTGGAAAAATATTCCTTCCGTTTGTTTTCAAACTGTACGCAAACTGAAATATTCACATCTTCGTCATCACTGGAATGATGTCACCGAAGGTCATTTTCAAATTCCCAAAGAGATGAGAGTCACTGATAGTCATATCTGGACTATACGAAGGATAATCGATTTTTTCAAAACCACAGTCTCAAATTTGGCTTTTCTCCGTTTTCCACGTTTTTTTCCGAATATTTTGTCGTAATTTGAACAGGAATGCTGCATAATAACCTGTTACGTTCTTTGAAGCTCATAATAAGAATGCCCTCACAATCCCAAAAGATCGTATCCATCACAGATCCTAAGCTTTCTTGCTGGTCCTTCCATCGAATCCCTTTTGGATAATAGTATTCCATCTCCTGTGACAATTTATTCAACACATCCCCTGGGTTTTCTCCATATAGCCTAAAACGAATCGAAGAGATTCAACACGAGGTTGGCGATGAACTGCTAAGAATTGTTTGGGAACCCATCTTGCACTAACTTTATTCATGCCCATATGTTCATGGATGTTACGGCGAACACTTGCGTCTGAAAGCTTCGATAATTGTGCAATTTTTATTCACCTTCGAGCTTCTGTCGCCCAATACGAGATCATCAACAACAGCAATGTTGTCGTCTATCACCACTTCCATTGTCTCATCTCTACTACGCCAAGAATTCCTGCTCCATTCGAAACCGTTGTGATCAATCTTTTACCATCCAATAAGAAGGGGAATTCCCAATGTACACCCTATCTAGGCGATCTTTGATGCTTTGGGCAGAAAGAACTTATCGAGTAAACAATTTGATAACAGCTCCATATCCGTAACAGTTGTAAGAAAACTAATAGACCTAAAATGAATTATTGTGTTTTCCAAGGCTAATACGATTTTAAGTTGTGTGTTATGAACATTTTGACGATACCTGGATCTATGTCAGCCCGAGAATGTTTGGAGCTACCCTCGTATGTTGAATGAATAATGTTGATAGCCGGATTTTTGTTTGCTTTAGAAATTCATCCCTAATTTTATCACCATTTTCATCGGTGTTTGCCAACTTGGAATCTGAAATGCGGTAACTTAATTTTTGTTTTATAATAATAATGAGTATCAAAGAGTTATCAACCCTAAACTAGATAGCCTGATTGATTTGTATTATATATATATATATATATATATATATATATATATATATATATATATATATATATATATATATATATATATATATATATACATATATTTACGCAAGGTTGAGCAGATCTCGGTTTGCTTACTGGTGAGTAGCGCCACCACATATCCGAGCGTAGAGGGGACAACCTCGATAAAAAGTTGGGGTTAAATCGGCTCGGTAACCTCACTCAATACCGATGCCGTCCCGATGCTGGGCCAATAACCCAGCAGAGGGTACATCTTTTGTTACGGGCAGCAGAAGATTGGCCTCCCACATCAGCTCCTCGTCGGATGAGGAGCAGGGACAGGTGGGTGGGGCCCAAGAGGACGATCCCGACGTTGACGACCACCGCAATGTACATGGACGCTCTGAGTGGACTAATGAACTTCGGGATGACTTGCTGGACTGCTTCGAGCGCAGCGAGCCGGCCCGTAGGGGATACATGTCACGGTTGCATGCACTTTGGTGCATCATGCATCCTCTATGCCGTGACTTTTCCGCACAAACCTTGCGGAATCAAGTATTCTACCTGCGGAGAACCGGCTATATAAGAACGAATCTCCGGCAGGCTGCAGCACCAGAACCGGATCTAGCCGCACCAGCACCACCTGTGGTGCGCCGCAACAGATCTGGTAGAGCAAGCCTGCTCCAGAACACCGAAGTTGATCTTAGAACTAGGAGAACCCGAATCAACATCAGGGTCTCCGTACGACCACACGAGCTGGTAGAATTGGACACGTTGCTTAACGACGAGCTTCTGGAATTCGCCGACCTCTGGGAAATCAACGAGGCCGTGTATGGTCTCGCAAAGCGACTCGTTCCGGAAGTGCGGAGTGAGAGACCGCACGACCAGATCGAGAAAACTGAACGGCGCCTACACAAAGTCGAGGCCAAAATTCAGTCGGCGAGGCAGCAAGCGTCTCGGGTTCAGTGTGTGATGGATTTTATTTCTAGCGGCAGGGCTTTCACGCCAAAAATTAGGCGTATAGCCACTCAACTGCGCCGCCACCATCACACACTAAAACGTACAGTGTTGCAGACCATCAAGCAACATTGTGCGGATAGGATTCGAGTCCTGGGCGTGGTAAGGAGAAATCTGGCCAGACGGGTTAGACGCATCAGGGAGAATTCCTTGTTTCGCGATAGCCCGTCTCGGCTTTTTGAATCTCCACCGCCCACAATTGCTGCTCCACCGATTGTGGAGGAGATTGAGCAGTTGTGGAAAGGAGTGTATGAGTCACCGCGTCCAATCCACCTAGACACTCCAGCCCTAATACACTTCCAAATGTTTTGCGCTGAACGTCAACTTCCGCAAACTGCGTCAACTTCCGCAAACTGCGAGGCAGTCAGTGAGGGTGAGGTCCGACAAGCTCTTGTCGGTACCAAAAACTATGCTGCTCCCGGCCCTGACGGCATTAACATATGGTGGTGGAAGAAATTTCCTTCCACTCACCGCCGTCTGGCCACAGTCTTTGACTCATGGGTCAAAGAGGAGCGGCATGTTCCAAGCTGGGCTGTCGAGGGGTACACTGTGCTACTTCCAAAGAGTGGAGACTTGTCTGATCCCAAGAACTACCGGCCGATCACTTGTCTCAACACCTGCTACAAGTTATTTACACGTATCTTGTATGCTAGGTTGTCGAAATCGATTGGTCCGGTAGTTAATAACATCAGCGAGCAGCGTGGGGCAAAGAAAGGCATGGAGGGTTGCCGGGAGAACCTGGTGATAGATAGATCTATCACTCAGGACTCCATACTCTACAAGCGCAACCTTTCCATGGCCTGGATTGACTACCGCAAGGCATTTGATTCAACATCACATGAGCTATTATTATACTTGTTCCAATGCCTTGTGGTACCAACCCCACTAGTGAGATGCATAGAACATCTGTTGCCACTCTAGAAGACCCGTTTTGCCATCACATCAGGCACACGACGAGTCTTGACAGAGTTGGTAACATTCAAGAGGGGAGTTTTCCAAGGCGACTCCTTGAGTCCCCTCTTGTTCAATATCTCACTGCTGCCGCTCTCCATTGCTTTAAGACGGACTCGTGGATGTTACTCTGGACCACCGAACGACCGGAGGCATCAGATCACCCATTTATTTTACGTGGATGGTTTGAAACTGTATGCCTCTGGGGAGAAGAACCTCCATCAATCTCTCAATGTGGTTCAGGAATATACACGAGCCGTAGGCATGGAGTTGGGATTGGACAAATGCGCAGTGTTTCATTTGAGGAGAGGACGATCTCCGGAAGTGTACGAGAATATGCAGCTTGCCGACGGAAGCATCTTTAAACACCTCGATGCTGGAGAGACCTATCGATACCTGGGAATTGAACAGCGTCCTAATTATGACGCTTCCCAGGTAAAAGTGGCTCTCCGTGGCAAATACAGAAACCTTGTTCGAAAGATTTGGTCTTCCGAACTTTCGAGTGGGAACAAGGTGTCTGCAACAAATATGCTTAACATTCCAGTCCTGCTCCACTCTTTTGGAGTGGTAAATGGACGGTCGATGAGCTGCATAGACTCGATAAAGACACCCGGAAAATGATGCATATCCATCACAGTTTGCATCCTAGATCGTCCGTTTCCCGCATTTATCAACCACGTCATCGGGGAGGTAGGAGACTCCTCAGTCTGGAGGGTCTGCATCGAAGTGTGGTTCTGAGTATAGCTTGTAAAGTTCTTAGGAGCTCGGACCCCCTTCTGTGCCTTGTTAAAAGTCACGAATTGGCCGGAGTGGGGGCATTTATCGTTAAGGCAGCGCAAAAAGCTGCGGAAGAACTTGGTCTCGAATTTCAGATCAGTCGAGAAGGCCGACTAGAGGCAACCTCGAGCTCCTACCTTCTCGCCTGAAAGCCCAGATAAATGCCGCGGCATGTTGACAAGCCGATACACGGTGTTTTCTATCGAAACATCGAAACGCTCGGCTTGTCAACTAGGCTGACCTTCGGCTATCTAAGGTCAGCCGGGCTTACATCCGAGACTGAGGGATTTACCGCAGCTTGCCAAGATGGCGTAATTAACACCTTGGTCTATCGCCGCAATGTGATGGGTGTGCAGGTCCCTGATGTCAGCTGCAGGGCCTGTCGAAAGACGCCTGAGATGCTTTTCCACCTTCTGTCGGCATGTCCGGCAAAAGCGGCCTCGGCGTACACCCATCGCCATAATGCGGCCCTACGGGTGCTGTATTACCATCTAAGGCACTCGTACGGAATAGACCAAGAGCCGGTGCTGCCTTACATGCCAGGAGATATTGAGTCCGTTGTCGGAAACGAAAAATGCCAGATCTTCTGGAATTATCCGTTTCCGACCGTCAGGTCCATACAAGCAAATAGGCCTGACGTTGTCCTCCTCGATAAACTAATCAAGACTATGTATGTCATCCAATTCTCCGCTCCGGCAGAGAAGAACATAGTCTTGAAAGAGGAGGAAAAATGGACAAAATATCAAGATCTCCTGTTCGAGCTCCGCACGCTATACCCAGGCCACAAGGTCGTATTAGTGGTTCTGATCATCGGTGTTTTGGGCGGAATTCGGTCTTCGCTGCGTTCAAACTTGAAGATTATTCCGGCCTGTAGGAACTCGGCGCAGATCTTGATAGATCGGATGCAAAAGGCAGTCATTCTGGGTTCAATCAGAATACTTAGGGCACACGATTTAGGAACCTGAAGCTACTTACCGACCGGCGGGGAGGAGTAGCTTCGGTTAACCGCCTTTTAGGTTTTTTCTGGCGCGACTGCTGCGATGTCGTCGGAGCTCGCAGCAGTCCCGACCAGGTTTGAATGTAAAATAAAGTATATATATATATATATATATATATATATATATATATATATATATATATATTCATGAGTATTGTTCAATTTGAATTATCACTGTTCGATGTACTCAGCATGGATTGAACTTTCATAATTTTCTCAATCGTGAGAATTTGTTTCCATCCGTTCCATGGCGTATAAACTAACGAGTAATTCCGATCTGTTCCCGATTTTTCAATAGCAATATATTGCTTATCAATAAGATGTTCCAGGCAAACGTTCTTGGATAATCATTTCAAAGGATATTTCAACTTACGAGAAACTAGAGGTAATATGGATTTCCACTGGAGATGGTTATATATGGAAAATATGAACTTAACGTTACTGAGTCACTATGAGAGTGCTACCTATAATGGAACATCAGTTCTGAAAGGATTTTTCATAAATCCTGGAATGAACTTTTCTTTCACTCAACTTGGAGGGGACATTGAGCTGGGACCTATTTGGAGGTGAGTTTTGCTTGTTGGGTTGTGGGGAAAACATAAATTTCAATTCAATTTTTATTGTATTTGAAATATCAGTGCACAAGTTCAAAATAATTACGATGACCAATCAACTAGCTACACTGTTATCATTATTATTATTATTAGGTGAATGACAATTATTCTTCTCCATTCAGGCAAGTGATCAATATCAACTATTTATCGCAGATCAATAATTTTCATATCATTTGAGTTGTTTTTCTCAAACGTAGATTTCCATTTATTCAGTTATTCGTATTTTCTCAGTTCACCAAGAAACTTTTATTGCTCGAGAAGAATGTTCTGAAGTCAGCGTCAGCTGAAATATGATATTTTCTTTCAATTTCAGTACTGGTTCCAATTTAACATTAGCTTTACCAACTAGAGAAAACATGTTGATTGAAGCTTTCCTTAAATTGCCGGCTCCAAAGCAAGAGGTTCACATTGCAAAAGGAAAACTCGCTTTACTACCTGAGTACAGAAGCGTAGCTTATATTATCAACTATGATACTCTGATCGGCAAGAAACATTATGGTTCAAAAGGAAAATTCGATAGGAAAGTAAGAGGAATAAGATTTCTTTGGAGTTATCATTACTCATTGATTTTCAGATTTCAGAAAACTTTAACCTTCAAGCTAATTTAGGAGTAGACTGGCAGAATAATAGTATGAGTAATGAACTGGGTTATTCTCAAAAAGATAATGAATTTGATTTAGTATACAAATTAGCTACACCTGCCTACAAGGACAAATTTGCTTTCGTTGGAGGTTTGACCTACCAACTTTCAGGGGATTACCACAACATCACGTAAGTTAACTATAGTCTATTCATATTTCAAATGCATACGATATAAACAACCGCTTGTGAGCACTGCAATAGAATATGGCCGCATATAGGATCAGATGTATTACTTCATGTGCTGAAATTATTACTTTTCTTAAATTGTATAGACAGAATTCAGGATTTTGCAAAAATTAATTGAGAGTTCGAAAAAATTGGAAAAATATCTGAAATTTCTATAGTTGAATCTCAAAAGAAACCTGTTTTGAATTTCAAGTGCATTATCCTTCTACAACATGATTTTATTAGGGTCATTGAGTATGACATGAGCAGAATTCAGGGTCCCGACCTCTTTAATGTGGTTAATTATATTCTGAGGTAGAAATCAACTCTGGAATCGAATTTTTCACCTTCAAAAACGTACTTTATCGATGTTCCATTAGAATCGATGAGGTCGACCGGAATCGAATTTTTCCTTTGATATTTTGCAAAAAAAGAAAATTCCAAAAAATTGGGAAAAGCGTTACCCTTCTACGATATGATTTTATCAGGGTCATTGCGTATGAGATGAGCAAAATTCAGGGTCTCGACACTCTTGAACGTGGTTAATTATGGTCTGAGGTTAAAATTAACTTTGGAATCGAATTTCACACCTTCGAAAATGTACTATATCGATGTTCCATTCGAATCGATGAGGTCGACCAAAATGGAATTATTTGCGTACCTACCCCTTTGAAAATTTGTCCTAACCAGAACTGAAGGCATAGGTACATTTTAGGGGCTATTATTATCATTATCCTCATCATATCGAAATTGAAGCGTTGAAAGTTCCAGTTCATAGCGTAATTTCAATTTTCTCAGGATAATTCATTATTCGAAATAGCAAAAGAAATGCAAGAAGTGTCTCAGATTGATTTCATAAATATAGATTGATAGCAAGTCTAGTTTTGTTCACTTCTTCATTTATTTTTGTATTACAGATGCCAGGCCTCTCGTCCCGAGGGAAG
Organism: Endomychus coccineus; assembly: GCA_958510875.1. Lineage (NCBI taxonomy): Eukaryota > Metazoa > Arthropoda > Insecta > Coleoptera > Endomychidae > Endomychus > Endomychus coccineus. The sequence goes on along the minus strand of OY294071.1, from coordinate 36,007,162 downwards.
ACCTGTTGGATATGCCAAACTAAATTTCAAAGAACTAGCTAATACCGACGGTGTAGTAAATCTTACAATTCCGTACTCTTATGCTAGTCATGCTGGTATTAAATTCTCGACTGAAACTTCTGCGTAAGTATAAAATATGTTTAATTGTCTTGTTAAGGGTAAGGTAATATATATCTGTTTAGTACCTTTAAGGGAAGACACTGCATATATTTATTCAACAACGGTGCTCATTACTTGCTGATATTTATGTTCATTGCTATAAATAGTAGGAAAAGCAGAATAGAACTGTTGATGTTTGTTGTCGGGTTGTTTTCCTGTGTTCTGTTATATGTCATTGCTAGAATTCAAGCAGACATACGGGTGAAAAGTTACCGATCCGTTTTATAAGGTCAGAGCGGAAAGCTTGAATGAGGATGTATATACTGAGTGAAGGTACAGTTTGTCCAGTTGCAGACAAAATAATTTTCAAAACAAAAGATCGATGACGTTCAGACCATAAACGCTACATGACTTTACCTCACTCTAAAATATGTTGAGAAAATATTCATTCAATGAAAACAAGATGGAAGAAATCTACAAAAGTTATGATGATAGCAATCCATCATGGTCTGATGAAAAGCTAGTTTGCGTAGACGGTCAATACTACCTAATAAAAATGAAGCTCATGAACGTGCAGTCTAAGATTCAGTCAACAGCCGCCGTGAAGATTCATTCTGAAACGGTTGACAATTCTCAGTGTGATTATCACGGAAATTTTCAACTGTATCAGAGCTTCTAATTCAATTTGTAAAGATGAAGTAGCTTTGTGGGTATACTAAACATTTTGTTATCGCGTTATACAGTCAGGTCCAAATGTAACGGATAAAATCATTTTCTACGTTATTAGTAATTTTTGGGAAAACCCTTGAATCAGGTCAATTTTTGTTTCGAATTTTGTCTGATATTCGTTTTGATTTTGACTTTACAGCCGTTACGGCTATGACGCCATTGATAATTTTTTCAAATAGAAAATACCCTCAGAATTTTTCGGATTTTTGAAATCTATATGAAGATGTCATTTCAGAAACCTATCCTATTTGGGGTCCGTACACCTGAATGCTCGAATTTTCAACACCAATTGATGAGTATTTTTTTTAAAACACCAACTACTTAGATAAAAGTGTTTTTGAAATATCAGAAAAGGCAAGTTAAATTTAGAAAATCTCATAATGGGATACTCTTCAAAATGAGGTATCAATTGACCCCTCAATCGATTCAAGGGGGTAGAGAGAGGGGAATTAGTATGTCAGGGAGTGTTGTTTGAAAAGAAAAATCGAGCAAATATGTCACTGTATAGGACATACACAGTCAGAATCGAAACGAAAAGAAGTGAAGTTCGAATCAAAAGGGTTCCAAGGTTTTTCCAGAAAAATGGCTAATAACGTCGAAAATGAATTTATCTGTTACATTTCGACCGTACTGTATAAAAATTGCCATTGTAAACGTTTTACAAGGTAGAAATTATTGGCTTCACAATATGATCACTTGATCCAACGTTTCGCCAACCATTACAGGTGGCATCTTCAGGGCAGGCTTGAGGTTCGAACTGAAACTCATGAAAAAGCTACCTGTAATGGTTGGCAAAACGTCGGCATCAAGTCATGCTATTGTGACGCGGAATCGATCCGGAAGGCAAGAATTTTCAAGATTAGCTGTAGGCGGAAGTCTACTATTCAAGTTTTACGAGATGGCTAAACACAATATCTACTTAAAATTATATAGAAAAGTGAAATAAAACTGAATTTAATTTCACACTAACTATAATTTGTTAATAACATTGGTCTGCAACGAAATTCTCATTCACAAAAAAAAATTATGGGTATGAAGGTTTTAATGGGCCGAACCCATATCTGCTTTCATTTCTTGCTGTCGAGTATATATTTTACAATATGAATTTTTATTGTTCAAAATTCAGAATTAGGCATGTTTTGTTCTTGAATCTACACTACTTTAATCTATATATAATAGTACCGGGATATCAAAAATTATCTTGGTCAAGGGTGGTTGTGGAATCTAAAACGTGTGTCTTACTTTACGTTTGAAATAATTATGTCACTGTCACACTGACATCATCAATAACTTACAAATTTCATACCTATTTATTCCAGTTGTAAAACAATTATGAACTACAAATTAAAAATTATCTTGGTCAAGGGTGGTTGTGGAATGTAAAACGTGTGTCTTACTTTAAATTTTTGAATATGTTTTGTTGTGTCAGAATCTGTTAAGTCATTGTGCTGAAATTTTCTAAAATGTGCAACCATAACGCCAGAAATGCTGCAAAAAGGTTTTCACAGCATGAGGATGCATGCACCTGCGCAGTTCTCGCAGTCACTTCATGATGTTCAGTAACTTAAAAAGTTGTTTAGTGGTTGTTACGTGGTAAATATTTTTCATTATGATAGTTCGACTTAATTCAACCTATTATAATTATGAATAATAATAAGAGGCAGACCAGTGTAATTATTTCATCACACAGTGACAGTATCAAAGCTAGCGTTAAGGCTATGACTTTAATGATTAAATTCTCGTGAAATCGTATGTTGAAGTTTCTTCAGGTCTGTCCTATGTATGCAGCACATTTCATTCTATAAGCTCTAGATTTTATAATTTTGTGTCTTTCTGATTTCGAGGTATTTATACAAGAATATGTTATACTTACGAAGTTTCAAAGTTTACTTTGACTTTTTACAAATTTTAATATTTTTTTAAAAGGGTGCACCGAGATAATATCTTGAACCTACAACAAACTTAGTTCCTGTTTTTTTTTAAGTGGGGTAAATGAGGTTTAAAGCTTTTTTTTATTTTAATATTTTATTTACTTCGTGTATCATGGAGTAATATGCTCCTACTTTATGTGATTGTGGATGTTTTGATGGTGGTGTCTTGCGAAAAATAGAGAATGAGTGATTATTATTTGTATGGGAAATAAATTTAAAGGTCAAGGTCAAATAGAGGCAATATGTATTCGAGATATTCCAAGTACCAATGTTGTATCTAGATACAAACTTTTGTACCGATTTCGAATAGAAGAGGACTACTGTGAGAATTACCACATTTCAGGTTTTCTTTTGATGAAAATTGTAGGGTATTATGGAAATAAAGTATACAGAATGCCGAGTTGATTAAAATTTGGCTAACTTTTTCAGTTTTAATTGCGCTGTAGATAAATAAAATTTCACAGAAAAAGTTGTCATGGTAAGTGATTACATGAAGAATTTAAACTGATATTATATCCCCTTCGTTGATTGTGTTAAACTTCTGTGTGTATATTAACGGATGAAAGCTCACCAGCATCAGAAGTTAACTACATTATTAACGGTGTGTTTTCTCTTTCAAATAAAATTTTAAATTTTCAGGAACATACGCAGCGAGAGATTTATATTAGATATAAATATATTTTGTCCTGAATGGCTAATGGGAATTTGTATCAAGTTCTTTGGTTACTGAATGAAACATATTATACATTAGACTCATTCCTGTGTGCATGTTTAAATAATTTATAATTGAATTAAGCGCGGTATATGGTCGGCTACGGCTTCCAACATGCAGCCAGTACTTTTTGCTCATGTAAAATGGAGGAGTACTGTGATTATTTAGATTTCAACCTCAGCAGTTTTGGATTATCCCTTCACTCTATTTCTTATAAATTGTAAGAATGTTTTTTTGACACTATGTTCACTTAAGTAAGCCATTTGACAGTGTAGTCTAATAAATAGATGTATGGCGTAAGAAGCATCGTCTTGTATTTATTCCGGTCTTGTTAGCCTGACCTTTCCCAATCAGGTCCACGATGGAAATAAAAGCAATCGAGACTGGTTGAAAATATTTTTTTATACTTCGATTACACTAGAGTAGAACGTCGTTTGAGCCAGCGATCGAATGTTGGGAGAGGAGATAGGCTTTAGAATTTTTCTTGAAAGTTTGGAGGTTATAGGCATCAGAAAAGCCCTCACTAGGCAGAATTTCATAGCTTCTTTCGATTAAAAAATAAAGTCTGGTGGACAGAAGCTTAGCAGCTCTCGAACTTGACAATGAAGGGGGAACCAGCATGATCTCGTCCAGTCTGTCTACCTAAAATAGCTCGTGGAGGTATAACAGACGCGTTTCCTAATGAGTAATTACCATCTATATAAACATAAATATCTATAGAGAAGGGAGATCGTCCATCTATGCACAATGTTCTAGAGAAGTCAAAGAATACAAAATATGACATCACCAACCAGGCAAATAACTCTCGTCTGAATGTAAGGGTTTCAACGTATGTTTGGGGGCTAACTCCAAAAATGTGAACCGTACTCCAGGATAGATCAAATTTGCGCTCTTGGCGGTGACTGTGAAGCAGTTCTCGCAATGGACCTAACTTGATCGTCCCAGGAGATGGTGCCGTTGGTGGCGATACCGAACATGGATATTGAGGACTTCATTAAGCTCTACTAGATTATCACATCATCATCATCATCTCAAAATATTTGTTAGATCTTCATTTATTGAATCGACCTATCTTTATCTTGCACCTCTGGCGCTATTGAATGATAAGGAGAGGTGTTCCAAGGGAATCAATTCTGGGACCTCTTCTATATATTTTGTATACCAATGACCTGATTGTCTTGAAGAAAACGTTGCTGATACTTCCACAACACTATCACTTGTCCATGGAACATGGTTTTCATATAACAATATGGAGATGAACTATGTTAAGTAAATTTGGACATGAAATTGAAAACCTAATTACACTCATCAGTCAATCCGGTTCAATCAGTATACTTGATCACTGTTCCTTTGTTGGCGTAACTATGGATTCTAGGTTAAATTGGTATGCTCGAATTGAAAAGTTTATGAATATCCTCTAGAGCTACAGTTATGTTTTAAGAAACATATCTTCAACTGAGACTAAAACATCTTAATTGCATACCATATTTAGTACAACTAAAGGTGAGACCCACCAAAGATGAGGATCATAGGTCATAGGTAACATTTTTCAGTATCCTACCAACTCATGTTGGAGAATTTCGAAACAAGACTGTCAATATTGGTATTGGTATTGCATCGAAGTATAAAACAAAAGACAACCGAATATTCATTTCTGTAAATCACATAACGGCCTAACATTGATTGCGTCTCTTTATTCCAATGCATTGTGTCTGCAATGTCTTTTATTTCATAAACATACAGATACCATCAAATAATTCTTCGTTAATAGAATAGCTTACTATTTATTGATATTATTAATTGTATGGAGTAATTTTTGGTCTGCGGAACTGGTGATTTGACTTATATTCCACTATTACTCACATTCTAGGTATGTTTATAACCGATACTTTCAAGTATTTTGGCCCCAGAATAGTGCTGTGTTAGATGGAAAATGTGATATTAGAACCGGAGCGACGTTACTAGAAAGATCTAGGAAAGGTAAACTGATAATAGAGATTCCTTTGGCAACAAGACATATTACTAAAGTGGATTATACTTATGAGGTGAGTTAATTTTTCTATGCAAATTGGGGTATGTAGCTGCTATAACATATCTTGCGGTACAATGACGAGTATGTCTTCAAATAATCAAACAATCGGTAAAACAACATCATGCAAACTTCAGGTGTTATGAGCATGAGCACATCGCGGTGTGCAATCTTTACATTTTCATCAAGGCTGTGCCACATGCGCAGTGCTTATAAGTATAAAAATTGTAATGAATGACACCTGTATTTTATTCTCTACAATTGAATTATTTGATTTCATCCCTACAAAACATTCTGAGTCACATGATGCATTTAAATTCATCCACTCCGATCGAAATTGAAAATACCGCTTTGCCTTGAAAACAACATTGTAACCTTGGTGAACAGCTTATAAAATACGTATTAGTTCGCCTGGGATATATTCCGTGAGAACGTAGAATTCGACGGTCCAGATTTCGAGTGATTCAGTTGAATTTACAAGTAGTATATCGCAACAAGTATATCTGCGAAAGCTAAGATGTTTTGGAATGGTTGTCGAGTTACGAAAAATTTTCCAATTGGAAACTGTCTTTCTTATCAAATTTATAGCAATTTTGTATTCTCAACGGATGGTTATGTTTTAGGAAAAGCCCCAAGTCAGCACTGGAGAGGCTACTGTCGGTTATAATGGCAAGAAAGTCCTGGATGCTTCCTATAATTGCCTGTCGGAGTCTAGAGCGGGTTTCGACAAGGAAACTATCCATGTGGAGCTCCAGAACAAGTTATACCCAATCGGGGCTGACTACGTCCACGGTTACGAGTATGGAGCAACGAGGGAAGCGTCCTCTGTGGTAGGTGCATCAAATAAATCAACGAGTCCTATAAAATCAGCCGTAATCTATAGCCTGTCGCCTGCTTGCCTCTCAGGCCCGTATCCGAACTTTCTCAATCAATATTCAACGACTAGAAAAAATCTTGTTTCGCTCAAACGAAGCTGTTTCTCAAGAATATCATTCATTAAACTGAAATACAAACAGTTCATCTTGACATGTCGCTTGTTTTGCTGTGAGACTAGATTAATTCTAGTCATTATAGTAGTGACTGAGCTGAATTTGTACTGAATAACTGTGAATTGTTGATAATATGTAGTGTTAGGCGTTTTGTATCGCAATCTTCCATTTGTAGCTAGCAAAGGAGTCAGCACCTCTCGCGTATGAAAACATTTCTATAGTTTGAAACTGAAAACCATTAGATAGAGGAGTATGTTCGTGTTAGTATATAGCCACATGTGTATCTTTTTACTACCACAGCAAGGGAATGGATAGATGGTAAAAGCTCACAATGATATACATTGGGTATTATTCATAGCGAGAATACTATAGTGTGTGAAGTCACCAGTGCGGCAACGGGGTATTAAAACATGATTTCTGTTGTCAAGAGAATGTTTATCACTCGACAGATATTAGTTATTCGACTCACATTCATGCATACTTCTGCTAGTCAGAAATTTATAGATTTCAGGATTCTGGAGCCAATAACCTCCCTGACCCGCGTATAACTGAAAATTCTTTTGGATTTAATTTGGAATATTAGTTTTATTTTCAGTTCAGTCATTTCAAAATTGGTTTTAGTTTGGTTTACTGTCATTATTGGGAAGTAATAGCTTTATTATTTTTCGCTCAGAAAATTACAAAGCAATAGAATAACAGCATTTTCTCCGGCTGATCCAATTTACGTAATTTATTGCTTAGTAGAAGTGTAATGGTGTAATGTACACCGATGCATTCGTTCACAGTTACTGAAGCAACTCCTAGTTTCAGACAACGATCTCCGTCTAGAGGCAGTCGCTGTTAGGCTTCATCCTCATTTAGAACGCATACTTTATTACAACACTCATAATACCCATACCCTGGTTTTCATATTCCATACTGTATGTTCCCTTCGCATGAAGCAAATTTGGTTATTTGATGGCCATATTAGTTATATTAATGAGGACGAAATATGATCTGAGAGATCATTGTTTTTCGAATCGTTCGAACAACTTGATATAATCTTTACTTGCGGTCCATCGGAAACTTATCGTTAGGAATAAAACTCAACAACTTCTCATTCTGTCATTGAAATTGTTTTTTAGCGTTGAAAAGGGCAAGTTGCCATTGCATTTAATCCAAAAGGATAAATTTCGAACATTTGTTGTGAGGTAAAATGTCAGAAATCATGCACAATATCTTTTTACATTGCGTATACAATTTCTCAAATGACAACTTTAATAGTTTTGTGGATCAAACGGAAAATAGGGATCATGGTCTATTATGATCATATGTTTATTCGGTGTTCCTGTAAAACTTTCCTCGAGAGGTAGAGGAAAAATTTTAGTGGTGAATTCATTGGTTTTTCCTATCGCGAATTTAATTTATTTGGGATCTCGGAAAATCGTTGGAAGCACAAGTATTAAGTTTATCCCATTTGATTACATTAGATTGTTTTTCAGATAATATTAATATTTTGGTCCTGCTTAGACATAGACATTGTAATCCAAACACTTGATCGGTTATTCTTTCCTGCGTATAAATTGTGTCGCATGTTCCTGATACTGCATTGTCTTCTATTGATAAACGCAATATCAATATCAATAACGTTTTCAAATATGTGTCCTTCAATAGATGATCCATTTGGGCCGATCCGGAACAGTTTGAAGCTGTCGCCGTTACATGCTATCACTTTTTCTTTCTCTTTTTATTCTAGGAGGGCTTTGTCGTTTCTGCTCTTGACCATTCGACCGACAACTTCGGTTACTTTTCTTTTACTGATTGCTATACACTCAACTTAATCCTGTGGTTAATTAAACGTCTACATCATGACAACATTTTTTCGAGCTATTATTGTAAGTCTTTGTGCTCTTAGATTTATACGGGCGATCAATTTATCAATCTCAAGAAATTGAGATTTGTAATTATACCAGCATCATCGTTTCAATTTATTCTATTACAGTAAATTAGAGACATAATTGAAGAAGTGACCTAAATGTTATACTATATAATATTTCCCATTTACTGCAATATTCATTTCAGATTGATTTTATCTATTAGGTCGTATTGTTGGATTGATAATTCAGCTGTCTTGGGCTTTAGGCTCACTGTGGGCACAATTGATTAATTATGTCTTTTTTCATTGCGTATTGTTGTTAGTTCTCTATATTCCACCTGGGAGGTGTTCCACATTTTCTTTGTTCTAGTTTTTGTGAAGCGGCTCAATCATTCTTTAGACGGAGTAGCTCACAGTAGCTCGAGAAGGTAATTATGTCCAAATCTGTCTCTATTTTGTGGTGCCTCTATTGTCGCAGGTGTAGTGGTCTGATTTTTTCATGAATTTTTGATGTCCTGCTATGTTATCTAATGATTTGAATTCGGAATCAAGTACATTGTGAGATTTATCTCATACTCATTTGAATGAAATTGCCATGAGGGCTTGGGAGTTCTCTTCATATTCTTTGTGCTATAAATTCCAGAGTGACTTATATTATTCTTTCGCCAATTTCTCTTCGGTCTTTGTCATATATCCCAATTGCTGGTCTCGAAACCAAACATCACGAAACATATTGAGTTGCCTGTCTTAATCTGAGTGATGGAGAAAGCAATCAACATCGAGCTCGTCCAATATCTAGAGAGCTCCAGTATCGTGAATAACCGACAATACTGCTTTTGACACCAGATAAACAGGAGATCTGCTTGCCACATAAACGTATAGCACAGACATCCATTGATAATATGAGGAATCTCCAGCATTGCATTGAATATCTCCAAAGCATTTGACCAGCACCAAGGCTTTCTTGTAAAACTTCCATCGAATGGTTTGTAGCCCCAACCTCGTCGTTTTCCTCCGATGCGATAGCATCAACGCTGATGTGCTACAGAGATCTGTCTTGGCACCAACTTTTTTCAACTACATATCAAACATCCCCACAGCTTCACAGATGATGGTACATTTTATTCCGTTTTCTCCTCTAGAGCTTCCATATCATCTAGTGAAGCCAGAGATGTTTGCAATAAATGCACAACTGAAAAGTATTTTGAAATGATGATCTGATAATCTAGTAATGCGAGCAAAGCTCAAGCCTGTATTTTCTCCAGAAGGCGGATCCCTCAATCTCTAGTTCCTTGATTATATAGCTTCCAAACATCATCAATTTCCCTTTCGTGTAGTCGCAACCATCCCTAAAGTAAACATTTGAATCACAAATTATTTCTGATGAACAAATTAGAAGCCCATGACAATTTTAATCATCTATAACATGATGATCCAATACCATTATAGCAGATTTGCTTGTTCTATCTCATAACTAAAGAATTTTGAGCTTCGAAGTTCAGTTTACTTCTAATGACGACAGCTTGAGTTTAAGATGAGGGTGTTGGTTTTTCAATTCTTAACGTTAACAAACCCTTTAAACTTTAGTTAAATGGAGAAATTCTCCTCGTCTACCCAACATCCACATATTCTGTGATGAGTGTTTATGATTCTCTTGAATACACTTTCTTGAAGCTGTAATAACACATAGTCCTAATTGAATTGAGAGGCTTCAAAGGATAATGGACTTCGCTATGATATTAATGCATTGCCATCAAATTTACAGTAATGTAGATTAAATGGTTCCTCCATCCATTGTATCTGTTGTGATTGTTTTCCAGAGTCTACTAGATTTAAATAGAGATAAAGTATTTTTCGAATCAATTTGAAGTGTTTACCACGACCATTTCTCGTTTCTGTTACATTTTACTCTATCTAAAGTGTTTTTTGTATCATCATCGTTCAGAATTGGTTTTTCATATTTACGTTTTGTCACTCAACTTTACTGAAATAAATTTACTATATGTGGAAGTACAAAATTTGCATCTTGTCTTCAATTCATGTTTGTCGAATAATTATTTCCGAAATCATATTTTAAGTGCATCGCATTCTGTAAAATCAACGTTCTGGATGGTTCAATTCTTGAAATATACAGATGTAAATACGAGACAAGACAAAAAGATTAATTCAGGGATTTATGTAAACATTTCCTTTTATATTCTGAGATCGTCTACATAATTCATCATTTCTTTTCATAAAACGTATCAACTAGGTTTGTCAATTGTGAAACACGCTTCTTTCATTCAAGCTTTCATGAATATAAGGTCTCACAAACTAGGAGTGATTGATCGATTTTAGTAACTATCAAAATGGCGTAAGTAATTGATTTTTAAAACCGGAGAACTACCCACTCATTTCTATGTTGACCGCTAGGGCTAAACTTTTTATACGATTCGGTTTGGTCAGTACGCCATATTGTTGCGATTGTAATTACTTTCAGTCGAGGGTACTTTTTAGTAATGAGATTGACCTCACCTATTCATATTTTCGCTGACATAATAAATAGGAGCAATTACAGTTTCTTTGTCCACCTGATGTGGGTTGGCTTCTAAGCCTACAAACATTTGACTTTATAAGCATTAATCAAGTGAATATCATTAGAAAATAAACAGGAAGCACGAATTCACAATTTCTCCAATCTACGAATGCAATGTTAAGTTATACTAAAAAAGAATTATGACTGGACATGTAACCATATTTGCTGCAATCAACGAATATGTATCAATCAATTAGAAAATGATCTATCAATTATTATTACCAAAACTTTCGATTTTTTTAAGCTTGAATACAATAACTGTTAAAAGTTCGACTTTCACCAGTAAAATAAATAAATGTAACTATAGTTTCGCTAACACCATAGCTTCCCCGAACAAATATTACAAAGTGGTAGCTTACTACAAAAGAGCTACCTAATATACAATTTTAATAATAATTTTAGGATTTCGGTTTGTAAGATTTCAGAGAATCCTCATAATCTCTCCATCAAGAGTCCCAAGTACATCACAGATTCTTGTCCAATTGATTTGGAATAAGTATTCTTAAACGCATGCTTCTGTGGCTTGAATCCCTAGTTCCTTAGTTATTATGGAAGTTAAAAATGTTGTATAATTTTACTGAAGCATATAATTCGCGAATATATACTGATTTGACTAAAACCGCAACACCCATAATTAGTTAAGCAATTTTTTATATTTCTGTAGTAAACATTACCTATGATTATAGTTCATTACGTAATTTTGAACGTGGATTGTTGATATGACGGAGAATGGATGTTATCTTGAGAAAATTACCAGCCGTGTACACGGTAACGTGACAACTGTCTTAAGATCTTGGTGCAGTTGGTCTGGAAAATGTGTTCAAGGCGTCGCCGCGGATCAGGACGTGAGGTCTACAGATCGTGAAGAACGTCATCTGCGAATGTTGGCGCGGTAAGAGACAGATTTTACACAACACGAGCTATGACAAATTATTGGAGGGAAACTTTAGAATGAGAAGTGTCTATGACGTTAGTTTACCGATGAAGAAGATGTTATAGACTGTTCTTCCGGACTGTTTTAGTGGCTATACCACTTAATCCAGGTTGAAATGGTATAATAAACAAATAACCTGGGTACAGGAATGTATCATTTGGTTTTCAGCGACAAGTCCCGATTCTGTTTGTGGAATCATGACGGCTAAAGGAGCGTGGCACGTTTTTGTAAGGAACGGGAGCAATTTCAAATTCTTCAGTTCATTTTCTAGACAATTTGAATGTAGTCAGTAACATAGCCGATGTCTTGGAACCTGTTACAGTGTATATCCTCAAGATTGATCGAACCAATTTTCCAACAAGACAACGCCCGGTCTGACACGGCAAGAGTTAAGATATATTTTTTTGGGAAGTTCATGTGAATGTGGTTTCATGGCTAGCATCTCTCATCGATCGAACATGTCTAGGATATGATCAGTACTAGACTGAGTAATTTATGCCACTCCCAGGCAATCTCAAGACTTTTCGGCTTCACATACAATATGCTTGGAATGATATACCTCAAGGCGACCTTGTTCATTTGATTGAGAGTATCCCTCACCGAACGCATAATCAAACACGGTGATGTATTTTGCAACTGTTAATTGAGACGAAGTGAGGAAAGCGAACAAAGTTTTCTCTTGAACCGGGTTATATTTCACAAGGTATGTTCTCGCGTAGCGGGCAAATGGTGAATACAATCGACTTGAAATTTCAACATAAACTGAATATAATGCTCGAAATTTACTGCCATAAAATAAATTCAAAGTCATACGTTTAGATGTTAACGAATTTTTGGACAGAGCGGTCCGTCAAAATACTTCACTCTATTTGCTCTGTTTCACACGTCTTTATGTGCGCTAACTACCTGGCCGATTGTTGAGAGAAATAGTGATTATTTGTACATCTACCTAAGCGCCGAAGCGATTCATTTTCATACTCATATCCAGAGATGGCAATGTATATGAATTAATCGATCATTTGAATAATCGAAGTATAGTAATCGTAGACTAATTAAATCATCACAAACTAATCGATTAATCAATCATTCAATTAATGTAATATTTCAGAAAATAATTCCATTTTACGTTACAAGAAAACAATAATGAGGACATCATACGTAATACATAATCCTGATCATTCATCCTAACAAGGTTTGTGGAAGAATTGAAAGCTTATGCATAATTTACATGTCACTGAAGCTTTATTGCCAATTTTTTTTTACTAAAATATCCATGCATTCTAATGATAATCAAATTAAAACCGCCTATCCGCAACAGTGCAACAATGCCTATTGAGTGTAGATGTTTATTCAGATCACAGTGTCCTGTGAGAAGTCTTGTCACCAGTTTAATGCCTCTTCTGCTCATAAAGACGATGACTTTTGAGTGTTTGGGCATACCGCAATGTGAAGGTTCACATGACTCATACCGGGAGGTATTACGCCAAACCGAGAGCGCTCTTTCTATCTAGTGGCTCTCTGAAGGCGTGGAGCCTGGTGGTCGATGAAATTCCTATTGTTGGATCGGGGTCAGGGGTGCCTAGGAAACCCTGTTTGGCCAATTCATCAGTCACTTTATTTCCTTCCACGCCAGAGTGGGCGGTTACTCATACCCATAGTTTGTTCCTTCTGGCTAATTAAGTGGTCTCCCTGCACTATAAACAAACTCTAAAAGTCATTCTATGGGCGCGAAGTGCGCCCAGAGCTGCTCGGCTACCAGTGCAGATGTACCTCGGTAGACTCAGGTTTTTCAGGTGACCTCGGTCTGGAAAACGGTTACGTGAGCACCCAGGGAAACTGAAAGGTCAATTCTGGATATGCACGAGTAGACTCCGGCTCTGCTAGACCAGCCAATTTTGGAACCATCCGAGAACTACATGAGTCCCCTTGGAGGAATTGCTCCGGAGTCCTTGTTCTCCCAGTTTGTCCTGGGTTATGAGGACGCCTGGTGTTTGGAATTCTGACAGCAGGCGTTATCACATCCAGTCAGAGGACTGTGCAGCTTCCAGCAGCCCAATCCCAAATTATTCCATGACCGCGAGGCACGGAAGCACCGACCCACAGGCCCATACCAGCAAGCCAATAAGCCGTACCCGCAGCCATTTCACTCACATCGAGATTTAGAATGCTGACCAACTTAGAACAAACATGCAAGTTTGTTTGAAACATCAACAAATTTAATGGAACAGAAATATCATCAAATCGGTTTATACGGTACGTTTTTGGTTTGCAACTAGACTACGGCGCGCGCTCTTTATCGGCTTATGTGTAAGACGGCGTGATCGTGGCGAAAGCATAAAACTTGATCATTTCTTTGTTATGTCGAAGTGCATCTTATGTTGGCGTTGCGGCTTCTATTCAAATTATATCTGAAATTTCCTTGGATGAAAGTTTCAATTGTAAATTTGATAAGATGCTAGTAACATTAATATATTTGTGAATTAGTTTATCAATTTTTCAGAAACAGCGTTCGAGCTTTAATTTGTAATTATTGCTGTCTAAAACTTCATCATCACAAGGGATGCTGATTGCTTTATTCTTGTCTGTATATTTATATTAAAAAAGTAAATTGTATTGAAAAATGTCTACCTTTGTTTCCTAGATTGCTAGATTACTTACTTTTTAGTTTAAATTTCACAGAATTTGTTCCATTGTATGCCAAATAGACATATTTATAATGGATGTAAGTTCACTACATATATTTCTTTTGAAAGCGTACTTGTAACTAAGTTGACATGTTTTCGATAAGCTATCAGGTTAGGAAAATTATGAATTCTATATACAGTGTTACGCCGAAATACCATAAAACGAGGTATTTAAATACAAAATAATTCATTGATGATAGGAAATAGAGAGTCGAGAGTGGTATGGAGCTATTTGACATGATGCCAGAAATAACATTTGCTGTATTCGTTGGGACATCACGAACAGCGTAGCAACAGAAGGGGACACACAATAGATCTATTTAGGTCGTAGTGTGCAAATATCCGCAACACAATACAACGGATTGGAAATAATTCCAAAAATTATGAACAGATGAAACTTGGAGATTTCAAAGTCCTCATATTTTCATATCAATTGTGGTTGCAAAGGACTCGGAATACTCTTGTATCATACATAAGAAACACATATAGTCTATTCATTTGGAAGAGTCAGTACGGGCAAACAAAATCATGTGAACGTCTGAATTTCACAGGGTCGCACTAAGAGCACACAGAATACATGTATGAGGTGCCAGATTTACATCTTCACTCTCTTTTCTGAGCTCGGCACTGATGAATTAATTCATCTGTAGATTATTATCAAACTAGGAATAATTGAACAGTACCTACCGAAATCAGAACTGCCTGATAAATCAGCGCACAGTGCTACGGTGATAAAAAGAGATGACTAAGCTCATTTAAAACCAACTGTCAGTAACCGTAAACAAAGACACGTGAACAGTATTAATTAGGCATTGGTTATATCAGATGGGAATTCACTATTTAATAAAATTGTGTGGTGAAACAAATGAACACGGTCACCTAGCAACTAATACATCTCTGCAGAGATTTCTGAAACAAGTGGCGTCTCACAGCTGTTAAGCTGTCAATAGAAGGGATAACATCTGTTCCACTTCTGTTCACCTCTAGTGCCAGTTCGGTTTGAATACACTATTTACACTTCTTGAAAATTCGAACTGAAATTTATCCAGATTTTTAGATTCAATTAATATTCGAAACATCTTGCATATATAATGCGAGAACAAATCTCTACTCGACTTATGAATTTATAGAACATTATCTTATTTGCAAATTGATCATATTTTCTTGGTTGATAAATGCTGCAGAATAAAAATTGCCCCCGTATATCAGTGGCGTAATAGTAAGAGAATATGTGCTAGCAGTGAACAGATTACTGTATTCTTTTCTCTTGTCACTTGGTAAGTTGCAAACACAAGCTTGCTATCGAAAAAGTAAAGGTTTGCAGATAAATTCCGGGTTAAAATTGCAAGAATAGCAGCGCGTAGATAGGAGATTATGGAAGTAAATGTTTAACTTTTAAATTGAACGTGCTAGTGTCGTTGGTGTGGCCTAGTAATACTGTTGCCAGTCAATCGCTGTAACATGTTGCCGGTATGATTAATTTATAAAAACCTTGCCGTGAGAAGTATGTGCCATTCCGAAAAGTTTAAATTGGTGATAATTCACATCTCAGTGGATTAGGGCTCCATCGCTATGTGCCACAAGCCAGAGCGTGCTTATGAGTTCTGTCCGGCAGGCGTTTGTTTTTTCGACTCTCTCATGTTTGGAGCGGGAAATGGATAGCCCTGCGCTGTTCCCATTTATCACTTGGGATATATACCAAAGTTTAAATCAATAGCGGTTCGTGTATGCACTGAGATATATCGCCATATTGAGTGATGGAGATAAAACTATCAAAGTCGTCAACGGTGCGAAAAAGGCCTATAAATAACACCGGCGAAAACGAACACAACATAGCCGCTTAAATCAGCTCTCACGTTCCAATTATCTCTCGATTAAGCGTCCCAGTCTTGAGACGAGCTACCTTCTGAGCGATTATTCCTTTTAATTGATATTCTTCGATCAATAAATACAAACACAAGAACTCTTGAAATGTTTGCGGTAATGGAATATAGATCCCTCTAGGACAATGTAAACAACGTAAGTCATCATCAAAAAAAGAACCAGGCAATCGTGGTGTACCTCAAGGATTCATATTTGGGTCAGTTCTGTTTCTGTTTCTGTATTGATAACTTCGCAGAATTTATTTTCTGTCATACAGTATTAAACTTGTAACAAATCTACTTTTTACTTAGGATTCCAAACATTTACACTTGTATCATCTCAAGAATCGAACCATTTTCGACGTAGAAGGCGACGCCCGGATTGCGACAAGTTTTTCAGGTCAACAAATAGAGCTCAAAGCACACCACTCCAATCGAACTATCAAATTGAAAAGCGATTACGATATCTTGGATCAACAATTCAAACAACATTCACGGCTAGAATTGGCACCAAAAATATGGCTAGAATATGACTTAAACATACTCAATAAGACCGAGGTGAGTTAACTGTTGATTTGTTTGTTTATTTCAAGAACTTGTATCAAGTGTGGGTGGTTTAAGAGATCGGTTCATTATTTATCTCAAACCAGAATTTTCTACTGGAAATGCGATACATGAACTAGATCTAGACAGATATAGAACTGTCGAAGATATGTTCTTTATGACGTGGTATATGCAGATACGATATTATAAGGGTCGTTCCTCAAATATGCTAGATAGACCACATGTTCAAAGGCGGATTTATTTTTGTACTACTGCGTCGTCCGAACTTGAAATAAACACACAATTGGCCATTTCCTTCCTACGATAGTTGGTTGATTCTCATTTACTTTAATGGAACTAGTGCATAACCTTCCAACTGATTATTTCAACGAGATCAAAAAATTGCTTCATATTTTCCAATTCGTTGTGTAGTAACTAAACAAGTTATGAATTTATTCAAGGGTCGATACGACTTGGCAGATTCCTTCAATAACGACTTTTGTGGATTTCACTCAATAATCAAAAGAAACTCACTCTTATAGCATTCAAGATAAACGTTTCAACAATGGAAGCAAAATAGAGATTTGTATTGAGTATGCTTCTTGTTGGTTCAACTTAACTACGTGAAATCCTAGTAGCTGCAGCTTGGTATGACGAATGGTTGTATTCGATTAATGCAAGGTGGAGGATTTGAAGCACGGTGCTATTTCAGTCACCTAAATTGATATGCAGATTGCAGATGCCTAGAACAATGCATTCAAGCTTAAGCAGATTCGTTATTTGATTGCTCTTGTTACTGAAACCATATCAACGGAACGTGTGAACTGATATTGAAACTATCAGATAAGTTCACTGTTCAAATCAGAATTATCATGTTTTTTGAATTTCAACGAAATTTCCATTGTCTTACCAACCGAAATTATGATACATATGATGCTGAATATCGGCACAAGAGATACTCAGATACTGTATGCTCTGATGTTGCTATCACAATTCATTCTTTCTGCACTTTGTAGAGCTTAACTTTTACCTGCATCTGTGAAAATACTCCACCAAGTTGTTGATTCGGTGTCATAGTGCCTCGCTAATTAATTGATTGCGGGAACATGTCTTTTACCCTTCAAGGGACTAACATCCAGCTGACTGGAAAAGTTTAATATCTCGGAGTGATCCGTGATTCATGTCTGGAACCAAGAGCTGGTACTATTAGTAGTATTAAGAACAAGGCTGTGCCAAAATTAATACTGACTAGACGCGCACACGGAAGGAAATAATTCCTAAAATGTCATATCGGACATATAACATTGTGGTGAAAACCATGATTACTTACGTATCTTTGGTATGGTGGACAAAGATAACCCAGTAAATAGCTGCGGCAGAGTTGAACAAGGTATAATGACTTAATTACCTCAGTATGATGGAAGAAACTCTCAACTGATCATCTCACTGGAAATACACACGGCGATATACGCAATCTTGCAATGTGCAAGAAAAAACAACATGGGGGTAGCGCGTAACGAACTGATCAGAATATGCATAGAGCGCCAGGCGTCACTGGAGACTCTCTAAGACCTAAAAGTCTGGTATGAGAATGCCGTGAAGAACTCAACGTTCTGGCGGAATACAACAGAATAACTTTGATGTTCAAGGATACGAGGGAATCTAGGGCAACTGAAAATCAGATGAACTAGCCATAATGGGCTTATTGGCCCAGAACTTGTACTGGGAGCGGATGCAAACGGGACTGGGTCAAATAAATCAAAGAAAGCGCTAGAAGCTCCTCCCGTTCACCACGAGGAAACATTCAGCAGAGAACCTTCAAATATATAACTCAATATCTACTCAGCATGAGTAGGAATCAGGTCCGAACAATAATACGTCTCCTCACTAGTCAGAACTCAATGAGACGGAGGACACCTGCACAGAATAGGTGTTTATGATGGTGACTTTCTCTGCAGACAATGCGAAAGAGAGACTAAAACAACAAAACACATACTGTCGGAATGCGAAGCATAAGATCGCAAAAGACAAGCAATATTCGGATGGCTTACGCTATTACCAAAGAGTACAACAGCCAACCGGTGGAGTACAGGGAACTGTAGTAACGGAGTGTATATTCTCTAATTGGAATGTACAAAAAGCTCTATTGGCCCATGTGTACCCAATGAGAATGAAGAACAACCAAGGCGTGAAAAGAAATATAATTCTACGTTAGGATTACAGCCTGTCACATCGGTGACCTCTACATAATTCCATATAATTCTCCATGAAGCATGCATGTGAAGTGAATACTGGAGTGATGTGGCGACCATTTTGCCTTTTGGAACTCCTGAAAATAAGTGTTTTAGGCCTCGTTCACTGCCTGCCACGAATTCTCATATAGCAGCTTTTGTGGAATTCTGTTCTTTCCTAGTTTATTCCTTCTATGGAATGCTGTATTATTTATATCTACTGATATAACATTTGCTTTGTTGATCCATTCACCAACAACTGATACCATTGAAACAATTGTACTGTGCGCTCTTCCCCTCCTCCTCTTCTAATATTACTAGCAATAAAGTGGACTTTGATATTTCAGAATGAAGAATATGACTCGCAACAAGTACAAATTGATGTAAAATATCCTTTGAGAAACTTTACAGCTATAGGATCTTATAAAGTGGGGGAAAAGTCTATATCAACAGATATGTCGCTGAAATGGGATTTGGATAATAAAAATGTTTTTGCTGGACTAGATTGGAATAAACCAGCTGAGAACAAAGAAGAACTACAATTAACACTGAAGCATCCCTCGTTTGAGAAAGTAAATATCTAATCAGAATTATGTTTCATTTCAGGTTGACATATTACACTGAGTAACGTTCAAATCAAACCACCATCGTATACAAGACTTGTATCGCTATACCGAAATGCCATCATCATCTTTCATGACTCTTAATGTGGACCAGGCCTTGTAGACTTTGGAGCAATCGTCGGTAATAATATGATGAAGTCACATTGTTTTGAAATGCGTACGTAACGGCTACATTAATGAAAGATGGGTATTAAAAGCGATAGCTAAAGTCGTGTCAAGGTTCACGAATTTTAGTAAGATTTCAACGTTGCTGATTGTAAATTGTAGATTTCATGTAATTGATGAAATGACAGGATTCTCTGTGGACTAATTAAGTGATCTCTATCTCTGTTTTAGGATGTAACAATACACGGACAATACGAGTATGACGATCGGAAACTAATTGATACCCGATTAAAAGTTGATTATGCTATCGATCCTGATCAATCCTTTATTTTGGGTGGAAAAGTAGATGACAACTCGAATGATGGAGCGTTTAATTACACTTACAATGTGTGGGCAGTACATGCCGCCACAAAGTTAAATCTAAACTCACGCGGTGGTTTTTACTGGAGCCCTAATGCATACAGCACTAGCCATTACACAGACTACAAACGGTCCTATCTGCCTTCTCAAACAGCAGAAGCATTGGCCAGAGTTGACTTCCTTCTCAATGAAATAGAACTAAAGGTTCGCATATGTTACATTTACATAATGTGTTTTATCTCTTTTATCTTATGTCCAATAACATCACGAAAACGTAGAACGCCTTACCTACAAATTACGCAAATGGGCATAACATCAGTAATGATAAATAAAAGGGACTTTCCGATCATATACCAGCTGCTTTTAGGTGGATGGAAAACCTATGATGGGTAGAGGGAAGGGGACAAAACCATTTCCTCTGTTCTGTTGAAAATATTGATTGTTGTTTCACTGGTTACCATACTCATTTTATCTGTACATTTAGAGAAGATCCAATGACATGCAATTATCAGCTATCAGCTATTAGATTGTTGATCTGTACTGATTAAAATGATTATTGAATCCACTAACACCCTTTTTTACCGAGGAAATCTGACACCAGTATTTCCATACTATGAGTTGAAGGGTTATTCCAGAAAATAACCAAAATCTTTCTCCCTAAACAAAATTTGAAGATTCAAAATTGTGTCTCAATTTAATTTAAAAAAACTCATCTACTGTTAGAATTTCACAAATGCCCAGTATTGCTCCTCCACGATTACAAATCTCATCAAGTCTGTCATTCTAGGTATATTGGGTTGAAAGATTTTCCTAGATGATTCATTTTCAAACATAAACAAATACCAAATCACTAACAAGTACTAGCTAAATTGATGCATCCGATAATATTTTATCGGTTAGTTTAGTTTTATTCGTGTAAATACAACATTCTGTGAATTGCAAACATCAACGTTTACTGAAATTGGATGTTTATTCGTATTTCCAAAGGATTAAAAATCTAATTCACAATACACTAATTGAAACGGAACGTAGAGGCACGTAAACTTCAATCAAATGTAGAATGATTTAACACATGGTTGGTGGAATTTTCGAGCATTGTTACAGCCCTGACCAGTTGAAAACACAACATGTATATGTTACTTACATTCAAAGCATGTCTTTCCGAAAGTTATTAAAAAATCTTGGCCTTTCAATTTCTCTAATTTTTCAACAGTGTTGCAGTTACATCGAGGTTGCACTTTCCTATTCTCCCATTTATTACCAAGCTGATTCACTATCGTCTTTTTTAATAAGGCTACATACTTTTCTTCTGTTCTTCTTTTACCTGAATTATCATTTCTAGTCCAATATCTTAGATCCACATCTATTGCAAGCAGCAATTGTCGCTTCTTCAATATCTTCTTGATATTCAATACTTCCATTGTTTCCAGTATATCCTTGAATATATTCAATACCTCCACGATCTTCACCAAGAACCAGTCAAACATAGCATTATTTGCAGTTGAAACAATCGCCTACAAGACTATAACCTCTTGACAATTGCTGTACCTTTTATCATATCAGCTGATGACATAACAGATTTTGCCACCAGGTTATTGAATATCTTTTTGCTCATGAGCAACCTCAAATTGAAAAGAGAATTAGTCTGTGCGAAAGTTATAGGTGCACTAAAGCTAAGTTGGTGTTAAAAGTTATGTTGAAGGTTCTACTCTGCGCTCTCCCTGTGAAATACTTCAATCTTCGATTTTGTGATTGCAAATTGATTATGTTTTATTCCAGAGAAACAGCTTAGGAAAGCTTTCTTATTTGAAGAGTTCATATAGTAACAAGGATCCCATCTACACAGCCAACCTGACGATGACCCACGATTATAATGATGCAAACGGAGAATTTTATATGCATGTTTTAGATTACTTAATCAATCTGGAACACAATATGACTACAGGTGATTGTCTATTCTAGCTGGCTATTTTCCATCATCTTTTTTTCAATATCTTAGTTTCAGTTTTTCGAATGATAATGATTTCATCATGTCTCACTGTTTCTTTGAAACTTGATTATTTTTCAGATGGCAGTCAAAGCTTACATATGCATGGTTATGTTCCCGATTCACGAAGTGCCCGATTTGCTATCTGGCGAGATTATGAGGAAATCAAAGTATCAGACGTAACATATTATCTACAGATGAACCATTCCAGGTTAATTATGTCCAGTTTGAAATGGAGACCAGACCTATTCCACGATTTGCAGGTGAGTTTACGAGTAATTAGATGTTATGAACAACTTACATATTATTTTATTTCAGAATGGGATACGCACAGGATTCCTGACTATATACAACTATACAACTGATACCATAAAGGATACTAATCAATACGTTAACTCGGAAACTAATGATGCCTTGACTGGTATATGGTCAGAAGCAAGACCTTATGTTCAGGAGTATTTGGACCACCTCAGGTATTTATACAAGACACTCTATTTTGAATAGCAAACTTCAGCGGACAACTTATCTTTCACTGTTCAATTGATATCATCATTGTAAATGTGGTATTTTTAGGGCTTTGCGAGATATCGAAGATGATATCGACGAATTCAAAGATTACTTAAATAATTCTTATAACTCCAATGCATTTTACGTCAAAGATTTCGTAACCAAATTGTCGTTCGCCTTCGATGAAATGGCCCTCAAGAAACATCTGCAATCTGTCCCTGCGATAGTGGCTGAACTTTGGGAGATAATGGGAGAATCTGGGAAGAAACTTCAGCAAGGCATTGTGTGGTTTATCGAAAAGGTAAACGTTTTCGTTTATTATTAGTTATTCAAAATCAGATCAATATTGATTATGAGCGATATTGTGAACACGACGAACAGTTCCTGAGACTTCATTTATATCAATACGGTAATGGACAGAATCAATAGTAGTGGGAAGGGTTTCAATAATTTGTTGTCAAAACAAATTCAACAGTTGGTACAAGCTGATAACCTAATTGAATTTATTTCACATAAAATATTAGAATTTAATATAATAAATTGCGTTGACGTTTTGTTTTAATATACCTATGCGGAACAATTTTTCAATTTGTACGTTAATTAACTGATAACACGTAATTATTTATTGTGAAATATCGCATTTCATCACTTCGTTGATAATGTGTATTATATGTAATTTATACATTTATTTCAAAAAGGCTGACCTTTTTCACTTTGCTAATATGTTTATACAAACAACTTATAAATCATACCATGTTTTTGCCAAACCAAAAAATTTGCCTCATTTTTAGAAACTGACTGTTCATAATTTTGCGGTGCCAAAATGTAATTGCTTTTATCGCACACAATTTTTAGTTTGATTGAAATTTCCTTAACATTTCTTTCATGAATGTTGTGACTCCAGAGAAAGCCAATCGCAGTGTTCTTATTACCTACGAAATCTTTATTTATTCCAGTTGAAAGTTTATTACAAAACAACTTCTGAATTCATAAGAAAACTCTTGGAAGGTGATCCTATCGAACATCTCACAGATATTTTCAAAGAAGTAATTGGACAATATGATGATTTTATAAAGAATATACATGTGGCTTTTGTGCAATTCATGGAGAAACTTTGGGATCAAACATACAACCTTCTCGTGGATAATTGGTATAGGATGTTGGTTGCGATAGAGCCCACCATTTTGAAACTGGTTCACTACTTGGAAACTATCCTGTGGTCTACAGGACAAGAGTTTTTGGGTAAGTTTGACTATGAAAAGGTTTTCCTAGAACGGAAGAGGATGTTTTGATTTGGCTAATGTTGGAAATATCTTTTTCTCTTAAGATGATAGTTTGGTCAGAGCTGTTGTCGAAGTTTCTCAAATATAACTTATTTCTTGCACGCCCTGAGCCAAAAAACGATAATCTATGAAGGCATTAACATTATGAAAAAATGGTAATTACATTAAAACTAAAGGAAAGGCTCATATACATTTTCCCTAAAATATGATTTACAGGGTGATTGAAAGTCTGGGTGTAGAAGTGCCATGTTTAAAATATCAGAGACGACTGAAAATTGAAAAGCTTTCCCCTCAGTCTTATTGTATTTACCATTTTGGCAGAACTTGAGGAAATTTAAAGCATTTCTAGATTTTCATTTTATGGCTCATGGCGTGCACGCAATAAGATTTTATTTTCACACAAAAACTAAGCAGGATACAAGAAAATTGAAGTACAAAAGAGTTGTATTTTTAATTGTTGAATTTGATAATGATATTAAACTTAGAAAGAAACAGTGGCTTACTTTGACTTTCGCGATCAATATCAATCAGATAACGCTCTGCGACGCCACTGGTATTATTATTCTCAATCTAATTTACATCAAAAAGAGCCTCTTGTGACTGCTAACAAGCACACCCAGTTTCACAAAATAGGTGAGTAGTAATTAATAAAACACCGCTTTTTACTAAAACTTTGAAACTCTGTTTCTCGAAAACGAAGCGAGTTAGAAGATACATTTATATTATCTTTGTTCCATCCTGTATATGTTTGTATGTCACAATTCTGACAAAGCGAACGCGATGAGTAAATATTAATTATTGCATTTTTTTTCAGATTTCTTGTACGTTCGGAAGAGCGAAATAATCGGATCGCCATATTTTGCGAAGTTCACTAATTTTAGCCGCGATTTGGATCGGTTCTATAAAGACATAACTGGAAACAATACGATTTCCAGTGTAATAAAATATAGTGAAGTAACGTGGAACTTCATGAACGAGAAATACCTCAAGAAAATGCCGTTTGGAAAGGAGTTGGAAGATGTGTTTTACGAAATTGTTGGAGAGATAAACCAACTTAGAAAACTTGATTTAGTGAAATACTTAGAACAGAAATATTGGGAGGCTTACAAACATGTGAAATGGTTTTACGAGTACTTTGATGTTGAGACAAGATTACAAAAGTGTGTTACTTTGGTTTACAAGAAACTGACAGACATGTCTCAAACAGCTTTACAATCTGAGAATCGGTAAGTAATTATACTGGTCTAGAAGGAAAGTTTTCAAATTAATTACGGTAAAATAAGTTAAATGAAATTTAACCTCGAAAATCTGATTTTAATCGTATTGTATTTCCAATTAATGAGCAAACTACTTACAGTAGGTTATTTGTAAGTTTATTTTTCGACGCAATAATATTAACTGTGTCATTAGAGAGCATATATTATTTCAAAGCTACAATTATAGCGCATTAGGTTATTTGTAAGTTAATTTTTGGATGCAATAACATTAACTTTGTCATTAGAGACCATATATTATTTCCAAGCGCCATTTCTATGGTGGTAGGTTATTTGTAAGTTTATTTTTGGATGCAATGACTTCAACTGAACTCATAAGAGAACATATATTATCTCCATGCGGCATTTTACTTTAACATTACTGAACATTTGTATAATGACCACCATTATACATGTGGTTTCCATGATAGTATAGCCAATGAAATCATTCTCATCATTGATTTTACAAATTTTTCATATTGTGTAGATATTAAACCCCAGGACTCGACTCGACAATTTTAAATTCTCGGCCCTGTCTAATTCAGGCATCCTCAACTTTCATGTGGCCAATTATTGAGGAGGGTTATAAACATTCTTCTAGTGCCTAGTGTATCCATCTGGAGTTGTATTGATTCGAAACGGATAATGTGTTTACTTATTTATATTATTCCGCTGTATTTTTCAACGTCTTCTTCAAAAGCTAGAGAACAAGTGTTTATTGTGTACATGTAATTTTCAGGTATCGTGTGGCCAAAACGAAATTTATCTTCGAGCCTTCAGATGGAATAATGCATCTGGAACAAAAATTACCAATGTCATGGCACGCTTTTAATGAAACACCTAAATTCCAAGTAAGTGTATAAGTAACTATCGATTATGTTCTTAATTAACTTGATCCTTCTTTCAGGAAATACCGGAAGTTAAGGCGTTCTACGATATAAAAAACTATTTCGTATTCTCGCAAATATCATTTTGGAATTTCTATTACGATTACAAGCCATATACAGATCCATCAGAGTGGCTTCCACCGTTCAAAGGTAGGTGGTCTCTGCCGATTAATTAAAAGATAATTTCATAGACAAGATATTCAGTAAAGAATGGACGATACTTTAGGAATTTTTAAGAAAATAATGTGATTCAAGTCAATTGTTCTTCCTTTAGGAATTATAGCCCTGAGATTTTTGTAGCAGGCATTGGAATCAGCATAGGAAAGCTGACCGGGTCGGAAGTGACGTCAAAAGCACTTGCCAGTTCCGTTGGAAATACTAGATCGAGAACTCTAGTCGTCTTGTAATTAATTATCTACTACAATTTGATGAAACAAAAATAAAGATTCTTTAAATGAAAAAAACATGTTGTTTTACAGAGTGATATAGCAGCGACTTAAGGCTACTGAAAATCGACGCACTTTCTATCAATTTCCGACGATATGTTGCTCCAAGTATTATTCTTTAAAAATATCTTGGTATATTATGCGCCTAGTATCGTACAATTCATTGGTATCTCAGTATCAATAATTATTTCAATGTATTCAGTAATAATTTTAAAATGCAATTACAGCAGAATGAATTATATGAACACTGATTTCCATGATACTTTTTCATCAATCCACATGCACGAGAGAATAGGCCTTACATAATTTACGATTTCCATCATTTATTGCTAGTATATTTCGCAAAAGTAAATAAGTTTATATGTTCTTCTTGTTCATTTGTTATTAGATTATGTTGTATTAATCTTGTAACTGTGTTTATTTCTAGCACAAGCAATGTTAGTGGGATCAAAGTATTACGTAACGTTTGACCGGAGGTATTACGCTTTTAGAGGAAGATGCTCGTATCTTCTAGCAACCGATTTCAAGGATCGTAACTTTACTCTAGTGGTCTCATATGGGGAAGATGCCGAATCTTATAAGCTATTACTGATTCTCAATAAAACGGTTGTGGAAATAAACGTATTTTCCGATGTAAGTATTCAATTTACTTGAAGCAATCAGAAAAACCAGTAATTACGCAAATTTTATGTCAGAAACGGCAATTTCGGCCAGCCAAAGTGTGTGGTTCGGATATGTATTAGATATAAACAGTTTATGCTGCTATAAAAGAAAATAAGTGATAGCAAACAAATAAATGACTGGAAGGCAACATCTACAATAAAATCCCATAGGATTGAATGGGGGGAAAATTGTTATTCCTATTTACGATGAGATGTAGACTATTGATGATCAGTTTATAGTAATCGATTCAACTACTTTCTATTAAATCATGGGTGGCAGCAAATGAGAAATATATACTCACAGGATCAGCAAACTTTTCCACCCTTGAGGAAACCAAAACTATTCCAGAATTACTATCAATACCCTTCATTGTAGGGCACAATTTCATTTGAGTGGCGTTCTGAGTCTCTGCGCCTACCGTTTGAACGTCTCATAATGCATTTATCAATTTGTTTGTAACGCTTGAGAGCTCATTCAAGAATCATTTAATTGAGTCCTGCTCGAAATAAAAGGGAGAGTTGAACTCCATGTTATTGAACAATATGTATGATAGTGAAATAAAATACAAATTTAAACGAACTGCAAAATTTACTTGCTGGCAATTGTTTCGTCACACACAGCACGGCTTATCAGGCTTGACAATTGTCATTCGATATTTCAAATCTTTAAAAAACGGATTCAAGAACACTAGTTTCACTAATAATGAATCTGATTGAACCTTTGCAGAACATTTAATTACGGAAAAGCATACTTTTAAGATTTTACACATCCAGAATAAAATAATAAATTAAATTTGCTGGAATCCCTAGAGATTAATAATATAAGAAGTCTGATATCCAATTCAACGATCAAGAAATACTCAACAATAATAAAAATAATAATAATAATTGTAAAATTTGTATAATTAAATGTTCCATTCACTACCAGTTTATCGTTTAATCCCAGGATGGGTTAAGCCCAATTAGGTAAAATTTCAATAACCATCTATCCTAACATTATCATTGAAGTTATATATTACGTAAGCTTTTTTGTAGTAAGTTAGTACTTTGTAATATTTGTTTGAAGAAACTACGGTGTTAGCTGAAGCACAGTTTAAGTTTATTTAAGTTTAAAACGAAAAGTAGTTTTGATTTATACAAAGTGAGATTAGGCTTGGTTTTTCCTGTTGTATTGCAGGTAAATTATTAATCGCAATTATTTTGTAATTGTATTGGTATACTTGGAATACGATTTTTAACATCAAATGACACGATTTTACTATTCGAATTTACTTCTATATTTCTGATATTATCTTCTAGCATTAACTTCAATTTGAATTGTTAATCGATGAAGATTGTTGAGATGCATATACATTATAATAACGCTGCTCCTATTTTTATAGCTTGTCAGAATCCGGGATTCGGTGGGAACACAGCTTCCTATTCAAATAGGAGACACTTTTATTCACCATGATGGCGAAATAGTAACGGTTGAAAGCGAATCAGGATTTGTTCTAGAATGCAACATGAAATTTGATGTCTGCACATTCGAAGTTTCTGGTAAGTAATAATAGCGAAGACACTTTTAGTCAACCGTAAAGTTATATCATAACTAACGTGGATACATTTCAAATTGATGGGAAATGTAGCGATTCTAGCTTATAGATTTCATGCTACGGTTTCAGATTATGTATATCAATACGGATATACTTCCCCTCAAATCCACTGAATAGAGCTGACGCTCGTATGTGTGATTATCTGAACAGGAAGTCATTATATTCAAAGCTATTCGGTAATTGACAGTGGCTCACCTTGCAACTATTTAAATCTATAGCTCGTCTTTCTGTACGTGCTCGCTTAGCAATCAATTCTACCATATTGCTACGATTTTTCATTCCGTTTAGTTCGAAAATTACGCTGTATTAATGTTAAAGACGTCCGAAAATTTATTTGAAAACGAAACAGTGAGTAATTTGATTATGGACCACAGAACTCTGATAACTATTTATATAACCTTCTAATGGGCCCATCATGTGAGGTCCATTACGAAAACGTCTTCACACCAACTATTTTGTACCAAAAGCTTCCGTTCTCGCCAAAGCTCCTCATGATCTACAAGGCACCCGTCCTGAACTGGAGTATTGTTCACAGGTTTGGAGTTCGGCTAAAGCTCCTGGATTCTATCCAGAAGAGAGCTTTTCTATAAATATTTTCATGATCGGTGCTCATTGGATATCTTGTCTGTTATTACACCACGAGAAATTCCAGGTAGACTCTTGTCACCCCTTAATTGTCAAGCTCGAGATCTGACAAACTTCTATCTACCAGAGTGCACTTAAAATTTGTTCTCCAGAAACTTAACTTAACAAATTTCAAAAATCTTTTGGTCTTTTCGATTTTTTGATAAGGGGTTAAGGTATGGAAAAATCTCGATTTTGCTGTAACACCGATGTAGTACGTTTTCGAAGGTGAGAAATTCGATTCCAGCGTTAGTTTTTACTTCGGACAATGATTAACCACGTTATAGAGTATCGGGACTCTGATTTCTGCTCATTTCATCCACAATGACCCTAATAAAATCATGTTATAGAGGGACAATGCACTTAAAATTTGAATCGAGGATCTTCTGAGCTTTAACTGAACAAAGTTTACCGCTTATTCAAACTTTTTGGAATTTTCGATTTTTGCAAATTTTCGAAAGAGGTAGGTATGGAAAAAAATCGATTTTGGTCGATCCCATCGATTCTGATGAAACAACGATATAGTATGTTTTTGTAGGCGAGAAATTCGATTCCACCGTTAGTTCTAACCTGAGACAATTATTAGTTACGTTATAGGGTGTAGGGCCCTGAATTCTGCTCATCTCATACATTAAAATCATATTGTATAGGGATAATGCAAATAAAATTTCAATCGGGGTTTTTCTGTGATTTAAGTGGACAAATTTCAGCTATTTCTTACAATTCTTTGAAATTTTCGGCTTATGTAAAATCGAATCTAATGGTAGGAATTCGTTGCATAGTGTCGAGACCCTGACTTCGGTTCATCTTATATACAATAATGCCCCTAATAAAATGAATTGTGGACGAATAATAACGCATTTTTGAGAAAAGTCAATGCCTTCTTCCTATTTCAACATTCCATAGCTATAAAGATTAAAGGTTTTCCTCTAGTTTAGTCAAAAGATTAAAGAAGGTCGTCTGAAGAATATAGGAATATTGGCCTATAGGAACGTCCTTGCACTCGTGACATCATGAATTAATATTTAACTATTTTGTAATCTCACAGGATGGTACTATGGAAAAACAGCTGGTTTATTCGGAACAATTAACAATGAACCTTCCGATGATTTCTTAAGTTCCACGAATAAGAAGAGTGAGTCGCTAGAAATTGACGAGTTTACCAAGAGCTGGTCACTAGACAAATCTTGCGCTGACACCAAATTTCAATCTACTCATGAATTGAATGAATTTAACTCAACTGCTGCTGATGATGTAAAGTTAGTTTGTGACGATTTGTACATAAATACGATATCAGAGCTTTCCCCATGCTTCTCTCGAGTACGCAAAGAACCTTTCCTGCAAATGTGCTTAGAGAGTAAAACTATAGAGGATACTTGTGAATCAGCTCAAGCGTATTCATCCATTTGTTTATATGAGAATACACCTGTTAGGATACCAGATTTTTGTATTCTGTAAGTATTAAAACTCTTTAGTTTTTTCATATATCAAAATTCAAACTGAACTGATAGGATCTATTGAACTGAGATGAAGAAATTTGTCCCAGGAATAGAACAGAAATATTACATTCAAAAGTGCAAGACAATTAGCAAGCATTCATCAAAGTACTAGAATATTCTATAATATCTGTTAGTGAAACTAGCCACATCTGATGACCTAATTTAGTGAATAGCTATTATATTCAAGTGGAATTATTATATCAGATTCCACATACGTTTTGTAATAATGTATAGCTATATTTTAGATGCACGTTGCCAAATGGAACATCTGTATCTGAAGGAGATTCCGTTCATCTCAATGGCTCTGACATTCCCAATTCAGCAGATGTAGTTTTTCTCATAGAAGCGAAAGCATGTAACAAAGATCTGAGAAATGTAAAAAATATGGATACAATTATTGAAGCTATGAATAAGGAATTCAGAGCTGCTGGTATTACCGACAACAGGTAAAGTGAGTCAAATAAGGAAATTCGGCATTTACCTTGCATATATTTCAGATATTCCGCTATATTGTTCGGAAGTGATGGTGTATATGAAGAACCCAGAAGTAGATCGGTAGACGGTAAAATATTTGCTGACTATGCATCGTTCAAGACATATTTCGATAACATTCCTGTTGGTGAGTGTTTTCAATAAATCTTTACGAAATCGCGAATTTCCTATAGGAGCTCTCAATGATATAATTGAATGTTCTCCGACATCTATATTGGGCAGCGCATGGCGTTCTGGGCTTGCGTACAAGGACCAATTTCGAGAATATCAACTCCAACTTCTAACTGATGCAACCAATAAGAAAGAACCGAATTGTAATGAAGAAAAACTACAACGTTGTTTCAGACGAATAATCATGATTAACAGCTATATGATAATGTTTATTTCAATTAGGAACTTTCGAGATTCAAATTATTTACTAGTTATCAACCGTTATGTTCATTATAGGAAATGGAAGTATGGATATATTCAGTGCGTTGACATATGCCACACGATTGACATTCCGTCCGGGAGTTTCGAAAAGCTTCATTTTGATGCCATGCTCCGAATGCAGAGAAGATAATATGAAAGTAAGTACCTTTTGAAAGCTTCTTTAATGTTGTTGTTGTTGTTGTTGTTAGGTTATTTCAATATTGATTATCGTGCTTTGATATAGTAACTTCTTGTTTAACCAAAGGTCACGGGTTATAGATATTTTATGGGCCAGATACAGTTTCTTCCGGTCGCCTCTGTTGACTTGAATGTATATACAATTTCGTTCGCTCCTGATTTTCGAGAATGTACACTTCGTTCATTTTACCTGATTTAAAATTTACTCAGCCCCTAAAATGAACTAGTTTAGAATTTCTGCTTGGATATAATGCTATTGCATCTAAAAATAAACTTACAAATAATTAGTAAAATTGCTTGAGATTTTTCAAATTATGGTTAAATCAATAATTTCTTTACTTACATGACCCATGGACGAAATCGTGTATTTGAAATTTTAGTGACCAGACGAAAATGTATAACATAATTTAAGACAAAATGGATTGCGAATGAAATCGTGATTGCCGATAATATCTAATAATTGATTTATTGGACTCTGTTGTAGTCATACAAGAGTTCTATCACGGAGGAAAATCCGTTTTCTCATTCATAATGATCATTTTCTAATTGCTTCACAGTTTGACTACGCCATTTTGCACCAGCTGCTGTCTGAAGGTGACATCAGACTACACATATTAATGGAAGGGGATCTCGCCCTCCAGAAAACAAAAGATAACAAAATTCCTTACGGTGAGTATTCCATTCAATTATTTCGGAAGATTTTGTATTTTGCGGGGAAGCCTTTGCTTTTATAGGACGATCAAGGGTTGAATTTGAAACTAATCGGAATTTTCTGCGTAAGTAGATGCTAACTTTCTTTACACCAGCGTGAAGTGCAGGAAATCAATATCGAATTATTTAAATCGTTTGGATTTAAATTTGAAAAACCTCAGTGCCTTGTCTATTGTCACAAACATCAATAGTTCAGAAAGGAATTATATTCTATGATATGGATATGGCTATTCCATTGCGTGAATAATTTAGACTCTCAAGCACTCGAGCGGAAACTGATTAGTTCTGACTTCAATTACATTATTTAGAGGTTTGTTTCATGAATGTTCTAGTTCAATGTTATATTCATTGAACTTTCCCTAACTAACAGATTCGAAGGAATCACCCACAAAGTAAATGGATAATGAACTTTCTGGTTGTAAGGAGTTCGCCACAAGGATATTTCCTCCACAACACTCATGATTACGTCGAATTTCATTCAAATTTATGTGGACAACAATTTTGGATATGTGATACCAATATTCTTTTCTTTTGTTGTCAGTTTGAATGGTCGTCAGTAGTTGTTGAATATTTACTTACGAAGACCGTTGCATTATTCATATTTATGATATTATGTTTAGCAACGAAAACTTGTTAAATTATCTGATCTAGTTATGATTTATGAATGAAGGATATTATTCAATTGTCTAAAGTAGTCAATGACTCAGAAACATAACGCGAAGTTCCAAATCCGTGGTATATTTCCTAATTCTGTAGAAACATTTCCTGTCATGAATAATAAAGTTGTTTCGTCTTATGATACCACAAATGAAACAAAATCGTAATCTGTCGGGGAGTTTTTGTAGTGAAATATTCAGATATTATGTTTCATTTTATGGAAATAGTTAGGTTTGGGAAATTATACAAGTTCCGGTGTTTGCAGTGGTAATTTATCACGTTGCTAGGTATATTAATTTCATTTTAAAAAACACATTTCGCACAGTTTTTTAATAATAGCGAGGAATTATATTCGTTGACTCAGTCGGTAAATCTAGGAAATGAGCGTGGAAGAATTGCAGCCATTGTAGCTGTGGATTATCTACGGAGCATTTTCCTACCGTTCTGGTTGTGGTGCAAACTTAATTCCTGCATAATTAACTGAAATTTGTCTAACTAACTTTCTGTAAAATTTCATATCAAGCGTCGTTCGCTAATTCGATGGTTTGAGAACGCGCTTATCTTTCGATCGGAAATTTTTAAAGCTGTATTAGAACCATTTCTGGAGTTTCAGATCTTCGATCAAACAGCTTTGATGCCAGAAAGTGGAAATTCATCAACCAATTGAACTAATCCACCCAAATTATCTTCATCGGCTGAGATAATCATGATGTTTTTGTGATAAATATTTTCAACGCAAAAAAGTTCATATTTAGTTGGTAACATTTAATGTTTCTGTAATTCCCAGAATTGACAAAAAAGGAAAACCATTATTTTTGATACACGCATTTCTCTGAGACAGATACAGTATACATGAGCCATTTGGCTCAGAACATCTCTTGCTTAGCCCAAAATTATTTCGCAACTATCCACCAATGGTATACAGGCTGGATTTAAAAGACCGGTTTATCCAGAATAAATTACCGTGCCTGTCGTCAGTACCTTATCTAGGAATAATTAGATGATTCATTCCATTGATTCATTTCACTTGAAGTGTTTGTGGTACGAATAAATAATCTTCTGAAACTATTGTGCGATATATAATTTTGACCAGTCGCCTCCATTCTACGATGTTCTAGAGAGGTCAACGAATAGCTATCTTCTGGCTTTCTAGATCATGAGGAGCTACTGGGTGGTAAAGTAACTCTTGGCATGGAATAGAAAACCAAGTGTCTGTAGAGCAGTCTTTGCAATAGACATCATATGATCGCTCCATGAGATGGTGCTTTTGGTTATTATATCGAGCATGGCTATTGGGGAATTCAGAGAAATAGTTGTAGTTTACATCATCATTCAAGAAATTGTGGCATCCGCCTTCGTAATGAAGGAACTACAACCTTGAGTTTTGGTTGCATTAAGCTACAAGGCTATCAGATTCCTATTACAAAATACTTGCTGGATCGTCTCTATCTTGCACCGTTGACTTCATTGGATGATATAGGTGCTCTAGAAGCTCTAGAAGAGGGAGTAGTATCGAGTGTACTACCATCTGAATAGATTTGAATGGGACATGAGGTCACTCCCAACAGATCGTTGCTATGGACCGGAAGCAAAGTTGGTGCCAAAATAGATCCCTGTGGAATAGCAGCTTCGATAGCCATTGTATCGGAAGAGACTCCGTTAATCACATGCAGTGATCTATCTAAGAGAAAACTTGGTAAACGATGAAGTTGGACCGATAAACAAAATGACGGAAGGTCTTGGTTGCAGACTCGGTCAAATGCTTTGGAG
The DNA here is from genome assembly GCA_958510875.1 of Endomychus coccineus. Lineage (NCBI taxonomy): Eukaryota > Metazoa > Arthropoda > Insecta > Coleoptera > Endomychidae > Endomychus > Endomychus coccineus. The sequence goes on along the minus strand of OY294071.1, from coordinate 35,971,919 downwards.
ACATCCAATGCTACAGCCAAAGATTCTCAATATATTTCAATCGGTATTTGCGACATGATGAAAGCCATATTGTGGATCGTTCACGATTTTGGAGCTCTCTAGATATTGAATGAGCTTGATCTTAATTGTATTCTTCATTATTTCCGAGATCACAGATATTATTCTTAGTATGAGTTTCTCAGTAATTTTTTCAATTTATTCAGCCTAATTCGCTTCGGAAGTAGTTAATTATGATCTCACTTTCATCAATGAAAGATTGTAAACCAATCGAATTCTGGGTTTTACTTTGTTTCATACCATTCATGTTCATATGATATAATCAAATAATCACTTTTTTTCTCTCACTTTTGTAAGCAAAATAGGTTCAGATACTTCTGTGGTTCAAACGTGTGATAATTGAAACGGAAACTATATTGTATATGATTTAGAAATAGCTAATGAAAGACGTTAAGATGTACTCTATGTTGCATTGAAATTTTATCCAAACAGTGTACATAATGTATCTTACTACTTTATGTTTTATACTGTCACCTGCTGGCTATACTCGTATAGTAAGGGAAGTAAAAATTATCGATCATTATGTGTTCCATGAGAAGACAGATTATATAACAGATTAACCTCCTATTGCCGCTTTTGAAGAACCCGTTTACTTCCTGAAATATCAACGTCGAACATTTTAATCGGATCAGAAATTAAATTAAAAGTAAATAGCAGGTAATATAAATTTATAAGTGAAGATACTTTCATATAATTTCCATGAATAAATTTTCAACTCAAGCATCTCTTGAAAATTTCGTAATAAGTGATTTCTGACAGGGTTGCGGTTTGAAGAAGTAAACAGAAAGTGTCGGTTGTATATCGGGGTATGAATAAACGGTTGTTTCTACAGATGGAATTGGTAGCCCGTGGGTGAATGAAAAGACACCGTGGGGTCACGTTAAGGAAGCTCGAGAAAGCACGTGACTATAGAAGCGACATAAAGTATAAGATTCTTTGTTCACTATCGGATAATTGGACTCTACCATCCACTTAGATTAAATCTACATATCACCCACATTATTTTATGTTTCGCCATTTATTTTTTCCTAAGATGTAGGCAACTCCATTGAAACTCATTCTTTCAGCTTGTCCAAGACAGGACAAAGAGCTTGGTGTCTTCAGCATACCACAAATTATACAATGTTCCCCAGTAGCTTAAAAACTTTTCCTTCCAGTTTCTATTCTTATGATGTACGTCGAAATAAACTAATTTGAATAAAAATCATAAATTTCAAGAATTTTTCCAATCACTCTAAATATCATAACTTATGAACAATTCACAATCAAGTGTGATGGTTTTGAAATTCGTCAGAATAAATACCATTCTAATTTCTTCTATTATGTAATCATTGCTATCGTAACAAAAAAATTACAGTAATGAATCTTACCACTCACTCAGTATATCCAAGAGTGACAAGAAAAATTAGTGGATAATCGTAACACTGTGATTATCTGATTATCCTGATTTCCTATCGCATAATCTTCAATAGTATACTTTGGTTTGGCTTCTGGATAAATTCTGCGTCACAATAGCACGACTTGATGCCGACGTTTCGCTAGCTATTATAGGTGGTATCTTCAGGGCAGACTTGAGGCTTGAACTTACACTAATTATTTTGGTTTCTGTAGCGGTATTTATTGTGGAAGAAAACCTTCACACTACACAGTTCACTTTATTCTGGTGGTTAAATCCGTTCTGCCTCAAGCCTGCCCTCAACCTGCCACCTCTAATGGTTAGCAACAGTCGTGCTATACAATCCAGTGGAGAATCCTACCAATCACTCTGAATGTTAATATGAATACCATCTGCATATCATCGTTATCGTAACAATGAAAAGTGTCAGATGCTATTATATAAAAACAATTAACAGACGTTTTCCTAAAAAATTAGGAATTTACAATAAGCTGTTGAATTCCATACTGCCCTCACACGTGGAGTGGTTTTCCTTCGAGACAATTTTAATTTAGTTAATTACGAAGTCAATGCTGTTACAATGCTATATCTTCGAGGGTTGATTGAACCATTTTTTTTATAACACGCCCTATAACGGAAAAAGTTACGAAACTGTTTTTGGAATAAGCTAATATATATGTGCTTCCTAGCCTGCGCGTGCCCCGATCTCTGTCCGATCGAACTTGTTTGCAATATGATCGCTATCAAACTCAGTTATTTATCCCAACCCTAGTCAGCCTCAATGAACATCTCAACGATCTTTGGCCTCACATACAAAATGTTTGGAATGAAATACCCCAAGGCGACAATGATCACTAGGTTCAGAATTTCGACTCGCCGGATAAATGAATGCATAATTGATCAAGGTGGTGCAACTCATTAGTTAATATTTTTTATTGAAACCGGAATCATTTCCATGTTATTACGGAGTTTATCGTATATGGAAATTTCAGATAAATCAACACCGATCCGTTATTGAATGAACACTCTGTACGTGTATTGACATTGTCTAATATTCGTTTCCCATTTTAAGACGAACGTATATAGCGATCACGTAAGTATATGTCAATTCTCACGTCAACAAGAACATAAACACAAAATTAATACATATCAACTTAACAATTCAAACGACAATCATTGACGACGTTACGTTGTTGAAAATAGAAATAGTGTGTTTGGTTTTCGTCGGCATGAATGAAGAAAATGTATATCTACGTTTATTTCACAAACTGCGGGATGGTTTTTAGCTAAAAGTAGCGGAAATTTGTTTAATCTTTCGCTTATCATAAACTGTGCTGGTTAACAGTGGATATGAAGAGGCTAATACTTCACGCCGAGTAATTACTGCCGGTAATGTGCTAATTTACTTCTCTTTAACTAAAACTACCACTAAACTGGGTTACTTTGCCCATTGATGTACAAGATTAACTATCTTTATTTGGTACTCATCTTTAATCTTCTCTTCCATTCCTCATATATCGTTAATTTATCTTACGCATTCAGCTCTCTACAGCATATTCAGCTTAAAATGGAACGAGGACATGTATATTCATGTTTCATTTATGATAATCTCTGATTCTCAGTAATAACTCTTGCTACATTTTATTCAAACATGACGATAACCGGAAAATTCACAGTATATCAATTCACCTACTGCAATTTACCAAATAACGTTCACCGCATTCGCAATTCACCGCATTCGCAATACATCGCAATCGCAGTTCGCAGCATCCGCCACGCATCACATTCTTAATTTACCACATTCACAATTCACTGCATTCGTAATTCACCGGCTGGCAGTTCACCGCATTCGTATTTCACAGAGTTCGTTAATCACAGAATTCGCAATTCACTAATTAGCAGTTCTCTGGCAATACACCGACTGAAAGTTCACTGCTTTTGCAATTCAACGTATTCGAAATTCACCGAATTTACAATTAACCGCATTCGCAATTAACCGCATTCTTACTTCACAGAATTTAAAATCCACCGATTAACAGTTCAATTGCAATTCACCGCATTTGCTAGTCACTGACTGGCTGTTCACATCATTTGCAATTCACTTCATTTGAAGTTCCCCGCATTCGTATTTCACAGACTTCGTTAATCACAGAATTTGCAATTCACCGACTGGTAATTCGCCGTATTCGCTATTCACCGACTGGCAGTTTACAGCATTCGCAATTCAACGCATTTGGAGTTTACCACATACGTATTTCACAGAATTCGTATTTCACAGAATTCGTATTTCACTGAATTCTTATTTCATAGAATTCGCAATTCATCGACTGGCAGTTCACCTCTTTCGCAATTATGAGGTATAGGACTACAGTAGTCTATTAGTGTCATTATTTTAGTCGCTAACAATGAATATCTCATCAATCACCTTTAGATTTTATCTATCTATTTCAACTAAGTTGCTAATCTATTTTTCGGGCATTGCAAATGCGATGAATTGCTAATGCAGTGAATTTGCTAATTCAGTGAATCTTTTTATACCAGAATACGGAACCAAGTTTGAATATAAAGAGAAAAATGAAATCTAGTTGGACTATAAAAAGCAAGAGAGATTTTGGAAAAGATTGAGACAAGCTTCAACATAGTATCAACTTTAATGAAATCTTTTTATTGTTTTCATGTATATTAAAAGTTCCGGAAGGAATGAGTTTATTATTTATTCTAATATATCTGAGATAGAACTTCATTCTTTTCTTTTAATAATGGAATAAGAAATCATTTATACGAATTCAGAGTTGAATTATGTTGAGTGGAGATTCCAGAAATAGCGTTCAGAACGACGGTAGTTTGTAAACTGGCATGAATTAAATTGGATAATTAAACCATACGTCTACTTTACAATTACGTAATTTACTTTCAAATCAACTTAAATCATAACCAGATACATTGGGTGAGACATTGGTATTTTATACAACAAGTGACAGAGGGCTGACAATGAATCTTTGAAACTCCCATGTCAAAATTTTGATAATCTGATTTAAATTTTATTACATTGAAGAAAAAGATCAAACCGTACTTCTGGGCAGCTCTCTCATAGAGCTCATCAGCAACAATAATTGTAATATCACTGAGAGATCCCACTAATAAATCCGAACAATGTGTAACACTGACAGCTGTCCAGAACTATTGGTTTGTAATGTTACTGATCGATCTACACTAAAATGACCTTATCATTTCTATCTGGCAAAAGCCAACAAGAAATAGATTGAAATTCACTTATTTCCCATCTCTTACATTCAAACCATTCTTGTTTAGAAATGATTCACAAACATAAAGCAAATGATTAAATGAAAGAACAATTACTTTGCTTTAAATGTGGTATAAAACAAAGTAATTGTTCTTTCATTCAATCATAATGAAAAATTTTCATAAAGTAACGGTTTGTACCATAGATGTTTTTGAATAAAAACAAATGATTACTTCATGCCAATCGTTTGAAAAGTTTCCGTTGTACAAAATACATAATATTTTCTTCAGAGCGGTAATCGTATTCTTCTTCTGAACAGAATTGTAATATTTGTAGACTCTCATATTGGAATTGCTTCCAACCTCTCACTGAATAGGTTTCAACTCATTTCTGTTTCGCAATACGCCTTGAGAGTTACAATATCTCTTAAGTGAATATATTAACTGCATCGGTGGAATGAAAATCAACATTTGCAGTGCGACTCTATATCATTCTGAATGATAAAACACACATCACTTGATGAATGTGACATTCGATTAGAGTATTCCTGGAGCGAAGATTCGTGTATTGAATAAGCTTCAAAACGGTTTATTTATTTGTGTTAGCTCGGGTCCTAAAGAGTCGGCTCCATTCAAATAATTCCCATAATTTGGTATAACTTTACTTGACATGATGCATGTAAAAGTAATTCAATTCAAAGGTTACGATAGTTTCTCGTCTCCGCTATGATCCTCTTCAGAGCTCTTGAGAGCATCATATTCCAGCTAACTTGGAAATTGAATATTCACTTCCAGTGCTTTCATTTATTTTCTATATTTGGCCGTGGTATGATGTACGAGGGCAGTGCCAAAACTCCAGACTTGACAAAGATTCAGATATCGTAGCCGGTAAAAATGTTAATAACACACAAGCGAAAATGAATTACTTTTCTTACAACTGTCAATCATTTATCAAGATGTCAGAAGTCAGAAAATTGATTATCGAGCTTTGGTTATATTTCTTTCTCTTCAAAGGATCAAATATCAGCTAAAATTCACCGTCTTATTCCATGGTAAACGATCGAATAGAGCAGGAATCGTTGAAAGATGACGCTAGAAAAGGTAAGACGGTGGTAGTGGTGACAGATAACAATTGCCGTTGTTGAGGATCTCGATCAACGTTTGAAGGTGGAAGAAATAGGACAAATGTCGAGCTTTCAGATACAATCTTCCGTCGAATCATCCACGAACATTTGGACATGAATAGAACTAGTGCAAGGTGGGTTCCCAAACAACTACTAGCAGTTCAGCGCCAGCGTCTCGTTGAATGTGCTCGCTCCTCTGAGCTCTGTGGAGAAAACCACGTGGACATCTTGAAGATAATTGTCAGAGGATATGAAACCATGGTTATCTATCATGATCCATTGTCCAAAAGGGAGGAATAGGAGAGAATGAGGAGCACCAGTATGACAACTCAGGATCTGTTAGTCGACAAAAAGATGATGCATACGATGTTTTGGGATTTTGGGAGCATTCTTCTCATAAACTTTGAAGTACGCAACAACACAGCAGGTTGTTTACACTTTCATAGAAACTTGGTGTGTTTATTTGCAGCTGGAAGACAGCTAGAGTCCAACCAATTCCAAAAAAGGAAAGAAGACCTTTCCTAATAAGTATAGACCTATCGCACTATTATTTGTGATCTCTAAAGTGATGGAGGAAGCAATGAATATCGAGCTCGTTGAATACAGGAATCAACAGGAGACCTGCTTGCTTACGTAACACATGTATGGCATAAAGTTATAGAGAAAAATGTGGGGAATCTCTAGCTGTGGCATTGTATATCTCCAAAGCATTTTACTGAGTCTGTCACCAAGGTCTTCTTGGGAAATTTTCGTCATATAGTTTGCCGCCTCAGTTTTGTCGCTTACTGTCGAGTTTTTTTTCAGATAGATCACTGGTTGATGGAGTAACCTCCGATACAATGGCTCTCAATGCTGGGATTTGTCTTGGCACCAACTTTGCTTCTGCTCCATATACGATCTACTGGAAGTGATCACCTGTACCGTCCACAGGTTTGCAGATGATGGTATACACATACCGCTTCTATTCCTAGAGTACCATCTCATTTGAAATTTTCGACTTCATCCTTGGACCAAAATTATCACATCATCCTGGCCCTCGCTCTTATTTTATCTTCACGATCTAGTGATTGTTTCTCAAGATTACTAGATTACTTATTTCGAAAAAACTTTTTTGATTGATCATATATGCACTCCGTCCTTTTTTACTAGAATAGCCAGTGAAGTTGATAAACATTTTTACACGAGATTTAATTTAATAAGCAATTTATGTGATTCATTATACCAGGCGGCAGGCTGATGCTTAGGTAATGAGTTTCTAGCCGCAAACGAGTTTTAATAAATTTCCGTTAATTCTGAAATCTTTTCTGACGACCACCACATCCTTAATTAGTTTCTTTTGAGCTTCCATGACAGCTAGAGCGTCGCTTTACTTTGAGTACGAATTTAATAACGTGATGGTAACGTAAGGCAATCCGTTATAGTGATAATGTGTAGAACTAGAGAGTTAATAGTGTATTAGGTTACATGACGTAGATTCGTTGAAATCCCAGAGATGAAGAGTTTAATATATCTATAGATTTAATGAAATGTACTCCAGCGAAATAGCGTCGCTGAAATTGATGATAAATGTAGCAATTACTCATGTAACAAATATTACATTTACGTTGGTTGCTATGATACGCCAAAATGAATGAGAAATTTTCTTTAATTAATCAAAAATCTCTCTCATATCCGTAATCAGGAGTAATGGTTTCTCTTCAGTATTGTATTACATCCATAGTATAACAAAGGAGGGGTATGGACTTTTACCGAGATTTACCCATATTTTAGTCCCTATCTTGGGTTTTGGTGTACTTCTTTCAAGAAATTGGATTCCCTTCTACTCTTAGGAATGATTAACATATATTTCAGATACTATTAACCTCCCTAAATTTTTCCGAGTAAGTTCTGACCATCAATTTTTGGAATCTTATAAGGTAGGGGAAATACCAGGGATATTCCAGATGATATTTTAGATTATCCTTTAAATAGTAATGCAATAAACTACGTTGTTATGAATTAATTAATGAAATTAATAAACATTTGAATTAGCGAAGAGATTATTGCAAATTAAAGTAGCGAATCAAGGCTGGTAAAGAAGATTGTAATGATAATCATGTTAAGCTCTTTAAGTATGTTGAGAATGCATCATATGGATCTATAGAGGTCATATTCGAATGGACGGAAGCTGAACGATCAATAGGTTCGGATTCATGCTAGGAGCTAAGCTGAGTACAGTCTCTGAGACAATGTACTCTCCATCAAGGAATACCCCGAGGGGATTTTGATATATTTTGACTACATTAGAGAACAACACGTGAGCTAGCGAAGAAATGTTGTGTAAAAGATAGGCATTGACGTTTTTATCGTCTAGTCTGATTACTTAGAATCACTCATGGTAGAAGAGATTTCCGATAGAAAAGGGAGAGATCGCCCACCTTTATACGATTTTCTGGAGAAGGTAATGAATTGGTAGGTGTAACATCACAAACCCGACAAGTAGCTTTCTTCTGAATAAAATATAAGAGCCTTAGGGTATATTTGTGTGAGCAGCAAGTACTACAGGGCTCATCGAATCTGTGTTTCGTAGATTGAGGACGTGTGTGAATAATGCTCTTACTCTGATCCTCGATTTGATGAAAAAACCACATCAGATGACTGAATTTATATTTCTTTATTATTTGATAATATTAACTGATCTCTATCTCTGACTTGTTCTCAATATTTGTTTTTATATTCACTTTCCATAGGGAACAAAAATTTGTCTTTATACAAAGTGAAATAAATGGACAATTTTTACCACAAATTATAACTCAACAATAGATCATGAGGAACTGCACAAGTGTAAATTAGCCCTTGGCACGTAAAAGAAAATCAAGTTTCTGTGAAGCAGTTTTCGTAATGGACCTCATATGATCGTCCAATGAGAAGGTGTTGTTAGAGCTGATACAGAACATGACATCATCATATTATCGATTTGGGGATCCGCCTTCCTGGAGAACATGCAAACTTGAGATCTGGTTGTATTTTCAGCAGGTTATCAGATCCCCATTCCAAAATTCTTGGCTGATCCCTATTCATTGTGTCGACCTACTTGTACCCACATCTTGCACCTATGGTTTGATTGGATAATATATGGGCTCTAGAGGAGAAAGAGCATGAAGTATACCATCATCCGGAAAGCTGGGGACGGAATAAGAGGTCACTCCCAACAGTTCGCAAATATGGAGCAGAAATAAAATTGGTGCCAAGACAGATCTCTGTGAACATCAGCCATGATAGCCATTGTAACGGAGGAAACTCAGTCAACCACATGGAGTGATCTATCTGAGATAAAACGCGATAGTAAATGACAAGGTAAATTTCAAAGGAAGAAATCCAGAGAGGTCACCATGAGCTGCTTCGTTTAGTTATGGATAAAGGCAAAAGGGGAATTTCGACAGATTATCAAGCTTGAACCATATTACATCGAATTCTCGTGGTTCTAGATTCATTCCCTACTTTGTGGTATATTCTTGCTCAGTGCCCAGATGTTACAGAGGTCTATTTGGAAGTTATTTTTGTTCATTGTTGTTTCTCCTTTTCGCAACAATTCCATTCGCTCAATCGGAATATTTTCAATTATATTTGTTATCGCACCTTTACATTTCATAACAACGAAACAAATAGAGCAAAATCAATTAATTTTTGCTGTATTGTATTGAGGAACAAAAAATAACTAAACAACTACTACTATGTGTTTGCGAAACTGTTTCCAAGGCGCTAATGTGTTATTTATTATTAATGCGATACTATTGAGGTCACGAAATATACTCGGCGCTGATTGTTCACAAAGTTATTCTTCAAACATAGATTGATGTGAAATGAATTTCTGAACATATTCTAGAATGATATAAGCATTCCGTTCTATTTGATGGAGATTACCAAGGATTATATAGCGATTTGTTGAAATCAAAGATTAAGTTTGGAATTTGAATTCGACAAATGTGCCATCGGGCAATACTTTTAATCGTAGCATGAAACGTTCATTCAATTCTAGACTGGCTTTCCGTTTAGGTTTTCTGCTTAAATCATATCACGCGCAATTGTTTGCCAATTTGAATATGTAAACACTACTTTTTGTTGGCTTGCCTCGATTTCACGTGATTGAAATGGCCGACCCAATATGAAAATCGTGAAAAGCAATATGAATGTAATTTACATATATGGAGACAGCTCGCTTGACACATCAATAGTTCGTTCGACGTCCAATTCCAGGAAATAATGTACTTCGACATTAAATACAAAATGCACGGAGTGCCAAATTATATATCTACAGAATTAAATGTCCCGCTGGACCCCGATTTGTTTCTATGCATACCTAAAAGTATGTATTCCAATATTTTGAATTCCTGTTCCAATGGATATGCATAAAGTCCACTTGAGACGTTTTAAAATATAATTCCAATGATATTCACTCCCGCCTCAAATATGTTGTGGCCCAAGTGCCATTGATTTCACGCAAAAAAGGAGCATTTGAATTGGAATTTAGTGGGAATCGTTAGACTTACATTTCTTCATTTCTATGCAAACATTCAAGTGGATATTTAGCCTACTCCGTTTTTATAAACGTCTCTATGGAGCTGTGACAATTTTCAAAAATACTCGTTATTTAAGTTTTTGTCGTATAATTCCGGTTGCATCATCTTCCGGCAGTGGGATCGTCTTTTTTGACATGCAGAAATATCTAGTACAAAAAACTGAGCTGGAAAGAGCACTTCAAATTAAGATGTGCTGCCAGATTTACTGGACAAATTATACGGCTCTCATTCGTCAGCAGGGTCTTGATCTCAGGCTTTTGAATAGAACTACCCCTGCGGTGGCTATGTGCATGCTTTCAAACGGAGAATTCCTGCACTTGATGATCAAAGCTGAAACGGCTATGAGGTAGGACACCCTATAGTAACCCAGAATAGAGACATCTGGTACACAGCTAGCTTCAACAAGGAGGAGGAATAGGTGGATAATATAGGACAATGGATACACATCTGCTCGGATAGCAGGGCTGCCTTGGCAGTTCTCGCATCCTCAATTAACTCAAGGCTAGTGACGGAATGTCGTACAGATTTGAAGGAATCAGCAGAGGCCCACCAAGTGTCACTGTTCCGGATCCCAGGCCATTCTAATCGGAGAAGCTGCAGGGCAGATTCCTTACGTTTTAGAACCGATTACATACATTTCTCAACGACATGTGAGGGAGTGGATCGATCTAAAGAGATGTGGGTAGGTCGATGCTCTGCTGGGATAAGAGCTCAGCGAAGCCCTAAAACTCCTTGGGTGGGAAACTGGGCTACATACATGAAGGCTTGAGATACAACCCCGCAAAAATGGACCAAAAATGTAGGCTGTCAGTTCTAACAAACCTCTGGAACTGTTTTGCAGCAATAATCACGGAGCGAGAGACCATGAAAGCTCCTCTGTTCATACGGGGACATGCTTTTAGAAAAGGACTGGTATAATGGAGTCGAGCTATGGGTTAAATGGAAACGAGAATCACAGTGAACTTCAGGCTCTAAGTCATCAGAACCGGTGTGCCCAAGAATCTTATGGATGACCCGGCTCGTACAAATAATAATAATTAACTTCCATCACAAATATGGCATTGATTTTTTTTGTTATAACATTTTGCATCAATTTTAGGTAATAAAGATAATGTGATAGTGGTGGTGAGAAAGTGCAAGGTGCAGTGTTCGATGTGAATTGGCGATTAAATAGAGCTTTTATTTGAATTTATAGCTAATTGCTGTTATCTTAGGTAATGTAATTCCAAACGTGTCTGAGATTATATGTCTAAAAACAAGCGTCGGTAGAGTTTGAAATATTATGAAAAATTCAATTACGACTTGAATGTTTAATAAAAGCGACATCTATTTTAGATGATGATAAATTTAAATTAGTACTCGCTGGTTGAGAGCGATTTTACAATTACCGTTGATGTTGAAACTAAAACGGTGTTATGGACGAAAAGGAAAATTAGCTTACAAAATTAAGGCAACGAAGATTTTGTTAAATGTTCTTCGAATTTCAACAACTTGCCTCAACCTATTCGCATTTTCCTTCTCCCGGATATCGTTTTATTCAATCGGATTTTCTTCATGTTAATGAAGCTGCATTTGTTGGTCATAGGATGTCTTATTAGAAATGGTTCAAACAAAAATAATTCAGTTTTGTTTAACAAATAAAATGTGAAGATCAAAGAAAGCACACTCCAATCCAATACAATTAAAACTGAACATTCATTACCAAATCATTAGGTTTCATCAGAATTTAAAATTCACCCTTCTCTCAATTTCACTGCGGAAGAACTATTCATATGTCACCTAGAGAATAAATGTCAGTAGTCATCACAAACCGATCAATCTGGCGACATGATAAAATCAGATATAAAATACATACACGTAAGCTTTCCGCAGGGATCAATATTGGGATCCCTGTTGTACAGTATTTACTTAAACGATCTTCGAAGAGTTATAAGAGAGAAAAGCATTCACAGACCAGGGCCGGATTAACAACCTACGAGGCCCTAAGCAATACCTTTATTGTCATCGTTTCAAAATATATTGATGTGTTTTTTCAATACCTCATTTATGACAGAGTACAATCAAAATCATGTATTGCAAAATAAGGAAATCAATAATATTGATATCATTATTTGCAGAATTCTTCCTAACAAATGATCTCCAATGAATCTAGATAAGTAACAGTGGTGTAACAGGGAGGGTAATCCAACTTAGCCCCAACTGACAACTGTTTTTTTGGGGGAGATGGTTAGGAGGAATTTCGGTGAAAGACCCGAGCGATTGGTTTGTTACCTTATGCGTTAGTTCAGCACTGAGACCTAAGCATGTATACAACCGGGGGAAACATTGAAAATGAGGAAGTAGTATGCAAAATCTTGTGAAATTTCGGATGTAAAACCTTGTTATATTCCATATATCAATAATTAGTTTTTGATAGGGATTTCACTTATATATATATACTATTAGAGTATTTAGCTAGGACACATTTAGCATCAAAAAAGTATCTTATGCTATTTTTCATTCAATATAGTGCCAAAAAGATCCTATTTTGTGCTTCAAATTATTTTAGGTGTTATAATTCAAAACTTCGAAGTTCAAATTGATACAGAATCGAAATTCTGATTTGGTTGTTGAATTTCAATTTTGAATTCAATATTTAAAATGAGATCTGCTGAAGCTGAAATCAGTGTTTCATATCTTGCATTTTGAATTCGAGGATATTGAAGATTTGATAGCTATTCTATAGTAACACATTCTGTGTTGATTATTATCCTGGAAGCCTGGTTGAAATGTGAAGGATTACCGTATTCAGCCATTATGTTTGTAAAATAGTGTAGAGTATTGATGTTTTTATGTTCCTCACTTATTTTAACAAAGTTGAAGATTTGAACGCAGCAAATGATTTCTTTTCAGGCATTGATAGAAGTCGAGCTTACACTAAAAAGGATATCCGTACGTTAAAAGGAGATACGGGACTTCGTCAGCACGTTCGGCTTCCCAAAACAACTTTGGGACTATGTATGCCCTTAGCTTTTGAAACTAATGGTATGTATTCATTTCGTATTACTGACTACAATTATAAACTAATGTAATCTCACAGAGACCTTACAACAAATTCAAACAAGCTTGGTGAGCAACTTAATATTCGAATGATTTCACAATAATCGTTATCCAATTCCCATCATTGTTTGTATCGATTCGACACTCAATTTTTGCACATAGCACAACTTCCTTGAAAATGACATCTGGTAGACAACTTAGTTATCTGAATACTCCAGAGAACACGGTAACTAGAGTTACGTGGTGGGCCTAAGCCACAAAGCCATCATTAGAGTAAACTTAGAGTAAACTCAGTTTACTCTGAAGACGGGTGATTGGTAGCCGAAAGATCCTCAGTACTTTAACAGTATTATTAGTGGATAAGAGTGATTATTTCTTATTTATGGTGTTACGGTCTATCCACAGTGTGAACTCCTTTATAGTTTATTGATGTAGTTGATAAGTTAAAAATCAGGCCTCTGTAATCAAGAATCGTTATTCTTTTCGAAGATATGGAAGCTGAATATAATGTATCATAAACTATGAAAGAATTCACATTGTGGATACACCATAGCACTATAAATAAGGAATAATCACTTTTATCCACTAAAAATACGCGTAGAGTACTGACGTAACGACCTTTCGACTGCCAAGTAGCCATCATCAGAGTAAACTGGTAGCCGAAAGGGCCTCAGTAACTTTAAGAGTATTTTTAGTAAATACGGGTGGTTATTTCTCATTTATAATAATATATCATCGTGGTTTTATTCTTAATCCACATGGTGCCATGCGGTATACCTTCAAACGAGTGTACGAACTGAGAAAGGCATGCTGATGAATTCTATAACATTTTATTTCTACTAGATTCTGATTTGGGGACATATTTCTTTCCGATATCGTACAGTAAAAATCTTGGATTTTATGATGAGGAAATTATTCAATGAAAACAAAGCCAAGCTGCTATGATTACACGTTTCAGTTCAGTAGTAATGACTAGAATAACAAAATAAAATACTAAGACAACAAAAGATTTGAATATAAGAATAAGTGATTTGTCTTTTCAAAGTTGAATAGAAAAAATAATAAATATAATGAATAGTCACTGTTTTTGCTTGCCTCTACTGTGGAGGAAAACTTTTGAACATGTTCAGCTTATTTAAATTTTCATGTCTTTATAATATGCAAAGAGTTTTTTTTACAACATTTTCGCTCCTGTGAAATCTCAGTACAGGATGTTTCCGTTTATCGTTCATAACTTTGATAAGCGATAGAACATGATAGAAATGTTAGGTGAATTTGATATAACATTTTTCTCTAAAATACTTAGTTTCCGAGGGTGTTGCAGCTTAAAAATTATCATGTTTTCTTTATTGTCTTTTAAACAAATGAATATTTTTAGTTTAAGCTTGATACACTTTGATTTTATTGAATGATTAACTTTTCGCTCGCAAAACGGGTTTTGCGACAAACACAGTGAAGTAGTTATGTCCGCATTTAAACTAGGTAAACTTATACGCAAATGGTCAGAAATTATTCCTGTATACCTACAAATTTGAAAAATTTGATTAACCACGATTCAGAGTGTCGGGATCCTGAATTCTGCTCACTTCATATACAATGAGCCTTATTAAAATATGTTTTAGAGGGATAATGCACTTAAAATTTGGATAGGGGTTCTTCTGAGATTTAATTGAACAAAGTTCAGCGACTATCCCAAAGTTTGCAATAATTTAATCGCTTCTAATGAAACACCGATATATTATGTTTTTGAAGGTGAGAAATTCGATTCTAGCGTTAGTTTCAACCTTAGACTATGTGTAACCAGGTTACAGAGTGGAAGCTACACATCCAGTGTAGTATAGGTAAAGAGTACAAACGAGTCATGTGAAGTACATCAATAGTCTAGTATTTCATCCTGCGCGGATTTGGAGATATTTTTTCCAAATAATGAAATGCTTTCAACTTAGTATCTATAATGAATAATATTTGTGGTTATCTGAAAACCATACGAAGCTCTGTAAATGGATTCAATTTCAATCTCAATTAGAAGTTATTGATTGAAGTCATCGCATGTTTTGCACAATGAGAAAATATATACTGAATAGTAAATACATTGGCAGAAAAGTGCTTCCCGGGAAATACTGACAACACTGGTGAAAGACATCAATTTAAGTTGCGTTTGAATCAGTCTCTGACAAACAAAGAGCGTTTCCGCGACCGTAAACGTTTCCAATCCGAGAAAATTATCGATATAAAGCAGTTAATTTAATAGAACCCAAGCGTAATGAAGACTAATTTACATATGACGCGGAACAAGCACGTTGTAAGCGTGATGTGAGTGCAAAATATCTACACCACAAATCGTAAACCAGGGAATGTCGGCATGACTCTGCATCAGCCATTCAAACGAAGATTCGAATTATAATGTGTTCTGAAACGTCAATTCTCATGCTCAGATGAACCATTGTATTTCAAATACTCACCTTAATCCACGCAATAGCAATTAACGACAATACTATCATTATTATCATATCTGCCTTTCAGGACGATACAAATTATATAATATCGATCTTCATTGTAATCGCTACCTATGGTCTATGGAAATTCGTAGAGCCGGGTTAGTTTCCACCAAAGGTCATTTCAGATAGGTCTTTCCTATATAGTGTGAAAGATGCGCTATTCGGGTTGCGTGAAGGATGATTTTGAATTGATTTCTAAGTATTTTAAGTTATACGTTTCACTTTCAGGCACGTTATTCAACGCCAAACATTTACTTTCCAAGAATACAGAAGTGGTGAAGAACTTCGCTTCAGTTTTTGCAAAAAGAGTTGCTGCTGGATCCGGTCCTGCTGATTGTGTGGAATGTGAATGTTCAGCATCTAGTAGTGGAATTTCCTACATGGAATGTTATCCTTGTGTATACCCCTCTCGTGCTACCATCGAAATGGTGAGTATCAGTGAAAAGATAAAATAACTAGGTTTGGCTTCATTAGATTAGTTTAGATTAGATAATATTAGTGGTGTTTTAACTACCGCGTGCTCAAAGGACTATTCTGCCCCTCAGTATCGTTTTATAGTTTGCAACTGAACTTTATATCTATCAAAAAACCTAAGATTTTTACACGCTCCAATGGTGTAAAGTCCCGAAGTATTCACTCCTGTGGAGAAGGGTAGCGCCGCCGTCAGTTAACAAATGCATCGGTGTTTCTTCAGCTTCTGTGCTGAATCTACACGTCCCATCATATGGAAATTGAGTTTGGAGGGTTCCGTCAAGAATCGTGTTAAGTACCTCAGGTTATTTTGTTTCTGCTGCACCTTATTCGTTCGCAGACGTCCTTTTTCCTGAATTTATCTAGGGAAATTTTGGAATACTCATGTCACGGGGGAGAACTTCAGTGCTTGGTATTGAGTTCTTCGACCTCTGCTCTGAGGAGTTTCCTCTAGCGGTATTCCTTTTTATCGTAGAAGGGTTCTGGTCCTATCAGAGGCGTGCGAACTCTTTTGCGTGCAAGGGCGTCTGCCTATTCATTTCTCTCAACTCCTTTATGTCCTGGGACTCAGTGGCGCGTGATTCTGTTCTTCACTCCTTAGTTTGGTATTGCAAGTAAGAACCGTTCTAGTCCGGTCGATTGACACCTGTGATCTTGAGATGATTTTGAATAGAGTGCTCTAGCGATTAGGACTACATCATCAGCATATTCCTTTAAACGTTAGTGCCTCTATGGAATTATTAACTACTAGACCTGAGGGCTACTGTTTTTTGTTCCAGTGCCTCTCCAGTTCATCTGTCAACTGATACAGTGCGGTTTCGGTTGACCTTCCGCTCTATATGATGGCTGACAGTAGTGGAGGAGCTTATCTTGTACCACCGTGGTTCTGATAAAGCTATCCACAATTTTGCCTAGTGTCTTTAACATAAAATATGTTAGACTTGTAGATCTGTAGGTCTTGGGAAGGGTGGGGTTTATTTTCTCAGTCTTGGTGACTACTCTTTAGCCCTAGTCCAGATCCTAGATCCCACAAAATCTCATGCGTGTCGAGGAGAGCGTCTTGGGGCAGAGAATACACCGTACAGCACTCGCAGACTTCTATGAATTGAAGGCGTTTCGAAATAAATATCCATGGATCACGACGAAAACAAAACACACAAATTTAACTTAAAATTCCTTTCTTTTTCCCAAAATCTGGAAAGTTGTTTTGGGTTTTTATCGAAAAAACGAAAACGAATTTTATTAATTGTGCTTGTTCTCATCTTAGTCAGTAAAAACACCCAAGAAATGAAAAATTCTCTGCACATTTACCATGCAGATGTGGTGACAGTTTATGAAGAAGAAACTCGTGCAATGATACGAATGAATGTATCAGTATAATTACATAGAAATACGGTTTCAGTAGAGTATTGATTCATCACGCTATTCTAGTTTTAATTTATTTAATATGATATAATAATATTGTTTCCTCTACAGTGACACAGAACGGTACAAAGAGCTCGAGTTCTTACTAACCTTATACATCGGGGAAAGCGCCCTGTCTGCACTCTAACTCTTATATTCTCCAATTCAACCACACGCGCTCTGCGTTTTGTAATCCTTCAGTCCAACAAATGGTACTTCTCAGGCTGTAACTTGCCCGGCGCTACTTCTCATGTCCCACGCCCACTCTCAATTCAATCCAGAATTTATATCCCTGCAAAATTTATACGACACACTGTTGTCGGTTCTTTTTCAGACGTATTCATTTTCCAATTTATAGTCGTTTTTATCAAATCATCCTATTTCTCGATTGCAATACATGCAGGTGTCCATAAATTGACTCATGTGCACAAGATTATTATTATATTCTGGTAAACGGGGAATAAAAACATTTCCAAATCAATAACATAAACCACAAACATAACACTATCGGTTGACTGTACATTGAGAAAGTATGTGAATGAAACCTGGAAATTTGTATACATATATAAGAGTTTTTCCAAGTTACATTCAATTGTGTTGATATCAAGCTACTTGCAATTATGCTGGAATGGGTTCCCAATTCGGCTATTTTAGATTGAACTGAACGCTTCCATATTCCCCAAAGAGTAGAGTTGTTTAATCCAAAGATATAAGCCCAGCTGCATCAACCACGTTTTATCCATATTTTGAGACTTTTCTCACTTGACGGATACGCTTACACTTTTTGGCATCGCATCTCGATTTTCTTAAACGAATAACCAGAGATTCGACATTTTTGAACGATGAATTCATGGCACTCAGCAACTAGAGAATCTGTCAATTTTGTGGAATGCGTTAGAGATGTCGACCAATGTGAATGAACATTCAATGCCTTTTAAGCTATTCAATAATTCTATAAATCTACTTGGAACATTCAGAAAATAGTGAAAAGTTAATTGCAACAATATTGAATAATTGTACGTTAAGAAGGAATAAGTAAATGTTATTTATAAATCCTACAATCATATCTCATCCATTTGTAATATATTCTTCATGAAATGAATAAGCTAAAATCGTCATCCAATATAAAAAAGGATTATATCCTAGGTATTGTGATAATATTGAGGCTGTGCTAATTATATTAATTATGTTTTTGTGATTTGATCCACTATTCTATATATTGATATTGATAATGTAACTGGATTGTATCTGTTGTAGTGCAATCAAATAAAATTCAATTAAATTAAATCAAATTAAATTGAAATGTTCACTCTATCAAAGATGATAATATGTATATTCTATCATATTATCTTGTTCTGTTTGCTTCAGGAATTGAATATTTGAAATAGAGAATGAGAAAAGTAACAATTGGAACTCCATGTAAGTGCATCTGTTGTATTCAGATTTATTGTCAACTTGACTTGAATAGAAATATGATGCTTTGAACGGTGCTATTCTTATTTCTATAAAAGATGTAACGAGAATCAGGTGAATGCCAGCTGATCTCTATACCGTATTATAGATGCAACTCACAAATTTATATATATTTTGACATGTTCGAACATAATAAAAAGGTATAAATTCTGTTTTCGTCATTAACAGACCATGCAATATATGCTTTGTGATGTCCTATGAATTTGCCAGGATTTTGTAACAAAATAATGAAATCAGCACGATAAAATGAATTATTCTGTGAATTATTGCAGATGTATGTACGTTTATTTTGTTCAGCCAACAAAATAAAGCCACAAATAAAGAATTATGGAATGAAGTAGAAGAAAGATACAGCATTCTATTATGACTTTTTAAAATAATTGTGAGCGATAAATTTTCTTCCGATCTATAAAGTTGATAACATTATCAATGACATAGATTCTAACATGTATGTACAATTCAAAACTGGATGAATGTAGATTAAAGTAAAATTTCATTTTTCTCCAATATATGACGTGATTGCTGCCAAATGCGCAGTCAAGTTTGCGCAAAGGAAATACATTACTTTTTTCTATACTTTGATTACACGAAAAAGAAATCTATAATGTTCAAAGAACATCGTGTCAGTTAGCAGTGAAATGTTGGGAGAGGAGGCAGGCATTCAAATTGTTCTTGAAGGTTTGGAGGCATAGGGAAAGACCTCACTAAGCAAAGAGTTCACAGAAGAAGTTCGACAGGTCTCGAGCTTGATAATGAAGGGGTGAATAGCTGGAGCTCGTCTAGTCCGCCTATCTGGAATCTCTCTTGGTGGAACAACAGACGAGATTTCTGATGAGCACCGACCATGGAAATATCTATAGAAACGGGAGAGATCGTCGACCTTTCTACGACGTTTTAGAGAGGTCAATGAATTCGTGACATAATCACTTGCACGAATAGCTCTTTTCTGAATAGAATCCAAGATCCTCAGCGTATGTGAACAGTATTCCAAGACAAATCCAATCTGTGCTTTGTAAATTATGAGGAGCTCTTGGCACGGAATATCAAACCAAGTTTTTGCTGAGAGGTTTTCGCAATGAACCTCACATGGTCATCCCATGAGAGGGTACTGCTGGTGGTGATCCCGATCATGGATATGGAAGACATATTAGGGATTGTGAGATTCGCCTTTCTGGAGCAGACGCAAGCCTGAGTTTTGGTTGAATTTAACTCTACAAGATTATCAGATCCCCATTTCAAAATCATTTGCCAGAACTCCATTAATTGCGTCAACCTGTCTTTGTCTCTGGCTTCATTGGATGGTTTAGGAGCTCTAGCTGAGAAAGTGGTATGAAGTGTTATATCAACCAGCAAAACTGTGGACGGGACATGTTGTCACTTCCAGCAGATCGTTTATATGGCGCAGAAACAAAGTTGGCACCAAGACAGACCCCTGTGGAAGAACAGCGTTGATAGCCATTGTACTTATTACAAAGAAAAGTGATTGGAATAATCAATCCATTATTAGTAATCTACATATTTTAATGATTTAGTAATTTAGTAGTTAAAAATTAATAGTATTATCCTTGCTGAGTCAATTTGGAATTTAGATACATATTCGTATTGTAGTGATATAGATAACACATCTCTACCTCTATTTCTTCAATACACGGATTCATTGGCGTCACATGTGCCCCCTAAAACACAAGTGACCAGTATTTGATTCTTATTGAATGCAGGTCTACTTATTTCTTTTGTCGCGTCATGATTCATGACTTGTTATTTCGATACTAACTGTCACCCGTCTATCGTCCAAGCTTCAGAAGTTAGTTGAGACTAATTTCCACTATAGTTTAGATAGAATTTTTAACTAGAGGTATGAATGTTGATGGAATTATTTAAATTGAAATCTCTAGTATGGTAATGCGCATTAAATGTTTAGGAAGAATCCATCTGAATAGTTAATCGATGTTAGTCAACAAATCTATTCTGATGTTGAAAAACATATTTGCTTGGTGTTATAGAAAGCTTGATGAATGCACTTAATTAAATTAAGGTGGAAGATAGATTCTAAGGGAAATTTATTTCCTTTATTCAAGGAGGTTCGTTTCCTCTCAAGACAATTCAATGTTTAGCTTCGAAGTAGCTTTATACTAACATAGATAATTTGTTTCAGGGTTTCGATGATGATGAAATATTACCGATGATCCAGCCTGCCGAACGCTTATAGATTCTGTACCTATTTATCAAATCTCAGTTTCGGTACATTTACTTATGTATTACATGGACATATTTATGAGTTTAATTAGTAAAGTAAATGACAATGTAAATAGTTGAATAAGACTAAGTTAATTCAGAGGTAGGCTGTGTTTATTCTTACCCTACCGGAGCAACAGATAGCGTTTGTTAGCGCTGACGTTGATGTAGTAGAATAATTTGGATGATGTATAATATAATAAATAACAAAGGTTGTCAGTTCGGATATTAAGTGGGGTCGTTTTATGGGACCTGTACATGGTTTGGGGCTGCACCGTGACGCCTACCGTCTTGCGTCGCCTGTGAGACACGCGACTTAGCTATTTATTGCTAGAATTTGAGTAGACTGTCTAATTGCTGTGATATTAATCAAAGACGAATCAAAAAATTTTTTTTTGATACACCCATCCAATATACTCCATCTCAGATCGATCTAAAGATTATATTGCGACTGGAACATCCAATCAGTTTCCTTCGTTGATTTAATTTTGATTCGAAAATCAAGTTGTTACGATGCAACAAAATATAAGCTGAGAATTTAGTTTCAATTCAGACGTGATGAGGGCAAGACCTTCCCGTCGAATGGGACAGAATTTCTCTGTTATAGGTAAGAAGTCTGGCTGGTTGTCATGCGAAAGATTGTTCGCTGTAGTCCCGAGAGGGTTAACTTTCAACCTCTTTCCGAGGTTTGTCTGACTTTCTGCACTTGAATACTAATGTTCCAATTTTTCAAAATGACGTCTCGAGAAAAATAAACAATTGGATCATTAAAGTGAACTGTTATCTGAACCACTTTCTATAAAGTTCTTTACATATTAATTGGAAATTATTTCAGTTTCACTAGATCTATTAGTTATTTTCGTGTCTGATGCTTTGCATGATCTGATTAAGCGAACTTATTCTTTTGTTCATTAATCAAAGCTTGCAAAACAATCTTGTATATTGAATGTACATATTGACTCAATGAAACGGTGTACTACTTATACACCTTGAAGACATTCAAGGATATCACAGATCGTTTAGAGTTTATATTATAACAATAGTAATGATGTATTAAATTCAGCGTCGTAGCTAGAGGCTTGCCTCAGTGGTGCAAACTCGAGGAGCACATTCATGATGATTATTCAAAACATTCAAAAATCAGTTGAGTATAAAAAAATAAATGAAATTGAAATAGAAATTCATTTGCTTAATAATTAGAATCTCACAACTCAATTCATGGATTGACAACATTTGCAGTTAATTTTTCTAAGTTTTAAATTTTTTGCTACAAATAATCTAAATCCAATTTAGAAGAAATTCTTTCGTCAAAAATGAGTAAAGATAAATCAAGTAATCTAATGGTTCATTAGCAATACTTTTCTATAAGTTGAATTGGCCACAGCATGCAATTTAAATTTAATTGTAAGATCTTATCAATGATCTTTTGTACGTGAAATCTGAGTGTGTGGTGTCTCGCTACTGGATGCAGCCCTATTGTTAGTAATCCACCAACGAGATAAGTTACTAAGGCTTTGCCACTTGGAAAATTAGAGTTATTAGAGCTTTGCAGATGATGGTATACTTCATATGTTTCCGATGATAGAAATTCGAATCTAACGTTAGTTTTATCCTAAGATCATAATTAAGTACGGTACCGACTGTCGAGACCCTGAATTCTGCTCGTCCCATAGACATTGACGCTAATAAAATCACGTTGTATAGCTACCGGGATATCAAAAATTGTGTTGTGGAATCTAAAACGTGTGTCTTACTTTACGTTTGAAATAATTATGTCACTGACACACTGACATCATCAATAACCTACAAATTTCATACCTATTTATTTCAGTTGTGAAACAATAATGAACTACAAATTATGAAAGAACGGTTTTAGTAACAAGAAAAACTAAATTACAGTAATTGTTGGAAATGTTCCCCGTTTTGTTCGATGCACAAATTAACGCGCATCCTCATGCTGTGAAAACCGTTTTGCAGCATCTCTGGCGTTATGGTTGCACATTGCTGAACTATTCTTTGTTGAAGTTCAAAGGTTTTGCAGGCTCCTCTTCCATACGTTGACGAACGTCATTGACAACTTCTTCTGTACGAACTCTTGGTCTACCAGCACCTTTTTTATGAGTCACACAACCAGTTTCGCGAAACATTTCAACACAATTTGTAAGGCACGCATAAAAATTGTCCTGTAATATTGCCACGTTTGGGAAGTGCTCTCGAAATTTGTCCAAACACAAACGTTGACTGTATTGCCAATTTCCATTAACTAGCGCACCCGTTCGAAAATAGGCTTCAATCATGAAAATTTTGTGCTGTGTGGTAAGAGGCATGATTCAAAAACTGGATTAGGAAATTTCAGCACAATGACAACAGATTCTGACACAACAAAACATATTCAAAAATGTAAAGTAAGACACACGTTTTACATTCCACAACCACCCTTGACCAAGATAATTTTTAATTTGTAGTTCATTATTGTTTTACAACTGAAATAAATAGGTATGAAATTTGTAGGTTATTGATGATGTCAGTGTGACAGTGACATAATTATTTCAAACGTAAAGTAAGACACACGGTTTATATTCCACAACCACCCTTGACCAAGATAATTTTTGATATCCCGGTATCATAAACTTATAGTTTGTACCGGCAGCCTTCTAAGATCCTGTTGGAGAAATCTTAGCGATTATCCCAACATTTAGGAATCTTAGATTTTTGCAAAATTTGATTTTGGACGACCTCATCGATTCTGATGAAACTTGATTTTGATACGTTTTCGATGATGAGAAATTCGAATCTAACGTTAGTTTTTTTATCCTAAGATCATGATTAACCACGATACGGACTGTCGAGACCCTGAATTCTGCTCGTCCCATAGACATTGACGCTAATAAAATCATGTTGTACAGTTATTATATACTTATAGTTTGTACCGGCGGCCTTCTAAGAAATGTTGAAGAAATCGATTGTCACAACATTTAAGAATTTTAGATTTTTGCAAAGTTTATGGAAAAATCTCGATTTTGGCCGACCTCATCGATTCTGATTGATCTTGGTTTTGATACGTTTCCGATGATGAGAAATTCGAATCTAACGTTAGTTTTATCCTGAGATCATGATTAACCACGGTACTGACTGTCGAGACCCTGAATTCTGCTCTTTCCAGAAAATTATGTTGTATAGCTATTAAATACTTATAGTTTGTACCAGCAGCCTTCTAAGATCCTGTTGAAGAAATTCTAGCGATTGTCCCAACATTCAAGAATTTTTGGTTTTTGCAAAATTTCAAAGGTGTTACGTAGGGAAAAACTCGATTTTGGCCGACCTCATCGATTCTGATGAAACTAGGTTTAAATACGTTTTCGATGATGAGAAATTCGAATCTAACGTTAGTTTTATCCCAAGATCATGATTGACCACGGTACCGACTGTCGAGGCCCTGAATTCTCCTCTTCCCATAGATATTGACCCTACGAGAATTATGTTGTATAGCTATTTTATACTTATAGTTTGTACCGGCAGCCTTCTAAGATCATGTTGAAGAAATCTCAGCGATTGTCTCAACATTTAGGAAGTTATGATTTTTGTAAAATTTCAAAGGGGTACGTATGGAAAAATTTTGGTTTTGGCCGACCTCATCGATTCTGATTGAACTTGGTTTTGATACGTTTCCGATGTTTTCGATGATCAGAAATTCGAATCTAACGTTATCCTAAGATTATGATTAACCACGGTACCTTGTGTAGAGACGCTGAAATCTGCTCGTCCCATGGACATTGACCCTAATAAAATCATATTGTCTAGCTATAATATACTCATAGCTTATATCGAAGTCCTTCAAAACTGTCTCCTGATGCAACATTTCAGAAGGGGTAGTGAAGTATGGGAAAATCTCGATTTTGATCAACATCATTGAATCTAATGAAACTTGATGTCAATACGTGTTCGATGACGAAAAATTCGAATCTGTTTTTAGTTCCATCCTTGGATCAAAAGAGATGAATTAGGCATTGGAATTTTTCCTAAAAATGTTGAGGTTATAGGCGTTAGAAAGAGTTCCACATCTCCGCCGTTCGATAGGGCGAACTTCGGCAGGCCTCAGGTCTTACAGTGACTTGTCTGTACTACCTGGAATCGCTCGTGGTAAAATACATGACGAGATTTTCGGAGAGCACCGATCAAGGAAATATCTATAGAAAAGGGAGATATCGCCCATCTTTCTACGATGTTCTCTTCTAAATATAAAGAGCTATAGCGTATGCTTGAGAGCTCAGCTTAATACTCCAGGACAGGTCGATTCTGTGCCTTGTAGATCAACATGAACAGATGGAATAAAAAAAAGGTTTTGTAGTGCAGTTTTCGCAATAGACCGTTCCATGAGATGGTGCTGTTGGTGATGATACCGAGCATGGACATTGTGAACTTCACAGGAATAGTTGTACCAGTTTTAGTATCAGCCTTCCTGGGCAAAAAAATACAAGCTTTGGTTGTATTAGAGTCTACTAGATTATCACATCCCCAATTCATATTTCTTGCCTAATTTCATTTACTGCACAATATTTTCTAATTTTGTGCTATGTGGAGAGATTTGTTTGTCTCCTGGATAGTCGCATTCATTAATAAATGTGTAATGCTATATTCCTGAATACGACATATTATCAATTATTGTAACAGCTGATACTGCATACGTTATTCAGTAATTGACACTGTCAGTACTATCGTGAATGGTTTTGTTTCAGAGAGACAATCAAATGAGTTATTCGGAAGTGTTTCTGTTGGATTTGCTTAGCGGTAATGAATCAGATCCCCAATTCATATTTCTTGCCAAATTTCATTTACTGCACAATTTTTTCTAATTTTGTACTATGTGGAGCGATTTGTTTGTCTCCTGGATAGTCGCATCCATTTTTTGATAATGCAATGGTAGCAGGAGGAACATTTATAACGAAACTTATCAAAAAGCGCTAATAAATGTGTAATGCTATATTCCTGAATAAGACATATTATCAATTGTAACAGCTGATACTGCATACGTTATTCAGTAATTGACACTGTCAGTACTATTGTGAATGGTTTTGTTTCAGAGAGACAATCAAATGAGTTATTCGGAAGTGTTTCTGTTGGATTTGCTTAGCGGTAATGAATCAGATCCCCAATTCATATTTCTTGCCAAATTTCATTTACTGCACAATTTTTTCTAATTTTGTACTATGTGGAGAGATTTGTTTGTCTCCTGGATAGTCGCATCCATTTTTTGATAATGCAATGGTAGCAGGAGGAACATTTATAACGAAACTTATCAAAAAGCGCTAATAAATGTGTAATGCTATATTCCTGAATAAGACATATTATCAATTGTAACAGCTGATACTGCATACGTTATTCAGTAATTGACACTGTCAGTACTATTGTGAATGGTTTTGTTTCAGAGAGACAATCAAATGAGTTATTCGGAAGTGTTTCTGTTGGATTTGCTTAGCGGTAATGAATCAGATCCCCAATTCATATTTCTTGCCAAATTTCATTTACTGCACAATTTTTTCTAATTTTGTACTATGTGGAGCGATTTGTTTGTCTCCTGGATAGTCGCATCCATTTTTTGATAATGCAATGGTAGCAGGAGGAACATTTATAACGAAACTTATCAAAAAGCGCTAATAAATGTGTAATGCTATATTCCTGAATAAGACATATTATCAATTGTAACAGCTGATACTGCATACGTTATTCAGTAATTGACACTGTCAGTACTATTGTGAATGGTTTTGTTTCAGAGAGACAATCAAATGAGTTATTCGGAAGTGTTTCTGTTGGATTTGCTTAGCGGTAATGAATCAGAACCCCAATTCATATTTCTTGCCAAATTTCATTTACTGCACAATTTTTTCTAATTTTGTACTATGTGGAGAGATTTGTTTGTCTCCTGGATAGTCGCATCCATTTTTTGATAATGCAATGGTAGCAGGAGGAACATTTATAACGAAACTTATCAAAAAGCGCTAATAAATGTGTAATGCTATATTCCTGAATAAGACATATTATCAATTGTAACAGCTGATACTGCATACGTTATTCAGTAATTGACACTGTCAGTACTATTGTGAATGGTTTTGTTTCAGAGAGACAATCAAATGAGTTATTCGGAAGTGTTTCTGTTGGATTTGCTTAGCGGTAATGAATCAGATCCCCAATTCATATTTCTTGCCAAATTTCATTTACTGCACAATTTTTTCTAATTTTGTACTATGTGGAGCGATTTGTTTGTCTCCTGGATAGTCGCATCCATTTTTTGATAATGCAATGGTAGCAGGAGGAACATTTATAACGAAACTTATCAAAAAGCGCTAATAAATGTGTAATGCTATATTCCTGAATAAGACATATTATCAATTGTAACAGCTGATACTGCATACGTTATTCAGTAATTGACACTGTCAGTACTATTGTGAATGGTTTTGTTTCAGAGAGACAATCAAATGAGTTATTCGGAAGTGTTTCTGTTGGATTTGCTTAGCGGTAATGAATCAGATCCCCAATTCATATTTCTTGCCAAATTTCATTTACTGCACAATTTTTTCTAATTTTGTACTATGTGGAGCGATTTGTTTGTCTCCTGGATAGTCGCATCCATTTTTTGATAATGCAATGGTAGCAGGAGGAACATTTATAACGAAACTTATCAAAAAGCGCTAATAAATGTGTAATGCTATATTCCTGAATAAGACATATTATCAATTGTAACAGCTGATACTGCATACGTTATTCAGTAATTGACACTGTCAGTACTATTGTGAATGGTTTTGTTTCAGAGAGACAATCAAATGAGTTATTCGGAAGTGTTTCTGTTGGATTTGCTTAGCGGTAATGAATCAGATCCCCAATTCATATTTCTTGCCAAATTTCATTTACTGCACAATTTTTTCTAATTTTGTACTATGTGGAGAGATTTGTTTGTCTCCTGGATAGTCGCATCCATTTTTTGATAATGCAATGGTAGCAGGAGGAACATTTATAACGAAACTTATCAAAAAGCGCTAATAAATGTGTAATGCTATATTCCTGAATAAGACATATTATCAATTGTAACAGCTGATACTTCATACGTTATTCAGTAATTGACACTGTCAGTACTCTTGTGAATTGTTTTGTTTCAGAGAGACAATCAAATGAGTTATTCGGAAGTGTTTCTGTTGGATTTGCTGAGCGGTAATGAATTTTAGTTAGCCAAAGATGCCATTATCGGGTTAGAGTTGGTGCCTTCACTGTAGTAAAGATTGATGCACCTAACTCATATAAATTAAACTTGTCAATTCCAAAATGATTATCCTTGAAAAAACGTATCTCTATGAACTCTTGTTCCGTGGTAGTTAACATATTGACAGTTGTCCAAGTTAGTCTTTTTCTTGAAGGTTTCGAGGTTATATGCATAGGGAAAGACCTCACTAGGTAAAGTTGTTCGGTAGAAAAATTATCTTCTGGCAGGTTTCAAGGTTGACAATGAAGGGATGTCTACTTTGAGTTTGTCTAGTCCTCCTATCTGGAATCCCCATCGTGAAACAACAGACGAGATTTCTGATGACCACCGACCATGGAAATATATATAAAAAAGGGAGAGATTTGCTCTAGAGAGGCCAATGATCTCGTAAGTGTGACATAATCAATCAGACGAATAGCTCTTTTCTGGATAGAATCCAAGA
Organism: Endomychus coccineus; assembly: GCA_958510875.1. Classification (NCBI taxonomy): domain Eukaryota; kingdom Metazoa; phylum Arthropoda; class Insecta; order Coleoptera; family Endomychidae; genus Endomychus; species Endomychus coccineus. The sequence goes on along the minus strand of OY294071.1, from coordinate 35,942,726 downwards.
GCTTCAGCGTATGTTTGGAAACCTAACTCCTAACATGTGAACAGTACTCCACAACAGATCAAATCTGTGCTTTGAGGATTAGGAGTTGCTGGGATGTGGAGTAGCCTTGACACGGTTTTCGCAGTGGACCTCACGTGATCGTCCCATGAAAGGGTGCTGTTGGTGGTGATCCTGAACATGGATATGGAAGACTTTATAGGAATAGTTGTACCTGACATCATCATATTATGAATTGTGCGCGACAAACAATCGAACAATCAACATTTTTGAATTTATGTATCTTATAATACTATGATGTCAGACAGTATCCTGTGCATATGCCCAAAGTGTTAAGACGAAGTGAGCGAGCCGACAGGAGGAAAAAATTTAGTTCGTTACGTCCACTTCATATTTCGCAAAACCTGATCAAGAGTCTAGTTGCGCCGCGAGCTCGATTTTTAAGCACTGCCAAAGGTATGGATGGGCGTATAAAATCTGTAACTCGAAAACGTCTTAGCGTACAGTCCACTAAAAGTACAATTGAAGTACTAAGGACCTTTTAGCTGGCGAAGTAGTCATTATCATAGTAAACTAAATTAGAAATCAAAATGTTCCTGTTCGAATTCTATTTGGGGTTAATAATGCAAACAAGGAGTTACCCTCAGCTGGAGATAAATCGAAATTTAATAAATTGTTTTTCTACATTCCTTCTAAATTACCTATATATTTGTCCGTACTTTGTTTTAAAAGTGATAAACTTTCTTTAGAAATGGTGTGACCTGTATTTGAATCAGCTTATTTATCAAAGATTTCTCATAACCATCGCTATTTGCTGAAGTTTCTCAACTTAGTTGTTATAATATTTCTAGGTTAAAGGGACATTTAGGTAATAATCTATGAATCATACTTATTACGGATTCAGATCTTGTAAATTATCATCGATTTATAAAACTCATTAGAAATTACGTCCCTCTTTTAGTTGAATACATATAGTAATAAGTTGAATTCGGAGAATGAGGGAAAGGATGACTATACAAAGCGGAAATTCTTGATTTATATGAACCAGGTATGAGAGTACATGCTTATCTTTTGAATGATGACCCTTGTTAAAAATCCGTAGCCTATTAGAGAGTCTGTGGGGAGCAAAGTGGCAGAAATACGGCCACCCTCTGGGGAACAACCGAAGTAGCGTTCGAGCTGCGTGACGGTGAGTTGCGCCTGCCGACCACCAGGTGATACCAGCCTCCTAGGACGATGCGTGTGTGTCCTGACAAATTGAAACCTTCAAACACATCGAGCAATTTTCTAAGTGATTTTCAGTAAAGTTAATGTGGGAGAAATCTCTCAGACTCCCGAAGTTATTCGAACAGAATACTTCCTCAGATCTAACTTCAATAGTCCAGGATGAATCAGATCAAAAGTATCACGTTATACTGATGCGATCGTTTTATTGAAATCTTATCCATTCTATGAAAGTTATGTGCGTTATAGATCAACTATTCACGTATATTCATTTTAATTTCAACCTTTTTGAATGAGAAGCACTATAGTTATCAGTTACTTCAACATATTAACAGGTGACAATATTCAAGATCTCTAATAGCACTGATGGAGAATGAATTCGAATGTTCAAATCATGGTTTAATTGATTTCAATAGCACATGTGATGATCTGTAAATACTCTAGGATATAAAGGACATGAAAGGGTAGTAAACAGCTTTTCCAAACATGATGAATGGTAGTTTATAATCAAATAATTTTTTATGACTACTAAAAACATAATCAATCAGATTCAGCCAGCTCCTGTCATTCAGGAAATGAATATAGGATTTTCAGCTTGTAGATATAAATTTTACTGAAGATATCTCTAAATATATGTTACTGATGTTGGCTAGTAATCACAGCATCCTCCAAAGATAGATTTTCTATGTTACATTTGATGATTGCATTTATTGCACTGGACAGTAAAATTAGAGACAACATGAAACATTCAATTCAATCATTGCCAATCAGTATCAGAATTAACTGAAGCCAAAGTCTTTAGAACAATTTAGAATTCTTTAAGTTCAATTGACGTGAGAATCACCCAAACAAAATTTTCTAATTACTTTCTGTGACATTTGATGACTAGTAGACATATATTAAATAGTCGATGGATAAAGCCGGTAGGTGCATATTTTCGCCATTCTGTGGAAAGATTAAGTCCGGTAGATTTGATCTCATAGTCCAAGCAACGAACCGAAAAAAAAATATAGTAGGCTAGAATTTCAAATTTTTTTTGCATTTTGTTCCTAATACCCCATAGATCATTCATGACTATCAAGACCGCGGGGGTCGAACTTTCTACCCCCCCAAAACGGGTTTCAACCCCTCAGAGGAACATTCTTATAAAAACGATGCAAAAGTTTAGAAAATGAATGAATTAAGAGCCAAAAATGACCTCCAGTATGTTTTTTGGGTCGCTGATCATGATTCCGCAGTCAGTTTTCTCGGAAAACTCTCTCCAGATGGTAAATTTGGAAAATTTTATATATAATATATAATTTATAATTTTGTTGCAAAAATGACCTATAGCAGGTTTTTTGGGTCGCTGATAACGATTCCGCTGTTATTTTTCCCAAAAATCTCTCTTCAGATGAAAAATTCGAGAAATTTGAGATTTTCCTGACACGGTTATTAATAATAAAGAGTATAATTTTGTTGCAAAAATGAACTCTAGTGGGTTTTTTGGGTCGCTGATCACGATTCCGCTGTTATTTATCCCAAGAAACTCTCTCTAGATGGAAAATTCAGAAAATTCAGATTTTCCTGAGACGGTTATGAATAATAAAGCATAATTTTGTTGCAAAAATGACCTCTTGTGGGTTTTTTGGCTCGCTGATCCCGATTCCGCTGTTTTTTCTCAAAAAACTCTCTGCAAATGAAAAATTCGGAAAATTCGAGATTTTCCTGAGACGGTTATGGATAATAAAGTATAATTTTGTTGCAAAAATGACCTCTAGTAGGTTTTTTGGGTCGCTGATCACGATTCCGCTGTTATTTCTCCCAAAAACTCTCTCCAGATGGAAAATTCGGAAAATTCGAAATTTTCCTGAGACGGTTATGAATAATAAAGTATAATTTTGTTGCAAAAATGACCTCTAGTAGATTTTTTGGGTCGCTGATCACGATTCCGCTGTTATTTCTCCCAAAAACTCTCTCCAGATGGAAAATTCGGAAAATTCGAAATTTTCCTGAGACGGTTATGGATAATAAAGTATAATTTTGTTGCAAAAATGACCTCTAGTAGGTTTTTTGGGTCGCTGATCACGATTCCGCTGTTATTTCTCCCAAAAACTCTCTCCAGATGGAAAATTCGGAAAATTCGAAATTTTCCTGAGACGGTTATGAATAATAAAGTATAATTTTGTTGCAAAAATGACCTCTAGTAGATTTTTTGAGTCGTTGATCATGATTCCGCTGTTATTTTTCCCAAAAAACTCCAGATAGAAAATTCGGGAAATTTGAGATTTTCCTGAGACGCTTATGAATAATAAAGTATAATTTTGTTGCAAAAATGACTTCTGGTAGGTTTTTTGAGTCGCTGATCACGATTTCGCTGTTGGTTTTCTTGGAAAACCGTCTCCAGTATAGCAAAATTATATTTTATTATTCCCAAACCTCAGCAAAATCCCAAATTTCTTATCTGGAGGGAGTTTTCCGAGAAAACTAACAGCGGAGTCGTGATCAGAGACTCAAAAAATATACTAGGAGTAATTTTTGTAACAAAATTATAAATTATCTATTATATATGAATTTCTCAAATTTCCCATCTGGAGGGAGTTTTCCGAGAAAAATAACTGCGGAATCGTGATCAGCGACCCAAAAAACATACCAGGGATCATTTTCGGCTCTTAATTCATCAGTTTTCTAAACTTTTGGATTGTTTTCATAAGAATGCTCCTCTGAGGGGTTGAAACCCCGTTTTGGGGGGGTAGAAAGGTCTATCCCCGCGGTCTTGATAGTCATGAATGATCTATGGGGTATTAAGAACAAAATGCAAAAAATATTTTGAAATTCTAGCTTACTATATATATATTTTTTATTATGGCCTTTTGCCCGGCTTATTGCTTGGACTATCAATCTGTATATTATATTTCTCTATGAATGATATATACCAATCAGAGTATTTTATACAGCGGTTAGACTGGACCATCTGCGATCAACATATGCTTGAGGTTCCATAAAAGAAATACTTTATTAGATACGTAGTTAACTACTAACATACTCTGCTGTAGTGTACTAATATGCTTCTAAGAGATTGCGAGGGAAAGAATATGGGGAAATACCTACTCACGTTAGTTCAAAATGAACTCGCCCACAGGATAGATAAGCTTATAGGCATATGGTTTATGGTAGAGAACGTGGCATGAAACTCATTCGCATTTCTACCGTCATAATTAGGTCACAATGTCTGCTTTGTGTTTTCTATGATCATAATGTAAATATGTTTAGCATGAAGTTTTTCTCGTATATTACGCTTCCTACCTGGTATCGCTCATGGTGGAGTAACCGACCATGGAAATATTTATAGAAAAGACCGTTTACCTATGATGTTTCAGAGAGGTTAATAACATGTGGCATGGCCAACCAGACGTACAAATCTCTTCTGAATTAAAAATAAGAGCTTCAGCGTTTGTTTGGGTGCTGAACTCCAAATGTGTGAACAGTATTCCAGGTTGAATCTATGCTTTGTAGATCATGAGTAGCTGCTGGGGATTATAGTAGCTCTTAGCACGAAATAAGAGGTCAAGTTTCTGTAAAGCGCTCATCTCAATGGACCTCACATAATCGTCCCATGAGAAGGTGCTGTTAATGGTGATACCGAGAATGGATGTTGAGGACTCAACAGAAATGCCTGACATCATCATATTAGGGATTGTAGGATCTGCCTTCCTGGAGAAAACACAAGCCTGCATTTTGATTACATTAAACTCTACTAGTTTATGAAATCCTCCCTTCAAAATTCTTGTCAGATCGCCATTTATTGCATCGACCTATTTCGTTCTTACACCGTTGACTTCATTGGATGATATCGGGGCTCTAGAGAATAGAGAGTGGTATGAAGTCTACCATCATCTTCAAAGCTGTGAACGGGATAGGTCACTTTTTTTTGGTTGCGCAGAGGAGAGGAAATCTTGCATGGACGCTTCGGTGCCGGATTCTTACCGACTAAAACCCCTCTCCGGTATGGTTGGTTCTCCTTCCTTCGAAGGGAGTCCCACTGCATTGCAGTCATTAGTCCCCTATCGTGCCCTCACATATTCTCCTCATCAGTCCAGTGCATTCGATGAAATGCAGTAGCCCGATGTAGAGGATACTTCTGATTTCCTAGGGTGTAGTTTTATCATCCCCAAAGTATATCCGTCGACCAACCGCACATGCATGTGTGTATCTTTTTTCATGACGCAATCCCTGCATGTAGACTGATCTACCAGACTCATCGTGCACTTTCAATAGATCGTTGATATGAAGCACAAACAAAGTTGGTGTCAAGACAATCTCTGTGGAACATCAGCTTTAATAGCTATTGTATCGGAAAGAACTCAGTCAACCACCACGAGGAATGATCTTGGAAGTTTCCCAAGAAGGCTTTGGTGCCAAACTTGGTTAAATGCTTTGGGGATGTCCAATGATACAGATAGAGATTCCTTACATGATGAGCTCCATGTTGATTGCTTTCTCCAATATTTTAGGGATCACAGATAATAGTGCAATGGGTTTATAATCATTGAGTTGGATCTTATTTCTTTTTTTTTAGAATTGGTTAGACTCTAGATATCTTCAAGCTGGAAGAATATACACCAAGTTGGGAAATTATTGGGAAGTTAAGGTTTCTTAAATGAGCTCTCATAGGTTAAGGTTGATTGAGTTTGAAAATTCTGTATTGGCAAGTTGAGGGCGTTGTTTATATAGTATTATAGATTGTATGATATAATAATTTAACGGACGATTACATCATTGGAATACTGCGAACACATTATATGAATAAAGCCATTTTGTCATTAAGCAACTGAGATGCATGTTTAATATGGTTGGTCCAGATTTCCAATAAGTCTAACAACATTCGTAACTAAGTAAACACTTGAGTTCTGGACAAAATCGGCTAATTATGATTATCTGCGATTAGATGTTTTTCTTTTCGCGTATGCCGTTTAGATAAAGATGATGGGCTACTTTGAGAAGTATTTGACAACCTAAATTAGGTGTAAGTTTAGTGTATTGAATTATAAGGACACGGAGCGATACCTGAAGGACCTCTTCGTCGGCACGGGACACCTGGAACGAGGGTGCGCGAAAATAGTCGTCTCAGAGCGCAAGTCAGGCGGTTGAAGAGGGAGCCGTGTCGGGGGCGGCAAGAGCCTTTGGCTATGTGATTTAGTTGCAGCCCCATCCACGCGATGTCCGCGCGTGTATCTACATCTGTGGAATCCGTAAGTGCACACGCGACTTCATGATCTTGCAACATCGTATCAAGCTTGGCGAAAAGTGTTTTTAAATAATGTAGCGAACATGTGATTTGTGACTGTGGTCTTAAATATGGATTGTGTTATAACAGAGTAGTTTAAAGTGTTTTGACAAGCTATGCTGCTAATTTCCTTGTGCTTAATATTGGTCCCTCCAATATGGGCTCTAGCACATGAAAAACGAATATTCGGTAGGTATCTAATACAATTTAGAAATCCCTTTCCTTGTTCTAAAGTCAACACATGATTAAAAATTAATCACATTTCCAAAGCACCGAACGAAATGTTTGGGTTACTTTGATTAGAATTGAATGTCTAACTGGAGTTTCAAAATTTGTTGGTGAAATATTCACCAGTTTGAATGACCTCAGCCTCGCAAACGCGGTATGTAAATAAATGCATAGTTTCTCAGCATCTCATATTCGATTAACATGTTAAACTATTCCCTTTGAGCACGATTTATAAACAACTCTCTAACAAATCTCCAAACTATTTATTTAATTACTGCGTTCAGAAGTTATATTCGCATTCTCATTGAAGTTAAGCTTCTTGAATTCGAAAATTACAGTTTACTATTAATTTGTGATTTTATTTTTATCCTCGCCTTCATAAAATAAAGTCACAGACAACTCCGGTTAAAGCACTTATTTTATCCCTGCGTGTGATCTGTTCTTTTACTTTGGTGTGACAGCATGAGCTTTTCAACACATAAAACACATTACCGGCTACTCCTTTTGTCTTCTGTTTTCTAGCCAGCATTGGGAAGTTTCTATATTTGGTTTCTAATAAAAAGCAATTTTCTCTGTCTCCATATTCTGCGAAAATGTGTGCTTCAGATGATAGTGAAAATATGCAGCATTTCCATATTGTCTTATGAAATTGGATATTTCCACATCTCCAATATATTTATTTCATCAACTTTCCTTAAAGTTTGTTATCAAATGTAAACTCAACAGATTTTCATCTCCTATAAACCTCCAAAATGTTATTTAACTTTTTTATGATAGTTTAATAAGAATTCATAATTTTACAACTGATTACAGGATCTATTTCTCTGCTTGCTTCCGTGTTTCTATTTGAGATGTTGAAGTACTAGATCACTTTAAATTTATGTACTATGGAAATTGCGTAACAACTGGTGAATAAAAATTAATTGAATGGAAAATTCATCCGTTTTAATATAGAAGTTCTGGAATGTTATTTACTTTCTTACCTCTGCAAGTTATTTCCTAAGGTTTGGTTCAGATATATCTTATGATCATGGATACATTTCTGATCATCTTGAATGATCAATATTTCTCTGTTGAATTCACTTTTGAATCAGAGATTGACAACGCAATTCGTCTCCTGGACATTAATATAATTAAATCAGGCAATGCTTTCACATTTGATATATATCATAAGCTTACACGTACCCACAGATATATCGTGGTCGACTCTGTTTGACTATATAGTCACTAAATTTGTTATTTCTGTCTTATATATAGATTATTGGATATGCCTCTTAGCGAAGCGAACTATAACAAAGAACTCAATAGAATTAAGAATATTGCCAGTTTCCATCAATACAATAAATCTTTAATGAATAAAGTATTGAATAAATAAAAAGTGAAAACATATAATGAACTTACACCTGCATTAAGTGACCCCAGGACGTTTTAGTTATTCACCCGTAATCCTTCTCTAAGAAAGTAACTAAAACTGCTCTTGCTAGGTGAAGCGTTTAGTAAAGACCTTGATAAATAGGGTATATATGAAATGCAGTGTAATGACTCTGATTATTTTTATGTTGGCTCAACTAAGAGGAGGTTTTCTACCAGGTTCAAAGAACAATTTTATCAGTTCGTAATAAACCCTTGCCTGCTATAGCAAAGCATTTCTTAAAACCGATCATACAATCACCTCCCTTAAAATACAGCGACGAACCTTCCGTAGGGACATTGGAAGCTATAGAAATGTATGAACATAGAGATCATCTATTGAATTTTAACGTACCTCCGAATGAAAATTAAACAAGTACTTCAATAAACTTCATTAGCTATTATTTGTTAATTAATTAGCATTAATGACTACGTGCAATACTATATGTTTAATTTCGGCAAGTAACTGTTCATTCCAAAAACAACATAGTAGTCGCTTTATTACTGGTTGCAATTTACCCTTTCCCTAATTTGACCGTTTAAGTATTTCTCGTTGTTTCCTAATCTTAGCCCTAAATTCAGTATTTACATGCTTTTGATAATTGCTGCATCGCTGCCGAAGAGTGCTCTAGGTAAGTTATAGTTCAAGTGGAAAAAGGGCGACAGTGTAAACTGAATTATATTGTTAATTCATCCGCAATTGTTCCTTCAATTAGTAATAAATTAACACTTAGTAAATGTTGAAACTCTAAAATTAATGAAGATTGTATTTTTAGGTACCATATCACAAAAAAGAGTATTTTCATTTGACATGATACCATAATGTCTTACTGTCAAAGACAAATCTTACGAGCATAAATGCAACAAAGTTATTTTGCATTGTGATGTATTTTTCATCTCCTAGTTTTATTTACTGTTGCAAGTGAACCCATTCAAAATTTTGAGTTTGAGCTTCTTTTGTTCTGCTCAACAGTTCCAAATAATATAGTATTTATCGTCACCTTCCCAGTTTCTCCAATTCGAATAGTGATTTGAGTGTGACAACGTAATTAACCATGTTCAGCATCACATTCCTGTTTTTGGAAATTCAGGAAATACCGAATGTCACACCAAAACTTCTCTCCTGTTGTTTAGGCATTGGAGGTCTCCATAAATGTCCAATTCATCTCAATCAAGTGGAAGGCATATGATATCAGAAGTTGAATATAACTGTAAAGAGTACTCTTCTTTGATCTATGGAGAACTAATAATTTCATCTATCTAGTAGGATGCATATTTTGAGTACAATACAAATGAATCCAATGTTCTAGCAATATATTGAGAATTTACTACTTGTAATTTTAACCAAATTGAATTTTATCCTAGTGAAATTATATTATTTACACAACTGAATTTCAGAAAGAAAATGATTGAGGATTGATGTTTATTTTCCCTTTTTGACCTGTGTTGAAAAATGAATGATTGAAAATTCAATCAGCCTTTTATAATTGAATCTGTGGAATTATAGCTGGCAATACTCATTATTCTGGACAGAATGTTGATATCTCTGTTTGAGTATTCATTTCTCTTCTTTGACTTCCATGTTGAATTGTAACATCTCTAGTCTAGATCGAGCAGTAACATTACAAGCTTATAGTTCCAGACAGCTGTTTTGGTCTTTCAAGCTATCATTCGGGCGAAGATAGAAATATTCCGACTAGCAGAATGCTACAGAGAACCACAATATGTAGCGCCATCTACCTAACAATAGTGGATGTTCCAAGCGAGAGTGAAACAGCTGTCCGGAACTATTTCCTTGTAATGTTGTGGATCGATCTAAACTAGAACCTCATCATTGTTATCTGGCAAAAACTAACAAGAAATAGATATTCATTTATTTCTTAATTGTTACAGCATAAATGTAAAGCAGCATAAATATTTCCAATTCAAAGTTGGATAATATTACGATAACAGAATATTATTATTTCTGTAAATGTATAAGTGAGATTACGGAGTATGCTGTTGGAATATTAAGGAATATGTTTGTGATTGAAATACACCTTGTTTGCATTTTCTTATAACCGCCTACGGTTCAACCAGTTATAGTTACTTCCATTGATGTCGGAATAGAGAATATTGTACCGATATGATTTGAGTAATTTCAAAGGATTTTAAAATACCTCTAGTCTATTTATCCAATCTAGTCAACTCAGTCTTGAATTTCGTTACTAGTTTGAATATTTTAAATAAATTCACCTGGAGACGACAGATTTCAGTAAATATTACTAAAAAAGTATTTTCCTGTGATACGGATCGCATCCTTTGTATCCATTTCAATCCAACGAGTGATTTGTAATTTCATTCCGACGGGACGAATAAACTAGTCAATTTTTGAACTTACCAATCTCGAGGTTAGTTTTCATATCCTTCCTCATAGCGACAGTCATACATAAAGAAAATGTATTATAGAGAGGTTTGAACGGAGAAAAGTGTGAACCTCTGATTTGAATTCTTAGTGGGTAAGAAACTTCTTCAATCCACCTCAAATCTATTACAACGTTAACATAGCAGTTTATTTTTATTTTCGAAGTTCCACTATAATCTCTTTCTCAGTTAAAATACCTTCGGAACTACCTATTTGGTTACGCATATGTCTGCTCTGGTTTGGAACGAGAATTTGAACCATTTTACTTCATTACTTCGTTTTATCGATGCAGACATGGTTTCCAATCCAAATGAACTAGTGTCACCCAAGTGATGTTCTCTCACTCTTTATTCACAGAGTGCGTGGAAGTAAAGTTCAGTTGTTTCCAACTATATAGTTCTTTTTATATTATCGGAATGGTATTACCATCGTGCTGAAAAATGAGGTCAAATTTGAAAGCACAACACTAGATAAAACTTACATCTACGGCCATAACTTAAAGAATGTAGATAAGGAGCCAATCTATCTAGAAAGATGACAGGTTTGGCGGGTAGCACATCAACATCTCTGAATGTACACCATGATGGTGAGGCACGTGGCCACCTATGGTGCTATATCCTGGAGCGATAGAACTAAGAAAATCATCAGACAAAGAGAATTCATTAAGAATGAAAAGCTCATATGCATATACATAACTGAGGTGCCGCGGTCTAGTCCTACGACTAGCCTGGAGGAAATACTGGAACTGACCCTCCTCATAGACGTATGAAACTACGAGGGAAGGATACATATTCTTTGAAGATGGAACACCCATTTTTCAAAATACCAAAAGGACGACATGGGCATCCAGAACAGCAGAAGGGATGGGAGGGAAGTCTTTGGGCTCAGAACCAAATACTCATAATCTATGGATAGATATCACATCATTATCTTTCAAGCGAAAGTCCATGTAATTGAGAGATGTAGATAACTCAATCTGAACAAAGGAAGGATATAACATTATATCTGACAGTCAACTAGACTTAAAAGAGCAAACATCATTAGCACACGGATGGTTCTTGACTGCAACACCAAACTAAACACAATCGTCATCCACTGAGTTCCTGGAGCCCTTGCACGCACGGGAGCTGAAACGCCTCTAAAGCGATTGGAACCCTTCTGTGGTGTAGGAACAAATACTATGCAGGAAAATCCTCAGAACAGAAGGCAATGAACTGAACACAGAAGTTCTCTTCCAGGACGTAGACAATCCAAAACCCTTCTAGATAAACTTAGGAAAAAGCATGTCTTGGGACGCATAGGGGGAAGCAAATATAACCTAGGAATCGCAACCGGATTCATGACGACGGTACATTGCAAACTCAACGGACATATGAAAAAAATTGACCTAGTGAATGATGGGGTGTGTTGATTCTGAAGAAACAAATACTTCGGGAAATACAACTCAATAGAGGAAATTATACCATATTAGATCAAAAGATCTGATCTTCACTGACGTACTGAGAGGGGTATACAATGGACCTTTAAGGACGTGGTAGTAACAATAGCTTTAAACTGATTCTTGAATAAAATAATTGATAAAAGTTCGATTTTCAGTAGTTTAATAAATAAATATGACTACAGTTTCACTAACACAGTAGCTTCTTTGAACATATATTACAAAGTACTCTACTGGGTTAGCGAAAGTCACATTTATTTATATTTTTTTATACTTTGACTACACGAAAGGGCAACCTATAATGTTAGAGGAACATCGTGTGAGTTAGCGGTGGAACGTTGGGAGAGGGGATATGTATTCAAAGGTTTGGAGGTTATAGGCATAGGGAAAAAACTCATTAGGTAAAGAGTTCTACAACTTTGCTGTTCGATGGAAAATGAAGTCTGGTAGGAAGAAGTTTGGCAGGTTTCGAGCTTGACAATGAAGAGGTGACTATTTTGAGCTCGTCTAGTCCACTTATCTGGAATCTCTCGTTGTGGAACAAAGGGAGAGATCTCCCACCTTCCTACGATGTTCTAGAGAGGTCAATGAACTCGTAAGTGTGACATCATCAATCAGACAAGTAGTTCTCTTCTTGATGAAATCCAAGAGCTCCAGCTTATGTTTACGAGCCGAACTCCAAACATGTGAGCAGTACTCGGGAATCTGTGCTTTGTAGATTATGAGGAGCTGCTGGAATGCAAAGTAGCTCTTGGCACGGAATAGAAAACCAAGTTTTTGTGAAGCGGTTTTGACAAAGTTGGTGGTGATCCCGAGCATGGATATGAAAAAATTTATATGAATAATTGTACCTGACATTATCATATTAGGGATTGTGGGATCCGCTTCACTGGAGAAGACTCAAGTTGAGTTTTGGTTGTATTTATTAAATAGTAAAAATCGAACTTTTAATATTTATTTTATTCGAATTTAGAATGGATTTTCTATTTAATTCAAGCTGATTCAATCCAATGTAATTATTAGTAGATAAATATTACAGCTTACGGGAATTCAATTTTCCAACACAATTGTATATGAAACCAGAGAATAAAATTAATACCATCTACTCAAATGAATTGATTTATTATAAAATCACAAAGAACACAATTTCATTACTTCGCAATCTAGCAAACAGATCATAGAAAGTTGAGTGAGAAAAGGCGTTCTTTATGCGTTTCTTTTGATATTTGTCTCTCTATAATATCACACAAGATTTTTACGTCACTCTAGGTGCTAATATGGTCTTTTGTTGAGTTATTTTGGTTATTCGTTCTGAGGGAGCATATTTCCCTCAAGGACTTCTTAGATGAGGATTAATTCGATGGCATGAAGAACGTGCCAAGTATGTCGAAGCGGCCAGGTCCCTTGCGGTTGCCAGAGAAGTGGTCTCCCTTTCACCTGATAGAGGCCCTGAAATGATAATTAAACGCAAGCTTGAATAATCGATATACATCTCAATGGCAGACCAACTTAAAGACTCTAAATTATCTCGACTAAATTGTAGTTCCAGTCACCACGGCTTTTATCTTCATGACCATGTCTATCCGATTTCACCGATATCGGCACTTCCTTTATTACAAATCGGCTTAAGGGTAGCCATTCTCACCTAAGTGCTGGTAAATATACTTGATCAGCTGGAGATATCGTTCTAAGAGCACCGGTGGCAATTTTCTCTAGTGGAAGAACTTACATTTCTAATACTGTGGATACTGGATAGGATATTACAGCACAACAATTAAATTCAAATCGGGAACTTGAGAATTTTTGCACATGACAAGCATTAACAGATGAAGGAAGTATTGCATATAAGAATTAACAATATATGATTTTCTCAGAAAGCAGCTGATTCTCAATTCCATAATTTGTTGCGACACAATGTTAATGCTTTTGATGCTGTTATACATTGATCATGGATCTACCAGAATGTTCTTTGATCTTGTATCAAAAAAGTACGACAGGTTGAAAAATTAATAGTATATATAGCTATAGCAATAGCAATATATACTTTTTTTTTTCACATTCAAACCTGGTCGGGGCTGCTGCGAGCTCCGACGACATCGCAGCAGTTGCGCCAGAAAAACCCAAAAGGTGGTTAACCGAAGCTACTCCTCCCCACCGGTCGGTAAGTAGCTTCAGGTTCCTAAATCGTGTGCCCTAAGTATTCTAATTGAATGACTGCCTTTTGCATCCGGTCTATCAAGATCTGCGCCGAGTTCTTACAGGCCGGAATGATCTTCAAGTTTGAACGCAGCGAAGACAGAATTCCGCCCAAAACACCGATGATCAGAACCACTAATACGACCTTGTGGCCTGGGTATAGCGTGCCGAGCTCGAACAGGAGATCTTGATATTTTGTCCATTTTTCCTCCTCTTTCAAGACTATGTTCTTCTCTGCCGGAGCGGAGAATTCGATGACATACATAGTCTTGATTAGTTTATCGAGGAGGACAACGTCAGGCCTATTTGCTTGTATGGACCTGACGGTCGGAAACGAATAATTCCAGAAGATCTGGCATTTTTCGTTTCCGACAACGGACTCAATATCTCCTGGCATGTAAGGCAGCACCGGCTCTTGGTCTATTCCGTACGAGTGCCTTAGATGGTGATACAGCACCCGTAGGGCCGCATTATGGCGATGGGTGTACGCCGAGGCCGCTTTTGCCGGACATGCCGACAGAAGGTGGAAAAGCGTCTCAGGCGCCTTTCGACAGGCCCTGCAGCTGACATCAGGGACCTGCACACCCATCACATTGCGGCGATAGACCAAGGTTTTAATTACGCCATCTTGGCAAGCTGCGGTAAATCCCTCAGTCTCGGATGTAAGCCCGGCTGACCTTAGGTAGCCGAAGGTCAGCCTAGTTGACAAGCCGAGCGTTTCGATGTTTCGATAGAAAACACCGTGTATCGGCTTGTCAACATGCCGCCTGAGCGTAAGATCTTGCTCCGCGGCATTTATCTGGGCTTTCAGGCGAGAAGGTAGGAGCTCGAGGTTGCCCTCTAGTCGGCCTTCTCGACTGATCTGAAATTCGAGACCAAGTTCTTCCGCAGCTTTTTGTGCTGCCTTAACGATAAATGCCCCCACTCCGGCCAATTCGTGACTTTTAACATGGCACAGGAGGGGGTCCGAGCTCCTATGAACTTTACAAGCTATACTCAGAACCACACTTCGTTGCAGACCCTCCAGACTGAGGAGTCCCCTACCTCCCCGATGACGTGGGAGATAAATGCGGGAAACGGACGATCTAGGATGCAAACTGTGATGGATATGCATCATTTTCCGGGTGTCTTTATCGAGTCTATGCAGCTCATCGACCGTCCATTTCACCACTCCAAAAGAGTGGAGCAGGACTGGAACGGCAAGCATATTTGTTGCAGACACCTTGTTCCCACTCGAAAGTTCGGAAGACCAAATCTTTCGAACAAGGTTTCTGTATTTGCCGCGGAGAGCCACCTTTACCTGGGAAGCGTCATAATTAGGACGCTGTTCAATTCCCAGGTATCGATAGGTCTCTCCAGCATCGAGGTGTTTGAAGATGCTTCCGTCGGCAAGCTGCATATTCTCGTACACTTCCGGAGATCGTCCTCTCCTCAAATGAAACACTGCGCATTTGTCCAATCCCAACTCCATGCCTACGGCTCGTGTATATTCCTGAACCACATTGAGAGATTGATGGAGGTTCTTCTCCCCAGAGGCATACAGTTTCAATTCATCCACGTAAAATAAATGGGTGATCTGATGCCTCCGGTCGTTCGGTGGTCCAGAGTAATTTCCACGAGTCCGTCTTAAAGCAATGGAGAGTGGCAGCAGTGAGATATTGAACAAGAGGGGACTCAAGGAGTCTCATCGGAAAACTCCCCTCTTGAATGTTACCAACTCTGTCAAGACTCGTCGTGTGCCTGATGTGATGGCAAAACGGGTCTTCCAGAGTAGCAACAGATGTTCTATGCATCTCACTAGTGGGGTAGGTACCGCAAGGCATTGGAGCAAGTATAATAATAGCTCATGTGATGTTGAATCAAATGCCTTGCGGTAGTCAATCCAGGCCATGGAAAGGTTGCGCTTGTAGAGTATAGAGTCCTGAGTGATATATATATATATATATATATATATATATATATATATATATATATATATATATATATATATATATATATGCTGTATTAGGTTGCCGGGATATACTCCGCGTTGTCGTAGATTGGTTTCGATAGAAACCGTTGATATGACGACGTTTCGGCACAAGCTCATGTGCCATCTTCAGGTCTTCTCTTCAGGGCTGCTGCTCTGCTTCGAGTTAACTTGAAACTGATCTCCGTTGATCCTGTTGGTGTTTTATGTATCCTTGTTACATCTGGATGATTTTGCCGGTTTGATGCGTCTGATTGAGTTTGTTGGCAGCAGCCCTGAAGAGAAGACCTGAAGAGAAGACCTGAAGATGGCACATGAGATTGTGCCGAAACGTCGTCATATCAACGGTTTCTATCGAAACCAATCTACGACAACGCGGAGTATATCCCGGCAACCTAATACAGCATACAACGCCCGCGGAAACCTGAAGCAGAACATATATATATATATATATATATATATATATATATATATAGTTCGCCTAGATTTTCCAGACTCTACGGTCGAATCACCTGAAGATGGCAAATGCGACTTTGCCGAAACGTCGTGAAATTGGTCCGTTTGAGGACCGAAACCAGACAACGCGGATCAATACCCGAGAATCCAGTTCTACATATATATATATATATATATATATATATGTATATATATAGTATGCAGGGTTGAACAGATCTCGGTTTGCTCACTGGTGAGTAGCGCCACCACATATCCGAGCGTAGAGGGGACAACCTCGATAAGAAGTCGGGGTTACATCGCCTCGGTAACCTCACTCAATACCGATGCCGTCCCGATGCTGGGCTAACAACCCAGCAGAGGGTACATCTTTTGTTACGGGCAGCAGAAGATTGGCCTCCCACATCAGCTCCTCGTCGGATGAGGAGCAGGGACAGGTGGGTGGGGCCCAAAAGGACGGACCCGAAGTTGACGACCACCGCAATGTACATGGACGCTCTGAGTGGACTAATGAACTTCGAGATGACTTGCTGGACTGCTTCGAGCGCAGCGAGCCGGCCCGTAGGGGATGCATGTCCTGGCTGCATGCACTTTGGCGCATCATGCATCCTCTATGCCGTGACTTTTCCGCACAAACCTTGCGGAATCAAGTATTCTACCTGCGTAGAACCGGCTATATAAGAACGAATCTCCGGCAGACTGCAGCACCAGAACCGGATCTAGCCGCACCAGCACCACCTGTGATGCGTCGCAACAGATCTGGTAGAGCAAGCCTGCTCCAAAACACAGAAGTTGATCTTAGAACTAGGAGAACCCGAATCAATATCAGGGTCTCCGTACGACCACACGAGCTGGTAGAATTGGACACGTTGATTAACGAGAAGCTTCCGGAATTCGCCGACCTCTGGGAAATCAACGAGGCCGTGTATGGTGCCGCAAAGCGACTCGTTCCGGAAGTGCGGAGTGAGAGGCCGCACGACCAGATTGAGAAAACCAAACGGACCCTACACAAAGTCGAGGCCAAAATTCAGTCGGCGAGGCAGCAAGCGTCTCGGATCCAGTGTGTGATGGATTTTATTTCTAGCGGCAGGGCTTTCACGCCAAAAATTAGGCGTATAGCCGCCAAACTGCACCGCCACCATCACACACTAAAACGTACAGTGTTGTCGACCATCAAGCAACATTGTGCGGATATGATTTGAGTCCTGGGCGTGGTAAGGAGAAATCTGGCCAAACGGGTTAGCCGCATCAGAGAGAATTCCTTGTTTCGCGATAGCCCGTCTCGGCTTTTTGAATCTCCACCGCCCACAATTGCTGCTCCACTGACTGTGGAGGAGGTTGAGCAGTTCTGGAAAGGAGTGTATGAGTCACCGCGTCCAATTCACCTAGACACTCCAGCCTGAGCACACTTCGAAATGTTTTGCGCTGAACGTCAACTTCAGCAAACAGAAGTGTGTGAGGCAGTCAGCGAGGATGAGGTCCGACAAGCTCTTGTCGGTACCAAAAACTTAGCTGCTCCCGGCATCATTCCGGCCTGTAGGAACTCGGCGCAGATCTTGATAGACCGGATGCAAAAGGCAGTCATTCTGGGTTCAATTAGAATACTCAGGGCACACGATTTAGGAACCTGAAGCTACTTACCGACCGGTTGGGAGGAGTAGCTTCGATTAACCGCCTTTTTAGGTTTTTCTGGCGCGACTGCCGCGATGTCGTCGGAGCTCGCAGCAGCCCCGACCAGGTTTGAATGTAAAAAAAAAATGTACTTTAATTAAGTGCTTACACATAAAGTTGATCATTTATAAATAGTTGAAAATCCAATTATAAATGAGGTATGACTTCCACGAATATCACTCCATTATAATTATATTAATTATTGAAAATACTGACTCTAGAGTAGATGTTGATTTCTGAACCTAGGACCTGTTGACCTGTGCTCAAGATCCATATCATTGATTCCGATTTTGCCTGTAACTTATATTCACATACAATTGTATCTGACTCCCTATCTAGATTGCTTGAGAGCGATTACAGATGTTTTTTTTTATTTTTGTACAATACAATAGATTATTGCACAATATGGGAGACACATAGAATATTCTCGAATTCAAGTTGAATATGTTTGATAGCTATAATAGTCCGTATTTCTACTACCTTGTGGGTTAGAAGATCTGTCTTTTGGATATTTATCAGACAGCCCATGTTCACTATTAATTGTACAATTGCAACCTGAAACATATCATATCATACAGTAGGTATGGCAGCACCTGGGCCAGACGCTATGACAGGTCGCGGTCGGTCAGTATTGTTATTGTTTTACCGACCGTACCTAGGTCACCCGCGAAATTCAAACTAGGTAAAAACAATTGGTGACGTGCTTCGACATTGAACAATGAGTCTCGTGTTTCAAAACTTGTTTAAGCACTCTGTTGACTATGAAACTTAACGTATTAGTCTAGAAACAGGTTCAGTTATATGGAGGAGTTGAAAAAATTAAACTTTTTCGTTACTCAATATTTATGGTAATTATAGGGTAGAGAAAAACCTATAATGTTCGAAGTACATCGGGTGAGCCAGCGGTGGAATCTTGGGAGAGTTACCCACAACTGTGAATAACTTCTCATGCTATTGTGATTAGAGATGGTAACGATTATTCGAATATGCGGAATAATCGATTATTTCATTCAGATTGAACAATTTATCATATTGTATTTTGAAAAATCTTGTCTTCTGGATGGATTCCGCGTCACAATAGCTCGACTTGATGCCGACGTTTCTCCAACCATTACAGGTGGCATCTTCAGGGCAGGCTTGAGGCTTGAACTGAAACTGGTTCTACTGGTTTCTGTAGCCGTATTTATTGTAGGAAAAATCCTTCACGCTACATAGTTCACTGCCTTTGTTCCGGTGGTAAACTTCGTTCCAGCACCTGACCCTGCCGTTGTGCGATCATGTGCGAAGTTGAATTTTCGAGGATGGGTTTCCAAATGTTGGGAAGGTAATATCCTGAGTCACGGTTTAGATTATTCGGATGTTTTAGGATTTCTATAGCTTCAAGGATTTTTCGCTGATAGAAGTTTGGGGCTCGGACTAGGATTTTAGTATCTTCAAAAAGGATTTGATGATTTGTGTTAAACTTATTAGTTCGTAGTTAGTATGGATTTGGTAATATGGAATCAATCAAACACCATTCTTTGGTAATAATGATACTGTCTTTCTAGTCCAGATCGATCAGTAACGTCACAAACTTATAGTTCCAGATAGCTGTTTCGCTACTCTCATAGAGCTGATCAGTGGAACGAGCAAGTTTGCAACGTTACTTACGTCTCTGTTGAAGGTAATAATAACTGACGCCCAACGTGGTGAAAAGAACAAAATATCTCACTACATCTATGAATAGATAGATGTCCCACCACTAAGAAATCAAGTAACGTACCACATTGACAGATTTCTCGAACTTTACAAAAGTTACAGGGAATGCGAAACTACTTGAGTGCGCCAGTTGGCGAGATCAGACCAATGTAAGAGAATTAGGAGCAAATGAAAATAATGTTGGCCAGATAACAATGATCAGGTCTACCTAGCCCAGATCGATCACTGACTTCAAACTTATAGTTCCAGACAGCTGTTTCGCTCTTCTTATAGACTACATCAGTGGAACGGGGAAGCTTGCATTCTTTGATTGATGTTTCAATTTGATTCTCATCAGAATGCCTCTTAAGAGTAAAGAATTAATATTTTGAAAAAAATGGACAATAAAGTTTCAGTGAGATATAAATTCTGTTGAAAAACATTAAAATCTTACAGAAATCTTGTTTGAATAAATGATTAGGATTGAGTATGATTGAGATGCAATTATATTCTGAAATATTAGATTATTTGAAAGATTCATTAATCAATTATATTGTGATAATTGAATCAAGCAAGGATTACTATAGTTCGATTGATTAAATGATCGATGAGTTGATTGATCAATGTTTATTGCCATCTGTTTTTGTGATGAACCAGAGAGGAATTGATTATTTTTGGTATTTAATTTCCGTAGAATGGACACTCATTGTTAGTACCTCCAGCGAGATTGATACAATAAAGTATGATCTTTACACATCTCG
This sequence comes from Endomychus coccineus, assembly GCA_958510875.1. NCBI lineage: Eukaryota > Metazoa > Arthropoda > Insecta > Coleoptera > Endomychidae > Endomychus > Endomychus coccineus. Next base: position 35,922,032 of record OY294071.1, on the reverse strand, counting down.
TAGGTATAGTAGGTAATATGTGACAGTCATTTATATACATCAGAGTGGAAGAACTGATGGTGTGATTAAACTGAAAACTTAAGGGAAATGATACCTATGTGGATTGCATGAATGGTCAATACATGAATAGCGCAGCAGAAAGCATTCAATAATGTTACAGATATTCGCAATAGGAGGATGAATGTAATTGGAAATAGAACAACATGAACGATGTTAAGAAGAAGAAAGTATGAAGGATATGATATCTTAGCCCATTGTACTTACTCAATTTCATCTATTAGAATTGTAGACTGCTCCATTGCGATCCTCTTGCTACAGCTAAAAACAGTTTTCTTTTGCTTTTGCGAGTCAGACGAATTCACTACTTTCTTCTATTATAGCTTTGTCCGCAGCTGTTTGATTCCGTCAACCCATTAAAGTTTTATGGAGGAATGCGGCCTATTCCTTTTATTGGTGAAATATTGTTATTTCTCCTATCGCCCTAACTTGCTATTCTTATTTGATTTGGTATACACTGGACATAAACGTTCAGATAACTCACTATTTCCGCATCATTTGTGTTCTAGAGCGAACGTCAAGGAAAATGATAATATCGATGACAATACAAATTGTTTTTTATGTACCTATTCATCTCGTTGATTCGGAAAAGCCCTTATAATGAAATTAATTTTTTATGATTCAGATGAAATACGTTTTTACATACGTTGGGATTCGACAAAGACGGCTATAGCTTTCGTTGGAAATAGATATGGATGAAAGCAGTTGCCAAATTTATTGAGATTTTCAGCATATTAATCACAAACTGGATGATGGAGTACTGAAATGAAGCAAAATTGTCTATTATTTGCTTGGTGTATTGGGATCTTGGTAACTATAAGAGTTAGAAAGTAGCTCAAATGAAGAATGTTTTGTAGAATTTTCATGATTCTTTGAAATGGATGAAAAATGAATTTCTATACTTGCAATTACTGTAGCTGCTTAGGTAGATATGAAGAAAACCGATAACATACTTTTGTGAAACTCTTTATCCCTCACAAAATAGCATAACCTTTTTTTGAATACGACTTATTGTATTTTTAGGTCCATCATCAATTTATGGACCTGCCCTTTTCTTATTAATTTTGATAAGAATTTTAAACTTCAATATAGTTATGGAAAAAATTAAGCAAAAGCCTGATTATTCTGCTCAATATTTCGCCCATTATTTTCATGATCTCTTCAAAACTGCCCGTATTGTCTTCCTTGACCTATTTCAATTGTTTTCTTCTATACTTTGATTACATGAGCGGATAACCTATAATGTTTGAAGAACATCGCGTGAGCCAGCAGTAGAATGTTGTGAGGGGACATACCACACTAGGAAAAAAGTTGCAAATCGTCGTCATTCAATAGGAAAAAGATGTCTTGTAGGAAGAAGTTTGGCAGGTCTTGAGCTTGACAATGAAGAGCTCTCATGGTGGAATAATAGACATTTCTGATAAACAGCGACCATTTAAATATCTATAGAAAACGGATAAATCGCCCATCTTTCTACGATGTTCTATAGAGGTTAATTAATTTGTAAATGTGACATCAACAATCAAACGAATAGCTTTCTTCTGGATAGAACCCCAGGATAGGTCTTGCTTTGTAGATTATGAGAAGTTGCTGGGATGTGAATTACCTCTTGGCTTGGCATGGAATTGCGTGAGGCGGTTTTCGCAATGGACATCACATGATCATCCCATGAGAGGGTGTTGTTGGTGGTGATCCCGAGCATTGATATGATAGAAGCTTGCGAATTGGTTGCATTAAAATCTACTAGATTATCAGATCCCAATTCCAAAATCGTTGCCATATCTGCATTGAACGCGTCAACCTGTCTCTATCTCGCTCCTTTGGCTTCATTCGATGATATATGAGATCTAGATGAGGAAACAGTATGATGTGTTAATAGTTATCCTATCGGAAGGGATTCCATCAACCACCACATGGAGTGATCTATCTGGGTGAAAACTAGATAGTAAGCTACAAAGTTGAGGCGGCAAACCATATGACTGAAGTTTCTCAAGAAGGCCTTGACGCCAGACTCGGTCAAATACTTTGAAGATATCAATGAAGTACCAATTTACACAGTGCTATTTAGTCACGTTGGTAGAAACATCTTCAGGCAAATAAGCTTTGGATTAGCATAAAATAAAAATTAGTTCTGTCAAAATGTAGATTTTATTGTCCCTATGTGCTTCATAAACGTAAAATTTTGTACTTTAAAATATTCAAGTGTGAACAGGATAATTGCTCATGTCCGTATTTGAAGAATCCAAGGTGCTGTAGAGGAGAAAAAGTGCCAATGGAAAGAGACCTTCCGTTTTTTATATCTACCCCAAGAATTGCAGAGTGAAAATGAAGAAATTTTAATTTTTCAATTTTTTCAAATTTCTAAAAATTTGCGGAAATTAAAGGATTTTAAAACTGAATCTCAATAAGTGGGCAAACTTTCTCCAATTAACCTATCTTCTAAGTCTTATAGTTACTGTCATGCCAATTATCTCATCTAAATAATGGGAAACAATGTATAAAACGAAAATCTGGATTGTGAAACTGTGAAACATAGTCTGGATGATCGAATAATATCTCAATTATGATAATATATGATCTAGGCGGATATTAGCAGAGACAATTAGTACTTCATTGAAGTATTATTGAATTATGTCGTAGTTGGAATAAATGCTATTTGCGCTATTGTTGGATGACGTAGAAACTCAATAATGTTACTGGCAACGATAATATCATACTAGTTGTATTTTTTGTATGCTGCTACAACCAATGTAACAAAGGTACAACGATAGATCATACCCATATCATAACAATAATTTTCAATTACAAAAGTTTCACATGATGTGGTGATATTAGCCCGTAATTTAACAATTAAATTCCTCGCTGTAAATAATGCGTTCACCAAATATCCCTCCCACCCTCAAGGTAGCATAAACTTGAAAACTATGTCACCTTCTAGTATTTAAGCAACTATTCCTCTCTTATTGTTGTTGCTTCTCTTATCAAGTGTCTAATATATATTTGCTAATGACCTCAACCCAATGTCAAGAGTCCATAGTTCATTGATTCAATAGAATCAGAATTTGCTAAATCCGTTTAGATCTATTTATATTGTTCGATTAAATATCATTGCACCATATATTTATTCATGATCAAAGAGCGAGGATGTGGATATCTAGATTCCAGCACTACTTAGTAATTAGTGAACTGATTGCGTCTCTTGGAGCTGACCAACACGCACCGTTAGAGACAAACACATCACTAATTAAACTCCTGATTTGTGCACATCCCTTCCCAATTAGGAATTTTCTTATTTGCTTATATGTAAGTGAGCCATTCAAGTATTTACCTTTGTATGATGTCTTCAACATTTCTAGATTATTCATTCAGTGGTTTGATTCCACAGTAACGACTTCTCAAACAATTGAATATAATAGTCAAAAATTGCTGCCTCTGCCTTAGGGATAGATGAAACAATTTTCCTTTAAAGTCTTCCGCAGCTTATGGAATTAGCGTTGCTACAAATTTGCCGAAATCGTTAAGATTTTCGGAAATAGTCAACAAAAGTCTTCATTTCTAGGATAGAGGAAAGGCGTTTAATGTAAGGAAATTGTCTAATATTGGAAACCTACATATTTTTACGGAAAACTCAGTCCTTCAAATTTCAGGTATTAGCTTGCAGGGTTCTATCATCCTCTATATGGACCTAAATGGCATTTAAATGAATTGAGCATACCTGAAGGTAGTAAATCATTTATAAATAAAGGAAAAAGGATTGGGCCCAATTGATAACCTTCGGGAACTCCATGGATAACTGCTATTGCATTTGGTTTGCAACCTTGTATAACAAGCTGCTTTCTGTGTCTGAGATTAGAATTGGACCAAGATAACAAAAACAGTATACCATAAAATTCCAAAAATAGTGAACTATCATTTACCAAACCAAATGCTTTTCAAAAATCTATATGATTTTAATCAACCTGATACCATTCCTTTGGATTTTGTAGAATTGGCGTGGCTCCAATCATTAATGTTGCCAAAATCGTCGAAAGTCGCCATGCCATCAAAAAAGTGTGAATCCGTCAATTACAATGTTCATAGAAAACGTTGTACGTTCCCTATTATCATGAAATTCAGTCTGAGCTTAAGACGAGTTACAATAATGAGTATATAAAAACATTATAAAAATATAACATTGTTTCATCGTAGTAAATATTCGCATGAGTGTTAACATGCTATTCATTTAGACTGGCTGATGATTGGACAAATATATATTTATACAGTCTGTTTGACGTCGTTGTGCTATGATCTACAATTCAATTGGTTTTGTTCAGCAACCTAATGCAAATGTCACAATGTTAATTTATGAGGATAGTTAGAAACAGAGCTGAATACAAACAATGTTAACGCGGCTAAGTCACGTACAAGTATCAAAATAAATGCCAACAAACATATGGAAATATTTTTAGCGTTCAAACAAGCGCTCAAGGATCTCCCAGCACTTACACAATTGATTCTCCTCTTCTTGGCAAAACTCCAATCCTTCTGTCAATCCTATATTGAATTGTATGCAATTATATGTACCTATATAAGGTTCGAGAAACTAATGGAAAACAAAGAGCTTTCGAGAGTATTTTTCAAAATTTTATTTATCCAAAAATTCATGGTACAACCCGTGATTTATCATTATGATTAAATGAAAGAACAATTACTTTGTATTTATACCACTTTTAATAATAACATGAAAACGTTACTATATTTGCAACACCGAAGTGACATTATCAAACAGATACTAAATTATGAAGTAAACAACAAACATTTCAAGTATAAATAGGAACTAAAGTACGAAAGTCCGAAACAGGTTGATCCCTGGAAAACAGTGAGAATTAAGAAACAATTTGTGCATTAGGATAATTATCATTTAATATTCTAAGAATTATTCGAAGAGTGCTTTGGAAGACAAAGGAAAAGATCACTTTGGTATAGGTCTAACTGATCATTTGGGATATTGTTATAGGAGTCTTTGACACCTTTATAAGTCTCTATTGATTCCAATGTATTTAATTAGAAATCTTTGGTTTGACTTTGTGAAATGTTTAGGTTATATAAATTAGGCAAGTTATAACCTTTGGGACGATCATTGCGAAAGCTACTTCATAAAAACTTGGTTTTCTACTCCGAACCAAGAACTTTCACATCCCAGCAGCTCCTCGTAATCTACAAAGCACAGATTTGACCTATCCTGGAGTAATGTTCACATATTTGAAGTTCGGTCTCTAACATAAGATGAAGCTCTTGGATTCTATCCAGAAGAAAGCTATTCGTTTGATCAGTGATGTCACACTTACGAGTTCATTGACCTCTCTAAAACATCGTAGAAAGGTGGGAGATCTCTTCCCTTTCTATAGATATTTCTATGGTCGGTGGTCATGAGAAATCTCGTCCGTTTTTACACACACTAGTCACTCCTTCAATGTCAAGCTCGAGACCTGCCGAACTTCTTCCTACCAGACTTCATCTTTCTTTCGAACAGCGAAGTTGTGGAACTTTTTACCTAGTGAGGTCTTCCCTTATGCCTATAACCTCTGAACCTTCAAGAAAATTCGAATGCTCATCTCCTCTCCCATCATTACCATCATTACACCGCTGGCTCACACGATGTTCTTCAAACATTATAGGTTTCGCTCTCGTGTAGTCAAAATATAATGGTTAGGAAAGGTTGAGTCTACGAAATGTCCTTGGTATCTGAGTTTAAAATTACGACAAGTTCTACATATATAAAAGTAATCACAGTCTGGGCAAATTAGTTTTTCATCTCCAAGCTTACTATATTCATTGGTTTTGTCTTTAGCATTATATATAAGATGGCAGATTTTACTTTGTGATTTGAAACTGATTTTAAGATTATGCCGTGATAAAATGTTAACATATTTTGGCTTACTAAACCAAAATACGCCAGAAAAATAAAATTTGTTAATACATCTATGTATTTACCCATATATAAAAGACATAGATGTATCAGCAAAATTTATTTCTCTGACGTATTTTGGTTCCGTAAGTGAAAATATTGCTAACATTTTATCACGTTGTTGTTAAACCAGAATTTATGTGCGCAAAGCGCATTTCGGTGACCAGTATGCAGTCGCTGAAAGGAAGCTATATATAAGTTAATAATTTATTGAAATGTTTCTCGCTGAAAGTTTTGTTTGGGGTTTTCGTCATGATAACGCGAATCCCTGGAATAATAGGTGGTAATTAATTATTTAGGAACGGTAGTGTGACGGCAGTGCCCCCTGGCGTTGCTTACAGTAAGGTATACGTTATCAAGCCGGATAAAAAGATGAGAAACTGGTATTAAACAGAGGGAAAGGAATCGCGCATCCGAGTGTGAGGTATATTTATTTGAGATCCGACGGGTTATGCGAGTTTTGGCGCATCCTAGATCCTCTTTTCATTGGCTATATTCGAGACTAATTCCACACATTTCTTGGCTCCCACCTATTTCAGTCCACTGTTTCACTTAGTCTTTCTTCTACGGCTATTTGTCTCCATAATATATGTTGCTTCCGCAGCAGTTTCAATGTTATTTCCTAAGCGCTATTCTTAAAATACTGCATCCATATTTATTTGGCCAACAATTGCTTATGCAACAGAATCTCATTCTTACACAGAACAACATTTCACTTGTTTTTGACATCGACTTTGGGAAATATCTATTCTCCATTCATTATTATGTGCTCTTCGTCTCTCGGAAGCTCTCAATTAATCCATTAGCTGATTGATTTATGAAATGAAATAATAGATCGAGTGAAACCACAAAAATAATGCAACAATAAAATGAATTATGATTCTGAGCCAGGATCTTATTCAGAGGTTTAAAATGAAAGGGCATATTCTATGGCCATTGCGTATGAGATGACAATTTGTAACGTGGTTAATCAGATGTTAAAGCTAACGCTAGAATCGAATTCTTAACTTCTGAAAACGCGCTACATTAGAATCGATGGGGTCGACCAGAATCGAATTTTTTCCATACCTGCCCCTTATGAAATTTGGGAAAAATCGGAAATTTCATAACGTTAGGATAATAGCTGAACTTCTTTCGTTTACATCTCAGAAGAACTCCGATGCAAGTCTTAAGTGCATTATCGCTGTGCAGCTTGATTTTATCAGGATCATTTCGTATGAAAAGACCATAATTCAGGGTCCTGACACGCTGGAATGTGGTTAATCATGATCAGAGGTTAAAAATAACTCTAGAATATAATTTCTAACTTTCAAAAACGTACTATATCAGTGTTCCATGAGAATCGATGAGGTCGACCAAAATCGAATTTTTTCCATACCTACCCCTTATGAAATTTGGCAAAAATCGAGAATTCCAAGAAGTTGGGATAATCGATGAAATTCATACATCTCAAAAGAACCCCAATAATAATTTTATTAGGATCATTGCTTATGAGATGACCAGAATTCAAGGACCCGACACTGTAACATGGTTAATCAGTTCAGGAGAACCCCGATTCAAGGTTTCAAGTATTCAAAATGTCTGTTGTTTGCCACAGAGAAATCTTCTACTTTGAATACTTTTGAAACGGACAAAATAACAATATTGACAATGATGGAAGATTAAGAGCTCGTTCGCTAGAGTTGAAAATGGAGCCATTCAAATCCAACCTCCGCAAGAATTTCTTCTCCAACCGGGTCTTTTCTACTTGGAACTCATCAATGATTCTACGGAGTCTACTTCCAAACATCGCATTGACAAACTAAGTATCAATAGTGCTTCGTAATGAATCTTCTTCTGCCCCGTGTCGTATGGTGAATCGCTCGGATAACTGAATCACGACATTTTGTGATGGTGGGTCGGGTTATATAAGTATTAGAGTGTCAAGGTTAATAACAATGGAATAATAACTAATAATCCATCAATTATAGCTTCTAAGTTATCACTGTTGATTTTCATTTTTCTGTCTTCTTGGTATGATTTCTGAGTATAATAGTTTTTTTTACAGAAACTGTTCCCTACTTATAGATTACGTCTCCCATATTCCTGACTTCTATTAAGTAAGCTATAGTTTAACAATAAGCAATTAGACTATTGATAAGAAATAATCATCCTTATTTACTAAATATACTATTGAGGTATTGAGGACCTTTTGGCTACCATGTAGTGTGTGTGCCTGTTTAAATACTATTTGTGGGTAATAGTATTTAAACAGGCACATTTTGATTTATAATTTAGTTTACTCTGATGATGGCTACTTGGTAGCCGAAAGGTCCTCAGTACTTTAATAGCAATTTTAGTGGATAAGGGTGCTTATTTCTTATCAATAGTGTTATAATATATCCACAGTGTGAAAGTCTTTTATAGTTAATAAGCAATTAGGTATATAATTGTTAGAAATTACGACATTGAAATCTCTTGACTAAAAATCTCTTTTCGAAGAAATAAGTTAAATGATACGTTTATGCACTTACTTTATTATTTTCAAGAGGATTGAAAGAATAATAATGGATTCGTTCATACCAGAATGAGGAATAAGATCTGTAATCTATGTAATGAATAATTTAATCAACTGTTTCATTCACATCTATTCCATAGTGGATTATAGGGACTTATACTGCTAAATGCAGTAAATGTATCTATTTGGTAAACCTTCAACATAAACGTTACATAATTATGTTCAACACTGAAAGACTTTCCTCTCTAGGATATATTTGATGAATGGACGGTATAGCTTTCAACAATTCTACTCTAGCAAACGAAATCAGATCGAAAAGTGCTGAATGAAAGTCGACTCCCTACGGGGATCTCAATTCGAATTAAGAACAGTTTAGACTTGTCACAGTTAGCGTTATCATAATTAATTGGATTCTCAATTTTAAATCATATCAATTAAAGTTCATTATAAGAAAGTGTTATACAGTTTGATACACTGAGCGAGGGTTGTATGGGATCTGTCGTCCTCATTTTAGAGTATACCAAGCGCAATAATTAAGAGCAACTTCAAGATTTGTTCAATTTTCAAGTTAATTATTCACTGCAACTGTACAAAGTACGTGACCATTATCACATAAATTCGTTTGTACCCAACCCAATCGATTATTGAAATAATAATGCCAAGCTGACAGCAAATACTGTTCGCTTCTGTTAGCATAATGGATATCTCCGTCACTCCATTTTAATGGACTTTTCTCAACGACTGTTAATCATAGTCTCCAAGAAAAATACTTATTTACATAGTTTCCATTTCTTCCAATTATTTGTTAAATTTTGATGACCAAAATAACAGATATTTTTGTATCCACGAGAATATCTCCTATTTCAAGAGCATCATGAATAAGATTGCTACATTTTCAGGCTCTAATTTATGATCTGGCATGAATATGTCGGAATATGAATGAAAGATTAGAGAAGCTAGTAGCTGAAAGCCCTATGAATTATGCTCCAACTTAATTTTTATCGTTTGCTTTCCGCGTTAAATGAGGTGAAACTGTAGAAAGTTCGTTCTGAAATCATTTTCAGCATTTTATCAAATTCTGGATATAAAACAATAGCAATGGAATTTTCTTTATAGACGTAACGCAATTAATAGGAAACGTGCAAGTAGAATTAATTTGGAGGCAAGAAGAAGAGTTTAGAGATGAATATTCAACTTGAGTACACCGTAATTTGGTTTAAATAGTTTAACTTTGCGGATCATACTTTGCCCGTTACATCTTTCAGGCCATGATTCCCGAACCCGGTGAGGTTGAACATTTAGGAAAGTTAGATTTTTAAACACATGAATTCGTAACTTTCGCCCCGGCCTAGAATTTTATCAGATTAACTTGATTGCCCGCTTGTATGTAGAGCAAACTGCGCGGCCAGCAATAAATGCCATTTTAAATGCTAATCTTCGCAGTATTTTCTCAAATACAGAGAGCTCACTTAATTTAAGACACATGCAAATTGCTTCTGAAACTTTTCTAACATTAGTTATCACATCTTTGAACAAAGCTCCCGTTGCTATTCTTTCTACAACATAACTGAAAATTCTTTTATTCTCACATTCTTGGGAATAGTAAACTGAAATTGTGGATGGAAAAAGATATTTTTCATTCATTTTACTCTCGAGCGGTAATTCTAGGTCTAAATGAGAATTGTATATTCATTTCTGAATTCATATTTAGCATCGTTGACTAGTCAATTTTACTTCAATTTCAATATGTCGATCCTAGTTTGAGGTCAACCTGACTACCGGCACTGTGGATACGGATCAGACATTGTCTCATAATTCAATTTCACTCCAAATTCATCAGATTCATTCTAATTTTAGGTCATGACTGACTACCGGACCTGTGAATAGTCATCAGACACTGTCCCACTATTCCCAGTTTAAGGTCATGACTGACTACCGGAACTGTGGATAGTCATCAAACACTGTCTCACTATTCCCAGTTTAAGGTCATGACTGACTATCAGAACTGTGGATAGCGTCGATCTCAGTTTGAGATCAGGATAACTACCGGGACTGTGAATAGTGATAAGACAATGCCTCATTATCTAATTTTATTCCAAATTCATCAGGTTCAACCCAGTTTAAGATCATGACTGACAGTGGATAGAGATCAGATATTGCCTCATTATTCACTTTTACTCCAAAATTCATCACGTCGATCCTAGTTTGAGATCAGGATAACTACCGGGACTGTCAATAGTGATCAGACAATGCCTCATTGTTCAGTTTTATTCCGAATTCATCAGGTTCTTCCCAGTTTAAGGTCATGACTGACTGTGGATAGCGATCAGATATTACCTCATTATTCACTTTTACTCCAAGATTCATCACGCCGATCATAGTTGGAGATTAGGATAACTACCGGGACTGTGGATAGTGATCAGACAATGTCTCATTATTCAATTTTATTCCAAATTCATCAGGTTCAACTCAGTTTAAGATCATGACTGACTGTGGATAGCAATCAGATATTGCCTCATTATTCACTTTTACTCCAAAATTCATCACGTCGATCCTAGTTTGAGATCAGGATAACTACCGGGACTGTGAATAGTGATCAGACAATGCCTCATTATTCAATTTTATTCCAAATCCATCAGGTACAACCCAGTTTAAGATCATGACTGACTGTGGATAGCGATCAGATATTGCCTCATTATTCACTTTTACTCCAAAATTCATCACGTCGATCCTAGTTTGAGATCAGGATAACTACCGGGACTGTGAATGGTGATCAGACAATGCCTCATTATTCAATTTTATTCCAAATTCATCAGGTACAACCCAGTTTAAGATCATGACTGACTGTGGATAGCGATCAGATATTGCCTCATTATTCACTTTTACTCCAAAATTCATCACGTCGATCCTAGTTTGAGATCAGGATAACTACCGGGACTGTGAATAGTGATCAGACAATGCCTCATCATTCAATTTTATCCCAAATTCACCAGGTACAACCCAGTTTAAGATCATGACTGACTGTGGATAGCGGTCAGATATTGCCTCATTATTCACTTTTACTCCAACATTCATCACGTCGATCCTAGTTTGAGATCAGGATAACTACCGGGACTGTGAATAGTGATCAGACAATGCCTCATTATTCAATTTCATTCCAAATCCATCAGGTACAACCCATTTTAAGATCATGACTGACTATGGATAGCGATCAGATACTGCCTCATTATTCACTTTTACTCCAAAATTCATCACGTCGATCCTAGTTTGAGATCAGGATAACTACCGGGACTGTGAATAGTGATCAGACAATGCCTCATTATTCAATTTTATTCCAAATTCATCAGGTTCAGCCCAGTTTGAGGTCATGACTGACTGTGGATGGCGATCAGACACTGCCTCATTATTCAATCATACTCCAAAATTCATCACGTCGATTCTAGTTTGAAATCAGGATAACTACCGGGACTGTGAATAGTGATTAGACAATGCCTCATTGTTCAGTTTTATTCCAAATTCATCAGGTTCAACTCAGTTTAAGATCATGACTGACTGTGGATAGCGATCAGATATTGCCTCATTATTCACTTTTATTCCAAAATTCATCACGCCGCTCCTAGTTTGAGATCAGGATAACTACCGGGACTGTGGATGGCGATCAGACACTGCCTCATTATTCAATCATACTCCAAAATTCATACCGTCGATTCTAGTTTGGAATCAGGATAACTACCGGGACTGTGAATAGTGATTAGACAATGCCTCATTGTTCAGTTTTATTCCAAATTCATCAGGTTCAAATCAGTTTAAGATCATTACTGACTCTGGATAGCGATCAGATATTGTCTCATTATTCACTTTTACTCCAAAATTCATCACGCTGATCATAGTTTGAGATCAGGATAACTACCGGGACTGTGGATAGTGATCAGACAATGCCTCATTGTTCAATTTTATTCCAAATTCATCAGGTTCAACCCAGTTTAAGATCATGACTGACTGTGGATAGCGATCAGATATTGCCTCATTATTAACTTTTACTCCAAAATCCATCACGTCGATCCTTGTTTGAGATCAGGATAACTACCGGGAATGTGAATAGTGATCAGACAATGCCTCATTATTCAATTTTATTCCAAATTCATCAGGTACAACCCAGTTTAAGATCATGACTGACTGTGAATAGCGATCAGATATTGCCTCATTATTCACTTTTACTCCAAAATTCATCACGTCGATCCTAGTTTGAGATCAGGATAACTACCGGGACTGTGAATAGTGATCAGAGAATGCCTCATCTTTCAATTTTATTCCAAATTCATCAGGTACAACCCAGTTTAAGATCATGACTGACTGTGGATAGCGATCAGATATTGCCTCATTATTCACTTTTACTCCAACAGTCATCACGTCGATACTAGTTTGAGATCAGGATAACTACGGGGACTGTGAATAGTGATCAGACAATGCCTCATTATTCAATTTTATTCCAAATCCATCAGGTACAACCCAGTTTAAGATCATGACTGACTGTGGGTAGCGATCAGATACTGCCTCATTATTCACTTTTACTCCAAAATCCATCACGTCGATCCTTGTTTGAGATCAGGATCACTACCGGGACTGTGAATAGTGATCAGACAATGCCTCATTATTCAATTTTATTCCAAATTCATCAGGTACAACCCAGTTTAAGATCATGACTGACTGTGTGTAGTGATCAGATAATGCCTCATTATTCACTTTTACTTCAAAATTCATCACGTCGATCCTAGTTTGAGATCAGGATAACTACCGGGACTGTGAATAGTGATCAGACAATGCCTCATCATTCAATTTTATTCCAAATTCATCAGGTACAACCCAGTTTAAGATCATGACTGACTGTGGATAGCGATCAGATATTGCCTCATTATTCACTTTCACTCCAAAATTCATCACGTCGATTCTAGATTGAGATCAGGATAACTACCGGGACTGTAAATAGTGATCAGTTAATGCCTCATTATTCAATTTAATTCCAAATTCATCAGGTTCATCCCAGTTTAAGGTCATGACTGACTGTGGATAGCGATCAGACACTGCCTCATTATTCAAATATACTCCAAAATTCATCACGTCGATTCTAGTTTGAAATCAGGATAACTAACAGGACTATGAATAGTGATCAGACAATGCCTCATTGTTCAGTTTTATTCCAAATTCATCAGGTTCATCCCAGTTTAAGGTCATGACTGACTGTGGATAGCGATCAGATACTGCCTCATTATTCAATTATACTCCAAAATTCATCACGTTGATCCTAGTTCCAGGTCAGGACTGACTACCGGAACTGTGAATAGTGATCAGATAATGCATAATTATTTAATTTTATTCGAAATTCATCAATCCGATCTCAGTTTGAGGTCATATCTGACTACCGGGACTGTGAATATGGATCAAACACTGCCTCATTATTGAATTTCACTCCAAATCAATCCAAATTAGGTCGATCCCAGTTTAAGGTCATGACTGACTGCCGGAACTATGGATAGAGATCAGATACTGCCTATTTATACAATTTAACTCCAAAATTCATCACGTCGATGTGACTGTGGATAATTAGAAACAACGTTCTCTTGCTTCTTGCTGACATATAGCTATGGTAGAATAAGCTGCTCAGTATACATCATAGAGATACTCATAAATTTTGTGAAATTGATTTATTTGTCCAATATGGATAGGTTTCAGTTCCTATGCATACTATACGTTCTCTCATCCAAGGGCGGTACCTATTCTCTTTACCTGCTTATTAGTATAAACTAATTATATGTTGTAACGTTTCCAGGGTAACCAAGATGATGGTTGTTTCTTATTCATCATTGACTTGTGAGTGGAAATTGTTGGAAGCAGTCGTATATGCATCATGAATGTCAGATCTTGGAATCATTCGTAAAACATAGCATATTACCTTGAACTTCTTCAAAGAGGTTTTCAGGAGAAACGATATACATGCAAGTTTCATATTTGGACTCGTAGTCATAAATATCTGGAAAAATATTCCTAGAAATTCTTGCATCACATAAAAGATGAATTCACATTTATGGAACTTCACAATTTCATAACAATGATTGTGTAATTGAGAATATCTATATTCAACTTGGAATATTGCGTGAAATTGCTTACAACTTATGTACAATATGAAATCTTAAAAGAAAACGTTCTCGGAAAAGAAACTTGTTTGTCATCTCTCCATAAAGAAAAGAAAAGATATATAAATAAAGATGAATATTTATGCCAGCAGGATTCTTTCAATACATTGACAGAAAAATTTCAGTTTCATTAACTAAATAGTACACTTTTTAAACAGATTGAATTGTTCAGCAGTTGAGAGATATTTTAACATGTATAACACACGAATAACATCCAATAACGCGTTAACTCTCACCAAAAACTTTATATTAAGATTGTTCGAAGAATATGACTGATCATCGACGAACCATAATCAGGGACATTGGGAGCTATAGAAATGTATGAACATAGAGATCATTTATTGAATTTTGCGATTGAGAATTCATTATTACAAGAACGTCAATGAATCTCAGGTGAACTGTAATAACAAGTAGCCATCAGAATAATCAAGATTAATGACTACTTGGAATTGTTGATGATTGTTTTTGGTCAAGAATT
This sequence comes from Endomychus coccineus, assembly GCA_958510875.1. NCBI lineage: Eukaryota > Metazoa > Arthropoda > Insecta > Coleoptera > Endomychidae > Endomychus > Endomychus coccineus. The sequence continues at coordinate 35,906,862 of OY294071.1, read as the reverse complement.
AGGAACCTGTATTACTTTCATTCATTGGAAACATCATAATAGCTGCTTTATTACTAGTTGTAATTCAAAGTTTCTTTTATTTGACCCTTAAATTATTCCTAGTTATTTTGTAATCGTAGCTAATAATTCAGTTTAGATATGTCTTTTATAGTAACCGAAAAATGTTTCAGATAAGTTATAATTTGGGTGGAAAAAATAATAGTATAAACTAACTTAATATTGTAAATAAATTGAAATATGAATGCAGTTTTATTTCTCACAATTCATGTTCAGATAGGTACTAGCACTATAAATAACCTTTCGGCTACCAAGTAGCAATCATCAGAGTAAACTAAATTGGGAATTAAAATGTGCCTGTTTAAAAAAAACTATTTGGGGATAATAATTCAAACAAACAGTCACCCTCAGCTGGAGATCAATCGGAATTTAATAAATTGCGTTTCCGTTTCTAAATTTCCATCCCTTCTATATTACGTAGATATTTGCCCGTACTGTGTGAACTCTTCGGGATCTATTCTTTACACCTCATTTATATAATTTTATATAAACTGTTTTCGTATCATTTATCAAAATAATTTTAACATGGATGTAAATATTTTCTTCAATTTAGCTACTTATATATACCTGAAAATGAGGTGTGAAGAGTATACTGGTAATATATTCAAACATGGTTTGGGAGAAATAAGACTTGGATAATAAAAATCTATTAACTTAATTAATATTGGGTAGAGATTTTTTTAACTCCGAACTTTTGAGTTTTATCGCAGGAATTTACATTCTATTAAGTGTAAAACATGTTCAACTCAAAGAAGGTTTTCTGTAAATATGAATGATAGAAGATGAAATGAAAGTCATATTCATATATTTATCCTCTCTAACGAGTCCCATATGATTGCCAAGCAAAGATAATCAAAATAGTCACCACCAGGGTAACCGTTCTAGTATCAAAGTGATTGTTGTTCCATGAGAATGCGCAATTTCAATTTCAGAGTGATTGAATTGTGTACATAGAACAAAAATATCCTCCAGTGATGAATTATCAATTCATACAAGTTTTCCAATCCATATTTATTTTATTAGATTATTACTTTCAATAATGCTACACTATAGAAATATTTACTTCGTCCAATATTTTCCTTTTCCTCAACAATGCTATTCAAGATGTTTATGTTGCGAAGGTGGATTTGGAAATATCATTATTATTATATTTGATCGAATAACGTGTAGTTTAGGGTCGTTAATGAAATTATTGCCTTACAACTACTCAAATTATTTACTTTTTCATCGCTTACAATTCAGCCGACATACATAAGTATTAGTGTGAATATTATTCCAAAAGATGATTTCATGGTTTCCTGAGTTTTGTTAGAAGCGGAACTGATAGTCCGAATTTGGTGTAAATGAAGTTGAACTGGAAAACGTAACAAAATACTTGAAATATATTCATTCATAATTATCAGGATCGTTCTTGAATCGTCATTTGTCAAGATACTATTACATGAAAGTATTGTACACGTCAAATCAAATAATTTAGTTATAGAGTATTCATATTACCAATCTGATAATGTTTTTTTTGTGAGGTGGTTGAGATCCTTTATGAGCACCTTATGGACCTGTAACATCTCACAAGGTAGTGTGGGAGTCCCTGAGTCCAAATTTAATCACCTCAGATATACCCACTAAACACTCCACCTCGTGTGGTGAACTCGATTCTGCAACCAGGACAGTTTCGATGACACTAAGGCCTAACGGCCCATTGTACCTTGCCTCACTACTTTCTCGGGCCATCGGCCACTGTCTTGCTAGAAAAGTCCTGAATGTAATTTTGAATTTTTCAATCGGTAGGGCTCCAATAGTTCATGTTGAATCTACTTCTCGATAGTCTATGAAAATTGTCATTCCGCGTGTTCTGGTCAGATACTTCTGAACGTATTTCTTAGTAATTGATGTGCTCTTCTGTGGAAATGAGACATTGGTATATATAAACACGGTAATGTGAGAATATTTATTTTTGTGAAGGGTTCACAGTCTCTTCGGAAAGCTATGTTATTGATGGTCTCCGTTGGATTATGAAAACAAGGTAAGTATTTGGAGTGTCTCCATGCAAGGAGGCCCATATGATATTCTCGAATGAACTAATGCCCCTTAAGTTCCGAAGAATAAAAAACTCAATGTGACTCATTGCACTACTGAAATTGGTGGTCAGACCAGGTGAGACGTTGGTCTAATGTCAGACCCAGAATTCTCACATCAACTGGTTGATTTACCGGGCGTAAGTTTCTAAGTGAGAAATACTAATTTACAGTCTTGATTAGATCGAGACTCAATATGTTATCCGTGAACCACTCCAAGAGGTTCAACTGTGTTTCAGTTAACTGAAGCTTCAGCTAATCACCACGTTTTGCCCCAGTCACATCATCCACAAACAAAATAGGGCTTGACTCCGGAATGGTTTGTGGAAGATCATTAATGAAGATTAAGAAAATAGTTCGTTTCATGACCCATCCTTGAGGAACACCTAGATTAGCTGGCAGTAATTCTGATTGAACATTATTACTGATATCAATTGATGTCCATCTTGAAAATATGACCGTAGCAAGAACACCGCCACCCCTAGAAAATCCATAACGACTAAGTTTACTCAATGATGAGTCGTTTGGAATGCATTCAAAAGCCTTAGTCAGATCGCAAAATATTGTTTTTTATTTTCAAATGCATCCGAAATCATTTCGACTAGCGTATTCACTGCTACCATATTGTGACTCCGCAAACAAGTTATTTTGTTATAATTATTTGACTAGACAGAACTTCTCCATAAATTTTGCTTATAATCAGTAAAATAATAATCCTCTTGTGCCTTCCTAGTATACCTCCGCATTGAAATTCCCTTATCACAATATTAACTCTACCTCATTATCCAATTTCAATCATACATATAATGTCTTCCACCATTGAAGTTTTGAATACTCATTTATCTCACGTTGGCTTTTGTCAGATAACAATCATAAGGTCTTTCTAGTCCAGATCGATCAGTAAAGTCACAAACCTGTAGTCTCAGACACCTGCTTAGCTCTTCCCTCTCATCAGTGGAACGAGCAAGTTGGCAATGTTACTGAAGGGTTGAAGGTAGTCATAACCAGCCTTCCACAAGATAAAAAAAGCAAAAAATCTTAGGAACAAATGGGGAAGCTGAGGCATTCCACTGATGAGCTCTATGAGAAGTGCGGAACAGCTGTCTGGAACTATAGTTTTGTGACGTTACTGATCGATCTGGAATAGAAAAGCCATATCGCTGATAACATTCTTCCAGAACGTTCCACACAATAATCCGAAAAAATCTGTCAGATTCTATTAAGAATGCCAATCTGGGGGAAGTGAGAAATTTAGATTAAGAACGAATAATTCCTATAGGACTGTCATAATATAGATATTACTGTACATTAGATCGTACTGGTCGATAAATAATACCAATTATGCAAGGAGAGGATAATAAAATATAGTGAAAATCTCTGACCGTCCTAAAAGAACAGGTTGTATATAGCATTATTAGTTTAGAATTAATTTTGTTACTTAAAATAGTAAAACGACCTCTTCAGAATCACTTATTCAATGTAAGCACAAGTTTAGTAGATCGATTATTTAAAATACAGTACATTATCGAACTCTCTTTAGTGAGATTGAGGTGAAGTATCAAGGAGACAACTACGGCAGTATCTAGGAAATTATATTCTCGAGTGGATAAAGAAATTATAGTTACTTCGAAGCGAACAGCCAGAGGGTTGTTTTTTGCAACTTAAGCCCAACAATGATGATAAAACCTCACATAAACTAGAAAAACTACAACCATCAAACAAAAAACGTAGATCATCAAAAGAAAGTGTTAAGAACTGTTTTTACAACTTCTTGAGAGAAGATGTATTTACAGATGTGATGTTTCCCGCTTTTTAGTTTGTTTTTATATTACTCTGTAGGAAAAAGTCGAAATAAGTCTTAAGAATAGATTAAAACAACTGAATTATTCTTCCCTAAAAGGTAACGTTCGTTGCGCACTGCTCAGAAAAATTAGGATTTATAAAACCTTCCTTGGGGATTAAAATGGAATTGTTGAGTGTTATAAATAATACAAAGCTGTTTAATAACTGTTCAATTCTGAAATGAACTAGAGGTAGCGTTAAACCCTCATAGCATCTGACTTAGCCCATCTTATACGAACAACTTTCATTAACTTCTTCGATGCATATTTAGTACTCGAAATTAATCAGCGAGTAAAAAATTTCCAACTTTTAATTAAAAATTGTAAATCTGCAAAGTGCATGTACATCAAAGTACGTTAATTCTATCAGTTTTCAAAAATATACTTCGAAACAAAATTTTGCCCGGAGTCTTTTATGCTTAGGTACTTGCTGAATAATGAGTTTCATTAGCGAAACACTGTCATCCTTTCCACTACAATGGATTCAGTTAACCGTGAAGTGCTTTCTAGCCATCAAGTATTCATCAACGAAGCATACTAAATTAGGAATTATGTATATGTCCTCCTTTTAATGACGACAATAACTCAAGTGGAAAAGTTTTTATGAACTGCTGCGCTTGAAAATAGAAGTACTGGATAGTTGTGTTGTCATGTGCGTAATAAGACAAACTCGCACCTATGACATCTTTCAATGCATCCTGATTTCCATTTTTGTGATTTCAACGGCATTTTCCTTTTTTATTCAGTTCATGAACATTGCTGGATAATCTACTACTGTCATAGAATAATCTCACTTAGATGCTGTGAAAATAACCCATGACTAACAAAAATGTAGCATTGTATTTGTTGTAGCCCCCTAGAAATTTGAACGAACTTTTCTCAGCTCTTGACCCATATATTTATATATTTATCATTTATATATTTTTATTTTCCAGATGTAACAAGTCTTTCAGTAGAAAGCATCATGATCAAAGCCGGTGAGAACAAATCATTAGCTTGTCCAGGAGTTAACGAACATTCTCTAGTACTAGCTCTAGAATGGATTTCTTTATCTCATAATGTGAAACTTGTGGAATTTATGGGTGACTCCACCACAGTTTGGGATAACCAGCATCGGGTTTCACTCGTTTCTGATAATTACGCCTTGAGTTTCCATCCAGCTCTTGCAGAAGATAGTGGCGATTACGTGTGTTTGGTTAACAGCAGGCCTAAACCGGATGGGGTTGTTCGCCTGATCGTTCAAGGTAATCGCTACTTTAATTTTTGAATGTCGCTATAGTTTGTCAATAATAAGAATTGAAAGAAGGGATTATGAGAACTCAATAAAATTGTGGAGAGTCTGATTCATGTAATAATGTATCAGAGAACTAGAATAATTTTTAGATATCTGAAATACAACAGTGTTAGCAGTTAATAGAAATTTGGTTCACCAAATTGAACAGTGACAATGCGTCCTATAGCCTCTGATAGCTGTTTCGCCTTTCTCATGGGTTCATCAGTGATACGAGGCAGACGTGAAGTCACCGATCAACCATCTCAGAAAGTGATATAATGAAGCATCCTCAAAGTGTTTAGCGAACCTAGAAGTTCCAACATCATCTGCTGGGAGGCAGATGTGCCACTTAGAATGTAATTCACAATGCTACGCATTGACAAATAAGTTCTCGCGATTAAAAGAATCAACGGGGAAACAGTTGGAAATGCCGTCAGGTGATGATCCCGCAACAATGACAACAATATTTTGCCACTGTTCAACCTAGTGAACCAAAACTTTGTCTATTGACCGCAAACAGGTAATGTGCTTGTATTTACTATGCACTATTGCGGGACAGTACCTGGCTGCAGTAGTAACAACGGTTTTCCCATCGTTTCTTTGAATCGCGAGAACTTTTTTGTCAATGCGTAGCATTATGATTTGCATTCTCTGTGGGACATCTGCTTTTCGGCAGATGATGTTGGAACTTCTAAGTTCGCCAAACACTTTGAGGGTGTTTCATTATATCACTTTCGGAAAGGTTGATCAGTGACTTCACGTAAGCCTCGTCTCACTGACGAGCCCATGAGAAGGGCGAAACAGCTGCCTATAGGACGTGTTGTAACTGTTCAACCTGGTGAACCAAAACTTTGTTTAATAATTCCTAGATCAAGAAATTTCGCCAAAAAGAATGCCGAGTTTTCCGAGCTCCCAAATGAGTAAGATCACGCAAGCGTATTTTTCTGTATTGAAGAGCAAATGGAATATAATGCAAGAGGAGGAATATAAATCCGTATATTATGCGCTTCCCCATAAGGGTACGTAAAACTAGAAGGTGTCAACGTCATAAAATTCGACCTAGTAATAGAATTTATGCATCGTACTTCAATTTCCAAGTTCTGCAAATATTCCCTGAATACCTGTGTTATGATTAGATATAAAAGCGATTTTCATTAGAGGTCTCCGTGATCTCATCACGTTTAGGGAGAATTGGTGCTCTCGATTCTCCCCACACTGTTCTGCCATATTTCATTTCGACTTAAGCTTTTGTACCGTTTGGGGGAAATTAAGTATATGGATTCATTTGCCACATAAATCTAATTAATATTGAAGTATGTTTTCATGGATGAGAAATTATATGTCTGTTTTACTTGCAACCTTAGATGACGATTAAGTTTTTCTCCGCTTTACGACACCCTGAATTCTTGTCTTCTCATAGATTATAACCCGATAAAACAATAATTTTCTAGACTAATATACCAACCGTTGACATCAGCAATCTCCCGAGAACACATAGAATAATTTCCACTTGCAGATTTTCATAAGTATGGGAAAATTGAGTCCGATAAAGTAAGGTAGCACGTCACGTTGTCTGTTTCTCTACCGACAAAAGGTGTCTTTGATTGCCACCTCCAGCAGGAGAAAGTGTTTGCCATCCTTACTCTCTTTGTACCAGAGTCCTATTGAATTTGGGTGTTTTTTTTATACTTTGACTACACGACTATAATGTTCGAAGAACATCGTGTGAGCCAGCAGTGGAATGTAGGGAGAGAGATGTTTGGGAGAGTGACACGAACTCCAAGAATGTGAACAGTACTTCAGGACAGGTCGAATCTGTGCTTTGTAGATTATGAGGAGCTGCTGGGATGTAAAGTAGCTCTTGGCACGGAATAGAAAACCAAATTTTTGTGGAGCGGTTTTCGCAATGAATCCCACATGATCGTCTAATGAGAGGGTGCTGTTGGTGGTGATCCTGAACATTGTTATGGAAGACTCCATAGGAATAGTTGTACTTGACATCATATTAGGGATTGCGAGATCAGCCTTCGTGGAGAAGACGCAAGATTAAGTTTCAGTTGCATTAAACTCTACTAGATTATCAGATCACCATTGCAAAATATTTGTAAGATCTCTATTAATAGCATCAACCTCTCCTTGTTTCACTCCTCTGGCTTCTTTGGATGGTATAGGGGCTTTAGATGAGGAAGCGGTATGAAGTGTACCATAGTCTGCAAAGCTGTGGACGGGACAGGTGATAACTTCCAGCAGATTTTTCATATGGAGCAGAAACAGAGTTGGTGCAAAGACAGATCCCTGTGGAACATCAGCGTTGATAGTCATTGCATATGAAGTATATCCGTCAACCACCACATGGAGTGATCTATCTGGGAAAAAACACGATAGTAAGCGACAAAGTTGAGGAGGTAAACCATATAACGGAAGTTTCCCAAGAAGGCTTTGGTGGAGATTTCCCATGTTTTTCAATAGATTCTTGCCTTACATATGTTACGTAGGCAAGCAGGTATCTTGTTGATATCTGCTGAAGAAAGCCATATTGCCGGTCATCCACAATTTTGTAGCTCTTTAGGTGTTTGATGAGCTCGATATTGATTGCTTTCTTCATCAATTTAGAGATCACAGATAATAGGGCAATGGATCTATAATTATTAGGAAGGGTCTTCTCTCCTTTTTTTTGGAATTGGTTGCACTATAGCTATTTTCCAGCTGGAAGGAAACACCAAGTTTATATGAAAAGGTAAACAACCTGCAGAAAACTGGTTTTAATTCAGGCGCACATTCCTTGAGAACGACAGGTGGAATTCCGTCTGCTCCCATAGACTTTTGGTATTGAGATCAAGCGTAATACGCTTAATTGTGCCCTGACGAAAGACAATTTCAGGCATATGGCTATCGATGACAGCAATATTAGGGGGGTCCTCCCCTTGCGGATTCAAAGTTGAATTTGCTACAAACATTTCAGCAAGAAGGTTGGCTTTTTCTTGTGGTGTAGTACCCAGTGTGCCATCATCTTTGGTTAGGGAAGAGTATGAACTGGAAGTGTAGTGCAGATGCTGTAGGCACTTCCTCTATAGAAATGTATAGAGATATGAGGCAGAGCACTGCCTCCATACCAGCCTTTCCCCACCATCTACTATCTTTTTTTTTCCAAGATTTTGGGTATTTTTGATTTCGGGGTATCATCAATGCCGCAATGGTCGACATATTATCTTGAGTTTATTTGAAACAGTTTTGGATCAATTCGTCGGAGTGTGTTCTAAATTCAAGTCAATGAGTCCGTTGGAAATCCCCTAATCCTCCATGAATTTTCTGTGTACAATAAACATATTATACTAAAGAAAACATATGTTGAATGAATTGTTCTATTGATTCATGGAAAACTCTGAGACAATACTGTTAATACATATTGTTTATTTTGCAAAGGAGATTGGTAGGATATGAAGGAGACATATTATGAAATTGAAATGATATAAATAAGAGATTGTTGTAAGCGGTCTGTAGCGAATTATCAACTCAGAGCTTTATTTCGTTGGTGGTTGTATGCGTGTATAGTGAATCCGCCTTAATCTTCGTGATTCGAGAGCTTAAATATAAACTTTTAGTTAACTCTATAACAGACCTAGAGGAGAAAACATAAGTGGAATAAATCTATAATGTCAACAAATGAATAACCTTAATACATTCATTCATTATTTTGCCAGTTTAACAGAATCAGAATAGAACTCAACAAATAACTTGGGTGTTGTTAGTGATGGAGCGAGATTTATTCATCTGAGTAACTTTCTAATTTAACCTGTAGATAAATTGGGATTTGCGGCGATTTCCCGGGATCTCAATATCTTAGAAAATAGTTGTTTGCAGGAACTTTGAGAACATAATTGCCATTGCTTACTGTATGCATTAATTATGAAAGTAACTACTTTGAAGAGCTTATTCACGTACCTACATTAATTATCTTGCTAATAAACAACGTATTTACAATGCCAGAGCCAAGTGACTGATTAGTAAAGAGATTCAGAAGAATTTTATCATTATTCTCCAATTTTTGAAATGATTTTAGAATGTAGAAAGTGAAATGCATATGATTTTCAAGCGATTTCCGGAAATTGGAGCTACATAAGAGTTCCTGGATATTGTTTCAATTATCCAATGGTATTTTGCAGCTATTCCATACCCTCTTGATTTCCCAGATAATCGATAAAATTGCTTTACACAGGATAAATTTGGACTCCACGCTGATTTGAAACACGAAATGCTTAGTCTTGTCGAGATGTTTGCAAACTATCCAACCGTAGCTAGATTAGAACCTCTGTTTTCCAGTAAATTGAGATTTTGACAAGTTAATTTTTGACCCCAACTTTGAATGCTTGAATTATTCCGAAAAAAACAAAATGTAATATATTTTCGAGCTATTTGGGCCATATTATGGTAGTTTTGTGGTGTTTCGGACTCCCTCGGTTTTCCAGTTGAGTTCTATCGAAAATTAACATGCATTTATTCCAAATAAATGCCAGAAACCATTTTCTTGATTTCCGGAAAACCAAGTGGCTTCGGAACGGCTCGAAAAAAACATTAGGTACCTCGAAAATAGCTCGACCACCCTATGCATTTAGTTTTACAAATTTATTTATAATACCAAAATTAACAAGCTCAAATTTGGAACCTCAATTTTGAGCTTGCTGAGAAGTGACATGGCGTACAATTTAACATCCTCTGAACGATAGATACATCGGTCGCGCCGTTCTCATTCCTTGGCCAACAAGTTCCACAGACCTCTTATGAAATAATCTCTCTAGAAGATAGATTTGATCTATGGGGAGTATTCTCGTATCACCTCTATTTTAGATGAATTGCTGTTTCCTTGCCTGTTTGTCGTGTCTGAATATCAATGAATGGATTGTCCAGAAGAATTTTGTAGTTTCAATTCGTATTATCTGATAAAACTGTGAATGCTTATCAACTTTGTGAGGTCTGGACTGCGTCATTATTGATTGACTAGGTACGCTCATTTTTCTACATTTTAAATCATTCTGAACTAAAATACTGCTGCATTCGGAATAAAACTTGTATGTTTAGGTGAAGATTTATTTTGGGGTTTACCACGTAGCATAAAACTAGATCACAAAGTATAACAAAAGGCATTGAATTTCCCCTGTATTCTCCCCTATTGAATCCAAAATAGGTTTTTAACTCTTGGTCAGGACCTAAACTTGCTCTGTAAATCTGGGTGTAATATTCTAGTCACATAAAAGACTCGCAATACGTCTCTTGAATTCTTAGAGATGATTCCCAGGGTTCACCACTTTATTCCTTGTCTGAATAAATGATATTGTATTACTTTGAAAGGGTTTTGTTGAGGATAAGTATATCTTGTACATGATCACTGATTTGATTCAGCAATGTGTGCATAATATTTCGAGGATAATGGAAGCTCAAGCGTTACGGAATGAAAGAAATATGTTACGTTATTCTAGGTTTTAATGCTATTGCAAATAATATGTTTCGCTTGTCTAATTATACGAGTTGAAGCTGTAAGCTATATTGATGTTATTGAACCATGGTAGGTTGCTCAGTTCAATTCTCATTCGCTAGTGAATATGAAAACTTAAAAGTCTAGTAATTAAACAACACTGTTCGATCGATTTATATGAGAAAATGACATGTTTCGCAGATTTCGTTTAACATTTTTCATGTGATGAATTTGAATTCATTAGAATTTAATAATCAGTTAAATTGAACAAAAATTGGAATAAAAGAATTTTAATTGGAATTTTAATTTGGTCATTTAAAATTTCAGAAATCAGTTTTCAAAGTTTATATGTTAATGGATGCACTGGATTTGAATTTAGATTAGCATAGAATGTTATTCATTAGTTGCAGATTGGAAATTTGGCAAAATTGTTCTTGTATTTGTAAACATACACTCCTGGCATTTGCAAATACACTGAGCTTGCCATCATGGTACTCAGGGTGAATTCTGAAAAGACCTAAGTGGTTCTTCCCTCGAAAAAATGGAAACTCTACCAGAGGTATGTACGTTAGGGAAGACCTTGAATCCCAATGACTAAGTGAATTATCTTGAAGCTATCCTCAATACTGAACTGAACTGGTAAATAGAAACACGCGATTTCGGTCGACTTCATATCATACATTCTAATTAAACTTGGTTATAACCTATTTTCGATGATGATAAATTCGATTCTAATATTAGTTTTAACATCAAATGATGATTAACCACGTTACAGTGTCTAGAGACTAAGAACTCGGCTCATCAGATACACATTAACCATAATAAAATCATATTTTGAAGGGTTTATTCATGAAAAATTCTAACAACATCCTTTTGATACCTTACATAACAAGTTTCAACGGTTACCTTAATTTCTCAAGATTTTTCGATTTTTCAAAACTTCATAAGGGGTAATAGGTATGGAAAAATCTCGATTTTGGTCGACGTCATCGATTCTAATGAGACTTGGTTATAATCTGATTTCGATGATGATAAATTCGATTATAACATTAGTTTAAACATTAAATGATGACCACTCTACAGTATCTAGAAACCCAGAATTCGGCTCATCAAATACACATTAACCATAATAAAATCATGTTTTGAAGGGTTTATTCATGAAAAATTGTAAGAACATCCTTTTAAATGACGTGCATCTTTTCGGGTATACAGGAGAGTCTTTGCGAGTACATGGGATCTACGGTCTCGGGTCTTGTACTGTTTCTATTCATGATCCGCCCAATCCAAGCATAATCCTTAACGGGTTTGTGCGGTCTGGCGCTGGACAAGACACTTACTTAGGCACTCGCGTCATTGTCTGTCAGGCTGAGGTAAGTGCAATCCGGTTCTAAGTTCTGGAGGATTCGAGATTAAACCAATGATATAGACGGAGTTATATCTACATCGATAGGTGAAAACCCTTCTCTCCAGAAAAAGCATCGAACTGGTGAAAGGACTCTCTACAGGCAACTGTCTCCTGAACATACGTCTGCTGATCATCCAAGTTTTAGTAGATGTGTAGAGGTGGACGAAACTTCCGCACACAACCCAGTAGAAGGTCCAGCGGCTTCTCTTAGACTGCCATACAAGGCATTTCGCATTAGACGTGGTCCTATGCCTGCCGGAATGATTCTTGTTCCAAGAGGCACACAATGGACACAATCAAGGGTCTCAATACATTGAGCTTGTTCGCGCCTGTTCTACTGATTGATTGATTGCAATATATACAGAATAAAAAACTTTTCAAGTGTTGCTAACGTTGGAACCGCATAAATCTATAGATTGTAGGGAACCGGAGGCTTCACACACAGCAAATCTACTTTTTTAATGAAAAAAATGTATAATAAATATTTGTATACGTGATTTTTGTTACTATGCGTATAGGAAATATGTATTATGGAAAATTACGAGGTAATATAGAAGTTTTACGTTTTGCTCCATCGAGTCCCTTAAATAAATAACTATAACTTCCCTAATTGAAGCTGAAGCGCATGTGCTCACTGCCCTTGTTTGGTTGAAGTTGGCTGAATAGAAAATTCAGTATCCAATATAATAATTCAAGAGGTTCTGATTGTAGCAAAATATAATTGAATTCAATATTGACTAGAGTTGGATAAGCAAACTTTCATTTGCGGTCGTTGTCCAATAGAAATTAAGATCTGAGTGATTCAGAGAATTTTTTTATACTTTGTCTACACGAGAGGAAAATATGTAATGTTCGATGAACATCGTGTGAGCGAGCGGTGGAATGTTGGAATAGGAGATAGGAATTTGCAGTTTTTGGGATAAGAAAAGACCTCACTAGGCAAAGAGCTCCACAACTTTGCAGTTCGATAGAAAAATGAAGTCTTGTAGGGAGAAATGAACTTGACAATGAATGGGTGACTAGTTGTTTGAGCACGTCTAGTTCGCCTACCCGGAATCTCAAAGTGGTGGAACAACAGACGAAATTCCTGATGAACACCGACCATGGACATATCTATAGCGACTGATGATACATAGAAAAGGGAGATATCTCCCATCTGTCTACCACGTTCTAGAGAGGTCAATGAACTCGTAAGTATGACATCATCAATCAGACGAATAGCTATTTTCGGGATAGAATCCAAAAGCTTTGGGATATGTTTTGGACCTTAACTTCAAACATGTGAACATTACTCCAGGAGAGGTCGAATCTCTGCTTTGTAGATTATGGAGAGCTGTTGGGATTCAAAGTGAGGTCTTTTCTTATGCCTATAACCTCCAAACTTTCAAATTGGAATGCCTATCATCTCTCCCACACGATGTTTTTCGAACATTATATGGTTCCCTGTTGTGTAATCAAAGTATAGAAAAAAAAAGTATGTCATCTGGAAATCTATAGACGAAACAGTTGGTCACTTCCAACATATCGTTGATATTGAGCAGAAACAAAGTAGGTGCCAAGAGAGATCCCTGTGGTACACCAGTGTTATTATTCATTGTATCGGAAGACACTCCGTCCACCATCACATGGAGTGATCTATCTAAGATAAAACTCGATAGTAAGCGACAAAGATGAGGTGGCAAACCATATGGCGGAAGTTTTCCAAGAAGGCCGTGGTGCCAGACTTTGTTAAATGCTTTTGAGATATCTAATGCTACAACTAAAGATTCCCCATAGTTTTCAATAGATTTCTGCCATAGATGTGTTACGTAGGCAAGCAGGACTACTGTTGATCTCTGCTGATGAAAGCTACGAGTATATTGCCGATCATTCACGATTTTGGAGCTCTCTACGTATTGGATGAACTCGATGCTAGACTTCTTGAGATTACAGATGATAGTGCAATGAGTCTATGATTATTAGGAATGGTCTTCTTTCCATTTTTTGGAATTGGTTGGTCTATAGTTGTCGTCCAGTTGGAAGGAAACACACCATGTTTGCATGAACGGCTGAACAACCTGAATTGCAGTTGGAATTATACAGATTGTATTTCATTTGTAATTGGACTTGGTTCACCAATACATAATAACTGTTGTAACTCCAGATATTGACAATACAGTCAATTATTCATTGAACATTTCATAAAATTATACTCAGCTGGTTACAGACCTTTCCTGAAAACACTTCTTGAGCTTTTTGGAATGATGATCTGCAGAAACGTTGGATACTCGGATCTAGATAGCTGAGTTCCTTAAAAATGTAGTACCCGCTTGCAAATTCTGGTGATCATTTTCCTACGTTACTGCAGCTCTTTAATTTTTGACGGTCTTGCTCAATCTGCCCCTAGAGCAAAAGCTGACACAAGTTTAATGAATGTTGACTCGGATAGCCTAAATGCCAATGTCAATGAGGATTCTGTGAGTTTGCTTTCATCCTTCAAAACTTGCTGATGAAATTGAAAAAAATTATGATACGTTTTCACTTTGGTTCTTTTCTGCAGACTCACCAAGTAATCTATTCACTCCTACTTCAGTACCAGCACGTGAAATATTTAAATTAGTAATAAAACGAGGCAGCCCGCAGCTTTATGAAAATATAACATGCAACATTGTAATTTATTAGAATAAATAATGAAGTCCAGCAGCAATTGCTGAATATAAATTTTATCGTCGGTCGGATTTAAATTTTTTGCGATATATTCAATAGAATGTATATTAACAAAACTCCACTGTATCTATAAAAACCGATTTGGAATTCCAGATTCGTAAACTTAATCCTGTAAAGCCCTTTTGTGTTTACGTTTAATCCGGAAATCGGATTAGTGACCATTGAGCATATAGATATTTACCGATATCCAGGAACGATCTACTTAATGCACTCATTCCACGGAAACTGTATCCTATTGTTCCATGACTTAACTCGCACACACATACACCTCGTCGTCATATTGAACATTAAATGAACTGTTAAGACCTAACTGAACGTGTTTTCATATTCCACTGAACGACATATAACGCAGTTTTAATGAATCCGCTTTGAATGGAGTTGAAGGAAAAACACATTCCTTTGACTTTTAGTTCAAAAATTAAACCCATTCCATTTCATTGCTACTGTTATTGAGAGTACAGGTTGTGCACTGTAGCCACATAAATTACAGAGGAGTTGAATCAGTATATCAAAATGCCTGTATCTTTCAATCATTCATTCAGGTTTAGTAGAGGAGGAAGTTATTAGAAGAATACCGGATGCAGTGTTGCGGTTTTCACTGTGGTTCTTTCCACATTTTGACTACACCCTTAATCATGGGCTCGTATGGTTCACAGACGCGTCCAAGGTAGGTCAGGTTTCTGGGGCGGGAGTGTACCTAAAAAAGCCAAAGATCACTATCTCAGTGACTGTAGATGCTCACTCCACGGTTATTCAGGCGGAGGTCTACGCAATGTTGACTTGTACCATGGAAAACCTGCGAAGAAACTATGTAAATAAGTGCATATATATATTTGCACATGACAGCCGGTCGACTCTGGGAGCTCTCAAATCACCCACAATCACTTCAAGGCATGTCAAAGAATGCATAGATACACTGGCTGAACTAGCTAGGAGGAATAAAGTTCAACTCATCTGGGTCCATGGATACAGAGGAGTTGAAGGAAATGAAATGACCGACTCCCTAGCTAGGCGAGGGTCATCTAGCGCCCCTGTCGGGCCAGAACCAAGGGTCTCGCCCTTCTAGGCCAACTGAGCAAAGAGTGGCCTGAACTGTGGCGAGAATCACCAGGCATGAGTCAGGCCTAGCTTTTTATAAAAGAGCCTGTGCCTAGGCTCACAATAGTCAAAGCTAAGTGGCCTAATCCCCTCAATCGTTGATGATGACACCTTTAATCTTGGTAGAAAACCTTGTGAGCCTGCGATGGAGTGCTGGGAGTGGAGGTAGGCATCGTAATTTTCCTCGAAAGTTTAGAAGTTATAGACATAAAAAAAACCTCACTAGGCAAAGTTCCACAATTCCGCCGTTCTATAGAAAAATGGAGTCTGTTAAAAAGAGGTAGGTCTCGAGGTTGACAATGAAGGGCTGATCAGTTTTAACTCATCTAATATGCCTACCTGAAATTTCTCGTGGTGGAATAACAGACGAGTTTCCTGATCATCACCGACCATGGAAATATCTATGGAAAAGTGAGAGATCATCCACAATAGAATCAAGAGCTTCAACGTATTTTTGGGAGCTGAACTCCAAACATGTGATCGGTACTTCAGGTGTAAAGTATTTCTTGATACGGAATAGAAAACCAAGCGATTTTTGTTCAAAGCAGTTGACAGCTCTTAGTACTTCCGGTTTCACCAATTTTTCAACGAATAGGGAAAACTTTGTTATCAGTATAGGAACTATATTTCCAGGCAGTTGTAAAGGACATTCCTTCCTCTTTCTGATCAATTTTGTAGATCACCAACATTCCTCACCCTCCTTTTATAAATACAATTGTTCGTTTTCGGACACATCTGTATGATTGCGATATATTCACCAGATTCCATTTTTTTGTTTGGTGAACACTCTTGGTGGTTGGTGGTAAAGAAATCTTACCGATTCTCCCCCCCCCCCCCACATTATTAATAATTGTTTTATTCTATCATATTGTACTATCTTTCTAAGTTCAACGAGCACATCCATCCTTGAAAAATCTTAGTTGTAGGATGTTCACGAAACGTGACATGGGCTACGATATATAATTTTCAGGAGGGATTGCAGAATCGTCAATTTAATAATCTTGTTTCTTTGTTCGCATCAAAGAATCTGAAGCTGCTTGAACTTCAAACTTCAAACTGCTAGATCGTGGAAAATTAGAAAAAGTAATAATTTTTACCCGATCATTATTTCGGTTAAATCGTTGCAAAATGAATGAATTATGGTAGATTTCGAAGGAAACGTTGAATAATGAGAGAAACTTGGAAACACTGAACATTCGTGAAAAGTTCCTCGTTCGATTGGAACTGGAATGAGTGACTACTAAAACAACTAACGACTCGTCCATAACTTAGAATTTATATGGAGTTGTTTGGGATTTGATTAATTTTAGATTTTAGCAATATATATCTTGGAGTAGAATTGGATAGTTGAATCGATCGAATGCCATCATTATCGCGTGTTAGAACCGATAATTATACTGTTAAACTAAAAGGAAAAATACAAATTGTTTCCCGCAGAATAAACCGACTAGAGCAGCAGCTTCGACCGCCGCCCTGAGTTTGCTATTGCTCGTGCTGTGAATCAACATTGTTTATACAAGCTGATTCACTTATCTGAATCACCGTATAATTCTGATGCAGAGCAAGAAATTGCAGTAGCACTAATTTGACATTGGTTATTCCAAACTTGATGGCTATCACAATATTCAAAAGTCGACATTGAAGGTCTCTCACTCAAATTGGAGCTAGAATCACCGGAAATCGTTTGATTTCGCTATATTATTATTGTCATTATTAATGTAGGGGAAATCGGTCCCTTCACTCCTAGGCCGAGGCTCTAGGCGTCTCATATCACCTAATAGAGCGATTCCCACTCAACACTGTTCATCAAGCTCTGAGGTGGACGTATATCCAAGACACATAATGTGCATTGTCGTTTCGTTTTTTCGTTTGCACCACCTTCAGAATTTTGAATTGCTCAGATTCATTTTGTGGAGGTGGAAGTTAAGCCCCGCTAGTCCTGTTAGTATCTGTGTCAGCAGTTTTAACCTTGTTCTTCACTGGTAATTAACGATTTGTCGTGCCAGAATAAGATCAAAGCTTATCGAATTTCGCCAAAGCAGAAGAAATTTTACTTCCAGTTTATTCCCTCCCCGAACAAAAGGTGATGCAACGCCTACTATACCACAAGAAAAAGAAAACCTGTTTGCTGGAATGTTTGCAGCAAATTCCTCTTTTGATCCACATGGGAAAGACTCTCCTATTATTGCTGCCATCGATAGTCATATATATTGTATTTCGTCAGGGTTCAATTAAGGGCATTCTGCTTGATCTCAATGAATAAAAAGGCTAAGAACCACCTGTCATTCTCAATGAATGCGCGCCCGTATTAACACCAGTTTTCTGCAGGTTGTTTAATCAATTGAAAATGAAAGAAGGCTCTCTTTAATAATCATAGAACCATTGCTCTATTATCTTTGATCTTTGAAGTGATTGAGAGAACAAACAACACCGAGCTCATCCGATACTAAGAGAGCTCCAAACCGGTAACATGGCTTTCGTCAGCAGAGATCAACAGGAGACCTGCTTGCCTACATAACACAAGTATTTCAGAAATTTATTGACCAATATGGAAAATCTCTAGCTGTAGTATTGGATATCATCTCCCAAGCATTTGACCGAGTCTAGCATGAAAGCCTTCTTGCGAAACTTCCGTCATTTGGTTTGCTGCCTCAACATTGTCGCTTACTATCGAGCTTTCTCTCAGATAGATTACTTCATGAAATGCTGGTGTTCCACAGGGATATGTCTTGGAACCAACTTTGTTTATACTCCGAATCAACGATCTGTTGAAGTGACCACCTCCCATTCACTGCTTTGCATATGATGGTACACTTCATACCACTTTGTCATCCAGTGTCCTTATACCTCCCAATGAAGCCAGAGGAGCGAGAGAGAGACATGTTGACGAAATTGATGGAGATCGATTTTGAAATGGGGATCTGATAATCTAGTAGAGTTTGCACCTCATTGAGGAAGGTGGATCCCACAATTCCTAATATGATGATGTCAGGTACAACTTCCCTATGAAATCAGGGAGGTGGATTAGTTGAGCTCAAGCTAGTCACTCATTCACTGTCAAGCGTGGGACCTGCCGAACTTCTTCCTACCAGACTAGACTAAGCGACCGAAGTAAAATTATTTTTGGACCATTGGTTGATTATGACTTGGAGTTAAAATTACATAATCTGCTTTTTTCTGATAAAAGCGGCAATACTGCACGTCCGAAAATGTTTCAAGAGACTGATACCCCACTGATATAAATGATCAACGTTTCGAAGCTGTATGTTTAATAGTTCACGGCAACGTTTAATAGTCCATCACATGTAAATACCACTGTATTTTACAATCAAAACTAAGTTGGAATAGATTATATTGCGATCATGAATACATTATAATGAATGACCGTGAAAGAAAAAAATGCCGTTGAGTAGCGTTGACTGGAAAGTGAATGTAAATAGCCACTTTCAAATTGGATCATGTGCTGTCCCAAGTTGTATTATCACGATTTAACATCCCTGATTGGGCCTCAAAGATTCAGCCTGTACTATATAATCCTTCACCATCTCACCAAATGAAAAAATCAAGATTAAATGCATGTTAATGATAACGTCTTGCCATTTCTGTGTTTGGTACGCAATGAGAATTATCTTCGGAGAAATATTGTAAGATATGAATATAAGTATTTAAATTTCCTTTGAGTTCTTTTTATTTCCTTCGTCATATCAAATGTGAGGAACTTTGAGAGCATGGCTGGTATCATTACGTACCCAGGTCAAGTGTGTTAAAGTGGCCTATTCTTTATATTCATACACCTTTTAATGGCATTTCCGTTACAGATGTTCCAGAACCTTCAGGTCGTCCTCTCATAGTCAGCTTCACCTCACGCTCCGTCAACCTGTCATGGGCGCCATCGCAAGACACTCATCATAGCCATGTCACTCACTACATCATTCATACGCGGTAAGCGCATATCTGGTTATAATCTTACTCAGAAAGCGGATCCTGAGTATAAATCAGAAGCTTGCAGTGAGGCTTTCATTTATGTGTTAATAGATTGCATCTCTTGTGTATTCGGCTCATGACATGTGGTTGCGAATTACAGTTATTTTAAACATTCAAGTATACAGAGTGTCACAGTGTATAAAATCGATGGAAGACTTCAATTTACGTTAAAAATTTCTTTATACTATGTACCGAAAAGCTCTTTGTTTTCCAAATGTGTTGCTGAAGTATTGAGGACCTTTCGACTACCAAAGTAATCATCAGAGTGAACTTCACTATGAATCAAAATGTGCCTGTTCAAATACTAGGTAACAGGCACGTTTTGATTTATAATTAAGTTTACTCTAATGATGGCTACTTGATAGTCGGAAGGTACTCAGTACTATA
The DNA here is from genome assembly GCA_958510875.1 of Endomychus coccineus. Classification (NCBI taxonomy): domain Eukaryota; kingdom Metazoa; phylum Arthropoda; class Insecta; order Coleoptera; family Endomychidae; genus Endomychus; species Endomychus coccineus. The sequence continues at coordinate 35,886,566 of OY294071.1, read as the reverse complement.
ACAGTATTTTTAGTGATGATTATTTCGTACTTATTAGTATCATCAAAGTTGTTTCCGTAATTTTCGATTATTATTGTGGAATGAGAATAGGGATTTGAAAATTATTATTATACAGATTGGAAACCAAAAACCATCAGATACAAGTATTCACAAGTGTTAGAATATAACCGCATGTTTCCCCTATTTTCACGAGAGCAAACGAGAGGAAAAATGGTGAACACCTGCAATGATAGACATTGGGTATTATAAGTAGCGAGGGGACAGGAGAGAGTAACATCGAGTATCAGGATATTGTATCACCCGTATTCACATATGATTCCAGAAGGGTTATTATAACAATCTTCATCACGCGACAAACATAGCAGCTATAAATTTGTATTCGATCAATTTCTATGATTAAATGAAAGAAAATTACTTTGTTTTCATTCCACTATCAATAAGAACATGAAAACGGCACCGATATTCCATTATCAAACAGATACAAATGATAATAAATAATTTTGTATCTGTTTGATAATTGCACTTCGGTGTTATTATTAAAAGTGGTATAGAAACAAAGTAATTGTTCTTTCATTTAATCATAATGATAAATTACCATAAAGTAACGGCTTCTACCATCGATTTTTTGTGATTATTTCTTATATATAGTATTATAGTATATGCACAGTGTGAAGTCTTTCATAGTGTATTATGTAACAGCTGACGATCACAGCTCTCAGATTCAAGGAAACTGTCTCGCTACGGAATCACGATAACTCATTTAAAGTACAAATGAAGCAAATATTTAAAAAAATCCGATATCAATGAAACTTTGAGACTTTGTTTGCATGCATTCTCCGAGCTTAAATCCAGTTTTTGAAGCTACACGGAGCTGCGTCTTGGCCGTTATCTTGAAATTAGGGATCAGTTTGTTTTTATTCTTCATCTCCCAAGGAAATGCATGAACAGAGAAACTCTCACAGATGAAGTTGTTCGTTATAAAATTATTAACAAAATGAAATATCAGCCGACTTCGTCGTATTATGATAACTCCCAAAACCGCGGGTTAAAAGTCAAAATCTAACTTTATATCGGGGTTGGTTTTCCTCTTTGGCGATTAAATCGCTACAGCTCCGCCGTTTCTTAAATTGGTTGAATACAAATTTATATCGCAACTAATTACCTTCAAAAATAGCTCTCGGTCATTAATCTGACCCTTTTACTTTAGCCTTAATGCAGTTCGAAATTTCGACATGGGTGCGGTTAGAGTTTCAAAGTGAACTGAAATTTTACCTTTCGTGCATTATCCGCTAGAATATAATAATAGAATTGCTTACGTCAGTAAATATAATAATACTTATATATTTTATATAGTTTACTTATAAATTAATGGTTTTTAGAGTTTTAGATATAATTCAATGCAAGGGTGATACGTAGGTACATTACAATTCAAACCAAGTAACAATATATAAGAGAATTAGAAATAAATGAATATATGAATATGCTCTTGTATTTCATGTTGGCTTTTGCCAGGTAACAATGATAAGATCTTTCTAGTCCAGATAAATCACTAACGTCACAATCTTATAGTTCCAGACAGCTGTTTCGCTCTTCTCATAGAGCTCATCAGTCATCAATTATAAGTCTGTTACGTTACTGATCGATCTGGACTATAAAACCTTATCATTGTTATCTGGCCAAAGCAACATGAGATAAATGAGTATAATATTCATTTGTTTCTAATTCTCTTATATTGTGTTAGTTTGGCGTCGCCATCTGGCGCACTCAAGTAGTCCCACAATTTCCGTAACTTTTGTAAAGTTCGAGGAATCTGTCAATGTAGTACATTGCTTGATTTCTTAGTGAAATATCTATTCATTGGTGGCGTGACATTTTTTGGTTTGTTAATCACGTGGAAGGCTGGTTATGAAACCTTCAATGGAGATCCTTCAGTGCTGAGCTCTATGAGAAGAGAGAAGCAGCTGTCTGGAACGATAAGTTTGTGATGTTACTGATCGATCCTGAACTAGAAAGGCCTCATCAAGTAACAATACGATTTAATAATGTACTTGCCTTGTATTCCCATTTTATATATCCGAGCTAGTTATTGACTGAGATTTTCTCTTGCATACATCATGTGATGCATAGTAGTGTCATATTCAAGAATAATGTTTGCTCAGATTCTCTTTCGCAATCATAAGTATACTTGGTCAATTATTAAATGACAGATCCATCGTTGTATGAATCTAATGTGAGCTTGTATTCCTATTTTATATCTCCGAGCTGGTTATTGGCAATGTTCAGTTGGGCTGAGCGAAGCAAAATACATTTCATTGAACAAGGCGAATAAATGTAAATCATTAATTATAGTAAATAATGGGAAAATTGGAATTTATTCATCTTTGAAACTTGGAGGGTTTAATTGCATGCACGTTCTGAGCTTGAAACCACATTTTAAAGATTCACGAGGTTGCGTCTTGGTCGTTATCTTGGATTTAGGGAAGAGTTAGTTTTTATTTTTTATGTCCCAAGGAAACGTTCGCACATAAAACTCTTGGGAGTAAAATTGTCCGTTATGGAATTTATAGCAAAATTATATAACTGAAGACTTTGTAGTGTCGTCAGAACTCTCAAAACCGCAGGTTGAAGGTTAAAATCTAACTTTTAATTGTGGGAAGTTTTTCTCTTCCGAGAATGTCTTCCTACAATTTTGACATTTTGTAAATTGATTGAATACAAGTTTATAGCGGTCAAGTTCCTTAGATTAGTCCGGTGATGAACATTGTCATAAAAACTTTTCTGGAATCATGTGTGAATACGGGTGATACAATATCATGATACTCGACGTTACTCTCTCCTGTCCTCTCGCTGCTAATAATATCCAATGTCTATCATTGTAGGTGTTCATCATCTCGTGAAAATAGGGGACACATGCAGTTATATTCTAACACTTGTGAATACTCCAATCTGTATGATAATAATTTTTAAATCCCTATTCTCATTCCACAATGATGATCGAAAATTACGGAAACAACTACGATGATCGTAATAAGTACGAAATAATTACCCTTATCCACTAAAAATATTATTCAAATACTAAGGACTTTTCAGCTACCAAGAGCCATAATCATAGAAAACTGAATTTGAAAGCAAAATGTACCTGTTCAAATACTATTTGGAGATAATAATGCAAACAAGGGGTTACCTTCAGCTGGAGATAAAAATGAATTTAAAAATTGCTTTTTTGCTAATTCGTTTATACACTTTAACTCGTTATGAAGACCATGTTGCCCATACAAAGAACAATAATAGTGAATAATCAGCATTGGCAGAACATATTTTAAATATACGTGACACCATTTCTCAAGAAAGTATATCACTTTCAAAACACAGCTTGGACTGATATTTAGAAGGGATGGAAATGCATAAACAAAAAAGCTATTCATTAAATTCAGGTTCAGCTCCAGCTGAGGGCAGCATCTTGTTTGCATTATTAACTTATTAACCCCAGATAGTATTTGAAAAGGATTTTTTGTTTTCTAATTTAGTTTACTCTGATGATGGCTACTTGATAGCCTAAAGGTCTCTTATACTATAATAGTATTTTTAGTGGATAATGGTGATTATTTCGTACTTTTAGTGTTATTGTCTTTTCACAGTTGGAACAGACCAAACTCAACGAAGGTAGAAAGTTGTTTCCGTAATTTCTAATTATTATTGTGGAATGAGCATAGGTATTTGAAAAATGTGAGTTTCATTTTTCTTCAAACTATCTAATTAGGTATATTCATGATAGAAATCGACGCCGGAATGCGTCATGCGTTTCCCAAATTAATGAGGTTGACTGATGCTAGAATTATAATTTACCGGAAAAGTATAAATACAAAGTAGTTGGAAACTAATCAACTTGTCAGGCTCATGTCTGGAAGCTTTTATTTACTTATCACGATCACTACAAAATTTGGAAATAATTTACATACATCTAGGTACTTTTAGTAGTCCTTACTGATTAATATGTTCTCTATCGTTTCCAATATCGATTGAAAGTTAGGGAGCAGTGATAATCTTGAACACTCGTAGGTTTAGTATACAAATTAACTCTACTTTCCAGTTCAATATCAAATTTGTGATAATTCAGCTGTCAATTTCATTCTCAATTATTATACCAAACACTTCCTCCATATTAGTATATTTAATCTTGTAACATCTAGAAAGATAAATATGATTGCATTGCGCTTCCATAATATCCTCTGATGATTGGTTGAGATGACAGAGAATAATCTAAATTTTCACAAATTCTTCAGTGAAAAGTATTCTGATTGAAATTCTTTCTTATGTTTCCTAATACCGGCGATGACAATCAATCATTGGTTATATCTCTTACAGCTACTGTTATGCTCGTATATTCATAGCCTCACATGCGCGAAATTTATATGGAGTGATATTTTGGATTTCGTTAGGAAGTTGCCTAGGTGCCAAAATGCTCTGATAACCTTTTGGCAATGTGATTGAGGAATTGGTATGGAATGATGCTTGGGGTCTAAGCAGCTGATGTGGATCTACTTGGTATTATCCTCCCAAGACTTAGTCATGCGGATCTCGTATGGTGGAAAAGAACCGAACTGGTCACGGCCCAGAAACTTCTGGACTGAATGCAGGGGTTCTTTCTTATAGGCATTACATCCACGAGGAAGATTACACCGACTGCAGCATTAATGAACTTGCTCGGCATGCCACCACTATCACTGATGATGAGGAATCATCATGCAATGGTGGCGGTCTGCAGGCTTAGCTGCATTGGCTCCCTAAAGAGATCAATGTCGTCTTTTCAGGGGTCAACCTTAGAAGCTGCGGCTAGAACTGTACGACAGAATCAATGTCCTGTGGTTCAGGGGGCGGAATTGGACGGTCATCCCACAAGAGAGGAATGAGAAAATCGCCGTACGCCAAAGCACGGCCAAATTTGGTGTACGACTGGGTCTAGAAGATGAGCGAAACTCGGAGCAGGCTTTTGCGGCTCTAGATAAATTAATAGGTACTCATTGCGAATGGGGGATCTCAACATAGTCTTCCAAGCCGAGAAGCTTGCCATCTACAGATTTGCAGAGAAGCTACTTGGCTATGGTAAGATAAATGAAACCATCCGGATCTGTTCGGACAGTCAAGCGGCACTCAACGCACTGAAAAGGACTGTGTCCTCGATACTCGTCTGGGATACCAAGGAGATCCTTAACAGGCTAGCCGGTGGAAACTGGCTCAACCTGACCTGGATCCCGGATCACTCAGGATGGAAAGGAAATGAGAAAGCGGACAAACTGACCCACGAGGGTGTCAGCTCGGACGATCATCAAGACTATTATTGCTATTATTGATCCTTCTACGGGATTTCCTTTGGCGGATCTTCCCTCAGCCAGCTCGCCTGCCTTGTGATTGCCTTCTGCATAGTTTCCATAGCGCAAGTCAATATTGCGTAGACCTCCGTCTGAAAAACCGTGTAGAATGCGCCTAGAGTCACCAAGATAGTGACCTTTAGCCTTTTTAGGCACAGCCCACCTGACGGTAGTAGGGCGAGAGTTTCTTGCTCCAATCTTCTCTATCACGGACAAGGATTGTGGGAGAAGGGAGACGTATAACTGGAATCAAGCTATCTTGCCTAATTTATAGTATGTCCCACGGGTAATGTTTGTAGCATAGATTTCGGATTCGAATACTATATTGCCGGGGATGGTTTGTTTTGGATGATATGTAAACAAACCTATAAATAAACTTTCTTCATGAAAACTACTGAATATGGCTCGTGATTCATGTTGAAAACTATATATTTTATTCGCACGAAATATTAATCATTATCTTTTCAAATCCGATTCAAATAGCTTGTTTTCGTTAACATTGAGGTTGAAAGAAAATTCGACTTTGTATCTAATATCCTGAATGTTGAATGAAATGAATGACAATAAAACTGTAAATTATGGTTTTCTGTGTACAGTTTATTGCTAATTGTCTTAGTCGGAGTCAATGTATATACAAGATAGAGCTGCACTAACTACAACTGAAAGAAAATAAACCTATGAAAAGTTACTTCTGTGTAATTTAATACGTTCATTCCCAGGAAACACATTATGGAACAATTTGAACTCGTTCAGACACATTTCGGAATCATGCGAACTACGGGAAATGAATTTGTTTCTCACATGAACCGATTTCCTCACTTGTTTAGTCTACTCAACAGCTCGAAAGAATAGTTCTTTATTTTCTATTCCAATTAAACCTACTTGAACCCCCTCAAATCAAATCAAAACTGATGTTTTTATAATAATCGACTATACGCTTTGAAAACTTAGAAGATCCAATTGTTTCTTATGAGAACTTCGCCGTTGTTGGATGATAACAAGTTTCTACTGCCCAAAATCAGTCCTCGAATAAATGTTTTCCTGTGGTGCATGCGAGGATCTTCATTCCCGCGTTCTCTTAGTTGTTGTTGTTCGATTCAGTCCCGTATGCATCCTCGGACAGCGGATTTTGACACTCCTAGTACAGATTCTGGGTCTGTATTATGAGGTTGATGAGCTCATTCTATGCCCTCTATGCCACACTGTCCTAGGACTCACGTCGTTTTGTTTTTCGTGTCCTGCTAAAGCGCTGTGTATCCTTCAGGGCATTCTCATACTATTCGTAACGTCACTTTGAGGTTCAAGAGTGGCTTTAGCGACTGTCTGTCTAGTGCGTTATACTTTTCCCTCAAGTCGTTTTCTCTTGCACAATGAGGTATTGCGTACAACTCTGCTTGAAATACGGAAATTTGTATTTCTAGTAAGATGCTCAGTTGAGACTTTCCTCCCTCACTGTATAGCCCAGCATCAGTTTCTTGCCTAGTTCCGGATCAGTCTAAATAACTGGTCCTTTCGCCAGGTTCGTTTTCGATGTTGTTATCCATCAACTCTCTTCAATCTTGTATAATTACCTCGAAGGTGTTGAAGAAGTACTTGGAAGGAATGTGGTTAGCTGGTTCTATTTCCTTCATCGTAATGTTGGTGTCTATTCCAAGCTCCCGTTATATAGAGACAGCCAAATCTTTGTACCTTGTTCAATTCAGCCGCAGCTATTTTACGCGTTATCTATGTCCACTATACCAAAGACAAATGAGTAATCATGGGTCTCACCACAATGTTGTATGTCCAATACGTCGTTTTAGGACTTAACCCGTGTGCGCGAGTAGCTAGCGTTAATGTTCCCATTAGTCGAGTCAAATAGGTATTAAAACAGGCCGACTTACGAAAATCGAACGATATGGATCGATTTTGATGAAACAAAGTACATTCGATTCTGGATGACTTCTAGAAAGAAGTTTACCGGTTAGTTTTTTGTGCAAATTTGTTATTATGTTTTTAACCGAAAAACAGTTTCATTAATTTGCAGCGTGAATGCTTTATTTAAGCAATGTTTTATTTATTGAACAATATGTATTTGAATTATTAAAAAAATATTTCTGATAATATTCACTGAACCACAGAACAAAATAATTTTCACATAAAACGAATGAGAAATTTTACTAATCTGAACAACAGTAGCATCCAACAGTTAGTGACACGTGGTGATCATTTATTATGTATCTACATCACAATAGCAGCGTGGTCCACGTATACGTTGCCGCGTTTTTCTTTTGGGGGGATGGGACGTAGGACCGGTTTAGATAAACAGCTGCTCTATGAAGCGGTGGATGCCATAGTGATCTTATTATATGATAGATGCTGTGTTATAGTATAGTGTAGACTCCATAGTTTAAGAAAAATACCTACCTGCTACTCTCGCCCGGTTTTTATTATATATATGTCCATAGTATATGTAAAAGATGCTGTGTGGAATATAAAAAGACTGAGTAGAGAAGATAGAAAAAAATTTTAGATGAGCGGGAATTTATTTCAAATTAAAAAATTAAAAAATTAGGACTTTATTTTGTTTTTGATTTAAATTAGTAACGACCCCCTTTTAACAAATTTTTAAACATTTAACATAAAAAAACAACCTCCACAACCCCTAACTGAGGATTTTGATGAAATTTTGGAAATTGGTCAATTTTTCGGTTGAAAAAATAATAACAAATTTGCACAAGAAACTAACCGGTAAGCTTTTTTCTAGACGTCATCCCGAATCGAATGCACTTTGTTTCATCCTAATCGGTCCATATCGTTCGATTTTCGTAATGAAATACTTATTTGACTCGACTACATGGCCTTGGTCTTAACTTCAACTGCTGGTTCCAGTAAAGTTTACAATGAAAGATCACTCCGAGATATTAAACTTCTCGCGTCAGATGGAGGATTGAACGAATCATTCGTTCTAGTTACTATCCTTCATGTAAAAGATACAATGGTAGATTTGTGGGATAGAACCGTCGAATAGTGATATTACAACCTACTCGTTCTGCTGATAGTCCCAAGAACACAACACAGCTGTCCATAACTACAGAACTATGTTTTCAGTGATGAGCACATGAGCTTTTTTATTATAGCCATCATTCCAGAATATCCTTTTTGCTGCAGGGTTATAAATATTATAGTTTGCTTATCTTCATATTAGGTGTTAAATAATTCAAACCCAAAACAACAAGTTGTCTTTAAGAAATTGTCGAGAACAGTAGCGTCTGCAGTTTAAATACAAATTGAGATGAATGCGATCATTCAAGCATCTTCCCATGACTATGCTTTCATAGCTCCTTGCATCTTTTCATATAATGTACTAATCTCATTGTAGTCAACAAGTATTTTTACGAGTTTCTTCGGAGCGGCATTCCTCTTTAATGAAATATCTCTCTATCGTTTTAGGTGTAAACAAGGTCTTTACTTCAAGATAACGTTGCGTCTACACCAGGTAGGGTATTTTATATCCACTCCACCTGCATTGAGATTTTGTTAAGCGATTGGTGGAATTTATTTTACATCAATTAATGAGACGAAGCTCAACAGTGGTGGTTCGGGCATTTTTTCCACTTAAATATATTTTTTGAGTAGGAGCGAGATTTTAACTACAAAAGATCTGCCCTTTCCACATGCGCATATTATTACCATTATCGTTATTATTGCTATTAACTATTTCAGTCAAGATTTCTTACCGATATTCTGACGGGAGTGCTGGATAGAACCAATGACCATTCCTTTTATCCGTGAGATGAGAGATCCGGAGATTCGAAAATCGTGAGTTGAAAGAGTCAGAAAACTGGGTATCCAACAATGGAACATAGCACTTCACTCCGCTATATTTCAAAATTTTCACAGGGTGGGGTTCTTCTGCAATTTAACTGAACCAATTTCAGTGATGATGCCATTTTTTTGGAATTTTCGAATATTGCAAATTTTTACAAGAGGTAATGGAAAAAATTCAATTTCGGTCATCGATTCTGATGAAACAGTGCGTTAGCTTTAATTCCAGGTCATGATTAACCACGTTACAGAGTGTCGGGACCATGAATTATGCTCATTTTATACACAACCACCCTAATGAAATCAATTTGTTGAGGGATAATGCACTTGAAATTTGAATCGAGGTTCTTCTGAGATTCAATCTAACTCATTTCAGTGATTATCCCAAACTTTTTATAATTTCAAATTTTTGTCAAATTTCATAAGGAGTAGGTATGTAAAAAACTCAATTTCGATCGACATAATCAATTATGATGAACACTGATATAGTACGTTCTCGAATTATGCTCATTCCATACACAATGATCATAATAAAATCAAGTAGTCGAGGCATACACTTATTTGGATGTGAGTAGTGCAATTTACTTCAACCCTTTGTATATTGAAATTCAATATTGCACTTATCTGCAATCATACCAAAAGTAATGAATAAGCTGTGCCGATAAACCGACGTGGAGTAAACACACATACACAATATTCGCATGCGCTCACCGCAGTTCTAAACAGGAATCATGATATTCAACAACGGAATTCATGCATGGACAGACATTCAGACTAATAAGATTAATTAAAATAAAAAGGTTTTCTTCTTTACGGAAATCTCTTTTTTGTCTCAAAGGCAAATTGGTATTACAAAGATGTCCACCGTTTCAATGTACTTATGGTTGATATAAGTATAATAACCAATAAACAATAATCGTTGCGAAGAAAGCTTAAATCTTTTTTAGTATTAACATCAATTATAGTACCTAAGATGTCACGTATGATCGGTTCTATCACTAATCAAATTTCAACGACTTTTATCATCGTAAGCTCAGTTATTACTATAAAATATTGACTGCTCAACAGTAAAAGTTCAATAAAATTATGAAAATATAAACTTAACGTAAGCAGTTCTTATCAGTAAACGTGGCAGGGAGTTTTATGATAGTAATCGCAAATTTTATGCGTTCTATTTATTATTTCAGTCGTCATTTGTGGGATTTATATTCTATTTTACTGATATCAAGGTTGGTACATTATTTTGTGCTGATGCAATTTAAGGCCGTTTTCAGTAGGTTCCTAAATTTAACCTGTTGAAGAGATGAAGTCGTTTTTATGATTGTGTCATTGAATGTTTCAGTCTACATGAGTTTTGTTAAAAGTTATGTATTTTTATTTAAATGTCAATTTAATACATTGAGCAATTGAATGTGTTGATGTCATTCCATTTGAAAGACCGATTTGGCGACCTTGCATCATCTAGTCACACGAATAGATGACGCTATGACTTGAGAGGAATACGCCCTGGAGGTATATATGGACATCGAAGGGGCGTTTGATAACACGCCCGTCGAGTCTATCTACTCAGGCGTTCAGAAGCATGGAATCGGTCCAACATTAGTCCGGTGGATTGAAGCCATGCTATCTACGCTTGCGATAAAAGTGCAACATAACGGATGCGTTGTATAAACCTCCGCTACAAAAGGCTGACCATAAGGAGGTGTTCTATCCCCGCTTCTGTGCTGTCTTGTAGTCGATGGACTCTTGGAGGAGTTAGAAGAGGTAGGGTTTCAATCCCGAGCCTATGCCGATGAATTGGTTGACGTCACACTGCTTACTGTGATAAACTGGTGGTGCCGCACCGAGGGGCTCAGGGCCAACCCTGACAAAACGGAAATTGTACTGTTTACCAGGAAACGTAAGCTGACCACACTGCCAGAGATTACTTTCTCTGGCAAGGTTCTGCAACTCAAACAACTGACCTGGTGCGAAACCTCGAATATCGAGTGAAGGAGGCTTCTGCGTCCTTCTGGGCATGCAGGAAAGCTTTCAGCAGCACATGGCGATTACAGCCAAAGATCCTTTACTGGATCTACACCGCTGTGATCAGGCCTATGGTCACCTACGATGCGGTCGTGTTGTGGACATGGACAAGAACTGGTACGTGCCAGCGCTCCTTGGACCGACTGCAGCGGCTTGCATGCGTGGGTATATTGAGTGGTATGAGGTCAGCAATACCGAGTGCTCTTGAAGCTCTCGCCGGATTACCACCTCTACACTTATATATAAAAGCTGAAGCCATGAAAACGGCGTATAGCTCAAAGGGCCTAGGTCACTGGAGCCTAGGCGCTTACTGCACGGATTTTCAGGAGGAGGTCTACGCAATATTGACTTGCACCGTGGGAAACTTGCGAAGAAACTATCTAAATAGGCTCATATACATATGCACAGATAGTCGGTCGGCCCTGGCAGAGCTCTCAAGTCCCTTAGAGTCAAATCTCGGCTTGTCAAAGAATGCAGGGATACACTGGCTGAACTAACCAAGAGAAATGAAGTGAATCGAGCTCGATCCGTCAAAATTATAAAGAATCGTAATTATTGAATCATCCATCTACTCAGCTTATTCAACTCTATATAACTGTAAAATGAATCCATACGAATGCTGTAGCTGTCATTTGATAACTATCCATCCCAACTTTGACTATTCGGATTGATACAAAATTATGTCATTACCAAACGAAAGAAGTTCAAACGCCCAAGTGCCTAATTATAAACTATACAGTCCCCTGAAAATAATGGCCGACAAAGGTGATTGAAAGTATTTGAGTAACAAGATGATAATGATAGGGAAATGTTCTCTTGTTCCACGATATTAAACAGGAATCTGTTCAGTAATTTAGGCGTTTTTATCTTCATAAAAATTAATGGATTCTTTTCATAGGTTTCCGCTATTATGCTTGCAGAAAACAAGAAGAAGCTTCACTCCTGAAAGCAGTGGTGAGCCGGAAGCATTTTAGTGAGACTGTATATTATTAAAATCAAGGTTGATGGGGTGACAATATATTATTATGAATTGAAAGATATAGGTGCCTTTGAAACCGATTGGTCTACCTACATGTTATAGTATACTATGCCGTGCAACTGAAATTACATTGACATGAATAATAGTAGGTGAGTCATTTTGAATAATACCTTGTAAAGTCTCGAGATATATGCACCGGCAGAAAAATATTTTTGAGAAAAGTTTCAATGTTGTGATGGGATTATCCGATTCTGTAAAAATGTTTCCATCTCTACTCCTCTTGGGGTGGGGAAGGATAACAACTTTAAAATATTAAATAGGAACCACTACTTTTTAGAGGACGATAGAATCGACAAAACATAAAAATGGACAATCGGTGATAATTTTATGGGAACATCTAACTATGGTAAAATAAAACCGCCTTGCCCTTTGCCGGGTGAAGAAATTTCGTTCTTCTGATTAAAGGGCATACATTTCAACAAATTATTGATAATTTTCCCACCATTGGGATGGGGAGGAATAATTTTAGTATTTCCCGATGTACACCACAAGGTTGCACGGCTAGATTTTGTACATTATGTACTCTAAAAAGATTTGATATTGCATCAGACATTTTATCTATGAGGTGCAAATGTCGCACAGCTTGTCTTCTTGATAAACTCTATTCGGCGCTGATTCCAAATCATGTCAGCTTTCTCGAAAAGTTACATCTTTCAGGAAGCGCCGCAAGTAAAAATCGAGAGATGTAAAATCTGGGACCCTGGCGGGACATCGAGTGGGCCCTCTCTATTTATCCACCAGTTAGGAAATGTTCCGTTTGAATAGTCCCTCACGATGTTACCATAATGTGATGGAACAACATCCTGCTGAAATCGTATCCTTATCGTCAGTGCAATATTTTTATACAAAACTGGAAGAATGTGTTTTTTCTATTCTTTGACTGCACAAGGGGAAGACCTATGTATGATGTTCGAAGAACATCGTGTGAGTCAGCGGTTTAATGTTGGGAGAGGAGATATGCATTCTAATTTTTCTTGAAAGTTTGGAGATTATAGGCATAGGGAAAGACTTCACTAGGCAAAGAGTTCCACAACTTTGCCGTGCGATAAAAAAATTAAATCTGGTTCGGCAAGTTTCGAGCTTAACAATGAAGGGGTGACTAGCTTGAGCTCGCCTCGTCTAGTCCGCCTACCTGGAACCCTCGTGGTGGAATAACAGACATTTCTGATCAACACCGACTATGGAAATATTTATAGGGAAGGGAGTATTCAAGGACAAGTGGCGTCTGAGTTTTGTAGATTGTGAGAAGCTGCTGAGATGTAAAGTGGCTCTTGGCACGGAATAGAAAACCAAGTTGTTGTGAAGTGGTTTTCGCAATGGATTTCACATCATCATCCCATAAAAATGTGCTGTTGGTGGTGATCTCGAGCATATATATGGAAGACTTCATAAGAATAGATGTACATCGTATTAGGGATTGTGAGATTGGGATCCGCCTTCTTGAAGAAGATACAAGCTTGAGTTTTGGTTGCATTAAATTCTACTAGATTATCAGATCCCCTACTCAAAATCATTGCCAGATCTCCATTAGTTGCATCAAATTGTCTATGTCTCCCCCCTCTTGCTTTATTGGATAGTATATGGGCTCTAGATGAGAAAGCGGTATGAAATATACCAGCATCTGCAAAGCCGTGGACAGGTAGTCACTTACAACAGATCGTTGATAAGGAGCACAAAAAAAGTTGGTGCCAGATTATTCCTGTGAAACTCCAGCGTTGATAGTCATTGTATCGGAGGATATTCCGTCAACTACCACATGAAATAATCTATCTGAGGGAAAACTCGATGTAAGCGACAAAGTTCAGGCGGCAAACCATGAGACGGAAGTTTCCCAAAAAGGCTTTGCTTCCAGACTCCGTCAAATGCTGTAGGAATATCCAATGCTACAGCTAGAAATTCCCCATATTTGTCAATAGATTTCTGCCATACATGTGTTACGTAGGCAATCAGGTCTACTGTTGATCTCTGCTGACAAAAGCCATAATGGCGGTAATTCAGGATTTTGGAGCTCTTTAGGTATTAGATGAGCTCGATGTTGATTACTTTTTCCATCACTTGAGCGATCACAGATGATAGTGAAATGGGTCTATAATTATGAGGAAGGGTTTTCTTTCCTTTTTTAGGAATTGGTTAGACTCTAGCTGTCTTCCAGCATGTAGAAGGAAGTGCAAGTGATTCTCACCGGTTACAGAGTCCTCAAAAAATATGGACCAATTACTCATTGACAACACTATAAACTTACTGTCCAGGGGTGTTGGTGATATATTCACTTCATCCAATGAGGGTTCACTGATGCTCAATAGTCGATTCAATCAGCAGGGCATGAGGTTTTTCATTTTATTACTGTTGAGTGTCTAATTATTCACCGAATATTCCCATCTTTTCAAGTTTCGTCGATTCTAGGGTCATCTACAAGAATAAAAAAATTCTTCGTTAAACACAACTTACTTTTGACAATCTAACAGAATCTGCAAATAAAAAGTAGGGGTTCTCATGTAGTATTTCAAAGTTGCCCTCTCCCTCAGCTCAAGTGGAGTGGTGAGGGAAAATTTGTGACAGAATCAGATAGCCCCCCAAAACCACTGTCAGAAACATTTTTCTCATATCTCGAGGTATTCTTCGGGATCATTTAAAACAGATCACCCGGTATAATGAGTGACTTTGTAACGTGTAGTGTATAATGAGTAACTAATATAATTGTTTTCTTTCCAAATGTAAATTTCTTGTGAAACTACTCCATTGGCTGATTCAATCACAATCTCCACGAACCGGTTAACAGGAGAATTCACGCCTCACAAGAATTCTTTAATATCTCATTACCCTCGTTCTACTTGCACATTCGCTGCATAACTGAGCCCAACTTCTGCAACGTACTTTGTGATCCAAATATGAAGTCTGCCGCCTTCACTTGAGCGTTGCATTCTGAACTCTGCTTTATATAGACCTATTATCGAGTATTTCAGTTTGTGAAAGCTACACAATGTCACGCTAGAACTCAGCTAGTCAGAATTGTTCAAATATACTCCACTGATAAAAAATTATAGCGGCAGAGTTCCTCTGGACCTGGTATAATTTGGGGAGGGGGATGACAACTAGACACATTCGGTAGAACGAAGAAATGAAGCCTCTCACAGATGAGTCGCCAGCGAGATCGAGTCGAGTTGAACAAATATTCTGTAGGAAAGCATTGAATTAAGTTGAGTAATGTACATTATAAGACAAATTTTCAACGTTGTTGGAATTTGCTTTTCAAACCGTTGTCACTTGTTTACATTTGAACGGCAGAAACTTGCTATAATGAATTGTTTTATAGGTGTTAATTCAATTAAGAGATTTCATTTATGTCAGATAAACCCAGCTATCTAAACTTCGCACCCTAAACTTCAGGAAATACAATTCAAGTTCATAAATGACAGAGACTTCACCAAGAACTAAAGCTTCTTCCCGACGTTAATAGGGCTCCAATTAATATTCTACTAAATAAATACCAATGTATTCAATGATAAGGTCTCTCTGATATAGATCAGTAACATTACAAACTAATAGTTCGCTCTTCTCAAACAGCTCATCAGTAGAACCAGAAAGCTTGTAACGTAATCGACCTACCATCTTGTTGTATACACTATACAGAACCGACAAACAGCGTGGTAAAAAGAGAAAATTATTTAACGCTGTCTATGAATAGTTGCCCCACTAAGGAGTAGAAAAATGTACCACATCGACTGATAGATTTGTCGAACTTTCAAAGTTACGTGGAATGTTGAACTACTTGAGGACCATTCGAACCGAACCAGTGTAACAATCGAGATAATAATCAATGTATCAATACTTCTATCCGTTTCTAGTTGGCTCTTGTCAGATATTAATAAAAAGGTCTCTCTAGTCTACATTGATCAGTAACATTACAAATTAATAGTTTTAGGTAGCTATTTCGAGCTTATCATACAGCAGCACATCAGTAGAACGAGAACGTTTGTAACGCTACTGACCGATCATTCCGTTGAAGGTACACATAAAAAAAAATATTCAACTGCGTCGTCATCTTGCCCTCAAATGGTTTAACTTCGGAAGTTCGAAAAATCTTTTACCACACTGTATATCGGTTATATGTACCTTCAGAAGAATCAGTAGTCATCAATAACGTTACACACTTACTTGTTCTACTGATGCGATCTATGAAAAGGGCAAAACAGCTGTCTAGAACTATCAGTTTGTAATGTTACTGATCGATTTTGACGAAAGGGATCGTACCATTATATGGCAGAAGTGAACTGGAAACAAATGGTTTTATTCATACATTAATCCAATAGAATCAGCCATTACTTGATGGAAATCCATTCAACTTGAATAAAATAACTATTAAAAGTTAGATTTTTACTAGTTTAATAAATGAATGTGACTATAGTTTCGCTAACACAGTAGCTTCTTCAAACAAATATTACAAAGTACTTAATAACTTACTACAAGAAAACTACCTGATATATAAATTTAATGATCGTAGGATAGATGATTATTGGAATTTTACCTGATTGGTTCTACCCATTGAGTGATTAAACAGATAATTAGATTTTCCATTGCTTACAGTTTATGTCACCCAATGGGTTCGATATAATTAAGTAGAATTCCAATAACCATGTATCTCAGGATCATTAAAGTTATATATAAGGTAATTCTTTTGTAGTAAGATAGTACTATGTAATATTTGTTTGAACAAACTACTGTGTTAGCGAAACTGAAGTCACTTTTATTCATTAAACTCGTGGAAATCGAACTTTGAATAGTTACTTTATTTAAATTTATTCATACATTCATTTGTATCGTGATTGTTACACCAATATGTTCATTATTATCAATTTCATCGAATTGATTCTAGGAACTCTAAGTTTATTTGTGTACCTACTATGTTGAAATTCTCACATCATCTATATCGGAAAAACTGGAAACGTTTCCACGGAATGAACTTCCTTTGCAACAAGTGTACTCATCTTCATTGTTCACACTCATCTTATTAAACCTCCAATCGAACTGCGAATTTTGTATTTTGATCATGGGCATACTCTTTCTTGAGACAATACAACTATGTTGATTGTGGTTATATTGAAAAATCGATGGTAGAAGCTTTCAAAGTATCTTTGTAACAAGTGTACTCATCTTCATTGTTCACACTCATCTTATTAAACCTACAATCGAACTGCGAATTTTGTATTTTGATCATGGGCATACTCTTTCTTGAGACAATACAACTATGTTGATTGTGGTTATATTGAAAAATCGATGGTAGAAGCTTTCAAAGTATCTTTGTAACAAGTGTACTCATCTTCATTGTTCACACTCATCTTATTAAACCTCCAATCGAACTGCGAATTTTGTATTTTGATCATGGGCATACTCTTTCTTGAGACAATACAACTATGTTGATTGTGGTGATATTGAAAAATCGATGGTAGAAGCTTTCAAAGTATCTTTGTAACAAGTGTACTCATCTTCATTGTTCACTCTCATCTTATTAAACCTCCAATCGAACCGCGAATTTTGTATTTTGATAGTGGGCATACTCTTTCTTGAGAGAATACAACTATGTTGATTGTGGTTATCTTGAAAAATCGATGGTAGAAGCTTTTAAAGTATCTTTGCAACAAGTGTACTCATCTTCATTGTTCACACTCATCTTATTAAACCTCCAATCGAACTGCGAATTTTGTATTTTGATCATGGGCATACTCTTTCTTGAGACAATACAACTATGTTGATTGTGGTTATATCTAAAAAATCGATGGTAGAAGCCGTTACCTCATGGTTATTAATCAATTACTCTCTTATCAAAAGTGGTATAAAAACGAAGTTATTGTTTTTCCATGTTGTCATATTCATTGAATTCAATCCATGTTGATCTTTGGGCAAAGAATAGATTGATGTAATGAGAGGCCGTTTCAATTTGTACTCTCCAGTAATCGGATTTAAATTACACTTCTTTCTTTGCATAGACTTTACCTACATCTAGAGAAATTACTGAATCAGCTCTTGTGAAAATCTAAAATTGATTCCAGTAGTCCTGGCTTATCTATAACTTCATTATTGAAACCAGTGAACTGCATTTAATCAATTAGTTGGTTCCGGATGACACCGGGAAAAACCTTGCTAAAAGCTATAACTACTCCATATTGTTCGCTTCATAGAATCAAATAACTACAGAACAATCTAAAATATTATTGCTACCCATTCCACATTTATTGATTCGAAGTCGGTACGGAAGCAAAGTGATATGATATTATTGCCAAAGTTGAAAGTCGTTCTTATAAACTTCATTGATTTGGATACTTCTCTTAATCATGTTCAGGAAACCCTTTCTAAGATACTTGATGTTCTGGAAAGACAAAGGAATAAATAGAGCAATGTCTGATATACTGGAAACTTAATAGATTTAAGATATGTAATGAGCGTTTCTCGAATAGCATCTTCTCTCTATAATTTTACAACTGGCGTTAATTCAGTTTTCTCAATTCTCATGTCAGAACATATGATGGTAGAACGACTGTTCCTGAGACCAAACTTCAATGTGAATTGTAAAGAAACAAAACTTCCTATTGAATCTTAATTTGTGAGAATCCGCCTTTAAGATCATTCATTACTAATATCTTGTAATATAGACATTCGCGAAATTTATTTGAATCTATGAGAAAAAAAAAAGTAATACATGAACATGTTCTACTGGAAACATGTACCTGACATCTGTCTAGACGTTATGACGCGAGGACGTTTGGACGATGGCCGTCTGACGCGAAAAATATATCTTTTTATTATTATCAGTTTTATGTTTATTGTTATTCGGTTATTAGCTTATGAATAATACAGCAAAATATAGTGTTTTGACTCTTTATTCATTTATTTATGCATTCAAAACATAATTATGCGACATTGCTCTTACATACTCAATAATATTTCCAAACTTATAATCGCAAATTTATTAATATTGTTTTCTTGGCCCAATCGCGATGTTTTTTTTTAAGTTTAGGCAGCCTCTAACCTGAAAGTTATTACTTGTATTACAAATCCCTCCTTGATTGTAGCTTCTTGAGAACATCAATATATTTCAAGATCATTGGATGGTCCATGGACGTTTCAATTTGTAATTGTCTTACTCTACCTTGTCATTGAGGACGACCTAAAGTATGAGCCCTTGAACCAATGACGCGTTGGTCAATTCGATCAAGTGTTCGATTACAACATCCAAATATGTCATCATTCGTGCTAGAAGATAACTTCGGCGTTGTATCCAGATAGTTAATTCATATACGCCAAATGCTTCTCTCATGTTTTGCACCAAATGGAAAAACCAACTGACCGCTCTGCATCTAGAAGAGCTTCCTTGAATGCATCTATGGCAAATCGCATGAAATCTTTTCTGAGTTTGGATTTGGCTGTAAATATTTTACCATACCACTCATTCTGTCATATGCAGCTTCCTGTTTGTTGGACAGAAGGGCCATTATAATGTGGCTCTGGTAAAAAATTTGTTGTGTTGGTGAATGTCCCATCAAAAACCCAATGATTCAAAATCTATAGAAGACAAGCAACATAAATTTCCATGTAAGTTGAAATTGTTTTGGCGGCCAAAACACTTTTCACGGACGCTCAAAAGATCAGCATGCATGAAATCAATTCAGGTTGTATCAAAATACTTATTTTCAGGTTTTGTTCACGCCAAAAAACTATAATTATATTCGACTGTGACATGAGCTTCATATTTTTCTGGGATGACTAGGACAAACTGATTTAGGTTGTGCATTGTCGATTAGGCGTTCGCTCTTCCAATTATGCAATCTAAAGAGGTATGGTTCGATGATGCACCTAGTGAGATCCCTGACACACAGTAATTTATCAGTCCAGCCGTGAATACCATCGTTCCTTCACACCTTCTCTTATTGAGGTTTCGATTCCTGCAGTCTTCACATTTGCAGTGGAGTTCGTTTCTTTAATAACCAGATCGTCTTGGATATAAATCGTAGCCTTTCAGGATTGTTGTCTTTCATGGTATGGTCACATCTCCCAAACATATTTGGTTACGCGAACTTGTTTTATCAAAAACGTTCAAAAAACTACTTTCTCAGTATTGAAGTGTTTTGCTTGTTGCTTGTAATTTCCATGTTGTAGAAATTGAAAGCAAGCAAAATACACAAAATGTGGACAGAATTCATAAGAATTATACTGAACAAAATCGAAATCAATCAATCAAAACGTCATGTCTGGCCAAAGATATGGATATCTGTATTCCGAGAGTGCACTGAATGTCTCCATCCGTTCTTAAAGTATATAGCTGGATATACAAGCGGGCCAAAGCATCCCATATGTATAGATCCAAATATACGGATATACAAAAATTGCTTCCAAATACTGAGAAATATCAACCATATATCAATTTTAACGTTTGAACTTTATTTTTATCTCACCAATGCTGATTTACATCCGAACGTTTTCTTTAAAAACCGTAGAGCTAATTAATTCTGGAAGTTCAATCAAAGTACTTAGCCATCTGAAAGGATAAACAAATGAATGAAGGCGTCAAGTGAAAAAATCCCTTTTAATGAAATCTGAGGAAAATCAGTTTTTTTTTAATGAAGCGCTAATTCGTGATGTAATTTACTTCTTACAACCTGGAAATAGGTTGAACTTGAGCTAATTCCTTCAAATAAAAGTACTGTTGTTCAACTGCAACAAGAATTTCAGCAGCATTTACTTAATCATAGAATAGAGGTATAATAATAACATGGTGCACTTCAATGAAAGTTTCAGTTGAAGCGGTTATTAAAACTTTTCAACTTTAGTTTTGCACTTGAAAATTGTTTCATAAATTGTAGTGTTGTTTACGGAATGATTGTATTAACGTCAAGTGAGTTCTAATTACGAACTAAGAATTTTTTGTCAGCAAATCATCTTGAGGTTATCCCTAAAATAAAACATCATTAATCTACATACAGGGTGCTACAGAAGTGTATCGGATAGGTATATCCGTTATAATAGAAGATATTAAATAATATTTACAAAATCTGTAAGCTTCACATTTTAAAATTATTTTCTTATGTACAGGATGTTTCATTTTACTAAAGTGAATTAGACATCAATTATCTGAAATGGGACCACCTATGTATTATTCAGAATCTGTATTATGAACATATTTCCATACTTGCAATGAAAGGTTTACAGATTACATGGGATATTTCAAGTTATATCCAATTCTATATGAAAATCTTCACGAGTTCAACGCCGTTGTATACTCGAGATAAAACAACCCGACATTAATTTTTTGCAGGGCCAACTTGAGATGTTTCCAATTTAATAACAAAAAGATCTTTACAAATTATTCCATTATTAACTACCGGGATATCAAAAATTATCTTGGTCAAGGGTGGTTGTGGAATCTAACACGTGTGTCTTACTTTACTTTACTCTTTTTTCGATAAATGTCCATTAAATAGGAAAATTTAATTAAAACAGTTTGAGCTATTCTCAGATCTCAGCTATGCGCGTCTAACGTGCGACGTACCGAAGGGAATTTCCTAGCTACCAAAATATACCCAAAGGTGATAAAAGCTAGCGGCCTATAGCCCCGAATTAACAAGATCGAGGTAAAAAGTATAAACTCTAACTGACGCGCAGCGAGCTCTTCGAGGCATATGTCAAAATGATTTCGTTCGTAGCTAATTACATAGGACGTCTGGCGTTCATGCAATTATGTTTTTATACAATTCGAACCTTCTAATTTCGATAGGCCACGTGAAAATCCCGGAGCTCGAAGCGCTAGAAACTTCTGAGCGTAATAATATTCGTATAAAATTGCGAAATTTTGCACTTTTAGAACCTTCAAATTAATTAATTTGACACAAGTTTTGGGGATATTTTTATTTCGAACGTAAAGTAAGACACACGTTTTAGATTCCACAACCACCCTTGATCAAGATAATTTTTGATATCCCGGTACAAACATCCTGTACTGTACTATACTATACTGTAATTGGTAAATGTGATGTTTAGTGATGTTTTCAATTTTCATGAATAACTTCATTGATATCTTCTATAATAACGAATATATCGAACTTCGACATACTAAGGCAGCACCCTGTGTGTAGAGTTATTCAAAACGAACATTTTCTTCAGTCAAATCATTCGCCTTCCTCTGATTTAGACGGATTCCTCTTTTACTTTGTCTTTTTCGTGAACATTCAACACAGAATTTGAACTCGAGTTATCAACGAATTCATACGTTTTTGGGTATCTGATATATACATATGTCAGAAGCTCTTGCTTGTATCGATTTTTGAAGTCTTGTTTATAAAATATCCTCGAACAGTATCATCAACTTGATCTCTGATGCTGGTGGTGTTGTCCGTATGTTGTTTCAACAATGACGTAACGGTGAAATCAATCAATCAAAAGGAGTCCAGTGCACTTACACCACTTGATTGGGTCCATTGTGTACCCCTAGATACAAGACTTAGTCCAGCAGGCCCAAGGTAGCGCCGAACGTTAGAATTCTGAAATGATGACTCTTATGGCCTCAGATGGCATGTATGCACTGCCGTGTAGCCTAAAGGAATCTAGTTTCCAGGATATGGGAGGCAATTTCGTCCGCCTCTCTACATCTACTACACAACCTGGGTCATCAATAATACCGATTAAGTGTATAGGTCTATTCGGATGACAGTGTCCTCTTCCACTCATAGAGAGGAGTTATTTTGAGCGTTTGGGCGAGAACTCCGCTATGTGAAGTTTCACCTTTCTATCCAATAGCTCTGTGAGGGCTTGGAGCCAATAAGTCGATGAGCAAACCCCGTTTGGCCAATTCATCAGCGACTCCATTTCCTTTCACGCCGGAGTGGGCGGGTACCCATCGTAGCTGAAGTTTATGTCTTTTGACTAATTCAGCCAGGTCTCCATTTACAAAACAACCCTAGAAATCACTCTATGGGTGCGAAGTAAACCCAGAGCCGCTCGGTTGTCAGTGCAGATATAAATCTACTTTTAAAGTTTAGGCTCAGGTTTTCCAAGGCACAGGTCCGAATTGCACTGACCTCGGCCTGAAAAACGGTTATGTGAGCTCCTAGGGATACTGCAGGCTCCACCCTGGGTGTGCACGAAAAGACTCCTGCTCCGATAGACTCGACAGTCTTGGAACTGACGGAAGTGGTCCCAGTCCGCTACCTCGCAGATCCGTTTTAATTTCATTATAATGTAGTGATGAATCAGAATAAATTGTCGCTGCCTAGTAGAGCCGAAATCGCAATGATAATAATTATTAATCATATCCTTTCTCTTTTCAAATTTAGTAGGCAGCTGGGGACCTAAAAGTAATTGCTTCCTGACTGTATATTCTTAAGAGTATCAATATATTTCGAGATCCTTGGTTGGTCATGGGCTATTTCGTAATCGTCTTGCAGCTTCGGCATGATTCTGCCTGTGACATCCAAATTGTGTTTGGGTGTGGGCTCAAATAGCATATTGTGTCTTCTTCTATCACGTGGTTGAGGAAGCCCTGAGCTTGAGAACTCACCATTCTAGTGAAGGTTGTATTAGTGGTCGGTTGCATCATCCAAGTCCTCTTCAGGAACAAATGACAAAGATTCCAGCAAATATGAGCTTGAATACTGATATCAGCATCGGCATTGTATTGTGCCAAATGCTCCTTCATGTATTTTACCGGATGGATATAACCCAGCTGTTTTGTATTTGGAGCGGCTTCCGCGCTTCTTCTACGGATTTACATCGGGCTGTTAATCTTCTACTGCTGTTTATTGGACCGAAGAGTATGAATAACAGGATGTATTGTTCGTAGTAGTTCACAGTTCAATCATAACTCCATTATAAATGTGGTAAATGCATTGAAAAAATTGTGGCAGTCTAAGTCGAGAGTTGGAATCACAATGATATAGTTTCTAGACACCTTTTTGATGCGCTTCATCACACTAATGATGAAATTCGATTGTAGAGATCCTTCACTGTTCTGACACTCGACAGTTTTCGCGTCAAGAGCGATATTCGATCAACGCTCTATGATTGCTTCATTGCAATTAGCTCGCATGAGTTTTCCACTACATCTACATAAATTTGGCATATTGAACAGTGGCAATTACGAATGTAATGAATTTGTTGGTAACTCGGTAGAACATTACAGTGCTCTCACGTACGTCACCTCAGATTGGCGAGTCGGTTCATAAATAAACAATCAGTAGTATCTCACAACAGTTTAACTAAGCCAGACGCAAACGTTGATTACTGAAAAATATCAACATGACGCAATATCAACAGCACTTTTTTAACCTTCCATTTAGGGACGGAAAAAGTTATTATAGTCAAGTATCTCGTCCAGTCTGATGAAGGAACATATTAGTATAACTCATACTGTTAGATGCACACCTTCAGAAGACTGATGTTCTAGATTTTTAATTAATCGAATGTCTTTTCAGGAAGATATAACAATAAATTATGATATTTCAACATTGTCTTCGCCAGCTCAAATTTGGGCGCAGTCTGTTTGATATCATTACCGGGTATTGTTCTCAAAAAATGTGCCTCGAAATTGATACTATTCTTTACAGGTTGTTCACCTTTTTCTACAAACAGCTAGATTCCAACCAATTCCAAAAGAGGCGACAGGTCCCTTTCTAATAATTATAGCACTACTTTATTTATCTGTGATCTCTCAAGAAATGGAGAAATCAAACTATGCGAGCTCATCCAATTTCTAGAGCTCCAAAATCGTAATTGGCCGGTAACGTGGCTTTCGTCACCACAGCCTTCCTTGACAAAATATAAACTTGAGTTTTCGTAGCATTAGACCTTTTCCAATAATTAGGAACTCATTGCAATACGAGCTCATCCAATATCTAGAGCTCCAAAATGGTAATTGGCCGCCAACATGGGATTCTACACTGCCATCCTTGACAAAACACAAGCTTGAGTTGTGGTTGCATTAAACATTCAATTACTGGATTATCAGATCACGATTCCATAATTCTTGCGCTTTGGCATCGATCTGTGTCTCTGTCTTGCCTCTAGAAAAGAAAGTGGTGTGCAATGTATCATCATCCGCAAAGCTGTCGACAGGAATGGCAGTTACATCCAACAGATCTTTCATATGGAGAAGGACTAAAGTTGGTGTCAAGATATATCCTTGTGGAACACCAGCATTAAATCATTGTATGGGAGAAGATTCCGTCAACCACCGTATGGAGTGATCTATATTAGAGAAAACTTGTTAAAAGTTGTGGCGGAAAACCATATGGTAGAAGTTTCCAAGCTCTAGGTACCAGATTTGGTCGAATGATCTGGAGGAATCCAATGGTACAGCTAGAGATTTTTCAAATTTCTCAATGGTTTGTTGTTTTCGTTCTCCATTGCTTTAGAGATCACGGATATAAGTGCAATGAATCTATGATTTTTGGGGTTGGTCGGACCCTATCTGTCTTTGAGCTGGAATAGAATAGATAAATAAATGCAATTATAGAATCTTTGAACTCTATAATAAAGATTAAATCTTTTCACTAAAGGTAACTTTAGATATTCTGAGACTAAGCTCCTAGGTAATTGCATATTTTGAATGAGATACAGCATGGTTTGACGTTAACTCGTTACACAAATTGTAAATTTAGGTGATATATGATGAAGTTCTGTTCAGCCCCAACTAAGTGGCGCCTCATTTTAATTAAAGTAAGATGCATAAAATTAATTGAAAAAAATTAATACTAGATTAGGAATATGATGAACATCTGTTCATTTGCATCGGAGATCAAAGAGTTAAAACGGTTAGGAAAGAAATAAATATTCCATTTACGTTAAGCTTTAAAGGTAAATTAAACTCCCCATTGAAAATAATTATGACAGAAAATATTCTCTTTGATATTCAAAGAATTCGTATGTAATTCAGAAGGAAAAACATATTAAAGAGCAGTTTATTTACGTTTTGTAAGCAAGGGTAATATTGTACAATATTTCAAAAAGACGTTTAATCATCTTGGCATATAGATTCTTTTGTTTTTAGTTTCTTTTAATGACGTATGGGAAATATCGACTGTTAATCTGTCGTGATTGGTGCCCGATATTCATGTGTTAGACCTTTGTAGTTCAGAAGTTGTTATTAATGCCTTATTGCTTAGGGGAAATGCCCCCGGGAATCTCAATGCGTCATATCTGAGACACAAGCCGAACATGCTTGATTTGTCAATTCCAAACAGACAATTCCCAGAGCATATTAGAATACTTCTAGAACAAATGTTTCAGTTTAGAGTTAAATCCTAGTATTCTGTTCGGCCTCTATACATAGCAACTTTTGGACAACTCACGCAACCTCTCCAACCAATCGAAATTCAACCTACAAGTTCTGGAATCAATAAACTCAATAGGAAGTATTTGTAAAAGGTTTGTCGAAATATCCATGTAACAATTTGAAAAACACCCAGTATCAGTTAGGCAATTTATTTGGAGTTTTCAACTAAGATGAAATTCTATATAACAAAGGCATAATTTAAGTTTCAACAGTAAACTTCAATGTTACCACGGTATTTTCTGTGATTTTCATTTAAAAAAGAGTATGTTGTAAATTATTTCAGCTAAAAATGAATAAATTCTTGACATCCCTGCTTTTACACTCTTATAAAACATCATTTGAAATGCCTAGAATACGACATATTCAAAATTATAGTTCATTAAGTGATTTTGCACATAGCCAAATTGTTGATACGAGAGAGGACGGATTTTTATTAGTAAAATTGCAGACCGCATAGACCGTAACGTGGCAACTGTTCCAAGATGTTGGGTCGGGTGGTCGGAAGAAGGTGTTCATGGGCGTCGTCGCGGATGAGGACATCCTAGCGTGACTACAGATCGTCATTTCATAATGTCTTAAGAGACAAATGTTCCACAATACGAGCTGTGTGAATTTATTGGAGGGAAACTTTAGGACGAAGAGTGTCTATGGCGTCTGTATATTGAAGAATAATATACCATGAACTTCGTCATCAACGACCCTTTTCTACGCCTACTTCTTACTGCAATTCATCGTGCCCACAGGCTGGAATGGTGTGATGAACGAATAGACGGGATACAGGAATGGCATCATTTGGTCTTCAACGACGAGTCCAAATTCGGTTTGTGGGTTCATGATCAACTTCATACTCACCTGTTGCATCGCCATATCTTCGGGTGTTGAACCAATTATTCAACAAGATAACGCTTTCCCTCACATGGCATGAGTTATAACACAGTTTTTGGAAGAAGCTCATGTATGTGTGTTATTTAAAAAACATACATTACTTTGATTGATACGGCCATACAATACCAGGCATGCCCCAAACCTCAATGTCATTCTTCGTAAGAAGAACTCTGTATTCATTTATAAAATAACTAACCCGCAGATATCAACTTAAAACTTTATTTTCAAGCAGTGATAAACCCTTTATAAGAGTTACTGTTAAGTGGGAACTATACACATTAGGTGACTATTTGTACAATACATTCATTATTGCTATTATAATCATCATTATGAAGATTTAAAATTGGACAAACTTACTTCTGATGAGATTGATTGCCGAGATAACCATGAGAAGAGGAAGGAAAACACTTGTTATATTTGAAGATATTGCCAGATTTAGTCGTTCAAAAAAGTCCAAGATAGGTTTTGCTTTTTTACGTGTCTCCAGTTATGGTAGTGGATTTAATGACATAGATTTTCACCCGGTAGGTACTGAAAATGAAATTAATCTTCACTGCTTGGATAATTTATAAGAATCAATGAGGCAGTATAAGGGCACCTTACACTTGTTTATACTATTTGTCTTGAATCTCTAAAGTAAAGTGACATTAAAGTTGAATAACTAGATATGCAAATCTTCTCTGTAAAAGTAATTGGCGCCTCAATTTCTCATAGCCCTTTCTAGCTTTGTAATGAATACCAAATTGCTTTGAACAGAGAACGGAGAGATGAATGTCAGGTCAAGTTCCTCTGATTTAAATAGGTTTAGTCACGGTATATAATTATTTGTCAGGAAGAATTGTGACGTCGCCCTTTAGAACAAGCACGTACAAGAAAGTGCGTAAAACTGCCATGAAAATACCCTTCACACAATTCTCTCACTGAATTCCAAAATAAATGAGAACCTCGATCACTGTTCTTTAAATTGAACATTCTTATTTGAATAAAAAAGTTTAGTCTTGAAAATTAATCCTAGTGGGCGCTGGAAACAGTTGAAGTTTTCTTTTTCACGTTAATATGTTGAATCGAACTATTTAAATTTGTATGCATTAACTGTCAAATGTCTCTTTAGGAGATATTCTCGTGCTTGTTCACGTGCTTTCTTTCGTCTTCTCACATATGAAGAAGTCAAGGGGGAAGTGAATTATCATCTGCAGTTGAGGATATCTTTATACATGTCAAGATTATTGCAATACTTTTTCGAGTAGTAAATGTTTGAGATTAATATGAATTGTATTGTGGGCAAGAGCAGAAGGCTTACTCTGTAAAAACTGTAGCTTCACTATTTTACTTTTCGAGTATGCTGGTTCTTTTCGCCAGCCACATATCATCCCAATATATCTTTTTGCAGCACCCACTTCGTGACTCTAGTCTTCGGTACTATTAGAGGTTATTCGCCATTTGGCTATTGTATTCTTCGGGAATACCAATGGTTGCTCGAATATTGCTTGTCTTTAACGATCTATTGCCTCGCATTCTGACCTATGTGTTTGACAATTTCGGTCACTTTGTCACATTGTCCGCAGGGACGATCTTCATTACATAGTCTCGTTGTGTGCAGGTGTTCTCTGATTAGTCTGTGACCAGTGAAGAAATCTGCTATTTGGCCCTGGTTTCTACCCACTTTTGTTGTTCGACTTTTATAAATGTTTTGCCTTGGTGCATGTGAGAATCTTCATTACAGCGTTCTCTTAGTTCTTGTTCCGTATACACTTTCGAACAGTGATTTTTGTCACTCTGAGTACAAGCTCTGAGCATTGAGCCATATCTGGCTAGTCCATCAGCCTGAGAAACACATCAAAGTTATTTCTGTCAAAGAGCTGAACTATTTTCCGCATTCTTATACCTGTCTCGATGTCAATTGTGACTTCAGGAATACCTTCAGTGACACCTAGCTGTCTGTATATATTGTAATACGTGCGTTACACAATTTTCTCATTTCCTTTTCTCTCACACGTTACTGAATTGATTTTCTTGGAATGCGGAGGTGTGTACTCCCAGCGAGATACTCAGTTGATATTCCCTTTCCTCACTGTAAATTTCAGCACTATTTCCTTCGCCAGATTTTCCCTCGATGTTGTCTTCTGTCCACTCCCTTCAATTTTGTATAATTATCTTGAAATCAGAATTGGAAGGGTACTTAGTAGTTATGTGATCCGTAGGTTTCATTTAAAGAATATTTTCTCCCACGATTTCCTTATTTCTATTATTGACTCATTCTACTACTCGTGTTTGTCATGCCCTCTGCATGTTCTCAATGTCAATTGTGGATATAAATCACCATTGACTTCCATGCCCGCTGTTGCTGTTGTTTTCATAGTCCCCGTTACACTGCCGCAAGCAAGTCTTTGTAACTTGCAGCAATTTTCTGGGTAATCATAAGTGATAATGGATTTCTCTCCACAATGTTGTATATTCAAAATGACATTCTAGCACTGGCTGGCATTAATATTGCCATAATCTTGTTCTCGATTATGCCAAATTTTTGGTTCCTAGTTAGCTTAGAGTCAGGATCACTCCAAGATATTTGACTTCTACCCCCCCGTTATTTTGCATTAGAGTAGACATTTCAACTCCGTATAAGTTATGGAATGGAAATGGGTGCATATTGAAGGAAATGATTTTCCAAAACCAATGTGGATAAATAATCCAGCATATTTTAATCAATGGGAATATTTGGAAGGAGTAGGTGAATTCAATGAGTAAATACATCTATTGTCGAACATGCTGGCGTTGTAGAATTGAGTGGGTGTACCGATCAAAGCAAAATCGAAATTGTCCGGAGACTGTAGCATAAAATTGCAATGGCCGCCACATGAACGTAAATATCACATTCCCAACCGGAACAAAACGTTTTTCCGAGGCAAGGGAACTTTATTCACTCTATTAATAGTAAGTAGACTATTAGAAAGCCAGGATGCAAATAGACTATGCTTTGGTACGACCGGGCGATCACTCTAAACAAAGTTAAAGTATGACAGCAAAACCGGCATTGCTTTAGAGAAACATCGCGAACAGCTTAAATGTCTTTCAATGCACTATTTAGATCCGTGTAAATTTCAAGTTTACCGTTCAACTATTGTCTTTTTATTGATTTATCTGGCGTGTGGCTTCTCCAAACAGAACAACTCTCACAAGGCATAAAGCTTCATCCCTTCTAGCAAGCCCTCTTTCTTTCCGTTTAAAATGAAATCCTTTATCTTTTATGACTGACTTTCAGAATGTAATAAAATCAGTTACAGTTCTAAATTTTCGATCCGGAAAATGCTTTGAAAGCAAAATTATAAATTGATGTTACTCTACCTCAATAATAGTCGTTTCTCTTGGAGCTACTACCTACATCAGACCTACTATTAACTTTCATCACCTGTTTTACAGTCTTTCTTTCAATATTACCTTCGCTTCCACAGTGATTATGAAGAATTTAATGAGTCCAATTGTGAGAGGAGATAATAAAAGCGTTATCTGTAATGAACATCTAGATAAAGTTTGCGAAATGTTCCTGCAGCGTTTGTACTTTCACTCTCTGAGACAAACCTACTAAATACTCCTAGAATGATAGTGATTAGTAAGATTTGCGCGTCAGCAATTTTTTGATCATCACTTTGATTATATCACTCAAGTACCGATGCAAGCATCGATTATTGATTCACTATCAAATTAACGCTTTAATTGCTGCTTCAGTATCGCACTATTTGGTGCATGGAAGTTATAGCAACTTGTTTGAACATGGAGAAAGTTTGAATCTCTCAAGACGACTAAAGTAGTTCAATCATCTGAACATTAATAAATAATCTAACAAAATATTCACTAGGTTTCAACGTATCCATTTGCTTATGACAGCACGGAGACTATACGACGGAAAATGCATTCATCTTCAATTTAGCGTATCAGCCAGGCGAGACCATACTGGTCATGATATGTTCATTCACATTCATTATATGACGATGACATTATTAAAACGTTTCTGAGATCATTGTGTTCATTGCACATAAATAATTTTAGCTGATGATTGGATTAGATCCATTTGTTTATGACAGCAGGGACACTGCAGAGGGAAAATGTATGTTCTACAATTTGGTGGATGAGCCGGGCAAGAACGGAAATGTGATACACATTCAATATATAACGATGAGATCATTAAACCGTGTCTGAGATCGTTATGTTCATTGCACATAAATGATTCCAACTGGTGCTTGGATTATATTATCTTCTAAAGGTAAAGAATAAACTGAACATGCATTTTTTAAAGGCTATGAATTCGCTCCCCATAACAAACTAATTTTTCACATAAATAATGACAGATCAAAGACTAACATGATGAAAATGACTCTATCAAATAACGTATCAGATAGAGATAGGATGCTCAAAGTTAAGTAATGTGTATATGGGATTTGGATATTGATAAACACCTAATGAAGACATAAATCTTCAACAAGTGGAAATAAACACATGTATGAATTTCTTTCATAAGTCTCACATGCAAACGCAATCACCAGACATTATTTATACAAATTAACCTGAAATTTGGCTCTGAACTTTGCGTGTGAACTTTATTCCCCTTTCACAATACAAAATGTATGTTACCGGAATCAAAATTACATCACCTAATGCTCAAATTACAGTAATTTCTTGTAAGACATTGTTCCTTCTGTATAATGTCAGGCTTCATAATTTCCAACAACTTTCCTCAGTAGTTAGAAACATTTACCAATTATCTGCTGCAGAAACTACGACATCGGGAATTGCTATTTAATTCGATGCTTCAATGGAACAGTGTAATAATGGACTCAATTCTACAACTTATTGAATAAGATCAATAACAGTCAGCCATATAAGTAAAGCTCAATTATCTCATTTATTGCATTCACTTGTCTGACGCTGAATTGATGGAAATGGAAACGAATGAATAATGAAAGTGTTGTTAGCTCCTCAAATAAATTATGTTAGTAAGCTTCTCTTATTCAACTTCTCAGATAGATCATGTAAGAGCTACCCTTATTACAATCAAATTGAAATAGTATTTTTCATGAGATACAAGACAGCACCCAGTAGAAGTCTGACTTTTAGCGGTCAGGCGATTAACATCAGCGACCAAGCCTTATATCCAGGAGTTTTGCTGAACCAAAATAGCGATGGAAGGAAGAAACCTACACCAGTATATTCACGTACAACAAAACCGCTCTAGGTGCTCGGCATGATGATACCTATATAACAAATATTAAGGACAACATACGGACGCTCATATAGGTACATTTTCCGGTTGCAACAATTTTAAATATCATATGAGAATATTCAAGGTTTGTATAGCTATTCGACTGAATGATAAAAATGAAGAGTCATTCATATACTCAAGGTAAGCAGACGGAATAACAGGACGCCCAAGTCATACCCATCCAATCAGTATAGTGTCCTTCCTGCTTAAAACACCAGGAAGACTGATAAACAGACTCATAAAAGAAGAGGTTTCATCAAAGAATGCCAATAAGCGTATCATCGTGGCAAGTCAACAGATTCGGCACTGGATGATCTTAACAGTCTACTAACAAAATCCCTTGAGAGCAAAGAGATAGCAATGGCGACCTTTGTTGCGCATCAACAAAGTCAATCACCAAAGCTCTGTGAAGGAAAGGGTTTCCATTTCTCCTGTGTCAGTGGATAAACCCCAGTTTGGAGAAAAGGGTAATCATATCATCAATTGGCGGAACCACAGTCACAGATAGAGCTGGTAGGGAAGCCCAGCAAGAAGGAGTGTTATCATCCTCTTCTCTACCTTGGTGGATGAACTATTGAAAAGGCTAGCATCCAAAGGCATTCACTGCTCAGGTTATGTCGAGGATCTTGCAAATATTGCAATAGGCGAATTTGCAGGAATAATATCGGAGCACCAATACATTTTTCTAAACATAATAAACAAGTGGTGCCAAGAAGAGAACTTTGTAAGGGTACAAATTACTCTTACTTGCGGATTAACTACAGATTCTATTTTATCGCTTGGTTGCCGACAGCTACAGTGAAGACGGTCGTGAGTTATATTTAGATGTTAAAATTTGGGCACCAGAGTATTTCAACCAACCAATAAAATTATGTTTCTTAACTAGGGGATTCAAACACTCAAATGTCCCCAGGTTAAATTACCCTGAAAGTATACAAAAAAATAAAATACCCGTACCAAGAACGATTGAAATTTACTGATTATGAAAATACTATTGTTGTACAGTTTATAACGGAACCTAATATTAAAAGAGTTATGAGGTGAATGAATTGAAATATGAATACAACCAAATTGTTTAAATACAAGATGGAACTCAGTTAAGAATCACACATATGCAAATACTCAAATGATTATTCCGAACATTACATAATCCAATTTAATTTAGAGTTGGATAGCCTGACCTGATCACTGATGGGTAAGATGTCATACTTGCTTGATTATGAATTTGCACTTCCTGCTTGGATCTCTGCCACAAGTCTAGCACAGTTTTCAGATCCAACTTCAGAATCCGTGCACTTCAAGAACTTCGCACACTTGTTGAATTTACCACAACAAAAAAAAACTGAAATTACGAAATGTTCAAACTTCTATTGCTCTATTGTCCTCAGAAGACAGACATGAACAGAATACATAACGATTGTTGAACAAAATTAGGACTAGCCTGTGTCCTGTCAGATATCACCTGGGAAGGCAAATTAATTCTTGAAGTTAGTGAATGAATCAAATGGAATTACAATGATATTTACTTCTATCACGATAGAGTTCTTCCTTTTAATGAAACCAACTTTAATTCTGTCCAAAACCAGCCACGTCGAAACTAAGTTTTAATCCCCTAAGGTGCATCTATTACACAAATTCTTTCAATAATCCCAATCCAAACTGGTAATTCATGCCTTTGCTTTCAACGGAAGAATATTAACAGAATTTTGGTTCCAAACATAAGTTTGGTATCACCTCCCTGTTGAAATAACTTGGAAATACTCGAAGACCTTTTCACTTGGACGACTTAACCAAAGTAAGCCATTTTCTCGGCCTTTTCCGATGCTTCGATGTCTCACAGAACGACCTCGAAATAGAAGCGGTAACTACAGAATTCGACACTGAATAACCATGACTCGGAGAATATACGGTCTAGCATAGCTGACGTCACAGGAGCTGACGATTGTAGTACAACGGCCATTTATAAGCCGTTAAGTGGAATGTACACGTTACAACTTACCGTGAATCTCCGCATGAAAATAACAGCAAGAGCATACATATTGAACGATCTTAGCGGAGATGAAGGCAAACTCACTCTGTTCTTGATCACCAGCTATTCTGAAATGAGGGAAAAAGAAATAACTGTGAGCTTACGCAACTAGTAACAACTTTAACAAGTCGGGAACCAGCGTTGGACATCTACATGGACAATGTCAAATAGACGATCCACTTCTGGGTCAGATCACAACAATCGAAAGGGTGACAACAATTAAATGGTTGCAGAAAGTTTAAAATACTGATCGGAGTGCACGTTAGAGAAAATAGGAATATAGTGAAAATCGATGCCAAACTGCTAATACAAATACAAATGGAACTCGGAACGTTTAATTCCCACCTTCACAGAATAAATCTAAACGACCAAACGAACTTTCTCTATGCATTTGGTGGAAACAAGAAATGAATCAACTTAGCACAAAGAATATGCAGTTGAGAAACATTGATTACCCAAAAACTGTAGAGCTATGCAAAATTGAGTGGATTCAGCAGCTAGACATAAAAACAGTTCTAAGTCTCACAATAATTTACCTGTTAACCTTTGTTTATGATTTACAATAGAAGACCCCGTCAATGTTTCATATATCCCATTCTATTACATTTCATTTCTGGTGAGACCTTCTGACATAGATTTTATTTTCAAAGCAACTGTTCGCGTACACTATTTTCAGGTCAGCCTTTCAGACATTCGTAAGTATTCTTGAAGCATCTTTCATGTGTTCATTTCATTCGTGGACTAACAATCTTTGTACATTGATTCTATTCCCACATATTCCATTTCCAAACCTGCCCCTTTGAATATATTCTATTCTATCAGCAGCTTACATGTATAGAATTTTCAACTCAAGGTACATACGAGTGAGTACATACATCCAATATTCAGAGGAACGTCCAGATGTACATTTCCTACTTGCTTAAGAAACCGTGAGAAGGTTTCATCTCCAATGCCACCCCGGTACATTATTTTCCTGGATTTGCAACTCCTTATGTTCACTTGTTGCTGGAATCTTATGCACTGGATAATACTGCAAGGGAGACACACAATTAACGTATTAAAAAGCATCATTAACGCAACAGTAGCTATTCATTCAAAAATAAAGGAAAATTTACATTGTTTGGAGTGATGTTTTGAGTGTGTAAACGATGTTGGGGGATTTCAGCGTTTTACGACTCTTTTGTGCTGCCGTAATTCCAAAAGTTTATTTAATTGCATTTCAACATTGCTTTTTAAATTCAGCAATTAAGCCGTTGTAGCTTTTTTTAATATTTACTTTAACCTTCTACCGCATTCTTTCTACAGATTGAAACTGTTGTTATAATACTTCCGCTTTTAGAGCCTTTACATTGAACCACTTAGAATATTATCCACACCAATGGAAGGATTTCGAACATTATCAAAATTTAAATGTTGCATTTTTACATAGGGACTTCAGGAATTACAAAGTAATATAATGAGGTACAAATGTGGAATGTAACACAGTATAATTTGTTTTACGAAAAGTGGTTTTAATAGTTAAAATTCAAGGGAAAAAGCTCAGACTAAATTAATACGGTGAAGAAAGTATCGATATCGATCTGAAATATTTTTTTCGCGGAAATTTCAGGCTTGAGCCTTTCTAATCCATCTACACTATTTTTGAGATAATGTCTGTGAGTGGGTGCTTATTTGCGTGTATCGTGTGAGTAATTTCAAAGAAGTATCATAACCAGCACATCGGAAGAGATGAAAATTATTTGTATCACTGCCTAAATAGTCGAAGAAGGCTTTAGGTACTGTGTTTGTCATGTCAAATAAGAGATATCGAAGTGGTTTGAATTCATGTTTTACTTCCAAGAATATAGCCCCACTGATTTTAAGAATAAGTTGTTGATTCTCAGTCTAAAATATGACATGTCCACATGTGTAATACATGTGGGTCAATTGCTTCAGAAAGAACGAATCTATTGATATCGAATGAGGGTTTCGAGAACAATTATCAAAGAATAACACTACCCTCTATACTTCTTTGTGTAGCCCTAAGCATTTTTCAAAGGCTCTTTCATTCGTCTACCGATTTCAGCTATTTCATCAAATCGGTCTACTTTCCATCCCACTAAAACTCAGAGGCTATTATCGGGAAAAGCTCAAGACCATTTTTGTTGAAAAATGGAATTATTTCGAATATTGCCAGGGTTCTATCCTTGGTCAGCTACTTTTTCTAGTTTATATTCATGAGCTACACCTTTGCTTAAAATCTGAAACATCCATATATGCTGATGACACGAAAATCTCCTTAAGATAACATTCCCTGATCACCTGGTGCGAAACATGGCAAATGCAACTGAATATCTGAAGATACTCTGTGTTACACGTCTAATCCAAGAAAAACGTATTTTCTTCAAGGAAAAATTTTGAAGCGAGTTACGTCTCAACTCGACCTAGGAGTGATTGTTTCTGATGATCTCAAATGGGAAACAAGCTACAAGAAAACTTAATTATGTAGTTTACTTGGTCAAAAGGACATTTATATCTTCATCGTCTGAAAGAGTTAGCAAGCTTGAGTCAGATCGAGCGGTGTACAGTAATTTAATAAGTGCGAGCAAGACTCGATAAAGATAGGGGTAAATGGGAATCCCGAATACTTTCATTGATTCCAAACTGTTGTTTGGTAAGCATGAAATAATTATCTAAAGATGGTGCTGTCGCTAGAATTGAATTGAAGTAGGTACTGTAAATTGATTCCATTATTCGTACATATTCACGAGATATTAAAAATTCTCAAATCTGTGAATAGAGAGTTATTTTCGTAAGTAGACAGTGAAGTGAGTGTCTGCAGTTTCAGGGCATCACATATCGTAAGATGGTACAACCCACTATAGCACTCTACTTGTTTCTCTCTAAACAATAATGTGCAACAATGTCTTACACATCCCTCGATCTGACCTAATCTGTATGTTGGCCTAATACTTGAGTATGCGTCGCCAGTGAAGTCCCCACAACATCTCAAAGGTATTGAATTATTAGAAAAAGGGCAGTGAAGTGCAACAAGAATTCCCACAGCAAACACGATATCGGCCATACGAAGACAGGCTTGCAATTATGAATCTTTCAACCTTACAGCAACAAAGTGAACGTGGAGATTTGATATTTGTGTACCGCGCTCTGTATGGTCTACTAGTTGTAGACCTTGCTTTTCACACACTGCTGATCTCAGAATCAGATGACACAGCAAAAAAAAACGAGCGTTATCATACCATTTCAATTTGTCATGTATGTGAATATGTAGTCAGTGCGCCTTCAGTAAACTTGTTTTAAAACAGATTGGATAGTTGATTCCTGATTAACGTTAAAATTTCTCACTTTTATTTAACAGTTTCTTAAACATTTTCCACTGTACATTAATGAAAATCAGTTTATGTCGTTTTTACTGAACTTTACAAACATTAGCCTAAGCTCTAATCTCTACCAAAATAATAATAAATCATATGAGCTGAAATACTAATGGTAGTGGCTTGCCATTGCTGAAAAATATGTTTTTGATTCATAATGAATAAATGATTGGTGTTATCGTTCAAAAACGAGTATTCTTTACCTCAAAGTGTAATAACTTTTACCCTGTTTTAAACTTGTGATTTGAAACATCACAAAAAATATTCCAGGCAAATATGCACACCAATTCCATTTAGATGACAGAAATCGTTTGCCTCAGTCTTCTTACCCGTTGATTTATTCCCATCTCAGAATAATATAAGGCTCGAAATTACGTACCGGGAAACTTCCTGTTTACATCACAGGATTCAAGGCACAAACTCTCATGTCTCACATACAAATATTCTGAATAATGATATAATGGAATTTTTACCTTATAAATACAAGGGACTTACGTAGTATTCGTAATTTAATTGAGGACGAAGTCACGGCTTATTTGGATGTCTTCAATTCTCGATATCCTTCAAAGGAATTGAAATGAATGATTTTGATAATAACAGTTTGTATGATGTTATCATTACCTTAATATTAGTTTCAATGTAAACAAAAGACTCGTTCACTCTCTGATGTTGATTGCTTAGTAGCCTTGTTTACATATATTTGTTAATATTTGTTATACCTTCTTCTACTTCTATTCATGGATATATTCTTTGTAATCGAAAATACGTTAATTAATAAGTCATGGGTTAATATTTGTTCAAAATCATCGATTCCAATGGAATATTGCTATACCTAGTACGTTTTAGAACGTGAGAAATTCGATTCAGGCTTTGATTTTAACTTCGGACAATGATAAGCCACGTTACAGTGTCGTGACCCTGAATTCAGCTGATCTCGTATAAAATGACGCTAATAAAATCATGTTGTAGAGGGACAATGCACTCAAATTTTGAATCGGGGATCTTCTGAGATTCAACTTAACAAATTTCCGTTTTTGCAAAATTTCGAATGAAACACTGATATAGTACGTTTTCGTAGGTGAGAAATTCGATTCAAGCGTTACTTTCAACCTCGGACAGTGATTAGCCACGTTACAGAGTTTTGTGACCCTGAATTCTGCTCATCTTATACACAGTGACCCTAATAAAATCATGTTGTTGACGGACAATACACTTAAATTTTGAATGGGAGATCTTTTGAGATTGAACCAAACAAATTTCAGCGCTTATTCCAACTTCTTGGAATTTTCGATTTTTGCAAAATTTTGAAAGGGGTAGGTATGGAAAAAATCGATTTTGGTCGATCTCATCGATTCTAATGAAACGCTGATATAGTACGTTTTCGTAGGTGAGAAATTCGATTAAAGCGTTACTCTCTACCTCGGACAGTGATTAGTCACGTTACAGAGTTTTGTGACCCTGAATTCTGCTGATCTCATACACAGTGACCCTAATAAAATCATGTTGTTGACGGACAATACACTTAAATTTTGAATGGGAGATCTTTTGAGATTGAACCAAACAAATTTCAGCGCTTATTCCAACTTCTTGGAATTTTCGATTTTTGCAAAATTTTGAAAGGGGTAGGTATGGAAAAAATCGATTTTGGTCGATCTCATCGATTCTAATGAAACACTGATATAGTACGTTTTCGTAGGTGAGAAATTCGATTCAAGCGTTACTTTTAACCTCGGACAGTGATTAGCTACGTTACAGAGTGTTGTAACCCAGAATTCTGCTGATCTTCTACAAAGTGACCCTAATAAAATCATGTTGTTGACAACCAATGCACTTAAATTTTGGATGGGAGATCTTTTGAGATTAAACCAAACAAATTTCAGCGCTTATTCCAAGTCCTTGGAATTTTCGATTTTTGCAAAATTTTGAAAGGGGTAGGTAGGTATGGAAAAAATCGATTTTGGACGATCTCATCGATTCTAATGAAACACTGATATTTTACGTTTTCGTAGGTGAGAAATTCGATTCAAGCGTTACTTTCTACCTCGGCCAGTGATTAGCCACTTTACAGAGTGTTGTAACCCTGAATTCTGCTGACCTTATACAAAGTGACCCTAATAAAATCATGTTGTACACAACCAATGCACTTAAATTTTGAATTGGGAATTTTTTTGAGATTGAACCAAACAAATTTCAGCGCTTTTTACAACTTTTTGG
Organism: Endomychus coccineus; assembly: GCA_958510875.1. Classification (NCBI taxonomy): domain Eukaryota; kingdom Metazoa; phylum Arthropoda; class Insecta; order Coleoptera; family Endomychidae; genus Endomychus; species Endomychus coccineus. The sequence goes on along the minus strand of OY294071.1, from coordinate 35,846,253 downwards.
AATTTTCGATTTTCGCAAAATTTTGGAAGGGGTAGGTATGGAAAAAATCGATTTTGGTCGATCTCATCGATTCTAATGAAACGCTGATATAGTACGTTTTCGTAGGTGAGAAATTCGATTAAAGCGTTACTCTCTACCTCGGACAGTGATTAGTCACGTTACAGAGTGTTGTGACCCTGAATTCTGCTGATCTCATACACAGTGACCCTAATAAAATCATGTTGTTGACGGACAATTCATTTACATTTTGGATCGGGGATCTTTTGAGATTCACCTAAACAGATTTCAGCGCTTATTCCATTATTCCAACTTTCTGGAATTTTCGATTTTTGCAAAATTTCGAAAGAAGTAGGTATGGAAGAAATCGATTTTGGTCGATCTCATCGATTCTAATGAAACACTGATATAGTACGTTTTCTTAGGTGAGAAATTCGATTCAAGCGTTACTTTTAACCTCGGACAGTGATTAGTCACGTTACAGAGTGTTGTGACCCTGAATTCTGCTGATCTCATATCGTTACGATACGAATCTTGTAACCCTGAATTCTGCTGATCTTATACAAAGTGACCCTAATAATATCATGTTGTTGACGGACAATGCAATTAAATTTTGAATTAGGGATTTTTTTGAGATTGAACCAAACAAGTTTCAGCGCTTTTTACAACTTTTTGGAATTTTCGAATTTTGCAAAATTTCGAAAGGGGTAGGTATGGAAAAAATCGATTTTGGTCGATCTCATCGATTCTAATGAAATGCTGATATAGTACGTCTTCGTAGGTGAGAAATTCAATTCAAGCGTTACTCTTAACCTCGGACAGTGATTAGTCACGTTACAGAGTGTTGTGGCCCTGGATTCTGCTGATCTCATACACAGTGACCCTAATAAAATCATGTTATTGACGGACAACTCATTTAAATTTTGAATCGGGGATCTTTTGAGATTGACCTAAATAAATTTCAGCGCTTATTCCAACTTTTTGGAATTTTCGATTTTTGCAAAATTTCGAAAGGGGTAGGTAGGTAGGTATGGAAAAAAAATTATTTTGGTCAATCTCATCGATTCTAATTAAACACCGATATAGTACGCTTTCGTAGGTGAGAAATTCGATTCAAGCGTTACTTTTAACCTCAGACAGTGATTAGCCACGTTACAGAATCTCGTGACCCTGAATTCTGCTCATCTTATACACAACGACCCTAATAAAATCATGTTGTAGAGAAGCAATGCACTCGAATTTTGAATCAGTGATCTTCAGAGATTCAACTGAACAAATTCCATCGCTTATTCCAATATTCGATTTTTGCAAAATTTTGAAAGGAAACCCTAAATTCTGCTTATTTCTTACATAATGATCCTAATAAAATCATGTGGTAAAGGGACATTTCATTGAAATCAGGTTCTTCTGAGATTTAACTGAACAAGTTTGAGTGATTATCCTTTTTTTTTGGAATTTTCGATGTTTGAAAATTTTCCTAAGGGGTATGGAATGAAATCGATTTTGGTTGATCTCATCGATTCTGATGAAACACCGATATAGTACCGATAAAGTACGTTGTCGAATGTAAGAAATCTGATTCAAGCGTTACTTTTAACCTCAGATAGTAATTAGCCACGTTACAGAGTGTCGTGACCCAAAATTCTGCTCAGCTCTCACACAATGACCCTGAACATCTAGAGATACAATACACTTGAAATTTGATTCGGGCATCTTCTGAGATTCAACTGAACAGATTCCAGCGCTGATTGCATCTTTTTGGAATTTTCGATTTTCGCAAAATTTCGAAAGGAAACCCTAAATTCTGCTTATCTCTTACAAAATGATACTAATGAAATCATGTTGTAGAGGGACAATGCATCGGGATCAGGTTCATCTGAGATTTAATTGAACAAAATTGAGTGCTTATCTAATTTTTGGAATTTCTCCTAAAGGGAATGGAATAAAATCGGTTTTGGACGACCTCATCGATTCTAATGGAACACTGATATAGTACGTTTTAGAAGTTAAGGAATCCTGTTCCAGCATTTGTTCTAATACATATGTCTATTATATTTTCATCTTTACGTACGTTTCCGCCTCATGACCATTATCAGAAGATGTTTAAATACTAATTCACATTCAACTAAAGCGAGGAATTTCTTAAGCTATTTGTACTGAGCACTAAGCGTTTCTATGGCATCAAGTTCAATTAAAAATGTCTACATCGCAAAAACGAAATCAATACGAATAACGTCTTCTGATCATGGTGTTAGACCAGAACGTACATAAAGATGAAAATGTAATAGACATAAGTGCTGATCTCACGTATTTCCCAAGAATTTACATACAGTCAAGAATCATTATTATATGTTGGTGTTAACCTCAGACCATGTAAACAAGTAACAGTGCTCATTGAAAATCTTGTCTGTTATTTCACCACGAGAGGTAGGCGAACTAGATGGGCTCAAAAGTTTCAATTCAAGCCTCCAGCCTGCCCTGAAGATACCACCTGTAATGGTTGGCGAAACGTCGGCATCAGGTCGTATTATTGTGACGCGGAATTCATCCGGAAGACAAGATTTTTCTAGATGAGTTCAAGCTAGTCACTCTTTCATTGTCAAGCTCGATACCTGCTGAATTTCGTCCAACCAGTTGAGAGAGAAGTTGTAAGACTCTTGGCCTTGTGAGATATTTCCTGATTCCACCTCTAGCTCACACGATGTTCTACGAACATTTTAGGTTTTCCTCTCGTGTATTGAGGGTACGATATAACAATAAATATGTCTGTTATTCACCCAGGATCAGAAACTTATTTCTCTAAGTAACCCTCTTATTTCTATACCGATACCTGCCACTCCCATAATGAATTCAATATATTTAACGGAATGTTTAGCGTGAAATAATCGTTAAAAATCAATTTATTGATAACTTTTCTTTCTTACGAATGTTAACAACAGAATGAAAGTAAAGATAGCGTCGTGTGAATTACATCCGATTGGTCGTAAATTTCTATTCTCCAGAATATTATTTCCATTCTAGAGAAATCTCATTTTTATTGCTTAAACAGCCATAACTGACAGAGCACAACATTTACTATCATAAAAATGAAGATTTTATTTTCATGTTGGATAAGATGAAGAACCCAACTTCTACATCTTCTTCCAACGCCAATCTGCAGGATAACTAATCATCTTGATTATGATATTCGAGAAGTTTGAAACAAAAATTCTCAAGCAAAATTGCGGGCTTTTGTATCGGTGTTCATGAATCATTTCACCTGTGTTAGTAAATAAATTTCCCTCTTTACACTCGAGAAATATTGCACGAGTATAAGTGTTCTTAAGTGGAAGAGGTAGACTAAAAATACAGCATCATGATTCATTTACACTTTATCTTTTACACGTGTTATATATATATATATATATATATATATATATATATATATATATATATATACATTTTTTGTTTACATATAAATCCCGTTATACCTTATCTGGTGCGAAATTACGCAAGAGATCATGAAACTTTTAGGGGAGAATTGTAATCTTGATTTGGTGAGAAAAATTAGGGAACGCCAGTAAATAAATCTAATAACATTATCATATAAACGTTTTACCTCATACTGAATAACAATGGCGCCCTGTGATGTTTACTACACTGTTCCTTTGGGTTCTTGGAGTTTTAATAAAACACAATTAATTATTAAACTCGCTTATAATTAGTTCCCGTTCGATTCTACAACCTTTTATCAACTAACTCAAATCTCTTGTTCTTTGGTGTGCGCATATCCTGCGCAACCATATATCTATACATTACACTACCTTCCCCATTCTGTGAATAATTTTAGTACTTTAACCTATCTGGAGGTTTTCTGTAACGAACCCCTTTTCTCGGAGTACTAAATTTATTTTCAAAATCTACTGATAGTGTTCCCCTACATAATTCTGACAAATCTGATGGAGTTTTTTCTGCGCTCTCCTGAAGTGTTTCTGTAACACCTGTCACCAACGTTAAACATTTTTGTTCTTTTTCCTTCATAATATTTCTGTTGAATTTTTAGCTTACTGTTTCGAGTACCTTACTTTTACCTGTAATTTCTGTCGTAGGTGGTAGAAATAAATCCAATCGAGATCTAAGATTCCTGCCTAACATTAACATAGCTGGTGCAACTCCTGTCGTGCAGTGCGGAGTATTCCTATAGTCAATTAAAAATTTACTCAACACTAAATCTTCACAATTGTTGAATTTAACAGCTTTTAGTAATGCTAATTTAACTGATTTTACTGCATTTTCTGCTGCTCCATTTGTCGAAGGGTGATATGGTGGACTATTTTTGAAAGTAATACCATTCATTTCTGAAAAATATTTGAATTCCGCCGAAACGAAATAAGTAGAATTGTCAGAGACCACAGTAACTGGACATCCATATCGCGCAAAAGTACTTCGCAATATTTTGATTGTAACCTGAGTCGTAGGCACATTCACCAAAAACGCTTCCAGCCGCTTCCAGTGAGAATCGATCAATACTGATATATGTTTACCAAAAATGGGTACAAGGTAATCGATATGTACGCTGTACATATAGCGGGATATTCCCAATTCATTAGTTCAGCCTTTTGTGGACTACTTCTATAAAATAAATATGCTGTGCAGTGTTTCACTACCCCTTCAATTTGCGAATTCATTTATGACCACCAAACGTATGATCGGGCGATACTTTTCATTTTCACTATAGCCATGTGCGACCTATGAATTTCTTTTAGTACGTACGATTGTAACCTATTTGGTACCACGATTCTATATCCAAACATCAAACAATCTTCGCTAACCGATAATGCAAACCGATTTAAATAATACGCCCTCAACTCTGGTTCGACCTTTTTTGACCACCCATTGGTAAGGAAACCAATACCTTTTTTAGCGTACCATTCGTTTTTGTTGCTTCTGCAATCATTTTAAAATTGAGAGGTAAGTTATTGTTTTCTTTAACATAATTTACACAAGAAATCTTGTTTTCATCGTTTTCGTTTACCTGATCGAGTGATGGCAATCTCGATAAACAGTCGTAATTATCCTTTGATTTAATATACTCTATAATGTACTGAAAATTTGCCAATATTAACGACCATCTTTGTAATCTGTTTGCAGCGATCAATGGTATACGTTTTTTTTGCCCAAAAATTGTGACTAACGGCTTATGGTCCGTTAACAAGGTAAATTTTCTAGCAAACAAATATTGGTAAAATTTCTGAACACCAAAAATTATAACAAACGCTTCTTTTTCTATCTGTGACTACCTTTCCTGACTTTTGGATAATGTACGAGAGGCGTATGCTATTGGCCGGTGGATGCCATTTATCTCATGTGTTATGACTTCCCCTAATCCGTACTGGGATGCATCTACCGCCAATTGAATCGGTAAGTCAGGGTTATAGGGTTAACTGATTTAACTTGATTATAAGCTTGTACACAGTCACTGCAAAATTCCCAGGTAGCTCCTGTTTGTAATAGTTTATATAGTGGTTTCAGTAATGTCGAACTATTCGGTATGAATTTATTGTAATAATTTACAAGTCCTAGGAAAGACTTTAGCTGTGTAGTATTTGTGGGAATCGGTGCCTTTTGGATGGTATCTATTTTATCTTGACAAGTATGCAGACCGTCCTTATCTATTTTGAATTCCAAATACTCTACACTATCTTTAAAAAATTCACATTTATTCTTTTCTATTGTTAGTCCGTTGTCGGCCAATTTTTGTAATACCGCTCTAACCATTTTTAAATGTTCAGCCCTATCCTTGCCGGTAATTAGTACATCATCGAGGAAACAAGCTACCCCTTCCCATCCTAGCAATATTCTTTCCATAGTGCGTGTAAATTTCGCTGGCGCAGAATTTATACCGAAAGGAAGCCTATTGTATACAAATAAACCTTTGTGTGTACTAATTGTAGTTAATTTTCTTGACTCCGGACTTAATTCCACTTGCTGGTAGGCTTGTGACAAATCGATTTTGGTAAAATGTTTCCCACCTTGAATTTTACAAACAACTCCTCAATAAGAGGTATAGGGAACGTATCCAATTCCAAATCTGGATTTACTGTAATTTTATAATCCCCGCATAACCTAATATTGTTATTTTTTTAATATAGGAACTATAGGCGTACCATATTCACTGTATTCTACAGGAGTTAATACCTTTATGTTTACTAACCGATCGATTTCTTGTTCGACTTTCTCCTTCAAGGCGAAAGGTAGAGGCCTAGGTTTAAAAAACCTTGGTTGTGTCCCTTCTTTTAATTTTAAATGAATATACTCCTTATTGAATAAACCCAATTCCGAACTAAAAACTGTAGGAAATTCCCTAGATAGTGTATTAACTATCTCATTCTCATGTTCCAATTTGTTTATTGATAAATTAAATGCGATGAAAAAATCCTGACCTAATAATGGAGGTCCCCCTTTATCTATTACATACAATAATAATGTACTCGAATTAGTTTTATATTCCAATACGTAGACAATTGTTTGTCCGTTTTTACTAATGGAACGTTACTAAAATATTTGTCTTTTAATATCTTAGATATTACGGAAACGCTGGCACAGGTGTCTAATTCAAATTCTAAAACTAGTTTGTTTACCTTTATATCTATGTAAATAGGATCAAAATTGATTGAATCTAAGTTAAACAGCTGATCTGTTTCGAATTGATTCGAACTCAACAAAAAATTGTTTGGCTTAGATGAATGATGCGCATTTGATTTCTTCTTACATACGGTTGCCAGATGTCCCTTAGTTCCACAATTGTTGCAATTAAAAGTACGATACCTGCATGGAGCTGTATGTGCCTTGCCACATACGTTACATTTGCGTCCGGCTGTCGTAGTTCCTGCTGAGGTGGACGGCCTTTGATATTTGGAATATGAGCCGTGTTGACTAGCTGGTAAGGACTTCGTTGCTGCACCATTACCACTGTTTGTGCGTGGCCCTCCAGAACTACGTTCGGGTCCCATACGATACACTTCTGCTTCTTTTTTTATGCGAACTTCCACATCATTCCTGTAGCTGGCTTCTTTGTTATCTGCAATCTCAATTGCCTTTTCCAACGCTAGCTCGGCTTCATTTTCTTCATACAGTCTATTACGAATGGGTCCTTTCGCGAACCCCATGATGAAACGATCTCGAATCATAACAGATAACTCTGTTTTGAATTCACACTTAGCCTCTAACTGCCGCACTCGCAAAACTCACTCTGAAACCGTTTCTTCCGTGTTTTTGACTGCACTGTAGAATGTTTGTCTTTCTGGGAAAACTAATTTTGCTGGTGTGAAATGTTTGTCAAATAGTTCTAATAGATCATTAAAACCGATAAGTTCCGGTTTTTGAGGTATACAAAGGTTACAAAGAATCTGATAACTACTTTGGCAACAAACAATTTAATAAAATTGCACGTTTGATATCGTTATTCACTATAGCATTTGCGATGTAGTATTGTTCAAGTCGATCTTTATACAGTATCGGAAATAATTCTTCTGGGGTATAGATATAAATCTACACATGCAACAAGGAACGCAATGATATGATAATACCACATAAACAAGAGAGACGCACTGCTATTCGCCCCTCCCCTTACCCCTCCCGAGGCGTTAACTGCTACTCGCACATTCGCCCGACTGGTGCTGGTATGATACTAACGTCCTACGTTCTGAGCTGACCGGCCTGAAATTGTAATGCTCTCTCTATCATATAGCAAGCTATTCTTTACGCTCTCTTGAAGCCACCATACCCAAGATAAATAATTTCCGAACCTGTATATTGTCCAGTCGCATACACTCGGATTAAATTCTCGCAAGTGACCTATGAATGCCATATTTCACACGTGTGATTGATAAAATCCTCTTAATCACCTTAATTAGTATATGTTTTTGAAAACAATATCCAATCCTCGTCGCCACTGTGATGTTTACTCTACTGTTCCTTTGGGTTCTTGGAGTTTTAATATAACACAATTAATTATTAAACTCGCTTATAATTAGTTTCCGGTCGATTCTACAACCTTTTATCAACCAACTCAAATCTCTTGTTCTTTGGTGTGCGCATATCCTGCGCAACCATATATCTATACATTACAATACTATATCTATACATTACACGCCCATAAATGATGAGAAACAACCCTAACAACTCTATCCTAAGTTGAATCTTCTCCTGTATATGAATTGCTGATTTTTACTCCTTTGAATAGGACAATGGAGAATATCTGAGGATATCAGGATTCCAATGAATCAAATAATCCTAACAGATAACAATTATGTCCTAGTAAAATTATTATAAGGAAGAATAAATACCTCGTTTTCGGAATCACCTGGTATAATAATGAATAGTAGCGAATGAATCAATTACCGAATAATTTTTAATATAAAATCCCGCCGAGGAACACGAGGGTTGAGAATGTAGAAGGGCCTAATGTGCAGGCAACTTTCTAGATTTATGAATAGTTTATGAAAATTTATTTAAATTTAATTTAGGAGATGTCTTGTCTATTACATTAAGTATAATGGAGCGAAGAATCAAGCCATTTTTTATCAAAACTTAATCTTGTGAAAAAATCTTACACCAAATGATGCTGGGGCAACATTTCCGTGATACATTGCTTCCATTATTCAATCCAACATAATCTTTAACGGAACTCTGCTAAGCTCTTATACTTAACCCAATTGCTGATTCATCCAATAGTTTTGCATATGATTTGAATAAACTGCTCCTACTTGTTTAGCTTGTTTAAATACCATTATAGTATTTATGAAGCTTAATAGACAAAGTTTTGGTTCACCAAGTTGAACACAGTGACAAGTCTTATATTCCCGAAACACGCTCTTCTCATGAACTTGTAAGATCACCCATCTCCGAAAGTGATGTGATGAAACACCCTCAAAAATGTTAGGTGAACCTAGATGTTCCAACACAATCTGTCGGAAAGCAGATGTCCCACTGAGAATGCAATTCACAGTTCATGCTATTCAAAGAATCGACGAGGGAATAGTTCGAAATACTACGGCCAGGTAACGTCCCAGCAACAATGCAGAGTGAACTACAAACACATTTCATGTTAGAGGTCAATAAACAAAGTTTTGTTTCACAAGGTGTTTCGTTCTTCTCATGAACTCGTCAGTGAGACGAGACAGAAGTGAAGTTCATGATCAATCATCTCCGATAGTGATGTAATGACACACCTTCGAAAACGTTTACCTGGATGTTCCAACAGCGTCTACCGGAAAGCAGATGTCGAGGAAACAGTTGGAAATACTATCGCTAGGTGACGTCCCCGCAAAAGTTCATAGTGAACCACAAACACATTTCATTTTAGAAGTCAGTAAACAAAGTTTTGGCTCACCAGGTTGTAGTCCGTGACAGCTGTTTCACTCTTCTCATGAACTCGTCAGTTGGACGAGGCAAACGTGAAGCCCTGATCAACCATCTCGAAAGTGATGTAATGAAACACTTCCGAAAATTTGCCGGAAAGCAAATGTCTCACTGAGATTGAAATTCACATTGCTACCCATTGACAAAAGACTTCGACGGAAAAACATGTTGGAAATACTGCCGCCAGGTAACCACCCCGAAACAATGAATAGGTAATTACAAAGTCATATCGTATTAGATGTCAATAGACAAAAATTTTTTGTGATTCACGATGCATTGTTTCGGAGTTGTCACCTGGCGGAAGTATTTGCAACAGTTTACCCCTCGATGAGAACTGTATTATGAATGCGTGGCATCGTGAATTGCATTCTCAGCAGGATATCTGTTTTCCGGCAGATGTGTTTGAACATCTAGGTTTGCCAAACATTTTCGAGGGCTTTTCATTATATCACTTTCAGATATGATAGATCAGTGACTTCCCGACGAGCTTATGAGAAGAGCGAAACAGCTGTCTGGAAATATATGACCTGTTGTCACTGTTCAACCTGGTGAATCGAAACTTTGTCTATTGACTTCTAACACGGAATGTGTTTGTATTTCACTATCCATTTATAAAGCTTGTCGAATGCAAATTAATGCAGAAGAAATAAATTAAGACTTTCCACGAAGAATCATCAAATCCAATGATATTGACACATCTACAAATATATCAAACCATATATTCTCGAAGTTTCTGTTCAGGATTGATCGGCATATTATGGCCGGTTCAGAATGTTTCTTGAGAGGCACTAGATCGAATACAAATGAGATAATTTTAGAGATATGTTTGTGTATCCAATCTCCTCTGAAGGAACTTTTTTATATTATTATAATCAAGAGTGGAAAGCCATGCTTCCATACGAGCTCCACAAAGGGGAAAATTTTCCTAAGTTGTCTTACAAAATTAACATAACCAATCTCCTGATCTGCGCCCAAATTATTAATGGCCAGAACTCTTGTATATCTGACACATAGGTTGGTGTTAAGATTTAGCATGAAATGTTTGAAGCATTTCCACTTTCTGATCTCACAATCTTCGGTCAATTAAACCTTTTCAGTTATTGACGTGTGATGTTTCCGGAACAAAATAGTATGCATTTCCGATGTATTAGTGAATATATGCTTGAAGGTCACTGAATTGCAGAACAATTCTGAGAGGAATGCTAGAAATACTAGTTTTACTTTGTTAATAGCATCTTATATCATCCACCCTCAACTTAAGCGACTATGCGTTTGTGCACTTGGCTGATTCACTTAATACACTCGAGTGAATACTGAGCTGAAAATATATTTTAGGATTACAGTTAAGGCGCATTTTCTTCTATATGAACCATTATTTTCCTGAATGGGAAATCTGAAACAAGCCGAAATTAACTTATTAAGAATTTTTTATCCGAACCATTTAATTTTGAGCCGGCGATTTAGCTGAAAGTGTCGAAGAGAGTAACATTTAATTACAAATTAATCACGCTTGGTTGAAGCACGATGATTATCGAATCATAATTCTTGCATAATTACTACACTTCTCAACCATATTCATAATGTGGGCTGGGCTGACTTAACATGCGATTATTCACAAGATCGTGAGATAGTTCACATGCTTCAATACAGTATTGCCCAGAAAACTCTAAACGTAATCTGATGTAATTGATCTTATTGATAATGTGGTTGAACAAAACCAGAATACAATTCCTCATATCTGATTCACCACTTAGTCAACTGTATTACTGCTTGGTAGAGCGTTGTGGGAGCCGGCGATGCAATGTTGAGAGAGGAGAAAGGAATTATGATTTTTCTTGAGGCATCAGGAAAGACGACAACTTCACTGTTCGATAGAAAAGTTAAACCTGGTAGAAATAAGTTTGACACGTCTCGAGCTTGACAAGGAAACACAATTCTGAGCATATTTGATTTGTCCTATATGGTATCGCTGGTGGTGGAATGGAATGACAGACGTGATTTCCAATGATCACCGACTATGGAAATATGTATAGAAAAGGGAGAGATAGCCCACCTTCCAACGATGTTCTAGAGAGGTCGGTGAATGTTAAATACAGACATCAATGTTTTGTTCTCTGTATTCTCATGCTGTGAAATAATCAGCTTTGCAGATGATACAGGTAGGTCTTCCATGTGAAGTAGTGAAAAAACAACAGAAAATGATTTCATAAAGGACATTATTAATGTTAAATCGAGGTATTCCATACCTATTGCATTTAGCATTGAATGTCTTGGGTTAATACTTGAAATGGAACTTATAAACACATAAGCCAATTGATACAAAATATGAGGTCTATGCCAAAATTTGAAGGTCTGAAGCACTGAACAACAAATCACATCATATTATAGTTTTGTCGAATCGCAATTTACCTATGGAATTATAGATTGTAGTAGTGCATATCACTGTCAAACGGATCATTTAGAAGTTATACAAAAATGTCTTGAACAGTTGACTTCTGTGGATAGCTTCGTGACACTAGTAAATCTGTACTTGCGGAACACAAGTTTGATACTAATCATCAAATCCTTTTCGAAAATACTAAAATCCTAGTCCTAGCCTCAAACTTCTATCAGCGAAAAATTCTTGAAGCGATAGCTATCCTAAAACATCGAAATAATTTAAACCATGACTCAGGATATTACCTTACCAACATTTGGAAACCCTTTCTCGAAAATTCCATTTGGCACATGATTACACAACGACAGAGTCAGGTGCCAGAACGCAGTTAACCACCGGAATGAAGGCAGTGAACTGTGTAGGATGAAGATTTTTCCACAATAATTACCGCCACAGAAACGAGAAATATCAGCCTCAAGCCACAAGCGTGCTCTGAAGATGCCACCTGTAATGGTTGATGAAACGTCGGCACCAAGTCGTGCTATTGTTACGTGGAATTCATCCGGAAGCCAAGAACTTTTATACAGAAATGGCTTTTCAAAATCATTTTTAATGTATACATCAAGTTTATCATTCAAATAGTCAAAAACACTGAATATGAAACAACTATTTTGCTTAGTTTTACTTTGACAACAGAAATGTGATTTTTTTGAACAAAACAGAATCAGCTATAGCCACAATACAAGATATGGTGAACATGGACTCATTATTCTGGAAACCACAATTCTGGCTCTTAAAATATACAACAATTAGCACCAAATCACTTTCCTCTGATGATGGCTACTTGGTAACTGAAAGTTCCTTAGCACTTTAATAGTATAGATAAGGATGATTATTTCGTACTTATTAGTGTTATAGTGTATCCATAGTTGTGAACTCTATTAGTGTATTGATTGACATACTGTTCAACCCGTTTTGTAATTAGACCCGGTCTTGTATATTACAATCGGGAGTTTTGCAACCACATGCATGTATCAAGTAGGGCAAAACATTAAGTTTCCAAGTTTCTAAACCCGCTGAATAGTACATAAGATCGTACAATACCGTGAAACTTCCAGACTGGAAGACAAAAACTGAAGCATTGATAAATGAGTTTTATCAAAGCACTAGGGTGTTAATTATAATAGACTTTCCACCCTGAACAAAGTTACTTAAATGGAAAATCTATGTTCTAATTTTCATTCTTGCTAATTATTTTCAGCATCTGCTCAAACAGAAGTAATTCGCTTCTAAGGATATCTACTCAATCGGTGATGTGTATATTCTATTGTTAGCATTACTATTGTGATAGGACTTAATCCCATTATCCTGAAATATCGAACAGGAGTTGTGAATTGCATGTGTTTCTATAGATGAATCAGCGTGGAATACGCTTTAGTTAGAAAAATATTCGATGAACAAAATTCAGGTAGTTCATCAAACACATCACAACGACAGATGGATGTGACATTATTTCAAATTTTAAAGCTCGATCTCGGAAATTGCGGAACTGGTGAAACTTCAGAAATTTAAACATTCAAAATTGTCAAAAGTCGCTTGAAATCCACAATTTTTGTCAGTCTAAACGATGTAGAACCATTCCAGATGATGAACAATACTCCACATCTTCAGACCCAGGAACAGAATTTATTGGGCGGGAATATTGCAAATTCCACGACAACGTCATAGATTAATTTGGACACGACATCCTATGAAGTCCTCAATATTATTGCTAGCTTGGTATCATCCATAACAGCATCCTCACATGGGTGGATCATATGAGGTCCATTACGATAACTGCTCCAAAGGGACTTTATTTCCAATCCCGTGCCAAGAGTCATTTAACTCCCCAGGAGCTCTTCGTTATCCACAATGAACACATTCAACCTGTCTTGGAACACAATTCACACATTTGAAGTTTAGCTTCCAATTCGACTACGAGAGATTCCAGGTAGGCGAAGTCAATGAGCTCAAGCTAGTCAACCCTTCATTATTAAGCTCGAGACCTGGCGAACTTTTTCCAGACCAGACTTAATTTTTCTATCTAACGGCGAAGTTGTGGAACTCTTTGCCTAGTGAGGTCTTTTCTTATGCATATAACCCCCAAACCTTAAAGAAAAATTCGAATGAGATAATGTTGTGAGGTCCATTGAGAAAACCGCTTCACCTCAACTTGGTATTCTGTGCCAAGATCTACTGTTTGGAGTTCGGCTCTCAAACATTCCGAGGATTCTATCCGGAAGATAGCTATTCATCTGATTGATAATGTCACACTTACGAATTCATTGACCTCTCTAGAACATCGTAGAAAGGTGGGCGATCTCTCTCTTTCCTATGGATATTCGAATGGTTGATGTTAATCAGAAATCTGTTATTCAACCACGAGAGATTCCACCCCTTCATTGTCAAGATCAAGACCTGTCGAACTTTTTCCTACCCGAGTTAATTTGTCTATCGAACATGCAGAAGATAGTAATTCGCCTGATTGGTGATGGTTACGAATTCATTGACCTCTCTAGAACATCGTAGGGAAGTGATCGATCTTTCCTCGTTCTACAGATATCTCTACTATCGATCCTCTTCGGAAAACTCATATTATTCCATCACGAGTGATTCCTGGCCGGCAGAGTTGACGAGCTCAGGCAATCATGTAAGGTCCATTGCGAGAACTGCTCCAAAGACACTTGGTTTTATACCACTGGCGAAGAGGTATTTCGAGTCCCAGCTGCTCCTCATGATATACAAATCACAGATTCGACCTGCCTTGGAGTAACTGTTCACATGTTTGGAGTGTAGCTCCGAAATACACGCAAGAGCTCTCAGATTATATTCAGATGATATTCGTCTGGTTGGTGATACCAAACTTAAGATTGACCTTTCTGAAGCATTCTAAAAATGTGGGCGATCCTTCTTTTCTATACACATTTCCATGATCTCGTCTATGTTTCACCACGAGCGATTCCAGATAGGCGACTAGACTAGCCCAGGCTGGTCACCATTTCATTAGCTGGCTCGAGAATTGTCGAAATTTCCTATAGCACACTTCAGTGTTCTATCAAACGGCTAAGTTGTAGAACTATTTTATTCAGAACAATTTCAGTCCTTAGATCCTCTCTCAAAATTCCACTGCTGGCTCACACGATGTTCCACAAAGCTGGCAACAGTGAAAATCTTGGGTATTACATCGGCTATATTTTCCATACCGTATTTATAACTGCAGCAATAATATGTTATGAACGTGCGTTATTATGTATTGGCTTATAGTCCCTTTGAATAGATTTCTATGCTCTTGGAACACAATTATCGAATAACGAGAAAGCTTCTTGGAACTCAGTTCTCCAAGAGTCGGCTTACATTCAAGAAAATATGTAGATGCAAATTATCATCTTGATCGGAATTAGCAAAATAAGTAGCTTCAAGAATTCATTCAAACCAGGATATAAATGTAGAGCATGATAATGAGCGTAAAGAATACTGTCAAAAATAATTGGCAACAATTCAACATATTTTGCTATTTATTGACCTAGAAGATATCCTTTTCGAACGTAGATAATGATCACTTATAAAGAGGAGAACTAACTCGAATATCACTTCCTAGTATCTGCACCAAGTGCACAAAGAAAAGTGAACAGAACGTTTGATATTATTGCTAATTTGAAATTGCAAGGTCATAGATTTTTCTTCAGGTCGGAAAACTAGTATGGAAATTGAATGAGAAATAATATACCATAATTCAGAATTTTATAGATGCTAACAAAATAATTCAATTCCCTTGAGGTTGGTGGATTGTAAGAATAATATAATGTGAAAGACCCCCTACGGTCTACACTTTATTCTATTTGCTGTAAAATGCTTTGATGATTTGATGACGCAGCTGTATCACAAAGTTTATCTCGAGTTTGTTCGAACTTTACGATAAATCATTTTATATAGTTGTTTTCTTTCATAAACCTATAGCCTCAGATGTCTACAAAAACATTACACTTTCAAGAAACATATTCACATTTCTTCTCCAGGACATACAAGTCACACGCAGCTTCATAATCATGTCTTCATCACCCTTTTTGTCAGTATATACTTGTTTTTTATTCACTTTGATCTTTGTCTTTCTGATATCTACCGTTAGATTTAGGTTTCTCATTAGTTGGTCGATGCCCCACAGCAACCATGTGCTCTCTTGTCTCTCCCTTCTAATTACATCACATACCAGTAGTCATTTTATAAGGCCGATAATTTTGCTGGTTGAGGTTTTGTTCAGGTGGGATATGTGTCTCACCGAACATCTTAGATCTGATTCTTTCCCCAGCTGGGCATTCACAGAGAATGTGTTCCGCCATTTCATCATTTCAGAGACATAGTCGACTTTGAGCCAAGCCTTGGATAGAATGATCTCCTAAATTTTTTGCACATTCTGCATTAGAGGGTGATTCAGCTTACAATCCTGAAGTGTTTAGTTTGGTTTTGCAGGTAAGGTCCATCATCTTTGAGCTAATGACGTTTGAGGTCAGCTCTTTTGTAGGTTTTTTGACTATCAGACAAGTCTGCTATGTTCTTCTTTTTGCATCCTTTGTCCCGATTGAGTTGAGCACATCTCTCAATTGCATGGACTTCCGCTGGTTCAGAGTATTTGGTTCTGTGGCCAACGATTTCTGTACCCATACCTTGTGCTGCTCTGGATCCATGGGTATACTTCCTTCACTAACAGGATACAATTTCCTCTATCTCCAAGGTTTCCAAGGGGCTTCTAAACGTCCTATGTAAACAAGAGCACCTTGCACATGTCGTCATGACTAATTGGTGTTTCATCTTCGGAGAGTCTTCATCCTTCCATCGAAGTTCTATATCTCCTTGAGATTCGTCTTCGCTCAATTAGGTTTAGCTATTCAATTTCGTATAATGGTTCGATGGCTCCCAGCCTATATTATATACAAGAACTGAAATCGATGGTTCCTTATAGTTGGATATTTGCTTATAGTTATCTAGTCATATTTTTAACAATATTAATGAAAACAATCATTCCAGAGTGATGAATATTTATCAGCTGCTTGTTTTTGTTAGCATAAGACAATTAATTCACGATCCACCTGTCACCGCGCCAAAATAGAGCATAAAACAGAGCTCCAATAATATCAGATTAACATGTTTCCTGCATCTAGTTTAATCACATTCTCCGTTATTGCTTTATATGAAAGCTAAATTGACTAAGCAGCTTTATGACGCTATTTGCTCTTTCAACACCCTGATCTGCAAGTATTGCAATTTATTATACACTCCTGATGAAGCTTATAAATATTTCTATAATCCAGCATGAAAACGATTTCTCCCGTTTCCAGAAGGAATTATCTGCTCTTGCTCGATTGTTCAATAATGTATTTACTCAATCAAAAGTCTCAAAAGTGAAATATTATTCATTGTATTTGATGTGAATGATGATGGAATGTTGGATGTAATTGAGATTACAGTTCAGTTTCAGAAGGACTCTGTTAAAGTTTAAAAGAGATTTAGTATGATTCAATAGTAGACGATAAAAAGTTTGTAAATGACCTAGCAACGTTCCGAAATACTATCAGTGTTAGTGTTTCGATAAGGTTTCGAACAAGAAACAGGAAGTTAAAGCAAAGTGTTAAACCAATCGCCGTAGAAACACATCAATGCCCAATCGGGAGTCGTTAAAGATAACGGCGTTATGAAACCTTTAATCCAAGTGCGGCTGGTTACAAATAAACACATCATAATGTTTGTGATAAAACGTATGTATCAGATAATTTCTGACGAATCTTTCTATGTCACTCTATTCAATATCACCAACGTTATCAGTTGTGGCAATGCAAGGAAGAACCTTTGCTTTGTTACTATTTATCCCAATAAATCGAAGATTGATGCGATTTCGTGGTTTTTCAATCTCAATATTTACTTCTAGAAAGTTGACCTTATATTATGAATATTAATTTCATCCAATCATGGTTAACATCATCGATTCTGATGGAACATCGATATTTAAAGGCGCTAAATTCGATTCTAACATTACTTTTAACCTCAGACCATGAAGCATTACGTTACAGTGTGTCAGTTCATAGCATATAAAATGACCTTAATAAAATCATGTTTCAGGGGATAATTAACTTAAAATTCGAATCAGTTTTCTTTTGACAAATTTCCGCAAATATACCAACTTTTTGAGACTTTCGATTTTGCAAAATTTCATATGGGTATAAAAAAAATTCGATTTTGGTCGACCTCATCGATTCTAATGAAACACCAACATAGTACGTTTTCAAGGTTAGGAAATTTGATTCCACCGTTCTAACCTGAGACAATTATTAGTCACATTATATGGTGTCGGTACCCTGAATTCTGCTCATCTTATACATATGTAGAGAAATTATCAACTTTAAATTTGAATGGGGGTTCTTTTGAGATTTAACTGTACAAATTTTAGCAATAATACCAATTTCGGAAATCTTCTGCAAAATTTTATAACATAAAGGTTTTAACCTGAGACTAATTAGCCGCGTTATTAAATACAGTTTCGGCAAGAACGAATGAATAAATTGAATCAATTAATTATAAATTTCAAAACTTATAACCAAATTCCCATAAAAAACAAATTAGAATATCAAGATTATTTACAATAAAACAGATATTAAGTCCTATGAATAGTAAATGATATTGCTTGAGGAAGGTCTGCATTCTGCAATTGATTCTAAGAAATTATCTAGGGTGGATTTAATCAATGATATATAACGACTTGGTCTCTTCCAGGATATCGAAAGATTTCAAACTTGAACCAAGTGATACGCTACTTTCATTTCATGTTGTTTCACTATTTACAAGCACCCCAATCCCTGAGTCAAAAAACATTCAAGAGTAATGGCTTTCAAAAATCAATATCCCGATACAAACTGCTTATAATATTTGATCCTTACGTTTTTATGTATGGTGGAAAAATTATTTTGCGTTCAACGATATTATTCTAAATGACCAAGTGTCTGTGCAGTACACTGTCTCCTTTCTTGCTATTCATAAAACTACTAGCTTTCAGTATTTCTGTTTAACATTGTATAACTAATGGAATTCAAACTTTGGATTTGTCCCTGGGAAAAGAAAGAAGCTAATCATCAAACCTGGAATGAAGCTAGTATTGTCAAGACCTATAAAAACCATAAACTGAGTTTCTAACTTTGACAACAGAAATATGAGGAAAGTTCATCAAGACACATTTCGCTAAATATCTCATCTGAAAATATCCACTTCCTTAGTTTCTGTACGACTCCTTGACATATTGAATAGCGAAGATTAAATGCTTCCATTATAGTTTGGTGATGTAATGTGAGAGCTTTCATCATTTATGTTTTTGCACCAACTATACAAACATGTCGTAATATGCCATACAATCAACATTCACTACAATTGGAAATTTGTCCTGACATTTTAGAACTTCCAATGTTCCCGGATTGATCACACATCCAGCTTCCACATTCTGTTCTTACTTCTTGTATCCTAAAAACAAGCTAAAGATTATATTTTGTCGTTATGTATCCTGATAAGCTATTCAAGTTATTTAATTATTAACTGCTAGTGTTATCCAATAATTTTACAGTGATGATTTGGATACAAAATCTGTTATGACTATGAGGAATCCATCTTCCCGCACTTGTTGAAGCAACAGTATTTGTACTGTATTAATGAACGGTTCAGGGTATCTCAACGACTGAAGCAGTTCCTCCATTCTACTAGCTCTCAGGAAGATTAGGATATTGACTTCAGGTTATGTAAGTTTCCATCTTCTATTTGATCTGTTTTTAGGGAATTCTGGGAAAATGTCGATCGAAGTTTCGTCTTTCACTTCGTAGAATCTCCACTCTTCTTCCTCTACTAGTCTATTTGATAGAGGAGGTGCTGCGAAAAAAGGGCCATAAAATGTATGTCAAATGGTATGGCATAAAAGAGGAAAGTTGGCGCTCCTCAAGGTGTTCTCTCATCTGGCAGTGACCCGATAGAATTTCCATTTCTGAGAATATTTCCTCTCAGGTTGATGCAGTCATTAGATCTCTTCTGGTCGTTGCTTGCCTCAATCCTCGTAGTTCTATGTAGTAAGGTGATGTTTTTTTGTCTGCCCCTTTTTCAAGATTTCCCAGTATTATCCTGGTGCTTATTTAGCAAAAAAGTTCAGGTTCCGGAAATGATGTTTCGGACTTTTTATTTGAGAGTTTGTCTGCTTTTTCATTCCCCTCACTACCTTATGTCCCAGAACTCATAGGAGAGTAGTAACCACATTATTCTTGCTTAGCTCGCGTTCAGTTTTCCTAAGCATTCCCAGGTCATCTTGGAGCTGATTACATATGAGAACTGAGCGGGTTTGATGGCTGCTTAACTGTATGACATCATGTACATTTCTTTTCCACGTAAGTCTCTTTATATTATGAAACGGACACCTTTCACTATAGCCCAGTTCATTCTATTGTTTTAGAGCCATCTGTTCACCTTTTTTGGACTTTCTGTTGAGTTGGTATCTTTATTCCATTCTCTTTCACTTTTTCACAAAGCTCTTTCATCGTACTATCTGGGGGTGTGTTCCAGGTTTGTTGATTACCAGGCAGGGGTCGATACTTGCGTTGGGCAACAGTATTCAGTTTCAGATACGAAGGCCAACAGAGTATATAGACCTCAATGGCATAAGCAATTTGCAGTCTTGGGTCTAGTTACCAACGTGCTCTAGGTAACCTGTAATAGTGGACGAAACGTCATGTCATCATACTTTCATGAAGCAAAATCCCCTCAAATTATAAGATCCCTCCATGCTCAGTATATCCGGAGTATGACATCTATATTTGGTAATATTGATTTTGAAAATTATACTTACTATGGACCGCCTATTATATGCGGTGAATAAATATTCCAAATGTATGAGAATTTGATTCAAACCGTTTGAAAGGCTGCCTAATTAAGTTTTCATCGAAACATTTTTGATCACATCTATCTATAAGCATTCATATTCAACTGTCAACTGTTATAGCTGTTACTAGTTGGTTTGACTTTGACCTGAAACGAATCGTATTATCACTAGAATGTCAAGCGAGTTGTTATCGCAAAAGCTAAGAATGTCCTCAACATTAATACATTTGAATTCCGTTCGTGAAATTTCAAAGTTATCAGTGTTGCGAACGTGAATATTTAAAGCGTTACCAAAGCTGTGAAGTTGAAAGCAAATCGTTAAAAATTCACTTAAAAGTGACTTGATGAAAATTTTACGCATTGTTAAGGATGGGAACGTTGTCTCTGTAATTGACGTTGTGCTCATCACATAGGAAAAATAATGGCCGGTAATTTATCAGAGATGTTTGAAATAAAAAGTGTTGCGATAAGATTTTCGGATGTTTCCAACTGCGCATTTTTTAAATCCCTTAATGAGTGTTCGTTTTCCTAACAAAAATTGCAATTGCACGTATTTAGGTATTTATATTGTTATTTAATTGATTTATCGATTTGATATATTGTTTTGGTGGAAATGTTAGTTTTCCACCATTTATGTTTCAGATTTGTTTTGTGGAGGTGTTTGCAGTAACGTTTTGCTAAAGTTAACCTTACGTCTCTTATTCCTTTCAGTCTTGTACACGCCTGACTAGGGTTTTATCATTAGGTTTGCCGCTAATCTTCTTGTTTTCCACTCCCTTCGATCTTGTATGGTTATCTCGAACTTAGTGTTGAATGAATACTATCACTCTTGGGTTTATGAGAGCATCCAGTGACGCCTAGCTGTCTTTGCATT
The DNA here is from genome assembly GCA_958510875.1 of Endomychus coccineus. Classification (NCBI taxonomy): domain Eukaryota; kingdom Metazoa; phylum Arthropoda; class Insecta; order Coleoptera; family Endomychidae; genus Endomychus; species Endomychus coccineus. The sequence goes on along the minus strand of OY294071.1, from coordinate 35,824,669 downwards.
GGTGATGCACTTCCTCATGTTATTTCCCCGTGCACATTGCCGGATTGCGCTTAGAATACAGTATCACCAGTGAGATACTAAGTTGAGAGTTTCTTCCCTCACTGTACATTCCAGCACAATCTCTTTCATCAGGTTTGTCTCTGATGTTGGCGTCTGTCCTTTCGTTTTATTTTTTGTATTGTCCAGGGTTCTTTACGATGTTCGAAATATCGTTAAGAACCTTGACTCTCCACCTCGCTGACATAATGTTTATATTGCATATTTATTACTTATTAGCATAACATTTGTATTTACTATATCGATAGCGTACCTAGGTCACAGTATTAATTTTATGGAAAAGTAGAGTAATTGATTCAATTAAGTAATTTTAAGGAATCTAGTGAAATGATCCCTATTACTCCACTGTATTTGTATGATGACCATGGAATTAGTACTAGAGGACTACTTGGGAATAATTTGGTCAGTTGGTTTCATTTCAGGAATGATGCCAGATCTAAATTAACATATTGATCCAAGTCTATAACAGCTGGAAAATATAACCCTGTATTGTAAAATAATTATACATCCTCGTAACAACCAATGTTTGGTAGAGGTTCATCATCCATAATCGATAACCTCATTGTGATTACCTCATGGTCCTTCGAGGACTTTGACACGGGACGAAGTAGGTTGTAATTAGAAGCTCTGAAGCGATGCCATCTTTACTACTGTATCTCTCTACCCTGTAATGCTATTCTATATTGAAATATATAGTTTACAAAATGATCTCTTTTTGAGGATTGTTCCTAGATCCATCTATTACAATGGTTGGTCGATTGGCGCTTGGCATTGACAGCACTCACGCGTAACCTTGCAGAGTCTGTGGTCCCTATCTGTTATGGGTTGCCAAGTTGAGAATAAACAATATTAGATATATTATAGTACAATCTTTAGTAATGAAAATAAGGTACACACCTATTTACTTGAACCTGGATCATTTTATATTACACCAATATATAGTTGCTTGTAAAGCCTGATGAAAGTAAGATAGTAAGTGACTATTCAACATCTTGTTTATTAATATTCAAAAGTTGGTGTATAAGAAACTTGTGGATGTTCCTGAATGAAATTTGCGTCCCTTGTGATATCTTTTCGAATGTTCATAGTCCCCACGGACTTGCCTCTGTTCACTTTATTTCCTGCTTTATATAGAACGTAATGCTCTGATGTGCGTGTGAATTTGACATAAATTTGAGATTCACGAGATACGTTACATGTAGATAATAAAGTTATTTGCTTCATTTAGGCAAAAATTATTCTCGAATCTCAAGCAATTTTTCCTTCGATAGCCGAATCATTAAAGCTGTATGTTGAAAATGGAATTGCGTGAGGAACTCGCATATTATTTAATCAAGAAAGACATCTGCATCTTTTTTTGAATTTATGTCGCTATATTTCATCACACTCAGCACCTTTGAAATCCGAACCATTAAAGTGTTTTCAACAAGTTACGATATATGTATATTTTATTTCATAATTGCTAGTTATAACTTGCAGAAAGTCAGATATATAGTCTATTTTCGGTTTCTTTACCCTAAGCGATAATATTCTAGATTGGCTATTCTGTTCTCTTATGGAATCAACCCCAATTCACTGATTGATGTATTGGTTTTGGAAAATATCAGATTCGCTGATGATATCTACGATCCTTAGATGAATACTGATCTATGATTTTATGTAATAACTTATGATTTGGGTTCATTGTAAATCTCACCATTTTCGCAATTTCTGAGATAGAACTTCGAAATAGAATAGTTTTTGAGAAGCGGTTTTCACAATGGACCTCACACGGTCATCACATGAGAGGGTGCTGTTGGTGGTGATCCCGAGCATGGATATGAAAGACTTCATAGGAATAGTTGTACCTGACATCATCATATTAAGGATTTTAGGATCCTCCTTCCTGGAGAAGACGTAAACTCGAGTTATGGTTGCATTATACTCTACTAGATTATCAGATCTCCATTTGAAAATCTTTGCCAGATCTCCATGAATTGCGTCAACCTGTCTCTGTCTCGCTCGTCTGGTTTCATTGGATGGTATAGGGGCTCTAGATGAGAGAGCGGTATGGAGTGTACCATCATCCGCAATGTTGTGTACGGGACATGTGGTTACTTCCAGCAGATCGTTTATATGGAGCAGAAACACAGTTGGTGCCCAGACAGATTTCAGCGTTGATAGCCATTGTATCGGAGGATACTCCATCAACCACCACATGGAGTAATCTATCTGAGAGAGAACTCGATAGTAAGCGCAAAGTTGAGGCGGCAAACAATATGACGGAAGTTTTCCTAGAAGGCTTTGTTGCCAGACTCGATCTAATGCTTTGGAGATATCCAATGCTCTAGCTAGAGATTCTCCAGGTTTTTCAGTAGATTTCTGCTATACATGTATTACGTAGGCGAGCAGATCTCCTGTTCATCTCTACTGACGAAAGCCATATTCCCGGTCATTCACGACTTTGGAGCTCTCTAGGTTTTGGATGAGCTTTATGTTGATTGCTTTCAATAACAGTAAAATGGGGTCTATACTTATAAGGAAGGATGTTCTTCCCTATTTTTTGGAATTGGTTAAATTCCAACTGTCTTCCAGCTGGAAGGAAACACACCAAGTTTGTATGAAAGGGTAAACAACCTGCAGAAAATTGGCACACATTCCTTGAGAACGACAGGTGGAATTCCGTCCGGCATAATAATGACTTACTAATCTAGAATTTCCGCTTGGAGATAATTATGGCATGCTCCTTTATGTGTTCAATTAATGTTATTGTGTCCAAGAATAACCTCACAAATGACTCTTGTTTACACTACTTTTCTTGGGATTTCCCAAATTATAGTCAAATCCATAATTTCTTTATCGTTATGAGTGGCGGAGGAAAGTGTATCTATGACCTTTTAATGACCACACAAAAATGTATTACCTAATTCAAGACAAACGAGATTACGGCTGAAGCGGTAATTGTCGAAACATTTTAAACCGAAGATCTTGAAGTTCAGAACTGATCAATCCGATTCTGGCAAAATGTACGCAAGTCAATCCAACCATAGCAACCAACGTTACATAAACATTGCAATGTTGGATTTAAGAGACGTTGATGTAAGTGAGATCATGGAATTGAGAATGTAGGCCCACCAGAGCTTTCAAACTTGGGGTAAACAATTCTCAGTGTAACTGTCTGAGGATTGAAAATAACATGGCCCATACAGCGAGTATTTCAAGACCTATGTTTTATATAAAATAACAAACATATATCTTCAAATACGCAAAAAGGAGGTATTTCTAGAAAGCGTCTAAAGTTGCTGTAATAGATAACATGCAATGTACAATATGTTTGTCATTAGTGACACCACAAGTTCCCATTATAAATGTCTTATTTATAGGAAAAGCCTTCTTCGGGGTTTTTACTATCAAACTTACATCAAAGTATTTCACAGCCAGGATGACACTGACACTAACTTGGAGAAGTTGCCAGCATTATGTTTGTGTTGCGAAACAACTTTAAAGTTGTTGACTACTAACTTCCGAGTATAGTAGGCTTTAATAAAATTGCGCATTCCCATCTTCCAAAATCAAGATAGATACAGTCTAATCCCATGCAAAGGACTATTATAAATAACTGCTCGATATTATAAGAATATTTATAGAGTTCATCTAGTAATATAGCTAACGCAACGTGATTTCGATGAGCTTTTGAACCACAACCATATGATAGGAGAATGTCAATGATCACACTAGGCCCGGAAGTATTTTAAATTTAAATCCCTTTTTTCGTTCATTATATACGGTTTAATATATTCAGCAATCTCATTTCAGCAACTATAACCCTAACATTACAAAAGACATAAACAGACTGCTTTCCGCAATTGTCGTGGTCTTGTCGTAAGCTACCTACCTGCTATCGTTCTATTTGCCTACCTGGCAGACTTATGGTCAGGACAGTGCCTCAACATGTGCTCTCTCTCTCATTCATTGCAGATTGCACCGTGCTCACAATGATGTATATATCTGTTTTTAAAAACGGATTCGTTTGACCAAATATGATTGGTCGCAGGGCTGGATCTGCCATGACTTTGGCCAATTTGTTGCAGATTTTGCGTGTGAATTGAATACTTTATAATCACCCTTTGAATACATTATGCATATTCGAACCTAAGCTCATCTCGAAATGCTCTGCAATATCTGAATCTTGCTAAATTATGTATACTCATGAATATAGGTACAGTAATCTTTTCATACTCTCCGCTTGTTAATCTCTTCACACATAAATAACCTGTAGCAAGCTAATTATTACATGTCGAATAACCTGTATTCTTGTTATCCGTAAATTAGCTCTAAACAATCTGAATCCCCAATCATTCTCTCTTTATGTATATATAGCTAGTGATACCTTTGTACTTCAAGAAGCCACTATGTGGCGAAACATTTTTGTTGTTTTCTTTTATTTTTATAATAAAATTTTCTTTTGAGACTTTTAAACCATGATCATTCAGTGTGAGGTTCAATTGTAATATATTTTCAACAAGTAAAGACCAGTTCAATCTTAAAATTAGAATTAAATGTGAAAATATATCCTGAAATAATATCATGAACATAAAATATTTAAGAGAGACGTTCCAAGTTGTGTGAAATATTTCATTATTGAATGTTTTTAGTTTTATGGCATGAATATATGAATGATAAAATATATGCATGTACATTTTGATAAAAAAATGGATAACTTCATGAGCACTACTCCATGTGCGTGACAGAAAATAATAACAATTAAAAATAATGAATATAATCTTGGAAAATACTTATTTTACATTACATAGTGCACCATTATAAAGAAACATAGATGAATTTCGTTGATTTCGATTATATTTCAATTCGTGTATTAATAGTTTTCAGTAAACGTTGGAGGCTTTCGAAATTTGCAATTATGTCTCTTTGGTGAGTAGAAGAAACAGTTTAATTTCATATATTTTGAATAAAGGGAAAGCTATAATTTTTGGAAAGTTTAGAGGCTATAGGCAATAGAAAAGACATCACTAGGCAAAGAGATTCACACCAGTGCCATTCGATTGAAAATTGAAGTCTGGTAGGAAGAAGTTCGTCATCATCCTCCATGTTAAAGTGGGAATAATTCTTTTTACTTCTATCTATATATTACCTCTATGGTATCCGTTCGCGTGCGCCGGGTGGTAGTTCCAGACCTATTCTGATGCGGCAGAATAATTAACCCCACCTCATATACGTCCCTGGAAATATTTATAGAGAAGGGAGAGGTCACCCACCTTTCTACGATGTTCTAGAGAGGTCAATACCTCGCATGATCGTTTCATGAGAAGGTGCTGTTGGTGGTGATAAATATTGAGAACTTCGTAGGAATATTTTTCACGGGATGTTCACGCAAAAATTGCCACCCTCCTTGACTTCGTTGTTTCTTGAGATACGAGAAAAGTGATGGGATTAAAAATTCCCTATATTTTCCTATAGGGTAACGAGGTACGAACTAAACGTTTTTCTAAATGGAACAGCCTATATATTCCTACACCATTCAAAAGAGTTAAAAAAGATCTTCTCATGAGAACAACATATAGTATGTATCTTTTAATGCTTTGAAGATAATTACTTACTAAATCATACCTTGTCAGAAATTAACCCCATTTCATAAGAGAGAGGGGATTTGGGTTGGCTATTTTCACCCAGATGTCCTGTAGCACACTTTATATTATGGGTTGTGGGATCGACTTTCTTGAAAAAATCACGCACTTGAATTTTGGTTGAATTACTACTAGATTATCGGATCCCCATTTCAAAATTCTTGCCAGATCTTCTTTTATAGCATCGATTTGTCTTTATATTGCTGGTTCCATTGAATAATTCAGGGGTTCTAGATAAGAAATCGCTATGAAGTGTATCATCATCTGCAAAGCTGTATAAGAAACAAGACAGATCGTTGATATTGAGGAGAAACAAAGTTGTTCCCAAGATAGATCCTTGAGGACAACTAGCGTCATTCATTTTTGAAAACTATGACTTTAATTTACTCCGTAGTTTGTTCCTAATGAATTTATATTTATTCGAGTGGAATATATTGTATTCATTAAAAGTGTCATACGTAGAATTCAATTCATGGTTCCACTTAGGAGGAGCTATTGACAGAGCACATGTTTCCAATTATAATTATCTTGTGCACCTTTTGATTTGCGAGAACTTTGATGGGTTCATTAATTGTTCATACTGTCTGCTATGCACGACGAAGCTTGAATTGATTATAACGATGTATTCGAGTTTAACTTCTACACATTCATTATTTGGGGAAAAAGTTCACAATGGTATAGAATTGTGCGATTTCGAAGAAACATTTTCTATTTATATTTCGAACAGTATTCTTCCAATAAAGCTCACCTTTAATTCAGAAATTGTCTTTGAAGAATCAACTGTTACTAATTTGAGAGTTCCTACAGCACCAGTCTATACAAATTATTCTGATGAAAATCCAACCTTTTCATCAAATTATCTACAGTTCATTAAAATTCTCACGTTTGGGAAATATAATTGAGAAAACATCCACAATTCAATTCTGAATAATCTAAATAATGCGTTCTGAATATTCGATTGGTATTTGGCTGATCTCCCGACTATATCTTTATTTTTGTATCTTTTTATATCATATACGTAAAACGGGGATACTTTGCACCAGCAGGGGTGACTTTGCATCGCTGTCAGGAAAAACCGGCGATTTGTGGTCTATAAAATAAGATCCCTTATTCTGGTAATAAGGGTTCTCTACAGGTAAGTGTATTCTTTTCTTATATAGAATTCATCTGTGCATACGACTGCGATGTTGTCTTGGAAAAAGATACATTAGGTTCTATTTCCAAGGTTTTATGGAGATAGGTTAGAAATTTGGGAAATATGGGGTACTTTTGCATCACGCCGTCATTAATACAAAGTAATCCCTTGCAAATAGCTTTTTAAGTGCCTATCAAAATATAATTTTTTTCGTTTCCAGGCATGCCACGGATTCATAATCGGAAATTTGGCGTACAGCGCTATACTAACTTAATCAGGAACATTTGAGGAGTGTCTGAATAGTATCCGGAATAGAGAAGTCCTTCTGCAAAATACAATATTCCTTCCTGAACAATAGCCAACGAAATCAAGCAACGGCATCAGAAGGCTTCCGACAGGCTTCATGTTTTGAAGCTTTGAGTAATTCAGAATGTCCTGCAGGTCATTAACTCATTCTTGGATCGTCTTGGTCGCAAATAAATCAGGATTCCTAATAATATACCTGGAGATGATTGGACCAAATGCTTTATGGAACGGAGCAAATTCTCTCAATGACCCGCTGCCAACATTGAGAGACAAGGGACAATTTGTGGTAGAATGCATCGAAAACATGAAAAGTACAATTGGTGTTCCCCCCGAAAATATTTTCGAATTTGATGAGACTAATCTTACGGACAATCTGGGTCAAAAAGTAATAGTTAGCAGTTTATGGATCAAGTGAACAGAAGAAGATGCCATCACAATATTTGCAGACTGGTTTGAAACTGTAATATCACCCAAACTGAGAAGGTTAGTGGGAAAAAAGTTACAATCCGAGACAATTTGTCAACACATCTACCTCTTCACATCTTTCAACGCTGTCGTGTCGAAGACATCCACTTCATCTGGACCTCCCCAAATAGTACTCACCTGACCCAGCCACTGAACGTGACGTTCTTTAGTCACCTGAAAATTGCGTGGCGTAATGCTTTGTTGAGTGGAAACAAACAGCAAATGGTATGAGACACAGTGTACTGAAAAAACCTTAGATATAATAGCACCTAATATCTCTATGAATCTTAAGGTATAGCAGAAAAAGAGTTGATGTTCCTCCCGGTTAAAGAAATGCTCACCAGAACGAATCATCTCAAAAACCCTCAGAGTCAGAGGTAGTTCAAGAAGATACACCACCAAAATCTTCAGAACTCCCTGTGAGTCGTCAAGAAACCGATATGGAGATAAGCGATGGAGAGACCACATTCGAGAGGAATCAGATGATGGCTCGACAAATGCCCTTTTTCATAACTTTTCGAACGATAATCTTGTTTTTTATGAAAACTGTGTATATCCGGGTATTAATATCTCTCTTGAAGAAGGGGCTATGCGCCATAGAGAAATCCAAAACAGTTGGGAATGGCCTGAACGCAAATATGACGTTTTTCATAAGTGGGAAGATGTTTTAGGGGGCATAAAACCCTTTATCCAATCAATAAAAGAGGGTGTTTTCCGATTCCTGAATTGAAACTCTTGTGATTGAAACTTATCAAATATTTTGTAAAACTTCTCTTTTATATCATCTGTAAATAAACTTTGTTGAAAACCAGTTTTGTTTAATTATTTCAGACATTTCTCATAGGTTCAATTGTTCTATAATATTTAGAGAGGTGTAATAAACCTATTGAAAAGATTAAGTTTACATATCCGCTATTTATTTATCTTTGTTCTGTTTTTTGAAGGTTATTACTGTCAAACCAATGTACATCAAAGGGCATTCTATAGTTACACAACACTTCGTTACACCTGCAATCACAAAAGTTAGCACCATACAACTTTATGATACATAGATTAGTTAACATCTCTTCAAACAAAGCTACTTCCCATTTAGAATTGACCAGAATACATTTCTTTAAATAACGGTAATGATGTCAAAATAATTAATAAAACACTTCAAAGTAAATTTAATAAAAAAGTCCTGAATCTAATTTATATACAGGTTATTAATAATATCAAATCTTATCATCCAGAACTTCCAAAAATTTTGTTTCAAACCATTCCAATAGAGAGGCATCTCGGAAAATGTGATGAGAGAAATAAATTCCTGTTTATTAATATTCATAACTGAATTGAGAAATTATACTTTCACTTCAGTGTTCTGAATGTTCTAGCCTGGGTAGTGGAATGTAACAGGATATAATAAGGGTGTTGGTTCTGTGTAATTTAAAATTTTGTTTCTTAACAAACGATACAAAGAAGGCAGTTTGGTTTTTTGATAGAACCATATTTGCGTGATGAAATTTATTTGAAATTGAGTGAAGTTTATGAAAGTTCTCTTTTGACGCGTTTTTCAAAAGTTTAACCACATTGAAATATATCCCACACGGTAAAAGTAGAAGAGCAAAGATATTGAAATTTATGCCTAGATTGCAGTGATTCTGAGCATTCAGTTTCGTAAAGTTTTATTGGGAATTCCCAGCAGAACAAATGGGCTGTTAGCAAAATTGTCCGTCGATTCGTATCGTATCGTCGACCAATTCTATTTTAGCATGACCGGTGACACTTGCTCTAACGCAAAAACCTGACAGATTTCCAATTTAAATTCCCTGCAAGCTTTGAAATTTTCGTTGCAAGGCAAGCGGCATGGGTGTACAACCAAATAAAAAAAGGTTGATGACTGACACTTCCAAATTTCCGTCTACGTAAGCTTCTTCATACCAACTAACTGCTTCATTAGGAATTTAAATTCTCAACAAAAGCTCAATGAGATTATTGCGTTCCAACGAGCACTTTTGGTGATATTTTGTAAGGGAAATACATGTTATACAAATACAGTTAAATATGACATTGTAATTCGGATAAATATATTTCGAAAATAATCAGCAATTCAAACAAAGATTTGGTAAAAATAATTCCAATCTGCACAAAAATGTTTCTTTTTAACAAATGATGCCGGCCAACAAAAACTCAAATTTTTACACAAAACATTCAATTTAGGAAAAAATACTTATATTACCTATATTAACAACTAACATCAAAGTGAAGAATTTACCTTAGAGATAGAAAACAACAACTCCTTAAAATTTTTAGATCTGACCATTTCTCATGCATTCTTTTTTCATTTATTACTTTTTACATGAATCATACATATTAGTACATATTAGTATAATAGAAACACCTGAGCGTACTCGTATTGTGTCAAGCAGCTATAAAAATAAAGATAATTCTTAGTAAAACTAAACTAAGCTAACCTAAACTGAAATCATATTCATATAGATGAAAATGTTAACACTGAAATGTAGCCAAACATCTGCTCAGTTCAAAAGCTATTAAAGATGATCTGCTGATTGATTATTACAAGGAGATCCTAGTAAAAGTAACAATTATAATGACACTGATATCTTTTTTTTCCATGCTATTAAGAGTAGATAGAGTGTTGTAATTTTCGATGATAATTTCTTTCAAGTGAAATTAGAATTTTTATTTTGCCAACAATTTCATTTGTAAGGCTAACATATTAGATAATTTTATTCCATTATATTTTAAACTTTTTTGACATACATTTTCATATGTTAACAGATCATTAAAATTTGTTCTAGTTTCGTAACAATGATTTATCTTGGAAAAATGGACACTTTTATGAATGTTTTTCATTGTTGACAGCATGCACAGGCCTTTTATGTTTAATATATCTTCTTGTGAGAATGATAGGGCATGTACCACTCCTTCTAGGTATTGTTTTAAAAATGCCGACTTTGCCAGCTTATATAATTATTTTGGTACCATCGACTGGTCTTATTTAAACGAGTTTTCTGATGTTGACAGTGCTTGTTCTGGTTTTTATGAAACTATTTATTCGGTATTGGATATGTTCGTCCCAAAAACGAGGGTTCATTTTTCTCGGTCTTAGCCTCTATGGTTTGTCTCTAACCTGATAAGGAGTGTAAAGTGTAAGTTCAGGGCATGGCGTCTATATAAACGCTCAGGTAGTGAGGAGCATCCTGTGAATATCAAGAGGTTGAGAAGGATCGTCAAGTCTGACTCTGAAGCAGAATTCAGAAACTTCAACAGTAAAGCAGAGCAAGATATTCAGAATGACCTTTCTGCATTCTAGAAATTCGTTAAAGCCAAAAAGGGAGGGTCTGCTGCCCCCCCTCCCTACAATGAGGTTTGATGGTGAGTCATTTGACGATGCAGAGATTATTGCGAATGTATTCGCAAAATTTTTTCAGGACACATATTATTTCGAACCCTGAGATAATTTTGCATTCATCGCTATCCAATGCTCCTGTGTTTAACGTGTCCTGTTTTGGAGAGAACGATGTATTCAAGGCCTCACTAAAGATTAAGCCCAAGCGCACTTCTGGTCCGGATGAAATTCCTGCATGTTTAGTCCGAGACTGCGCTGGCATCTTTTCGCGTCCTCTCGTCTTCCTATTTAATTTAGCGCTGAAAACAAATACATTTCCTTCTGCTTGGAAAGTATCTAGGGCCATTCCTATTCTCAAAAAAGGAGATGCTTCCAATGTCACAGACTACAGACAGATCGTTATTCAAAATAACTTCTCTAAAGTTTTCGAAATCCTTCTCTCGAACGTAATATATTTCAACGTCAAATCGTTGATATCTGAGCGGCAACATGGTTTTGTATCGGGTCGCTCCACAACTACCAATCTGATCTGTATTACAGACTATATTTCAAAGGCTATTGACGAGGAACTGCAGACGGATGTTCTCTACTTAGATTTTTCTAAAGCGGTCGACAGACTGAACCACGGCATTCTTCTTAATAAACTTGAAAACTTTGGTTTCTCTGCTAATCTTCTCTTCTTTTTTAAATCTTACCTGGAGTCAAGAAAGCACTTCGTGTGTTATCGTGGTCGAAGATCGGCCGGGGGGTGCGATAGGGATAGATGCTTGGCCCTCTATTTTTCATTTTGTTCATTAATGACCTCTTGGCGGTCTTGGATGTCGATGACCTCAGAATGTATTTCAGGGTATCTGATATCGGTGACTGTCTCAGGCTTCAATCCAATCTGTCAGCTGTGAATGCATGATGTTTGAAGGATATGTTGCCTTTTAATGTTGATAAGTGTGCTGCCTTGACATTCTCGCTGAAGTCCAATGACATTCTATACGAATATACCCTCGATGCCCGTGTCTTGCATAGACTGAAGACGTTCTGTGACCTTGGTGTTATCTTTGACAGAAGGTTATCATTCATTGATTATATGAGTCATATATGCGCCAAAGCGTCTAAGATGTTGGGGTTTGTTCTAAGATGTTCTAGGGGGTTTTCCGAGATTCAGACATCTATTCTTCTCTTTAATACATTTGTAAGATCATGGTTGGAATATGCGTCCTTGTTATGGTCTCCATTCTACCAGATTCATGTTGTCTCTGTGAAAAGCATTCAACACAGATTTCTCAAATATCTTGCTTTTAAATGTGACAATATCTACCCTGTTATTGGCTATCCGCATACCGATTTACTTTCGAGGTCTTCTTTCGACAGTTTGGCTTACCAGAGATCCAGGTCGGGTATAGTATTCCTGTTCAAACTCTTTCATTCTTCTGTGGAATGTTCGGAAATTTTGCGATCTTTGTGTTTTCATGTGCCCAGATTTGAGTCCAGACTCTAGTTTTTTACTTGCCTACACCGAGAACAAACATAAGCAAGTGCTCGCCAATCGGTGGCATGTGCAGAGCTTACAATAACATGCATATGCGGGTCGATCTATTCACATGTAGTTTGACTTATCTGAGGTCCGAAGCGTTTCGTGCAATCCTCAGTTCTCTATAGATTGCATTTTCTCTCTTCTTTGTTTAACTTTTGTTCTAATTATATGATTATGTTCTGTTCTTGGAATGTTATGTTATCTCAGTTTAATTTCAATGCCTGTTATAATGTTTTCTTATCTTGTGTTATTCCTCATTTTGTAATTGGGCTCTACGCCTGTTAAATGGGTGTAATGTAAATAAATAAATAAATAAAATATACTTTTTTCAATAAAAAGAGATTTTACACTTTCTGCTCTCTTTTCGAAATATTACTCGCAATATATAATTTTGAGTTATTTGTAGTGGCTTCAAGACATTATAATAAGCTGAGCCCCAAATGCTTATCCCATATCTAATAAGGACCAGACTGTTGTAAGTCATCAAAAGAATTTTCTTGCTTAGAATATTTCGTAGTACCTACATAAAATGCATATGTTAATCTTCCGATTTTTTTTTTAAATAATTGACGTGAGTTGACCACTTGAGATGTTGATCTATATAAACGCCCAAATATTTCATTATAGAGTAGAGGTATTTTGGACTATATCAGTGGTGTCATTTAAAATTAGAGGTTCTAAGTTTTTCGGTAGACTAGTATCGGTTGGCGAAAAAACCATGTATTCAGTTTAAGAAACATTTAGATTCGAAAGGTTCATATATAACCATGATTTCACAATATTAATAGCTTCTTGCGATATTTGCCGTACTCGATCCCAAGACCTTGCAGAGCATATTGAGACCGTATCATCTGCGTATGGAAGAATTATGGAGTGTTGGTTATAATTCAGCAATTCATTAATAAATATCAGAAATAGCATTGGACCCATAATCGCGCCTTGAGGTACACCTATCTTTAATGTTTTAATATTACTAATGGCATCTCCAACCTTTACTTGCTGGTTTCTATCATAGAGATGAGATTTGAAAATATTTAATACATTTCCTCTTACCCCAATCTGGTTTGATTTTGCCAGTAATTCATCATGCGTAACAGTATCGAAGGCCTTCTGTAAGTCTAGAAATACCGCTATGGTTTCATTATTAGTTTTAAAATTCTTTAAAATACTGAATACCAGTTCTTGGAGAGGTTCTTCAGTTCCAATACCCTTTTGAAATCAAAATTGCTTGTTATCAATTATTCTATGTTTATCAAGAAAGTAACATAACCTATCATTCAGAGATTTTTCAAATATTTTACCAAAATTGTTTATTAAAGAAATTGGTCTGTAATTAGACATATCCGTCTTATTATCATTCCTCCGCTATTTATCACAAATCCACCCATATAGATAACACCATACACAATACTTCTTTACACCCAATAGCACATAAGTTAGCAGCATAGAACCCTATAATACATAGACTAGTTAATATACCATTAAGTAAAGGTAACTTCCATTTAGAATTAATAGAATCATAGATATTACTAAAAATAACGGTTCTGATGTCAACTATTCAAAATAAATAAAATGTAAAAGCCTGTAGCATAATTTATCCGCATATTAAGAAAGATATAAAATCAAATTTCACATGACTAATATATTTGGGTTAATACTCGTCGCCTTTAAAACAACAAATAATCTATATCCATATATTAATAATTCGATATCTAAAAAAGAAATCTGGAGTTTATATTTATATATATGACTGTAATACCTTGTACAAAGGAAAAACTGGACGGAGCTTGAGTGTGAGGTTCAACAAACATTTGAGAAGTTACAGTGTCAAAAAAGGTGAATCATCTATTGGAACATAATCACAATTTCACCCTTAATTCCGATATTTTACATATTCAAGAAAAATCACATGAACTCAATATTCCAGAATCCATAAAAAATTTAAATCATTCAAAAAACATTAGTAATTTAACATTAAATGACTAAATCGATACCTACAATTCACCACAACAATTTTGTAAATAAACTCCCTCCAAAACCATTGTCCACCCCCAATCCTCGATGTGTACCTCATTCAGATTAATTCCTAATATTTAAGAATATTATTTTAAATTTAGCTTTAGTTGATAACTCCTAGTTTCAAGAATGCCACAGTGTGGTGAAACAATTTGTAAGCATTATTTTGTAAATTAAATGTTACAAGTTTTGTGTGTAAAAAATTTAGTTTATTTCTCCAACTACCCGAAGTTTTCAATTGTTTGAGTTTATTGGACATTGGCTAGAAAATTTTTGGTTTCTTGAGGTCATAGAATGTGCATAAATGTTAAAGTCTATTTAATCCAAACATAATTTATGAGAAGTTAATGAAATTGAAGGAAACATGATGAAAAGAAACGTTGAAGAAGAAGATATAGTTCTGTCCCAAAGGACCAGATGATAAAAACCATTCAAATGGAATCTGTATATCACTGAGAAAGAATATACTCAATTGATCACGTACAAGTAACTTTTGTAATATTCTCCGTTATGATACTAGGTAATTATTCCAGTGAAATCAATTTATAGTAGGCGATTGTTTCACAAATTTGAACATCGTGCTCAATTTCCTTTTACTTTGTATACAATAATTAATACACATCGAATTATAATTCATTTGCGTTTGTCACCAACCGCCAACTTTAAAACACTGAAACTAATATTGTAATGTTACTGACATGTATATTATTGATATTTGATATTCGCCAGTTTTGACAGCGACTGTTTCAAGCTGAAATTATTCACAAGTGCATAAATTAATTCACCGCACAACGGAGATATAAATTTATTTTCCATCTATAGAAACTCGTCACTTCTAACATATTCACGGGAAATATTTTTCATCCTAAGCCATTCAATTCAATCAATACATTGTTTTCCTTTATCAATTCCCTCACTAATAAAGCAAGAAGTTTGTTCATGCCATATTTATTGATGGATTCGCATTAGCTGTTTTCAGTCTCTTGATTCTTTTTAGAATCTTTTGACATTTTACAGACACAGACGTATAAATTATTCAAAAACAAGCATTCTACTTGCATGATTAGTATAATTTTACTCAAAACGGGGGCAAACAAGTCCAGAGCACTTGGACCGCTTGATTGGATCTATTGTGCGCCCCTTGATATAAGAATCAGTTCAGCAGGCTTAAGGTAGTGCCGAATATTAAGATTTTGCATGGACTGATATCTCTTATGGCTTTAAGCGGCATATGTGTGCTGGCGAAGTGTTGTAGCCAGTGCTGAACATTCTGCTAGGATGTGAGAGGTAGTTTCATCCGCTTCTCCACATCTACTACAAGTTGGGTCTTGAACAATGTCCATTGTGTGTAGATGTTTATTCAGATGACAGTATCTTTTGAGGAGTCCTGTAGCCATAGAGAGTAGGGTTTCAGAGAGTTTAAGCGAAAACTCCCTAATGTGGAGCTTCGCTTGCCTCATTACTCTAAGACAAGCCTAGAATTCACTCTGTGGGCGCTTAATGCGCCCAGAACCGCTCAGCTGTCAGTGCAGATGTAAATGTGTAGTTAAATCTCAGGTTTTTCAAAGCACAGGTCTGTAAAACGATTGCTTGGGCACCTAGGGAAACTGAAATCTCCCTGCTGGGAGACATGGATTTTCGTGGATATATCCGTTTTGAGCATTTTTGAATAGATCTAGACTATTTTTGACATCTCTGTGTCTGTGCGTAACCCACTTTGTATACGATTCCCCCGTTCCTATTGGTCGCATGGATTTGAAATTGCAGACCGCTTCAAAGTAGTGAAAATGGTTGTAAATGTATTGTTTTCATGCGCGATAGGGTTTGGATTTTGCAGACATCCATCTTCAGTTTTCAAATGTAATGGTATTTTATTTAATCTTAATGACAACCGTGCTTTTCTGATTATAAATATGTATCACATGTATATATTTAACCTGCACAAGTTTTCGAAATTATAATTTTAAGATTCAACTGACGTCATGGATGTGAAGTAACAGTCTATCCTATGCGTTCACTCTGTGACATATTTTGTTAGTTCATGTGACAGAAGGAGTCAATATAAAACAAGGTTATATTACAGTATAAGTAGTAAAATACTTTATGTAAACTATTTAAATGAAATTTTAATGTAACATAGAGTATATCTTTCATCTTTCTTCAGTGGTTTCTAAATCATTTCTTCCTGTAATCACATATTTGATCCGCAGAAGTCTTCGTATCTTATTTTGCTCAAAGTGAGGGAAGTCAGTGATTGATTGATCACAGTTCATTGTACGAAGCGTTATCAAAGACAGCAGGTAAATCGAAAAGTCTCCCCTTGCATGGTTGAACAATACGTACGTTTTAAAGCACTTTCCAATGAGAATAATGTTGAAATTCTATCTTAGTATTGAACTCTTCGTATTTTTCTTCTAAACCGTAAAGATTTATGGTAGCAGACGCGTTATAAAGGGTCAGTTTATCTTTCTATTTAAAATAAAATTAATTGCCAGCCCACAGAGCACTTTCTTGATAATAGATCACTACTTTTATCGTAATTTATTCTTTTGTATATATAAATACGGTTACTTTGTTTTGGTGATGATTTATTTCCCTTGGTTTCTATATTACAATCTGAGGTATAAAACAAATAGAGTTTCGTTTATACTTTATTTCAGGAGGGGTGTTAATTTATGGAATGATGTAGATGATAAGACTTACTGCTTTCATGTATGAATTCGTTTTTTCCAATTCCTTCACTAGTAATGAAACCGAATTTTAGCAAGAATCTACAAATCTATATATGTATTATGATAAATTTGGAACTGAATGTCACTGCAACTACCCAAATGAAAAATGAATATTGATGAGAAGAATATCAATAGTCAAGTCGTCTCTTGAATCGACTTATATAGCAGAAAGTGTAGCGCCCCAATGGTAAATTTTATGACACTCGAAATTTTTTGGTATAAAAGTCATTGTCGTACCTTAAGCCATTTTCGAGTTATTGATCAGAGCGGTTCGTCGAAATACTCGATGCTATTCTCTTTGTTTCGTACACTGTTCGGCTTGCTAAGTATCTGGCTCATTGTAGAGGAAATAATCGAGCTCGCAGAATTATACAGACTGCGACTCGCGCCCTTGATCGGCTTATGTGAAAGATGCAGCGAGCGTAGCGAACGGAGTTCTTCTCTCTTTTCGGCTCATACGGCACGGAATGTTGTTGGTTTATACATGGCGGTCGAACAGTGACTCCGATTCACTGTTCCTTTAGCCGTTTTTGACTTACAGGTCACACCTATCCATACATTTAGCAGTGCTAATGAATCGCGATGGCGCAACTAGATAGACTGCGGCTCGCGCCATTGATCGGCTTATGCAAAGGCAGAGTGAGCATAAAGAATAAGTTTTTACCTCCTTGAGGCTCACTCACTCCCTTCGTCTTAACCCTTATGCGCAGCATACTTGCAAACGGTGCTTCTAATCAAAATTCTTCAGGAATATCTTTTTTTTTATCAAACGATATGTAGTGGTGTGAAAAACGGGGCGTGAAAAGGGAAACAACCCCTGGTTGCTATGGTACAGGACAATTTGGAAAATTATTTCTTGTGCCAAATGGTATCTATTTTAGGAATAACTCCTTTAAATTATGCATGTCGACTTATATTTTGATGTAGGTACTATCGACTGACGGAGTCTGGCAGATTACAGCTAAGTTGATGTTTTTCATCTATATATACTGTAACTACACGAGAGGGAAACTTATAATGTTCAAAGAAAATCATGTGAGCCAGCAGTGGAATGTTGAGAGAGGAGAAAGGCGTTCGGTTTGTAGGTTCTAGGCCTGGGGAAGGACTTCACTAGGTGGAGAGCTCTATAACTTTGCTGTTCGATAGAAAAATGAAGTCTAGTAGGAAGAGGTCCGGCAGGTCTCGAGCTTGGCAATGAAGGGATGAGTAGTTTGAGCTCGTCTAGTCCGCCTATCTGATATCACTCGTGGTGGAACAGCAGATGAGATTTCAGATGAACACCGACCATGGAAATATCTATAGAAAAGGGAGAGATCTCCCACCTTCCTAGGATCTTCTAGAGAGTATGGACTCATCTTCCTTGAGAAGACGCAAGCAGGAGTTTTGATTGCATCAAACTCTACTAGATTATCAGATCCTCATTTCAAAGTCCTTGCCAGATCTCCATCAATTGCGTCAACCCGTCTCCAGATGAGAAAGCGGTGTGAAGTGTACCATCATCTGCAAAGCTGGGGACGAGACAGGTGGTCACTTCCAGCAGGTCGTTTATATAGAGCAGAAGCAAAGTTGGTGCCAAGACAGATTTCTTGTGGAACACCAGCGTTGGTAGTCATTATATCGGAGGGAACTCCGTCAACCATCACATGGAGTTATCTATCTGGGGGAAAACTCTATGGTAAGCGACAAAGTTAAGGTGGCAAACCATATGACGGAAGTTTCCCAAGAAGGCTTTGGTGCCAGACTCGGTCGAATGCTTTGGAGATATCCAATGATACAGCTAGGGTGAGTCGGAAAGTTCTTCGAATCAACAGCAAGACTGTGTCGTTCTTTTTTCAAGTAAACAGGAAATGGTTTATCTCCCATATCCCTTCATCCACATGGAAACGAACTGATAAAATCGATGCCTTCCAGCGATAAAGTGAAATCTTTTGTTGGTTAGCTCGTTTTGTAACAACCTGTATATCCTGTAAATTCCAATTGACAAGCTAGAATATGAAAGTATTCATCCTACATATACCTATATAACAGGAACGATATAAGGGTGATAAATGATAAATAATATTAAATTAAATTATAGGGATACGAAGCATAAATCATAATTTTTAGCGGGATAAATCTAATCTACTCATGTCAAATTAATACCTCTATACATGTTCAAAAAGTAATTAATGTAGCCATATACTATGTTTCTAGTTAAATTTATGCTAGCATATTCAAATAAAACAGCAGCAAGTAATTTAGTTGCTGAGATGAAAAAACGCAAGCTATTGTATCTAGAAGCAAGCAGCGCTTTATATACCGCCGATTCCCAAGCGTAACAAACATATGTTCCCGAAAATGAATTGAGGGTTGGTTTCTACATAATTAAATTATGATTATAAATGGAGTGATACAAATCATGATTAATTCAACATCACAACAATTATTCATCTATTTGTGATTTTAAATAATATTAACTATTCATTGCATTCGTACATCCATAAAATGGTCCATTCGAATTACTGTTGCCTTGAGCTACAAAATGATACATTAATGGATTTTATTCATGTGGAACTATTGCTCGATTAAAAAACTTGTAAATATGGAATACCAAAAAGACATTCCTCTCATTCGAATTGAATGAACCTAAGGAATATTCAGTTTTGTGTACACGATTAGCTAGATTACTTACTCATTCTTAGGATCTTTGTATCTCCACTGATGTATGGCCTACTACGACAGATATAAATTTGTCTGAATTCCAGTCGCTTAAAGAATTTTTCACTGGCAAATGATTGGAAAACGGAAAAAGAAAAGAGCCTTTTTTGTTGTAAATTGAACAAGGATTCTAGAAATAATTTTTGGTTCTTAAAAAATCAGTGGCGTGCGCCACTGGAGGAAGTGAAATAGTATTCTTTACGTAAAAAGACTATTGTCGATATTCAAAAATCGGTAAAAAATACTATTTCACATAACATCAATACTAGAGCACATAACAATAATGTATTAGCAACCGATAAAGCGTTCAAAAGAACTGGACAAAGATCCAGCTCCTATCTTGGACCGAGATTTTTTAATTATCTCCCAACTCACTTGAAAGGTATATCAAACATTAACTATACTAGTTTGGAGGTTATGTTTTAACAACTTATTGCCAGTTAGTAGGTCAAGTCAGGTTTGATTATGTTAGGCTAGCGTTTGTTGCTTGGCTTCGGGTGTTAAGACTTTTTGTACTAGTTTGGAGGTGACCCGGTTTCCAAATTTTCGCCAGCTGGTAGGTTATGTCGAGTATGTTCAGGTTAGGTCAGCAGTTGTTGTTTGGCTTAGGCTCTTATGGATTCCTTATACTACTTTGGAGGGGATCTTCTTCTACATTATTGTCAGTTAGTAAAATAGCTCAGATTGGGTTAGGTAAGGTTAGTGTTTGCTGCTTGGTTTAGTGTGCTATGGTTTCCTTATACTAGTTCGAAGGTCATATTGTTCCAACTTATTGCCAGTTAGTAAGTCAAATAGGTTTGATTAGGTTATGTTATCGTTTGTTACTTGGCTTCGGGTGTTAAGGCTTTCTGTACTAGTTTGAAGGTGATCTGGATCTAAATTATTGCCAGTTAGTAGGTTAGGTGAGATAAGATTAGGTTAGGATAGCAATTGTTGCTTGGCTTAGACTGTTATGGGTGTCTTATACTAGTTTGGAGGGGATCTTGTTTCTACTTATTGCCAGTTAGTAGGTTAGATTGGGTTTGATTATGTTAAGTTAGCTTGTTGCTTGGTTTCGGGTGTAAAGGCTTTATGTACAAGTTTTGAGGTAATCTTGTCCCTACTTGTAGCCAGTAGGTCAGGTTACCTGAGGCTAGGTCAAATCGTGTTGCTGTTTGTTGCTTGGCATAAAATGTCATAGCTTTCCAACAACAATTTGGAGGTAGTCTTGTTTCTGCTTAAGGCTAGTATTACAGCTATGTTGTTCGTGAGGATTTAAATGTTTGCTGATCAGCATTTCCTTTATTTCAAGGTTAATAATACAGATTTCTGATTGACGTACTACTGCATATTTCCCTAGGATTATTCTTAAGGGTAGGTTTTGTAATGCCAGCTCCGATTTTGGTCTTATAGTCATAATTCATGACTCTTGTATTCGTCGATTACTCGTGTTCAATTAATGCAGAATGATTGACATTGAAATAAGGATTAGTAACTCTGAAAACTCCCTCAATTAAAATATCAGCAGTTGACAGTTGTATCGACCAGGGAGTTGTTGTTGATTCGGAAATGTACTAGGGCAAGATAAAGGTCCTAATTAGTCTCAGTAAAATGTCGCATTATAACAATTAAGTAAAGTTGAAGTAAAGTTTCTCAAAAATACCAACTTTCACTTTTGTTAATCTAAACTTTTATTCCAGTCAATATTGTACGTTGTGTAGATAGTTTATAACTCTATCGTTCTGATGATGTCACAGTGTAGCAAAATAATTACCAACCATTCATTATCTTTATCCCGTGTGATCTTCTAGTTCTTATTAACAGTATAATCTAAATCGTTTTGGATTCACACGTATTAAATACGGGAACTATTTATTTTTATTCGTATTTAGTTAACAACGTTCAACTTTGCAGGAACTCGAAATCAGTTACCGTATACAGTTGTGAACTCAAAGACATTTCATACTAAGAACAGCCAGCCATAGCACACTAATAAACTCTCTTATTTAAATTACATCCGATCTATTGAAGAGACGATTAAAAGCTTGCCGCAGGTAACGTTTCTGCTACAAGTAAGGACAGTAAACGTTAGGCGTTTCAAGGTGTCCCTTCTCATAATTTTGTTCAGTTTTGGGTCTAATTTACATGGAACCTATTATTTACATAGGTATATACTGGTAATTTTAAGCTCATTTGACCCTGCTTCAGGCCATTTCAACATTAATACTAGCTTTCTCACGCATAAATCAACAGTTTCGGTCGAGCCGGTGTCAAACCTCCAAGAACTTCTTTTTTCTAAATGCAAATAGTCAAGATTAAACAGTTCCATGATACAATTAATTAGTCATAGGCTCATCACCCTATAATTATCTATACATGAACAATTGGTATTGGTATTGGTTGAGATGGTAGCGGGCTCAATATAAAGTTCAGTGCACTTAGCCAAAGACCCTACTACACTATCCCTCCTTACGTTTTTCAGGGGTATTTCGATACCCCGCTGCTCCATAGAATTCTAAGATCTGTTTTACGCTTAGATCTTTCATGTTATTGACCGTGATGATCTTCGAGCCTAGCCAGATAAAAAGAAAGCGGGTTAACGACTCCACTTTGTTTCCTTCGCATCTCATACAGAAGGGAGTGTTGCTTATCCCCACTGTATGTTCAAAGCGGCACGTGAGATACTCTCGCTGAGTATGTTCATACTCACCGAGAGTATCTCGCTTGCCCTTAGACCTACGTCATTTCCAAGCAGCGCTTGGGCACTTCGGCAGCTGTCAATGCTTCTCCATGCTGAGGCATGTTGATCTCTTAGATGGTTCCGCAACATCTGTATACCTCCGTTGTAGGGAATACGACCAAGGGGGTCTTGAGGACCATTTAAATTTCCCTCGCTCTGGCCAGTTTGTCCGCTCTCACATTCCCTTCACTGCCTGAGTGACCCGGAGCTCAGGTCAGGTGTCTGTTAAGGATCTCCTTGGTATACCTGACATACCTCGAGGGCACAGTCGGGCTTTTCAGTGCGCTGTGTGCCGCTTGTCTGTCCGAACAGATCCAGATGTCTGATTTATCTTATCATAGTCGAGTAGTTTCTCCGCACATCTGTAGATGACAAACATCACGGTTTGGAAGACTGTATTGAGATCCCCCAATCGGACGGAGTACCCATCAATATATCTAGGACCGCAAAAGCTTGCTCCGACTCTTGTGTTTGTTCTAGACCCATTCGTATACCAAATTGTGCCGTGCTTTGGCGTGCGATCATTATCCCATTCCTTCCTTGACGGGATAACGACCCTGAAATGCTGCTCCGCGAACCACAAGGCTTTGATTCTGTCCTGCGGTTCTAGTTGCAGCTGCGACCTTTCAGGCTACCCTCTAAATAGACGGGCTTGGTCTGCACTTCATCTCTTCAGGGAGCCATTGCAGCTAAGCCAGTAGCACGCCATCATTGCGAGATTCCTCATCGTCATTGATAGGGGTGGCACGCTGAGCAAGGCCCTGAATGCTGCAGTCGGTGTACTCTTCCTCGTGGATGTAATACTTCTGAGGAAGAGTTCCTGAATTCTGTCTAGTAGTTTCTGGGCTGTAATCAATTTGGTTCTTTTCCACCGTACGAGGACTGCATGACCGAATCTTGGGATAATAATAGCTGAGTAGATCCACATCAGCTGCTTAGGCCCCAAGCCACACTTCATTCCAAATGCTCTCTTACATTGTCAAAAGATTATCATAGCAGTTTGGCACCTAATCTCCAGTTGCTTCTGCCAAAGTAATTTTTTACAGTTTGTGCAGGGGGACACCCAGATATTTCACAGTTTTGGGAAAGTCAGCTGATTTTTCCCCGACTACCATCTTCTTGAGAGGCTCGATTTGGTACCTTCTGGAGAAGATGATAATGATAGTTTACTCCGACTGAATGGAGAGCCTGTTCTCACTACACCGGACTTCTGCTTGTTGAACAAGCTTCTGCAAATAAACAAAGTACTTGAACAAATTGCATTGATGTTCAAGGAGATTAATAATGAATCTTGTTATGGATTTGACTTCAAAAGAAAACAACAATTCGTAAAAACAGCATGTACTTAAAGCAACCAAACTCGTGACATGTAATTTTTCAGGTCGTCGTACATAACCTCTGTTTCTTATAGACCATAGAATAAAGGAGAGTATAAGCATAGACAAAGTAGTATACACTACATTTTCCCCATTCTTAAAAATAAAACTTGAGTTAGAAACTAAGAAATACATATTATAAAGCCAACATTGTGGTGGTTTAATAATTCTACCTGAAAAAGTATTGGTTAAGACGTTGGGAGTTCCAGGATGAACTATTTTTGGTAAATGACTTTAAATATTCAGTTTTGATGGTTTTTTATAACAGTATTCGAATTCTGGTATTGATCCTAGTAGGTGTGCTAAGACTTATTGGTTCTGACGCTTTATTAAATGTTTACACCAGATACTAAAGTCTGACTTTTAGTTGGTGAACCATCCCTAGACATATCTTCACAATTATTATTGTTCGATAAATACGTTTGGACACAAGAATCATCAGAAATATTAACACATTCTAATATCCTTGGCATATACAAATATAATATCATTGTCAACTTGATATAAATATGTAGAATGACTGACAATTTTGACAACTTCACCTTTCTGTCAAACTTTTAACTGAGGCTTTAGTTAATCAAATCCAGTTGCTGGCCCTAATTTAAAAAGCCTTTCTGATGGAGAACTACCATTACATGTAGAAGGTGTATTTCTGTGTGAATGAGAAAGTGTATAGTATAGTTTTTGAAGAATATTGAATTATTTCCCCCTTCTTTTGAAAACTTTTTTGACAGTCTGCACACTCCTTTAAGCAAAACCATTAGAATGAGGGTGATATGTGATGATTTTACTCGCTTTATTCCGTTGGATTGACAAAAAGTTTCTTTACATTTAAAAATGGTTTCTTTTGAATTAGTTCCATTGTTCATTATTTTTACAGCTAACCATTTGGATTTACCATCGACTTTTCGAAACGTCAGAAGGAGTCTTAGCTCATTCATAGTCAAAATGAAAACCAGAATACCAAGAAAACAAAACAGCCCACTATCAATTTTCTCATTCAATTCGACTGTTCAATATTTATTTGATAACAGACTAGCTATCTAACAATTTGATTTCTATCTTTGTTGCTTTAATTGCTTCAAACACCAGCTTACCCATTATATCCATTCCATTAATACTTATAATTTCAATTCAAACTCAGGAATTTCTATGTTTTTTCCACAAAACACAAAGCGATTCGAAAAAACTACAAATTCTTAAAACAGCTACGGATTGTTCACGATAACCGCGAAACATTTATACACGGTTTCATTAACAAGACTCTATCCGGAAGTTGAAGAACTAAATTTGAATTTACACAAAACTCGTAATATTTAATTTATAATTAATGCTGACAAATTTTTTCACCGAACTGTGGCATTTATTTCATCAATGAAATAATATAATCTAAATATATCTCGGAATCAATGGGATGATCTACAAATGCTCCATATATCAGTATTGCGATGTCTATTTCCCTGTGAACATGATCAAAGACGATGGCATCTTGAATAAAGCCTCACAAGAAAAAGATAACATTCCCCGAGTTATTCAATTCCTCCTATTTTAGTAACATCTGAATTATTCCGTCAAAATCATGAGCATATTACCCCGTAGTAGAAACCATATTAGTGGAACTATCTCGTCAGCACAAGTATTCGAATTAGAATAAATGAGGAACAGAAAGAGTATTTCTGCGACACTGAATCGACAAGAAACAGCGGGTTAACCAAACGTGCTCCCCAGGGCGTAATTTCTCTGGAAATTTTGTCGTTAAATAACCCATTTGTGCGTTATCGCGTTAAATTCGATTACTTAGAGATAATCTTTTAAAAATTCAAATCGTTCTGTCATGACATCTGAAGTACCTACACTCGTTTGCAGAACACTTCGTCTCCTATAAATTTTAATCCATTATTCATTCTATGTTTCTCGCACTGTTATGAGTCGAATAAGAATGGAACTATTACAATATAGTGTGGAAATTATGCAGATCTCAGAATAAGATCGAATCTGTCTGTGGGGGTTGGGAATGTAGTTCAACCTTCACTTTTCATACAAAACTTCAACGGGACATGACAGCAGATATCAACAGGAGACTTGTCCACCTATCACAAGTATGACAGGTAGAATCTCCTATGATACAATGGCTATCGACTCTGGTGTTTCTTAGGGGCCTCTTGGTACCAAATTTGTTACTGCACCGTATCAACGATCTGTTGGAAGTGACATCCTGTTTCGCCCTAAGCTTTGCAAATGATGGTACACTTCATACCGCCTTCTCATCTAGAGCCCCTATATCATCCAATGAAGACAAAGGAGCGAGGCAGAGACAGGTTGATGTAATTGATGGAGATCTGGTTAAAGATTTTGAAATGAGGATCTGATAATCTAGTAGAATTTAATGCAACAAAAACTCAAGCTCGCATCTTCTTCAGAAATCGTTCCTCGACTTCGAGAGAGAGAGCTCTGGACAACGCGTCACATGTCAATGCGGAAGCTCCCTTCGAGACGAGGAATGTGGATCAAACCTCATCCTGATGGATGGGTGAAATGCTATGGACCAAAAAAGCTGGAACAAATAGACGAGATCACCATTTCTGTAAACACAGCAAAGGGATCCCCGAAAGAGGTAACTATCCCCATATTATGGATCCTGGTAGTTGATGATATCCTAGACACACCAACTTCACCAACCCTCCAAGGAATCTGCTGCAAAGGATATGCAGATGTAATAGTGTTGTCGATCGTGTCGGTTATTACCGACATAGATTAGCACCATAATATATATTAAACAATGCTTACACATTCAATGAAGTCATCATTATCATCAATAAAGGGGTATGTCCAGGATATGTATGTGTTTGTTAAGACGACAGTGACCAGTAAGGGTTCCGGGCATCTCTCTTATGTTCCTTCGAAGTTCCGAGAAGATAATGAAGGCAAGAAACCAAGTGATTTAATAATTATTGGTATATTCGTGGAACATGTGACATTTTTCGAAAATCAGTTCTACATGATTCCACATATCATGTGAAGAAATTTTCTGGAGACGGTTGTAATACGGTTATGTATTTCAAAATAAAAGAACTAGGCTTTGAGTATCTGTAGCTTGTAGTTGGCTATTTTATCCTAGTATATTGTTTTTCTGCGAAAGATATGAAATATTAGAACAGTCAGAAGTTGCTGCAGAAGTTGAAGAATGGACTGTTCTTGTGTGATGAAATATCTTGAAGGTTGGAACCTTATAAACATGTTATGCATTTTACATGTACATTAAAACACGTGTTTACTATATTGTTTCGTCTTTACGTACGTTTCGGTCTCACGACCATCAGGAAACGTTTGTCCACTAATTCACATAACTCGAGCGCGACGAAAAAATATAGTATATATATATATGGACAGGTCCACGTGAAGCGAAAATTTGATTTTTTTGCTCAAACTTTGAGAAAGTGTTCTTACATTCAAACCCTGATTCTGTGAATTTTTTCAGATTTTTTTGATAGCCCAATTTGGAGTTTTGGCGTGTCTAAACTTGAGAAATTTGAATATTTTGCTTTTTTTTAAATTTTCAAAGGCTTGTAGATCCTCAGGAATGCATTCTAGCGAAAAAATTACCGAAACCTTTTTTGATCACAAAATTTCAAAAAATTCAAAAAAAATTTTTTTCAAATTTTTAAAATTAAAATTTGATGGTGATCGAAAACTTTTAAATTTTGATTTTTGTGTCAAAAACAAACGAACCAAGCTTTTGGGTCGCGGTTGGTCTTAAAATGAAGCTTTACTCATGCAAATTATACTCTAAAATTTTTGTGATGAATTATGCATCCCTTTTTGCAAAATCGCCTTTTAAAATTTTGTTGACACAAAAATAGCAGAAAAATCATAGTTTACAAAAACTCATTATATTTTAGTACGTCATTCATCTTTTAAACTCAAATTTAATTCATTCTCATAATGGGAATCGACTCGACATTATGGTATAGTATCCCTCGAGTTTTTTCTGATTTTTATTTCAGAGTTAGAGGGTCCACCAACATGAAACTACTTCCAAAATCTATAAAGTGAAAAGATTTTGATTCAAACTAAAGCGTTATTAGCAGATTTCATAGACTTACATTTCCACCTATTTCAATATTTATATCAAAATATGTCATATGAATTTATGAAATAAATAGATATAATGACTTATAACAAAAAAAAGAAAGAAATTTTTTTTTATTGTGGTGTGAGTATTAATAATAATTTTAGAGGTTATCTTTTGAAGATTTTTCGTCAGGGTGTTGGATGGTGTTTTTCTCTTTCTTTAAACTTAATCAAGTATAATATAGAACCAAAGGAAAAAAGATTAAAATTAAAATTACTATTACTTCACCATACAAAAAAATTTGAAATAGGTGGAAATGTGAGTCTATGTAATGTGCTAATAAGAACGTTTTAGTTTGAATCAAAATCTTTTCACTTTATAGATTTTGGAAGTAGTTTCATGTTGGTGGCACCTTTAACTCTGAAATAAAAAATCTGAAAAAATTCGGGGGATATTTTTCCATAATGTCGAGTCAACCATGGTATTGAAGGCAAGCTTTTTTTCCCCTATAGACGGTGATGAATGAGCGGGAGATTTGAAAAATTGCAAAATTTTGCTAAATCTATATCAATAAAACACCTCGGATTTCGCTGTAGAAGATGGACTATATTGTAATATGGCGATATGTAGAATGTGACTTTCTTCAATTTTCCATCCACTTCAGGCCGAACGTGTGCTAATAATCTGTGGTATGACAATCGTAAAATGTATGGGAATCGGTATATTGAAAAGAAAAAACTGAACGTTACATGAAACTATTTTATTATTCAATTTATTACAAAATGAAAACGAAATTAATTTTCAGAAGTGAATTTTCATCTTCCAATTACAAAATGAAAAAAATAATAAATAGAAATGCTATGCGAAATCAACAGATAATCACTCTAATCTCATTCTCTTAGTTAATTTTCTTTTAGTGGCGTCGTTGTAAGTTTGCTTATATTCAGTGACAAGTTGTAAAAGATATTGCTTTTGATCTTCGTTTTTTGTGTGTAAACTTATATAATCTTGTGTTAGTTTACTGTTCGTTCTGAAACATCATTAACTACCAGCATATTCTCAAATATACTTTCACATAAGTAGCATTATTTTGCCAAGTATTGACATCACTTTTCAAAAATTCTTTACCTATTCCAGATCTATCAAACAATTTGAGCGAACTTATATTAATAAAATGATCAATCTCCTGGTTCTCTAGATTTTGAATACAATCCGTGGAATATCTTTTCGGTGTGTCAAACTCAGGATCAACTTTCTTTGATAAAGCAATCATCATCCTAGTCTTCATATCCAAAGATATTTTGTCATTAAAAAATGATATTGCAGATGTTTCTGGATTCAAGTATTATAAATGGTTACTAAATTTACGTAATGCAACATCAGTTATTCGGGCATCAATACGTTTATATTTTACAATGGATTCAATAAATTCCGAATCGTTGTAGGGAGCAGATATCGTTAATGGAGCAGTAAACCATACTTTTGCATATACAAAAACGATAAACAAGCAAATTTCGTAGAACGATTTTACCTTGTGACCACTTATTAGACATTGTTCCCGAAAAATGTAAATTTTTAATGAGTATATAGCCTTGGACATCCACTCCGCGTGATGGAAAGCTCCAGGCTTACGGAATCTCACTTTATTTTTAGACATGGTGCCAAGAAAAATCCTACACAACTCAAGAAGTTATTGGTAATCTTTTCGAATAAAATCTTTTTATAGTAGATTTTTTAAAAATAAATCTAATTCGTGAATTTGATCACTTAAATATTCATCTAATATATTTCCTATTATTCCATCACTGAATGTATTTTTGTCAATTGAAGACCAGGATTCTTTAAAATGTTTGACAATAGGAACAATAGGTCCACTGGTACCAGGGATTTTTTCCTCAAAACATGCTTTGAGAATAATTTCGAAAATGTGATGTCGGCAAGGTAAATATAAAATGTCTGTTTCCAAAAGATTTTCAAGAATGGTTGCAGCGCCGTTAGTGCAACCTAGATTGGAAGCTGTAGTATCACAGCACAATGCTTTTATTGAGTGTTCCAACCCATATTTTTTAATGGCAAAATAAATGGCATTGGCTTGTGTAACCCCTCTTTCATCTTCCAGAGACGGTACGTCTAGCAGTTTTGCTTCTTTGCCATTTGTCACCAATATCGGTACTCTATCAGCTCTTATGCCGGTTAAATTATCAAACAAAATTTTTCCATCCCAGTGCAAAATGCCAGCATTTATATCAGCCTTATCGAAAAGGGTTTTGATTTTTTTGGCACATTCTTCGCGGATTTTGTTTCGATGTCTATGAAAAGAAGTTTTATTTAATATTGAAGTATCAAGATCATGACCCAATGCTTTAGCAACTGCTGCAATTATATGTACCGACGCCCCATATGAAACTTTTGCATAATCGAGTGCTCTTCGTTAACTTCATTATTTGATTGTCCAGCGCGTTTCTGTACATTTCTATAATGCTCGTACCAAATTTTCAATTTTGTTACGCAATTTCTATGGAATACTGATGGAACCTTAGCTCTTCCCCATATTTCTTCTACTTCTGTGGATACCGTGCGTAAGCTAACGTCGAGCGGAAGTTTGTGGATTTAGAATAATACTCGAAGCACTGCTAGATTGCTTGATGATTTAACGCCTTCAAAATTGGGGGATACATCACCAATCAGAAAGTAGTGTTTACGCAAATTCGGTGGACTATACATTGTTAACAAATCGGTGTTTTTCTGCGAACAAAAATTATATCTTTTATTTTTTATTTTGGCATATCAAAGTTTCCATCTTTATTAATGAAGATAATTATTGGAATTGGAAAAAAATATAATGATAATTGACAAGTTAATGTTGACGAAGATTTAAAAAGGTGAACAAACAAAATATTTTATACAGAAAACATGTTTTATCATGCAATTTATATTTTCTTATATTTTTTGTGTCTCCGCTTTTCACATTATATTTTTAACGTAGATAGCAGAAAAAGATATAAATGAATTCGATTGTTACTTGTGCTTTGAACAACAATTTTCTTTATATATTTTGCAAATAAAAGGTTTAAATGATGAAACCAAAACAAATGGGGGCTTTGCGTCGCAAATATATTAGAAATAGTCCTTATACCACACAAGAGAAAAATTTCCTCTCCGAGAGTCTAAATTTGTATTTTCTTGTCCAAAATTCATGATTTCTCCAATACCACTATGAAACAGAAACTTACCTTCTTGATTTTTACGTCAGCTTGATGAATTTTATAACTTTGATAAGTTTATACACCACTAATACTTAACAGAATGAAAAGACGCACGATCACAAAATGCCAGGATCGTTGTATATGAACTGTGTATATAAGACAACCAGAGAGTTCTACTAAAAGAGGAGACAAGAGAGATTCCACGAGTCGAGCTTGTGGCCTTTCTGTGTCTCTCGCACGATTTCCGCCACTTCCAGTGATTTCGTAAGAGAATTAGAGGCGATTTACATAACGCTTCTCGTGGTGTGTAACAAGGACAGATAACCCACGAGATGGAACCAATGTTATATTATAGGTACAAGACTTGTCTCCTCTATTTGTAGAGCTCTTTGAAGACAACGGTGCGCACACGTGATAAAAATGAAGAAACGAAGATGACGCTGCATTGGGCGGGAAAATGTGAGATTTCAAATCTTAAAATTGTTCCTTTTTACAATTTTGATGTCAATGAAGGAATATTACTTAGCGATTCCAATGTCATCAAGGTTTTCAATCCACAGTGCATAATGCACTAAAATTGGAAAATTCAAATTTCAAATTGTTTATGGAATGCGTGCATCAATTATATTTTTCGAGATACCAACTCCAAATTCAGGGTGAAATCATGTATTTTATGGTAAATAATGCTTACTACATTTGAGAAAAATCGGGAACATGTCACTCACAATTGTATGAATTGACATGGGATGCTCTTGGAAAAATTGACCTAGGAATCAGATTGGAGATTTTTGCTTCTTCGTTAAAATCAAAATATTAATTACAGAACCAATATGGCACAATGGGGTGGCTTACACCCCATTTCTGGATATTTTCAAAAATGAATGTCCTATGTCAGGCTGTATTCGCTGTTTTTTCCTTTGTAATATATATATATATATATATATATAACTTAAGAGATATAGAATTAAATTTTCTGAATTATGAAGATAACTTAGATAATTTAACATAGGATTATAAATATATATATATATATATATATATATATATATATATATATATATATATATATATATATATATATATATATATATATATATATATATATATATATATATATATATATATATATATATATATATATATATATATATATTCTTTTGTTGATATTCTTGAACCATTTGTAATATTTGTATGTTTTCTTGGTATATTGGTTCGTATATATACTGATAATGAAATGAAAATTCTGTTTTGACGTTTCGACAACGTTTATTGCCTTTATCAAAATTGTTAATTGAAATTAGTGTTTCCATGTAATTTAGAAAAGAATAGATGATTTCGATTAATGAAATGCGTCTGCAGCCGACTTGTGTTTTAAGATCCAATTAAAACTGCAGAAAACATTGGATTGTCTTGTATTTAATCAAATTCAATCTATTTCAAATTGTAGTTAGCCATACATTACTCTTTCACACACAACCGATCCAATGTTTTCTGCAGTTTTAATTGGATCTTAAAACACAAGTCGGCTGCAGACGCATTTCATTAATCGAAATCATCTATTCTTTTCTAAATTACATGGAAACACTAATTTCAATTAACAATTTTGATAAAGGCAATAAACGTTGTCGAAACGTCAAAACAGAATTTTTATTTCATTATCAGTATATATACGAACCAATATACCAAGAAAACATACAATATATATATATATATATATATATATATATATATATATATATATATATATATATATATATATATATATATATATATATATATATATACTTACCGACCGATGGGGAGGTGTAGCTTCGGTTAACCGCCTTTTAGGTTTTTCTGGCGCGACTGCTGCGATGTCGTCGGAGCTCGCAGCAGCCCCGACCAGGTTTGAATGTAAAAAAAAAAGTGTATATAAATTATTCGATATTATTATCAGGTATGCGGTCAGAAGATGCTGAATTGAATTATTATATTATTGCGAAATATTGGTATAGAAAAAATAGTTTTCTTTTGATTGCCCAACTACAGACCGAAATTCCCGTTAACAAACCTTTCTAAATTTCAACTAGAGACCTATGGAGAAGTTCCACTTTGTAATAAATACAGCAATAACAAAGATATTGTCAACTCCTGTATTCTGTAGATAATATTCCTTCTATCTACGAAATAAGGAGAAACTCTGATCCAATCGCATTATTTATTGAAATAAGAATTTGAAGTGCTCTCACCATGCCCAACACTAACAGACTGAATTCCACTTTAATTTACTTTTACTCTGTCTATTAGAAGCTGCCTGAAATTCTTTTTAATTAAATTTCCCTCTAAATGCACGAACTACAATTACACTTCTTTCACAAATAAAAAATCCATAATGCAAGTTAAAACGCTAAGTCCTACCACAGTTTTAATTAATATTTCCGGAGATGAGGTTTTCATTTTAAAGAGTAACAATAAAGATATTATGTGACATGGCTTCAGTACGACAATAACAATTACATGAATAAAATACATCCCGCGACTCCGAATTCCAATTTAAGTTATAGTTCTAGCAGAGATTCATTCCTGTTTTCAGCTGAACTTAGATACACTTCACTTATACCTGTTATTTTCAAAATTAATTCTATCAACTGAAAGAAGAACTCAATCCCGATAAATATTTCTATTTCTATTCTATCCTATTCATTCATCTAAGGTCAGCCTATTTCTGCTTTCTGCTACCGACGCTATAACAAATTTATTGAACCATGGTTCACCAGATGACGGTGATTTGTTGGTATGGGGTATGAAGTTTTCATTCCTAGGCTGATAATATTTGAGATCTCTCTGACCCATTGCCTTGGTTCATAAGATTCAAAACATACGCTTCTTCAAGAAAACTCGGAGAAAAACAAGGGAATATCATCCCAGTCAGCTGAGTTCTAATGTCAAACTGTGCGTGAAAGTGTTGAATTATTTTGTGGAGTAATATAGAGACAGGTCGTAGTGATGAGGAAATGGTCAGTTTCCCAATGGTGCACGGACCTTTTCTTCAAAGGGATCTGGAGTGTTAGTGAAGCGTATGGTAGTTGCTATAATGGTACCGTGGTAGTTCATTAATCAACTGCTCGAGACTATAGGTAATGGCGAAAGAATCAGCCTGTCAGCCTGCATCATCCGTCTTGTTTGAAAACTTGAGCCAAGCGGAGTTTTGATCGTTGAAATCCCCCATGATGATAATTTCAGCTGCTGGATAGTTCTGCCGAATGAGGTCAAGTTTCAGAGAAAGAAATTCAAACATCCAGAAGATATCAAGAATGCTCATTTCGATTAACTTAAATTCATCTAGTACTAATAGAGTTGAATCAAACAAGTTAACATCGATAACTGAAGAGATGTATAACGTATCCAGCGTTCCCATAGATGAAATGCATATATTTATTGTATTTAACATCAAAACTACCGCAAATTGAGAAAAATTTCATCGTAAATGATATGATTAATTAGGAATGAAACATCAGGAATGTATTCTATTTTGATAAAACCAAAATAGTTCGCTCAAATTAAATATTTTATTCGACAGCGTCAACATGCACCTGTTTCAGAAAAGTTAACAGCTTCATTCTAATAAATGTTTCAAACAGTGAACGGTGTAAACAAAAA
Source organism: Endomychus coccineus (assembly GCA_958510875.1). NCBI lineage: Eukaryota > Metazoa > Arthropoda > Insecta > Coleoptera > Endomychidae > Endomychus > Endomychus coccineus. Next base: position 35,789,745 of record OY294071.1, on the reverse strand, counting down.
ACTCCCACTTTCTAAAGCTTGCCATGTTTCACCCAGAATGCAATTAATAAGAATTAGGCACAGGATACAGTGACGAACTTTCACACTTCTCTTTCCGTATACTCTCCAATTCAGTTACCACTGAAAAATTGTCCGTGATTAATTCAAATGTCGAGTGAAGTGGAAAGGGAGCCGAAAGAATTGCACAATAGCTCTTGTTACATACACCCAGACATTCGGATTAATAACTCCACCTCGTGCAAAGGGTTCTTTTATTTGAGTTTCAGTTTTAAAACATTCATGTTTCGTAATTATTGTCATGCCTGATCGGTAACGTCAATATAGTAATAAATGCAACCTGCTCCAATCCACAATTTTGAATTTCCATATTCATTATTACCTTCTCCTCAAAAGAATATTGGTTATTGTGTTCGATATATCTCTACACGACATTGATGACATGCTATTAAAGTAACTAATACCACAAAGTTCGCTAAATTAGATCAAAGTTTACTGAATCTTTGCTGCATGTTCACCTCATAGAATGTATTGAATATTCTAGTTTGTTCCAAGTTATAGTAGCTTCAATGGAAGTTTGCTACGAGCACATTTAAGGTAAAACACGGGAGTAGTTCGAAGACTGATCTCCGTATGTAGATTTTCGTAACATGAAAGATGTCGTCAAAATTGTATAACCTCATATAATGTGCAAACTAAATTCATATTCCTGTACTTTCACATCTCGTGATCCTTTCTTCTCATTTTAATGAGATTCATCTTCATTAAGAGTGTTTGCATGTCTCATAGCAGGTATGCCCTCCACAATTCAGCTCCCAAAGGAATGTTTCCCATTGACAATCGAACCAAGGAGAAGACAAGGCGAGCCTCCTCTACCTAAATTATTCAACAACACACTAATGCTATGGTCGGAGGTTGAATACCTGGGTATAAATATCATTTAAGAACGATCCAAAATGACAGCAAGAGACTAGATCAAGGTGGCATAGTCTTGGAATTACCCAAAATCCCCATCGTAATTTCATATATTGCTAAATCATTATCTTAACAAATGAAGAAATAACTAAATCAATTGAGAATCTGAACAAATCCATAAATCGATTCATGCAACTGATATGAAATGTAATCATCCATGATTTCAAATGACATCATCCCAGTCGGATCTGCTTCCTCTAACTATATCTATGGTGGGAGAACAATTTCACGTTACATAGTTCGCTGCCTTTATTTCGGTGGTTAACTCCGTTCTGGCACCTGACCGTGCCGTTGTATGATGAGAAAAGAGGAGTCAATAGCATCTTGCCCAACTCGAAATGTTGGTTTATGCATGTTGATGACACATTTGTTATTTGGCCACATGGACAAGGGAATCTTGTACCCTTCCTCAATAATTTAATTTCATTGCATCCCAATATCCGTTTGACCATAGATTTTGAATCAAAAGGTTCACTCCTGTTCCTAGTTGTATTAGGTAGTCAACAGACTGAAGGTACTTTGGGATATCCAGTGTATCAAAAACTCACCCACAGCGATAGATACCTCAAGGGTCTTTACCACCACCCCACCCTGCCCAAAAACAATCTGTCATTAACTCTTTGGTCCACAGAGCTGTTAACTTATCCCAACCCCAATACTTAAAATCAGAATTGAAACACCTTTCATCTGTCTTATTATCAAAAAGTTCTTCCATTATAACATTTAAAAATCAATAAAGAAATACCCTTCACCTTAAATTTCAAATCAACCTAAGCCACAAACCCCCCAACTCCCTTACCTACTGCCTATCTTCCATTTGTATTGAAAATATAACAGACCGAATTACCAAAAAAGAAATATTGTCCTTCCAATGAAGTTTGATACCTCCCTGAGATTCTTCTTGATTTATATTGAGCATAGTATTTTTCGCTATTCTATGCATGGCTATACGGAGGGGGGCTAGTCCGTCCCGTGGCGATAGTAACTTGACCCCCCAGCAGCTCTTCATGATCTACAAACACAGATTCAACATGTACTGGAGTGCTGTTAGTCTGGTTGGTTGGTGATGTTACTGAGTGGTTGTTGATGTCATACTTACGAATTCATTGGCCTCTCTAAAACATCGTAGAAAGATGGGCGAACTCTCCCTTCACTATATGAATTTCCATCGTATGAGGAACCAGGTAGAAGGACTTGTCACCCCTTCATTGTCGAATCCATCGACTGGCGAAGCTGTGGAACTATTTGCCTAGTGACGTCTTTCCTAATGCCTACAACCTCCAAACATTCAAAGAAAGAGTACAATGCCAACCTCCCCTCCCAAAACTTCACCACTAGGTCTGCCTATCATGTACTCAAAATATTGAACAAAAAAGAACAAAGATGATTGGAAAGTTTGAAGTTTTGGGCAAATATGGAGAATATGTGATCCATGAAGACGTGGATCAGGGTTCTTCTAAGCTGAAACTGGACAACTTTCAGCGATTATTCCAACTTTCTGGTACTTTCGATTTTTGCAAAATCTCATATGGGGTAGGTATGGAAACAATTCGATTTTGGTCGACCCCATCGATTCCAATGGACCAATAATATGGTACGTCTCAGAGGGTTACTAATTTGATTCCAGCGTTAGTTTTAACCTCACATATTTATCAACTACGTTACAGAGTGCTGGGGCCCTGAATTCTAATCACCTCATACAAAATAATCCTAATAGAATCATGTTGCAGCACTAGAATACACTTAATCAGGGTTTCTGTTGAGTTCTAACGGAACGACTTTCAGCTATTAAATCAACTTTCTGGAATTTTCAAAATCGTGTTGTAGAGAGAAATGCACTTAAAATATGAATTTGAATCAGAGTACCTGATGCCTATAACCTTAAAAATTCTCAAAAAATTCTAATGGCTTGTAGTACAGGAATCTTCCATTTCTTTCCATTTCTATACGAAATAACCTAAAATCCCTCAATTAGCGAATACAACCTCATTTCTATTTTCGAATACATATAATCCATATGTTTGTCAATGCATAAGGAATACATAAACAATATGTTTAGTGTTATGACTACCTTGTAATAATATGAACATATTGTTTAGTATAAGCTACACAACAAGGGACGCTGACATCACGAGCGTGGGAACCTTATAGTCAAGGTAGTTATTGAAAGATCGATATATATATATATATATATATATATATATATATATATATATATATATATATATATATATATATATATATATATATATATATATATATATATATATATATCTTAGGTTCTCGCGGACGTAATGTGTAGAACTGAAATTGGTCCTTTTGAGGACCGAAACCACACAACGCGGATGAATACCCGAGAATCCAGTTCTACATATATATATATATATATATTTATATAAACAAGTTTAAAGTTTCTTTGCCTAATTGGCCACTATCGTGTATGTAACTTAAGAGATATAGAATTAAATTTTCTGAATTATGAAGATAACTTAGATAATTTAACATAGGGATTATAAAGATGAATAAACGTAAAAGATTGAACCATAGGCGGGATTCGAACCCACATTTCTGGATTTCTAGTCCAGGGTGTTTACCAATTACACCACTTCGGTCCTGTTAGATTTTTATATTTTTGTAAATATAAACCTCCGAAAGGATAGTAGATCATTGATGAACACAATGCGATTCGATGCCCTACCATCGATCAACTATTCACGCTCATTCATCTGAAGTTCAGTCGTTTTTTGAAGTAAGGATTGTAGGTTAGTACTGCTATGGTTGGCAGTTACTTGACAGTTCTTATTCAAATGACAGCATCCCGGTTCTTATATATTTCAATAGAACTGACTGAGAATTGTTCTGGTTAATTATAAACAAGTTTAAAGTTTCTTTGCCTAATTGGCCACTATCGTGTATGTAACTTAAGAGATATAGAATTAAATTTTCTGAATTATGAAGATAACTTAGATAATTTAACATAGGGATTATAAAGATGAATAAACGTAAAAGATTGAACCATAGGCGGGATTCGAACCCACATTTCTGGATTTCTAGTCCAGGGTGTTTACCAATTACACCACTTCGGTCCTGTTAGATTTTTATATTTTTGTAAATATAAACCTCCGAAAGGATAGTAGATCATTGATGAACACAATGCGATTCGATGCCCTACCATCGATCAACTATTCACGCTCATTCATCTGAAGTTCAGTCGTTTTTTGAAGTAAGGATTGTAGGTTAGTACTGCTATGGTTGGCAGTTACTTGACAGTTCTTATTCAAATGACAGCATCCCGGTTCTTATATATTTCAATAGAACTGACTGAGAATTGTTCTGGTTAATTATAAACAAGTTTAAAGTTTCTTTGCCTAATTGGCCACTATCGTGTATGTAACTTAAGAGATATAGAATTAAATTTTCTGAATTATGAAGATAACTTAGATAATTTAACATAGGGATTATAAAGATGAATAAACGTAAAAGATTGAACCATAGGCGGGATTCGAACCCACATTTCTGGATTTCTAGTCCAGGGTGTTTACCAATTACACCACTTCGGTCCTGTTAGATTTTTATATTTTTGTAAATATAAACCTCCGAAAGGATAGTAGATCATTGATGAACACAATGCGATTCGATGCCCTACCATCGATCAACTATTCACGCTCATTCATCTGAAGTTCAGTCGTTTTTTGAAGTAAGGATTGTAGGTTAGTACTGCTATGGTTGGCAGTTACTTGACAGTTCTTATTCAAATGACAGCATCCCGGTTCTTATATATTTCAATAGAACTGACTGAGAATCGCATTGTGTTCATCAATGATCTACTATCCTTTCGGAGGTTTATATTTACAAAAATATAAAAATCTAACAGGACCGAAGTGGTGTAATTGGTAAACACCCTGGACTAGAAATCCAGAAATGTGGGTTCGAATCCCGCCTATGGTTCAATCTTTTACGTTTATTCATCTTTATAATCCCTATGTTAAATTATCTAAGTTATCTTCATAATTCAGAAAATTTAATTCTATATCTCTTAAGTTACATACACGATAGTGGCCAATTAGGCAAAGAAACTTTAAACTTGTTTATAATTAACCAGAACAATTCTCAGTCAGTTCTATTGAAATATATAAGAACCGGGATGCTGTCATTTGAATAAGAACTGTCAAGTAACTGCCAACCATAGCAGTACTAACCTACAATCCTTACTTCAAAAAACGACTGAACTTCAGATGAATGAGCGTGAATAGTTGATCGATGGTAGGGCATCGAATCGCATTGTGTTCATCAATGATCTACTATCCTTTCGGAGGTTTATATTTACAAAAATATAAAAATCTAACAGGACCGAAGTGGTGTAATTGGTAAACACCCTGGACTAGAAATCCAGAAATGTGGGTTCGAATCCCGCCTATGGTTCAATCTTTTACGTTTATTCATCTTTATAATCCCTATGTTAAATTATCTAAGTTATCTTCATAATTCAGAAAATTTAATTCTATATCTCTTATATTTATATATATATATATATATATATATATATATATATATATATATATATATATATATATATATATATATATATATATATATATATATATATATATATATGTGTATATACTAGTATTATTATGAGAACAGATTATTATAATTATTGAGCATTAAGATCATTATTGATTATGGATTGATTATATTGTTGTGTGGAGTGAGACATTAAGTCGTTATGACGTCGAGCTCTAAGCTCAGTAGAATGCAACCCTTTTTATAACGTGAGTGTTTTAATCCCTGTGCCCCCCAAAAGGGCCACCGATCAGCTTATGGCAAACAGTCATTAAGAGCTGGTCCCCACAGACTGTTTCCTCTCCCAAATTTCTAATGTTCTACAAATGTTAGGTATTCCTTTCGGGTAACCAAAATATTGATGAATCAGTGAGGCAAGAATTAAAGAAAAATTTAAACAAGGTTAAACTTTGATATAGTCACATCATAATATACAGCAATAGGAGTCTTAGAACAATGCTATGCGACAAAATATGCTTATTTATTTATTCATTTATTTAATGTGATTTGTACATTTACAGGACAATGGTAAATGTTAAGTAAATATATCAAAGTTTAGTAACTGTAATATCGTTTGAAATTTTTTCAAAAACGTTCCCCGGTGATATCATATTCCGCTTCCAAGAATATTGATTTCTGTCTTAGGTTCTGGAAAATACTTTAATCAGATATCGGTTAGGTAGGGGTGGAAATAAACTGTAGATAACGCGAGTTAGTAATATCTAGGTCTTACTATGTTGAATAATATATAAAACATTTCTTTGTTCGATAAGTTCTTCGAATCCGAAGGTTTTCGTAGGTATATCAGCATACTCTTATTACGTTGTTGCAGATTTAAGGTTGGATTTTAGGATTTGATGGTAACTAAGGAAAGCGCAAACAAAACAAAAGATAAATATTGGTTTATTATACGGAAGGCTAAACGATAGGAAAAGGTTTCACGTTTCTTTCGTGAATTTTAAATAAAATACCATCACAGTCTGAATGTGTATATATGAAGAAGATTCCTCGATAGAGATAATACGTAAATTTAATTATTTCTAATAAAACAGATGATTCATTTGTAAATTCACCCTTGTAATATTCTGTTATCGTTTGAATTGCTACATAACGAATCATTTTATATTGCGAACCTCCTGTTAAATTTTCCAATGGAAACATTAATGATCAATTGAAAACATTCGCACATTTTTCATTTTACTGCAAGCACCATGAATATTTCGCAATGTTGACTGACTATTGATTTATTCGTATAATTGAACATCCAAACTCGTTTTTGCCATGTGTTAGTCATATATAAGATACGAAGCTTGGTTCTATCATAACGAACCATGACTGTCACAATATATCCAACGCTATCATAACTTCAATTTCTATATACAGGGTGAGTGTTTAATGTTTTCCAATGGTATCTCTCGAAAACGGTTCGAAAATTTTTGTGAAATTTTGGTGAAGTGGAGATGGTAAGACATATTTAAACACATTTTTGAGATTTGCTCCCTTCTTCCTATTTCGAAGGTTGGGGTGGTAACTTTGGATTTTTGAATGAGATGATGTTTTTTTATATACTTTGACTACACGAGAGGGAAATCTATAATGTTCGAAGAGCATCGTGTGAGCCAGCGATGGAATGTTAGGAGAGGAGATAGGCATTCAAATTCAAGGTTTGGAGGTTATAGGCATAGAGAAGGACCTCACTAGGTAAAGAGTGACATAAGTTCGCTGTTGGATAGAAAAATGAGATCTGGTAGGAAGGAGCTTGGCATGTCTAGAGCTTGACAATAAAGGGGTGACAAGTTTGAGCTCGTCTAGTCCGCCTATATGGCTCGTGATGGAACAACAGACAAGATTTCTGATGAACATCGACCATAGAGATATCTATTGAAATACGAGAGATCTCCCACCTTTCTAGGATGCTCTAGAGAGGTCAATGAGCTCATATCATATCGATCAGATGACTAGGATAGAATTCAAAAGTTTCACATGTTCATCCCGTGAGAGGGTGTTGTCAGTGGTGATCCCGAACATGAATATTGAAGACTTCATAGGAATAGTTATACCTGACATCATCATATTAGGGATTGTTGGATCCGCCTTCCTGGAGAAGACGCAAGCTCTATTAGATTATCAAATTCCCATTCCAAAATCTTTGCCAGATCTGCATTAATTACGTCAACCTGTCTCTGTTTCGCTTCTGTGGCTTTATTGTATGGTAAAAGGACTCTAGATGAGAAAGCGGTATAATGTGTACGATCATCTGCAAAGCTGCGAACGGGAAAGATGGTCACTTCCAACAGGTCGTTTATATGGAGCAGAAACAAAGTTGGTGCCAAGACAGATTCCTGTGTAACATCAGCGTTGGTAGCCATTGTATAGGAATATACTTCGTCAACCACCGCACGGGGTGATCTATCTGATAGGAAACTCGATGGTAAGTGACAAAGTTGAGACGGCAAACCATATGACGGAATTTCCCAACAAGGTTTTGGTGCCAGACTCGGTCAAATGCTTTGGAGGGATCCACTGCTACTGTTAGAGATTATTCATGTTTTTCGATAGATTTCTGGCATACCTGTACTGTCATGATTGATAAATAATTCGAAATTTCCCCCTTCAACTTTTCAACACTTTCTCACCATTTTTCTGGATAAATTCCGTACACACAGCAACATTTTAGGTGTCACTAATGAGCATGTAAAGCGGATTTTGTTCTCCACATCATCGAAAAATGAAGGTGCAATGACCATCACTTTGCCCTTTATAAGATCCCAAAATAAATAATCAAGGGTGGTCAAATTCGGGGACTTGTCAGTTGACCAGCTCGACCAATCAACCTATTTTCAAATATTTCATTCATGTGATTACAGGGCTCTATTGCATAATGTGTGGAGCTCCATCTTGTTTAAGCCACATGCCAGGGCGAATGTCAATAACAATGTTAAGATCAACCCGGAATACCACCGTTTTGTGGATATTTTCATTCAATAAATTCAAATTCTCGCATTAGTAGCTTTTCTCGTTCAATAGATACTTCTGCATTATGCCTTCATCAGTGTTGAGTAGATTCCACAGCATCATGTGGATTCGTCTTCAAATTGTCAAGGATTCTCTCTTGGAAAAAGTTCGAATAGAGTTACAATTGGGGTGATCGCCTAATTTTCAGATCATGTCCGAGTATTATTGTTACAGAGCTGGGTGTATACCAGACGAGTTCATCTTTCTACTTTGAATATATTACCAGACGTCTTCAAATCATTTGCTAAAGTTCCAAATGTAATTCTTTTTTCAGGTTGTTATGTATAGCGAAGGACTAAATGATGATATGAACATACATAACAGAAGAGCAACTATTTATATTTTAACAAAAAGCATGACGATTTGTGGTGGACAAAAATTATGAACAGATATCTGCTGCAGATCTGAACTATAAATGGAAGCACCATAAGCGGAATGAAATGTTCACATGTAAACAATTCTGTAGTATCCTGTTCAATGACATTTAAAAGCCCCTCATATTGTTCATGAAAATTTTCCATATTATGCCTGTAATTGTACGTGTATTTTAAACTTTGTTGTATATTATAGCAGTTTTCGCTTTTAAATTCTTTGACTGCGACAACAATTTATAGTCACATTTTCATGTTTCAACAATTAAAACATGGTGCACCAATATTCACATGCAGTGATCCGGGATACCACTCATATATCTGCAAAATTTCTCACCAGCTCATATCATATTGAACGAATGGATGGCTATGAAATTAGATTTCCTGCAACTACAACGATCAGAAATGAAATATTTATTCTAGACGATTCGTGAATCACTTGAATTTATACTAGATTTGATTTATTTGAAAATTCAGGGTTGACTTTTACTGCGACTAATTCTCCGAGCATGTACAATCGTGCCCAATATTCAAGGTAACTTATAGAATTTTAGGAATTCCGAAGAAATTTACAAAATCAGAAAATTTTGGGAAATCGTAAAAATTGAAATAATGGAGACAACCTCTGAAGATGGTTGTGTATGTTCTAGGAAGCATTTCTGTATGATGTGAAAGATTTAGGTTCTCGAATTATTGTAGTGTGGCTAATAATCAGATGTTGAAATTAACTTTGCAATCAAATTTCTCATCATCAAATACGTATTATAATGAAGTCGACTAGAATCGAAAATTTCCATACCTACCCCTTAGAAAATTTGGGAAAATTTAAAAAATATTGAAAACTGAAATAACCGCTGGTTATTGTAGTGTATGTTTTTAGAAGCATGTCGACTCAATATGTGAGTACATAAGTCCTTCAGAACATGATTTTATCACGGTCAGTTTCTGTATGATGTGCAAGATTCGGGATTTCGAAACATTGTACCTTGGCTAATCATCATCAGATGTTGAAACTAACGTTGGAATCCAATTTCTGATCATCAAAAACGTATTTTGACGAAGTTTCATCAGAATCGATGAAGTCGACCAAAATCGAAAATTTTCTATACCTACTCCTTAGAAAAATTTGAAAATCGAAATAATGACTAGTAATTGTCTTGTTTGTTTTTAGAAGCATGTTGACTCATATTTGAGTACATAAGTCCTTCAGAACGTGATTGTATCACGGTCAGTGTCTCTATGATGTGCGAGATTCAGGATTTCGAAACATTGTGCTTTGGCTAATCATCATCAGATGTCCAAACTAACGTTCGAATCGGTTTCCTCATCATCAAAAGGGTATTTCGACGAAGTTTCATCAGAATGGATGAAGTCGACCAACATCGAATATTTTCCATACCTACCCCTTAGAAAATCTAAGAAAATCCGGGAGAATTTGAAAATCGGGACAACTGCTAGTATTTGTTGTGAATGTGTTCAGAACCATGTTAACTTGATATTTGAGTACATAAACCCTTCAGAACATGATTTTATTACAGTCAGTATCTGTATGGTGTGCAAGATTCAGAATCTCGGAATTGAGACAATCGCTGCAAATGTTTTAGAAGCATGTCAACATCATATTTGAGTTCATGAACCCTTTAGAACATGATTTCATTACAGTCTGTATGCTGAGGGGAATTTTGAACCCTAAATTCACATCATCATACAGACAACGCTTCCAATTAATGTTTACATTTTTAATGTCATAATTGAATCAGTCAATACGATGAAAATGCCTTTTAATGTTACAATTAATGATAAAAATCATTGTTTCCTTTATGGTTACTAACACTATAATACTAAATGAATTAGGGGAATTCATCTTATGGAAACTCACAAGCTACTCAGACAATTTATTACCATATAACCACGATTTCTTTCCTTGAAACGCAATGTTCTCGGCAGAGGCAAGATAAAGAAAAGCTTCTCATTATATATTCATGGCTTGTAACTCTTTACATATTAAAATTATTTCAGTAATTCCGTTTGGAAATGAAATATTCAGTTCTGCGTATTCTTTCAGTATAATATTCATTCAGTAATATAGTTACATAATTTAAATTCATTTCTACCATGAATTTTTGAATGAATTTTAGTGACCAGGAGCAAAATTGCGAATTAAAAATATAATGGGTTAATCAAATGGATAGAATTGAGACGTATAATTTAACAGAGGTATAACATTGTAAGAATGTTGCTGGAATATTTATCAGGGATTAACATTGATTGAAAGTTACCGAGGTATTAGCCGAATTGAAGGTACTACTGCATCCAGGAGCACAACAGCAACAAGGAATCTGTGAAAATAACTCAGGAAATCTCTTCCTGTTAATCTTTAAATCCAGAGGATAATATGAACAAAATGTCAACATAAATAAACGTTCAGTCTCACAATTATTCATATACAATAGCTTCACCTTAATAAAATCCGGAAAAGAGCTACGATTTCACGTACGCTATGGTTCGTGATGCGCTTAAATCCCTCGTCGAGACCAAAAAATGGAAGAAACGTACATAGAAAACAATTTTTTATAGTTCTTTCAGAAGACTCCCACTCAAAATGCTTCTTAATTCGTACAAAATAACGTGAGTAAACACAAAACAACCAGACACACGTGGATATCAAAAGGGGACCTGCGTATTGTGTAGATCTAACTCAGTGACGTCATGATGCGATGAGTCATCAGTATTCCAACCTGTTATTTGAGATAACAGTCTGAAGTGAATCTTTCATCTAGATTTACGCTGGTACACGAAACTTTGTATGAGGATTCGCATTTCTGATTAGATGATACTTGTGAAGTGATGAATCAGTCAAGCCTTCCAAACAATTCCGTCTGAATATTGCTTCAGTTGTTTGATGCTACGTTTGAGAACGTTGTACTGACAGGAATATTCATTCACCAATGTTATGGAGTGGCAATGTTTTTTAAGTTCGAGATCTTCATCTAGACAACATTTCCCATACTTTTCACTTAGTGTATTATGTTTAGAGAGTCTTCATTCGAAGGAAACTCAAAAATATCGAACAAGCATGAAAGCAGGCTCTTCAGACCTAATGAAATTATCCTGCTTCTTACGTTTTTCTCCCAGATGTCGAATTTTGTTCCATGTTTTAGGAGTACTGTGTCGTGAAAAGTCATAAACAATTTATCCCTTAACTATTATCAGGTCCATTCTTTGTATAAGTTGGAATAGTCCACTACTGATCCGTCCAGTGATAGTAAGTTGTAGACGGCATTTCGGCATTTACATAATGTCGTCGAAAACTTACTCGAGAAACACTTGGAAGCTGTACGAGGATGCTATTCAGACTAGCCTCTCCGGGTTACAACTTTCCTTTCTATCCAACTAAGCTATTCAATATAATGTCCTTCATAATGCCTGTTTTGCAACACTCTTCAAACCTGCGGTACTTCTGCATGTCAAGAGCCTTTATCTAGTCACTATTGGGAATTGTTCAATGATGTATTATGTAGATTAGGAACTTTATCAACCTGCATGACTCAACTACATATATTGAACCTTTGGGGCATTGCTATTTTAAGAATATATGTCTCTAAGTGGTCCGTCATGGGGGAATTAATTCTTACTGAATATCGAGAAATTCGGAAACTTATATACCGTCTTTGGGGAACTTACATTTATTGGAAATGTGAAACAATACATATACGAAACTTCACATGAAAAAAACTATGAAAATTGGACACTCACGCATGGTCTGCAAGAACGAGATAAGATAGTAAATAAAACATCGAATTGCGAAAACCACCAAGTGTCATATACAACTAAATCCAATAATCTGGCCGATGAAGGGAGTACTGATTAGAATGAATCTTGGGACAGGTTACAAGCTAATATCATACATGTTGACATGCTAGTTTCAGTACTGAATTCATCGAGGAGCTCAATAAACAAAAACCCCAAAACTATAGGGCTGCTTGTAAAGTTTACCAACAAATTTTCTATCAATCCGCTAGTTTCATATTGAAATTTCCGTCCGAGTTTGTGGTACCTCGCGATTGTTTATTCAAGCAATGTATGAATACAAAATTTCCAATTCGATAAAGCTGATGGACAAATCAAATACTCAATCATGAATCAATCAGAGACATATTTTTTGTCCAATATTAGCCTTCTCCAAATATTTTCCAAAATGTTTAATAGTTTTAAGTGTTCATAATTATTGCCTCATTCCCGTTGTGGGCACGTGAAATTGCAAAGCAATTAATAGCAAAATATAGGTAAATTTCGTTCGGAATCATTGTGAGGAGGGTCCGTTGTTAAGGGGTGTCTCAGCTATGTACCCACATATGGAATGTGCGGTGATTGAAAATTGTCCGTTCAGTGTAGGTTTCCGTCGTGTAGGGGTGTCAGTTAATAGAAGTTTCATTGTATATAATGTAAAATATCAAGCGATGCTTCACACGTTACCCAGGAGGTACTTCTTCAAGGAAGGCGATGGCACTTAACGACACCATGTCCTTCAAGAAAAATTTCTATAATAATGATTCCCTTTGAATTTTGGCAAAGAATGATTATATTGTCAGATATTTTGATGTTTGTTTGTGAAAATATTGGATGAAATATATGAGAAATTTCATTCATTATTGCCTGACTGGGTTTATTGTACGTTGAATATTTATCATACATTGTTCTGTTTTTGAAATAAATTCTTTGAATACAAGCTTTGATTGACGAAAACAAATAAATCCGTATTCGTATTGACTGGATATTGATTGATTGAAAATGAGATATGCCTCAATGTTATTCCAAAATATAAAAAGTTAAAATATACAATAGATGTAAATAAACTACTGAAGTGTACTAGTGTAAGGCAGCTGCTTCAGCAACTACAAATAATGATTTGCAGTGTTAGCAATTGTTGATAAACTTATTGATTGAATGAGAATAACGAATCTAAAGATTCAGACATATTTATTCACTGTCAATAACGTAATACTAAGTTTTCTGGGCAATTAATATCACTTTCCTAGCCTTCCGAGAAAGAATTATCTTTGAATGAAAAATTTCCGAACATAAAAGATCTAACTAAGCTTAAGGATACTCAGGACATTTAATCTTTTATCGGTTTCAATAACTTGAGTAACAGAAATATCATATAGTCCAGGCAATGAGCCGGGATTTCAGCTATAATAAAAAAAAGACATGTAGATCAGCATCGAAAAATGTTTGTGGGATTCGATTCGTGGGGTTGTCAGGATCATTCATAACATATAAAGCCTCACCGGTCCTGGCCCCCAAGGGGTCATTCGACGATAATTTCTAAACCTACCTAGTTTGTCCATTTGAAATAGCCCTAACAACAAATAATGAATAATCATGATTCTAATTTTAAATGAAATAAATAGTTGACAAGTTTAATAAGAGGAAATTATGAAATTTATTGGAAAATTTAATACTAATTTTGGTCGTTTTAATTTTTTATTGGTTGCATAAAAGGTATTAGCAAATATTGAATCTAGGCAATAGAACATAAATTGGAAATGAAACAATGAATTACTCTAATTCATTTTTATTTCAAACTGTCCTTCCGTGGGAAACCAAATGTTGAATGAGAATTACTGACATATCTGGCTATTGAATTGAAGTACTGTATATTTTAATGTTTACCAAATTGATAATGGAATGTCCCAAAGCAATTCCAATAGGTTTGTTGAGTTCTTAGTCCTAATTTTGAGGGCTGCTTGAATTATTCAACATGCTACGACCATAGATAGCATTCAAGATCGTATTTATAACTGAAAACTGATATTGCGATTCCCGTTCAAAACCCGATACGCACTAACGCAGATTCCTGTATTCGTCATAGTAATGAAAGGTATTGTTGGTAATGATTAATTAATAACCCGATCTTATTCCCGCTACCCTCTAGCGTTGCAGATGTTGCCAGAATTCAGGGTAGACTGAACGGCAGTTTATTTACAAAACGTACGTGTATTACATTCCTGTTTCCGTCCACGGAGGAAACTTTCACCATAAAACTTATCAAAAGAATACTAATAAATAACCATGCTCACATATTGCAACTGAGTCTAGGAGCGTTCATCCACCTAAATTCGCGGCCAGCAACTTAAGTAGGATGTTTTAGGCAAGTGGGGGGCTTATAATATGTTACAATAACAAACTTTTCTTATTTAATGTATCATTTTTATTTTGAGTTTGTGAAAGCATCGTGTGGGCGAAATTTCTCAAATCGGAAAAAGAAAAATCGAAATTGTGCTTTAGTACACATTAGTTTCATAAAAACAAATAGTATTAAGCAAAAATTTATTGCAAATGTCAAAATAATCGGAAATTCAATGGTGCGGCCCGAGTTACTACGGTAGATAACACCAGGGCCGGATTTAGGACTAGGCAGACCACACAGCGGAAGGGTGACAACCTGGCTACCTGAAATCTTTTGTGGTGGAGTAACAGACGAATCACCAACGACGAATCTCTTCTGAATAGAGTCCAAGAGCTTCAGCGTGCATGTGAGAGCTGAACTCCAGGACTGGTCGAAATAGAGAACCATGTTTTTGCAATGGATCTCACATGAACGTCCCATGGAAAGGTGTTGTTGTTGGTGATACCGACTACGGATATGGAGGATTTAATCATCATCATATTGGGCATTATGGGATCCGACTTCCTGGGGAAAATAGAACCTTGAGTCTTAGATTCATTAAACTCTACTAGATTATCCTATCACGATTTAGAAAATTCCGCCAGATCCTCACTCATTGTACTGGCCTGTCTCGCTCATCTGGGTTCATTTGATGATAGGGGCTCTAGTGAGACAGTGGACGGGACAGGAGGTCTCTTCCAACAGATCTTTAATATGGAGCAGAAATAAAGTTTGAGCCTGTAGAACACCAGCGCTAATAGCCATTGTATCGGGCGAGAGTCCGACGAAACATCCATATTAAGCGTTTATTTGAGAGAAAACTTGATAGTGAACGACAAAGTTGGGGTGGTAAACCTAAAGTTTCCGAACAAGCTCCTGGTGTCAGAAGCGGACGTATTGTTTTCTGTTGATCTCTCCTGACGAAAGGAATATTGCCGGTTTTGTAGCTCCCTAGATATTGGATGAGCTCAATGTTGATTCCTTTCTTATAACGCATCGTAGTCATAGCTTTTACAGAAGACTCTAAGCTGACAAGCAATGAAGAATTGTTTCTATACCCGAGGACAACCGTATGTTAATTTTCAGTACGATAGAATAATGCAGTTGTTAGTGCGAAGTGCTACCTATTAAATTACATATTTCCATATATTTTTCATTTCCGTCAATTTCTCTCTCAAGTTCATAGAGTTCCAAAAATATGATGATATGATGACCATAGCAAAGCAGGAACTTAAATAAGGAATAACTTTTTATGATTTGACCATATACATTTCATTGCTTCTAGACGGTAGAATATACTGACCATCATTTGTGCGCTATAAAATGCTTATGCGGTAAACGCGGAGGTAAACTGCCAGCGATTAATTGCTGGCGGTGAATTGCGGGCGTTAAATTTTCAGGAGCCCATTGCAACTGTGAACGGCGCTTCAATCTTACGGTAATTCTTTACTCAAATACATGAGTCTTGACCAAAAACATTAAGAAGTCCTTAAATGGTGTCCTTCATCAACCAAATAATATATAATAACAACCAACAAAATTTTGAAGATAGTTCTCTCCTGTTATATGCTTTAAAAGTGAGTTTCAAAGAAACGTACGTTCATTTGGAAATATAATAATTATTCGTGATTCTTTAATAATTCATTAAAAATATAATTAAATAGCTCACAGCATTTTAAGATGAGATAACCACCTATGATGGAACCAAATTCAACTAATATACTTTATATTTAATTTTTTTCTTGCAGTATATGAGCAATAGTCACTTAAACACTTAAATATGTGATAACGGGCATTGAATAATCAATTTCTCCAAAGGCTTGAACTGAAACTGTTTCAGTTTCAGTTCAAGCCTCCAGCTTGCACTGAAGATGTCATCTGTAAGGATTGGAGGAACGTCGGCATTAAGTCATTCTACTGTGACGCGAAATCCATCCGGAACCCAAGAATTATTCTTATGATGTTTGTAACCAACTGCAAAGGCAGTCCACATTAATACTGATCTTATCTTTTATTGCTTATATTCGTCCTACAAAATGCTTTAGTTATATGCATTTCTAAAATATGTTTGTGTTTGCGTGTTATTGTTCCGTATAGTACTAAAAATAGATTATTTTTTTTCGATTTATGATGCGTTAACAAACTTAATAAAAGTGGGGTTATATTGTATATGTTACGCTCTACAATAAGTTTCATTACGGCAATAATCCAAATTGATTATGAAAAGAGTTATGTTAGTTTTGTATACTTAATGAAATATTTAACAAATTCACCTTTTCATACAAACATTAATATTATTTAAATATTTCACAGTTGGCAATATATAACGGTATAATTAAAATTTGGACTCTCCATTCCATATAGCTCCTGTTGTTCCGTATGTAACTACTTTAGGGTACGTAGAAAACACGTGTTAATAGTATTTTAGAATTCTTTTTTAACACCACAAAATAACATGAGTAAACACAAATCAACAAAATAATCGTGGTGATCAAATAGATACCGAATATGGTGTAGATCTAACTCTGTGACGTCACGATGCGATGAGTCATCAGTATTCTGACCTGTTATTAGAGTAGGATGTGGTCGAGGTACTAGTCAGGAAGATGGTTGATAGATAGATAGATAGTACTTCATTGCTGTAAATTCATACAATAAATGAACATGAGCATAGTCAATACTTAATACTTAGACATTAATAATAACTATAATAAAATAATATAATGATAGAAATAATACTAAGATACCAAGTAATTAAAATTAGTATATTTAATTAAAATTAAAAACACATATTGAAATTAGAATCAGTAGTACCAGCATATTAAAGTTAAAAAAAGTTCATCAAGTGAATAAAAACATTTCTTTAGTACATAAGACTTTAGCTGACATTTAAATCCATTATAGTCAACAATTGAAGTCAAAAAATCGGGTAGTGCATTGTAGATTTCTATTCTCTATAGTAAGGTCCTTTTTCATATCTCGCAGTAGTATGACATGGTACACTTAGGGACGTGCAATGCCTGGTTTTCATATTATGAACGTTAAAGTCTTCATTTTTAGTAAATAAACTAATATTCCTATGTGTAAATAAAGCTAATCTGTATATGTATAAAGATGGTAAGGACATGATGTTATAATTAATAAACAGTGGTTTACAAGAAGTTTGTCGGGATACTTGTACCATTATGCGTAAAATTCTCTTATGAGTTATGAAAACATTATGTAGGTAAGGTGACGAACCCCAGAAAATAATTCCATAACTGAGCAGAGAGTTTACGTAGGCGTAATAAAAGGTACGTAGCTGGTTAATTGATATATAATTCTTTACATATCTAAGAAGATAGCATGCAGAGTTCAGTTTTTTTATCAAGTCACTAATATGATATTCCCAATTTAGATTAGTGTCTAGTAAGATGATAAAAGTGATTCACGTTTCTCATATAATAATAAAGTTGGAAGTAATGATATATTTGTTGTTTAATATAAAACTAATGGAGGATGGTATAACGATTATAATACTTCGTATGACTTCAAAAAATTGAAACAAGAATTGCTGCATCATTTTGTGTCATCTGAGTTTTACTTCATAAATATTTTCAATTTGTTCCTCCATTCATAAATAAATTATATCTAATTGAACTTCCGCCAGAGACGTGGTTGTTCAAGAAATACTCAGTTTCTTTGTTTGATTATATTAGTAGAAACCAAGAATGAAGTCGCGCATTCATATATTAACCTCCAGAATATTATTGATTACATATTTTGGGGTTTGAGGTCTATAATACATATTACTATTCATGAGGAGTGAATTAATATTCGGGTATAATTTGTCCATAATTGATATACGTTGATGAAAGTAAGCGGCGGGCATCAATCATCGCATTAGAGCTGAATGGGTTAGTTAGATATAGCAATTCCAGTTTAAACTAAGCTACAACTAAACTAATTACTCATTCGGAATATCACCTTCATAAAACATTTGGGCGGTCTTATCTGCACTAATTTCAATTTCATTACGAGATTTAATCTAACAGTAATATTTGTTCTAGGTATATTTCAAAATAACCAAAGCATTAATGATAATTTATCAATTAGGGATTTTGTAGAGTATGGATTATAGATTTTCAATTCGTAACAGGTGTAGGGATAGTTTATTTAGTTCGATGCAGATTCGATATTTAACAGTTTGTGTAACTATGAATTAGAGGTATTAGATAGAACGTGAGCACGCTATTTATATACAGACAACTTAAACATCTCGCCCCTGAACATTATAAACAGCTATTACCACAACTAATAACATCAGCATTTCGTATCAAACTGGTCTAGCACAAATGTAAAAACACTTCCTCAGCCAAATGTTTTTACCCTTAACACCTAAGCTTCTGAAATTGTATAGATTATTTCTGAAATCTTCGCAAGAACTTAAGTGAAGTAAGTCACTGTGGTATCTCTCTGATTTTCTCTTATACTAGCCTTGTAAATAAACTTAGTTAATGTTAAATAGATAAAACAACATACAGAACAACTGAAAAACCTCTAAACTACTGAATTTTGAACACTAATAGTGGCACAATAACTCAACATAAACTTCTATAACATGAAAATCTCAGTAAAGAAAAAAGATACCTAGATGAATGAATTCTCATTTCTTCACGCTACTTATTAGCAACACAGTCGCAACATTTATTGCTGCTAACCCGTGTCTTCCAAAGCTCTTGTAACACCTACCACATTTCCTAGACTCCTCTGTTGTCTCAGAACATGAAGAAGTCTTAGAGTTTTGAATGCCGCAATTAGTCAGAGTTCATGATTTGATGATTTTTGGCAGTAGGCTTCATGGGCGCGAGGTCTCTTTCAAATTTGAATAAAAGCAAATGTCGACGTCAGGAGCTTTCATATTCCCATTCTGGATGTCTAACCTATTCGTGTAGATTATGTCATCATGTGATACTTCTGGCAATTATCTTAATAATTCGTCGGCATTATCGACTTATCTGATTATAGCTCAATATGATTACTGGGTTTTAAGCATGTTTGATGGATATTTTTTTCTCGTGATGCTTCCAGGGCGATAATTATACCATCCCAGTCTATTTGGGAATGTAGGACACCATAGTATTGTATAGTGAAATACAAACACATTTCGTGTTAGAAACCCTATAATCTCAGACAGTTTCGCCCTTGTCACTGACGAGCGCATGAGATTCCGGCAGATGATGTTGTAACTTCTAGGTTCCCCAAATACTTTCAGGGTGTTTTATTATATCATTTTCGGAGATGGTTGATCAGTGACTTCAAGTCTGCCTCGTCTCACTGACGAGCCCATGGTAGGGCGAAACAGCTGTCTGAGACTATAGGACGTATTGTCACTATTGAACCTGGTAAACCATAACTTTGACCATAGTAATGTATCTAGTGAAAACAAATCTAGAAGAAAATTGGGAACTTTCATTTCATTTCGAGACACACCAAATGAAGGTTTGTTTTTGCGTATTGTACGATGTAATGTAATATTTTTCTGTCAGCAATGAGTCTGCTTGAACTAATGAGAAAAAAATTATCACTAGTAACCCTTCGACCTCTATTATAATAATTATAATACGGTTCAAGCGAACGCGATGTCCTTAGATTTGCTCTCTTGCCTCACCAGGAAGTGTGCCTCTGTATACCTGCAAATTTAGAGAAGTATTGGCATGAGCGGCTGCCCGAAAATTTTGAAATCATATTTCGCAGGTTTCGATTAGATATCCTGCCTAAAAGGGCATCGTCCCAAAGAGGCGACAAACTGCTCGTCGACCGTTAAAAGTTTAGATTGATCAAACGATTTTTTGCAGTTGCGCATAAGCAAATTCCAAACAGCAAAAATGTCATGGGTAAATTGGAAGAATTCAAATAAGATTGTTCACAATTAGAACATCAATAGATTTCATAGCGGATCTATATGTTGGTTATCTGACATAAATGCATTCTTTTCACTTCTGACACCCTTTAAGTTTGTATGTCATGAGCCAGCAGAACCAAATCTGTCAAGAAAAATGAGTTAAAATTGAACAATTTAGATTAATTTAATAATTCCGTTGTGCTTCTAATTGCTCACATCAATCTCTCATTTAAGCGTAACACAAATTTCAGCTTACTTGAACGGCTGTTAAAACAGTTGGAAGGGAGTATTAATTATTCTAATGTCTAGTTTTGACCCCGGCATATATCTTGCTGACCTATCGATGTTTCTGCGTTGTGTTGTACAAAGTCATTACCCAGTCGCCTACCCTAACCATATAATAATTTACCATTAACTATTCGAAACCGGCTTGAATTTCTAAATCTTTCGTTTACAACTGTGAGAGCTAATTGTATGATAGTCATTAAGGCGGTACATTCGTTCTACCCTGCCTTCAAACACGGGTTCATGAGAATCACTGAAATAATAAGGCCTTGTATACCTTTCTTGTACACATGGAATTTACCCAATGTACTTGAGCTAATTTTTCCTTAATTCTCTAATTCCTTGAGTCATTCGGCAAATGTAACAATCTCAATCTCCAGAAGACCAATTTGATAGCTGGAAAGTGTAATACAGATGAGAGAGCATAGATGAGTCAACGCAAGGGCGAGCATTTTCTACTGTCATAAAAATCAACCTATCATGTGAAATACAATAAAGCATAACTTTGTTTATACTATCCCCTTTTTCCTCTCAAATTTTAACTAATCTGCACCTTCTGGCTGCGATGCGGTCACGATGAAAAATGTATGTAAACTGAATTTATAGCTAAGATTCTGTAAGGACGCACTTGAAGGGTCAAATTTGGAGAAGGACATTATGATTTCCATGTCTCACAAACCGGTCGTACGATCACAAAATCGGGACTTTCCCTAATAAAATTCTGCGACGGACCTTATTTAGAGACATTTGAAACTATAGAAATATATAAGCATAGATACCATTCAACGAATTTTGATTTATCTCCGATTGAAAGCACTCTTCTATCATAAGTATTACAATAAATCTTCAGATAAACTCTAGGAACACATATTTATAAGTTATTAACTAAAGCGCGAGATTTCTTACCCCAATTGTATTAAGCACTGAGAGTCTTTGTCGCATTAATTTCAATTATAAATGTCTATGTTGCAACAATGAACGAAACACGAATAATTGAAATTGTAACTCATTAATGTGTAAAATATATGAATATATATTAGAAAACCACTACACAGTAATGTTTCTATATTTGTAAACGTCATATCTCGAGGACGAGGCAAAACGGACAACGAAAATCCCTTTGTGCCAAGTAAGTACAATGTAACATTTTATGACTACTATAGAAGAGGTCATTGCTTTACCATTGTGATTGAATTATTGAAACACCTTTTTACAAATACACTATTTTAAATTTTAGAGAGAAGTACGTAGAAATTTGCAGGTGTATTTGATTACTATTGATAAGAAATAATCACCCTTATCCACTAAAATACTATTTAACTACTGATGACCTTTCGACTACCAAGTAGCCGAAAGGTCCTCAGTACGTTAATAGTATTTTTAGTGGATAAGGGATAAGATTTGCCTATTATGGAAAATTAATTTATTTTCCATTTCAATTGGTATAAAATCATTTT
The DNA here is from genome assembly GCA_958510875.1 of Endomychus coccineus. NCBI lineage: Eukaryota > Metazoa > Arthropoda > Insecta > Coleoptera > Endomychidae > Endomychus > Endomychus coccineus. The sequence continues at coordinate 35,767,026 of OY294071.1, read as the reverse complement.
TGTACCATTTATTTATCAATTTCTCCAGATCATTTTGTAACGATAATGTAGGATCAAATTTAATTTAAGTTATTTCACTTTTCAATAATGGTTTATAATTGTTACATCGCGCCGAAACGTGCTTCAGATTGGACAAATATGAGTGGGAAAGGATGATGGTATAATCATCATAATTATATCATCTGTCACTCTAACTAATAATCATTTGAGTTTTGATGGATAATTTTCAACCGAAATAAACTTGATAGTTCCCCGCTATTCATAATTCGTTTTTTCGTTAAAACTAAAACAAATATGTGTGTATGAAATAAAATCAAGTTTGGTATCACATGGTGCGGAATTAATTCACATACTGGAATTTTCCATGTAAACATTAGTTTATGACCCATACAATCGATTCTATTTATTTATGAATGAAATGCTCATAAATATGACCATAATTATGCTTTAGATTAACATTTCAATATGTGGTTTTGTTTTCCAATAACAAATGATTCATGTTTCGGGTTTCAACTCTTGTTTCCTAGAATTTTCATATCCAATTCAAAAAATTGCCTTCGAACTAGTAATAATTGATGAGTTTCATACGTTACAGTCTAAAACTGTAAGTGATGGTATTATTAACAGTAATATTCATGGCAGCATTCTTATTAGCTTCATCATGTTGATGTTGTAATCATATTTCCTTCATTCTTGTAATGCTATTTTATATGGTGTTCGTGATGGTACACATAAAAATATATCTTTTCTCGACTCCTCAATATTGAGCTATTTAGATTTTATGATAAACTATGTAAATACGTGAGTAAATGTTCTAACAAATTGAGTAATTACGGAATAGCCATTATGTGGTAGTCAATCCAAAATCGATAACTTCTACTTCATATAGTATGAAAATTATTTCCAGTGGTACAATTAAGGAACATATAATATGTTCTTTTTATAATCCCCTTCAATCATAAATAGTTAACTAGCCGTATTATATAAATACCGATTGCTGATGAAAAGACTATCTAAGAGAATACTTCAGAATACAAATACATTATAAGAGAGTTCATAAAGGAGTGTGTTTGTGCCTCCGTTGGTTGCCTCCAAAAACCCATTGTTTCATTAGACATGTAGCAACGTAGGTTCGTTATTTGAGAAATGTATTCAAATAAAATAACTATAAATGTGACTATAGTTTCGATAACTCAGTAGTTTCTTCAAACAAATATTATAAAGTACTCTAGTGTATTAGCGAAACCAAAACTTCACTGTTGGCCAGGTCTCGACTTTGACAATGGAGGGGTACCTAGTTTGACCTCGTCTGGTTCGCCTATCTGGAATCTCTCGTGGTGAAACAACATACGGAATTTCTGATGAACCTGCAAATATCTATAGAAAAAAGAGAGATTTCCCACTTTTCCACGATGTTCTGGAGAGGTCAATGAACTTGTAAGTGTAACATGATCAATCAGACGAATGACCCTCTACTAGATATAATTCAATAACTGCAGCGTATGTTTGGGAGCCGATCTTCAAATATGTGAACAGAGCTCCAGGACAGGTCGAATCTGTGCTTTATAGATTATGAGGAGCTGCTGAGGTGTAGAGGTGCGGTTTTCGCAGTAGACCTCACATGATCATGCCATGAGAGTGTGCTGCTGGTGGTGATATCGAGCACGGATATGGGATACTTCATAGGAATAGTTGTACCTGACGTAATCATATTAGCAATTGTGGAATCCGCCTCCCTGGAAAAGACGCAATCTTGAGTTTTAGTTGCATTAAACTACTAGATTATCAGATCCCCATTTCAAAATCTTTGCCAGATCTCCATTAATTGCGTCAACCTGTCTCGTTCCTCTGGCATCATTGGATGGTATAGGAACTCTGAATGGAAAAGCGGATTTTGCTGCATACTTTCCAACGAAAAGGTGGGCTTTTCCTTGTGGTATACTAGCCAGTGTTCCATCATCTTAGGTTAAGGGAGGGAATGAACTGGAAGTGAAATTTTTACCAGTTGCTTTGACGAAAGTTCAATACGAACTGGAGCCATTCGGATATTCGATAAGCTTTGATCTTATTTTGGCATTATATGCTTGTTTCATTGTACATATTTCTAGCTTCAACAAATTCTGGTTTCCGGGCATGGGTTATCGGGCCAACGACGGTATGCTATTTGTTTTGTAGCGACGGCCTTAGAACAGATTTTATTGAACCATTGTTCACAAGATGACGGTGATTTATTATTTTATTTAAGAATGGATTTTCATCACGTAATGGCTGATTCTATACAATTTGAGAAATATATTGTTCATTACCTGTCGCATTTCCAAACTTGCGTAACAGGTCAACACTCAAACCAAATTATTCGAAATGTTGGAATGCTTATTTATATAAATAATACAATAGATATTAAGATTGTGTATAGAACGATAATTGGATGTGCATGTATTTTTAAGTTATGCTTTATTGAATTCAACGCATACAAATGAATTGTTCGACGATGAATTTTAATTAGACATGTTCCAATATAATATGATGAATATTCATTTTTAGAGAGATACACATTAAAGTTACTGAATTGAAATTGATTCTGCGTTTTCTATAATTGAAGGCGCATCCTTTTTAATTGGAAATATTGATCTTGAGCAGCTGTACATTGTTGAATTTAAGCGAATCTTGAATTTGCAAAACATTGAAGACATCGACACAACTGGTCGACCAACTAATTAATTAAATAGTCCAATTTTACCTCCTGACGAGTCTTCTATACAGCGTTTAATAACTGCAATAATTAATAGTCAACAAATTTTTCTTCGGATTTACTTATTTGGGATAAATGTTCATACTGCCGAAGAAGCGAATTTTTTCGCTATAATGTTCGAAGAACTTCATGTGAGCGAACAGTGGAATGTTGGGAGAGTAGATAGGAATTCGAATTTGAGATGAGAAAGTGGTATGAAGTGTACCATCATCTTTAAAGCTGTTGACGGGACAAGTAGTCATTTCTAACCAATTGTTCATATGGAACAGAATCGAAGATGGTGACAAGACAGATCCCGGTGAAACACCAGCGTTGATAGTATTGTATCGGAAGATACTCCATCAACCACCACATGTGATCTATTCGACAGAAAACTCGATAGCAAACGACAAAGTTGAGGCGACAAACCGTATGACGGAAGTTTCCCAAAACAGCCTTGCTGCCAGACATGGTGAAATGCTTTGGAGATTTACAATGCTACAGCTAGAGATTTCATATATATTTCAATAGATTGCTGCCATACATATGTTTCATAGGCAGGCAGGTCTCTTGTTGATCTTTGCTAACGAAAGCCATATTGCATCATTCACGATTTTGGAGCTCCCTACATACTAGATCAGCTCAATGTTGATTGCTTTCTCCATAATTTCAGAGATCACAGATAATAGTGCAATGTATGTATAATTATTAAAATGGGTTTTCTCTTTCCTTTTTTTGGAATTGGTTGGACTCTAGCTGTCTTCCATCTGAAAGGAAACAAACCAAGATGTATGAAAGGGTGAAGAACCTGCAGAAAGCTGGTGCTAATTCTGGTACACATTCCTTGAGAATGACAGATGGAATTCCCTCTGGACCCCTAGCCTCTTTGGTATTGAGATCAAGCAGAATATGCCTAATTGTGTGCCAACGAAAGACAATTTCAGGCATATGGTTATCGATGGTAGCAATATTAGGGGGGTCCTTCCCTTGTGGATTCAAACATTCCAGCAAAAAGGTTGGCTTTTCTCGTGGTGTAGTAGCCAGTATGACAGCATCTCTGGTTAGGGGAGGAAACGAACGGAGCCATTCGAACATTCGATAAGCTTGAATCTTATTTAGGAGTGATATGTCTCTTCCTAAGCGCTTATTATGTGATTGCAGGTATTTCTGGCTTCAACATAATCTATTCTGGTCTTCAGATATGGGTTCTCGCGTAAACGACGGTATGCTGTTTGTTTTGGGGCCCTAGAACAAATTTTATTGAACCATGGTCCACCAGATGACGGTGGTTTGTCCGTATGGGGAATGTAAGTTTCGATTCCTAGCCTGATAATATTCGAGATCACTTTCTCACATTGCGTTGGATCATCAGATTCAAACCAAGCTCGTCCCCAATAAAACTCAAAGAAAAAATGTGGAAAATATCCCAGTCGCCCAAAATGAGCGTGGATGTATTAGTTTGGTTCGTGGAGTGATATAGGGATATGTCGTAGTTATGAGTGAGTGGTCAGAGTTTCCCCATGTTGCACAAACTTTCACTTCATAGGGATCTGGATTGTTAGTGACGAATAAGTCAGGTGTATTGAGATAATGGTAATTGTTGGTTAATTAATTAATTGCTCGAAACCATAGGTAATGGTGCCTGTCTCCTATGATGATAAAAATCTCGAAGTAAAATCTCACTATGGTAAAAAATATTTTCTGATATCTCGGATTTTTGGAAACCTAAGTATAGCTTGTTATACATCATTCAAATGGTAGTGAAAGGGTCTATCCAAAGCTGCAATAATCCAATATGGCAGTCTTGAGAATAGATAATGTTGATGATGGTGTCCGAAATGCCAAACGTTTGGAAAATCTGAAAATAGGGGAAAAGGTGGAAACGTAAATGTGCAATTTGTTTTGCAATACTTTTTATAATAAAATCAGAAAAAATGATTTTTGAAATTTCAGTTTTTTCCTGATATCTCCGGATATACTCGAAATTTTGAAACCTTCCCAACGACATATTGTTACTCACAATAAATTCTCAATTTTTTCCAGAGCCAACCATCTTCGTGTCTCTTATAGTTTTTGAGATCGAATTTGAAACACCCGGTATATGCAGCTCGGCTTGGTCACACAAGACCCACACAAAACCACCAAGCGCAGAATAAACAAGTTTCAGAGATTTGTCTGCTCGCACACTAGAAAGAACAGATCCATAAGCATTTTAATTAATCTTGCAGAAAATCTTCAATGTTGAATTAATGTTGTTGAGTATCATCTCATTCCTAATTTTTGATAAATCTTTTAATTTCATTGTTTACGATTCACCAGTGCTAAAATTACGAATTGCAGTACAGCACGAATAAACGATATATTTAATTCCAAAGGAAAGTTTCTGGGATAAACTACAGAGTCGAAGAAATGTTGATGTAAAAACAGACTCAATGACTTTCCACCGATTGCAATAATTTCTACCGAATGGTTTTTAGGAGAAGTTAATAGAGGTAGGGGAATAGATATCCAATTCCAGTCGGAAAAGCTGCGCTTTCATCCACTTGATACTAATTCAACAAATTTAACGGTTATAAGCCGTAGGCTGCGTTGCGGAAATAAGAAAACGGAACATAATACCTCTTACTTTGAAGTTATGAGCTTGCTTGATGGAGCATGTACCGTGTTCATGGAAAGCAAAGGCAAGAATCGGCATAATTGTTCGAGGCACTTTGGTAGATAGGGGAACGTTTATTGAGGAGCAAGGTGTAAAACAGAGTCCATCCCGCCTACATAAACACCAACTGTGTTTTTGTTTAGACGAAGCTTTTACTTTGTGTTCGTTTTTCTTAGGAATTAGGGTTCGCGTGGCCGTGGAGCTCGATCGACAGGCAATCACTTATAACTGGACATTTGCGAGTGAGCGAGTACGAATGTCGGTCTTTCGTGCCCAGAATATCACTACCGGAACTGGAAATGAAATCTGCTGTACGTGCAGAGAAAAGTAATTCAAGTTATTTGCAATTAACTAACGCGACCAGCTACCTATGTCTTGTCATAAACACATTCCATGCTGATGTGAAACAATTAAACTCGATAACATTTCTATAAAATAATTTTCTCTTTCTCAAAACCTCTAGAATCAGCATATAGAAACTTCCAAAAGTGTATCATTAATTTTTGTTGATTGGAAATTTCACAATGAGAATATATTGATACGAGGCCATATTGGAAAGTATAACGCGTCCAAATGATTTCTCAAAAAACATTGTATTCTCAGAGATATGCATGTATGTCATTGTGTGATAATTCAGAGATAAGATTATGTACAGAAAATATGAAGAATGGGTTATTTATTCAGGACCTACAAGTAAAGAGGTTATTTATTCAAGACCTCCAAGCGACTCTCAAAATGATTTGCTCCTATCGTTGTAACTCAAAAATGGTTTGAAATATTCAAAAAGCTCTTGTATGTCTATGCAACAAGAACAAAGTGACTGATCTGGATACCCGAGCACTAGGCCACCGAGGGAAATGAGGCAGAAAAATATCTGGCCAGAGAGGGTGCAACTCAAAAATTTATCTGACCAACACGCTGGAATAGTTGTATTTACTAGATTGAAAGTAGAGTAATTCAGTACTGGCAAACTTTACCAGGTTTAGCCCACTCTAAAGCGACCCTTCGAGAACAAGATCTAAAATACTATGTTAAGCAGGTTGAACCTACTTACTCTAATCGATCTATATACAGAACATTGTCATTCAAACCACTATCAACGAAGACTCGGCTTAGTGGAAGACGCTCAACGTAGATTGTTTTTCGAAGATGATGAAAGGATGGAACACGTTCTCGGTGAATACTCAGCTGGGGAAAGAATCATATCTGAGATGTTAGGTAAGATATACATTCTATGATGAGGTATTTCTAGTCTACATCTATCAGTAACGTCAGAAATCTATAGCTCCAAATAACTGTTTTGCTCTTGTCATAGAGCTCATCAGTAGAACGAGCAAGTTTGCAACGTTACTGAATCTACGCTGAAGTTAGTTATAACGAGCCTTCCACAAGGTGAAAAGACCAAAAAATCACTCCATCTACTAACAGATCTGCCATTAAAAAATCAAGCATTGTACCACAATGGTAGATCTCTCGAACTTTACAAAAGTTACGGAGAATGTGAGACTACATCTACTACGAGTACGTCAGATGGCGACACCAAACCAAACCAATGAAAGGGAAGAGAGAATCAGAAACAAATGAATATATGAAATAAACTAATTTATCTCATGTTGAATTTCGTCAGATAGCAATGATAATGTCTTTCTAGTCCACACATATTATATTGCAACGGAATGTTTTTAGCGGCCTTTGACATTTAGTTTTAGGCTGAACTCAAGGACTGTTCGAGGTTTAGTTGAAGGCTCCAAATAATTGAGGTGCTTGACTAGTGCCAAGTTTGCCATATAGTTGATCCGCCACTGATTACAGCTACCCCCCATAGTTACCAGATGCTGAATCAGTTTTGAGACTATTTGGACTTGCATCTTTTTTTATTATATTATTGCCACTCAAAAACGCATTGTTATTGCCAAAGTTTGGGAAGGAGTACAAATGTCTTGAATAGTGAATGTCATTCGAAGAACATATTTTCTTATATTTACTTGGATCACTATGTGCATCTTTGAGGGAATCAGAAAAATCATTATTAATTCTTTACAACTACCTTTCATACATTATACTGAGTACTTTCAATTAAGATGTGTCGGGTATTAGGAATAACATCCATATAAGTACATATTGAGTCAAATAGGCCAGTGTATTGCAAGTTAATAAGTGCGATAAAGAATCGACGCAAATGAGATAGTATATCCCCAGCCTGAAATAAAATGGGCACAGACCACTATTTTTACTAGAGATGGGCAAAACAGTTATTTCTAAGTAGAAATACTATATGCTTTTTGATATTAGACAGAATACGCTTTTATGAAACAACAGTTGATGAATAACAACAGATCGCTGAATAGCAACGCATCTTTAATTCTTACTAACAATTCGACCTGTGCAATGCACACTCCCCTTTCCCTACCGCACAACACAAGTTCTTCTTCTGTTCATCGTATTAACAATACGATGCGTCTGGCTCTCTCATACTCTCATATTAATCATATACACCGCTTGATCCGACTCAATCTGTATAACATTCCGGTACTGCAGTCCTTGTTAAGAGATGTTGGTAAGTAGTTCTAGTATTCGCAATTTTCAACCAAGATATAATAATGCATTGTATGAATAAGAACAACGTACTCGTGTTGGAAGTTGATAATTAGAATGTTTTTAGGTCGAACAGTGACACTACGTCTCTCAGTTACGGACAGCTGTCGGAATGAGTAGGATGATGATGTCACTATTCGACCAACTCTTCCAGAGGTATATAAAAGGATTTGGAGATGTAAGAGAACAAAATAGGTCCAAACAACACCTACCGAAAGGTAGATGTCCTATTGAGAGAGTAGTTCAAAATGCAATGCATTGGCATGTATGTCCAACACTATTTTCGTCGTTTCTTCCAATCTCGTGATATCTTTGAATCGAAAGGAATAATGATGACATTTGATTCTCGATATATTATCCGCCTCATTTTAATACAAAATAATATACATACCCATTTAATGGCTTTAATAATGATCTTCATATTATATGCATCTGTTAAATACAGAAATGAATTAAATATTACGAATGAATTTGAATCCTGTAATCTTGTTATTTATGACAATGGCTTCTGCATCAGGCCATTCATTCACGAATATTAGCTCGATTAAAAAACATTAACGAAGAGATTGCAGACGAATAATTTAATTGATCGAAAATCTAGTAATTTACAAATTGATGCTGGATAAAACAAGTGCAATTACACAATTCTGGTACAATATTGAAATCACCTCGCTATTTAAAAACAGATAAACTAGATTCATTAACTAATTGGCTTAGCCGTCATTGCTGAAAATAGCATTGACTTTATACTAAATGGTCATAGTGAAACATAATGATCGAAGACTTAATTAACACAAACGTTGAATGTTCAATCAATCCATACGATGTTCTATCAATTGCTAACATAAATACATTTCACTGATACCAGTCTATAAATCAATATCATTACACTTATGAAGAAGTCTTGTAACGAAGGCAGGTTCGCAACGTATGATACTGTAGCTATCGTGAATTTTCCGTTGTTGTCACCGCCATGTTTCGGAACGTATTTTTTACGTTTATCATGTTTTTTTCCCAAGAATGGCATATAGTGGAAATTTGAGACTTCTGACATTTTTATGCAATACTTGGAGCCAGCCAACGGTCATTTGTTTTTGACGATCCGATTTTCCGTTTTCGAGTTATTACATCCTATGTGCGATTTTTCAAATTTTGCTTTGATACACAACTGTTGAAAAAGTTGATTAATTTTGATGAAATTTTCTGGACAAGTTCCTTTTGACTGTCTTCCGAACCCTATTGAAATTGGCGAGAATCAGAAAATGGTGGGTATTTTTTAAAAAAGGGTTCAATTTGGGTCGTTCTAGTCGCCAGGACTGAAATAACCGAGACGACAGTTCGATATGGAATTCAGAGGAGAAGAACTTTATGTATGCCTCTCTGTTGTGAAAATGTCGTGAAATGGACTTTTGAAGGAAAATTAAAAACATCAATTTCTAGGTGAAAAAAAATAAAATTTTATCCATTTTGTCAAAAAAAAAGTGATTACTTGACGAATGTCTACGCCAAAAAGGTATAAGAAGGCAATTTACAAATGATGATGCCTTTCATATAGGGTTAGCTAGTTGAATTTAAACTTTTTTTCGAGTCTTAACACGACATCTCATCACATAATATGTATTTACTGGAAGACTTAATAGTCTGGAGCAATCAAACACTGAAAAGGGAGGTTGCGAGTACAACATACCAAAAAATTGCATGGATCGACAAACACGACAGTAGGGTTCGTCATTCTATCTATGTTCAATTTGCGCCACATGCATCCGCGTTTGTTGATCGAATCATAGTCGGAAGGGCTTTGATGAATATGTTTAAAACCCAAACAAGGATTTAACTAAACCTAACCCGGACGGTGGACAATCCACTGAACCTGACACAACACTTATTTCTTTCTGGCATCATTCAGATCAGCTGATGAGACACATATAGTATTCTTTCAGCGATAGTAGCTTTTATAATGAATTCTACTATTGATTCAAATCAACGTTCATAAGTTGCTGCTTCCATCTCGAAGCTTAATGTATATTATTGCAAGCGTCGTGAAGTATGTGTCCTTTTACGTGTTGTTGATTGCACTGAATTTAGTGAGGGGTTTTGATCCAAGTTCGATACAATTTTATAATTTAGTTTCTGTAGTTTGTGTAACTTAGACCGTTCAGCTCCTGCTCTATCGTATTCCAGAATCTAGAATTTCAATGATAGCTTGGGCAAATTCACCGTCGTCAAATGTACATAGGACAATTCCTTATGTCATCACTGGCCAATATTTTTTCATTCATTACCACACGCAACATACATCCAAATTAGATTGAGGAACAGTAAAATTCACAATTAAACTCAAACATTAATAATTGACACTTCAAGAACATCAGAAAGATGATGGAACATTTTTTTAACATCAGCAATGAAATTACAATACAGATGAAAATACAATGAACTGTCATCATTGAGCGCTTAATTTGAAGACTGTGGTGTAAAATATAATAAAATGCAACACTACCTTCACAGAAAAACAAATTATTTTCAAGTTTGTTACATATCTGGAAGCGTCATCATTATCATCATTAGAGGGCAGGGATTTGACCCCTAGATACTCATAGGCTGCCGAATTGGACTCATTCTGCGCCTCATCACCAGTAGCATAATCTATTCTGGCAGGTTTGGTACCCGCCACAAATCCAGAATTATGCTAACACTGGCTTCCATAAGACCGTACGGAACCAGCTCTACTTCGTCAAAGTAATGATGCTTGAGGGATGCCAGAGTTGGGTATTCCAATAGGATATGACAGGCAGTTTCTTGCACCTTCTGATATTTCCCACATATAGGGTCCTACAATGCTCCTAATATGTATGCGTCTAAGACGACAGTCACACCTGTGGATTCCAGTCATACTACTAAGGTCCTTTCTGTTAAGAGAGAGGGGTTTTCAGAGAACCTAAATACAGGTTCTCTGATGAAGAATTTGGCTAGACTCATGTCTGGGGAGTTTCGCCACAAGTTAGATCACTGTTTGTTAAGGTGGCCACGAACGGGGAGACCTCCAACGCAGATTGATGAAGCGATCTTCGACTCTGGCTCGACAGGGGCATCTCATAACATTTTATCCTCAAATCCACTGTATCATGGAATCCTGATGAGTTGGTTGTTCTGGCTAGCTCAGCCAGTGCTTCTCTGCACTCTAAGACTAGCCTTGATTGTAGGGGAATTGAGTGCCCATAGAGCTGAAATTGCGTAAGCCGCCACCTCCATAACTGATATTGTGATCCTTGATCATTTTAAGTACATTTCGACACCCGAATCCGAATCTATTTTGAACCCGACAACCATTCTTGCCCACCTGAGTGCACCAGGGGGAGAGTTTTATTATTCCAAACTATTCTATCTGGTGTGAGGATTTCAAGAGAAATGAGTCACATAACTGGAATCATGCTATCTTGCCTCATTTGAAGTATGAGTCACTTAAAAGTGGCCTCACTCCGGATGACTTGAGTTCCCACCAACTCCGATTTAGTCCTGTAGCCTAACCAGTTTTCCATTCTGATGGCTTCAACCTTGATGAGGTGTTATAAAGAGTCCTTGTTGGAGCCGACATCATACCAATAGTAACACCTTTACATGCGAGACGCTGCAGTCGATACAAGAGACGTTGGGACATAGCAGTCCTCGATCCTGGCTACCACACAACCGTGGTACCTGTGACCAAAATTCTTGACACAGCCGTGTAAATTCATTGAATATAGTTGTAATCCCCATGTGCTGCCGAAAGTTTTTCTGCAATCCCAAATGGATGCATAAGATCTATCTGGAGGCAATAAGAAATCATTATTCTAGGATTGTAAATCATACTATACTTAAAGTAATTTACCAAGTCAATAAGTTACATGGAATGAAAAATTCCAAACCAAATACATTCAAGTTATTATATGAGCCATCACCATTAGCCATACGTGTGAACAATTCCATTACTGATATTATTTCCACTGTGTAATTACAGATGCGCTATGTTTGCATATTGTTGGGGTTGAATTTCAGCTTTGATTATATTGTTTACACACTGTTAGCATGTGAAATAATACTATCTCCTATGGAATTCCAAGTACAAATATGGAAACCATAAATAATTTCTTCGTGGAAGCTTTGTTATACTAGTGAATATCCAAATATTTTTCTTGGCATTAGGAAAATATCAGTAGAATTAGTCATTCATTAAGAATGCTACACCACATTGAAACTTGATGAACTATGATACGGTTTCTATCAATTTTTGTTTGAGAATATTGATCAATATATGATGAAGGTGTCCCACAGTAGTCTGCTCTAGGTTAGTTAATAATCTCCGATTCGATATGTTATTACACTCAACTGGTTCGTTCTTACTATCACATATTTGGTTCAAATCAAATCTTTCTTTCTGGAATTAAAGTCACTTCTTTCGAGTATACATTCGGATGGTGACCAATTTGCAGTGGCAGAATGTTTGAGGATAAGTTTAATTCCATGAGGCTAGCTTACTTGATTCCATAAACTTCTATAGTCATTAGGTAGATGCACAATGAAAATTGTGTTTACCAAGAATATAGAATATCGATCCTCAATTTGCTAGGAGTCAATTTTCAGTTTCGGTATATCGATAAGTTTTCGATATAAACATGCTTCAATTTTACGTAATATCAGTAATATAATTATTTGCGCAGAAGATGACTCCCCAGAGTAAGGTTTGCTATCACGTAAATGAAAAGAATACAGGCTATTAGGAATATTGATCATACAGTGCATTGACATGCTGATTTTGATCGGAAACCTTTCAGGAATATTGCCGGGTGCTCTAGAAAATGTGACCTTACAAATCTAGTTAATTGAAATGTGTCAAAATAGGGGATTTGGTTTTTTGTTTCAGCTGAGATTTGCATATGAATTCGTCAGGGGAGAAAGAATTCATTTACCTACAATTTATGTTCTTTCGTATATTCTCCTGCTGTAAAAATACCAGGCTAGTTAGAAACGTAATCTACCTCATAAATCTCAGCTTCAGTGAAATGAATATGTACTTCACCAAATTCTTTTCTTTTGAAATAATGTACGTTATTAATCAAGATTTCAATGTCCATTGGGAAAATTAACTCGCGATATTTATGGCAAAAAGATCCATCCCTAATTTATATCCATAAATTTGGATATCCAAATGGATTCTATTCATAATTATCTTCGGCTACAGTGAGTACTGTCACAGCTGTCTGATCAGCTTATCATTTGAGAATAGGCAACATGGACTATGTCCAACTTGACGTATACGTGAGAATATTATACGTTCTTGTTTCCATCACAAGAGGTAGGTTTCAAGGCATTTATTTCCCAAATTTCTGTATGAAATAATCATCACTGGTCAAATGGGAGAATTAAATATTGAAGTGAAACAAACTGCCTTGAGAGTTCTTAAGTCACGTAAAGTCACATCGAGGCTTGTCAAAAAAAGCAGGGATACACTGGCTGAACTAGCCAGGAGAAATAAAGTTAGACTCAGTTGGGTCCCTGGACACAGTGGACTTGAAGGAAATGAAATGGCAGATTCGCTGGCCAGGAGGGGGTTGTCTGGCGCCTCTTTTGGACAAGAGCAATGGCCGCTTCATCCAATTGCGTAGGGGGTTCCGCCCTTATGAACTGAACAAAGAGTGGTATGAGCTGTGGCAAGAATCACCAAGTTTGAGAAAGGCCAAGCTCTTTGTCAAATATCCTGTGCTTAGGCTCTCAAAGAATCTCGTTGCTCTAAACAGAAGGGACATCAGAGAGATGACTAACGGGTCACTGTCGTCTTAACAAACACCTTCATACTATGGGCATCGCAGATGATGTAAGAAATGCAGACAGGTGGAAGAAACTGACTCTCACATCCTGTTGGAATGCTCTGCTTTGACATTCCTCAGGAACCGTTACTTCGATTAAGCAAAACTACTTCTAGGAGAACTTATGGAAGCCAGCGATAGCAATATTTTGGGTTCCTGGCGTTCCACAAATCTGTTAGAATAAAATAATCTTCTGACCACAGGGTGCACAATGGGCTCAACTGAGTAGTCTACGTGTATCTGGGGGCTAAGCCCCCTCCCCTTAACTGATGATGATGATGAAACAAACTTTCCTTTGTCCATCTAGATCTGAATCGATCTTCATCAATGTTCAACTGGTGGATTTATTGTATACTACATGTAGCTTCAATCTTCACATACTGTAAATATATGAATTGTAACTAACATCACAAAGTTAATTTCTGAAAATATTGACAATCTCAAACTTTTCGAAAGCTTTCGACGAACTTGACCACGAGGTGGTTTATCTGGATCTCTTCTACGGTTCTGTGTAACTCATTTAGCTGTTTCATTAAGGTCTTCTTTCTTGTTCTGGGCTACCAGATCAGTGCACTATATGTTATCATGGGTCATATTACTGCTGTGTTGAGCCATGTAGCTATCTTTGCAGATAGTTATGATGTGTTCCCTCTCTTTCCGACACTGCCAAAGGAAACTTGCTGCTGCGATACGAGACCCCCATGTCAGCTTGCACCCAGGTATTTAACCTCCGACGATAATATTAGGGTGGTGCTGAGTGAGGTAAGCCGAGTTCGTCTACTTTTCGTTTTCTCGTGAAAAGGACCGGCTCCTTATGATATAAACTTTGTGAAACCCTGGCATAACGTAACTTAATTTAAATGTTTATGACATAAGTTGGGACCGGCGAAATAATTGATATTAATTATTCTTTAATGTAACATTCAAAATATAACAAAGTTCTAAATCTGTGTGCAAATCTTTCCCAATATCAATATTCATTTTTGTATTTAAATTTTGTTCATTATGAGAGAATCAGAAACAAATTAATATATGAAATATACTAATTTATCTCGTGTTTGTTTTCGCCAGATAACAATGGTTAGGTCTTTCTAGTCCAGATCGATCAATAACGTCACAAACTTTATAGTTCCAGACAGCAAGTTTGCATCGTTACTGAAGGATATCCATTGAAGTTAGTCATAACCAGCATTCCACGAGGTAAAATGACAAAAAAATCTCACGCTATCTATGATAGATGGAAGGCTGGTTGTGATTACATTCAACGGGGCTTCAGTAACGTTGCAAATTTACTCGTTCCACTGATGAGCTCAATGGAAGAGCTGGACAGCTGTCTAGAACTATAAGTTTGTAACGTTACTGATCGTTCTGAACTCGAAAGACCTCATCGTTAAATGTTGTTCCTTCTATATGTATACAGTCGAATAACGAATGAACTCGGTTATGACCAAATATATATCCATTTGGACCAATATTTGATCAATAAAGTTGATTAATTCTCAAAATATTCTTGTTTCATAAAACATTCCAAAGATAAAATATTATATAATAAATTCAGGTTGAGATGACCATAGGAGCAGAAAAATATAACCAAGTAATGAAATAATAATAAGTATTCATTCAATTTCCTCGATATAGATTAGGATAATACAGAAATGTATATTTTGAATCAAAATAGAATAGAACAATCTGGACTCTAATAAATGTAAGACATGAATAAGTGTGGTTACTGATGAACTCTCATTTATTCAGTAGCAGTATTTGAATAAAATGCTACTAGAAAAAGATGGTAATCGGGGTCAAGTCAGTTGAGTTTTCCGACATGGTGAAGTATCTGGGTGTCACCCTGTACAAAAAGCTAATTTGGCAGAAGCAACTGGAGACTAGGAACTGGAGACTAGGTGCCAAAATGCTATGATGAACTTTAGGCAGTGTAAGGGAGCAATTGTCATGATTTGGGGTATAGGGACTACGCAGCTCATGTGGATCTACTCAGCTATTATTATCCCAAGACTCAGTCATGAAGTTCTCATATGGTGGAAAAGAGCTGAACTGGTTATAGCCCAGAATCTTCTGGACATAATACAGGGACTCTTCCTCAGAGGCATTACATCCACGAGGATGTACACCGACTGCAGCATCGACGGCCTTGCCCTGACAATGACTCTGAGGATTCTCGCAATGATGGCGATCTACAGGCTTAACTGCAATGGCTCCCTGAAGGAATGGAGTCCAGATCAATCCCGTCTATTCAGGGCTGAAAGGCTGCGGCTAGAACCGCAGGACAGAATCAAAGCCCTGTGGTCCGAGGAGCAGATGAAATGCAGGCAGGAATGGGGAAAAGGCCGCACGTCCAAGCACGGTACAAGAGTCGGAGCAGCCTTTTGCGTTCCTAGATATATTGATGAGTACTTCGTGCGGATGGGGTATCTCAACATAGTCTTCCAAGCCGAGACGCTTGCTTTCTACAGATGTGCAGAGAAGCTACTCGGCTGTGGTAAAATAAATGAGACCATCTGGATCTTTTTCGAACAGTCAAGTGGCACTCAATGCACTGCAAAGCTCAACTGTGTCCTCGAAGGTTGTCAGCGATACCAAGGAGATCCTAGCCGGTGAAAACAGGTTCAACCTCATCTTGGATCCCGGGTCACTCAGGTTGGAAAGCGAATGAGAGAGCGAATACACTAGCCAGAGAAGATTGGACAATTCTCAATACCCCTTGCTGGTATTCCTTACAACAGGGGTATGCAGATCTTGCGGAACCATCTAAGAGATGAACATGCCTCAGCATGGAGGAACATTTACGGCTGCCGAACTGCTAAAGCACTGCTTGGAAATGAGGTAGGCCTAAGGGCAAGCGAGAAACTTTCGCTGAGTAGGCAAAGCATCAGGATTATCTCCGAGATGTTTACAGGTCACGGAAATCTGATAAAATTTAGACATACAGTACCAGGTTTACCTGGCTAGGTTCAGGGATCATCACGGCCGATGACATAAAGGATCTGAGAGTAAAACAGATCTTAGGATTCCGTCGAGTTGCTGAAAAACGTATCAGGGGATAGTGTACAAGGGTTTTTGGCTGAGTGAATTGAACTTTTTGTTAAGCTCGCTACCATCTCAACCAATACCAAATACTAGTAAATATATATTCTCTTTCTTTGATATTGAACTGGATCGAGTTTAACTTCACACTTAACTGAGGTTCTGGAAAGTATCAACGAGTTTTATAATTCGTTTTGGAAATAGAAATATGCAAAGATGATAAATTATCGCTGACAATTGTTTTCTTACGCGAAGTATATATTCAAAGCGAATTATCAACAATGAAACAAATGCACTGAGTGACGAAACAACTGTCACCATAATTTTGCAGTTAGTGTGAATTCAAATTTGTGTTTTATTTCTATTCTACATATTTTCATGAATGAATTTATATCAAGTAAACTTCGAATCCATAGAGGTATGGTAAATTATCACTGACAAAAGAATCGTTTATAAGTTGTGTTATGTTGTGGAGCAGCATGTTATTGGAAAAAATGTCTTCTCTCATTAAGTTGCAATTCATCAAAAAAATCATCAACAGTATGTTGATTTGAAATAGCATGATACCGTTGATTATTCATAGTTTCATTGTTGATTCGATAAGCCAGAACTCTATTGTGAAATATGACACACCAAACACTGAAACCGAAGCGTCTCTGATTTTGAACGTCGACGATACTATGAGAATTTACATCACCAATGATCATTGTGCCTATTGAAAATGCGGGCACTACTGACATATGCTTCATCAATCCAAATTCAAACTTGTCATAAAAATACAAACAGATTCCTAAATCTTTTCATGGAGAAAACACAACCTTGGTTTTGGTTGGATTGAACTTGAACCAGATTAACGCAATCCTATGTTTGCTAGATTTGTATTTATTGCGTCGACATGTCTCTGTCTCGCACCGCTCAGAAAGTCACTTACAACAGATCGTTGACATGTAGCAGGAACAAAGTTGGTGTCAATACAGGTCCTTGTAGAACACCGGCGCTTATAGCTCTTGTATCGGAGTAATACATTGATACAATAATTATTACGCTACTAAAATTATTGATGAGTAAGCTATATATAATTTATAACAGTTGTCTTAATTATCCTAGGTTCCTTTTTCAACGATCACCCCACTTTGGTGACCATGGAAGATTTTACTGTATCATGTTTGATCGATGTCCGATTCGAAATGTCTTCGCGATTGAAATATTTTGCCAAAACAAATTATATCGAAGAGTTATCTCTTATCTACTGCATTCAAAAATAAGGGATAGCTCATTTTAAGGTTCAAAGCATGTGAGAAAGTTATGCGTAATCATTATATTGCAAAAGATTATACATGTATTCACGTAAACCTATATGTCAGATGAGTAGAATGATCGTTAGTGTGAAACTAAAAATAATGACAATGATTGCAATTTTCTTCCGTGCTCTATATGCGGTTTCCGTATTAAAAAACACATTCGAATATAATGGTCCGTCATATTGGCGAGATTGGTGATTCATGTGATGAGGGCTCTTTGTAGGGGAAACATTTTATTGCCTTGTCAGCATTTTGTTGATTGCCAGAGTTGCAACTATATAATTAGTGATTATTGTTGATTGCGAAAGTCGAAGTTATTCCACAGTCACAGAAATTCACAGATACGCAGTTTTGAAACAAGCGTCCAATATATGATAAACTTCAAATTAATCCTAAACTCCAATAAAAGTTACTACATTGAACATATTTCAGATTAAATGAACTGAACGGAACAAGGAACTAATCATTGCCCGTTATAATACTTTATCCGGAAATTCTCAATTACTGTTTTTAAAATAGGCAATTTCAAAGCATATGGGACTATACTAAACCGCTAAAAGACTCCACAACTGTGGATTATAACACTAATAAGTACGAAATAATCACCAAATTTCTTTCATGTTAGCTTTTATTCTCTCTTGAACTCCTCGTGGTAGATATCACAAGAATAGAAAAATTTTTATTAATTTTGGGTACTCGAAATGACGATCATCTCACAGCAGCTCCTCATAATCTACAAAGAACTGATTCGTATTAGTGTTATCAATATTAATCCAATACTTCACGTGCTTGGTTTGGAGTTTGGCTCCCAAAAATACGCTGAAGCTCTTGAATTCTATCCAGAAGAGAGCTATTTGTCTGATCATCAGAAATCTCGTCCGTTATTTGACCAAGAGAGATTCCAGATAGGCGGACTAGACGAGCCCAAATCTCTAACGGCGAAGTTGTGGAACTCTTTGCCTAGTGAGGTTTTGCCCTATGCATATAACCCCCAAACCTTAAAGAAAAATTCGAATGGGATAATGTTGTGAGGTCCATTGAGAAAACCACTTCACCTAAAGTTGGTTTTCTATTCCGTGCCAAGATCTACTTTACATCCCAGCAGCTCCTCATAATCTACAGAGCACTGATTTTATCTGTCCTGGAATACATGTTTGGAGTTCGGCTCCCATACATTCCGAGGATTCTATCCGGCAGATAGCTATTCATGTGATTGATAATGTCACACTTACGAATTCATTGACGTCTCTAGAACATCGTAGAAAGGTGTGCGATCTCTCTCTCTCTTTGCTATGGATATTTGAATGGATGATGTTAATCAGAAATGTGTTATTCAACCACGAGAGATTCCACCCCTTCATTATCAAGCTCGAGACCTGTCGAATTTCTTCCTGCCTGAGTTAATTTGTCTATCGAACATCGAAGTTGTGGAACTATTTACCCAGTGAGGTCCTCCTCTATTGATATAGTCTCCAAACATCAAGAAAAATTCGAATGCCCATCTCCTCTCCCAACATTCCACCGCTAGCTTACACGATGTTCTTCGAATATTATAGGTTTTCCCCTCGTGAAGTCAAAATATTAAAAAAAGGTTGTTGACAATATACGACCTACGGTTTTTCTGAAAAAATACTTTTAGAATATAATTTTGTATTACCTGTATTAATTTCGTATTGCACATATATTTTCCTCCTCATATTATAATACAAATCAAAGTAATAATTAATTTCAGAAGTTTGATGATTCCGTAGTATGATATTGTACTACTGGAATAAATATGTAAACGAGAATGTTTTTATTAACTTTCGAAAGTGTTCACTCAGCGGAGTTTTCGGCGAGGTCTGGGGTTGTTAGCTTCCGTTGGGAGGAAGAAGAGAGATCTTCAATGGCCAATATTGCTTATCGCCCTAACATTAATTAAAACTTGATAAACGTATTTCAGATGCGCGATGTCGATCCAATTGATGAGTGAATGAATCGCTCTCGTTTGAAAGCCCTGAGGTGCAGAAATATAGCAAGCGCAGATAATATTGGTGTGTTAATATATACCCAGTTCTTATATAAACAGAATAAACACTCGAAATAATATAGATTCAAATTAGCTGTAAGGAATAGTTACCCGCTTAACCGATCTATACACTTCGTACGTAGTTGAATCTTCTTCCAAGTGTACATCTCTACTTATCGGCGTCTCAACTTTCCTAAGAAGGGTTCAAATGATGAAGAGCTTCATTGATGACAGAATGAATGAATGTAAGTACCGGAAAAGTCAAAGTTCACATTACCCAATAAGTATTTATATTGTTTTAATTGGTTATTCTGAGGTTCCCTAAATTGGATTGGATATTATAGATCTGGCTGCGATTGCCATTACCAAAGATGCATTATTTTAACTTAATTTAAACGTAAGATCCCGGAACAACGCCAAATACTTGAAGGGTCAAATTAGGAAAAACTTTGATTACAACCAGTAATAATGCTGTTTCTAATGAATAAAAGTATTACAGATACTTCCTGGCCGAAAATAAACATCGAGTATTTCTATGAAGTTTACTAATTACTCATAAATACGTATTCCTACAAATGACCTGAAGTTTATTAAATACTTGTAATAATAGATTGTTTTCATCCGGAGGTAAATCAATATTCTATGTTTATATATTTTTATGGCTTCCAATGTTCCGAAGTAAGGTTCGTCATTGTATTTCAAGAGAGGAAGTTCTGTTTTTGTGATTGAACGTTTTGTAAGACACAACTTGCTACGGCGGACATAAATGTTATCAGTACGAACATGATGAAAGTACTGTTTCAACCTGGTAGTAGCATTCCTCTCACTCAATCCAAACTAAAATTTATCATCATTACACTAAACATTGAGCATAAACATTGAGCAGTCACATACAGTCGCTACAAAATTATGTGGGTATGAACAGTGAAGTAAAATCACATAGGAATTATTCATATTCTTGTGCAGGATAAAAATAGAAACTAATAATAAATGAAATGAAATTCTGAATTTGCACACATATTAATTCAGCATTCCACGAAACTAGTATTTGATATTTCGATAATGAAGTTTTCATTTACCCTCTGGAATTCTTTGCTCAAAATAATCACATCGAAATCCCCAAAGACTGGAATACAATGTAGCATGAAGTGGGCTAATAATTGACTTATATAATTTGATATGGGACCCACAGAATTAATCTGAGAACGGGTCATCTGAGCCGTCGATTCTTGCAAAAGTGACTTCCTACGAAACTTCAAGAATGATAATCAGAATTCTTATACTTTCAGATGATTTGTATTTTCTTAGAAATCCGAACATGGTGAAGAGACTTATATAGTGTTACCAATTTGTTACTTTCATCGGGAACGATAACGATTAAAACTTTGCTTCTGATTAATCAACTTCAGCAATATAAGTATAACAGATTATTCATAATTACTTACTATTGAAATAAGATAGTACTAAATAATCATTTGACTTTTTTGATTGAATAGGTTATAACTAACTAATTAGATCATAAATAAAATAATTTTTGGAATGCTTTAGATCCTAACTTATACATAGTTATATAGATATTATATTGTGTTCAATTATACGATATTTACTAGCAAAAGTAAAAGAGATACTCGAATAAATCTCAACATCGCTGTTGGGATAGTCAGTTGTGGGAAGCTATCGAAAGGCTCTGGATATATTAACCTACTATTCTATTATCAGGTATGTATTCAAATGCCTTGTTATCTTTTATTCATTTAGGTGACTCTTAATGAACTATAAAAGAGTTCACACTGTGAATACACTATAACACTTTAAATAAGAAATAATCACCCCTATCTACTAAATACTGAGGACCTTTCGGCTACTAAGTAGCCATCATCAGAGTAAACTAAATTATAAATCAGAATGTACCTCTTTAGATACTTTTTCTTTCTTTTTTTTACAGAGGCGAAGAAAACCCTTTATGGGGAGGTTATGAGCCTATGGTTATCATGGTCTACTGTGAGAATCACCTTTTCAGGCATACTCACTAAAAACTTCACCCCCTTTGCAGGTTTTTCTGGATATCGCCTCCGGTGACACTTAGGCCTGCTGGCCCATTGTATCTCGCCTTTATTTCGTTTCTTAACGGTATCCACTGGAGTATTTTTGTACCTTGTATGAGCTTGTACCAGTCCTTTACTGGGTGAGAACTCGATAATTCTGGTTCGCCGTTAGGCCTCCCAAAAAGTGACTATCTTTTGCGGGGTTACTCTCAGCTGGAGATAAATCGGAATTTCATAAATTGCTTTTTCGCTTATACATTTCCATTCCTTATAAATTGTCTGGATATTTGTCTATACTGTGTTTTAAACTTTCTTGAGAAATCGTATGTTCCTTCTGGTTTGACCCACATAGCATTTTTAACACGATTCACACTCGCACCTCATCGATTCTGCTCATCTCAGAAGCAATTACTCTGATAAAATTATGTTGTAGAGGGAGAATGCACTTAAAATTCGAATCGGGGCTCTTATGAGATTAACCTGAACGAATTTCAGTGATTATTTTTGGAGCTTTCTATTTTTGCAACATTTCATAAGGAGTAGGTATAGAAAAAATTGATTTTGGTCGACATCAGCGATTCCAATGGTACATCGATATAGTACGTTTTCGAAGGTGAGAAATTGGGTTAGTTTTAACCTCAGACAATGTTTAACCACGTCGCAGGGTATCAGAACCCTGAATTTTGCTCATCTCAGACGCAATGACCCTGATAAAATCATGTTGTAGAGGGATAATGCACTTCAAATTCGAATCGGGGTTCTGATGAGATCAACCTGAACGAATTTCAGCGATTATCCCAACTTTTTGGAAATTCGACTTTTGCAACATTTCATGGAGAGAAATCGATTTTGGTCGACCTCATCAATTCCAATGGTACATCGATATGGTACGTTTTCGAAGGTGAGTAATTCGATTCTAGCGTTAGTTTTAACTTCAGACCATGATTAACTACTTTATAGAATGCTAATCAAAATTACGTCTGTCATTCCACCAATAGAGATTCCAGGTAGGCAAGCTGGTTAGTCTTTCATTGGCAAACTCGAGACCTGCCGAACTACATTCTACCACACTTCATTTTTTTCACGAACAGCGAATTTGTCTTTTTGCTTAATGAGGTCTTCCCTGATGTCTATAACTTCCAAACTTGCACTCCTAACATCCCACCGCAGGCTCAAACGATGTTCTGCGAACATTAAAGGTTTTCTTCTTGACTAGTGAGAATATAAAAACATATGTTATTTACCCAAGATCAGGAACTTCCTCCTGTGAGTAACCATAACATTCTATCCCGACACTTGCCACAGCAATAATATAGTCGATAAATTTAGCTAAATGTGTAGTGAAATAATCGTTACAATCAATTTATTACTATCAATGTTTTTCTGAATTCTAATTCATTGCATTTCATCAATTATTTACACAGATTAAGTATTTCCTATTTAAGTTAATACTTATGAACAATTTGGTAAGATTTTAGAAAAGATCACTCCCGTTTTACTACATTCCGTGCTTTATCGAAATTAACGTTCATTCCGAATAAAATACTTGATCAGATAAGCTCATTGATAATTGATTTTCAAAGTTTATATCGAATAACAAAGAGTCTAGATTATTGAGGATATGTCGTATTATTTCCTTTTCCATTTAATTGCGGGTGTTTTCAATCTGTTATTGTTTGCTTCTATCACTCTCCTTTTGTAAGGCATACGCTCGCCTTATCGAAACCAAATAAAAATAGGCATGTAGAACATTCCCCAGAAACATAATAAGGATAGCTTTGATGGTTCACTAATCACAAATGTATGAAGGATTATGTTTTGTGATATAAATGAACGTTTCATAAAAGATGAGAGATTATTTTCTTGTATACGTCCAGATAGAAGCTCATGGAATATAATGCTTCAGTGTTTTTTTATAAATAAACTTAGGATTTACGGAGGTATTTATTATTGGAAAGAGTTTTTAACAAGTTGGGAGTATATAATAGATCACTCATATTACTATAGACATATTGATAAACAGAGAGCCCTTGCGTGATGCTAACAAAGTGTAGAAATATGAAAGAACAAAACTTCTCACGAAGCACAAGATGTTTTATTACATACAATTGATGGCTAGATCATTGACGGGTTTGAGTGAGACTGAATAATACTGAATTTATCATCATACTTCATATGTGGTTGAGTATTATATTTTAAGTCAAACAATCTTTAGTATTTCCTGAGAAACCTCCAGGCCCGAAACATGGAAAAGTAGCAAACTAAAATATCTATTATGATTTAATTTCGACAGTTTCTTTCTCGAAATGTGAGCCACAGAAAATAAATAGGGAATAACGTATGAGAATTATGCAAGATATAGAGTCATGTTCTGTCTCACTCCCTTTTATAACCTCTAGTGTGGAATTATTTGTTGAATTCATTCGATTTTTACACGGTGCTACAAATTTGTAATGTTTGCAGAATGATAGATAAAAGTCGTGTTGAACAAGAACTGGGTTTTTACGAAATTTTCATATTATATCACTAAATCTTGCCCAGGAAATGAAATCGACGCAATTAAATGTTACTGGAAATTATTTGGTTATCCAGACATGCTAATTCGGATTTTCAACCATTTTCGTTATTCTGTTATGTATATAAATCACTATCATGCCATTATTACTTCAATGAATAACATGGAAAAACATTCCGAAAATGAATTTTATTAAAATATTGTGTATTATTCAATTATGGTGATGTGTTTGCATGAATAATGTATTCCTGAATTGGTTGTGGAATTTAATGAATAATTAATTATGTTCAAAATATGTTTAAAGTCATTATCATATTTAGTCTTTCATAGGTGATTCATTGCATTTTCATCGATAGCTTATTAATACTAGACTATTCCATATTTCTCCCCAATATGGTTTGATAACTTCATAGGTCTGAAATTGTCTTCCATCTGCGCACAATTATGAGTGTTCCGCTTAATCTCAATACCAAAAAGACTATAGAGTCAAACGGAATTTGTCACCAAAGATCAACAGCAGACCTGCTTGGCTACGCAACTCATATTCGACAGACATACATTGAACAATATGGGAGTTCTCTATCTGTAGCATTGAATATCTCCAAAGCATTTGGCCGAGCTTGGCACCTATGATATCTTGCGAAACTTCCTTCACATAGTTCGCCGTCCCAACTGTGTCGTTACCTACAGATTTCTCTTTTCAATGACTATCAACGCTGATGTCCCAAAATCTTGTGGACCCAATTTTCTTTTGATTCATATCAGCCCCAATTTTGTTTCTGCTCCATATCAACGACCTGCTGAAAAGGATCTCCTGTCCTATCCATAACTATATGGTACGTATCATACTGATTCCTCCATCCAATGATGTCAGAGGTGCAAAACAGAACAGGTCGATGCAACAGATGAATATCTGGCAAGAATTTTGAAATGATCTATTAATCTAGTAGAGTTTAATGCAGCCAGAACTCAAGTTTGTATTTTCTCCAGTAAGGTAGATTCCGCAATCCCTGATATGATGATGTCAGGTACAACTATTCCCATGAAGTCCTCAATATCCATGATTGGTATCACGACGAATAGCAATCTCTCAAGGAACGATCATGTGAGGTTCATTGCGAAAACTAATTTTTTATTCCATGCCGAGACCTACTTTACTTCCCAGCAGGTCCTAATGTGTTAGTGGCTACACTAACAAATTCATTGACCTCTCTAGAACATCGTATAAAAGTAGGCCATCACTCTTTCTTCTATAGATATTTCCATGGCTGTTGCTGAAACTATTTGCCTAGTGAGGTGTTTCTTATGCCTATTACCTCCAAACTTTTGAAGAAAATTTCAATGCCTGCATCCTCTTCAAAACAGTTCACTGCTGGGACCAAAAGATGTTCCATGATATAGGTTTTCGTTTCCTGTAGTCAAAAATTATATGAAAAAACCTTGTCCTCCCAATTTCCTATTAAATCAATTGAGAAAGTTGTTCTATTCTTCACACGCATTAGTGAAATTAAGATTACAAGAAGAATACCACAAACTCTGATGATTTGTGACTACTGATCAGTATCAAGGCAGGACAAATTTTTCGGCGTTGAGTAGAATCAAATATGAGCTACTTGTATTAAACTATTCGATGTTCGTTGCTAGTTATTTCTTCTCTGTATAAACATGGTACGTTATCTTCTAACATTCTAGTAGAGCAGATCACTGAAAATCTCCATAGTCTGCGATTAAACCAATTCAGTTCAAGAAACTTGACCGGTTACCTCAGAATTCTCACTGAATTACAAATAGAAATCTTATCACATGTATCTGAGGAATGTCTGCAACCACTGGAACAAATGTGTGAAAATGACAGCCTTTGATATGGGTGCCAAAACTGAAAACATCACGTTTGATATAATGAATATATGAGGGGTTTGTCGCATCCTTCATCATACCTTGTAGCTAAACCCCCCTCTATTCTAGTCATAGAAGTCTGGTTTGAGGTTTGTCATTCAGTTCCATCTATCAGCTGCTCCAAATATACCTGGATATAATCAATTCTCATCATCATTCCGAAGATTGTAAATAATAAGTTGCATTATGCTTGTTGTCAAACCATCCAGATGCAGTTAATTGAGGATGAGAAAGAGTAAAGAAAAGAGTGCATATAATCTTTATATATATAATTCTACTGTACGTGTGTATCTAATTGTACTCCTCCTAAACGGCTGGACCGATTTGAATGAATTTCTTTGTATGCATTTGGGTGGCGCCCTGGATAGTTTAGATTCACAAATCAGCCCGACAGATGGCGCTGCAGTCGGTATCTAGGTTATTTATCTATATAGCTGAACCGATTTGAATGAATTTTTTTTGTATGTGTTTGGGTGGCATGGCGCCCTGGATGGTTTAGATTCAGAAATCAGTCCGGCAGATGGCGCTGCAGTCGGTATCTAGGTTATTTATCTATACTGCAACTGAATGGCTGGATCGACTTCAATTAATTTTTGTGTATGCATTCATTCATTCATTCATACATTCATTTCATTTATTTTGTGTATCTAGGTTATTTATCTATATAGCTGGACCGATTTGAATGAATTTTTTTCTATGCATTTGGGTGGCATGGCGCCCTGGATGGTTTAGATTCACAAATCAGTCCAGCAGATGGCGCTGCAGTCGGTATCTAGGTTATTTATCTATATAGCTGGACCGATTGGAATGAATTTTTTTGTATGCGTTTGGATGGCATGGCGCCCTGGATGGTTTAGATTCACAAATCAGCCCGACAGATGGCGCTGCAGTCGGTATCTAGGTTATTTATCTATACTGCAACTAAATGGCTGGATCGACTTCAATTAATTTTTGTGTATGCATTCATTCATTCATTCATTCCATTTATTTTGTGTATGTATTTATTCAATGCATTTAATTTTTTTGTACGCTGTGTGTTGATATTATATGTATCGCATTTACGTGAATATTGAGCGTATTATATTCAGATATAAGTCACGTGCATAGGATTTCGTTTATTTTTCGACATTTTAGTTTGAGTGTATTATATTAAGTGTGTTCCGTTATTTTGACATTTTAATTTTTTTGTACGGTGTCTTTTGATATTTCAGGTGTCGCATTCCAGTGAATATTAAGTGTATTATATTCACATATAACTTACGTACATAAAACAATGCCACGTCTTCGTGGACGAGGAGGAAATATTGGTCGACAGACTCGGAATTCACAATTAGTCCTGAACCGTCGTGCAGGACAACGTCTGTCGAGTCCGCTAGTAACTTATATAACACATTTCATATGAGTTATATCAGAAATATGCATTTCGTAAAAACAAGCTTGAGACGAACGACGTCCCTCATAAGTTCCGATGATGAATGAAATGGATAGAAAGTTGAGATAAAATTGCTATAAATAAAATCGGCGTCGTTATTTCTGAGTTATCAGAAGTACATTTGAAATGCGTTTCAGTCTGTCGAAAATACCGTGTCGTATCGATTCATTCCGTTCCCTGCACAGATACGGTCGAATTCTTGGTTGAATCACTGCAGAGATGAGTGACTAATTCAAATCCTGATACGTGTTTGACTGCAAGTACTACAAAGATCGATTATTAACGATACAATACAAAAACGGATATCGAGCCAGACGGAATTTAACCATTCTCAAGGAATGTGACAGAATTAACCTCAGTTTTCTGCAGGTTGTTTACCCTTCATACGCATTTGGTGTGTTTCCTTCCAGCTGGAAGACAGCTAGAGTTCAAACCAATTCCAAAAAAAGATAGAATACACTTCCTATTGATTATAGTCCCATTGCACTATTATCTGTGATCCCTAGTGTCCTATACCTAGAGATCAAAAATCGTGAATGACCGGCAATTTGGCTTTCGTCAGCAGAGATCAATAAGAGACCTGCTTACCTGCTCAAAACTTGCATGGCAGAAATCTATTGAAAAGCATGATGATCCCTAGCTGTAGCATTGGATATCTTCAAAGCATTTCACCGAGTCTGGCAACAAAGTCTTCTTTGGGAACTTTCGTCATATGGTTTGCCATCTCAACTTTGTCGCTTACTATCGAGTTTTCTCTCATATAGATCACGGAGTAACCTCGGATACAATGACTATCTACGCTGGTGTTCCAAAGATAGCTGTCTGGGCATCAACTCTGTTTCTGCTCCATATCAACGATCTGTTGGAAGTGACCACCTGTCTTTGCAGGAAGGCGGATCTTACAATCCCTAATGTGACAATTTCAGCTACAACTATTCCTATGAAGTCTTCCATATCCATGGATAACCACCACCAGCCCCCTTTCATGAGATAATCATGTGAGGCCCATTGCGAAAAACGCTTCACACAAATGATTTTCTATACCGTGCCAAGAGCTACTTTAGATCTCTGCAGCTCCTCATAATCTACAAAGCCCAGATTTGACCCGTCTTTGAGTATTGTTCACACGTTTTTTGATCTCTTTAATTCTATCGTCTGTAATTCCAACATGAGAGGAAATCTTCCTACCTGGAAAGCTCGAGACCTGCCGAACTTCTTCCTACCAGACTTCGTTATTCTAACGAAGTTATGGAACTCTTTGCCAAATAAAATCTTTCCTGATTCCTACAATCTCAAAACTTTTATGAACAATTCCGTTACAGATATGTAATTGTAATAGTACAAGATACATAATTAGGAGTGAAGTGAGCATATCAACGTGTATCTGAGATCTTCCCTAGAAGCCTATAAACTCCAAGCCTTCAAGAAAAATTCGAATGCTTTTTTCCTCTCCCAACATTCCACCGCTGGCTCACACGATGTTCTTCGAACATTAAAGGTTTTCCTCTCGTGTAGTCAAAGTATAGAAAAAACATTGTGAATTGTCTGGTGTATTCTCCATTTTATACGGTGATTTATTGAGAATAAATTTAACGTTTTTTCCTATTCTACCTAATAAATTGGGAACGTTTCGACATAGTGATGGTCTTGTCAAACTTTTTGAGTCGCAGCTCATCAACAGACAATAGTATGTCTCATATAACGGCTTCAGATCTGTTAGCGTTCGTTCAAATATAGGGTAGTTCAAGGCTCTAACTTAGAGCCTGCACTTTTTATACTATTTATGAATGGCTAATTCATTGTCATTCAATGTGACGCACATGGTTCTGCAGGTGACATGAAAATGTTCAAAACAATCGAGATTCGCCGGAAATAAATCCAGGAATGTTGAATTTTACGCTTGAATTGTTCAGGAACAGATTGCTATTGAATTGACAAATCTGGAGTGGTTTCTTATTCACGCAAACTTCTAATTTTGTTTTATTAGAAAATTGAAAAGCAAGCGCTTCGACCTCATGATAACATAGTAGATCTAGATCGTATTTCAAAAGTTCCATTTAGATGTATCTATATTATCAGGAGCTGCTTGGATCTTGCAATAATCTGTCCGGTGTTATTGCGATTTCCGATTTATTAATAGCTTCCTGATTGGAATTATGATTACTAATAGCATTATGATTATCAATATATGCAAGTAATATTCTAGTATGTTAAGCTCCAAAGATATATGCATTTAACAGCTAATAGATAAATTCCATTTGTCTATCCAATTAAGAGCAGTGTTTACTTTATTAGTCTAATAATTCAGCATATGTACTAATCAGTTCGTAATATACCAATCAATTCTTGGAGCGACCTCAAATAGAGTAAACCGACCATATAATCAGGTCAATAATCAAAACAAATGAAATTTGTGGAAGCGTGTATGGGAAAGGTCAATTAAATGTCCGGCAGAATTTATTTCTCACTAATAATGCAATTGAAAATCAATATGTACGACGGACTAAGTTTGGTTAGGCTTGAATATCTCACAATAACTCACGTTTCGTTAACGAAGGTCATCACTTTTGTTTGACACTCATAATGGAACTTTTTTATTTAAAGAATATGTTATTACAACTCCAAACTCCACTAAGCAAATATCGTGATCAGAAAATAGGCCACTTTATTGTTTGATTAATGAGTATAATTATTGAACTTTATATTCTAGAGACTCAGGTCTGCGTTTGTCAATCCATGGTGTAACAGAGAATTGTCGGCCGACTTCTATTGAAAACATGAACTAAACTTACACCCGCATCAAGTGACCCCAAGTTGGAGTCAGTTACTTATAATCCTTTCTTCGGTAATAAACTAACTAATACATTTACGAGACTTCAAGTTAAACCTGTATTCAAATGCGAATCTAATTTAAACCACTTGCAACACGTTTAGTAAAATTTCAGATCATGATAAATAGGATATATTCAATGTAATGACAGTTTTTTTAATCAACTGAGAGGTATATTTCTACCATGTCCAAATTGCATTGATAAACCATGTATTATTTTTGATATTGATTGAGATGATAGCGGACTTTATAAAAAGTTCAGTGTCTCTAGCCAAAGACTCTTGTACACTATCCCCTGCTTCGTTTTTCAGGGGATATTTGGATACCCCGCTGTTCGACAGAATCCTAAAATCTGCTTTTTGCTTAGGTCCTTTATATCATTGGCCGTGATGATCCCCGGATATTGAACTGGTTCGAATGAGTGCAGGGTTGACGACCCCACTTTGACACCATCGCATCTTATTCAAAAGGGAGTGTCACTCTTCCCTACTGTATGTCTAAATTTCATAAGATTTCCGACAACTGTAAAGATCTCGGAGATTGACCTGAGGCCTTGCCTACTTAGCGAAAGTATCTCACTAGCCCTTAGGCCTACTTCATTGCCAAGTAGCGCTTTGTCAGTTTGACAACCATCATTACTTGCCCATGCTGAGGCATGTTTATTTCTCAGATGGTTCCGCAAGATCTGTATACCCCCTCTATAGGGGATAACAGCAAAGGACTCTTGAGGACATCTCCCATTTCCTTTCCAAGCTCAATTACACGGGATTTAGATCAGGTTGAATATGTTGCCAACAACTAGCCTATCAAGGATCTCTTCAGTATCCCTGTCAAGCCTCGAGGTCACAGTCGGGCTTTTCAGTACGTTGAGTGCCGCGTGACTGTCTTGAACAGATGCAGATGGTGCCATTTACCTTACCGTTCGAGCAGAACCTCGGCTTGGAAGACTGTGTTTAGATCCCTCATTCGCGCGGAGTACCCATCAATACATCTAGGTTCGCAAAGCCTGCCCGAACCACAGCGCCTGTGATTCTAGAAGCAGCGCTTCAGTCTGCCCCCTAAAAGGACGGGATTGATCTGCACTGTAGCCATTGCTACAGCTAAGCCTATATGTCTTACGTACCGGTTAATAATCACAGAAATGGGACTTTCTCCATTTTGGCCATGTTGTACCTGGAATATTTTCATTCATAACCACATATCAGCCGTTGTAATCTGGTCCTTCTCTGGTTGTAATCATTCCTTCTCCTAATTTGACCCTCCAAATATTTTGCGTTGTTTCATAATCTTAGCTTTAAATTCAGTTTCAAAATGTCTTTGATAATGGCTGCATCGCAGTAGAAAGGTGGTTCAGATAAGTTGAAATTTAGTTGAACCCTATTTTGTAATGAGTGAATAATAAATGAATGAACTAATAAAATGTTGGCTTCTATAATGTTTCCGTACTCAAATCATATTTTCTTTCATTCCTATAGTCTACGAAGAGTGCTATCTGAGTTAAAACAATTCAGTTATTGCGCTGAAAGTGCATTGGTAATATTTGAAATAAGAAATAATATGAATTTGCAAAATACAGTTATTTGAAACTTGGAATAGATATGTTCACGGAACAAGTAACTAGAACTAGTTGCAAAATATTTATGTTTTCAAATATGACTCGAGAACTTTATGTATAGAATATTCTATTGTATATTAACGTTCTAATGGATTTCACTCCTAGCAAAAGTTTGATGTGATATTTTTACTTCATCATTCAAACAGCGAGCTTAATTTGTTTATTTTACGTTCCTCGCCTTCTATTGTTCCATGTTTTTTTATTTCAGTTGTATAGCCTACTCAATAGTATCGCTTTATGGTGCCAACCAGCGGTTTATTTATATTTTTAACTATCAGATTTATTGAAAGGTTTATTCAGAAAACATGAGTTATAACCAAGTTGTTATTGCTGATACCCACGTTTTATGAGAGTACACTTTACGTTTTCTATACTCGGTTAGATGCAACGTGATCATCCAGAATGCTAACTTTGATATTTATCATTCAAATTACTAAACTATCATGATTTTTTCGTGAAAAACTATTATCTGGAAATGTCGGATAAACAGTTGCTCATCTACTTATAGATATGCTCATTTGTTTCTGAGATTCTTGAATGAAATCATCATTATTTAAATATGGGAAATGTGTCACACTAACACATTCTTATTATTTTCGTCTTTACGTACGTTTTGGTCTCATGACCATCATCAGAAGACGTATCAATATCTAATACGGAATTTCTTGAAACTAATTGTATCAAGCACAAAGCGTCCTTATCGCATTAATTCCAATCAATAATGCTCACGTCGCCGAAACGAACCGAAACACGAGTAATCGAAATTGTAACACATTAACGTCTCAAGTATGAATGTGTATCAAGAAGCTCTTGCATAGCTTTGCAGTTTCAGGACATCACATATTCAGAAATAAATATACAACCGGCGTTATATTCGAGGGGAATTAAATGGCAGGAATATATTCATATAATTTACCTCTAATAATGTTAGTAATTTAAAAGAATCTGCTTTTAGATAACATGTTTGAAGGAACTGTCAAAGATTCAGCCAGGAAATAACGGCCTATTGAGTTATCCATAACAACAGCTGCACAAAATAAGACGCCCTGTAATCAATAAACGAGAGCGTTTCCAAAGTAATCTATTTCGTTGAGGAGCTCTTTCAAAAACCTCTTTTATAGCTGAATAGCCCCGTACAAAACACTTGAAGGGTTGATTATCACAGATGATCGTTCTAATTCGATGGACTCGTGGTGTCAGTGAGAACGAAAGACTGTGCCACATTAAGTACACATTTTATATTTTCTCGTAATATATTTAGCCATATCAATTGCATACCCACCAGCAAGCAAAACCATTTTGTTGTCACAATAAAGGCCATATTTCACGATACGTAACAAATTGCGCAACATGAGTGTTGACAAAGTATCCCCCTGTAAAAGTAGTTTTCACCCTGAAGGTAATGTTAGTTAATACTAAGCCCAGCGTGGGTCAACATTCACCTCAATATGGTCGTTCATAACCCACCCTAAATCTCTGCTTCCATGGAAACAGAATTGATGACACTCGATTCAAGACCCTTTAAGAGCGCCAGATACATTATCTAATAGATTACCCCCAACCAACCGTTAATGGCATATTTATTATTTACTAAACTGTTAGCGCTTAATTATCTCACGATCGGTGTTATCACTGAAGAGCTTCATATAATGGATCTTAATGTCCTCTGTATCCATAACGGTTTTAAGTTATACCCAAATGCGTTCGAAAAGAAATAGAAATGAATTCAACCCCTACTTCCGACGGATGCGCTGAAATATAGATATAAAATTTATCACCGTTGTTTCTACCACACGATTTCCAGATGAGGCGTATCCAAAATAACGACTTCGGACTATCAGATCATTCAACAAATCAGTTCAGAAAAGGGGCAAACTCTGATTTTTACTTCTCTCACTAAGTGTGGTATGTGCAAAGAATATGTTTCCACATTACGCAGCAATATTGTCGTTATATCATGAATATATGAAAGAATAGGCTTCTGGAGTTTCTCACAATTTTTGCTAAAGAACATAATAGCCGTAAGACTGTTCTAATTGTACATAATAATAATAATAATAATAGTATAGTCATGTAAACTCTAAGCTTGAAACTGAAATCGTTGAAATCTGAGAAAAATTTAATTATGTAGAAGAATTAGAAACAAATGAATATATGAAATATACTCATTTATTTCATGTTAGCTTTTGCCAGATAGCAATCGTCAGATCTTTCTAGTTCAGATCAATCAGTAACGAACCGACTACGCCAGATGGCGACACCAACCCAAACCAATGGAAGAGCGAATCAGAAACAAATGAATATACGAAACATACTCATTTATCTCAATAGGAGATGAGAAAAATGGTGTCGCTATCTGACGCACTCAAGTAGTGTAACATTTCTCGTACTCTTTTGTAAATTTCGAGGAATCTGTCAAATTTGGAACATTGTAGGATTTCTTCGCAGGACATCTATTCATAGTTGGCGTGAGATTTTTTGGTATTTACACCTCTTTGAATGCTGGTTATGATTATCTCCAGCAAAGATCCTTCAGAAACGCTGCAAACTTGCTTGTTCCACACATCATCAGAGCGAAACAGCTGTCTGGAACTATAAGTTTCTGACGTTGCTGATCCATCTGAATTAGAAAGACCTTATCATTCCTACTGTAAACTTTATTTTTGAAATAGGAGAAAGTTATCTAATGGTCTCTTTAAAAGTTTAAAACAAGTTAAAACATCACCTACATATATATGCAAGAAAATTATACGTCACTGATCGATCTAGACTAGAAAGATCTTATCATTGCTATCTGACAAAAGCCAACATGAGAGATATATTTGTTGGAATTCCCGACGTCTGGTAGATCGGTCCATTGTGTAAATAGATTTAAAATTTATTTATTATGATAATACCGGGAAGGATAAATATTTCATTTATTGTAGCTTGCTCGGAAACCTCATTTACTTAATGTATTTATTACCCTATCAGTAAATTCATGAATGGCAAAGATTCCAAGAAAGTGATTTAATAGTCTCACACAAATATTTGGAAAACACACGATTGTAGGGGGGTTATTGTCACCCCACTACACAAATACTGGCAACCATCATCATGTCAGATTTGGTGGTGAGAAAGTAGTATCATAACATCATTCGACCTGTAAACATAAGATTGTAACTTATAAATAGAGAAGTACGTATGTCAAACATAGTAATTATTCAATATGAGACTTTTCTTGGGATCCACATACACATAAGTAAACTCTATCTAAGCCGCTACTTAAGTGTAGCATAATGAATATAAGAGAAAAAGCAAAATCTCCTCGCAATATTAGCAAGTGCCTTCCCTGAATTCAACAATATTCATTTGTTTCTAATTCTATTACATTGGTTTCTAATTCTCTTACATTGGCGTCGCCATCTGGCGCACTCAAGTAGTCTCACATTCTCTGTAAGTTTTGTGAAGTTCGAGAAATCTGTCAATATGGTACATTGCAGGATTTCTTAGTGGAACATCTATTCATAGATGGCATGAGATTTTCTGGTCTTCTTACCTCGTTGAATGCTGGTTATGACTACCTTCAGCAGAGATCCTCCAGTAACGTTGGAAGCTTGCTCGTTTCACTGATGAGCTCTATGAGAAGAGCGAAACAGATATCTGGGACTATAGGTTTTTGACTTTACTGATGGGGTCGATCATTGAAATTTAATAATATCCATCTTCCTCTTCTCTTAATGACTCGTAGTATTTTATATCATAATATGCCTGTCATCTATGAATATTTGATTTCCATTCAAAATATTCGAACTGCTTCATAGCTGGTGATTTTTCGTCATCCAATCATCCTCTGATTAACACTACATATCATAGAATTGACACGGTACACAGATTAAACGATCGAGTGCCCATCCAGCAGTGAATTTCTCGTAGCGCCATATTCCGTGTTGCTTTATGAAAAAATCCTGAATTTCATGATGGATGATTACATATTAGTTCATGAATATCATATTCCGGAATGTTATCTCACTAGCTGAAATGTCACATATAGTTGAAATTGAAAAAATCGTCATGAAACAAGAACACGTAACACAGAACCGAGTCCAAACGTATTCCAATGTACTTAGGCCATTTGATGCATATTTCCCTACGCAACAGGGAGAAAATGTCAGAGCCTAAGCTGTACATTATGTTTTCTTTTATATTATGATTTCAGTTGCTTTATCATGAAAATACGGGGGTTGCTTTAGTAAAGGTTACATAGCAGGAGAATCTTATACTTGTTTCATCTTAAGACCGAAATTCTAATATATTTTAACTAAATATGGCATGATTTAAAATCTCGTTCGAAAGAGTTATCTACACTACTGAAGAGAGATTGTAGATCTTAATATAATAATGATATAACAATGTACCCAGACATGTAATATTCGGAAAAACATCAAAAATTCGAATAGATTTCTGAAAAAAACAGAACAGAGTTTTAACATATTGATATTATCTGGACATTATTGATTATGAGTCGCCCATTAGTTCAGAAATCGAATAATGTATTGAATAAACTTAACTAAAGGAATAAAATTCAATGGACGCAAGATTTAGGTTATTCGTGAAAGATCCGATTTCTTGTAGCGGTGAGCGCACACTCATTAGGTTTGCTTATAGTAGCCATATTAATGATTAATTGTTTTCATTTTTCAAGGTATGTAATATATGGGCATACCGAGGAAAAATGCTCCATGTAATTATAATGACAACTGGAAGTTGCTTTTCTAATTTCAGATTCACGTATTCTATCCACCACTAAATATTCTTCCGAAACAACCAACAACCTACCGATGATTTGACGAATCCATCCAAAAATAACGTTACCTGTCACTAGTTTGAAAAAAATAGCCCTCACGATGGGTTAATTCATCAATATTCCAGTAGAGGTGCTTCGATCGATAAGCCTCGCAGTGCTATATAGCATTAGATTATCAAACTGAATATTATAGTCCCTGCGTTCATTCTGCATGATGAGCTTAACTTATCTTTGCATATATCGTAATTACAAGGTTTTGATTTGGTGGTGGAAGGAGCAATTAAGTAATTGCAAATCGAGAGATGCTTGAGCAATGCAATAAGTCTTTCGTTCCACTTAATACGATTGAAATATAACTAGAGACAGTTATTAACTAGAGAGTTTGCTAATAAACAATAACATGGGAATCAAATCTCAGTAAATACTTAACACAACTACCAGAGATGAGTGGTCTCCGGAGAATAACGTTGTTAGAGAAAGAAGGAACATTTTCAGAAATAGGTATTCGGTTTATTTCCATCAATATATAAACTATACATCTATCGAGCTACCACTAATTGTTGTGATTTGGCTATACAGGTCTCAATTTATAATCAATACTAAATTTGCCATACATCTTCATATTTGAAAGAAGGTAAATCTTATTAGCACATGAACAGTACCACATCAATATTGAGAAACCCGACCACGTATATTGACGATAGTTCCCGTATCCTTATTGAGTTTTGTTCTGTCATAATTTGACTAAGCCAGAGGGAAACCTATCAAATTCGTAGAATATCATGAGAGCTACTGGTGGAATGTTAAGAGGCAAGAAGGAAATTGGAAATTTTCTGAAAAGTATAAAGGTAATAGGATTCAAGAAGCACCAACCTATGCAAAGACATCAAGTTTGGCAGGCTTAGAGCTTAACAATGAAGAAGTGACTAGTTAGAGCTAGTCTGGTCTACGTATCTAGAATCGCTCGTGATGGAATGAAAGATGACATCTACGATGAACATCGATCATGGAAATATTAAAGAAAAGGGAGAGATCTCCTACCTTGCTACTATGTTATAGATATATTCGTAAGGGTGACATCACCAACCAGATAAATACCTAGCTCTCTTCTGAACAGAATGTAAGAGCTTCATCGTATGTTTATGAGCTGAACTCCAAACATGTGAACAATACTCCATAACCAGTCGGATCTGCGCTTTGTAGAACATGGGGAGCTCCTGGGGTTTGGAATAGCTCTCAACCCAAGCATGATTATTGAGAACTCACAGAACCTGACATCATCATAGTAGGTACTGTAGGATCCGCTTTCCTGGAGAAGCCACGAAGGAAAATTAATGTGTACCTTTTGTTTTGCATTCCCTTCTCTAACTAAATATAATGATACACTGCCTACTACACCACAAGGAAAACACAACCTTCTTGCTAGAAGATAGCTAGAGTTCAACCAATTCCAAAAATAGAAAGACCCTTCCTAATAATTATAGACCCATTCCGCGAGTATCTGTGATCTCTAAAGTGATGTAAAAAGTAATCAAAATTGTGAATGACCAGCGTTATGGCTTCCGTCAGCAGAGATCAACAGGAGACCTGCTTTCCTACGTAACACAGGTATGGCAGAAATCTATTGGGAAATATTAGGAATCCCCAAAGCATTTCACCGAGTCTGGCACCAAATCCTTCTTGAGAAACTACCGTTATATGGTTTGCCGCCTGCACTTTGTCGCTTACTATCGAGGTCTCTCTCAGATAGATCACTCCATGTGGTGGTGAATATCCTCCGATACAATGGCTATCAAAGCTGTTGTTCCACAGGGATCTGTCTAGGCACCAACTTTATTTCTGCTCCATATCAACGATCTGCTGTAAGGGGCCACCCGTCCCGTCCACTGCTTTGCAGAAGAGGGTACACTTCATACCGCCGAAACCATAGACATATTTGTTGTTGTCATTATTCAACGCTATAAATTATAATTTCGAAAATAATTATTGTTTCGTAAATTAAACATAAATGTGCTCTAATGTGAATGGAGTTACTTCCATTATGGCAACATTGGCAAATATAGTAACCAATTTTTATTCCAAGAAAATTATGTTGAAATAATATTACACGCTCTATTTGAGGGAAAGCGGATAACGCAAATCACGGAAAGCGTTAATTCAACTCCGGCAAGATGCAAAATATTATCAGATTTAATTTTCATCACATAGCTCCCTCTGTTATTTCATGATGTTTGAATAATATTGAGCTAGAACATCAAAGTTCTAGCTCACTGACTTAATAATTTCATCCTATCGTATGACAAAATGTTCTCTTACAATATTACTTCGAAATTTATTATTTAATTCGTCAATATTACCAGGTGGGTACAATAATTCCAGTGAATAATTGAGACATTATTGAAGGCCCGAGTATGAACACAAAGTAGGAATTTCAAATACATGCTCAAAGATTTGTTTACAACTTTTAAATATTTTAAATTTAACGGGTAGAAAGTTAATGTCTGGGTAAACATTCTTCAGATGATTGTATCCAATTCATTTTTCATATAAAAAAGCAAAAACATACTTTCCAACTGAACAACCATAACACGTTTGGATGACGCTAGAATTAAATCATTTGAAAAAAGTAAATATTTAGAAAATTATCAGAAATGTGGTTGAAATTGAATGAAAACAACCTGAAGTTATGCGCAGTAATGAAATGTGTACTGGGGATAACATCAGAGTGAAACCACAGAACAAAAACAACAGTTGGATGAGTTACAAATTCCATTAGCTTCAATGCCATATGTCAAGACCTGCACGAGGCCAAGTTTCCATTGCCTGAAATTGCTATTCTTCATTCCTTGTGATTTTTAAACCAAATAGTGGAAGTTTGTGTACATACCATTACTGTTCCATTATCGAATTAAAGTAATCGAATGAAAATGTCACGAAACTGAATGCATTTATTTACATATAGGGTTGTCATTATTCAAGGCTCCATTCGACGTATCCATAGCCGCCAGGAACTTAATTGTTGAAGCTTTGCACACCTATAGTGAATAGTTTTTCAATAAACCGATGGAAGAAGCCGTTACTTAGTGATAATTTATCATATTCATTTAATAAATCATTTATTAAAAAAAAAAGTAATAAGTGTTTTAAATAATTTTTCATTTAAAAAAATTCAATTTTGTCTCACTATTTTGGAACTTTTTCCTCCGTTTTTGAAGCTATTGACTTAGTGATATGTTTTTATTTGTATTTACTTCAATAAATAAAAATTTATTTACCACAAAAGAGACTGATACACTTTTTACCAATTCTTACAATCTATTTTGGTAAAAACTATACAATAGATTCGGTTAGATTAGGTTGGAACAAGAAAATGATTTCGAATTCGAAAGAAAAAGTCAACCTTTTTGCTGGAATGCTGCAGCAAACTCTACTTTGGATGCACAAGGGAATGACCCTCTTAATATTGCTGCCATCGATAGCCATATGCCTGAAATTGTCTTTCATTATCGTACAATTGGGCGCATTCTGATTGATCGCAATACCGTAAAATCTATTGGGCCAGACGGAATTCCACCTGTCGTTCTCAACAAATGGTCGCCTGAATCAACACCAGTTTCCTACAGGTTGTTTACGCTTTCATTCAAACTTGGTGTGTTTTCTTCCAGCTGGAAGACATCAAAAGTCCAACCAATTCGAGAAAAAGAAAGAAGAACCTTCGTTATAATAATAGATCCATTGCACTATTATCTGTGATCTCTGAAGTAATGTAGAAAGAAATCAACATCGAGCTCATCCAATACCTAGAGAGCTCCAAAATCATGAATGACCGGCAATTATCGCTTTCGTTAGCAGATATCAATAGGAGACCTGTTACGTAGGCAACACATGTATGACAGAAATCTATCGAAAAATATGGGGAATCTCTACCTGTAGCAATTGATATCTCCAAAGCATTTGACCGAATCGGCCCCAAAGTCTTCTTGAGAATCTTCCGTCATATGATTTGCCGCCTCAACTTTGTCGCTTGCTATCAAGTTTTCTCTGAGATAGATTACAACATGTGGTGGTTGACGGAGTATCCTTCAATACAATGGCTATCAACGCTGGTGTTACAAAGGATGGTTGGTCTTGGCACCAACTTTCTTTCTGCTACATATAAACGATCTGCTGGAAGTGACTACATATCCCGTTCACAGCTTTGCAGATGATGGCACACGATGTTCTTCGAACATTATAGGTTGTAGTCAAAACTGTTGTTAATTCAGAAAAATTATGTTGGCCATAGACTTTAAATATGCAACAAGAAAAATAATGAAAAGGTATAGGAAAAGTGACAAATATCTCCTAACAGTTATGTACAAAATTACATTGAGATATCTGAAACCGTTCTCGATATATTTGACCGTTTTCATGTACAATATTTAATACAAGTCATTCAGTATTCCCGAATATTTAATCATAAAACAAGGATTGAAAACAAATTCGCCAGTTTATTTCTGAAGGTCTACGCTCTGAACAGCCAGATAAATCATTCCTTTTACCCAGATAAATTTTAAAAGTAATATATTTTATGAGGTAGAAAAAACCACTCTCGACCCTCTAGATTACGTTATCAAGGGGTGCATATAATGACGCATAAAGATTTCATGTCTGATTGAATGTGTTTCAACTCTAGTGAGGGCTGAGAATAATATAAATGGTGCAACTTATTGAATTAGCGATATAGCTGTGTATATCAGGATACCGCAGGATGAGAATAAATCAAAATAAGCACTTAGTTGACGTTTCACTGATGAGTTCGGGGTAGAAATGATGTTTGTTTCCAGCCCTCCAGCCGTTCGATATTATTTGTGGTGGCTTCCCTAATTTTATTATTTCGTCCTAGAAATTTATTGCATTCTTGCAATATTTGGAACGGCAAGAATGGAATATAAGTTATCGCAAATGACAAAATAGGCTAAGGGTGGTTATCTCAGTTCAAAAAATGTGGCTACACGAGATATTTTATATCGATAAAGCATAGTTTAATATCTAAAGTCTCGTGTTCGCAACGGAAAAGTCATAGAAATCTAAGTTGAATCACATGAAAATGAAACCAAATCAACTGCTCTTGTCTGTTTAGATCTATCAAAAGCTCATAAAAAAGCTGTAATCAATTGATCACGTGACTTACCTCACTTTTGTTAGCAGATTAGTTTTCGGACACTCCTGCTGATGTATATGAATAGAATTAAAATGAAAAAGAAAATTTAAACACAAGCTCTTTTCATAAAATGTACTGGGAAGGAATAAAAATCATGATCTCCAACCCCAAGAACCCCAAATATCAATTTTGAATAAAATGAGACCATAATCAGAAAACTCATCTGCCATCTTAGCCTCCATATTGATTTTTTCAATTTTGACTGAAAATCATGATCTCCTTTCTACCCCAAAAACACCCATATACCAATATTGAATGGAATCGGACCATAAGCATTCTCAATTTCTGAATTTTTCCAAAAACTCATGATCTTTGATCACAACGACCCCATATACCAATTTTAAATAGAATCGGACCATAATCACAATACTCGTGCGTCATATTGCAGCCGCCATCTGGTTTTTCTCTCATAAATATGCTGTAATACATTGCCACCCGAATGATGAATTTCTGCTCAATGTAGTTAATTGCAGGACAAAAAGTGAGTCAAATTTCAAGAATCTACCCGAAACGTACAAATAGATAGATCGATAGATTAACAAGTTAAATAGAAGCTTGTCATGATTTAGAAACAACTGTCACATTGAAATTATAATGTATTTCACAACTCTATGTTTTATACTGTCATGCTGATTTTCGAAATATAACTTTGTTTTATACTGATACTTGATGTCACATGAACCATCAAAATTTGCCACATAGTAAAGACAGCATATACGGTTGCGTCATATTGATGATCTTGAAATAATAATTTGGGACACTTTTGCTGGTTAAATACATAAGTGTGATACATATTTATAGCTGAGAAACATGGTTACTCTTATGGTTCGATAAAATACTCCAATTCCATTTGAAAAACTGAAAATGCATGTCAGAAATACCATTCAAAACGAGGCTACCGCACCCAAAAATATAACAATATAACTCCTATTTTCTCCACTTTACTGCGATCTTCATAATTACAAATTGATACTACCAATAGGAACGGCAAAAACGTGTCCACAGTGAGTTTTCTTTTGCCTAGAGGAGGGGAAATCTTGCATAGACGCCTCAGGGGCCCTTGATCCCAGGTGTACCGGATTCTCACCAATTAAAACTAAAATAGTCTAAATAGATTCAAAAATGTCTCGACGTGTACCTTCAGAGAGACGATCTACTAAGTCAGATCACAACACTCGAAAGAGATTTAAGACCGATGCCATACTGCTGACACATCTGTGTATCTAACAACGGGACATGGACCGTTCAACTGTCACCTCCACAAAATAAAGCAATTCCCCCTTGTGCAGGTGGTGCGAACAAG
This sequence comes from Endomychus coccineus, assembly GCA_958510875.1. Lineage (NCBI taxonomy): Eukaryota > Metazoa > Arthropoda > Insecta > Coleoptera > Endomychidae > Endomychus > Endomychus coccineus. The sequence goes on along the minus strand of OY294071.1, from coordinate 35,723,225 downwards.
AAAACGAAACGACAGTGCACATTTTGTGCAGATGATGAATACTGATTCCACCAAGACGCAGAGCACTTTCCATAGAGCTATGCGACACTGAGATGATCCAGAAACTATATACGAAGATGGTGTTAAACTTCTTCAGGGCACTAACCACCTATCCGGACACGCTGTCTTGACTGGGTGTTCGACAAGTGGCTGTTCGTTCACCTCAGGAGCTTGCTGTATACTTTCGAATTGGAACTGCTCCACTGGGTGATATGGAGCCACGGCCTAGATATAAAGAAACCTCACCGGTTCCTTCCTTCATCACAGAATAGTTGTCAATATGTATCATATACTGATACATCTTGCGACAGCATAAAATTGGACATAAAATACATACACGTAGATATTCCCCAGGGTAACATATTAGGGCCCCTGTTTATTATGCACGTGAATGAACTCCCGGGGTTTATTGAAGAGATAATATCACGATAGTCGACAACACTCCTGCAATCTTTCCAGAATGATCCGTTTCTGAAATACAACGTAAAATACTTCATTTATTAGATTTTTTGGATTCTTGGTCCACAAAGAATTACTTGAACTTAATTATCCATAAGACTAATTCAATCAAATTCGATTATAAAAATAAAACTAATCAAATGATACTTACCGATGGTAACTGATAACTTGAATCTTTGAAATCTGCACTGGAGATTGAATGGAATGATATACCCCGAAACTGGTTGTATATGTATATCTATGGCATAAGGATTGGGAAAAATTACATCCTACCCAGTTATTGAATTTTACATTTTGAACTCACACTTAGATAAGACCAATAAAATTATTCTATTATATTCATGCATCTCAATATCTTATAAATACTCTTACATACTAATTGATTTTATTTGTTACAGGTAAGCCACTCAAATTCCCTATAGGCCGGTGAAAGGTAAAGTTTTAAAAACAAATCTATTCACATGAGCGCAATGTAGGGTGCTTTTTGTTGGATGAAAATTATGGCATTATAACTTCTTGATTATATTTCATATCGACATATTGAGTTTCACAAAACAAACAACATAAAGTTAAGTCTTCCAAAATATGCTCTACTTCCTTAATTACTATAATTTACAAGTCGAAATATTTCAACCAAGAATGCCTAAGAATTAATTTCCTCTCATATTCATGAGTTTTAGTGAGGTTGAAACTTGCTCGCGCAATTCTTCTAAATTCACAAACTGTTATAGAGCGTACAAGTCAATTCGTGTGATCTTCCCAACTCTCTCTGCTTTGCATTGCTATTATAATCTGAACAGTTAGCCTGAAAAGCTCATATCTGACAATAGAGCTCTTCCAACATACAACTTGTAAAATGTGATTGCCCAATTAATAGATGAACTTCCCTCATATCTAACGATTTCGAATTGGTAGAAGAAGAAATGTAACATATACGATGCCTACTGGGAACTAGCTACGCTAGTAGCAAACTTTCCGCGGATAACTAATATTGAAAATTCTTGGTTTCCGGATGGATTCCGCGTCACAATAGCTCGACTTGATGCCACGTTCTGCCAACTATTACAGGTGGCATCTCAGGGCAGGTTTGAGGCTTCAACTGAAACTGATTCTTCAGGTTTCTGAAGCGGTATTTATTGTGAGAAAACATTTACGCTATATAGTTCACTGCCTTCATTCCGGTGGTTAACTCCGTCCTGACACCTGACCTTGCCGTTTTGTGATCATGTGCGAAGTGGAATTTCCGACGATGGGAGAAGATAAGATTCTCAAGTAATCTATGAATCGAAACGGGAGCGGACAAATCCAGAACACTTAGACCGCCTAATTGACTCCATTGTGCGCCCCTTAATTCAAAGAATCAGTCCAGCACGCCTAAGGCAGCGCCAAAGGCTAGGATTCTGCATGAACTGATATCTCTCATGGTATCGGGCGGCATATATGCGCTGCCGAGGTGTTGTAGTCTAAGAGAAGCAAGTGCTGGACATTCTACTAGAATATGAGAGGCAGTTTTGTCCCCCTCTCTGCATCAACTACAACCTGGGGCATCAACGATGCCCAATAAGTGTAGATGTTTGCTCAGATGGCAGTGTCTTATGAGAAGTCTTGACACCAGTTTAAAGCCTTTTCTGCTTATAGAGAGAAGGGTTTTCGAGCGGTTGGGCGAGAACTCCGTGCTGGATCGGGGCCAGAGGTGTCTACGTAACCCCGTTTGGCCAATTCATCGTTCACGCCAAAATGAGCGGGTTTCCATACCAGCTGAAGTTTGTTCCTTCTGGCTAATTCGGCCAGGGTCCCCCTGCACAACAAAACAAGCCCAGGAGTCTCTCGATGTCTTAGGATGTCTATCGTATCTATCCTATTCCAGACACCCTTTCCATAATTTCTCAACTATTACCTGCCAACATTCCAATGGACTCACTTCCGTTAATTAATTTTTGTCTACCTTCCACATATTTTCTGTACGAAGGCAAGTTTTACGGGCAATCCTCGAAAGCTGCCATGGGTTCCTCACTTGAGCAAGATGCTATTGACTCATCTGTTCTCAAGCCGACTAAGATATATCGACGACACTTTTGATATTTGGCAGCATGTTCGCGGAAATCTTGTTCCTTTCCTCAATTGATTTAAATTCATTACATTACAATATCCGTGTCACCATGGAAGAAGAATCGAAAGGTTCATTCCCGTTCATAGATGTTCAGTTAGTCAACAGTACTTTGGGGTATTTCGGAAACCCTCTCACAACGATAGATACCTCAATGAGATTTCCCACGTCCACCCTGCCCGGAAGCAATCTGTCATAAGCTCCTTGATCCACAGAGCTGTTAACTTATTCTAATCCCAATCCTTAAAATCAGAATTAGAATCTGTCTTATTATCGAATAATTTCTCACATCACAACATTCAAAAAGCCATAAAGAAATACACTTCGCCCAAAATTTCAAATCAGCCTGAGCTACAAACCCCCAAACTTCTTTATCCATGAATTGAAAATATAACGAATCTCCAAAAGCATAATATTTCTACTCGTTTTTCCACACTTCCAATAATATCTAGGTTTTACGAACCTATCAGAGGTCCCCTTCCTCCTCTTTATTTAGAAGGTTTTTATAATAAAGATTCTTGACCCAGGTATGAATTATATATAAATTCTCGGGAAATAGGTCAGATTAACACTTATGCTTTATAATTTCGTCTTTACGTACGTTTCGGTCTCACGACCATCATCAAAAGACTTATTATTTCAATAACCTGATTACTTAAAACTATTTGTATTAAAACAAAGCGTCCTTATCGGAAAAATTTCATTTAAATGCCAACGTCGCCGAAACGAACAGAAACACGAAATCGAAATTGTAACAATACAAATAGTTTTAAGTAATCAGGTTATTGAAATAATAAGTCTTCTGATAATGGTCGTGAGACCGAAACGTACGTAAAGACGAAAATATAAAGCATGAAGGTTTTTATAGCATTCTCTGTTCTTGCGGTAAAGTCTGCATTAGTGAAACAACATGAACGCTGTACAAGGCTTCGTGACACCAGTAGATCTGCACTTGCGGAACATAAGTTTTACTCTAATCTTCAAATCCTTTTCGAAAATACTAAAAGCGAAGAATTCTTGAACGATAGAAATCCTAAAACATCCAAATTATTTAAACTGAGACTCAGGATATTACCTTTCCAACATTTGAGAAGCCATCCTCGAAAATTCCACTTCACACATGATCACACAACGGCAGGGTCAGGTGCCAGAACGGAGTTAACCAGCGGAATAGAGGCAGAGAACTGTGTAGCTTGAAGGTTATACCCACAATAAATACCGATACAGAAACCAGAAGAATCAGTTTCAGTTCAAGTCTCAAGCCTGCCCTGAAGATTCCACCAGTAATGGTGAGCAAAACGTCGGCATCAACTTGTGCTATTGTGACGCGGAATCCATCTTAAGCCAAGAATTATTAAAATAATATCTCCGGAAAGCCTCGAACTCCCATCATTGATGGGCAGTATCATAAATTCTTAGGCAGATTATAACTTTGTTGAAGCCGAGTCTGAAATCTGACCTACCTCTTATTTCCTAAGTGAACATGATTATCACATCTTGTATTTTTAATCCAAAAGGGTTTGTTTATTCGTTCTTATAACAATCTAAGTTCCTATTGGAAACCATACAAATGAGACTTCGATAACAGAGGTACATATTTGACGCAATTCTATTATTTCTCAAATTCGAACATGAAAAATTAATGAAATCTCACATTCCCCATAGTCGGTGAGTTGTTTCTCTGCATATTCAGTTGTTAATAATGAATGAGCGTCACCATTGTTGACAGTTGGGGAATCAAACATAAGCTCAACACGGAAAGAATTACAGTGATAAATAAAAGCTAGAATATGGTGATGTTCATCATGAGCTTGCATTCGCAAAAATATTAATATAGAGGGTATATACATTATCAACATATACATTATGAATTGCGTGCAAATTAGAAGATTATATGAAAGATTTGACCCGAGAACATTAAAGTAACTTGAATTAAATAATATCGAAAGTTTGATTTTTGCTAATTTAATAAATAAATAAAATTACTGTATCGCTAACACCGTTGCTTCTTGAAACAAATAGTACGAAGAACGACTACTTTATCAAACTAGCGGAAATCAAAGTTTTCATATTTGACATTTTTGAGGCTTCGTTAATAAACAGAACGAAACGATTAGGGGTAAAGTGAATCCACTAGAGATCGATGAGTGTCGACTGCAACCAGAAGAGATTACTCTCTGGTGTGGATTTTGGTCTGGCCACGTAATTTTCTTTCAAGAAAGTTGTAATTCCTCGTATAGTTCATTTAATTCTAATTCAAAAATCTATGGTTCATATTTCTTCCAAAACGTAAAATACAAATGAGGAAACATTAAAAAGACCTTCAACTTAAAATAATTCCATTCAACTCTCATTATGAACCTTTTCGTTCACAAAATCGATCGGCGTAGTCATGATGACTCATAAGGTCGCAAGATCGACAATCGCTATGCTTCGTCCCTAGAGAGTGTTGAAGGTGGCATGATATCAAGACACTTATTTAATCAGGTATAAGCCTTTTGCATTATACATAACACTTTTAGCTATAAATAATTAGGTCCCTAACTGGAATTGAAAACCCAACGTGTCCGGCTATGATAGCTATCGGTGAAAGATATTTACCTAATGAATTGAGAATCAGGTTTGCCTCGAGAATGTTACATGACCTCTTTATCCCTTCATCCAATGACAAGCCCTCGCGAAAAAGGAGTTTGCACTGTTTTAAGTTAAGTTAGTTTCAATTTTAGAGATATTGTCTACCATATACGATAGCTAATCGATACAGTTTTTCAACATCTTCCCTGAAGAATCAATTAAAATTTCATTCCCAAAACTATAAAGCATTAAAGACAATTATGCCTGAATTTACGTTTTCTATTGGCTTATGTGAAATTAAATATGTCATTATTTTTGGAACTTTTTGTGAATATCTCTGTTCCGAACTTATTTTCAACTGCTTTATTCAAAACATGATGGATTTTCTCTGAGGGCACTAGCTAAAATAGTGTTAATTCTACTAATAGCATAGGTTTGTGTTATGAATTCAATTGGTACAAACTAATGCTACTGAACCAACTTGTTAAATAATTTACCGAGTGCAAAATCAAAACTCAATTTCAAATCACCTTAATAACTAATTACCACTTCGCAATAAGTATATATGATTTCATATGATTCATAGATTGTGTAGGTATACCTTTCATCTTCGATTAATTTCAACTGATTATTCCATCAAGTTACCTTTGATCTTGTGATACCGGCTGTTTTATCACGCAGTTGATTCTAGTTATAGTTTCAAAAAATTAGAACTGTGTCATCTGTATATGATATAACTATGTCATCATTATGAATTAGGAGTAGAGAGCTGATACAGACCACAAATAAAATTGGACGAAGGACTGTTCCTTGTGGAATTCCTGTTGGTATGTTTTGATCACCTAAGAATTTTACTGTGACTTTTGTTTATTTATATTCAGAATAAGACCACAAATTTATATATTTCCGGCAAATTTACATATATTAGGCATCCTGCTTGATCTGAATTCAGACAGAATTCCGTTTACTGCTCTCGTGAAACCTGCATCTGAACCAACACCACATTGTTTATCCTTTCATACAAACCTGGTGCATGGTTGGAAATATGGGGAATGTCTAACTCTAGCATTGGATAAATCCAAAGCATTTGTGACCTTCTCTGGCACCAAGTCCTTTTTTGGAAAGTTTCGTCATATAGTATGTCGCCCCAACTTTGTCAACTTCTATCAAGTTTTTTCTCAGATACATCACCCATGTGGAAGTAGCTTCATGTCCCCTCCTTAGCTTGGCAAATAATGGTAAAATCCATACTGCCTTCCCCTCTAGAGCCTCCATATCATCCAATGAAGCCAGAGGTGTAATACAGGTCGATGCAATGAATGAAGATGATGCTACCAAAACTCAAACTTGTATTTTTCCTAGGAAGACCCCACAATCCCTAATATAATTGTTTCAGGTACCTTTGTTCCTACGAAGTCCTCAATGTCCATGCTTGGTACGACCACTGACAACTTCCTCTCATCGGACGATCACATGAGGTTCATTCCGAAAACTGCTTCGCAGAAACTTAGTTTTCCATCACGTTCCAAGAGCTATAGATAAATCAGCGGCTCCTCATGATCAGATTCGTTCTGTCCTGGAGTATAAGTATTGCAATGCCTGCAGATTTTGTGCTGTTCACTTTTCCTCTTCACCTTAATTCACACGAATGAGATGTAACTTCGATTGACAGACTTATTTTCATTGTATTGGTTTAGAATATAGTATTGGCAAATCTACATATCCTCTGACTCTTTCCTTCTCACCGACTTCGTCAATGATATCACGTCAAATTATACTTCTTCGACTTTCTGCACGATGTATCGAGTATACATTTCCATTGAAAGAGTTACTTCTGGTTATGCCAATGATATGGCCACGTGTTATCGCGTAACGTTTGAGTTTTGAATAAAATTGAAAACAAATTACCGAAAAAGCGAGTGAACCTGCGGCGATACAGGTAGCATTTAATAGTATTCATTAGAGTCATTAAAATTTGGGGAGATTGAACGTCTCGGGAAATTTGTGCAGATGGGGATAGCTTGCTATTTGCCGAATACTTCCCCATTCCACACTCAATTTTCATCCAGTAATTTCGGTGCTAATTCAGGCACGTACAGAGCTAAGGAGCGTGCATCGAACAAAGAGAATGGATTGCACTGAAGTAACATGTGACTTGATTATTCCCACAATAAACTCTATGAAATCACTCATTATTCGTGGTAGCTGTTGTTATAAATTTATTTCGTGGATGCAAGAGCAAAATTGAATTCATATCCAATACTATTAATCTATAAATGTTGGCGAATGAAACTTAGTTCTAGAATGAAAAGAGGTATCCTATCATGTCTCTGTCTCTCTATACTTTATTCAAACGCATGTACCAGGGTAGCGCCAAAATTGCCCTGCATATCTAACAAACGGCTCATAATTCAATTTCATTTTTATATATAATCCCCTCTAACATCAATGCACCATTACATCGTTTCAACAATAACTGCTCGAAAAATGTTCCTTTGGCTTGTGCCCAAACTACAACCTTCATCTCTTCGTTATCACTGGAATGGTGTCCCCGAAAAATCTTCTTCAAATCCTCAAGCAATAGTAAGCCACCGTTCCGAATTATGGCTTGCGTAATTCCAGCAGTATGCCCGGTCGACTTCGTGCCTCTGGTTAGTTCTCCACGTACTTTCTCTAGAAGTAATTTATGCGGGAGTACTAAACTATATGCTCCGATAATTATGGTATTGCGTTATCTAAAGTCTTCAAGAAGAATGCCCTCACAGATGATTGTAGCCATCATCCTTTCTTAGACCGACATACTCTAATCTTTTTTGGTGGAGTTTCACCTTTCCGCCTCCATTCCAACGACTCCCTGTAGGACCAAGGATCATAGTAAAGAACCATGCTTTCAATTCCTGTGACAACAATTGTCTTCAACACGTCTACAGAGTTTCCTCCACAGAGCTCCAAAAGGAGGAAGCACATTCAACACAACGCTGGCACCGAACTGCTGAGATTTGTTTGGGAACCCACTTTGCATAAGCTCCATTCATGCCTAAATGTTCGTGGATGATTCGGCGACCGCTAGTATCTGAAAGTTTATCAATTTTTGCTATTTCTGTCACCTTGAAGCGTCGATCGCCTAATACTGAATTCCCAATAAGGCCAATTTAGTCGTCTGCCACCACTTCCACCATCTTTCCTGTTCTGGTGACAACTTCCAAAGATTCCTCTCCCATTCGAAACCACTTTGATCAATCTTTTAGCACTTAATACAACGGTAAATGTTCCCCGTGGACCCCATCTAGCAGATCTTTGATGCGCTTGAAGAGAAACTACCGAGTAACAAATTTGATAACAGCTGGGAACTCAATTTTCGTGACTTTTGACATCGTGATAAATGAGTGACTTTTGTCAGAAAACTTATTGACATAAAAAATAAAACTTCTGTTTCTTACCAAGGCTAATAAGACTTAGCCTTATCAACATTTTGAACTTCTGCGATAGCTGGATCTAAGTCAGGCAGAAATTTTTTGTCGTATACTGATGATATCGATAAACATAATTAATACAGGTAGCTGTACTCGAGGAGAACAAGATAGAGCATAATATATAATGTATGGGTGAATACATTCTCATTTTATTTCAGCTATTTCTGGAATATATATCGTAATGTGTTAAAATTGAGTAATGAGATAGAAGAATCTTAATTGAAAATAAAGCATTCAGTTAATAAATGAAGATGATAAATGATTCCAATAATATCGTTAAATTATAACCAAACACTATACTTGTATAATAAATAAGTTTAAGTACAAAAGGAAGGAAATGTGCTACTGGGGGAGAAGGGAAACGCATTTCATAGTCCTGACAGCTTGATTTAAATTTTCCTATTAATTCAAGTGATTGATGACTTTCTAAGAGGTCACTTTGGACGAAAAATGGGATAATTAATTAGTTTAAATGTTAATATTTTTCATACATACAGAGTGATTAGTCTGCCTTAGTTCTCGTAGAAACATGAATTGGTATTTTTATCGGTTAGACTCCAATTGAAGCCGAAATTATTTCCTTTTCTCATTGATTAGGAACCATATCACTTCAATACTTTCTAATGATTTCAAAATATTGAGCACAAAACATTTGTTCTCTCTACGTATAACTAAGACGGAGTGAGCGTTAGCGAACGAAGTCGTTTCTCTTCTCGTGTAGCGGGCAAATGGTAAATGCAATCCACTTGAAATTTTGACACAAACTAAATATGATGCTCAAAATATACTGGCATAAGAATTCGATGTCGTATCTTAAGCCATTAAAATACGCCATTCGCTTTGGACGATTGTGGAGACATAGTGGAAAATATTTTTCAAAACTCGTTTGTATTCCCTCAAGAACTTGATTTAAGCTATTGAGGAAATCACAACATTGAAGCCGAGAAAAAGTTTAATCATTTTAAAGAATCTGAAGATCACTGGTCAATTTTTTAGTCTATATCACTGCAACATTTACTGCTCCCTATGTATTCCCTCGCATTAGAATAAAATAGTGTAGGCCTGGTAGAAATTTCCAGAGTAATAGTGGAATTATTTATTCGATGTTAATTGAAACAATATAAATCAAATTTCATAAGCAATTAACATCAAAGTTCAGCGAAGGAAATTGTAAGCCTCGATTAAGTAAATGTTTATCATCAGTTGGATAGTTATTGGAATGGGTGCAAATCTAATATTCCCCTATATTTACTTATGTTACAAAATTGACTTGCCAAGTTCAAGGAGCTACTGTTTACTTTGAAGCAGAGAGCTCATACTTCTAGTTACCCAAGATAAATTTGGTCCACGGAGAAAAAATATATAACTTCCAAAACTGTTTGTGTGTATTCACTTTTAGAAGAGTATTTCGACATTATCTAAATTCCTAGTTCAGAGTCGGAATTTAAGCAAAGAAAAATCAAACACTATTATATTGATATCACTTTTATTTGTAACTTCCGTTACTCGAGTTTAAACGTTATTACTAAATCTTCAGACCGTCATAACTTCAACTATAAATATACTTATCAATATAGAGCAAAGGACTACTATGGTCAGTCATTCATGAGCTTAGAGGATTATTACTACAGGATTACCTGTTTGATTTTTACATTCTAATACTGAAGAATTGCTAATAACAGTAGGGTATAGAAGCTAATCAGGACAATAATTCGTGGAATGAAAATAATGGTGAATGAATTAGGTCTGTTTGATCATGAAGAAGTAGGGTATTGTTTTTCTGTTTGAAAATATCCAGAAATTCCAGCAAGTTCAGTTTTTTTTATATTTGGACCACAGGAGAGGAAAACCTATAATGTTCAAAGAACATCGTGTGATCCAGCGGTGGAATGTTGCGAAAGGAGGCATTCGAATTTTTCTCAGAGTTTTGGAGGTTATAGGCATAGGGAAAGACCTCACAAACCTTTATCAGTTATATGTAAAATATGTAAACTGTCAATTTCAAAAAAATTATCTGCAAATATGGAATTTGTTTTTGAGAGTCTAGAGCATTTTTTATGTTCATTAAACTTAATAGAAAAGAAGCATCATGTTTGTCCTATACAAAAACTTCATATTCATCAATTATTGTCTTGTTTTGTCTTTATTATTGAATATGATATGCTCTAATTTGGAATTGCGTTTAAGTGCAATATTCAAGTCAAGATGTTTCAACATTTTATGGATTTTTTGAGTGAATTTTCCAAAATAAGTTAGACTAACTCTCTTCTCTTCTTGAATTTTAATTTTGGGTATATACTGAAGTAAATGTTGTTTTGTTGTTAATGGTTGATTAATTTAGATGTTATTTGAGATGAATAACCATTATTTACTTCTATTTGCTTAACCTCATTCACTTCCTGCCAACATTTTTTTTTTCCAATTTCAGACGATTTGGCCAATTTTGGCAAAAAGACCAAAACATGGCTAAAATTCTTGAAATGGACGCATAGAAAATGTTGGCGTATGGTTTTCGAGTAATGAGCATTGATAACAACAATTTTCCGCCTGGTCAGAAAGTGTTATAACACGTTCCAATTCTGGTCATAACTAAAGCTGTCAGTGCTGCCAACTGCATGGAAAAAAAATGTTTGCCATTTATTGAATATTGATCGCCAAGCACCAAAACTTCTTCGACTAGCACCAAACACCAAAGTGTTATAACACGTTCCAAAATTGAATATTTTCTGGGGCGGGATGGGAGGTCCAACTCACATGGGATGAGATACTTAGATTAATAATTGCTAAAACATAACACATATGCCAACATGTTATATCTCAGGCCCAAAATATGTATCTATCTACTAGACTATAAGGGTTTAATTTCATAATATGAATAAAATATCATATCACATAGTAACGGGTAAAAGAATAGACTTTCTCAAGCAAAGAACTTGAAGGAAATCAAGCGGATCCTTCTTCGCCTTCGCTATAAACCGTTCCAAATATATATTTCTATATAATGGACGGTTTCATACATTTAATATGCGTGTGCGGATTGTCGTAATCTAATTCATTCGTTTTGTTTGTGTGTCACGGTTGTCAGAAATGATGGAAAAGTTTTTCCGCGCCCGCCGTTATCAACGGTGCGATATAATTTTAAATATGAAAGTTGTTGGGAATATCCTGTACGTATCAAGAATGTGTGAATTTACGAATGGCAGTCCGTGTTCTGGAAGCTTGGATACGATCCAACTCACTTAGTCCATATAAAATACCCTTATAATGTATTTCCAGATATTTGAATCCATTCAACGCTTTTCGTGCTATGATAAGCATATCTAAAACCATTAAAATTACATTCAGACTATTGATAAATATCCTTTTTTTATTCGGTTCTGTCAAATCGCATCTCCGCTATTGAGTCTAATCACTAACATCAGTATGCAAGCTCAACCTAAGCTTGACATTTCGCCAAATGGTGGAATTTGGTACCTCAGAATTTGTTGTTAATTTTCAACTGAATATTGCTTACATCTCATCAGTTGCCAAATTTTGTCAAAGTTTTACATATGAAGATGTAGAGCAACATATGATTTAACATGAATAAACACTTGCAAAACTTCTGAAGCCAGCGGTGAGAAGTTGAGAGAATTCTAAGAATCAGGAGAGGCATCACGCCGTCTGTTAGAGACAAGTTTGACAGGTTAGGTTAGCTTGATAGTGAAGGGGTGTCAATAATTTGTTTAAGAATGTCACCTCCGAGTCAAGTAATGGAGCAACACAGCACTCGATCGTCTACTTTCTTCATGTTCTCCTCCATACAATGGCTTTCAAGTCTAGTGTTCCACAAGGACATATCTTGGGACCAACTTTGTTTCTGTTCCATATCAACGATCTGTTGGAAGTTATCACCGGTCCTGTGTACATTTTTGCGGATGGTGGTACACTTCATGCCACTTCTTCCTCCAGAGCCCCAATTTCAAACTAAACGAGCTCGAGCTAGTCTCCCATACGTTGCCATGCTCAAAACTTGCCGAAATTCTCTCTACCAGACTGTTAATCTCAGACACAATAGCCCCAATAAAATCATGTTGTATAGAGATAATGCAGTTGAAATTTGATTCGGGGTTTTCTTGAGATTCAACTGAACAAATTTCAGCGATTGTCCCAACTTTTTGGGATTATCAATTTTTGCAAAATTTCATAAGGGTATGAAAAATATTCGATTTTGGTCAACCTCATCGATTCTTATGAAACACCGATATAATACGTTTACGAAGGTGATGAATTTGATTCTAGCAATAGTTTTAGCCTCAGACCATAAATAACCACGTCGCAGAGTTTCGGAACCCTGAATTATGCTCATCTCATACACGATGACCCTAATAAAATCATGTTGTATAGAGATAATGCAGTTGAAATTTGAATCGGGATCCTCTTGAGATTCAACTGAACAAATTTCAGCGATTGTCCCAACTTTTTGGGATTATCAATTTTTGCAAAATTTCATAAGGGTATGAAAAATATTCGATTTTGGTCAACCTCATCGATTCTTATGAAACACCGATATAATACGTTCACGAAGGTGATGAATTTGATTCTAGCAATAGTTTTAGCCTCAGACCATAAATAACCACGTCGCAGAGTTTCGGAACCCTGAATTATGCTCATCTCATACACGATGACCCTAATAAAATCATGTTGTATAGAGATAATGCAGTTGAAATTTGAATCGGGATCCTCTTGAGATTCAACTGAACAAATTTCAGCGATTGTCCCAACTTTTTGGGATTATCAATTTTTGCAAAATTTCATAAGGGTATGAAAAATATTCGATTTTGGTCAACCTCATCGATTCTTATGAAACACCGATATAATACGTTCACGAAGGTGATGAATTTGATTCTAGCAATAGTTTTAGCCTCAGACCATAAATAACCACGTCGCAGAGTTTCGGAACCCTGAATTATGCTCATCTCATACACGATGACCCTAATAAAATCATGTTGTATAGAGATAATGCAGTTGAAATTTGAATCGGGATCCTCTTGAGATTCAACTGAACAAATTTCAGCGATTGTCCCAACTTTTTGGGATTATCAATTTTTGCAAAATTTCATAAGGGTATGAAAAATATTCGATTTTGGTCAACCTCATCGATTCTTATGAAACACCGATATAATACGTTCACGAAGGTGATGAATTTGATTCTAGCAATAGTTTTAGCCTCAGACCATAAATAACCACGTCGCAGAGTTTCGGAACCCTGAATTATGCTCATCTCATACACGATGACCCTAATAAAATCATGTTGTATAGAGATAATGCAGTTGAAATTTGAATCGGGATCCTCTTGAGATTCAACTGAACAAATTTCAGCGATTGTCCCAACTTTTTGAGATTATCAATTTTTGCAAAATTTCATAAGGGTATGAAAAATATTCGATTTTGGTCAACCTCATCGATTCTTATGAAACACCGATATAATACGTTCACGAAGGTGATGAATTTGATCCTAGCAATAGTTTTAGCCTCAGACCATAAATAACCACGTCGCAGAGTTTCGGAACCCTGAATTATGCTCATCTCATACACGATGACCCTAATAAAATCATGTTGTATAGAGATAATGCAGTTGAAATTTGAATCGGGATCCTCTTGAGATTCAACTGAACAAATTTCAGCGATTGTCCCAACTTTTTGGGATTATCAATTTTTGCAAAATTTCATAAGGGTATGAAAAATATTCGATTTTGGTCAACCTCATCGATTCTTATGAAACACCGATATAATACGTTCACGAAGGTGATGAATTTGATCCTAGCAATAGTTTTAGCCTCAGACCATAAATAACCACGTCGCAGAGTTTCGGAACCCTGAATTATGCTCATCTCATACACGATGACCCTAATAAAATCATAGAGATAATGAAGTTGAAATTTGAATCGAGGTTCTCTTGAGATTGAACTGAACAAATTTCAGCGATTGTTCCAACTTTTGGGACTATCAATTTCTGCAAAATTTCGTAAGGGGTAGGTACGAAAAATATTCGATTTTGGTCAACCTCATCAATTCTTATGAAACACCGATATAATACGTTTTCGACGGTGAAAAAATCGATTCTAGCGTTAGTTTCAACCTCAGACCATGATAAACCACGTCACAGAGTGTCGGAACCCTGAATTCTGCTTATCTCAGACACAGTGACCCCAATAAAATCATGTTGCTCAGGGATAATGCACTTGGAAATTGAATCGGGGTTCTCTTGAGATTCAACAGAACAAACTTCAGCGATTATCCCAACTTTTTGTGATTATCAATTTTGGCAAAATTTTGTCAGATCCTAATCATTTGCAAATTCATTAACCTCTCTAGAACATTATAGGAGGATGGGCGATCTCTCCCTTTACTATAGATATTTCTATGGTCAGTACGCATCGAAAATTCTGTCTGCTATTTTTCCACGAGAGATTCCAGACAGGCAGACTAAACAATCTCAAGCTGGTCACCTTTTCATTGTCAACCTCGAGACCTGTCAAACTTCTTTCTACCAGACTTCATTACTTCTATCGTACGGCGAAGTTGTGGAACTCTTTGCCAAATGAGATCTTTCCTGATTCCTACAATTTCAAAAATTTTATGAAAAATTCCGTTACAGAAATGTAAGAAGAAGAATTGAGCATAGCAACGTGTATCTGAGATAATTATAACTAGGTTATCTAGGTAGTGAATAATATCTTCAAATATTGCCATCCATCGAAATTGTGTTAATTCGTATCATGAAATGGAGGATAAAATGATATAACTAACAACATGTACGTTTACTGCAGTACGTATAATATTATATGGTTATTTTTATGTTTGTATCCATTTTTAATAAACGTTCAATGAACCAATGCAGTTTTTGATCAAAATTACGAATAGCATGTTCTGTGCCATAAAACTTAATAGGAAGTATCATCGCAATATAACTACGATTGCCTCCAATTATGACAGCTCGCTTCACATTTATGAAATCACAACATGGAGAGTTTGGTTTATTTTGGAGTGGCTTATAAAATTTATTCAAAATGGATCGATATCATACTAATAACCAACTGTACATCTACTAACCAATGAACGCTACATGTGGCAATTAGGATACACGCTTATGAGCTAATTTTTCCAGCGAAATATTATTATAAAAAACTGAAGATCACAATTTGGAGTCAACATTTTTTGACTGCAACACAAGAAAGATAGGTTCCACTTAAGTAGATAATCTACGAAAAACTAGTAAATCACAGTTGAACCCTGAAGCAGCAATAATATATTATTGAGAAATTATCCATTATAAAGGAGGTTCCAGTTTATAGTAGCAGTACTTCACCAATCAATACTCCATCAAAAATCAAGTTAACACGCATAGATTTATTTTCTTCAGATATTCTTCGTGATGGAGATACAGCTCTTCAAGTTCGGTTTAAAACTGTTTTTTTCATCGTAGCTCTCTGACCTACTCTCCTAGAAAAGTATATACATATTATTTAATGGTAAAAACATGAGTCAAAATTTTTCAGTGACGTCGCTACAGAGGGGTTGCTACCCTTTTCATATCCTATTCTACTTTACTGAATATTTTCCAAACATGGCAAATTTATTCATCCAAAAATTTAGATTGAACACAACGTTCACTAGATATTCGAGTTTTAATGTCTTGTGAACTCGACGACCCAATATTCGGGCCAGAAATATCTTTGCAGATACCCAAAGGGAGTTTCTTCCCTTCAAATGTAATGAAACACATTTTTACTCAACGTACAACCAAATATAAAATCACAAATTGCAACAAATGCTCAAAATAATGGCCATTTTACTTTTATAGGCGGTTATTTTAGATTTTCCCTAAACCTAGAACTCCAATTATCCCAACGATCTGCTGGAAGTGATCACCTGTCAACAGGATACCTCCTTGCCTACGTAATGTATGACAGAGATCTATTGAAGAATATGGGGAATCTCTAGCTGTAGCATTGGATATCTCCAATCACATGTTGTGTAACGACAAAACTAATAAACAGTGCTTAGTTACAGCGGATATAAATGCTGGAAATGAACCTTATCAACAGCATCGCTCCTGTGAATGTCTAAAGATAATAAACACGTTGATAGATGATAATAACATGCTGAAGGAGTCGATTACATCTCACTTTGCATTATTAACCAAACTAAGTAATGAATCACATAGGGAAATTGCTGATCTCAAACAACAAATAGCTAAGCAATCTAAATTAATCGCCTCACTTCCAAATAATACAGCAGCTGAAAATTCAAATAAAAATTTTACCCTGAATAAATTGCAGAAGAATGTCATAGAAATAAAACAGCATCAAGATAACGTTATTCCAAATAAAAACGAGAATAAGAAGAAACTTGAAACTGATTACGCTACAGTAATGAATGATATCATCAATTTAGTTTCGTATACAAATAAGGCAAATCCTCCTCCAATAGTAAATGATGACGAAGGCTCCTCTGAAATAATTCAATCCTCTGGAAATTGGACAGAAGTTATAAGCAAGCGGAATAAAAACAAAAAACAGACTATCACGAAAAATCAAACCTGTTATAGGTACATCGTCGAACAAAAATTTAACCAGTGCACCCAAAACAAGTTTTTCTTACTTACATATTAGTCGGTTGAATCCTCAAACTAAAATTGCTGACATATCGGATTATCTGAAGCCCCATTGCTCCAATATCGCAGTTGAGAAACTAAATTCTAAGATGCCTGATATTTACGCATCATTTAAAGTTGGTGTACCAACAGTTCATCATGATATGCTGATGAATCCTAGTTTTTGGCCTGAAGGAGTGACAATAAATCGTTTTTTTCTCAAGCGATACCCCCTCTCGCAGATAAAGTAACACATATAAATAACGTAAATAACTCTACAGAACATAGTGTTTTATATCAAAACATTTCATGCACGAGGAAAAATTCATTCTCATTGATTCATTTAAATATTCAGGGCTTAGGTAACAAATATAACATGCTAGAAGCCTACTTACATGGTAAAAACAACCCTGATGTGCTGTGTTTGTGTGAACATTTTATTGAAAAGAATTTTAATGATAAATTAACCTTAGAAGGTTGGTACACAGCTTCGGTTTTTGGTCGATCCACATTCAAAAAAGGTGGTGTAGCCATTTTCAGTAAAACAAGTGAGTTTACCACCCTTAACAATATTAGCTCCCATTCATTGGAGTTACAAGTTGCCGCTGTTAAATTATGCAAATTTGATTTAATTATAATTTCACTATATCGTTCACCGTCTAGTGATTTTGAATGTTTATTTTAAAAGTACTCAACAATATTTTAAACTGTTTATTTTTGTATTCCAAAATCATAAATGTGGAGATTTCAATGTTATGTTCAATGTTTCGTATAAAAATTCTGGCGAGTTGTGTGACCTGCTCAATTCTCTTGGTTTCCATCAAAAAATCTTGGAACCAACCAGAGGTCCAAATTGTTTAGACAACATTTTTATATATTTTGTACCTGAAAATGAAAATACCAAAGTGTGGGAATGTCATTTCTCAGACCACAAAGCTCAACAATTGAGTTTGAACATTCCAGGCAGGTATGAATCAAAGAAATATAATAAATTAACAGAAAAAGGTTACGACAAGTTTCATTCTATTATTGAAGGGTTAAATTGTGACTATGTAAGGGATGTTAACATTGATGCCAATACTGCTTTTGATGATTTTCACCGAAATTTTGTTGAGTCTTTTCTGATTAGTTTTTCTGAAAAGAAAATCATACTAGGAACAGTCAACTCTGATATGCACTGGTTTACTAATCATCTCCGGTATTTGAGAAATAAACTTGATATTTTCAATAATTTATATAAGAAGTTTAAAACAGAAAACTTCAAAATCACAAGAAATAAGCTCCGATTAAATGACTACAAAATAAAGCAGAAATCAAATCCCAACAAAACTATTTGGGATTTAATCAAGATCAACAAAATATCAAATAGTTCAGTTTCAAAATGTAATATTGATGCAAACAAATTCAATGAATACTTTGCAACTATTCCACGTAAAATTCTTGATTCTACTCCAATGAATGTTCCAAAAGGTGTCGGACTATTCTGTAAAAACATCCCACAGCATTTGAAGTTTGCATTCACTGAAGTCACATTTATACAAGTTAGAGATGTAATATGTTCCTTAAAAAATAGTTCCTCCAGAGAATTTGATGGATTGAATATTTCACTGATAAAAAGAAACATTAATAGTATTGTTTATCCACTTACAACTCTCATTAATAGATGCCTCAAGGAAGGAATTTATCCAAACTGTCTGAAAATTTCCAAGACAATTCCACTCTTTAAGAAGGGTGATATTTCTAGAGTTGAACATTATAGACATATATCCCCTGTTCCCGTGTTTCCAAAAATTATTGAGAAATTGATGTGTGCACAAATTATTGGTTATTTTGACACAAATAAATTATTTACTAATCATCAATATGGTTTTAGGAAGAAACTTAGCATGATTGATGCAATAATTGAGTTGGTAGGCAGTGCTGAAAAATGTTTCGAAAAAGGGGATTATTTTCTTGCAGTTTTCTCAGATTTATCAAAGGCTTTTGATTGTGTGTCTCATTCACTTCTCATGGAAAAGCTTGAGAGGTACCATTTTGATGAATCAAGTAAGGCTCTTATACGATCATATCTCACAGATCGCCAGCAGTATGTGTATGTAAATGAAACCTGGTCCGAAATGAACATAATTGATATTGGAGTTCCTCAAGGCTCTTTAATTGGGCCTCTGCTTTTCTTGATTTTCATTAATGATTTTCCGGATTATCTTGCTGACATCTTATCCATACTTTTTGCTGATGACACTGGGGTTTCTGGAAATTTACTGAACATCACTGAAATCTGGTGTCTGTTGATGAGGCGTTTGGGCGCATACAGGAAAATACCTTTGAATGGTTTTCAAGAAACGGGCTAGCTATGAATCGGGAAAAAACGGAGAAAATCGTTTGTTGTATGAGGCATGTTGACGACGCTAAGGCAAAATTTCTAGGCGTGTATTTGGATTCGCGCCTCACCTGGAATGTTCATATCGACCATCTTGCAAAAAAAGTTAGTAAGAACGTATATCTTTTACGTCGATTGTCTGGTTCTGTTTCATCAAACGTACTTAAAACAGCATATTTTGGTCTGTGTGAGTCTCAATTCAGATACGGTATCATTGTTTGGGGAAACTGTGGTGAAATTAGCAATTAGAATAATAGGTAACATTATCTATAGAGCTTGTTGCAGAAGCACATTCTTAAAACTGGACATTTTAACAATACCTGGCCTTTTTATTTTTGAATGCTTATCATATGCTCACAAAAATGCTGAATTTGTCAGTTCAAATAGCGAAATTCATCCGCATTATACCAGACATAAGGATGATATACTTCAAAGGTACAAGAATCTCAATTCACGAATGGATGTCAACTGCATTAGCACAGCTGCTCGCTGAAACGAAAAAAATATATACTTCATGCTGGGTATACAATGGTAAAGTGTTTGTGCTGTGTGATGGTGTCAAAAAGCAAATAAGTCATGCAGAAAACTTAAAAATAAATACTAGTGCTGAAATGTCGATCGATGGAATAATAGCTATGTAATCTGAACATCGTTGCAGACAATAATTATTTCTTATAAGTTCTCGTCAAATAACTAGGCCCGTACGTCATCAATGGGTGTATCAGATTATGAAAAGTTCTTGATTCACACGCGTTATATTGGGAGGTTGGTAGCTTTGGTAAAGAAATTTCCGCAAGCCACACGCTGCAGAATCAACTTTATCGGTTGTATTCGTACCTAGTCGGTTAGCATTTTCAAGTTTCTTATAGTGTTCGTCATTCCGAGCTTATCAAATTTATATATAAATATTTGCAGCTGTTATAACCTATAACATTCGTTAGTTTACACTGTTTACTCAGATTATCTTTTTAGAGTGAATATTAGTTTCAATACTTTCAATGTATTGTCGTGTATTAGAACGGATTACACTTTTAACGGACGTGCAGCAGAAATTGTGTTAGGTTCCCTGTGAATGAAGGAATCAGACAGCATCGGCATTTGAATACATAATAAACAAGACAGGCCTGCAACTTGACAAAAATAACGTGATTCAAATACGATAGGACGTGGATGTTTTGTCTCTTTCTAGATCATTACAATGCCGTTGACGTATGTGGTTTTCTTAGAAGTTATACGTTAGGTACAATGTTTCTTTATCTAAATCATGAGTATTAGAAGAAGATAGACAATTTATAATGTGCCGATATTATTTCATACAGGTGCCAAGTTATTTGACGAGAACTATACCATATGTAAGTACAGACATATTTTTCATCCATTTTTATTATGCATAGCTGATGTGTTATGATTATGAAATAATAATCAATTTCCATAACTTCTATCCCGATAAGCTTGTTCTATAAAACAGAATTAAATTTTTTCTCTTGTAATTTCATTTTACAATAAGATAGTTCCTAATTTGCCTGGTAATGAATGTCATGTTATGTTAATCACGAATTAAGAATTATGATATTAAAAGTGGTGAATATTATTTTCCTATTTTTATATATTGAATTAATCCTATTTTTTAATTGAGATATTTTCCTAACTTGTCTGCTAATAAATGTATAAACGAGAATTGGGAATTAGAAGTGAGCAAAATTGGTGAATATAATTGTACCCACTATATTTTGTTATTTAGTTGAAACCATTACTGATATTATATATGTCATAAAATTTAACTATGTAAACAAGAAATGAGAATTATGAGAGTTAGAGTGATAAATAATATCTTACTATTTCTATACATTGAATCAATCTTATTTTAAAATTAAAATACTTTCTTAATTTGCCTGCAAATAATTGTATAAATTGAAAAATCTTGTCTTCCGGATGGATTCCGCGTCACAATAGCTCGACTTGATGCCGACGTTTCGCCAACCATTACAGGGGGCATCTTCAGGGCAGGCTTGAGGCTTGAACTGAGACTGGTTCTACTGTTTTCTGTAGCCGTATTTATAGTAGGAAAAATCCTTCACGCTACATAGTTCACTGCCTTTATTCCGGTGGTTAACTTCGTTCCGGCACCTGACTCTGCCGTTGTGCGATCATGTGCGAAGTGGAATTTTCGAGGATGGGTTTCCAAATGTTGGGAAGGTAATATCCTGAGTCACGGTTTAGATTATTCGAATGCTTTAGGATTTCTATAGCTTCAAGGATTTTTCGCTGATAGAAGTTTGGGGCTCGGGCTAGGATTTTAGTATCTTCAGAAAAGGATTTGATGATTTATTTCAAACTTGTGTTCTGCAAGTGCAGATCTACTGATGTCACGAAGCCTTGTACAGCGCTCATGTTCTTTCACACGAGTAGCTACTGTACGACCTGTTTCACCAATGTAGACTTTACTGCAAGAACAGGGAATGCTGTAAACACCTTCTAAGTGGAGAGGAGGAAGGGGATCTTTGATAGGTTTGTAAAACTGAGATAATTTTGGAAGTGTGGAAAAATGGGTAGAAATATTATGTTTTTTGAGGATTTTGGAAATTCGATCTGTTATATTTTGAATATATGGAAGATAGGCCGTTGATGAAGCAGGCGGGGGTTTTCCACACTTCCAAAATTATCTCAGTCTTACAAACCTATCAAAGATCCCCTTCCTCCTCTCCACTTAGAAGGTATTTATAGCATTCCCTGTTCTTGCGGTAAAGTCTACATTGGTGAAACAGGTCGTACAGTAGCTACTCGTGTGAAAGAACATGAGCGCTGTACAAGGCTTCGTGACATCAGTAGATCTGCACTTGCAGAACACAAGTTTGAAATAAATCATCAAATCCTTTTCTGAAGATACTAAAATCCTAGCCCGAGCCCCAAACTTCTATCAGCGAAAAATCCTTGAAGCTATAGAAATCCTAAAACATTCGAATAATCTAAACCGTGACTCAGGATATTACCTTCCCAACATTTGGAAACCCATCCTCGAAAATTCCCCTTCGCACATGATTGCACAAAGGCAGAGTCAGGTGCCGGAACGAAGTTAACCACCGGAATAAAGGCAGTGAACTATGTAGCGTGAAGGATTTTTCCTACTATAAATACGGCTACAGAAATCAGTAGAAACAGTTTCAGTTCAAGCCTCAAGCCTGTCCTGAAGATGCCACCTGTAATGGTTGGCGAAACATCGGCATCAAGTCGAGCTATTGTGACGCGGAATCCATCCGGAAGACAAGATTTTTCAAGATTAGCTGTTCGCGGAAGTCTACTATCCAAGAAATTGTATAAATTATCACATAAACGATAACTGGGAATTAGATGTGAGCAAAATTGGTGAATATCATTGTACTATATCTTGCTATTAATTTTAACTATTGCTGATTTAAAATTGTATAACTTGTAGGGTGGGTCTAAATGCACATGAAACAAAATTACCTTTGCGAACAACACAGTTGTGTCTGTCTGTCTGTATTCTAAAATTCTTAAATTTTTCTTTGTTGTATCAAATATTGTATTTATTTTTCGTATCACCTATATTGTGTAATACGTACACATTAATTGCTGACATTATATCATATGATATGGTTGTCACTATAACATTTGTCTGTTTCTTGCTAATAGTTTATATCACATATGTAAATTAAATCTTACTACTTGAACCATAGACATGAGTTTAAATGAATTAAAAATTGGTCATCTCAATATTAGATCATTGCTACCCAGAAAAGCGGAATTGAGCATTATTTTAAGAGAATATGATATTCTTGAAATTTCGGAAACTTGGCTTTCAAACAAAATAAATAATCAGCAAATAGACGGATTTACATTTGTAAGGAAGGATAGGGATTCTCGTGGAGGAGGAGTAGGATTTTATATCAAAAACATAATTCCGTTTCAAATACTAAATGCTACAGATAATATGCAGCAAATATGTATATTGATTTCGTTAAACAATGCAAACATAATATTATGGTGTGTTTACAGACCAAATGACATTCATCATAACTTATTCATGAATGAAATTGAACATAATCTGCTCAATCTTTTACCAAAGACTGATAATATTTTTATTTTGGGTGATATTGATATAGATATGCATGACCCAGAACACTCAGTAACAACTATGTATATAGATTTTTTGGGCGCAATGGGTTTAACACAACTCATAAATGAACCAACAAGAATTACTCTTAATACACAAACCTTAATAGATCACATAATTACTACCAAACCTTCTTTATGTAGTACCTCCGGTGTAACTACAGATATATCTGATCATGAACTTATTTATTGCACGTTAAATGTACCAAAACTGGAAATGACACCAATTATACGTACATATCGAGATTTTTCTTGCTTTGATAATGACTTATTTCTGGAAAATCTATTAAATTCTCATTTAGATACAATATTGTATATGAAAGATACTGATTGCAAACAAAATTTTCTTAATAATACCTTATTAAACTTATTTGATACTTTTCCCCCACATAAAACAAAAAGGTTTACAAAAGTGTGCGCACCCTGGATGACGGATAACATTATACACTTGACAAAGCTGAGGAATAAAGCAAAGTCTAAGTTTACGAGTATAAAAAGTGAAACTCAAACAGATTGGAACTATTACAAAACCTTAAGAAATTTCACGAATAGTGCTATTGTAAGAGAAAAAAAGCTTATTTTGAATTCAAATTAAAGACTGATAACCCTAAACAAATGTGGAGGCAACTAAAATCATTAAATGTTATAAGTATGTCAGAAAAAACAATAATAATCAAGCAATGTTAATGAAATTAACTCTTACTACATAAATTATGTGCCTAAAAATCAAAATAATACTCAAATCATCTGTAAATACTACCGTGGTAACAATATGACCAACTTTAAGGAACGGTTTAATTTTTCACTAGTTGATGATACCATTATTACAAGCTCACTCGGAAAAAATAAAATCTACTGCTACTGGTAGTGATGAAATTAGCTTGAATATGATAAAAATGTGCTGTCCCTATATTATTAAATATCTTACACATATTATTAACTGTTGCATCTTAGAAAATTAGTTTCCATCATCATGGAAAAAATCGTTAATCCTACCGATACCGAAAATAATCAAACCGAAAGAATATAAAGATCTCAGGCCAATTAGCATCTTACCGACTCTCTCAAAACTATTTGAGGAAATTCTTTGCCATCAATTAGGTGAACATCTAGCTCAATATAATATCCTTCCCGAGGAACAATCGGGTTTTAGAAAGAATCATAGTTGTGCCACTTCTCTAATGAGAGTAACTGATGATATATTGTCAGCCACTGATAAAGGCTACTTAACACTATTAGTTCTTCTTGACTACACTAAGGCTTTTGATACATTAGATCATGAACTATTTCGAAATTTATTTGTCTTGACGAAGCAGCTATCTGTTTAATAAAAAGTTATTTAAGTGACAGGATGCAGAGCGTTAAGCTAGATAATAACATTTCTTCATCTCTTCAGATTGAAGTTGGCGTGAGTACCTCAAGGGTCAATTTTAGGACCAATTCTGTTTACAATATATACATTTTCCTAAATTTATCACATATTGTCGAAAGCAGTTCTACGCTGATGATAGTCAACTATATCGTTCTTTCCCTCCATCCGATTTTAATTTAGCACAAGAAGAAATTAATATCGATTTATCAAATATATCCTCCGTATCGCGGGAGCATGCTTTAGTACTAATCCATCTAAATCAGTTGTTCTCCTTTTCTGTAGTGTAACAAAATGCACAGAACTAGTAAAGCACGTAAATCTAGTTATTAACGGTGTAAAAATACCAGTTGAAAAGCAGACTAAAAATCTTGGCATTCTAATAGACAATACTTTCAGATACAAAGATCACATTACTAGATGCATTCAAAGGTCGTATGCAAATTAAAAATTACTTTATCAACATAAATCTATCTTGTCTCAAACAATTAAAATATTATTATGTAAGTCATTAATATTTTGACATTTTAATTTTTGTTCACCTTTATTTTCTACAGCAATAAGCAAAGCTGATATGTATAGAATACAACGAGTACAAAATTCTTGCTCAAGATTAATTTTTGGAATTAGAAAGTATCAACACATTTCGCGTAAATTTAAAGAAATTAAATGGCTAAATATGACAAACAATTTCATACTACATAGAGCTTGCTTATACTATAGCATTTTAAACCTAAATAAACCTGCTTACTTATATAAACAAAATTACCTTTCGCACTGATGTACCTCATATCAATATACGAAATAAAAACTTAATTACCGCACCTTATCACAAAACTGCGCTATTTGAAAGAGGTTTCAGTTATAATATATATAAATTGCACAATAACTTCGCTCAAGTGTTTGAAATTACCAAGTTTCCCAAATTTAAAAAACACATGTCAAACATTTTACTCAACCGTCAAAATATTACTTAGCATAACAAACAAATGAAAATACTTGCATAATTTATTAGTTATATCAATATAATACAGACATAGACACACTGTTGTAACAGGCTTGCATAAATTATATGAAAATACTTGATACCGGGTTAAGTGGTAGAGCAGAGAAGAGCTGATCTTGATCAGCTATTATCTGAACTTCGCCCGATGAAATTTCCATCATATTAATTTAAGGCACAATTTTGTATATTTACTGTAAAACTGGAAATTAAAGAAAGACATATTATTATTATTATTATTATTTGCCATTTTTCAGACTCAGCAGGTCACAAATAGGCCCGAATTTTCTTGCCTTCAAATTTTTTAACAGATTACCGATATGTATTCGTAGTCTTCCATTTAACAAATTTAAAATTGTAATTTGATCTTACTTAGTAAAAAATGTATTGTATAAAATAGATGATTTTTTTAATCTAAATTTTAATAATATGTTAAGTGACTGATTTTGGTTTTTTATTAATTTGTATTTTGACTTTTATCTTTAAGCTGACCACCTGTGCAAATAATGCTTATATTATATTAGCACCAAATAAAGTACTCTACTCTACTCTACTCTACTCTACTCCAAAGCATTTAACCAAGTCTGACGCCAAAGCCTTCTTGAGAATCTTCCGTCATATGATTTGCCGCCTCAGGTTGTTGCTTACTATAGAGTTTCCTCTCGGATAGATCGCTTCATGTGGTGGTTGACGAAGTTGCCTCCGATACAATAGATATTAACGCTGGTGTTCTACAGGGACCTATCTTGGCACCAAATTTGATTCTCCTCCATATTAAGGATCTGTCAGAAGTGACCAACTGTCCCGTCCACAACTTTGCAGATGATGGTACACTCCATACCGTTTTCTCATCTAGAGCCCCTGTACCATCCATTGAAGCCAGAGGAGCGAAACAGAAGCAGGTTGACGCAATTAATGGAGATCTAGCAATGATGTTGAAATGGGGATCTGATAATCTAGTAGAGCTCAATGCAACCAAAGCTCAAGCTTGCGTCTTCTTCAAGAAAGCAAATTCCACAATCACTAATATGATGATGTCAGGTACAACTATTTCTATGGAATCCCCATATTCATGATCTGGATCACCATCAATAGCACCCTCATTATCTACATAGCACAGGTTCGACCTGTCCTGGAGTACTGTTCACATAAGCTGAAGCTCTTGTATTCTATTCAGAAGAGAGCCATCTGATTGGTGATGTCACACTTACGAATTCATTGACCTCTCTAGAACATCGTAGAAAGGTGGGCGATCTCTCCCTTTTCTACAGATATTTCCATGATCAGAAATCTCGTCTGCTATTTCACCACGAGAGATTCCAGATAGGCGGACTAGACGAGCTCAAGCTAGGCACTCCTTCATTCTCAAGCTCAAGACCTCCCAAACTTCTTCCTACCAGACTTCATTTTTCTATCGAACGGCGAAGGAAGCGTTTTTGAAAAAAATGAGATTATGCGCGTCCGCTTATTTGTCGATAGACTATCGACTAAACTGGGACATCCTGTATATATTCGCTCATTCAAATTAATTTAAGTAAATAATTCCAGCGATGACTAGCTCAGATTTTATTGATGAAAATAAATTGAAAATGGAAACTTTTACTCACTCAATCACAAAACTTATAAATCTGAACTACATTTTTTGGTTCAAATGAAATATATCCTCCAGTAGGAGTAAGAGAATGTAAACATACATATACTTTCTCAGGGATGGGACTGTGAAAGGATGACTACATATTCAGTTGTAGGAGTTCCTACCGTTTTTCATGGAAATTGTGTGTAAATTACGATGACAATAGGGTTTTCCCATTATTAAGACTGAATGAGATAAAATATGTTGATATAATCAACACGAACTCTCTGTCTTTAGAACTCTTTGTATACTCTGTTTAATTACTATTCGGATTGAGTCCCATACAATTCAAAAGAAATAATAACCTCCGTAGCTCATCTAAAAGAAGTACACAAATGATTACTTTCTTTGAAACAATGTTATACTCTTGAGAAAATCTTAATCCAATCATTCCGCAGGCATGGCTGTTAGCCTCGGAACACGAAACTGTATCATTCTACAAAGGCAGAAATGTTGACATTCTGAAGACAAGAAGAATCACCCGCAAAATTCGGGAATATTGATTCACTTACTCACCTGTTATGTCAACAGTCTCATAAAAATTCTACACTGGAATGCGGGATGCCCGCCAATACACAATCCACTACTATAAGATAAGCAGCAGAAGACATTATCTCTATTTACAAGTTCACCTCAAGAAGAGTTATCTTCAGCCAATTTATCATTTAGGAACTATAGATAATTGTATTCGAGAGATATTATTCTAGATATCAAACAAAGTTTACACAAAATTTCGATTTCCGACTAAAATTTCATTAGATTCTTTCCACCGATTTGGAATTTACGTGTTCAACAAACAGTTTCCTGGATTAAGTAATATTGATTCAAGTTTTATGTATGGAGAAAATAAAATCGAATCTTGGAAAAGGTATTAAATCCCCATGCTGATTGTACGTTTTATAGAACAAAATAATATGGTGTTAATACATACCAGATATCTGTGCAAATTCCAAACATCTTCCGGTTTCTGAGAATAATATCTTAAGATAAATCAAATAATCAATTGGCTAACGCAGGCGTTGAAGGTTTTCATTCAAAATGTTGATTTCTAACTTCTATCAACGTTCAGACCATTTTTCCCAAACTATGTTCCGTTTCAGATTTTCTATTAGTCGGTGGTTCTAATCATTTAATAAATTTTATTTGATGAAAACAAAACTTTTTTAACTTTCCCGCTTCAATTTTCCGACCATCTACATGGTTTAAGAGGTTTTTAGTATAAACTATAAACAAACAAGAGGATGTACAATATGCAATCTACTTTTTCCTTTTTTGGACAATATTTCGCATGCCGTCTAAAGCCATAAGAGACATCAGTTCATGCAGAATTTCAGCCTTCGATGCTGCCTTAAGCCTGCTGTTTACTTGTCCGCCCCTGTTTCCATTGGTTGATTGATTGATACTAGAATTTCTCAATTTCGTTTCTGATATGAGATAGTTTCTTCCTAAAATGCTTTCGACAGTTTTTTTCTTCTTAGTAATAGAGTTTTGTGAGTTGCACTTGATTATCACAAACCTATTTGGACCTTTTTTCAATCATATTAATGCCAACAGAGGCTATATGATTACATGATGCATGGAATATTTTTTACAATTGGTTTAATTTGTTGGGTATCAATAACTTCTGCATAGCTTTTCTGACAGTTAAATTAAGCTCTATTTCTTTTACCTGTTTTCCAAAAAAGGTTCAAACAAATTAAATCTTTATCCATCAGTTCTGCAAGCTCATTTTTGCTTTACAACTATTTTAATCCTCTACGATGGTTTCTAATAAGTTGTATGTATTAAAATTTATGCATTCTTTGCATTGAAGTACTTTAAATTCAGAAAATGTAAGGGCAGCACATGCCTTACACATATTTGTTTTGAACACCTTATAATTGGACTGTCTTTGATGTCAGGGTCTTTACAAACACTACAAGTTCCATTATTCACTTTCACTTACATAGCATAAAATATTCTACGCCGTTGGATTCAGCTTTCATTATACATATTATAAATATAAGATATGGATTGAAAACTGTCTCCGAAATAAATGATAACCAGTAGTAATATATAACAAATTTCAATCCTTGGTTATAGTTTTTCTTGTAATGGTGAAGAGCTAATCAAAGTTAATTGTTCACAAACTCCTACAACTACGTACAAATTTCATCTAACTTACACTGATTGATGTATACTCCCATCCGTCATATGGCAGTAGCAAGCTTCACAATCAAATTTCAGCACTCCCAAGAAATAACATCACGAATGAGGTCTCAGAAAAATGCGACAACATGATAACGTGATTACCTGAGAAAAATGAAAATATCTAATTAATTTAGAGTTTGTAATTTGACTCACTCTGATGATAGCTACTTGGTAGTTGAAAGGTTCTCAGTACTTTAACAGTATTTTTAGTGGGTAAAGGTGATTATTTCTTATTTATAGTGTTATAGTGTATCTACAGTTTGGATTATTTTATAGTTTATTTGCTTGCCTCATTAATAGACAACATTTAAATTTGAATGGTTGAGCTTGCGAACTTTTGATAACCAATTTGTATTGATTTAACATTGAAATGCTTAAAGGGGGAGAAAATGTCAAGGGTGGATGTAACCTCCCGTCATACATGAAATTAAATTCTGAGATATTCGGTGTCGTTTACAATACCCTATAATCGTTGACAAGCATTTATAATTCCACCAAAGGAACGTGAGACGATATGTATTTAGGCAGAAATATACCCAACGACGATTTCGTGAAACAGGTAGTTGATCGTATGCAGTTGATTTTTCCACTCAACCCACTACCCACTACTGATTCAATGAATTCACAAAGCAAAATTCATTTCATTTGATCCATTGCCCTGAAGATGTTCAACAAATTAATTAAATGCGTCCTTTCCAGCTAACAATGTAATATATTTACAATGTAAACAGTACTTAAATGTAATTTTCCTACCATCTACATGGTTTGAGAGGTTTTTACTATAAACTATAAACAAACAAGGGGATGTACAATATGCAATCCATTTTCTCCTTTTTTGGACACTATTGCGCTGAGCGAACCTGAAACGTCCTTAAAATCATTCTAGCTAACAATGTATTATTTTTACAATGTAAACAGTACTTAAATTTCCAAGTAAAACGTACGAGTCTGTACTTTAAACTCCTTCCGTTGAAAACGTTTACCCATGTTCAACTGTAAAGTAATGATAAATATCACATTCATGTCATTAGTTTTCCAACCAGTTTGAAAAACTGCCGCACTGACGAAGGCTTACATTAACATGATGTTGACCCTGTCAATTTTGAGTGATTCAAGCAAACCTGTCTTTTCATTCCGTACAAATTAATGGGGGAAATTTATCATTCACAATCAAATAAGCAGTTGAAACAGGCACTAACGATAGGATATATATTTAGTCTTCTCTCTCCCTCACAATTCGAGAACATGCGAACATAGCCTTCTGTGTCTTACTAGGTGACACTTTCACAAGACTGAAACTATGAATTTCATGACTTTTTGGGATGATAGCAAGAGAGATGAGACGTATATCATTTGGCTCCACAATAGCTTTCATTCATGATTTCATTGGTTCATTCTTTAAAAATTGGAATCGGGAAACTAAAGTTCTAATTAGGCAGGTCACTTTATTTGCAAAAAGTCGGAATAACAGTAAGTGCTTGATTGAAAATATCATCACATGATCGTCTTCAGAATCTGGTACATGTCAGTTTCCATGCAAAAATGTCGAATAGATGATGTTTGTTTCAATATGTTAATTGCGATAAATATAAATTCAGACCGCTGTGATTTTTCACTTCTCATTCTCTTAACCATTATGCTACTTGAAGCCATATACTTGAACAATACTTCATATATGTATTCCTTACATGAGACAATATATTTGGAAATAACAAGTTTGTAGTTCAAAAACATAACAAAACATGTGGCCAAAGAAGATGGACACTATTGATGGCATATGCCAGGAGACATCATTACGAAAGAGGAGATTCAGAGTCATCATTCAACTTTCCAAGAGACAGTTGTATAAAGTCTTGTATAACATTTTGTTTTTTAGAAATTGACTCCAATTCGTACGAAAAGTTTCATTTGTAAAGAAATTAAAACTCATACTATATCCATCAGATCATAGCTAGAAGTATATCGTTGAATGTTTTTTCCCTGCTGATCATGAAACGGAGACTGGCCCGGTCAGATTTGTACAAAACCCGGCCCAGCTAGATAATTAAGGGCTCTCTTGGGACATGCTACGGTTTAAGCTGCAGATCGCAGTTCTTGCCAAACCAACCTAAGAGAATGTCAAGCATGCTCTCCCTAAGGAGCACTAAAAATATAATTAAATGTTTCTTTCCTAAAATATATAATGCCAAAAAATTTTAATACTATATTCTCCATATATTTATATACTAGGATCAATGTGTCTGTATTTCAGAAGATACAATCCTTGGAGTTATATCCAATTACTACATGATTTCACCTTTGTTAGGATAACGAAATTATTACGCTATAGTAATTTTAAAACATCTTTTATAAATTACGATCGGACATTTTTTTACCGCTGAATTGAATGTAAGTGTGATCGATGTGAATTTAGTAGCATGAATTTTGGTTGCATTAAACTCTAATGGATTATCAGATCCCTATTCCAAAATCGTTGCCAGGTCTCCTTTAATTGCAACAATCTGTCTCTGTCTCGCTATTAGAAAGAAAAATTATATGAAACGAAACAGATAATCACGAAAGTAAATCCAATATCAAGATAAAAGTCTCAATAAGAAAAAAAGAGAAGATGTTGAGGAAGCAATAAAGAGAGACATTTTGGCTTTAGATCAAATCGAGGGATAAATGATGGAATATTCCTTGTACGGCATGTGGCAGAAGAAGCAATAAAACAGGGGGACAGAGTACATGTCTGTTTTGTGGACCTAGAGAATGCGTTTGACCAGATCACGAGAGAGGACAATTGGTTAACTCTAGAGAAAGAAAAGTCTCTAAATATCAAACAAAGGAATGAAAAGTCCACGCCAAACAAAAGTAAACCATATTAGGATGACAAAATTGGAATATTTTGGTATTGGGAGTGAGGTATATCCTGGTCTCCTACTGTTTTCAATGATATATGATATGGTGATATTTGCGAAAGATGAAAAAAACATTGAATCATAACCCCGAAACGATCCTAAAGAAATTTTGGAATGAAAATTATCAAAACATGACGGAAACACTGATCATCAGAGAATCCTTAGAACGACACAAAATAAATTAGAAAGGGAAACGACTGAAAGACACAAAAAATGGTGGTACTCATATACTCATATTTACGTAGACACATGAGAACTAACAGAAGTGATAAAATAGGAAATAGTCAATTTTATAGCCAAATTATTATTTTTAAGTCTTGGTACAAATCTACCGTTCAAAAATCATTAATTCCATCAAAAAATTAATATTTATAGGTTCAAACAATATTATAGTTTAAAATGAAATATTTACTCTGCCTGGGTCTCATTACTTTATTAGAAACAACAACCCAACATAGCTACAAGGTTGAAGTTTGAATAATTTAACTTTTGCATTTGAACAAATTTAGTTTGTGAATTACATCACAGCAAAACATATCTGATTGATACAAAATATTCACTTAGGACTTTCCTAGAGTTATTAAATTACCCTAAGTAAAAGTCAATACAATAAGTCCTATGAAGAATTTAACTATACTCCAAAAATTCAAGATTCTGGTTGTTTGATAAAGTTGAATGTATTTTCAAGTTTCACGAAAAGTAATGTATTGTGACAGCAGCAATGCTACAATGGAAATTACGTACCCTGTGCTCGAAGTATCGCAGATTTTCCTCTTCCAGCGGTTCCCGCTTTAGTTTGCTTTTTGAACATCGGGGCATTTTTCAACATGTCTGGTAGTATGAGAAACCTTATTTTTGAGCCTCTAATATAAACATTTTCCAACTGTGCTACTCTACCATCGCGTTGTGTAACTGTAATTTGAGTCATTTGGCAATTCATATTATCTTCGGCTTCTATTAATTTCCCTCTATAAACTTCGCCGGTAATTGTTTCACAAGTAACTATGTGCCCTTCAGCTTCATGCAGCACTTTAATTGGTACACCGATAGACATATTTTATTATGTTTAGTATCAAAAATAATATTATATGGTTAATATAAAGATGTTTGAAGATTAATCCAATAATAATAGCCAAATTAACAAGACCGAGGTAAAATGTATAAACTCCAACTTACGCGCAGCGAGCTCCTCGAGACATATGTCAAAATGATTTCGTTCGTAGCTAATTACATAGGACGTCTGGCTTCATGCAATTATGTTTTTAGATAATTCGAACCTTCTAATTTCGATAGGCCACGTGAAAATCCCGGAGTCCAAAGCGCTAAAGACTTCTGAGTGTTACAATATTCGTATAAAATTGCGAAATTTCGCACTTTTGGAAACATCAAATTAATTATGACATAATTATTTCAAACGTAAAGTAAGACACACGTTTTGGATTCAACAACCACCCTTGACCAAGATGATTTTTGATATTCCGGTACAATCGGCGAGTTAAAATGCACGAGATTGCTGAGGCTATGAGGTGATTATTTCTCATTTTAGTGTTATAGTGTATCCACAGTGTCAACGTTTTTCTAGTCTATTAATGACAAAAGTACACAAATGCAAGATTGAAGTCATACATATGAGATTTTTTTGAGAAATAGACAACAAACCCAAATTCGATATAATAACAGATGAAACACACAAAAAAAATTACCGGTATCAAGAATAAATAAACCCGCAATGAACAAACGTATAAAGAAATGAGTAGAGGTAGGGAATATGGTTAAAATCAGGAAGGAATGGAAAAAGATATGGAAGTCCCAAGCGAAAGACTTCACTCAACACCTTACACCAGTAAGGGTAGAAATGGTGTACAGATTATAAAATAAAAAACTGGGTAGGTATTTCTCTTATTTTTAGATGATGAACCATCACAAAGTCCACTGTCCATAATCAGGAAATAATAATAAATCCGAATGCATATGGTATAACTTAATTTTTAGTCCAACTTGATCAGATTATTGCTCTTGAAGTAGTTTATGGAAAAGGACTATTCCTACACTACACAATTCTTGATGTGATCACGTAGCAAGCTAACTCAGCTGGGGTAATGCTGTTTGTTCGGAGTCATCAATAACCTCAGGTGAAGTGATTGTATAGGGTAGTACGTAGGGTAAGTGCATGACTTGGAATATCTAGAAAAAATCTTGATATTTGGTCAGCTATATACGTTCTTTGCATCGAAATGAGGTAAACTGTGTTTAAAATGAGATACATGTATTCATTTTCTATAAATTACTTCCACACGAGTTCTGGCGTGAACATAACAGCTTCTCTTGTTTTGTTCCGGTTTAATTATCTATTCCGTTTCGTTCCTGTTACCAATTTGAATACATTTCGAATATTTGATAGTATTCATTATCCTACCTGAGCCTTTGGATTGAGAAGATAAAAACTATATAATTACGCATTCAAAGAAGAGTTCAACAATTCCTATATTCATGAACTCAAGAAACTATTAAAGCTCATCTAAAAATGAAAATGTAGTTCCAAGGGTTAGTTGGGAGGGAATAATCACGAACGTCTGTTGAAGATTATTATATTCCATTAAATTCTAGAATATCAGAATATATTCAGTGACTATGCATAGAATTGAAATGTGCAGTGTACGTTAACAAAAAACTCCTCAGCAAGATTGTTAAATCAGAAACTGAAAGAAATTCCCGATTTCGTTAAGCAACTCGTAACCATTCAACAATTCTTGATTTATTTCTCTCCAGTAAGCCGCCACACACTTTTGTAAATGATTGTCATATATGTATGGAAGTTTCCATTCAAACAGGCTTCATGCGTTCAAGAAAAAGTAATTATTTAGCTTTCGAAGTTCTGTAATTTGGTCGCTATTACGTAGTTTCCTTAGGATTTGAAATTTCTTTTCCCAGTGAATCGATACATTACCTCGGATTCGACATAAATTACAATTTAACTTTGTATTCCAGGGTTATGACATATTTCAGGGGATTTCGATATCGGTCCGGGAATATAAAATCCTCTACATATATATGGCAAATTGAATTTCGAAGAGTCCCAGAGTTTAATATACATTATATGGATGATGAGAAAGACTTAGTAACTCAAATATAGCTTTAAACATGTAATCGTGCCCTCATATGAAAAGATTCTTAATAAAATGTATTCCTGAATAGTCAGACCAGCAAAAGGTGGATAATAACTAATGTCGGAAGGACTATATCATAATGTAGCGCAACAAATTGGACTAGACAAAAAGACAGCTATTAAATATATAAGTATAACAACGATATCCCTTAACCGGCAGAATTATCCGAAAGCTAAAACGAAACTGATAGAAATTAGAGGTCCAAGGATTTGTTGACTTAGCTATGCTATCAAGTAAAACGTATTTATTGTATGAAACACAATCTAGTGAAGGATTCCAAAAGTCCAACCAATTCCAAAGAAGGAAAGAAGACCCTTCCTAATTATTATTGATCCATTACATTACTATATGTGATTTCTGAAGGAGAAAGAAAGCCATCTCATCCAATACCTAGATAGTTCAAAAATCGTGAATGACCGGCATTTTGGCTTTCGTCAGCAGAGATCAACAGGAGTAACACATATTTGGTAGACATCTATTGAAAGATATGGAGAATCTTCAGCT
Source organism: Endomychus coccineus (assembly GCA_958510875.1). Lineage (NCBI taxonomy): Eukaryota > Metazoa > Arthropoda > Insecta > Coleoptera > Endomychidae > Endomychus > Endomychus coccineus. The sequence goes on along the minus strand of OY294071.1, from coordinate 35,686,658 downwards.
ATAGCTTTAGATATCTACAAAATATTCTACCGAGTCTGGCACCAAGGCTTCCTTGGGGAACTTCTGTCATATTGTTTGCCGCCTCTACTTTGGCATTTACTCTCAAATACAGTTTTCCTTGAGATGTCACACCATGTGGTAGTTGACGGAGTCTCCTCCAACACAATGGCTCTACACAGGAATCTGTCTAAGCACCAACATTGTTTCTGCTCCATACCAACGATCTGTCGAAAGTGACCCGTCCACAGCTTTGCAGATTATGGTATACACTTTATACTGCATACTCACCTAGATCCCCTATATCATCCAGTGAAGCCAGAGAATCGAACGAGAGAGAGAGAGAGAGAGAGAGAGAGAGAGAGAGAGAGAGAGAGAGAGAGAGAGAGAGAGACAGGTCAACGCAATTGATGAAGATCTGGCAAACGATTTCGAAATGAGGATCTTATCCAGTAGAGATTAATGCAACCAAAACTGAAGTTTGTATTTTTGTTTGATTATATCCAAAAGAGATTCTTCTGATTGGTGATGTCACACTTACTAATTTCTTGACCTAATAATGTGGGCAATTCCTCTTCTTTCTATAGCTGTTTCTATGGTCGGTGTTCATCAGAAATCTAGTCTATTATTCCACCTCGAGGGATTCTAGAACTAGACAATCTCAAGCTAGGCACCCCTTCATGGTCAGACTCGAGACCTGCGAAACTCCTTCCTACCAGATTTCATTTTTCTATCGAACGGCGAAGTTTTGGAATTCTTTGCCAAGTTAGGTATAACTTACATTGCAATGTCACGACTCCCAACATTTCACCGCTGGCTCGAGCGATGTTCTTTAGACATTATAGGTTTTCCTCTCATGTATCAAAAATTTCAAAAAAACTGATTATAGATCGTCTCGAAAAAACAGCTAGTAGGAATGGGATCGTTTCAGTTTTGAAATCAGCTTTCCATCAGGTCTGATCAGCTTATTATCTGGTCCGATATGCTCATAATCGTCTTTCTATCAGGTTTGATCTACGCTGATCAGAACTAATAAAAACAGTGACATGTGATAAGACTGTTTGGCCGAAGTGGCCCCATACCTACTAAAGTTTATTGAAAAAGTCGTCATCTATAATATACAGCCGAACTGAGTACTTCTATAATAATTAAACGTCATTCCATTATCTAGATTGCTATATGAAACATTTGAAAAGCGGTTTCTCAGCAAATAAATATTATTTCTAGACTGAGAGATGAGAAAGCAGAGTGTCATATACTACATAAAAATAATTAAACAAAACACTTCGCGTGTTTTGAAGCTGTCATAGTAAGTGTTGGTAATAAAAATTATTCTGGGAAAACTATATTTACTTTTGCGTGACACGACAGTTTTCCACCCCTTTCATGCTTTCATTTCATATTTCTCTACATTTAACTTCTACGTTTTTGCTAGATTTGTTCGTAATTTCTGAAATTTTCAATGAATAGTTTCATTTAATTATCAAGCAATGAGTTAGACGTAACTAGAAGAACTTAATAAAAATTCTTGACTCCGGTATGAATCATATATGAAATTCTCTTCGTTTACAAAAATGTTAATATTTCAACTGAAGGAACCAACTCCTTGTGTCATAAAGACTGCGTATTTTTCTTTGATTGGAAGTCAGTTACGCTACGCTATTTTAGTTTGGGGTAATTGTTCTAAGAAAAATGAGATTTTCAGATTACAAAGGAGAGCGATGAGAATTGTTGCGAGTATTGGTTATAGGGACTGCTGTAGAAAAGCATTCAAGGGATTAGGTATATTAACATTAACAAATCTGTATATATATGAGGATTTTCATGATAACAATACTCGTAATAAGAGAAATATCCGTATAGATTTTCTGAGACTCAAAAAATCTCAAAATGGGCCAAAATTTTCAGCGTTTCAATATTTTAATAAATTGCCCGAACCCATTAGAGAATTACCATTGAAAAATTTCAAGAAATCAATTGAAAATATTCTTTTAATTAATATATTTTATTCCACACAAGATTTTTTTTAAATAAGTTTCTAAATTTAATACTGTGATCTCATTTATATTTCATGATGACGGGTGTAAGCATATTATGTACATAACATGAATAAAATGATCTATCTATCTGCTCGAGATGATTTCGAATATTATAAGTAGATTGTTATGCAGTGGCTTCTTGATACACATTCATGTACTTAAAATATTAATGTGTTACAATTTCGATTACTCGTGTTTCTGTTCCTTTCGGCAACGAGGCCATTTTTAATTGAAATAAGTGCGATAAGGACGCTTAGTTTTAAGAAATCCCGTTTCAGACATTGATATGTTTTCTAATGACGACATTTCCCGAGAATTTTATATATAACTAGTAGTATATGTATATACTTGGAGATTACGAAGGTACAGGATAATTCGTTCCATTCATTAACCTCTCTATCTTCGGAACTAGAAATCAGTAAGTGACTAAAGACATTGCGGATTAATAAATAGTGCAAAACACAAACAAACATAATTGATTTGAAGCAGTGCCGATTCATCCACAAATGTATCCTCCGCTTAGTTTTAATGGGTACTATGTATATATACTAGTACGATAATCACTTAAACTTACGGTAAGTATAATAACAGGTTACAGTTAATGAAGCATCGGTTAGACGATTTCCAAATGGATAAATGAAGTAAATATCGCATTATATATAGCTTTTATGGTTTTCTAGGAACAAATGTATAAGAGAATTTGTTCGGGAAGTCGACTTCAAACAAAAGAATCTGTTATAATGTATTTTGTGCGCTGATGTAGAATCAATAGAGATTCATTCGACATTATTTTCAATGGAAATGATTGTTCGTAGATTTACCTTTTCAATTGATTTAAATTGTTTGAGGATTTGTCTTTTTGGTTCTTTCTTTTGTTCCAGTGATAAATAACTTTTCGTTTAGTTATTGATCGTTAGCGCCCCAATATTCAATTTCACACAGAGATAGCGAAATCCGCGAAATCCGCTTTTATAGCTTATTAAAACTTTCAGCAGAACTATTAACAATTCACATGTGGTGCTTTGCTTTGCAAAATTCATTACCATATCATCAAATGAGATGATATGCTATTTATTTATTCGTATAGTTTCAATCAATCAATCTAAACTGTAGTGGACGAGTCCAGAGCAATTAGACCGTTTGATTGGGTCCATTGTGCGCTTCTTGATACAAGGTTCATTCCAGCAGGCATAAGACAGCGAAGAAGGCTGGAATTCTACATGGACTAATGTCTAGTAGACTTCAGGTGGCATGCCTAAGATAAGTCAGTGCTGGACATTCCATTACGATATGAGAGGCTGTTTTGTTCGCCTATCCACATCCACTACAACCTGGCTTACCAACAATGCCCATTAAGTGTAGATGTCTATTCAGATGACAGTGTTCTGGGAGAAGTCCTGGTTTTATGCCTCTTCTACTCATAGATAGAAGGATTTCCAAGCGTTTGGGCTAGAACTCCGCAATGTGAAATTTCGCATGCCTCACCATCTATTCTGAAGCTCTCTGTAGGCGTGCAGCCTGGTGTTGGATCAGGGCCAAGAGTACTTAGGGAACCCCGTTTGGCCAATTTATCGACTAATTCGTTTCCTTTTACTCCAGAGTGGGTGGGTACCTATACTAGCTGAAGTTTGTTCCTTCTGGCTAATTCAGTCATGGTCTCTCTGCACTCTAAAACAAGGCAAGAAATCACAGGGTCGCTCGACTGTCAGATGCAGATATAAATTTGTCTACCCCGGTAGTTTCGCACAGATTCTGCACGACGCCGCGCCGGTCTGGATTGCTCAGATCTTAGCCTGGAAAACAGTTATGTGAGCACCTAAGGAAACTGAAAGCTCCACAATAGGTATGCACTAGTAGACTCCAGCTCCGCTAGACTCACCAGCCTTGAACCCGTCAATGAGCCAAACAAGTCCCTCTGGCATAAGTGGGACGGAGTTCTCTGGATTATGAGTACATCTAGTGTTTGGAACCTGACAGAAGTCGCTATCATATCTTGCTTCAGCTTTCAGCAGCCCAATCTAAAATTTTGCCATGACCGCGAGGAACGGAACACCAATCCACTGAACCAGACCAGCAAGCCGATACGCGGTACCCGCAGGCACTGTTTTCTTGTGAAGTTGTAGAGGGATGATCCCCACCTGGGCCTTCTGAGCTATAGTTGGAGAGGTCTTCATAGCCTCCGTTTTTCCTAAGCAGGCAAGTGGCTGAGCATTGTCCAGTGCCAGACGAGACATAACCGTTCCTGTCGCTAGCCACTATACTGCATCGGATCATAGCCGTATAGATCCAATGCAGAACTTGCGACCATAGACTCCAAGTACTCCACGCCCATGATGATGCAACGGCTTTCTTCACCTTATTTGCAGGTACATTTTCCAGCTCAGTTCAGAATCAGGAGGTGTTTCACTGTGACTTTCAGGTACAAGGTCCGCCCTATCAAACGGATCCTAGTTTCCGCCTCCTCGTGAAAGAACCACTTCAAGCTTTTCAGGATTCACCCTGAGTCCTTCGACCTGACACCAGCGAGTTACGATGACAAGTGCAGTGATCTGCAGCTCACACAAGGTAGTCACATATATGCCGAGAAACACATTTTCCATGACTTCTTCGTAGGCTCGGGCATAAGACCCAGCCTCATTAAGCTCGAATATCAAACTCTCCAACACCAGGCACCGAAGGAGCGGAGATAGTACTTCTCCCTGTGGGCACTCTCAGGTGACATGACATGTGTACATGCGACGCTACCATTAGGGTCCGCCGTTATCAGCTTCCGTGAGAGCATCGTCTTGATTCACCTAATGAAAGTATGATCGAATCTGTCTCTTCGCAGCATGGCACATAAACTCGAAGAAGGTGTTATCAAACATCCCTTCAAAGTCACGAATACGCGTAAAGCGCACTGCACGAGGCTGAGAGATCTGGGTAACCAGATGATGAAGGCCCGACTGTATGATGTGCAAGATTCAGGGTTTCGAAACATTGTAACGTGGCTAATCATCATCAGATGTTGTCTGATCATTAAAAACGTATTTTGACGAAGTTTCATCAGAACCTACTCCTCAAAAAATTTAGGAAAATCAAAAAAAAAATTAAAATTGAAACAACCGTTGGTAATGGTTATGAATATTTTTAGAAGCATGTCGACTCAATATTTGAGTACATGATGTCTTCAGAACATGATTTTATCACGGTCAGTTTCTGTATGATGTGCAAGATTCAGGATTTCGAAACATTGTACCTTGGCTAATCATCATCAGATGTTGAAACTAACGTTGGAATCGAATTTCTCGTCATCAGAAACGTGTTTTGACGAAGTTTCATCAGAATGGATGAAGTCAACCAAAATCGAAAATTGCCCATACCTGCCCCTTATAAAATGTAGGGAAATCCAAAAAAAAATTAAAATTGAGACAATTGTTGTGTATGTTTTTAGAAGCATGTCTACTTATATTACACCGCAGTTAATCATCAGATTTGACGTTAAATAATCCGTAGGAAAAGCTTCCTATATAGTGGAAATGATCTCCACAGTTTGTTACGTACGCATTTACATACACCGGCATATACAGACATCTCAAAAATAGTTTAGATGAATTCAGAAAGGCACAAAACGGAAAACTGATGATAACAATAACAATACTTCCCTCATATCACGTATAGAAAGGGAAGTAAAAAAAAGTCAGCGCACTCCGGGAGTGCAGGCAGAAGTGAAAACTTAAACTTATGGCGCGTTGGGCACTTTTTTGGGTGAGCATTTTTAGGTGCGCTCGCGACATGAGAAATTGTTCATAAAAAATCAAGTTTATCAAAGCAGTGTGGGCACTTTTTGAATAGACATGAAGTATAATAATATAGAAACTATATTCGAAGGAAGTGGTTTTATTTAAATGAGTAAATATTAGTAAATAGTAAATACAAAATTTATCAATTCTCATCCATAATTTCAACAACTCTTACATCATCATTATCAGCATTTTCATCATTATTATCAGGATTTTCATCAAATTCTAAAACTGAAACAATAGGTCTATGGTAACTAAAGTATGAAATGAACAATTTTGATTTAAATCTATTTATATATCTTGTGAATACTGCATTATTGCACTACAACAATGTTTTTATTAATTCTATTTACACTTTAGATTTGTTTTTTTAACACAATACCATAGCAGCAACACAAGTCAAATGAAATATTTAAATAAATAAATTTTCCGTTTAATATTCATTTATAAAATAAATATAAAAAAAGTCAGCGCACTCCGGGAGTGCAGGCAGAAGTGAAAACTTGAACTTATGGCGCGTTGGGCACTTTTTTGGGTGAGCATTTTTAGGTGCGCTCGCGACATGAGAAATTGTTCATAAAAAATCAAGTTTATCAAAGCAATGTGGGCACTTTTTGAATAGACATGAAGTATAATAATATAGAAACTATATTCGAAGGAAGTGGTTTTATTTAAATGAGTAAATATTAGTAAATAGTAAATACAAAATTTATCAATTCTCATCCATAATTTCAACAACTCTTACATCATCATTATCAGCATTTTCATCATTATTATCAGGATTTTCATCAAATTCTAAAACTGAAACAATAGGTCTATGGTAACTAAAGTATGAAATGAACAATTTTGATTTAAATCTATTTATATATCTTGTGAATACTGCATTATTGCACTACAACAATGTTTTTATTAATTCTATTTACACTTTAGATTTGTTTTTTTAACACAATACCATAGCAGCAACACAAGTCAAATGAAATATTTAAATAAATAAATTTTCCGTTTAATATTCATTTATAAAATAAATATAAAAAAAGTCAGCGCACTCCGGGAGTGCAGGCAGAAGTGAAAACTTGAACTTATGGCGCGTTGGGCACTTTTTTGGGTGAGCATTTTTAGGTGCGCTCGCGACATGAGAAATTGTTCATAAAAAATCAAGTTTATCAAAGCAATGTGGGCACTTTTTGAATAGACATGAAGTATAATAATATAGAAACTATATTCGAAGGAAGTGGTTTTATTTAAATGAGTAAATATTAGTAAATAGTAAATACAAAATTTATCAATTCTCATCCATAATTTCAACAACTCTTACATCATCATTATCAGCATTTTCATCATTATTATCAGGATTTTCATCAAATTCTAAAACTGAAACAATAGGTCTATGGTAACTAAAGTATGAAATTAACAATTTTGATTTAAATCTATTTATATATCTTGTGAATACTGCATTATTGCACTACAACAATGTTTTTATTAATTCTATTTACACTTTAGATTTGTTTTTTTAACACAATACCATAGCAGCAACACAAGTCAAATGAAATATTTAAATAAATAAATTTTCCGTTTAATATTCATTTATAAAATAAATATAAAAAAAGTCAGCGCACTCCGGGAGTGCAGGCAGAAGTGAAAACTTGAACTTATGGCGCGTTGGGCACTTTTTTGGGTGAGCATTTTTAGGTGCGCTCGCGACATGAGAAATTGTTCATAAAAAATCAAGTTTATCAAAGCAATGTGGGCACTTTTTGAATAGACATGAAGTATAATAATATAGAAACTATATTCGAAGGAAGTGGTTTTATTTAAATGAGTAAATATTAGTAAATAGTAAATACAAAATTTATCAATTCTCATCCATAATTTCAGCAACTCTTACATCATCATTATCAGCATTTTCATCATTATTATCAGGATTTTCATCAAGTTCTAAAACTGAAACAATAGGTCTATGGTAACTAAAGTATGAAATGAACAATTTTGATTTAAATCTATTTATATATCTTGTGAATACTGCATTATTGCACTACAACAATGTTTTTATTAATTCTATTTACACTTTAGATTTGTTTTTTTAACACAATACCATAGCAGCAACACAAGTCAAATGAAATATTTAAATAAATAAATTTTCCGTTTAATATTCATTTATAAAATAAATATAAAAAAACTCTCAATCTCGTCTGTCGCGAGGGCACGAACGAATGCCCATGCAAAGACTGCGTATAGCATGCAGCGCTCTCGCATACCTATACACTCTGAGTATACATATAGGTATGTAATCTCGTCTGTCGCGAGAGCACGAACGAATGCCCATGCAAAGAGCGCGTATAGTATACATATATTATAAGAATACACGCGGAGTATATCTGTGTAAAATCTCATCTGTCGCGAGAACGGCTGAAAATGCTCTCCCACAAAAGTGCCCAACGCGCCATAAGAAGTTTTCACTTCAAAAATCTTACTCTATGAGAATACTTTGAAATAATGGTAATATTTCCATTTTGAGGTTTTTTATATACTTGTTACAACTTGCACTTCTACTATTTGACGCATTATTTATCATGGAAATGAATAGAACGAGAGACAATCAATCAGACAAACTGGACAGGAATACTTGTAGATTAGATGCAAATTTATAGTTGTCTAATAACCAATTACCTCAATCAATGGTTCGTTTCAGTTACATATACATGCTGTGAAACTATCGAAAACACCTGCATAATTCCAGGACCAACTCAATTAGACATAGATTTCCAATTCGTACACTAATTAATTGTGGTAAACTCAAGTAACTAGCTGCGTCGACAAACGATTGTGAATAATATTGGAATTCCTCAATAGTTGTGTACTGAACACGAGCAAACAGCACTTGCACTAAAACTTGTGAATTTAACACCGACATCTGATTCAAATTAAATGAAATTCATGGTTGGATTAACAGTAAACCTATAGTGTCGCTACACGGATAAAAATGATTTCTATGGAGTTCCAAATCAGAAATTTTGGGATTTTCCATTCTAGTTGACAGCAGTACGTACAAATGTACCAAATTTCAATATGATTTCTCACTTGGAACTTGGTGTTTTGATACAATCTCATCAATATATAGCTTCATGCAATACACTAGGGAAAGGAGAAAAGTGCCTGAAAAATGAAACAGAGGGCGCCACAATCGGAAATTCCATCTGACATTTGTGATGTACCTTCATTAGAGAGCGTATTAAAATTTTCAGACTGATATGTCATTCAGTTCTGTTTTGACACCCATCGAAAGTAAGCAACCTTGAAGATTTTTAGAAACAAGGAGAAAAGTGAATTTCGCGTCTTGATCAAACATTATTCCTTGCGTAGGAAAAACATGTTAAACATTATGGGGACTCTTCGCCATCGATTGGAATGATTCACAAGTGGTTTACTGATTTTCGTTGTGGTAGTATGACCACAAAAGACGCCGAACGATCTGAGTGAGCTTAAGTACACGAGATTGATGAGGCTATGGACATCTCAACCGAACGGATGGGGAACATTTTGCATGAATTTTTGAATATTAGGAGGCTATCTGCCCGATGGGAGCAGCATTTGCTCTCTGTTGACAACAAGCACGACCATGTGACAACTTCAAAGAAGTGTTTGGCGATGTTCAAGCGCAATAAGAACGACTTTTTGCGCCGGTCCGTAACCGTGAACGGAACATGGATACATCACAACACACCAGAGCCCAGAAAACAGTCGAAACAGTGGACTGGCGAATCGAAGTCGAAAAAGGCCAAAGTGGGTTTATCAGCCAACAAAGTCATGGCGACCGTTTTTTGGGACTCACACGGTATCGTCCATATCGATAACCTTGAAAAGGGCAAAACGATCACCGGCGTATATTATGCAGAGCTGTTGGATCGATTCGACGTCGATTTGAAGCGAAAGCGGCCGCATTTGGAAAAGAAGAAAGTGCTCTTCCAACAGAACAAAGCACCAGCGCACAGGTCCGCAGTCGCAATGGCAACATTGCATGAATTGCGCTTCGGATTGATTTGATTTATATGTCTTCCACGAATTGGTGATACCCTACATTCCAACGGACAGCTGCTTTTCCTTGCATTGTCTTACGCTTCATAATGGTTCATTGTAAAATGCCTCCACTTGGTGAAGAGAAAGTTTGATTCGTCTCTCAGAAACTAACCACGCCACTGATTCCGAAGTCTAGTTTGTTTGGAAAAATAATAAGGAGCTTGTATAACTTCTTATCACTAATTATTAAAGGAAGTCATTGTTGAGTTCTCAATAGCAATGGTGAATGACTTGTGTTTCCATTTTAGAATTAAGAATATAATCAAGCTATTATCAAAAAAATTGATACCATTCACGCAACATTTCACTGCTTCGACCTTTCTACTGAAATTCTAGTATGAAATTAGTTCAGAGCGTTCCTTTTATGAAAACACATTACTAACAAAATTGTTCTCATTCATAATAGTTATATTGAAAGTAGTCTATTATTAACCTTATCGAAGTAAATCTCATAATTTTGTATTACCTAGAAGCCAATTCATAACAATAAATCCATATCAGTTTAAACATTTTTCTCTATATATCGTATCGAATTTACATACTAAATAAAGCGTGGAAAGAACATTACTTGATTCATGAGTCATTAAACCATATTATTCGCTCTTATTATGTATATTGCAATATTGTACTGAGAGCTCTTCTTCATCAGACGTTCAACTCACGATTGGCAATACTATTGACAGAGAACTGCAGGAGCATTGGGAAATATAAGGAATCTCTAGTTGTAGGATTGGACATATCCAAAGCTTGTGACCGGGTCAGGCACCAAGGTAGCTTCTTGGGGTACTTCCGTTTTCTGTCAGATAGATAACTCCATGTAGTGTAGTAGAGTAGAGTCTCCTCCAATAGATTTTCTATCAATGCTAGTTATCCACAGAGATCCATCTTTGCACCAACTCTGTTTCTGCTCAATATGAACGATCAGTTGGGATTGACCTCCTATCTCCTCCACAACTTTGAAGATACCGCCTCTAGAGCCCCTATATAATCCAATGAAGCCAGAGGTTCAAGTCAGAGACTGGTATATGCAATAAATGAAGATCCTCAATATCAATCATCAACAGCATCATTTCATGAGACGATCATGCGGAAACTGATTCACAGAAACTGGGTTTTCTATTCCGTGCTAAGAGCTGATTAACTCCCCAGCAGTTTCTCATGTTTATGAAGCACAAATTCAACCTGTCTGGAGTAGTGTTCACATGTTTAGAGTACAGCGTTCAAATATACGCGGAAACTCTTAGGTTCTATTCAGAAGTCTGGTTGGTGATATCACACATACGGATACGGAAATCTCGTCTGTTACTCCACCGATTCCTGGTAGGCAGACTAGGTGAGCTCATGCTCCTTCATTGTCAAGCTTGAGACTTGCCTAACTTCTTTCAACCAGATATGATTTTTCTATCGAATTTGGAACGGTCTGCCTGATGAGGTCTTTCCTGGTGCCTATAACCTTCAAATTTTCAAGAAAAATGCAAATGTGTTTTTCCTCTCCCAACATATCATCGCTGGTTCACCTAAATGCTTTCTTGAAGCTTTCCGTATAACCAATCCTCACAACAATTCTTATCGCTCTTTTTCAATCTAAAAAATAGTGGCAATGACCACAAACTGGAATAACGCAGCGTATTTGACTTTCCATCAAAAAAAAAATCTTTAGCTCACAAGTGACAGATGAATTTCTAAATATAATAATATTTTTGCTCTATATTGTTACAACTTTATTACATACACATTCCATGTGAGTCTATCATCTATGCAGAAACCTAGAAATGTTTTGCCTCCAGGGTAAAAATTATTCCTACAGCTTCATTCTCATTCACCCAGATGATATTTCTCGAAATCCAGTCTGTTCCTTTACATGATCCAGATCCTTCCCAGAATTTGATGATGTTGCATTATCAACAAATAATACAGTAGGTATGCGTGAATGACAATGAATTCACATTGGAAACAGTGTAAACAGTAAAATAATACCTGCAAAATGAACACATAAATTTAAACTCAAATGTCAATATATGATCAATTGTTTAACACGTGGTGAAAGCTTATAATGAGTATGTTGATAATTGTTTGACCACATCGTGGCCACCTTACAATAATTAGTATGTTGACATACGTTTGACCATGTGGTGGCAACCTTATATTAAGTATATTGATAATAGTTTGACCATATGGTGGCAACCTAATAATTAGTATGTTGACAATTGTTTGACCACGTGATGGCAACCTTATAATTAGTATGTTCACAAAAGTTCAATAACATGGTGGCAACCTTATGATAAGTATCTTGACAATTGTATGATCACCTGGTGGTAACCATATAATTAGTATGTTGACAATCGTTTGCTCACGTGGTAGCAAACTCTTGATTAGTATGTTGACAATTTTAAAATTGAATCTGCATTTTATAAACGAGAAAACTGACAACTGACACCCCATGGGAATGTGTTGTTACTCCTGGTTGGGATGAACAAAAGCACGACGGTCATCTGCAACATTCAAATATAGATGGAGCCACAATATTTTAATTAAATTAAAACTACCCAACCCAATCCTCAGGTATATGTTGTGTTATTTTCTGAAACGAAAAAGAGCGAAATAGATTGAGTAAACATTTTGAAAGAATGTTTGATGAATTTATTTTGTTGATTCTATCTGAACATATATGTATGCGTGAGCAAACAAAAATGGACTTAATACCGTCACAATATTTACTGGTTTGCTGCTACAAAATACTGATGCAATAATTTTATGTTAAACTTCATAAACACATTTCATTTAACTAATGTTCACCTCCTGTTAGCTCTTTCCAACAGAGCAGTTTTAATTTCAGCATGTGATTTACGTACCTGCTACAACAGTTCATATAAATTACACAGATTTAGTTCCATTGAAACTTACCTTAATAAACTCCGCGTGTTATTGATTGTTAAACTAAAAACCGGAATACCAACACCAGGGTATAATTCTCATATTCTCCTAATCGTAGAAGAGATATTCGATCCGTTCGAAGTCGACTTTACAAAGGATTCATATGTTTTGAAGAAGATGAATCGCACATTCATCGAACTTGAAGCATAACTTGTGAAACTATAGGAGACGTAATAGGGAAGTTTTTCTCAAGTTTCTAAGGAACGGCCGATACTAAATCAAACGCTCGTTTTCATTCTTACTACATTTACATTAGTGGAAGTAACAATGTCTACTGTTTAACTAGAAATCCGCATGCATGCTGGCGCAACATTTTCCTGATCTGAAATATTTTCATAATATTACAGCTCTTGACTGGATATCAAACTTATCTAGCATTATACGCCTAACCCTACAAGGATACATGAGTCAACACTCCACATGCATGCCATTCTGTTGAAGTAATGCCCGACACCCAACAGATCCGGACCACTTCCGGTGAGAGATCTTGTCTGGTAAGCAGGACTGGCGAGCGGGAGTCTACTCGTAGATACCTAGGATGGAACTTTCAGTATTCTCTAGGGTTTCACGTTACGGTATTTCAGACCGAAGCCTGTGCAATCCGGAAGTGTGCTCTGTAGACCCTGGGATTGAGCTATCGGGGTAGGCTAATCTACACCACCGAGCGGCTCTGGGTGCGCCCATAAGACGACTTCTAGGCTTGTTTTGGAGTGCAGAGTCGATGAATCGACCAATCGCAGTTCCCTGGGAATCGCTAACCCCGATTCAATGATTGGAATCTTATCAATGACTGGGCTCTATGCCCTGAAGATAGGAGTAGCGAGTTTGGCCTTGGTATGAGGCAGGCGAAGCTTCATATTCCGGAGTTTTCGCCCAAACGCTCAAAAACCTTTCTCTCCTTGAGCAGAAGATGCCTAAAACTGATGACATGACTTCTTACATGCCTCTGCCTCCTGCTTAAACATCTACACTTAATGCACATTCTTGATGATCCAGGTTATAGTGAATGCAAAGCGCCAGACCAAACTGCCTCTCATATCCTAGCACCAGCTTCTCTTAGGTAGCAACACAGACCGCCTGTGGTGATAAGACACATAAGTCCAAGTAGTATTCTCGCCTTTGGCGTTGTCTCAAAACTACTGAGCCGAATAAATTCGAAAAAGTAGGGGTACAAGGATCAGCCAATGAGGTACACCTGATTCTACAGAGTAGTGAAATAGTCAAAGTTTAGAACCGAAGCTGCTAGATACATCAACTCGCCATAATATTTTGCATGAAGTTCAATGAAGAGATTAATAACATTGAATGACGTTGTAAACTAGTTATCCCAATAGAGTGAAAAATTGGAATGAGTATTTAAAATAGCAATTCAGGTATTTATTAAAATCGTAAATAAAGATATCATAAACATGGAAACGTGAAAAGAGTTTTCCGTATATATAAATTCTGCAATAAATTTGTTTGTGTTATCCTCACTTGGCTTTGGTTTTTTCATCAATTATTTATGTTCCTCTGCTTCGCTTATAGCCGATATATATCTTCAATTTACGCTCATATATCCCAAGGTATATCCTTGAAATTTAAATAAGATCGTTACCTTTACTGTTTTCAAGTCTTATCACTTCGTGCACCTAGAACGATTGTGCAATCCTTCGGACTCGGAAGTTTGTCATTGGAGTAATCATTTGTTCTAAGGAGACGAAGTCTGTGTGACATAATTTATATATTGTTGGTACACAGGAACGCTTTTTGATGGCATCATGATAAATTATATGTCAGTATTAAATGAAATATCTCATTTCGAAATTATATTTGGACGCATGGCAGGTTTGAGTGATTATTCTAAAATTGTAGAATAAATCCAGATATTGTTGAACAAATTGAACCATGTATGTTCTGTTCAATTTCAAAACAAATAATGTCAATTCTTAATATATTACACGAGAGGAAAACCTACAGTAGAACATCGTTTGATCCAGCGCTGGGAGAGAAATTTAAGATTATAGGTATCAGAAAAGACCTAAGTGTGCAAACAACTTCACAACTTCGCCGTTCGATAGAAAAATGAAGTCTGGGTGCAAGAAGTTTTCAACGAAAAGATGAGCTCTTCTACTCTGCTTACCTGAGATCGCTCGTGGTGTAATAACAGACCAGGTTTCCAATGAGCACCGAGCATGAAAATATGACAAGAGGAGAAATGATTCACTTTCTACGATGTTCTGGCGAGGTCAATGGACATCACCAAGCTCTTCTGAATAAAATGTTCAGCGTATGTTCCGAGCATAAGCTCCAAACGTGAGAACGGTACACCATAACAGATTGAATCTGTATTTTGTAGATCATGAGGAGCTGCTGGGGTGTGAGTCAGCTCTTCGCACGGAATGGAAAACCAACTTTCTATCAGTTTAGTACTAGACTTCACATGATTGTTCCATCAGATGGTGCTGTAGGTGATGTATCGTGTGAGCCAGTGGTGGGATGTTGGGAGAGGGAATAGGCATACAAATTTTCCCTAAAGTTTGGCGGTTATAGCCATGAAGAAAGACCTCACTGGGCAAAAACTACGCCGTTCGATAGAAAAATGAAGTCTGATAGGAAGAAGTTCGGCAGGTCTGGAGCTTGACAACGAAGGAGTGACTAGCTTAGGCTCGTCTAGTCCGGAATATTGAGATGAAGCATAACACGCCCAATTCTGCGCTGACGAAAGACAATTTCAGGCATATGGCTATCGTTGGCAGCAAAATTAGTGGGATTCTTCCCTCGTGGGTCCAATGTGGAATTTGCTGCAAACATTCCAGCAAAAAGGTTACCTTCTTCTTGTGGTGTAGTAGCCAGTGTGCCATCATTTTTGGTTAGGGGAGGGAATGAGCTGAAAGTGAAATTTCTAACAATTGCGAAAGTGCAGAATCAACGAGAGTCATTCGGGCATTCGATAAGCTTTGGTATTATTTTAGCATTATATGACTCTTTCGAAATGCTTATTGTTTTATTGCATATATTTCTGGCTTCGACATATTATGTTCTGGTCTCCAGGCATGGGTTACTGCGTCAACGACGGTATGATGTCTGTTTTGAAACGATGGCCCTAGAACAGATTTTATTGAACCATCGTCCACCAGATGACGGTGATTTGTTGGTATGAGGTTTCCATTCCTAGCCTGATAATATCCGAGATCTCTGTGGCACATTGCGTTGGGTCATCAGATTCAAAACATACGCTTTTCCAAGGAAACTTGGAGAAAAACATGCGAAGACCATCCCATTCGGCTGGGTTGTAATGCCGAACTTTGCGTGCAGGTACTGGATTAGTTCGTGGAGTGATATAGGTACATGAGGTAGTGCTGAGTGAATGGTTAGAATTTCTCAATGGTACATGTACCTTTACTTCGTAGGGATGAGTCAAGCATTTTGGTATAATGATAGTTGTTATCATGAATAATAATAAATATTGAGGACTGTATGGGGATATCATTTTATAAGTAATTGTGGAATCCACCAAAATTCTTGCCAATCTTCATTTATTTCATCGACCTGCCACTGTTCCACATCTCAGGCTTCATTGGATGATAAGGGGCTCCAGAAGAAGAAGTGATATGAAGTGTACCATTATCCGCAAAGCTGTTGACGGGATAGGATGTCATTCCAACAGAACGTTGATATGGAGCAGGAACGAAGTACCAGACAGATCCCTGTGGTTCACCAGCATTGATGGTTATTGTTTCTGAGGAAACTTCATAAGCCAACACATGGACTAGTCTATCCGGGAGGAAACTTGAAGGTAAACGACAAAGTTGAGGCGGAAAACCATATTTGATAAGTTTTCCATGAAAGCCCACATGCCAGACTTCAAAGCATCTGGAGATATCCAATGCTACAGCTAGAGATTCACCACATTTTTCAATGGGTGCCTGTCTGATATGAGTTTGTTAGGCAAGGCCTCCTGTTGATCTTCCTAATGACGATAGCCACGATTTATCTGTGAAACCAAGGAAAGAGTCAATAAACATTCACAATTTCTTTTCATCAAATTGATACCTGGTAGCCCGTTTGAATGTTTGAAAATCAAAATATTGAATAATTGGGAACAATTAATCGGTTCCAATTCTATTAATAACGTTCAGCTTCTAAATGGGTATTTTCTCCTGCGTCAGAATCATTGAGATCTATCCTTATGGGTTCTCCAATTCTCATCTATACGTTAATTCTAGCGGCAAGGCAAGTTAAGACAAAAATTAATTACCAAATTCGGTTCATTTCAATTTGAAATACTGAGATCCAGGAATTGCAGGAAGGAATGAACGTAAAATTAATGTTTTTCCACTGACAAAACATTTGAGAAGTATTGATGAAAGAGATTGCAGAAATCAATGGCATAACCAGGGTTTCCGAGTAGTTCTGAAGGGCTCTCAAACGTAAATTCTTCATAAAATGAAGGACTGAGAACATTCTGAATTATTTCTATTTAATAACACTTTTATGTTCCTCGGACCGTGTTTAATGATCTTGACTCATTTGCATTGGATTCTTAAGTAAAAGTTATTTCAAAATTTATATAACCATTTCAATGGCAGCGCTATTGATGTATTTAAAAGAGGTCTGTATAAAATTGAATAGGATGATTCTGAAACTTATTCCCTTGATAAAAATTTGGAACATGGATATTATATCAGGAAATGTTCTTTTTGTAATATAATCAATTTTAATTTAATTCACCTCAAAATCGTATAATATCAAAACCTTCCAATACCAACCACCCTCGGTAAACCATATCTTGGTCGCCAAAAAGGGATGGTCGCTTGAAAGAGTGCATGAGAAAATTAAGTTAAACATTTTATATCTTTTGAAATGGCCTACAAGTCCCTACGACAGAATCATTCTAACCCCGCATTTGATGTTTCGAAGTCATATTGCACTAGGCTTTGTCCAACTTCAAAAGCTTTTGCTCGAATTATGGGTTCAGATATTAGTGAGAGCTTGTTTCAAGCCTTACAAGACCAACTGAAATCAACTTGGTCTACAACAAGTCGCTCTATTTCAGAAAATTTTCGGTTCTGTTCATCATTATCTCCGTAAAGGTAATTCAAAATCTGTAAAAAGATAAATTGAAGAAATCTGGAGTTGATAAGCTGAGGTGTGATGACGTTATACATAGGACAAACTGGACACAACTTCACTGTAACATCAGACGAACATTTGAAAAATAATAGGCTCAACCCCTTTCGAACGATACCTCAGCCAGTACCTTACCTTTTCTCTATCGAACTCCTGACCTCCCCTTCACATTACGCTATTAATATATGAATATTAAATGACCAAATCGATACATATAATTCACCGCTCGTCAACAATTTTCTAAATGAACTCCCAACCAAACCAGTGTCTACTCCATCCCTTAATTTGTACCACATGCAGATTGTTTTCTAATATTTAAGGCTCAGTTGAGAATACCAGTGTTGTGAAACAATTGTTTTTTTACCATACTGTGAGTCAACCTTCGATAGAGATCGTTAAGTAACGTTGCAAACATGCTCGTTCTACTGATGAGATCTATGAGAAGAGCGAAACAGCTGTCTAGAACTATAAGTTTGTGACGTTACTGATCGATCTAGACTAGAGAGACCTTATCATTCAAAACGTAACGATAACTGGTGAAAGTTCAAAACGAAACCAATGTTGAAACTAGATTTCATGAGCTTCAGAAATAAATTATAAATATATATAAATATTACCTGTTGTAGGATTTATGGCTCTTCATTGGGGGTGTTTTTAGTATTGTTGTGTACTAGGAATTTCCGATGATGGGTGCCCGCGGTCGTTTAAGAGAAGGGTCAGTATAAATGGGTTCAGGAGTATGAGATTTTCTATTAGAAAATTCGGGGAATTCAAAACCGGTCGTTATGATCTAGATATAGTTTTATACCGGTGATCGCTAACATGGGTTTTAATGTAGTGGCTATATCTCACTTCGTTTTGGCTATCTATCGATATACGAGATGTGTACGCTGAACAAATAGTAATTTCCGTTAAAAGTCCGGTAGGTGACTTGTTACACTACAAGTTTAATATCAAAACGAGTAGAGTAACAACATCTAACGGACGTGTATCGTATGATATTTTATTTCATACTGTCCGGTAAATAATTATTCCGCCGACTCATTTGCGGCCGGTGAATGAGCTATTACAGTATCAGAGCCGGTAAGTGTTGCCTAGCAACATATTATTAGGAAACTATCAACAACACTAGGTCTAAAGCACGGTCATATATACAGCTCTGGAATCTTTATGTTTGACATGAGTCCCTTATATGTCGCCAAACTTGTAGTCCCTCGCTCAGCCACCAGCTAGCGCATGGATCGAAGTATAATGTCAGGATGTCAGGATTAGGCGCCATATCGTTCAAACACGGTCTTATACGTGCCAGAGAACATCCCTCACCACCCGTGACGTCTTTTGGTACTACGCGACAGTTGACGCTTAGCGGACTCACTTCTCACATAGGAAATAGCCTCGAGTTCCCAGACCTGTATATACGACCGTGGTCTAAAGTCAGAATTAAGATTTTGACAGATGAAGCATTAAATAAATGTCAAAAGCATTAACAGAATATTTTTATATTATAAAATTAACTTTAGTTTTCAAATTTAACATAAAACACTTCAACAACAAGCATTATTAACGAAATGTTATTCGTTATCTACAGGAAAGTAGATCCCACAATCCCTAATATGATGATGTCAGGTACAACTATTGCTATCAAGTCTTCCATAATAATGTTCAGTATCACCACCAACAGCACCCTCTAATGGGACGATTATGTGAGATCCATCGTGAAAACCGGTACACAAAAACTTAGTTTTCTATTCCATGCCAAGAGCTACTTTACATCCCAGCAGCTCCTCAATATTCACAATGTACAGATTCGACCTGTCCTGGAGTACTGTTCACATGTTTGAAGATCGGCTCCCAAACATACGCTGAAGCTCTTGAATTCTATCCAGAAGAAAGCTATTTGTTCGATTGATGATGTCACATTTACGAGTTCATTGACCTCCCTAGAACATCGTAGAAAGGTGGGAGATCTCTTCCTTTTCTATACATATTTCTATGGTCGGTGTTCATCAGAAATCTCGTCTGCTATTCCACCAGGAGAGATTCCAGATAGGCGGACCAGAGGACTAGACGAGCTCAAACTGGCCATCCCTTCATTATCAAACTTGAGACTTCGTTTTTTTATCGAACAGCGAAGTTGTGGAACTCTTAACCTAGTGAGGTCTTCCCCTATGCCTGTAAGCTCCAAACCTTCAAGAAAATACGAATGCTTATCTCCTCTCCCCACATTCCACTGCTGGCTCTCACAATGTTCTTCAACATTATAGATTTTCCTCTAGTGTAGTCAAAGAATAAAAATTTAAAAAAATTAACGCAAACGTCTTGCAAATACTTCCTCCTCATCGTCTTTTTTCATCAATGAGAAACTAGGGGATTGTATATCCATCAAATAAAGTATATATAATACTTTGAAACAATTCTATTTTGTTTGCCGACTTTAGTCGGTAATTTGCTACTAGTCCTACCTGTCATTCTGTAACAACATTAGTCTACTAGATATGGTCGGAATAAATTTTCTTGCAAATAGTTCTTCAGCAGTATCAGAAATTCTAACCTCGGCTTAAGGATGGCTTCAAAGATCCACATCATGATATTTGGGCTGAAGCCCCGATTGTGGCGAATAACCCTTCTGCACAACTAGAAAGCTGCAGGGAATTTGCGGCATTGTTGTTCTGGTTGTGGTTGCCATAGAAGTTTCTTGTCTAATCTAACTGCTAGGTATTTTGGCTTGGTCAAGGTTAATCACCTGTTATGGTCAGTTCTCTGGTGAATACTGTTAGTGAAAACTAGAATGCAGACAAATTATCTTTTATAATTTCTTCTTCAGCGAAGCAGATTTATTACTCGGTATTTCAGCATCAGACCAATCATCAAATGGTCTGAGAGATTTGGCTGAGCTATTCAATTGTTCCTAATATAATTTGTATGTTCATTAAAGGACTAAGTAATTAAGTTAATTCACGGTTTTGTGTTGTGCTTATTGTTTCTATATTCGTTTAATATGAGAATGATCCAGAGAGTATTATTTATTTTGAATATATTTTATACAGTTCTTCTATAATAATTTCTAATTTCCGAAAAATATCTCTGATGTAATGTTCGTCATTTTTACTTCCCTCATTGTTCATAATCTTAAGGGATGTATTTTACTCGGTCCAAAAACAATTTCCGGATGTTTGCTGATATATTAGTTTTGAACATTTCTGAATATCTCTAGACTATTTTCGAGGTGATGTCTGTGCGTGCGTATGTGCGTTAACACAAATTCAGATGATTGATTATTTATAATAATAAATTACATGCGAGGTGAAAAATGTTTCATTACTGATGGTGGAGTATATATTGAATGACCAAGGCGCGTAGCGTCGAGAACAAGATGCTAGAATGAAATTTCCTCCGAGAATAGTAAGGTATTTTATTCGTATTCAACAATTTTACTTTTGTTTTAAATTCCGAAGGTTTTCACTTTTCACGGAACATAAATTACTAACTTTAGTAAGAGCAAATGAAAAAAAATAGTTTATCAATATAATTCTATCTGTCAGTTTTTAACAACATTATTCTACTAAATATCGTAGAAATCTATTTTCGTAAATAATTCATCAGCAGTATCAGAGAAATTCTAATATGTATACCTGTTGCTTTAAAAGAAACATAAATTACCAAAAAATAGAAACTTCATGAGGAACAATATTCACATCAACCACGAAATTCATCACGATCACTATTTATGAAAACCCAAAGTGACAGCAAAGAATAAAACAAAAATACCGTTGTCATGGAAATGCATATGAGGTGATGCGATAACTTCTCTGAAACCCTTAATTATTTATTAGCAGAGTTACTTAAAATTTGGAAAAGAAATATACAGTATGAAATAGAATTTTATACGATACACATCCGTTAGGTGTTGATTCTGACATTTATTGAGATTTAGCAAATACTTTAGCTATCAAAATCTTAATTTTGACTTTAGACCATAGACTCCCTTTAGACGTACCTCATTTACCGGAAAGTATTAAATAAATGATTATAAGTTTGAGTCTAGGATAAAATGAAGGTAGAGAACGTAATTGTCAATTGCATAGATGCGAGATTGTACAAGTTATTGAAGCTAGAGCTTGTGATGAATATCATCCGGCACGTGGATGACGCGAATATTTTTCTCTTGAGTAAAATTAAAACACCTTAATCAAATTCCCTATAGCTTAGCGCCACCCTCTAGTTCATAATGAGACCAATATCTATCGACCCTGAAAATTTCTGCGGGATTTGCTGATGCGCTGGAAAACCTATTTACAATGTTACTATAGTTTGAATAATCTTATATCACTTGATATATGAACGACAGCATATTTTCAATTTAGTTAACTGGAAAATCATTACCAATTCAATTTGGAGCACTTTAAAGTCAAACTGTATTGTACAAAACGGTTCTTTCATAAATAAACGTAATACCCAATTGTGTTATTTTTTTGTCAAGGAGAACGTCATGTCATTATTCGGAGTATGTACTACTCCCTGAGTAACTGAAGGTGAGTTCTTCATTCATTCTGAAAAACGGCTCAATCATTCACATTTATCTGGATACATTAGCTTTTACATCTAAAAATTCCTTTATACGCTTCATATTTATAATTTCTGTAACTTGTATAGCATCATTCTAGAAATTTTTTAGTTTATTTCGTTCTTTGACCATTTACGTTACCTTTTTACTTACATTACGTCCTAATTTATGTGATTTTCTCTGACAAATATAAATTTAAGTGCTTTTTATTCTCTGCTTTGTATCATTTTCTCCATGGAACCCTAAGAATGTATCATAAATTATCTTTCTGTAGTAACTTTGCTCTGCTAAATATTCACTAATTGTCCGCCACCCAAATCATGAAATAAGACATTAATTTTGTTTTTATTACATAATTTATATGCAGCAATTTAGTATCCAATCTTGTGGAATTGCTGCAAATAAAACATCATCATTTTCTGCTTACACACATCACTATGAAAATTATAATCTATTATGATTCTTTATATGAAAATATAACATATCTGCCAACTGTATTTTTTATATTTTGACTAAACAAGAGTAAACATTAGTATACTATCATTTGGGATGACTGTACTCACGGGTCACTGTCAACAAACACCTTCATATCATGGGCATCGCAGATGATCCTATATGTAGAGGTGGAAGAATCTGCCTCTCACATCCTGTTGGAATGCCCAGCTTTGACATTCCTCAGGCGAAGCAGAGCTGCATCCGGAGGAACTGATGAAAGCCAGCGTAAACAATATCCTGGGCTTCTGGCGGGCCACAAACCTGCTAGAATAGACATACAATGATCCCAATCCAGCCGCCTTGGTGCATCTAGGGGTTAAACCCCTACTGATGATGATAATGAGAACATCATGTGAACCAGCGGTGAAATGTTGGGAGAAGAGGTAGGCATTGGAGTTTTTCTTGAAAGTTTGGCGGTTATAGGCGTCAGGCAAGATCTTAGTAGGCAGAGATCCCCAAGTTCGCCGTACGATAGAAGAATGATGTCTGAAAGAAAGAAGTTCAAGTCAAGTCTCGAGCTTGACAATGAAAAGGGGACCAGGTTGAGCTCGTCATGTCTAGTTGCCTGGAATCTCTTGCCGTGGAATAACAGACTGAATTTCTGATGGGCACCTATCATGGGAATATCTATCATCAACTAGACGAATGGGGTTTCCTTCTGAATAGACAATGAAAGCTTCTGCATATCTTTGGGAGATGAACTCCAAAGTTATGAACCGTACTCCAGGACATGTTGAATCTGCATTTTATAACAAACTATGAGGCAAGTCAGAAAATGGGGTTCGTTTACCACTATTAGTTCCGACAGTCCAATATGGATCCATCATGCTATTATCCATAACCTGATAATTTCAAGATTCATTTATTTTTCTATAGGAAATTGTTAGAATTCTATTACGTTAGCTTTTTTCACTTAGACATACAATGTTGGTAACCTAGAATAACTTTTGACTATCAAAGTCGAACCCCGTAAGTGCAGATCTATCTATTGTTCCACCCACAAGGGCACAGTGTTACAAAATGTAGATTTCACCACAATACCATAAAATTCACAATGAGGGAAGTGTTAGAGAAGTGGATCTACTAATCCAACAATCATATTTCTTTAAGCAATCCATGCAATTGAGAGATGAGCACAACTCAATATTAACAAATGATACAAAACAAGGACATTTCCATCATGTCTGATGGAACAACATAATTAGCTCATACTTGCAAAACCAAACTAAATTCCTTGGAATGCAGAACATAATCGCCCTCCACTGGGCTTCGAATCAAACAGGAATTGGGGAGGAAAATGAACTCAAGGGGGGCTAAAACGTCTCTAATAGGACCGGTTAACGCAAAATTATGCGCATTCTGCTTGATCTCAATACCAAACAGGCTCTGGGGACAAATGGAATTCCGCCTGTCATTCTCAAGGAATTTGTGCCAGAATCAACACTAGTTTTCGCAGGTTGTTCACCTTCTCATACTAAGTTGGTGTTTCGTTCCAGCTGGAAGACTCCTAGAGTCCAAACAATTGGATAGAGAAAGTAATCAACATCGAGCTCATCCAATACCTGTCGCTTACTATCAAGTTTTCTCTTGGATAGATTACCCCATGTGGTGGTTGACGGAGTATCCTTCGATACGATGACTATCTACAATGATATTCCACAAGGATCTGTATAAGCACCAACTTTGTTTCTGCTCCATATAAACGATCTGATGGAAGTGACCATCAAATCCGACCCAGCTTTGCAGATGATGGTACACTTCATATGACTTTCTCTTCTAGAGCCCTTATACCATCCAATGAAGCCAGAGAAGCGGAACAGAGAATGGTTCACGTAATTAATGGACATCTGGCAACGATTTTGAAATGGGAATCTGATGATCTTGTAGAGTTTGATGCAACTAATACTCAAGCTTGCATCTTCTCCAGGAATGCGAATCCCACAATCCCTAATATGATGATGTCAGGTACAACTATTCCTATGAAGTCTTCCTTATCCATGCACCTTCTCGATTGATGATTATGTGGGGTTCATTGTGGAACCCGCTTAACAAAAACTTGATTTCATATTCCGTTCCAAGTGCTACTTCACATCCCAGGAGCTCATAATAATCTATGTATAATCTATCCAACCTGAGAATCGTATGAGAATTCATGACGAGACATTGCAAATTCAATTTAGTAGATTTTAGTAGATTCTACATAGAAGCAATAGCTCACTGACTGAAGCGGAGTAGTGCCGCAGAAGCATAAACCTAACTCTCCACCAGTGGAGCTCCGAAAAATCTTGATCTTTTGAAAGGATCTAAAACTCACCGGTGGATTCTATGAAACAGTACCGAAATAGGATTTAATATTCCTTAAAGGATGCGGTAGAAACAATACCCCACTATTCGAATCTAATTCATTTATCATCCTTCATAATTCAGATCAAGACATAGTCACGCGGAAACCAGTTCCCAGAATGAAATCAGTAAACTATGAACCATGAATATATTCTACTTTAAATACCTAAATAGAAGAGGAATTTGCGAGCTTGGAACTGTCCTGCTTTCAGGGTACCATTTGTAAAGGCAAAAGTCGACATCTAATCATTCTCTGGCGACTCATTATTCATCCAGAGATAAAACGGAAACCTTTAATTCATGATATTCCAAAGACATCTGCCAAAACTGCAATATCCAGATTATTGTGAACCATTTTACGCAGTGTTTTATGTATATTAGATATTTATCTGAATATTTAATCGGCAAGAAACTATGTAAAAACAGTGCAAGTGTTAAGATTAGTGTGTAAACAGGAACATTTCAAAACATCCCGAGCATCTTACGTCGTAAAATATTCAGCACAAAACTGCCGGCTTGAGAAAGTAATATACTGCCTACACGCCGAATATTCTGTGATTTCACAACTACCGCGTTTAAGCAGCACTTCCCTTCAGAGATAAACACAGAATGTAATATTATTTAGTAGACCAGCAGCTCTCAACCGCAGGATGCGTGACCAAAAAACATTAGCTGAGCAAATCAACGCTTACATATTTCATATATTCACATTAAATCCTTAGATCTGGATTGTAGCTTCGAATCAAGGAAGATGGATTTGCATGAGCTAATGCGAACACAAAATATGTCATTGTAGGATTCCTATGTTCCATACTTCAACAATGGGAATCTCCTTCCCCATAATCAATCTAATCTGCCATATGTGAGTAACGTGCTATACATATAATGTATTGTCTCCGAATTCCATCATCTGTACTTTTTCCAAAAAAGATGGAGATGCACTGTGAGACGAGGCAGTAAGTGATTTTACCTGACTTGGGGTTTCGTAAGGTGTGTGGTCGCTTAGACTTACTTGGAAACACAAATATCTTACCAATGGCAATAGTGGATTCTAAAACATGAGAATCTATGATGTTTGCAAATACAATTCTAGAATGTACGGCTGCAAAAGTATATAATTTAAGCTAATGAAGAATAATTTAATTTATCTGGGAAATATTGTTGTGCCTGGAATATAAAATAAATGCTTCAGCATGTGTTTGGGAGATGAACTCCAAAGTTATGAACTATACTCCAGGACATGTTAAATCTGCGTTTTATAACAAAATATGAAGCAAGTCAGAAAATTGGTTATCCTAGCAATGGGGTTCTTTTACCACAGAAGGTGTGTGTAGCTATTAGTTCCGACAGTCCAAAATATATAACTTAAGCTAATGGAAGAATATTTTGATTATCTGGAGAAGATTGTCGTGCCTGGAATGGCATCGAATATTCATCAACATCTTAGAAGATATCTTGAATGCATAACCAATGGGGACTATGTAAATATGAATGAATCAATTATCTACAATCATTCAGTGCCGAATCTGAGAGGGGGCGTAAAAGGAGACAACTGAAAGGGTGTACTCTTTGCTTGCATATTAGGTAATGTTATGTTATCCTATATACTACAAGATTCTGAGCCTTACACGCTTATATTTTCAACGATAACCGTTAGGTTATAATTTAAGAGTTATTTTGGGATGAATATAGTTCTGTTTTTGATGATCTATGTGGAAAACTATACTTGAAAGTATCACCTTGACTGCATGGGTCTTTTTCATTATTTTCCGAGAGAGTAAGTATAGTACTAATCTACCTTTTGAATTTGTATACTTTAAACCTAGAGTGGCAACTGAATATCTTATAGCCGTTACAGGTAAAACATGTTGAGAAACGCTGAATCACAGTAGACAATGTGGTGACAAAGCATTAAATTTACGAACGTTTTTGCCTGCGATGAAAGCTTTCAAGCTCTGTTACATTAAGCGATACTGGTGAAAATAGTGACCTTTGTTCAGAAACAAACCTTTGACGTTTGAAATGACTTAACTCAAATTTAATTAGAACCATATTGAAACAATATTATGAGCCACATAGCTTCATAAGAACAAGTTTCATTTCCATGGTCAACCTGATAGCTTAGAGCTTAGAGCTGCAACAGAGGCGCAACTGCACGAATTTATAACTAGAAAGTAAATAAAATTGCATCCATCGTTCTTCTACTATCCACGTGTGAATAATCCCAGAGCCTGCTGTCAAGTTCCTAACACCAGACGTTCTCATAACCCAGAGGACTGGAAGAACAAGGACTCCGGACTACCTCCTCCAGGGAGCTTTCCGTGCCACTAGGTGCTCACGTATTACGTTTTCCAGGCCGAGGTCTGTGCAATTCAAACATGTGCCTTGGAAATCCTAAGACTAAACTACCGAGGTAGGCAACTACATAACTGCACTGACAGCCGAGAGGCCCTGGATAGACAGTGGCTCTCAGTTGGGCGCAGTGCCACCTGTGTGAAGCTCCACATCACGGAGTTCTCGCCCAAACGCTCGAGAACACTTTCCTCTGTGAGCAAAATAGGCTTAAAACTGTAGACAGGACTCCTCAAAGAACATATCTACACTCAATGAACATCGTAGATGACCCAGGTTGTATTGGATGCGGATGAAACTGTCTTTCATATTCTTCTAAAATGTCCAGCACTGACTTACTTAGACTAGAATACTTCGACAGCACATACATGCCCCTGAGGCAACAAGAGAGATCAGTCTATGCAGAATCCTAACCTCAGGCCTGCTGCCCTGGAAAATAATCTGGTCACACTCACAGATATCCCAAGTACCATCTCAAAACTATATGAATAGTGCTATATGTCAGATGAATTGAATGAACTCTCAGAATTGGCATATAAATTTGTGTAAGGGTCTAACTTTTTTTTTCAGAATATCGTCTTAAAAACCTCTTAGCAGCTCCAAACATAAAACTCTATTGGCGACGAGAGTGGTTAGTTGGATTCATTTACATTCGGAAACATTAAAAATCTAACGTTAAGGTCAGATTATACTCGATATACATACCATACCCCTGTACACGACGTAGTTTCCAGACACGGAAAGTCGAGACGAAAGCTCGATTCGTATCAAGTTAATTCCTTGAGAAGTTTTCAGTGAGATATATCTATTCTCAGTGCCAACAATAACCTTACTTTTATAGTAATGGAAAATCTATAAATGCTCTTTAAAGTTCATCAAACAACGATCAGAGAAATTGGTACGGAATATCAGTTTCCTCTCTGTTAGTTTTTCTGAAGTTGTGCAGAAAAATGAATTATTATTGTTTAAGACAGAGTGCAAACAGAAGATAAAGGATTTATTGACGCTCTGCAATAATTTATGGAGCGAATATTCGATAGCTTCATATTTGTGATGGCTGAGAAACGCAGAGAGACGAAGATTTGATAATCGACATCTTCAAAGTTATGGTAGTTGCACAATCTAAATGTTCAAGCATTGCTAACATTGTCGAGAACGAAGCATTCGCCAAACGTCTTAATTTGTTACGTAATCCTTGAATCCTTGATTGTTTTCGTTTTATGTTGGTAATATTGTCAAGAAGCGAGGAATATAATTGCATCGAAAGATAATGAATACACTGAGTGTGTCTCTAAATCCAAAATTGAAATTCGGCCAAATAGAATATCAGTCACAGATTACAGTATAATGAGCTCATGTTACTATTCGATTCATTTGGGGATAGCACAGCAATATTTTGTAGACTTAAGTAAACGTGCTTGCCTTCGTTACACATATATGGTAGACATCCATTGGAGAATATGGGGAATCTCTAGCTGTAGCATTCGATACAAAGCATTTGACAGCAAGACTTCTTGGGAATCTTCCGTCATATGGTTTGTTGCCCCAACTTTACTGTCGAATTTTTTCTCAGATAAACCACTCTATGTGGTGTTTGACGGTTTGACGAAGTCTCTCTCGATAGAATAGCTAGCAATGGTGGTGTTCCTCAGGGACCTGCCTTCGCATTATCTTTGTTTCTCCTTCATATCAAAGATTTGTTGGAAGTGACCTCTGGTCTCGTTCACAGCTTTCTTGATGAAACTACATTCCATATCCCTTTCTCTTCTAGAGCCCTATCATGCAATAAAGCAGGATAAGCAAGACGGAGCCAGGGCTATGCAATATGTAAAGATCTGGCAAGAATTTTGAAACGAGTATCTGATAATCTAATGCAATCAAAACCCAAGTTTGTATTTTCTCCAGAAAGACGGATCCGACAATACCTAATATGATGATGTCAGTTACGACTATTCATATTAAGTCCTCCATGCTCGGTATCACTATATGATCATTGGAGGTCCATTGCAAAAACTACTTCACAGAAACCGTGCCAAAAGCTACTTTACACCCCGACAGGTCATCATCATCTACAAAGCACTGATTCGACCTGCTCTGGAGTACCGATTACATGTTTGAAGTTCCTTTCCCGAACATACACCGAAGCTCTTAGATTCAGAAAAGTCTGGTTGGTGATATCAGACTTACAAATCCATCGATCTCTCTAGAACAGGATAGAAAGGTGAGCGATCTCTCCCCACTCTATATAGTGCTCATCAGGAATATCATATGTAATTCCACCACGAGCGATAGGTAGACAGAATAGACGAGCTCAGGCTGATCATCACTTCATTGTCATACTTGAGACCAGCCGAACTTCTTTTTTTTACTAAATTTTTCTGTCGAACGTCAAAGTTGTGCCTCCTGATAACCTCCAAAGATCTGATAAAATTGTAATGCCTACCTCCTCTCCCAACATCCCATTGATGATTTACATAATGTTCTACGAACATTGAGAGATAAAAAAACAAATCAGAATTATTAGTCTACCATAACTACTATGGCTATACTTGTTTGAGCATTGGAGGTCATGTATTCAAATCTCGATCCACTCAGACTTGAGAGATTTTTAAGAGGATTCTAATTGGTTTATTCCTGGTCTCGTCAAAATATTGCAAACCAGAGACCAATGACAATGCTGAGTCAATAATCTCTCTCTCAAATAACTACCTCCTCCTTCTAATATCATCCCCTCGTACTCCATTTCTATCATTTCCTATGTACTGCATCGAAGAGTAAGGAATATCTGCACGTATTTCTACAAAGGAAATAATGGAGTACAAGTTTTCATTCTTTCATCATGATGATGAAAAGTTTTGACAACTAATTGTGTATCAATTCTAAAGGGGTATTCCCATAAAAGTGCTCATTTCTTCCATGAGTAAGGAGAAGGTGACGACTACCTCACTGGCACTACTTCAGGCATTAACCGACTAGCTCTGCGAATGTCCAGATTGATTAATTAACAAAGGGCCAGAATATTTCTCTACGATGGTGGCAATCCCAATATAATCGGAAAACATGATCTACTGTGATAGAATTTATGATGATAATGAACGTGAAATGAAAGAAGGATGAAGAGGCGTGAGCGTGATACAATTCAAGTTTTGATCGTATGAAAATGAAACAGTTACGCAAATAATTATTTAGTTGTTATGAATTTTTGTGCAAATGGAAAATTGAGTATTCAGCGTAATGTATATTTAGATGAGATGTACCACTCCATAAGTAGAGCGCCCAGTTAAATAATAAACTCTTGGAGGGAAATTAGGAATAGAAGTAAAAGTTTTAATGGAGTTTGCGAAGTTTCATTCATATTAAAGTAGACGAATTCAAATTGTAGTAGATACAAATAATAAAGTTTATCCGCTTTGAAGATTCATCATCTTAAATTCAGGTAAATTACGGTACATCTTCCCTATTTCTTTCGGTATCAGAAATAAACCTGTAAACTTTTTTAGTTGATTGGGCTATTCAGCGCAAGACACTTCTCTTTACTGAGTTCTTGGCGAAGAACATTCATGTGGAATGAGTTTTTAAAACCGTTACGTTCATTTGGTAATCTATTATAACTTATACAACAGTGTAAACTTCCCTGTTATGCATTATTGATAAGTTTTTTCTATAACGTGTTCACTTATAGATAATTATTTGCTTACCCCTTGAACCCTAGACCACCTTTGTGTTCATTTTAACAATTCGAGATTCGAGATGCCCACCGCTGGTTTTGAGCTTGTTGAGGGTTCCATAGCCCCCAGTCTTGCAAACTCATATGCTATTTCATTTCCCTCTATATGTGCGTATACTGATGTGGGTTTGCATCCTTTCTTCCAACGCTATTTGGGCACAGTGCGTTATTGTCAGTTTCTCCGCTTGAAGAATGGTGGCTTTGTTTGCTCAGAGGTATGGAAATACTTTTACCTGCGCCCTTGCGGTATACCCCTGCTCCCGCCTGCCCATGGTTCCTGGTTCTATCAGTTAACCAGAGTTCACCATTGGTTGGCAAGGTTATTGTTTAACCAATCTTCTCAGGGGGTGGGGGGGGGACGTAGGCCATCCGTTCTCATTGAATAGATGGGGAGGTGTTGCTACCATTTGCCCTCTATAGTTCTATTGGTATATTATTGTCAGGTGAAATGGTTCCACCTTCATTAACGGTCCAAGGGCAGCCGTAGGAGCGCTTAACGTAGCTCCCGTGGCAGCATCTAGGATGGGCTTTCTCAAATGCTTCAGGATTTGTCTACCACATACCGAGGCGTATGTCAACCTCGGCTTATCAGCCACCCTGACTTCAAAGATCCACATTATGATGTTTGGACTGAGGCCCCAATTTGGGTCAATACCCCTTCTGCACAGCCAGAAGGCTGCAGTGAATTTGCGGCATTGTTGTTCTAGTTGTGGTTTCCATAGAAGTTTCTTGTCCTGCGTATTTAGCTTGGTCACTGAATTTATTAATCACCTGACCTGCTATGGTCAGTTCTCTGTTGAGTACTGTTTTGTACTTCCTTGTGAAAACTACAATTTCTGTTCTCTTAGGGTTAATCTTCAACCTTTTATCACTACATCATTTATTCAGTTCAGCCAGGACTGATCATATTAGGTTCCTCAGAGTGTTCAGAAATTATCCTCTGACGATTATGAGCATAAAGGACGTTAGGCAGATAGGTCTAAGATCCCTGGCGTTGGTGTAGCTTTCCTTACATAGTATCGGAATGAAGACTACTTCAGACGTGCGCCATCCACGCGGAATGTGTGCTTTAACCAGGCTGGTCCTAGCGAGTGTCAGGACGAGGCCGACGATCTCCTCTAGTCCCTTTAGAAAGCAGGACCGGGAGAATGCCGTCGACTCTAGGCGACTTGTATGAGCTGAAGGAGATCCAACCACCCACTTGACTTTCACTGGTGAGACGATGCTGCGGGCGAGTTCCTAGCGAGTGGATCGTTCCCTCTACACTGGATTTCAGCAGGTGGTTGCCGCAACGTTCCTGTAGCTTCCCGTGCTCCTCAAAGTCAGGAAAGCAGGTTCCCATCAGGTGAGCCAATGTCTCCCCGTCTGATGTAGAGAATCTCCCATATGGAAGTTCTATGGCTCCCAGCCAAGCTTCCGGGCTTCTAGCTAGTATATTGTTCAATCTAGCTGCGTCTTACCCTGTTTAAATTTCACTGTAGAAGGCTCGCCAGCTTTCTTCCTGAGCATGTAGGTAAGATTGGAAAAATAAAATACTTTTCATATCCCGGTCTCTACAATTGTATGTACTAACATCAGTTTATTACTGCTTTAGTATATCACCGGATACTAAGCATGACCTCTCCCAACATTTCATCGCTGGCTCACACGATGTTCTTCAAACATCATAGGTTTTCCTCCCGTTTAGTCGAAGTATAAAAAAAGCGATGCATCATTGGATTGAAGGGGTTAAAATGAATGAATGATCAATAAGTAATACTAGAACTGGGTCAAGTACATAATTTCACTATGCCTCAAATAAGCAAAGATGATAACACCAGCTCTCAGCTGACAAATCTGAAGAAATAGTAGATCACACAATTCCAGAGCTCCTTTGCGAAATCCTCTCGATAATCTTCTTATTGTTATTCATTGGAGCATATTATAAGTGAAGCTTACTAAAGCTTATAGATTCCTTTGAGGATAATTTTTTATATATTCATAGGAAATTTCATATAGCCTGCTAAAGATCTTATTTGCAAAAGAAATGGTTATCAGATTCGTACCAGCTTGTTTGTTACGTACATCTGAATAGTTAAATACGAATTATTTTTTTAATAAACTTGATTGGAAATGAAATAAGCATGCTATCAACATTGACATGAACCCGTTCATTCTTCTACTGCATACAAACTTCATAGTTTTCTTTTCTATTAAATCATCAAATTCATGTACCCACAAATTTCATAATTGCAAGAGAAATTTGGAAATCTCAATTTTATTATACCTATTAAGCTACTTCAACCTCCCTAATTGGTATTCTCCGTATGGAATGCATGAAATCGATGAAAACTTGTTATACTCTGACGTGCCTGTCAACGTCAAGTTATAGCCCAAACCTTTAATATTTCCAATATTGTAACATTTTATATATCCTGTAACATAATTCACTTTCAATTTCCAATCACTACTGTAATGACATTCACATGTTAACTAGAAATTCTGTATTCACGTAAATTCTGTTTACAACGAATGATAAACTTTTCCAGTCAGTAAAGGGCGCGAGAGCTTAAAATTGAAGTTTTGAACCCGCGCCACTCTCTATCCTGGATTTCACGAGATTATTAATCTAATGTAATGCAGAATATGTATTGACTAATTACAAAAAAATAAATATTTCAACCATTGATTTGTTTTTTTCTTGGCATTTAACAGAAAAAGGCATTTGTCACAAAATATTGTTCTACGCCATTCAACAAGCAACTTCAAAGATTGATTGAACGTACGTTTTAACTTATTCATTTCTTGCCATCAAACACTTCGATTTCAACTGATACTCAAAGAAAGGTTTTCTTTTGTTTTGGAGTTTCGTCAAGGAAATTGAAGGAAATTCCACTTCTGGCACATACCCTCCCATAACCATAGATAATTTCTCACTGGTTACAACACCGCAAGAAAATACCACTTTGGATCCACAAGGGAAAGACCCTCCTAATATCTCTGTCAACGATAACCATATGTCTGAAATTGTCTTTCGTTAGCGTACAATTAGGCAGATTCTGCTTGGTATGAATACCAAGGAGACTATATGGTCCGACGGAATTCCGCCTACAGTTCACAAAAAATAAGCCTCAGGATTACCACCACTTCTTTGCTTTGCAGTTGTTTACACTTTGATCCAGAATTGATGTGTTCCATTCAAATAGCTAGCGTCAAGCCAATTCGAAAGAAAGGATAAATATAGACCCATTGCACTACTATGTGCAATTAACATCAAGCTCATCAAATGTTTAGAGAGCTAAAAAAAACGGCAATATGGTTTTCGTCACCAAAGATCAACAGGAGATCCATTATCTAGCCAACATAACACATATATAACAAGCATCCATTGAAAAATATGGCGAATCTCTAGTTGTGATATTGAATATCTTCAAAGCATTTGACCAAGTCTGGCATCAAGGCCTCTATGGGAAAGTTCCGAAATGTGTTTTTCATTAACTATCGTATTTTCTATCAGACAGATCACTCCATGTGGTGGTTGACTGACGCTCTTCCGATACAATGGCTAACCACTCTTTCTCCTCAAGAGCCATTATATCAGGTCGATGCAATAAATGGAGATCTGGCAATTTTGAAATGAAGATCTGATAATCTAGTGGAGTTTAATGTAACCAAAACTCAAGGTTGTATTTTCTCCATGAAAGTGGATCCCGTAATTCCTAATTTGTTGAGGTCAGCTACAACTAGTCCTACGAAGTTCTCAATATCCATGTTCGGTTACGTTACCTAAAGCTTCCTCCTCTCATGGAACGATCACATCAGATCCATTTTAAAAACTGGTTCAAAGAAGCTTGGTCGTGGCAACAGCAACTTCATCTTCTTCCCCCCCCCTCGTTCCGCTCCTCATGATCCATAAAGTATAGATTCGACCAGGAATGATGTTCACACGTTTTCAGCTCAGTTCCCAAACATACGGGGGAGCTCTCAAATTTTCCCAAAATGCGAATTTCTTAGGTTTTCCTCTTGTGTAGTCAAAAACATCGCCTGAATATTCCGAAAAGAAAGTAGTAACTGAAGTATGGGAAGTGCGAGTGAAACAACAAAAAAAGTCATGTTACAGTGATCACTGAGACATCTACAGGTTTCTCTTTGATATAATCTATTTTACGGCATGAAAACTATCATATGGTTGCATTAATACAATTGTCAATTATCACCCACAATGCGTCACGGATAGTGAATACGAACAATGGTCGGTCAAATCCGCCTAATGCGGACAATAGTAATCAGCAGCACTGTTAAATGGGCTTATGTATTGTCCTTGGGCATGGGACATATGTCACGGAATGAACACTCAACACACTAAATATATACCATAATTAGAAATTTTATGAAATTACTAATTTCGAAGCTTGCATATTTGGGTCACGAAAGTTATTGTGTCTGTGACTGTGGTATCACAATTCGAAAATGCGGAACTGTTTGAATACAAAGGTTTTTCTTCGAAACAACCGATTTGTACAAAATTCAATTCGAAAGCGCTATCGAATAAAGCATTATTTTAATGCTGCAGCACTTTTGAATCCGACCCTGTGGAATGAATGAAATTGTGTAAAGGGCGATAAAACATATTCTATAGAATAGAAGAGGGAGTTGGATTGTCAGAGTGCAGTGGCCGAATCGGATTTATGCTAGAATTCCCAAATATCTGCCTACTAACAACTCTAATTTATGACTCCCCATTTGACTACTAGTACTGCAACCGCTCCAACAAGACATTTCAAATGTCAATCGTTTTCCCAATTTAATTTGTTTCACAGCCAAAGTAGAAATTCATGTAGGAGAAGCGTTGATTAGTGCCCCACTTTGGTTCTCAACTCCAGTCAATTATTTTAAGTTTCGCTTTTAAGTTGATGCCCTGCGGCAGCTAAATACTTTCAATAAAAGCGGTCATCGGAAGTTTATCTGACGCAAAGCTCGGCTCTTTCAGCTTTATACATCATTCTGCGACTATAAACGACTTTAAACAGGTTTCACTTCATTTGCTCCAGTTTTACTTTACATAAAATGGAGAATTGTAGATATTGGAAAGTAGTTCACAACTCTGGGAGTCGGTGTTTACTAACACCCACTTCTAATCAAATTTCAAACGATATCCTCCTACGGAAGTGGGGACAAAATACTTTTTAAATCTATTTGAAACAGCAAATTTAAAACACTTCTATGAAATCGATTTGGATTCTACTTCTTTGAACATCCACTTTACGCTCAAAAGATACCATTCCTTCCTTTCTTCAACGTATCACTATGGATTTCTTTGTAATGCTGAGGGAATAAATTACGCCATTGAAGTTCTTTATCTTCTCACTAGACTTGTATACTGATCCACCATATAATCGGAAATGTTTTGCATTCAAAGTAATAACAATAAACACATACCTTTATATGGCCTATATCTATCTATTATACCCATAATGAGCTAACCATGTTCTCAATGTTATTTCAAATTTGATGCTGGTGATACCAATTTTAGTTATACTTCTAGTAATGAGCATAATTTTACTTGGATTTCATTACAAAGATGAGGTTCACCTAAATTACAATTTTCCATACCCTTATGAATGTTTCAAAACATATCGAGTAATCGATGAAACTTATTCTTTGGAATCTTAGAACACTCCTTATTTCATGTAAATTATTCCTGAGGTATAGGATTTTTTCAGGGTCACAACCAAACAGATCACCAGAATCCAGGATCCCGACACTGTGTAACGTGGCTATCATGGTCTGAGGTTAAAACTAACGCCATTTCGAATTTCAAATGCATTATCTGTCTACACCATGATTTTATTGAGGTCATCGTGTATGAGATGAGCAGAATTCAGGTTTCCGACATTTTGCAACGGGGTTATTCATGGTCTAATGTTAAAACTATTGCTAGAATCGAATTTATCACCTTCGAAAACGTACCATATCGGTGTTTCATCAGAATCGATGAGGTCAACCAGAATCGAATTTTTTCCATACCTACCCCTTATAAAAATTTTGCAAAAATTGATAATCCCAAAAAGTTGGAATAATCGCTGAATAGTCCAGTCAATAAAGCGGGGAAATCGACCAAACAAAAAACTTTCTTATAGGAAGATGGATCAAAAATTTTTTTTTTGCATTACCTTCTATGAGTCCTATAGGTCATTCGTGACTAGCAAGCGGAGTGACTAGCCCCTCCCCCCAACACCCCCAAAACTCAAAATTAACCCCTTTCTCACACCCCATTTTTAAATAAATTGCAAAATATAGCAAAAGTGAAAATTAAGGACTGAAAATGCCCCCTGGTAAGTTTTCGGGGTCGCTGATCACGAATCTGCCGTTAGTTTTCCGGAAAATTCAGACGGGGAGCGGAAAATCGGAAAATTTGGTCAATTTTCAGACTTTTTACTTTTTTCAGCGTTGTCGAATTGAACTCGCACCTGAAGTTGAATAATGATGTTTCTAATGTCAAGAAGTGGAAATCCGGGAAAATTTCGGAAAACTGTGGAAAATCTGGTATGAGAAAATTTCAAATTTGGGCGAAATGAGCGTGTAGCAGGTCATTATGTGGGTTTTCTGGGTCACTAATCACGAATATGCTATCAGTTTCCCGGAAAATCCCCCTGAAAAGTGGAAAATCGGAAAATTTCGTTTCTTTTCATTTTTTTTCCGTTGTTACTGATAATAATGTGCTTCAAATTATAGTCCAGTGTTACGAACAAGTTAAACGAAATAAGATAATCAAAAAAGTCGGAAAACTGCGGAAAATCTCGTATAGGAAAATTTCAAACTTAGGCGATATGAGCGTGTAGCAGGCCATCATATGGATTTTCTGGGTCACTGATCATGAATATGTTTCCCGGAAAATCCCCCTGAAAAGTGGAAAATCGGAAAATTTTGTTTCTTTTCATTTTTTTTCCGTTACTGATAATAATATGCTTCAAATTAATGTCCAGTGTTACGAACAGGTTAAACGAGATAAGATTATCAAAAAAGTAGGAAAACTGCGGAAAATATTGTATAGGAAAATTTTAAACTTAGGCGATATGAGCGTGTAGCAGGCCATTATATGGGTTTTTTGGGTCGCTGAACATGAATGAGCTATCAGTTTATCTTTGTTTATTTAGATAATTATTTAATTTTTTTCTCTTCACCGATATAACGTGCTCCAAATTGCCATCCAGAGTTACGTACAAGTTAAACGAAATTAATTTATAAAAAACGGCAGAAAATGTGGAAAATGTAGTTAAAAATTTTTAAAAGTTGAAAATCTGCAAATTTTGTTGATTTTTTTAATGTTATCAGGAGAAGGAAATAAAAAAACAGAAAATGCATTTCATTTTTTGTTATGAAATAATAATAAACTATATATTTATTCTTATGATTTTTTTTCGTTTAATAAAATTTATACAGATATAACATGTAATACAATGGTTTGTAAAGTAATTTTTTTTATATCCTATAATTAGTACAATTTTGTATGATGTATACATTTGGAAAAAAATATAAGATTATTATTCTAATAGTATTCATCATCTGAATATTTGAATGTTCTCACCTTTAATAGAGAAATTTTCAGTTGATACGTGACGTTTAATTTGAATAGAATTGTTTTTTCACTACGTGGAAGCACTGTATACAGACGATATGATGACACACGTAAGTAGATGTACTATAACAGTTCGGGACCAAAATCGACCTTTTTTACATGTAAATTCCCACAAGGAAATCTAAGGTTCATTTTACCGAAAACAGTCCATTCCAAGGTCATCCACAATCGCGCACGCGCGCTCATACAATTATATGGTTCACAGACTCCAGATTGGAAACCATAGATTGTTCAGACCATAGTTGGGAGAATCATAGAATATCAGACCATAGTTGGGAGAACCATAGACTACCTGACCATTGTTGAAAAAAATTAAATAAATATCTAAATAAACAAAGATAAATTGATAGCACATTCATGATCAGCGACCCAAAAAACCCATATAATGACCTGTTACACGCTCATATCGCCAAGTTTGGAATTTTCCCATACCAGATTTTCCGCAGTTTTCCGACTTTTTTGATAATTTTATTTCGTTTAACTTGTTCGTAACACTGGACATTAATTTGAAGCACATTATTATCAGTAACAACGGAAAAAAAATGAAAAGAAACAAAATTTTCCGATTTTCCACTTTTCAGGGGAATTTTCCGGGAAACAGATAGCATATTCGTGATCAGTGAATCAGAAAACCCATATAATGACCTACACGCTCATATCGCCCAAATTTTCTTATACCAGATTTTCCACAGTTTTCCGAAATTTTCACGGATTTCTACTTCTTGACATTAGAAACATCATTATTCAACTTCAGGTGCGAGTTCAATTCGAAAACGTTGAAAAAAACAGTAAAAAGTCTGAAAATTATTCAAATTTTCCAATTTTCCACTTTTCAGGGGGATTTTCCGGGAAACTGATAGCATATTCGTGAGCAGCGACCCAGAAAACCCATATAATGACCTGATACACGCTCATATCGCCCAAATTTGAAATTTTCTCATACCAGGTTTTACACAGTTTTCCGAAATTTTCCCGGATTTCCACGTCTTGACATTAGAAACATCATGATTCAACTTCAGGTGCGAGTTCAATTCGACAAGGCTGGAAAAAGTAAAAAGTCTGAAAATTAACCAAATTTTCCGATTTTCCGCTCCCCGTCTGAATTTTCGGAAAACTAACGGCAGATTCGTGATCAGCGACCCCGAAAACCTACTAGAGGGCATTTTCAGTCCTTAATTTCCACTTTTGCTATATTTTGCAATTTATTTGAAAATGGGGTGTGAGAAAGGGGTTAATTTTGAGCTTTGGGGGTGTTGGGGAGGGCTAGTCACTTCGCTTGCTAGTCACGAATGACCTAGAGGACTCATAGAAGGTTATGCAAAGAAAATTTTTTTATCCATCTTCCTATAAGAAATATTTTGATTCCCCGCTTTATTGACTGGACTAGAAATTTGTTCAGTTGAATCTCAAGAGAACCCCGATTCAAATTTCAATTGTATTATCTCTTTACAACATGATTTTATTAGGGTCATCGTGTATGAGATGAGCAGAATTCAAGGTTCCGATACTGCGACGTGGTTATTCATGATCTAAGGTTGAAAATTTTGCTAAAATTTGTTCACTTCAATCTCAAGAAAACCCCAATTCGAATTTGAAGTGCATTATCTCTCTTCAACATGAGTTTATTATGGTGATCATGCATGGGATGACAGAGTTCAAGGTTCCGACACTCTGCGACCTGGTTATTCATGGTCTGAAGTTAAAACTATTGCTAGAATCGGATTTATCACCTTAAATAACGTACTATATCGGTGTTTCATTAGAATCGATAAGGTCAACGCCGGATTTAGGGGAGGGCAACCGGGGCTACAGCCCCAGGGCCTCCACAAAAGAGGGGCCCCCACAATAGACTTCGGAAAAAAATCTTTTAAATTCCGACTAGTAAACACTAGTGAACAACTTTTCCATTGATATTTTTTTCGCTGTTTTACCTTTACCTTTACCTTTGTACAAACATGATTATATTGTTCTTAAATATCTTAAACAGAAATCATTGATCTATATTTGTTCACTCCAATCAGGCAAATAATTTGGGGTCAGGGGGCCTCCACTCCTTTGTTGCCCCGAGGCCTCCAGACCTCTAAATCCGGCCCTGGATAAGGTTGACCAAAATCGAATATTTTCCGTACCTACCCCTTATAAAATTTTGCAAAAACTGATAATCCCAAAAAGTTGAGATAATCGCTGAAATTTGTTCACTTCAATTTCAAGAGAACCCCGATTCAAATTTCAAGTGCACTATCTCTTTACAACATGATTTTATTAGGGTCATCGTGTATAGAATGAACAGAATTCAGGCTTGCGACCTAGTGATTCATGGTCTGAAGTTAAAACTTGCTAAAATCGAATTTGTCACCTTCGAAAAGTACTATCTCGTTGTTTCATTAGAATCGATGAGGTCGACCAGAATCGAATATTTTCCATGCTACCCCTTATGAAATTTTGCAAAAATTGATAATCCCAAAAAGTTGGGATAATCGCTGAAATTTGTTCTGTTGAATCTCAAGAGAACCCCGATTCAAATTTCAAGTGCATTATCTCTTCACAACATGATTTTATTAGGGTCATCGTGTATGAGATGAGCAGAATTAAGGGTTCCGACTGGGGGATTAATTGATCTTCATCGCTTAGATTGGGGATCTCCGCAATCTATCAGTCGAAGCTTACCATTCTTGATCCATCACTTATATAACTGAAACAATAAAGTGCGTTTGCTACATGTCTCCTTGAAATGTTGTTATTACTGTTTGTGATTTCATGCAATAACAGCTCACAAGACCTAGATTCCTCTCGATTGAAATTGGACAACACGAAAGCAACTAAATATCTTATTTTCAATACATTAATTAATTATCAGTGTAGAAATGAAATGGGATTACTTAGGAATTTTCGCGTATACGGAAATAAAATACATATGCAAACTTGTTATTTCTCCATTCGTGTCACGAATGAAGCATTTTTTTTTTGTGGTTTGATTTTGCGTAAAGGCGAACAAATATGTTTCTGTGTAAGCGATTTGGTTTGTAAACACATTTGGCATGTAATTCTTCGTTCCCTTTTGTACATTTGTAATGTATGTGGTGAATAATCTACAGGTTATCCGTTCAAACAAATATATGGGATGTTTTGACTGGATGGGGAATATTGAAACTCAAATCCGCGACAAATATATACCCAACGTTTTTGGTGAATTTTCACAATGGAGATTAATCTAATCCATTCCCTTCTACTCTCATTTACCAAAACATCATGGCCTGGTTTTGAAATACTTATCGATCCATTCCAATTAATTTCGTTCTATGACACTGCGCAGATGGCGAGCAACGTAAATGAAAAATCTCTTGGTTCTTTCTATGGAATAAACTCATTTGATGATGTGTGAAAACAGTACTCTGAGCTCAAAATCAGTATTTTTCTATTGCAATCTATGATGTGTATTTTTTACTGTACGTTTGTAGAGCATTGTATGAACCAGCAGTGGAGTGTTGGGAGAAGAGGTAGGTATTATCAGTTCTCTTGAAAGTTTGGAGACGATATGCAGGAAATACCTCTCTAGGCGAAGACTTCTACAGATTTCGATAGAAAAATGAAATTTAGTACAAACAAGTGTGCTAGGTATCTAGCTTGACAAAGAAATGGTGGCCAGTCTAAGCTCATCTAGTCCTCTCACCTGGAATCATAGTAGAATAACAGACGAGATTCATCATGAGAACTCGTTCACTTTTCTGCGATGTTCTGAACAAGTCAGTGAGTTCGTAAGTCTGTCATTACCAACCAGACAAATAGCTCTTTTCTGAATATAATGCAAGAGCTTCAGTGTATGTTTCGGTGCTGAACTCCAAACATGTGAACAGTATTCCAGGATATGTCAAACCTGTGCTTTGTGAACCATAAAGAGCTTCTGGGGTGCTTATGAATGATGTTGGTATTTGATATCACGGATAAATCAGTCGATCAGTGACAGCACAACCTATTCGTTCTGCTGATTAGCCTGAGAAGGCGAGACAGATAAACTATTGGATTATGTTGTTCCTGATCTAGAAAAAAATGTCCATCAATTATGAATAATATAATGGCATTGTCATAGTTCACCATAGTACGATCCACATGGAAAAACTACCTTGATCGATATTTTGAAGTCAATTCACAAGAAATTTAATGAGCATGTAGTTTTCTTAACTGTCAGCTGTGCTGAATATTTTTAGACACGATGGGTGCTCTTAGATGCGTGGAGCATTGGTATTCACAAATTTGCTGTAATAAGATATCTTCGGCCTCCCAATATTCCAGTATTGTCAAAGAGCTGTTGTTGGTGGAAATTATATTTTGTTCATAGCCTGTATTGATTCAGTCACTAGATGACAATTAACTATACCAGAACGATGAGACAAAGCCTGGGTAGTGAACCGTTTGAGCACAGTATTATCATTTCCTCAATCATTACATTGCCTGCATAAATGAATAGTATATTAATTCCCATATAATATTATCATTGTACATAAAGATTATCTGTATCATTAAGTACATTTTGAAGCAAAATATTAATTTCCCAACCTTGCCAGTTTGCACTGCGAGGATCATCGATCGAATTCATACCGCAAACTTTAAACTGGGTTCTGTGGGTCGTTCGTCAATAAAAAAGCTGAGAGAACAGCCTCAAATTTATCGATATAGAAAAGTCAAATACAGCAGACGCTTCAGTTTTTTATAGTCTATTATAAAGCATTATTAACTGAAAAAGTCCTCTTCAGTATTACATAACACTAGACCTTACACCCTAGCTAACTCTAAGCGGTCAGATTTCATACAGGAGGCTTATTTGAAACCTGTATTATCATTAGCGAATTCAAAATGAATTCATTTATTTGACAGATTAGCTTTACTTGGCACTATTTTTAACATTGAATGATGTTTACCCAAACGTTTCAAATGAAATAAAGACGGCAAACTGCGATTTACTACTAATATCCGTGGTTTCGCCAATTTACCATCGAATCAAAGAAGATTTTGAAATTTTCTCGTCAATTTTCTTATCCAAAACAAACCTGATGAAATCAGTCAAGTCACTCCTTAATTTTAATTAAAAAATTACGTGAATGAATATCGCGTTCGCCAATTAAACTGACAAGTTCTTTGAAATATCCTCGATCCGAAGAATAATTATTACTCTCATCGTAACCTCGAAATGACAGATCTTAGGTACACAACAAAAATTCAACTTCTATCGAACTTGTATTGTTTATGCAACATGACGAGCTTTCAATTTGTAGAGATATGGACCTCTTACACGTTTCTCTGAAGAAGGACATACATTCTTAACACCAAGTTGGTTCATTTACTACCTTTCGAGGAAAGAACACATGACCAATCTAATATTCTTTTCATTAATTTACTTTCTCTGTGTCAAATATATTCTTCAGACCATGAATTATTGTGTTTTTGGTTCACCGATATTAATCAAAGTTTTAGTTAAATCT
Source organism: Endomychus coccineus (assembly GCA_958510875.1). NCBI lineage: Eukaryota > Metazoa > Arthropoda > Insecta > Coleoptera > Endomychidae > Endomychus > Endomychus coccineus. The sequence goes on along the minus strand of OY294071.1, from coordinate 35,642,144 downwards.
GGTGGAATATTACTAATTGTCTTAACCACAACTTAACTTCATGACAAAGATTACTGAAGCATCATTTATTTATTAAAAAGTCAAGACCTTCTCAACAACTTCTCCCAATCCTTCTTGGCTATTTGACGCTGATTTCATCTATACAACTCTGCCTCACTCTGATTTACTATTTAAGTTTTATTTGTGTAACGCAGCACCGCAACTATAAAAATGATTCACAATAATAATACTATCATTAACACCCGAAAACGGTACTACACCGATCTGCTATATTTTACCATCTCGCATGATCTTCAAAAGGAATTCGGTCGACCGAATATGACTGATAGAATAAAGGTTGATAGACTACATTAAAAAGCACATGCGACACGGCTATGATTAGTCGTCAAAAAGACTCGGTCCTAATATCCCTAGGGCATGCGCATGATTGGCTGTAATGACTTATCAGCGGTTGTACCCTGGCTGCTAAGATGGTTGCACTATATTGACATTGCTTTCAGAAGGATTAAAATAATTCTTCCACCAATTGATACTGGTCAAAAGTCGGACCAGTATCAATTGGTGGTAGATTGTAAGCGTGTGAAGTGAATACACTACCTACCCTTAGAATACATGATACATACTCACCTTCGAATATATAATGCATATGCAAATCAATAATTGGTGCATTTCTTTGCGATAGTTCTTGACATCAACATACATTCAACAGATCAATTAGGTGTATTGAAATAATATTCATTTTTTATTTCGTGTCTTTTAATTTTAAGATGCGGAACTGCATCTCCTTCCCACCAGGAGAAACCGCCGCTTCGCTGTTGCTATTGGAATCATGGAATTATATGTTCCATATTGTTTTGTATCATTTCTTTTTGATCTTCCAAATTTCATTGGCACAATGCCTTTTTCTTTGTTTGATCCATAATATAATAGATGCTTCTTCCTCCGAACGAAAAGTTGAATGCCCGTAATTATTAATAAAACAGTTTGATATACACATTCTCCTTTACCATTTCATTCTCGTTGAATAAGATTTTTGCAAAGATTGCTTTCCCTTTTATCTACTTCCAATAACCGTTCATAATTCTAACATCCTAAAATATGTTTTTGTACCTATGATATTGTGGTTTCACTTCAAGTATTTGTCTTCTGAATATACAACAGAATAAAACCATACAAACCTCCCTTCAGATCACGTTCAACAATTAAAAATGACCAGCGGCTACATCAAATACAATGTTACTATTCAATTCATGGAATATAAGAGTACAGGTCTGTGATTGGAACGGGGGAAAGCAAACTTCAATTATAACTATATCCCATGCTAGCTGCATAAGGCTCATGTGTACAGGATGTACAGGTGATATTGAGAGCCTACCACTGATGATCGGAAATTCACATTTGATGAACCCAACTCACTCCCATTTCTTGTGAAGCCGAATAAAACTATAGACTCCCATATTTCGTAATATTATAGCTGATATCTGGGCGGCTCTATCTGACATTTCGTCAGTGGAACAGAGCACTAAATCAATTTTCCAATCAGAATGGACACATTAAGGGAAAAAACTGGACATGAAAAATAGAACTACCTTAAATATACAACGCCATCCACCAGTCAATGATATAACTGACTAATTGTAGCATTTTCTATAAGACATCCCCCAGAAACCTCAATTCAAATAGATCTTAGGTATTCAGATAAAAAGTATCAATTGTAGATCACTGGAATTCAGATTATTTTACCTTTTGTTCCACCAATCTCTCCTGGTAATTGTTTGATACGAGTTGTTTTCAGAGTAGGTGACTCAATTTTATTATTTACAGTTACTACTGAATAATTCAATATTTTTCCGGTTATAATGGAGCTTCAGCATTCTCGCATTGATTACTTCTGAAATGTTCTAATCATGGACTGTTCCAGGTTCCAGGGCCAATGCGACTAAGCAGAATAAAATGCGATTCGTACTTTTTCATTGAATTACTATTGCTACACAACATTTATCCATCCAGTTAATACGAGTTTGTGTTTTTTCTATATATTTTGATTAGACGAGTGAGACGACGTGACCAGCCAAAGATTTTCACAAGCGTGGCAATGAAGGGGAGCTCGTCTGGTCTGTTCAGCTGGAATCGTTCGTAGTGTAATACCAGGGGAGATTTCCAATGAGCAAAAACCAAAGAAAGTCTACAGAAAGGGAGATGTCGCTACGAGGTTGTAGAGACGTCAATGAATTCTTATTGCATGGCTCTCTCCAGAATATAGTCTAAGAGCAAAGCTGTGGACAATAAAGGAGATCACTACCAATAGATTCTTGATATGGACCAGAAATAAGTTTGATGCAAGATTGATTCCTATGATAGCCACTGTTTTGGAGAAGACTCCGTGAAACCACCACACTTATCCAATAGAAAACTAGCTAGTAAACCACAAAGTTGGGATATGACGGAAGTTTCCCAAGAAAGCCTTGGTGGCAGACTCGATCAAATGGTTTGGAGATATTCGATGCGACAGCTTCCATTACTTTAGAGATCACAGATAATATTGACTGAGCAATCACTTGATGAAGATTCCTTCATTAAATTCACTCTGTTTTGCTTCATACCAAGTGATATTTCATTGTGTTATCAGATTAGATCTTGACATTAGAAGATGTGGAGGAGCTATGCACGTTTTCCGGAAAGCCCCAGTTCCTGTAGCAAGAGTATTCTAAATTTAGAAGGACCTAGCGTAAACAGATATCTTCTGTAGAAATTGTTGTCGTCGAGACTTTAAAGTTGACGCAAAGTATTCATACATCAAAGTTGCGGTAAACTTAGTCATGTTATTTCCATGAATTACGAAAATGCTGACAATTTTATATCAATATGCAAGTAGCAGCCCTTACTTCTATTATGCAGTGCTTCGAGCTAAATCTCTGATTAAGGCTATAAATGGCGGCATATCAACAATCTCAGAAAGCATAGTATTTGAACATGTATGTTAGTTGGCTATGGAATATTCAAATGATTCGGAGCTAAATTCTCGTTTTTACACCTATTGCGAACTATTATATTCCAATTGACATATAACTGATAGAACGCGATTTTAGTTCAGAGTCACAAGAATATGTGAGAGGTTTTAGAGAACAGAAACAAATTCAGCTAAACATTCTTTAGAACATAATAATAACTAACCCAAGTAATTAAATTATTATACATCTTTTCATATACATGTTTTGTAGGAACTCATTTCAATCACAGTAATCTTCTAATCTACTCGAATTGCAAATGAGTGCCTTCATCATACTGTTTCAGGGATTTCATCTCTGTGGTATTCAGTTGATAGTTCCTGGAAGATGCACTGCATGTTGAAACAATTGGCAATTTATTGTTATTCTGGTCTGAAATATCGTTTAATTCACAATTTGTCATTCAATATGAATATTATCATATCATTATGGATACGTTTATCTCGATAAACAAGTATGATTCAAATCTGTGAATGACAAGTGGCTAGCGTGTCATTTGAATTAGCCGAAATATTTCACTTTTGCTTTGGTAACCTCACAATTTGAACCACTTCAATTACAGGGCACACTCAACACTGCATTCATTTCCTGAATCGGTGCTAAATAGGTAGATTGTTTGCCGTTTTGTATTTGATAATTTGTTATCCTAGAGGGATGAGTTTGAATATAACGATGTGATTTCATAACCGTTAGAGTAATTCTATATTATCTTGGGGTGAAAATACATCATGAATTTTCAAATTTATTCATGAGTTCTCCGAAAACAGGTTATAGCATTGTTCAAGTAATCGAAATCTGGCGTTTACTAACATTGAGGCTCTGTTAGACTCTTATGCATTCATTCTAGACTGTACTTTTTTTCGAAAATTAGACTTGAATCTCAATTGGCAGAATCGAGATATCCAACACCATGATTTGTCAACTCAGCAAAGCTCTATGAATGACCACCCTTATTCACTCAAAATAATGTTAAAGTACTGAGAACCTTTGACCTACCAAGAAGTATTAAATTCTAATATGCTTATAAACCATAAAAGAGTCCATCCTGTGGATACACTATAACACTATAAAGAGGAAATAATCGGCCTTATCCACTATAAATACTGTTAATGTAACATTTCAGCTACCAAGTAGTAGTAAAGTCTGATATCGGGAGTATAACAGATGATAGTTTAATTGATAGACATAGCTTTGCTCATAAACCATAAAAGAGTTCACACTGTGGATACACTATATGTATACAGGGTGTCCCAGGTTTTAGTAGCAGAACTTCACCAGTCGATAGAAAAATTGATTTTGAGAAAAAAGTTCCCATTAACATATATGCACAGACGCTTAGTTTTTGAAATACAGGGTGTTGAAATTGAAAAAATTTTGTTTTTTGCAAATATCTCCGGAACCGTTTATCATACAGAAAACATCTTTTGCGAACATTTTCTACTCATAGTGAGCTATGTTCTGTGCGATAATTTTTTTTTTTAGTCATAATTGGTGAAGATTTTGAAGGGGTAGTGGGTGTTTTTCTCTCCAACTTCTACGCCACTGGAAAAAAATACGATTTTGAGACAACCATTTGAACCGCCAATGTTTTCTACACCTAAAAGGCAGGTCTAAAGCTGACCGTTTTCGAGAAAAATCAACTTTTATGTTGAAAAACATGGTAAATTTTTTGGATTTGTTACTTGTTCTAACGTTTGAATAAATTTTGTTTGTTTAGTAAGAATTGACCATGTTTTTCAACATAAAAGTTGATTTTTCTCGAAAACGGTCAACTTTAGAGCTTATGACCAAGCGTACTATGTATATGTATACTTTTTTTTTACATTTAAACCTGGTCGGGGCTGCTGCGAGCTCCGACGACATCGCAGCAGTCGCGCCAGAAAAACCTAAAAGGCGGTTAACCAAAGCTACTCCTCCCCACCGGTCGGTAAGTAGCTTCAAGTTCCTAAATCGTGGACCCTAAGTATTCTAATTGAACCCAGAATGACTGCATCCGGTCTATCAAGATCTGCGCCGAGTTCCTACAGGCCGAAATGATCTTCAAGATCGAACGTTAGCGAAGACCGAATTCCACCCAAAACACCGATGATCAGACCGACTAATACGATCTTGTGGCTTAGGTATAACGTGCGGAGTTCGAAAAGGATATCTTGATATTTTGTCCATTTTTCCTCCTCTTTCAAGACTATGTTCTTCTCTGCCGGAGCAGAGAATTCGATGACATACAAAGTCTTGCTTAGTTTATCGACTAGGACAACGTCGATATGTATGGACCTGACGGTCGGAAACGAGTAATTCCACTAGATCTGGCATTTTTCGTTTCCGACAATGGACTCAATATCTCCGGAAAACGTGCATAGCTCCTCCACATCTTCTAATGTCAAGATCTAATCTGATAACTCAATGAAATATCACTTGGTATGAAGCAAAACAGAGTGAATTTAATGGAGGAGTCTTCATCAAGTGATTGCTCAGTCAATATTATCTGTTATCTCTAAAGTAATGGAAGCTGTCGCATAGAATATCTCTAAACCATTTGATCGAGTCTGCCACCAAGGCTTTCTTGGGAAACTTCCACTTTTGCCGGACATGCCGACATAAGGTGGAAAAGCGTCTCAGGCGCCTTTCGACAGGCCCTGCAGCTGACATCAGGGACCTGCACACCCATCACATTGCGGCGATAGACCAAGGTGTTAATTACGCCATCTTGGCAAGCTGCGGTAAATCCCTCAGTCTCGGATGTAAGCCCGGCTGACTTTAGGTAGCCGAATTTCAGCCTAGTTGACAAGCCGAGCGTTTCGATGTTTCGATAGAAAACACCGTGTATCGGCTTGTCAACATGCCGCCTGAGCATAAGATCTTGCTCCGCGGCATTTATCTGGGCTTTCAGGCGTGAAGGTGGGAACTCAAGGTTGCCCTCTAGTTGACCTTCTCGACTGATCTGAAAGTCGAGACCAAGTTCTTCCGCAGCTTTTTGTGCTGCCTTAACTATAAATGCCCCCACACCGGCCAATTCATGACCTTTATATATATATATATATATATATATATATATATATATATATATATATATATATATATATATATATATATATATATATACATCTTGCCAAGATGGCGTAATTAACACCTTGGTCTATCGAAGCAATGTGATGGGTGTGCAGGTCCCTGATGTTAGCTGCAGGGCCTGTCGAAAGGCGCCTGAGACGCTTTTCCACCTTCTGTCGGCATGTCCGGCAAAAGCGGCCTCGGCGTACACCCATCGCCATAATGCGGCCCTACGGGTGCTGTATTACCATCTAAGGCACTCGTACGGAATAGACCAAGAGCCGGTGCTGCCTTACATGCCAGGAGATATTGAGTCCGTTGTTGGAAACGAAAAATGCCAGATCTTCTGGAATTATCCGTTTCCGACCGTCAGGTCCATACAAGCAAATAGGCCTGACGTTGTCCTCCTCGATAAACTAGTCAAGACTATGTATGTCATCGAATTCTCCGCTCCGGCAGAGAAGAACATAGTCTTGAAAGAGGAGGAAAAATGGACAAAATATCAAGATCTCCTGTTCGAGCTCCGCACGCTATACCCAGGCCACAAGATCGTATTAGTGGTTCTGATCATCGGTGTTTTGGGCGGAATTCGGTCTTCACTGCGTTCAAACTTGAAGATCATTCCGGCCTGTAGGAACTCGGCGCAGATCTTGATAGACCGGATGCAAATAGGCAGTCATTCTGGGTTTAATTAGAATACTTAGGGCACACGATTTAGGAACCTGAAGCTACTTACCGACCGGTGGGGAGGAGTAGCTTCGGTTAACCGCCTTTTAGGTTTTTTCTGGCGCGACTGCTGCGATGTCGTCGGAGCTCGCAGCAGCCCCGACCAGGTTTGAATGTAAAAAAAAAAAGTATATATATATATATATATATATATATATATATATATATATATATATATATATATATATATATATATATATATATATACAGTATTGATAGTGGATAAGTGTATTTATTGTGTGAGCTCTTTTATTATTTATGAGTGAAGCTCTGTCTATCAATTGAAGCATTATCCGTTACATCTCTGATACTTAGCTCTTAAGAATTTTTACTATTATTATTATTACTTATTATGTTTTTCATGATAAGATTCGAAATGATTTATGTCTGAATCATTTTGACACTGATCCAGAATTGGTAACGAACGAGTTTGTATTGTTTACTTTTGGTGACGGAACGGGGACAAAACCACGTGGTTCATATATTTTCTACAAAGATGTTCTAGCTTCATTCGCCCTTCTGTCATCTTCGCAAACCTTAATGAATTCCAAAAACATATCCTCTCAAGAGTGTACAGTTCTTCACCCGAAGCAACTTATTTCCTTACTGAATATTCCAGTCATATTATAGTTTTATCTAGCAAATTTTAGAGTAATATCGATATTTGGTTCCTCTATATTTTTTGGGCACTGAACATGGATGTGAGGGTCTGTCATCTTAAAAAATATTGGGAAACAGATATGAAAAAAATATATACGTTGTTCATCCTCCCAAGGTACTTAAAAAAACATTACATTCTGAACAAAGCTCTAGATTAGGAGTTCTCAAAACTGTGGTAAGCTTACCAGTGTACCACTCGGTTACGCAGATACATCGCAAAATTTTAGGAAGAAGATGTTCATATCTTAATGGACTGCGAGGCTCTAACAAAGCTCAGCTGGACCCGCTTTCGTGCATATACCTTGGAGCCAGAAACCTTAATAGGCTGCTCTGTTCTTACGGTGGTAGGGTTTTGGAACAAGTCTGGCATCATGGAACCGGGGATCACAAAGGACTTCAAATTCTGAGTAACTTATTACCTGGGTGACTGTAAGGTCCTTGGGTATTGCCATTAGGGGGCCTCATTCATTCAAATAATGATAAAGTTGTTTGTATTCCTCACTTCACGTGATATTTTCAATTTCCGATGTGATTTCAGGTGATAGTTTCCAGAAATTTATGAATATCAAGCATATCAGATTTGTTCTTGAGGAAACTTGATCATTACATGATTTACTTTCTTTACTAACGTTCGAAGGTAATTTCAGAGCATACAGATCGAACAAGCACGTCTAATGTGTTATTCGAATAAAAATATCTATCCGAGATTTGTATCTTGAATATTCAATTTCTATTAGAACCAAATAAATAGATTCAACCTCAAATTCGACTGAAGTTTATGTCAGAATGAGTTGTTTATAGACTAGAGACTATAATTTGCAGTGACAGCACACTTCACGGATATAAATCGATAACATGGTAAATTATTACTAACTGAACCTCGTAAGGAGTACATTATGGCAAGTTATATTGTTATTTGATTTCCTTGTATTTGATATGCATGGCTCTTATTAGTGACTTAGGATAAACATTCTACAACTGATTTAGTAAATGCATAGATTCCAGGTCAGGACTTGTCGTTTTCATGCATTCAACTGTTAATTTAATGATTCATAAAATTGATCAACGCTTCCTCTATTTCAGCAAGTTGATCGTATAATGAGGACATCCTCGCTGACTTCCAGATTACAGTCTGAATGAGCAAATCGATTCACAAAATCATCAAATATAGCTCAGATAGGATAACTACGACAGTTGTTATTCCTCATCGTTCCAATGGGTTATTACAACTACGCTCTATGTTCGAGTATTCACAGAGGGCTAGTTATTTCGACGCAGACTGGCTCGTGCAGAGCCCATTGGTAGATTCGTGTGTTGGTGGGAAAATCATTTTGGATATTTCATGTTGTACATTTCTCTTATTTTCTGCCTTTCCTCACATAAGAAGTGATAATGATGTCACATATCATCAGTTCCGTTTTAAGTCCATTCGATATGCAACGTACTCGTTTGTGGTACCTAATGTGGAAATAGGGTATTTTGTTCCACTTATTCTTGAGAAGTGTCCAGTGAATGAGAGTGATGTTCTATAGGTATATCAAAGTACCAACTTTCATCCGACTGCATTTCAAGCAAGTACACATTTTCATTATTCAGAAAGCTCACATGAATAGAAAGAAATATTAATCGAGCTTGGAAGTCATCTAGTATGCAAATATCGCATACCATCTCATAAATGATATCGCCAGAGTTTCAAAATTTTCGCGGAATTGTTGTCCGTTTCGGATTTTATTTTAAGAGCTAAATGGAGAATGCGCCAGGCAATAGAGGGAACTACTCAAAGAAGTTCTCATTTCAATGGAGAGAAAAGTACATCGCATCGCACGTATAGGACATATGTATGAAGTTCTGTAGGTAAAATTCCACTATCAAGTATGAAGATCGAAATCATCCAAACGCAATTAAAGGGATACTGCTCACATGAGGAGCGAGAATGATGCCTTGCAGTCTATCATTAGTTACGTTTTAAGTCCATTCAAACTTCAATGTACTCGAATGTGGTATTCCATGTGGAAATAGGGTCACCTATTCACTCATTCTTGTGAAGTGCTCATTGAAATGAGAGTGATGTTCTATGGGTATATCAAAGTACCCACTTTCATACGACTACATTTCAAGCAAGTTTCATTATTCGGAAAGCTCACATAAATAGAAAGAAATATTGATCGAGCTTGGAAGTCATCTAGTAGGCAAATATCGCGTAGTAACCTGTCATAAATGGTATCCCCAGAGTTTCAACATATTCGCTGTATTGATGTCCGTTTCGGATTTTAGTTTCGAAACTAAATGGTGAATGCGCAACGCAATAGAGGGAACTACTCAAAGAAGTTCTCATTTCAATGAAGAGAAATGTACATCGCACGTATAGGACATATGTATGAAATTCTGTAGGTTGAATTCCACTATCAAGTATGAAGATCGAAATCATCCAAATGCAATTAAAGGGATACTGCTCACATGAGGAGCGAGAATGGTGTCATACAGTCTATCGTTAGTTCCGTTTTAAGTCCATTCAAACTTCAATGTACTCGAATGTGGTATTCAATGTGGAAATAGGGTCACCTATTCCACTCATTTTCGTGAAGTGTCCAATGAAATGAAAGTTACGTTCTTTGAGTATATCAAAGTATTAACTTTCATCCGACTATATTTCAAGCAAGTACACTTTTTCATTATTCGGAAAGCTAACATGAATAGAAAGAAATATTGATCGAGTTTGAAAGTCATCCACTATGCAAATATCGCGGAGTACCCTGTCGTGAATGATTATGTACTCGAATGTGGTATTCCATGTGGAAATAGGATCACCTATTCACTCATTCTTGTGAAGTGCTCATTGAAATGAGAGTGATGTTCTATGGGTATATCTACGTACCAACTTTCATACGACTTCTTCCAAGCTAGTATCATTATTCGGAAAGCTCACATAAATAGAAAGAAAAATTGATCGAGCTTGGAAGTCATCTAGTATGCAAATATCGCGTAGTAACCTGCCGTGAATGATACCCAGATTTCCAACATCTTCGCTGAATTGATCTCCGTTTCGGATTTTAGTTTAGGAACTAAATGGTGAAAGCGCAAGGCAAGAACGGAAACTACTCTTAAAGAAGTTCTCGTTTCAATGGAAAGGACTGTACTCCACATGTGTAGGGTAGGACATATGTATGAAATCCTGTAGGTACAATACCACTATCAAGTATGAAGATCGAAATCATTCAAATGCAATTAAATGGATACTGCTCACATGAGGAGCGAGAATGTTGTCATACAGTCTATCATTAGTTCCGTTTTAAGTCCATTCAACCTTCAACGTACTCGAATCTGGTATCCAATGTGCAAATAGGGTCATCTATTCCACTCATTGTTGTGAAGTGTCCATTGCAATGAGATTGACGTTCTATGGGCTTATCAACGTATCAACTTTCATCCTACAATATTTTTAGCAAGTACACTTTATCATTATTCGGAAAGCTAACATGAATAGAAAGAAATATTGATCGAGTTTGGAAGTCATCTAGTATGCAAATATCACGTAATACCCTGTCGTAAATGATATTACCAGTTTCAAGATTTTCGCTAAATTGATGTCGGTTTCGGATTTTATTTTAAGAACTAAATGGTGGATGCGCAAGGCAATAACGGGAGCTACGCTTAAAAAAGTTCTTATTTCAATGAAGAGGAATGTACATCGCATGTGTTGGGTACAATTCCACTTATATATCAAGATCATAATCATCCAAATGCAATTAAAGGGATATTTCTTCAGGAAGTTTACTCACACGAGGAGCGAGAATGATGAACTTCAACGTACTCGAATGTGGTATCCAATGTGCAAATAGGGTCATCTATTCCACTCATTTTTGTGAATTGTCCAGTGAATTTAGGGTGTCGTTCTATGGGTATATCAACGTACCACCTTCGATCCGACTATATATTATGCAACTAAACTTTTTATTATTCGTAAAGCTCACATGAATGGAGTGAAATATTGATTGAGCCTGGAAGTAATCCAGTGTGCAAATATCGTGTGCTCTCTCTTGAATGAGATCCTTAGAGTTTGAACATTCTAGCTCTATTGATGTTCGAAGTAACTCCCTCCTTTATTCCTGTACTTATCCATTAATATTTATTTTTCACTACATTTTATTTTTCTAATGATTCAAAAATAACAAGTTTGTGTTCGGGCTGTCCTTTTATTGATAAGTTTTTTCATCAGCTCTGTATCGAACGTTCATATAGAGCATATCTTTATTTTTCTGCATAGGGTTCAATTATATCCCGCTGCGACGATGTACTAGCTACGCTAAGTTGGAAACTTTCAGTTCTCTTCAACTTCAAACATATAGTTCAATGGTTGAAATACCAAGTGAGAAACTTGCTAGAAATTCAGAATATCCAGTACCGATTTATCAGACACACGTTTCGGTCCATGCGACCATTCGCAGAGAGTAGCTAGAAGTAACGGAGTTTTAATTCAAACTCATATATTGTAGTAATTTATTTGTCCATTCGAAATGGAATGTTCAAACAAGGTGATTCATGTGACAAGTCACGTAGATCTCAGACGATCCACGCTCCAAATGACTCTTCTAAAGTGAACGTGAAATTTCCTTACAAGCAGACTATCACGAGTCAACTTGTTAAATGTGGTCAGCACATTACAGAATATCATACGTTACATTCAGAATAATTCTGACTACAATTTATTCTGTTTGAATCTACAATAGAATGACAATTATCTACATATGATAATCGAGAATAGTTGAATCCGCAGTAGCACTACTCGATGCAGACGTTTCGTTAATCATTACAGATTGTATCTTTCTGAAATCGATTGCTTCTAGATTTTTGTAATAGTGTTTAGTATGTGAAAATCTCGGCATATGTTCTATACGATGGTTTTACGAACAGTCCTCCGGAGCTGTCACCGACTCCTCACCTACCCCGATCATAGCTAATATTTTCATAGAAGCTTTTGAACAAGATACTGTCTGTTCTCAAGCCGAAATGTTGGTTTAGATAGATCGACCACACTTTTGTTATTTGGCAACAAGTGGAAATCTTTTTCTTTTAATCTTTTTGATTCATTATATCCGAATATCCGCTTCTCCATGGGTGGAATAGCTGTGTTCATTTCCTGTCTTAGATGTAGAAATTAGTCGACGGTACACTAGGACATCCTCTGCTTCGAAAATTCACTTACACCGATAGATACCACAATGGCTTTTTCCACCATAAATCTTCTCAAAAGCAAGGTGTCATAAATTTCATGATCCAAGTGCATTCTACTCATCTTAACCCCAATCCTTGAAACCAGAATTGAAACATAATAATCTAAGGATATCACCTCCTCAACATTTAAAACCCTCGAAAATTCCACCGGAATAAAGGCAGTGAACTTTGTAGCGTTAAGGTTTTTTTCACAATAAATACCGTTACAGAGACCAGAAGAATCAGTTTCAGTTTGAGCCTCAACCCTACAATGAAGATGCCAGCTGTGATGGTTGGCGAAACTTCGGCATCGAGTCGTGCTACTGGAGCCAAAAATTTTCATATAACAGTCAAGTCATCGATGCAGAAACTGGATATATTTGAATTATGTGCTCTTTGCAGAAACTCGGCTATTCTGGAAAGTATACGTTTCCATCTGCTGCCATCATATATAGCCGTTACTAATAATCAAGGGCAGGTTACCTCTTGTATGGACTCTTAATCAATGGAGTTTCTATAGAAATGCAAGATGAAATGCGGTTTCTGTGAAATGACCCTCCATGTAATTTTAATTCGACTAAAAAGACTTGTTTGGTCATGTCCCACATAACTAACTCCTGTATACAAACAATTAAAGAAACGCATTGAGTATCTAATCATTTATCCGAATGAATGTTTGTGAAATTGCATTCACTTTAAAATAACACCCCGAGGAACCTGTTAAAGTTATAGGATATAAAACTTTATCATTCTCCAAGGCTTTAATGAAAGACATACTCAGAATATAAAATAGGAACGTCAGTATTATTTCATTTTTACTTTGCTTCCAATTTACATTGAAAATTCTTAGCTTCCGGGTGGATTCCGCGCCACAATAACACGTTTCGCCAACCATTACAGGTGTTATCTTCAGGGCAAGTTTGAAGCTTGAACAGAAACTGATTCTCCTTGTTCCTATATCAGTATTCATTGTGGGAAAAACCTTCAGACTACATAGTTTACTGGCTTCATTCCGGTGGTTAACTCCATTCTGGCAGTTGACCCTGCCGTTGTTTGTTCCAAATGTTGGGAAGGTGATATACTGGGTCACGCTTTAAATTTTCTCGATGTTTTTGGATTTCTATCGCTTCAAGATGATAGAAGTTTAGGGCTCGGGCTAGGATTTTAGTATTTTCGAAAAGGATTTGATGATAAGTGTCAAACTTATGTTCCGCAAGTTCAGATCTACTAGTGTCATGAAGCCTTGTACAGCGCTCATGTTCTATCACACGGGTAGCTACTATACGACCTGTTTCACCAATGCAGACTCTACCGCAAGAACAGGGAATACCTTATAAATGAATAGGAGGAAAGGCGTCTTTGATAGGTTTGTAAAACTGAGATAGTTTTGGAAGTATGGAAAAACTAGTAGAAATAGTATGCTCATTAGAGATTTTGGAAATTCGATCTGTTATATTCTCAATATATGGAATATATGCAGCTCTGTGGAGCTTATGACAGATTGCTTTTGTGCAGGGTGGTAGTGTGAAAGGCCATTGAGGTATCTATCGGTGTGAGTAGGTTTTTGATACACAGGATGTCCCAAAGTACCATCAGTCTGTCAACTAACTAATACGTCTAGTAACAGTAGTAATTTTTCTTAGCTTAAAATTTATGAAGCCATAGAAATCCTAGAACATCCAAATAATCTAAGCCCCAGGCCGGCCCTAAATATGTGACCTGTAATGGTGCAGCGGAATACATCCTGAAGCCAAGAATTTTGAATATTAGCTATCAGCGGAAGTCTAATAATCAATATATCTAATTTAGATTCATAGACAACTCATACAGAAGGAGATGATCTTTGAAAACACTTCCAAACTTGTATATTTACTACGTTATGTTTCTTTTAGACGGTATTTAATTCGCTTTACCTTGAGAGGTGCTTTCAGCTCACTTTACATTTAACCGTCCGATGCAAAAGGAACTGAAAACAAGTGTCAACATGTTTTTTCCTGTCCTAATGTTTTGTCTTCCAATTGTTTTATACTTATACATGAAAACCACTAACGTAGAATAATTTACTTAATACTAAAGTAAATAGGAAGTAGTAACATCATATGTCTCATATGTAGAGCAAAGGGGAAAATCTGTTCACACAAATAGCAAAAGTAGGATAGAATCAGTCACTAATCCTGAAAGTAGAACTAACTCTCTACAAATCCGGTTAGATTTTATTGGAATTGAAAATGAAGAAGTGGCGGTTTTACATGCACAGAGACTTCGCTAGCAGTCAAAATTCAATTTTCTAGAAGAATATGGTAGTTTTGGTGTTAATATCAAAGTAAATAAACATGACTGAAATTCAAATGAATATTTAGTATTCTTTGGGAAGTGGTTTCAGACACTGCATAAACTTTGGAAGGTTTCACTATGCAGAAAATTGTGCTCAAATATAATATTTGCAGGACCGGATCGTAAAGTGATTAAAAGCCACATTATCCGAGTTTATTTCCGCAACAATCTTAGTAGTAAATGTTCATGCTTTCCCCTTCTCTGCGCCTTTAATATCTCTGCTACCCACATACACATCTACATGACTTTGAAATAGAATAGGGAACGTTGTAGCGTATAATTAGTTATGGTGTGAATATGTAATATTCACAACCCAAAGTTTCCTACATTTAATCAGTGTCCCTTTATAAAACCAAACAAATATGGTGACGCAGATGAATGTATAAGTCGAGATTCGTCACGAAATTTTCAAACCGCGACAATTTTATCTGAAACTTGTTGCTTCTTAAGCCCTTTTGATATTTTTTTCTTCCAATTAACTTTACTGGTAGGTGTCTATTTCAACCACTATATTAAGATCCTTCCAGAAGAAAGGAACAATGGATCCTCATCTATATTTATGTACGTGTATCCAGTTCCAAAGTACTGGAATATTATTAGTTTGTCGAGTTTGAGAATCCTAAATGAAATGTGCGGGTACGTCCTCGACATAACATAGACATAATAAGTTTTTATAGTTCAGATCGATCACTAATGTCACAAACTTATATTTCCAGACAGCTGTTTCGCTCTTGTCATAGAGCTCATCAGTGGAACGAGCCAGTTAGCAACGTTATTCGATCTCTGTTGAAGATATTCATAACAGGCCTACAACGTGGTAAAAAGACCAAAATATCTAACGCCATCTATGAATAAGATGTTCCACTAATGAATCAAGCAATGTACGTTGCTGATCAATCTGGACTAGAGAGACTTTATCATTGCTATCTGCCAAAAGTCAACATGACATAAATGAGTATATTCATATATTCATTTAATTGTGATTCTCTTACATTGGTTTGACTTGGTGTCGCCATTTGGCGCACTCAAGTAGTTTCACTTTTCCGTAACTTTTTTGGAGTTCGAGAAATCTAACAGTCAATGTGGTACATTGCTTGATTTCTTGGTTTGATATCTTATTCACAGATGGCGTAAGATATATTGGTCTTTTCATCATGTTGTAGACCGGTTATGACTACATTCAACAGAGATCGTTCAGTATCGTTGCAAACTTGCTCGTTCCACTGATGAGCTCTACGAGAAAAGCAAAACAGCTGTCTGGAACTATAAGCTATCACGTTACCCATCAATCTGGACTAAAAAGACCTTATCATTCTTATCTGACAAAAGCCCACGTGAGTAAATAAGTATATTCATGTATTCAGTTGATTCTGATTCTCTTATATTATCTTATATAGAGGTATTATATTTGAGATATGTTCATAATGTTGATGATGAATCCATTCGCGTTCCGTTTGAATGAAATTTTATTCGTCGGTATATATGATTACTCAGGCTACCAGTTACCCTGAAGATACGATGTGAGCCTCTTGTCTATCGTAGAGATAGGGTGATATTCTCCTGGGTCTGAGTAGCCAGGTTCCATCTTGGTCGTGAAACAACAACTGCAACACAACAGTATCGCAAACTCTCTGTTGTATTCTGGTTGCGCAGAAGGGCTATTGGTCCTGAGTGGGCCCTTAGGCCAAACACCATAGTGTGAATCTTCATATATAAACTCAGTCTGACCTGTGCCGCGGGTGGTACAGTGTAAAAGAACAGAACTCAAAATGACCAAATCAGGCCTGAAGCATCAGAGGTATCATATTCTAGGCGAGGCCATGAGAGCCATCATAGTTAAACTCACAATGGCACAACTAATGAGGTTGAAACCATTCCATCTGCACATAGACTTATCTCAATTGGACTATAAAAGGCGGAATTCAACCACAACTTATTTCCACATTATGAAAAACACACCCCGTTTATTTCATGTGATCGAATAGGATGTCACCAAGATACACCTTTAATGACAAGTATCATATGAGTATAGCCTCCAAAGAAGATCGCCTTCATAACAACAGCCAATCAGCCCTACAATTCAACGGTGAAATTTGATTCACCGATGGAGCCAGAAAACAAGGATAGTTGGATAATATATCGCAAACGACCAGGCAGAGGCGCTTCAAACATGCTTCTACTTTCCAAGTGGAAATACTGGCAATAATGATCTCTGCCCAAACAGGAAGGAAGAACGAAAAATCACTCACACCAGCTTGTGCACGGACAGCAAGGCAGGTCCCGTTGTGCTAGACAGTACGAAAATAACATGAAAGTTCGTGTGAGATTGCGTATATACTGAATGACCTTAACAGAAATGAAGGTCTCTCTACTCTACTCTGAATCAAAATAGCTGATGACCGGAACAACTAGGGGCAAAGGAACTTCTAATAAGTACGGAACAAGTGGTGAGCATCAAACATCGACTACTGAGTGAGATCTCAATACTCGAAAAAGTGATAACAAGTGAATGGTTAGAGACAAAAAGGCACTGATCGTACTGCACCGAAGTCAAACTGCTGACACATATACTAACGGCACACGGAATATTCAACTACCACCTTCACAACAAGAATCTGACCGATTGCACTGATCCTCCAATACGCAGCTCTGTAGGGCTATGTAGGGCTACTTAGAAAATTCATGAACCAGAAACAAAAATTTCGCTATACCTCTTCAACTACTAAACTGCTCAAGCAAATACCCAGCCTTGAATTTCCGTGCATTTTGAGCGCCTGGTGACCAATTTTGAATGCAAACCACCTCGCTAGGGGTCGATCGGTGCAACGAACTTCGGCCTAGACATAGGGAACTTTACCAGTCGCTCCCTTCATTAATAATAATAATAATGGCTCCTTATCACACATAAGCGCTACAATGGGCTGACGTGATCATAACTAAGCCCCACCTCTGAATAATGTATTGAATTTCAACAAGCAGGTACCTATGCAAATAAATGACTTATGGTGAGTTAGCACTTAATTGTGCACTCAATAGATGGTCGTAGAAATTATTAGAAATAAACTGGTAAAACGAACGTCAAAGATGCCGAATCTCCAATTGAATTGTGAAATCGCTTCTTGTTCAATAAATTACGTTCCTGAGGGATGAGTCTTATTGTGATATACACTGATTAAAAACGACATCAAGTAGTGCACAGGTGAGTAAATATTTAATTTCAACTTCTGTAAGATATGGAGGAGTTTTGCCATGGGCTAAATCCGTACCTAACAAGGAAAAATAAGATCTCAATATATGGATAACTATAATGACGCTCTTTATTCGAAGGAAATCTTAATACTTCTTATTCTACATAAAGTTATCTGCTCAGAATGCAACTTCTATCAAACTTACAAAATAATCAAGAATCCTAGTTACGATCCTGCAACCCAAAGTCATTGAAATCAATACATCTGTGAATATTTGATAGGGAAAATGAATATCTCGTACGCAGTAATTACGGAGTTATTTATTGTAACAGATTCTCAAACCTGAATACTTCGAAAAGTTCATAATTACTCATTGCGGGGAAAGCTATTTACGAAAAAATAATTGAATTGTAACTTTTAATTATTCATAGAAAGGGGAGCTTACAACTTTTGAATTAATAAATTGAGTCCCTTAATTTCTTTGCTGAAGTTGGAACCAAATTATTACATCACTAAATGCATGCTTCCAAAGATGGGCTCAACTAATTTCTATTAATTCCTAAATGTGAATTACCATTCACTTAAGAATTTGAAAACAGAAGTTTCATCTAAGAAGCCTTGAAGCCGCATACCTATTCAAGAAGCTGTAAAGAGGTGGTTTTCTTCCGTGGGAACGTCTATAAATTCAAACATTCTGTATGTATATACGCAAATCACTTGACCGATAGTCTGGCATATAATATAAAACTAACGTAGAGTTATCCTTGTGGATATACATTGTTTTCAAAATGAACGGCTACTTTTATAAGCAATAAGTACGAAATAATAACTAGAAATACTATAAAAATACCAAGAAACTTTGAGCAAGCAAGTAGCTATCATCAGAGGAAACAAAATTAGAAAACTAAATGTACTTGAGTGAATACAATTTGGGGTTGATAATGCAAATGAGGGGTTACCCTCAGCTGGAGATGATCGGAATATAATAAATTGCTTTCTATTCCTTTTAAATTACCTAAATATTTGTCCGTACCGTGTTTTAAAAGTGATGAATTTTCTTGAGAAACGGTGTGACCTGTATTCAAAATATCCTCCGCTTACGCTGATTTTCCAATATGATTTTTCTTCATATCTGCATAATGTTCTTTATACAGAGTTATAATATTTCTTCTAGTTTGACCCACATAGCAATTTGAACACGACTCAAAATTGATTTTGTAAATTCCGGATACATGGCTTTTTAGCTTGGTCTTACATCTATAGACTAGAAAACAAATTATAAAATTTGTCATTGAAATCATGTACCACTGTAATCTCCGATAATTTAAAATACAAACTTAGACCATTTTTTAACCTGGCACATTTTGATTTCTAATTTAGTTTACTCTGATGATGGCTACCTAGTAGCCGGAAGGATCTTAGTACTCTAACAGTATTGTTAGTGTATAATGGTGATTGTATCGTATTTATAGTGTTAGAGTGTACTCACAGCATTTCCTTCTTTAAATTCTATTAATAAATTATTATTTCAACTCAACATTGAATTCGAATAAAAATATATTGACAATTATTATTCAGTGTATGCACCAAAAATATTACTGTACAATTTCTAAGGTATTTTTGAGGTAAAATTGGGGCGAGGTTAATAAGAGAATGCCTGCAATTGAGATGATTTCCAAAAACATTTTCGACAATATTATCATTTTATATATAAAATCTCGGAAAATAGGTCCCACAAACATACGTGTTTATTATTTTCGTCTTTACATACGTTTCGGTCTACCCACCATCATCAGAAGACGTATCACTGTCTAAAACGGGACTTCTCATAAATAATTGTATAAAGCACAAAGTGTCCTTATCGCATTAATTTCAATTAAAGATGCCCATGTCGCCGAAACAAACAGAAACACGAGTAATCGAAATTGTAATACATTAATATTTTAAGTATATGAATACGTATCGAGTAGTCACTGCATAGTAATCTACCTCTAATATTCGAAGTCATCTCACGCAATGTTTGAATAAGACTCAAATCAAATTCGGATCAGATGTTGAAAATTTATGAGGTGATAGGAAAAGGTTGTCAAATCTAACTAGAAATATTGCTATTTCAGCATTCTACTTAAAATATATTTTTAACATTATAAAAACGAATGTAGAAATATGCAAGGGTTTTAATTAATTAAATTAGTATAAATTTGACTTGATGATTGAACGTGTGTTCTATGATTTTCACACTTAGAATCACGTTTTATGTCCAGATATTTTATAATAATTGATTTCTTTACTTAAAATATTAACGTCTTTGTAATCGAATTGATAGTTATAACCAATACAATGTTTAGCAAGGTTGGTGGGAAGTTTTTGTTTCTAGTACTATACTCATGTCATGGCCATACATTCTTTTCTATAAATATTGTATAAGTCCCCTCGCTATCTAAACAATTTAATGTATATACTGTATGGGTTTGTTTTTCTTTAGGTATTAAATGTTTTAGATTTGAAAAATATTTACCAACTAATGTTGTAAAATTATCTGTATTACCATTTATGTTATTTATATATGAGATTTTGTGTATTCTTTCTTTAATGATGGGGTTGAAAAATGTTTTTGGGTAGCCATTCATTTTCATTCATAATTGACAATATTGGGGGATTATAAATATCACAGGTAGGTAAAAATTGTGGAATACATTGTTTCAAATATAAATTTATGTTTAATTTACAATCAATCATCCGTTTCTAAATGAATCTACTAGTAGTAAACAATGACATCCTGCAATTATGCAATGCAAGTTTCACATTTAAATGTAACTGTCAATTTTGTTCAATGTATAAACATGTGCACCACTGCACCAAGTATGGAGTAACATCACTCCAAAATATTGTTAGAATGAATCAAAACTTTGAACGTAACATTCCCGGAAACCCGAGGTAATCTAATGAAATATGAAAATCTATAAGAGCAGATTTTCATATTTGTACGTTGAATGGAGAAGCGATTTCAACTGAAACAAAAGCCTTTGTGGAGTATTGTCAAGCTTATCGGCTTTTCAAAAAGCCTCGGAAGAAGTAAGAAGTTTTAGCATACGAAAAAACTAGATACATATCTGGTACAGGTTTAAAACTTTAAATTCGTGAGTAGTGAAATCACGTTTAACTTTACAAAGCGTATCTAATCATTCAACACCTTTTGCAGGACCAACTTCCATCTTTTTGAATATATCTTCAAATCACATATTCTGATTCAATATTCCTACTTCACCATTCCTGAACATTTCGCTCACTTATAATTATCAATACTTCGGAAATTGAAATGAAAGAAGTATCAATTGATTTATTTTGTCATGCGATTTAATCCTGTTCTGATCAAATCCAACAGTGGTAAGAGAATGAGAAATAAATTGATACATGAATATACTCATTTATCTCATGTTGGCTTCTACCAGATAACAATGATGAGATCTTTCTGGTCAAGATCGATCAGTAACGTCACAAACCTATAGTTCCAGACAGCTATTTCGTTCTTCTCATAGAGCTTATCAGTGGAACGAGCAAGTTTGCAACGTTAGAGAACGATCTCTGTTGAAGATAGTCATAACCGGGCTACAACGTGGTAAAAAGATCAAAGTATCTTACGCCAGCTATGAATCAAACAATGTGCCACATTGACTGATAGATTTCTGGAACTTAACAAGAGTTGCGGCGAATGTGAGACTACTTGAGTGCGGTAGATGGCGACACAAGACCAAACCAATGTAAGGGAATAAGAAAAAAATTAATACATGAATGTAATCATTTATCTCATATAGGCTTTTGCCAAATAACTATGATAAGGTCTCTCTAGCCTAGATCGATCAGTAACATCACAAATGGATAGTTCCAGACTGCTGTTTCGCTCTCCTCAATGGAACGAATGATACTGAATGATCTCTGTTGAAGGTAGTCATAACCGGCCAACAAAATGGTGAAAAGATCAAAAGTATCTATTGCCATCTATGAATAGGTGTCCCATTAATAAATCAAACAATATATACATTGACTGATCTGGACTAGAAAGACCTTATCATCGTTATCTGGCAAAATCTAACATGAGATAAATGAGTATATTTCATATATTCATTTGTTTCTGAATATCTCTTCCATTGGGTTGATTTGGTGTCGCCATCTGGCGCACTCAAGTAGTATCACATTCTTCGTTACTTTTGTAAAATTACAGAAATCTATCAGTCAATGTGGTACATTGTTTGATTCCTTAGTTGGACATCTTATTTGCTGACTTGAGATATTTTGATCTTAATCGATGACAAACGACTACTGAAAACTATAAAAGAAGAGCTCTGGGGACGAGTTGTTAATGCACAACCATTGTTTTTTATGCAATATTTACCAAAAAAATAGAAAGATCAATCTTATAAAAAGCTGATCTGCTCATATAAGGCTTTTTGTTAAGTCCCCTTCACTAATCTAGGCTCCCCATTACAAGTATCTGCTTAAACCAGATCAAACCTGATCATACCTGATATCCAATGGTAACCTCGTCCTTTGTCGTTCAATACCTTCTAGAATCTCATTTTCAGTGACAATGCTTATCGCCATCTCATGAGAATGTCCGGCTCAAGACACGCCATACCCACTAAGATATTCCAATTGGGCAAAAAAATGGTTTTATATTTCTCTCAAAGTCCATGCTGGTTGACTTTCGATATGTGATGTAGGTATCCAAAAAGTATGTTCAGATATTGAGTTTATATCATCTCTTCCCATATTTCCGGATGAAATTAGTAAATGAGGCTTCACTACTTTGATTCGACCTATTCATTATTTATTGTCCTCTGATAAAATTCGATTCCATAAGTTGGAAAAGTTCATGAATGTATACTTTTATTTCTCTACTCCTACAAATATGAATCAAAGGAACTAGCTGGATACGTCAATGCGGAAAATTATAATGAGTATTCAACTTTTTTGTTATCCATATATCCAAGTTCTGGTGTACAAAAAACATAATCCACGTACTGTCATGTCATTTAAGCAAACTCAAAAGTATTATTCATAATCATATTCACTACTACATTCTTCAGACGTAATCACTGTTGGTTGGAAGTCAATATAATTAAAATAGTGTATTTTGTCAAGCAAACATTTCCGGGGTTATGATTTTCTTCATGATAATAAGTAATTGTTGGTAATTGAACGTACACATAGTTTAGATCGTAGCTGGAATACGAATATTCCCAACTATTCATAAACGTCTTGTTTGCAGTACTATCATATCGTAAGTGAATAATGATGCTTTTGTCTGGAAAAGAATTTGTTGAATGCAATTTTTAGGCCAGTGTTTCATATTCTATTCTGGATAACACAACTTTGTAAAAGAAATCACGTTGAAATTCCTAATTGAATACATAACTTTCTAGTTCTGGGCTTCCGAGATGGATAACAGATAAAATTTGAATTAAACCCTTGTTGGGATTGAAATCCTCATGCGTTAACTTGGTACGTTGGAGCACAAATATGCAAGCCAGTGAACAAGTACTTCTTCTGTTAATCGGCCTGGGTATCGAAATGCCTAATAATAATTTCCACTTATTGAACAATCCTTTCTTTTCTGAATTGTTGAAAGTCGCATCAAAGTTTCAAAACGCTTAAAATAAAGTATAGAAGTGGAGCAACAGCAGAAGTAGAAAGTTCTCTGTTTAAAAGCAGTTCGGAAACAATAAGTAGCATTGTCCTTGTTTGCGATTAGAATACTAAGGAAAACCAACAAAAGTTTCTGCGTTAATTTAATTTTACTAGAAATTTTGAAGTGAATGAATTTGTAAATTGAATAAACAAGTTGGAAATAACTCATCTGAAATAATTATGGTATGGAACTTGAGAACAATATGCTTGTTTGAGCCAGAAGAAGATTGATTCAGTTTCGTAGAGCAGACAATTAACCCAATGTGCAGACACTTTGTCTTCAAAAACATATAATTCTACAACACCATAATTAACTAATTTAGTAAATTTTATCCCGGCTTGCTCAGTTTCCCCAAGACAATAAACTGGAACTAGTGCCGCAACGTTAATTCAACTTTCAATTAAATCAAACATTTTCAATTAGTTCAAGCTCATAAGCATCCACAATTGTCTTGAATCTGTCTACCTGATCTGTGATGATAATCTATTCAGTTGAACTTTCAAATTTCTGAAATTCCAAGAAGCATGTGATGAAATATATAAATAACTACATTCAATTCAAATTCAAGATTATTCAAAGGTTGAGTGCAATCTCTTTCAGACACTTTGATAGCGTATTCCTTCTTATAGTTCCTACAATAAGAATCGTAATCAGTCTGTTGCTAATTCCCGACTCAAAATCTGTTGAAAGTTGAAGTTGAAATGTATTAGAATACACATAAGTCTAATAGATGTAAATAGTAATATATGCTCTGATTCTAAGAACAGAGCTCAAAGCAAGTTTAGAATAATAGAATTCTCTTATGTGAAATACGTTTATGCTACTGTCATCGTCTTTCGACGAAAACTACCAACTCAATGTAGTGAATAATATGCTTTCGCAATTTGATGGTTAATGTAAAATATTGAAGAGCGTAACAGTTGGCCTTTGATACGGAATACTTCGAACTTCTATCTTTAGATAGATTTATTCATCCTTCCATCAGAATAAAATCAGAACGGAAAACAGAAATAATAGAATTATATTCCTTACAAGTAGACTACAAATATTGGAGGTTCTTGTTGATATTCCAAATTCCAGAAAGTTGGGAAAGTCGCTGAAATTTATTCATTTAAATCTCAGAAGAACCATGATTCAAATTTTAAGTGCATTATCTCTCTACAACATATTTTTATTAAATACATGATGAGTATGAGATGAGCAGAATTTACAGTCTCGACATTCTGTAACATGGTCAAACCTGGTCAGAAGATAAAACTAACGCTACAATCGAATGCATCACCTCGAAAACGAGAACTTTATATTTCAAAAGAACCCCGATTCAAATTTCAAGTGCATTATCTCCCTACTACAAGCTTTTATCAAGTACATTGTGTTTGACATGAACAGAATTTAGACTCTCTGTAACGTGGTCAATCGTGGTCCGAGAATGAATAAAACTAACGCTAGAATCGGAATTATCACTTCGAAAACAAAAGGTTTATATCTCAAAATAACCCCGATTCAAATTTTGAGTGAATTACCCCTCTTCAACATGACTGTATTAGAGTCATGGTGGGTGCGGTGAGCAGAATTCAGGGTCTCGACACTGTAACGTGATCAATCGTGGTCCAAGGTTGAAACTACAGCTAGAATCGAATTTCTTACCTTTTAAATTGTACTATATCGATAGTCGATTAGAATATTATGAAATATTACAAACATCGAAAATTTAAAAAATTTTGAATAATCGCTGTGTGTTCAGGTAAATCTCAAAAGAAGCCCGTTTCAGATTGTATGAGCATTATCCCTCTTCACCATGATTTTATTAGGTACATTGTGTAAGAGATGTGCGGGATTCAGGATCTCGACACTCAGTAATGTGATAATTTATGTTCTGAGGATAAAACTAACGCTAGAGTCGAATTTATCAACTTGAAAACAAAGACTTTGTATCTCAAAAAAGCACCGATCTGAATTTTGAGTGCATCGTTCCTCTACAACAGGTATTATATTGGGGTCATTATGTGTGAGATGAGCAGAATTCAGAAAGAAATATAAAAGAGTTCGCACTGTGGAAACAATATAACACTAGAGATAAGAAATAATCACCCTTATCTACTAAAAATACTGTTAAAGTACTGAGAACCTTTCGGCTACCAACTAGCCATCATCAGAGTAAACTCAACTCTGATGATGCCTACTTGGTAGCCAAAAGGTCCTCAGTACTTTGAAATATTTGTGTGGATAAGGGTGATTATGTCTTATTTATAACATCAGAATGAGTCTAATCCGAACTATATTTGTAACTGGGTTATTGTTTCAATGATTCATATATGTATCAAAATGCAATTTTCGAATGTGAATTTTAGTCTAAATTACAAACGTAATCAAGTAACATGGAAATGACTTCACACCAATAAACTCTAGACATTAATAACGTACGGGCATGCGCTCAACGCTACCAACAATCCCATTTATCTCAACGAATCCATGTTTCAGGAGAAATTGTACCAGTGGAAGGCTTTGATATCCCATTTACACAATGGTGATGATTTTTGTAAGTAAACGACACAACAGTGTTCTAAATATGATAAGCTTTACAATTGTAAACTCTTGGCAAACGCAAAAGTTAGCGAATGTTCAGAGGGACGTATTTAACATAGTAACCAATGGTCTTGAGCAGACACTACATGAGTTAGAAAACAATTAAGCTCTTCCCCTGTGAAACCTGACTACTTAATTCATTCGCTAGAAGTAAGTATTGTTTACTATCATAAAGTTATGTATTCTATAGTCTAATTATCAATTAAACGCAAAACTATATGTTGTCTTTGACAAAGAAACTGGTCTCGTCTGTATTCTGCGGCAAAATGATAAACTCAAAGGAGCTAAGTAACTTCAATTGTTTCTATGAATAAATCCAGTATATTGTGAAATGAAAGACTCGTTGCTCGGCAATATTACATTGGAAGAATTGCAAACAATTGACATTCAACTTGATTGCTTACTAAAGGCTGGTGCAGGCCTCAAAGGCATTAATAGTTCGTTAATATGTAACAAGCAAACTGTGTTCCGCTACGTTGCGCTCCGCTTTATTCCAAAACTCATACAGAACAATAAAGCGAAGAATACACAATAAAATTCAACCTTCCTCACGATATAAGCAGCATAATTTATGAAACCCTTCGGGAAAGACTTTCACGTAGTAACTATGCAAATAGATGATGAGGTATATTTGTACTAAAACAAACCTCCACAAATTATTTATCTGTGTTATATTCATACATACACAAATCGTAGACGTGGACTAATAAGTTTTGAACTAGCCATTCAATATTGATACAAATATTTTTGCGGAATACTAATTCAGTTATCGTACTATATGGGTCCTGATACTCTGATTATATTAGTAGAATAGGTCGTATATAGCATACTGAAAACTACAGACAGGAAACATTGAATCGTGTCGTCATCGAGTTAGCTTCACTCATGTGATGCCCTTCTTTGAATACCACTCTGATTTCTCGGATTATTTGTCGCTTTTTGACATCCATTACTTTACTTTTATTACAGGATTTCACTATCACATTGATTCTGAAATTTTATGAGCTTTGAAAGGAAGTTACATATTAATATATAAACTGTTTTCTGATCAATTCCACCGTCCAAGCTTACCAAAAAAAAAGTTGAAGCAATCAATATAAACAAACTTGTGAGGAGTGATCTTCATTTTTCGTTCAAAATAAGAAAGAATAAGAAGACTTTTGATCTGATATATGACTTGCAAAGACGATTTTAGTGACCCACATTCTAATTTTATGTACATTATTGTACATTATCCCTCTACAACATGATTGTATAAGGTCTAATGTTAAAACTGATGCCTGAATCAAATTTCTCACCTTCGAAAACTTACTATATCAGTTTCCTTTAGAATCGATCGGATCGAACAAAATCGAATTCCAAACAGTTCTCATTGGAATATGTTTCATATCGGCCACTCCGTTAGGTAAATGGTTGGTTGAGAAAATTTGTGAAAATTTCTGCATCAGTAAGCTTGATAATTTTTCTAGAAACAATTAAAAGTGAACCATGAACTTTTGTGGAAGAGTCTCATTTGATAATATGAGAATTATGTACAGCAAACTAGAGTGTTTTATTACAATAAAGCTATTTTCTCGATGTATTGCCGAAATCCATTGTGCTTCCCTCTCAGAATCATTCTTAAAACGAAGTGTAGAAACAGTTTTCTTAGAAAACTTCCACTTTGAATACTTTTTAGACAGGATAAAATAACAATAAAAACAAGATACGCGTGAGTTGAAACGGGTATTGCCTGAAGCTAAAAGCTTGACGTAACGATGCGATGAGTTATCCATTATGGCCACCAAATAGATTAGGCTATGGGCTGAATGATCTTAGAAACTAGTTTTCAATTTGAACTGATCGAGTGCCTTCGTTAGAAAATCTATTGGAATCAAATTAGAAATAAATACTGATAAAGTGTGATGATAATTGTACAAACACGTAGTTCTAGCCAAGAAAGAACAATGTTTGAGGCAAATTAGACAGATGAACGGAAAATGTCTTGATAACCCTATCCCTTATTTTGGCTGTGCGATAATGAATAATTTCCTAGTGTATAAAAGCAAAATTATTCTAACTGCATTAGAATTAATGTTCTGACAAATTCTAATGAAAATCTTCCAAGCGTAACTATTCGTATTAACATGGATGCGTTTGATTAACCTAGACTCGTTCATCTAAAGTGCCACTCATCAGAATCCGTAGCCACCGTAAGCCCGGCCTTAGGCATTGTTTCTGACGAATGCGTCAGAAATACGTGGTTAAATTCACTGCATGCTGGAATGAACTATCATTAATAACATTTCAAATCAATACCAAATTACCTCCATCACCTTCAATCAATCCAATTATCACCCATACAATACAATAGTTCAATCATCATTCTTCGCCCGATAGCAGAGAAATCGCTAATCTATTCGCTGACTATTTTACTTCGGTATTTTACAGGGTATATGCAAATTGGTATTGTGAATGTTCGAGTACTGGATGGCAAACGAGACTTGACCAGCATGCAGTTAACGCTTGACGTAGTTTTATAGGTTGGTCTCACAGAGTTGCTCTTAGAGTGAGTCCTTGAGTGTTAGGATTTAATCCTTATTTTGGAAAAGGGCTTTGTCATTAATGTCTACAAAAGAGGTGCATGTAATGATGTCAGAAAGTATCGCCCCATATCCAGTTTATGTGTCCTAGCTAAGGTTTCTGCGTGCACTGTAACCAGTGTTTTGTAGTTCCCGGCCAGCTATTGTTTGCTTCATCAGCAGCATGGTTTTGTTACGGGTATGTCGACGTATAATAACCTATACCTATATTATAACTTTACATCCTGTTTACTCGAGCAAGGATACCAGGTTAATTCCATTAAACAGATAACTGTAAGTCATCTAACAAAGTTCAACATGGCTTATATTCAAGGAGTTAAAAAACTGTATATGTGTTCCCCTTAAGTGATTCAGAAGAGAGGAAGGAAGGAGTGGACGCTTCTCTTTCTCCTTCTCACCAATGGAGCCTTCTTCGATTTTGAGTCTTAAAGGCTTTTATTGTTTGCTGACGACCTGGAAATGTTTCGAAGAGTTACAGAGGACCAGAACTGTCGAAATATTCCGGAGAATTTCAATTTCCAGCAATGGTGCGGTGTAAATTTCATGGATTTCAGTATTTTCACCCTGAAATCTCATAGTTTAGGGTTTATTTATCAGAGACCTTTCCACTATTGAGGCTTGATAAAATTGTGGATCTTGGGTGAATGTTTGACTCTAAGATCAGCTTTCAATAGTCCGATTATATGGTAGGTTATCCTATGGACATATGTGGCTTTATCAAACATATTTGTAGCAATTTCCCTGGTCTCAATTATTTAATTATACTCTATTATGCTTTGGTTTGGTGTATTTTGAAGATTTATTGTGCTGTCTGTAATTTGCCTCACTCTTGCCATATTACTCGCTTGGAGGGTGGTCAGAGAAAATCTTGCAACGTCCTTATTTTCAAAAAGCGTATCGATCAATCTAACTTGCGTTATTTCGATGATCTTACTCTACTTGACGTGATCAGCCTTGAACATAGAAACAAGAATCTGTTGTTCTTCTTTAAGGTTGCTAACGGGGTTATCAATGTTCCCGAACCTATATAACTTATAGTTTTAAGTGTTCTCACTCGCTTGTTTAGAGTGAATGAACTAAGTTCACAAAACTATGTACGGCAGAAGCTGTTTGATGGTTGCATCGTACGTGGCGCTAAGCGGATGTTATGATTATTATTATTTTCAACGTAGGGGGGAGAACCGGTGAGGTCACCTCCTGCCAAGGTCGAGACCTTTCGCCCATACTATCTTATGGAGCGGTTTCCACTCAAGAATGTTCACCAAGCTTCCAAGGTGGACATGAGAGGATCCCAGTCAAGACCTGGTATCCGGAGATATGGTTAATGCCCTGAAGAGGTTCGACATCATCCTCGTATCTAGTTTCTGGATCCATCTACGGATAGTGCTCTGCATGTTGAGGGAATTAGTGTTACCCATCTGCACATAATGTGCATTCATGCACAAGAGTAAATCGTTCAGATTCATGTTGTAGATGTGGTGGTTTAACGGTCCATGTCACGTTAGTATCTGTGTCAGAATTATGGCATCATTCTCACTTGCTGAGACCAGTCTTTCCAAATGTGTGGTCCGATCAGTGCTTTAAACTATCTACAACCGTTCACTTGGTGCCACTCTTTCGAGTGTTGTGACCTAACCCAGCAGTGGTTGATGTTGCTATTCGAGATGGCCACCGCTGGTTTAGGGCCTCTTAGGGGTTCTTGGCCCCCAGTTTTGCAAGCTCATCGGTTATTTCATTTCCTCTTGATCTAGAGTGACTGAGGATATTGCTTTGATTCATTTGATTCTGGCTTAGACGCTCTTCGTGGGCTCATAATGAGTGACTGAGCTTACTTTCGTTAGTTCTATATACTTTTCCGTAGTGTGTCATTTCTCTCTTCATTTTCTCTTCTTCTGTCACCAATAGCTGGGCAAAAAATTTATTATTTTTGTATCCTTCAAAAGTGAGTAAGCATTTGTATCACTTCCCGATGAGTAGATGTGTGTTTCATGGAACGTGCGATGAGAGACAGGGCAAGCGAATTTTGATTCATACTATTCAACATCCCTTGGAATGGCTTAGTGAAGTTTGAATATATTTTGGAATTATTGTGTTAAGCAATAAAATTGGGATTCATTCACCAGTTGGAATTGCTTCAATATATCAACTTTCTAATAAAATATATAGTGTTGACTGTATCTGTTGATCTTCTACATTGCGATCTATGTATATTTCAAAATTGGATTAAGAATCACTTTCATCTTCCTGAGTATAAATAAACTCGTATTGTGCTTCACACTAGCATGATGTCAGGACCTTGCCAAGTTGTATGAAATTCATCAATTTCATGATGTATAATAAATAAATCCGAATCCTGGAAATATCTTATTTGACCACTGTTGATTTAGTATTTACATTTAATTTGATCTGTCTAAAGAATCATAGAATTATGATTTTGGAACATTCTGAAACGAGAGCTGTTTATTTACAGTAGACGAGTAAGACGAAGACTTCTATTTCTCTGATATACTTCCTCAAATTAACAAAATGCAACATATTTCAGGGGATATTGATCCCAAGAAGTTTTATTCAGAAGCTTCCAGACTATAAAGTTTGCATTTCAATACAATGAAATGTGCAGTTTCAGTTAGATTGCTGTTGAATTTGAAAATTTTATGAGAAAAAGGATAGCTAGTTCAGCATGATACGGTACTGTTAATCAACCGAATTAGTAGATTACATATCTGATCTGTATATAGTTATTTTCGGTTTACTGTATGTTGCCATGCAATCATTAGAGATTTCTGTTCATAACTCTAACAATATTTTGTAATTTTAAGTGACTTGACGTCAATTACAAAAGCTTTGTACATAACTTCAGGAATAGTTCAACATTGCGTGTACATGTCAATGTCATCTTGATTGATATTTAGGGTAGGTACCTATCATAGAATCAAATTCATATTATACATGAAGCTGTTCCATACAAGTCTCAAACATAATCGTAGGATGGAGTTGTGATGAATGCTGTATTGAATATCTGGCACTAGTTTGTCAATATAAGCCGATTTGTGAAATCTTTCGCTGTAATAGGCATCTTGGCTCTCTTGATTGCTTGAATTATTGCGTTGATTGAAATCCCGAGATGTCGTAGTGCTGACATTTCCAATAACAAATCTCATTCCATGTGACGTAATGATTTTCACACCAAGTTGTAATTCAAATATTTACTACAATAATAAATATTGTATATTTCTATATGATGGAATCACAATTGCAACTCTTTCCTTCTCTTCTTGATAAGAGATAAAGTCTGGTTGCGAAAAATACAAAAGTTTTATATCCGGGAAATATATTACATATAATTTATCACATAATACATAATTATCACGATTTTTCCACTTAAATTATAATTCTAAAATCTAAGATACTTTCCGGCTGCGATGCAACCGTTATCAAAGACATATGTAAACTCAATTTAAAGCTGAAAACAAAGTGAAATACTACAGTTTATCAGCGAAGTTATGATTATAAGTGAACTAGGAGGTTGGCCAGTACGCTGCGCATATCCCCAAAAGGTGAAGAGACAGATCGCCCATCTTTCTACGATATTCTAGAGAGTTCAATGAATTCGTAAGTTTAACATGATCAATCGAACGAATAGCTCCCTTCTGGATAGAATTCAAGAGCTCCAGCGTATCTTTGGAAGCTGAACTCCAAACATATGAACAGAACTTCAGGACAGGTCGAATCTGTGCTTAGTAGATTATGAGGGGCTGCTGGGATGTAAAGTTGCCCTTGGCACAGAATATACAACCAAGTTTTTGTGGAGCGGCTTTCGCAATGGACCTCACATGATCATTCTTTGAGAGGCTGTTGGTGTTGAACGCGAACATGTATATGGAAAACTTCATATGAATTGTTTACCTGACATCATCATATTAGGGATTGAGGGATAAGTCTTCCTGGGGAAAATGCAAGCTTGAGTTTTAGTTGCATTGAACTCTACAAGATTATCAGATCCCCGTTTCACAATCATTGCCCGATATCCATCAATTGCGTCAACCTGTCTCTGTCTCGCTCCTCTAGCTCCATTGGATCTCATCTATTGATGTGAACTGTCAATACCATAAATATTCATGGTTCAAAGACTATTTTTATCATGTACGTAATAACATCGATAATTCAGCAGTAGCAAAGCATGTCTCACAAACCATACAGTCACACATCTGAACTTACTCTCTCAAAATAAAGCAAGGAACCTTGCTTGACAATATTGGAAACTCTAGAAATGTATAAGCATGGAGATCATTATGATTGCATTTTGACCTATCTTTGATTGAAAACAATGCATTATTACAAATACCTAATTAATTCTCTGGTCAACTCTAGGAACACGTATTAACAAGTAATTATTTATTAACTAATACGGATTAATGACTACCTTGAATACTTGACGTTTATTTTCGACAAAGAAGTACCTGTTACCTGATGAGAATCGGTATTGGAATAACAGGTTATTACTACTACGTCTAGTATTATCACTAGTAAGAAGATTCGTCAATATTCTTCTATAAAACATTTCGCAAACTGAATTGGAACTGAGCAGTTGTCATCCTAACTGATATATAACCAAATCTAACTGATCAAAGATATTTTTTTTAAGGTTAATATGATTCGATACAGATCATGGAATCGTCTCATCAACGCCCCAGAAAAACCCGAGAGACGAGTTTGGTTTTGTTTCTGAGCGTGTTAAAAAACAGTCCCCGGAGATGACCTAGATAATCCGAGTATCCTGACCACTAAGTGACTGTTGAGTGTCATGGTCATGACCGGCAACATTAAAAGAACCTCCCTAACAAGTTTCGCTCCATTGCAAAAGATATTTTCACGAATTTCCTGGACACGACATAGGTACCAAGATGCACTGGTCCCCATGAGCATTGTTGCTCCTGAATCGTGATCAGCTACCACAAAAACCCCCGAGTAAGAGATTCTGGCCTATCCCGGCTTTTTTTTCACATTGAATTTTAGCTCATCAAAGTGCTCAAGTCTATTTGAGTATAACATATTTGTGGATGCGAGTAAGTCAAGTGTTTTTGCTGCAGTTAACCCTAACGGGGTTATTTCGTGGGACTTAAATAAAATAAATCAGTTACAGAAACTACAAAATCGTGGTATGAGAATCATTTTAAAAGTGAATCGATATACATCTATAGTTTGTATGTCTAATACGTTACAATGGTTCACTGTCTCGCAGAGAATTTACTACCTCGCTATGGTTTTCATCTTCAAAATTCTGAGCAATCTAGCTCCATCTTATTTCCAAATGTTTTTGGTTTTTCGAAGAGATGTTCATCCGTACCTAACTAAAAATTGTGATGATTTTCAAATCTCTAGAACTAAACGCAAGAGCACCATGAGTTCTCTATTTTTCAAGGGTTTCCAGGAGTTTAATCAATTACCTTTTGCAATAAAAAAACAGTTCCACTCTCTCTACTTTAAAAAAAAATATCAAATCTCTCATAAAAAACCAAGGAAGTTAACAATATTTGTCCTATCAATTTATAATCAACTATTCATTATTATCTATTTATTCATATTATGTTGATTAGTATTTTCTTTTTTAGTTTTATTTAAATTGATAGTTTTTTTTTTTGGAACTATGTACTGTACGTGTTCATACTTATTTACTTATGTATAGTTATGCAGTATTATGTTATTATATTATTATGAGTATATTTATATGTATATTAGGATACCTAATTAAATAAAGATCTATCTATCTATTACAATCTTTAGATATCGAAATTTGCATACCCAAAATTGGCATATTGACGAATGCCATTACCATTATTCTTCATTCAAAACGTCGTTGTTGAAACGTTTCTTCTGCATGTCCCACATTTATCAATATTGATAGATGAAACAATCGTTATCAACAATCAGTAACATCGGTGAAACTGGTTTGGATTGGCATACAAATTTCGTTTGAAATTTTGTTAGAATCAGTTTTGTTCGAATATTGAACTGAGTCAACCCAATTAATCGTATATTGCAACAACATAAAATAATCCAGAGTGAAAGTAGCAAGGTTGATATAAATTTGCAGGAGTTGAAAAAGGAGATTAAGAAGTTTAGTTGGTTAAGTATCTAAGGAGTGCGCCTCCCATGCATACGCAATTGTTTTAGACCGCTCCTCCTACCACTAAGCCGTTTCTCAGTACCTTCGGTAGGGCTATAATATTAGCATATTGTGGACCATAAACTAGCAAAGTGCGGTTGAGCCCGCTTGAGCTGGCTACTCCTTAATTAAGGATTTCGCGCATTCATATTATACAAACTGCAACTTCTTAATAGCTTCTTGATTACAAGTAGTCCAATTTCGCCATCACATTTTACATTATCCTCGGAATTCATCATATTAAGGTTCTTATTACTTATTAGTGGTGGCGGGAACATCCAGAAGCATTTTACATTCCTACCCTTTATTGAAGCTACTTCAGAAGCTCTCGTTTAATTCATCCCGAGAAGATTTTGTTGTAATTAAAACAGGAATGCTAGTACTTGATAGGCGTTCCTACACATAACCTTAATCATTCATTGAACTAGGAGCTATATTCATTGAATTTTAGATTCACATTAGTATTTGGGCGACAAAAATTCTTGTTGTTTCTCATCATGTAAAGGAACAATAGACAATATTCATTCTGAATGTTAAAATACCCAACTCTTCCAACTGCATTTAATGCATTGCAGTCAGAAGAAAGACTGTAGTAGTGTCATGTTGTTCTTGAGTATTATAAGCAGCTATTCGGTTGCTAGTGAAGATGGACAGCTCTTGATATTGCTCTTTTGTTGAAGATTGATCGCTTAATAACGACTATCGCAACCTTCGATAGTTAGTAGTTCGTCAACTATTCCAGAAACTGTATCTGATAGCTTATTTATAATTGATTAATATCCTTGCACGCTCAATAATAATGACAATATCAGTATTGATAATAGACCCGTCAATACTCTTGCCACCAGCCCCAAATTTACTTTACCTACATGATCAATATTATTGACAGTGCTGTAAATAAATTTGCTCATCATCATCGGAGGGGAGGGGGCTATATACCTACTCATGCAAGCCGCTACAGTAGGTCCAAGAGGCGTTGGTACATACCAGTCTTTGTCCTCGACAACCACACGACCGCAGCTTAGGTGACCATAGGCCTGATCACAGTGATACAGATTCGATAAAGGATCAATGGCTGTAATCCTCATGTGCTGCTAAAAGCTCTCCTGCACGTCCAAAAAACGCAGAAGTCTTCCTCACTCACCTCACAGTGTCACCAAGTGTGCCCACTTCACCTTGTCATAATTGACAATGTCGGAGGACAGACGAAAGTCACCATTAAGACGGTCACCCTGTCCATATTTTTCGATTGTCAGATCTCTGTCTCCAGAGTCAGGAGAATGAATCGACAGTAACTGTATCAGTGTTTCCTCCAGTACACGGTGTACTCATCACTCGGAAGAATCACTGATCCAATTCTGGCTCTGTTATCCTCCGAAAAGACTTTGCAGAGTCTCGCCAAGTATTGTGTTTTGACGTTCTCAGCGCTTTTTTATCTTTTAATAGTCTCTTTGGGCTGCTTTATAGCTTTCCCAATGCACGACTACCTTTTTCTGATGTTCCTCCACTTCGGTGGTCTACCATGGCGTTGTTCCTCCATTGTTCCTCTGCCTAAGGTCACAGCTAGCTTCATACGCTTAGATGATGGTCTAGCTAAGACCCGAAAATGTAGCCTCTGTCTCCGCCCTTCCTTCTCCGTGATAAGTCAGAACTATGAGAAGTCTACCACCTAGCTCAACTTCATAGAGGCCCCAGTTGGTGATCCTTCAGTTCCTGTAACTTTGAACCTGATTTGTAATGGATTCAACACCAAATAGAATGTGTCTATGATCCGATAAAGATACTTCAGAAGACACTCTCCATTTCAAAACCTAACCTAGCCTAAATTTGCTCAGTACCTCTTTTTGTCTAATGAGCAGGATGAATCTGTGTAGTTTTGTTATTTTATTTGGCTATTTCTGAGTTTTCTTCTTCCATAGCATGGATGACGCATAGCTATTATTTTGGATCTTGATACTGCTTGTCGAGTAAAAGGCAAACGCTGGATGAAAGAAAGGTTGGAGAAGAGAGAAGCATATTATCATCTAGTACAGTTGAAGCGTTGAAAGAAAACACCCTCAGGGATGAAGATTTCAAGAATTATTACTTTCGAATGGAGCAAACTAGATTAAAACCATTAACCTCAATCCTGACATACTTGGCACCGGTTTTTATTCTCACAAAGAATGGTACTAGTAGGTCAGAAGCCTTCTTCAAATACATTCCACAGCTCTGGGGATACTTCTAACTCCTTGATAAATTGTCGGAAGCCATCTTCATCGTTTCTAAGGTTAAAGTCGTCAGTAATGGGGTTCGTATTGATGGATTTATTTACGTTAGCTCCTACACGGTCAATAATATTGACAATATCTAGTTTTGATGCACGAAAAACAGTTAATCCAGATTTCCTTCAATACTCCATCAATATCAACTGTCGTTCCAGTGTTTCACCTTACATGGTCTATTGGTATTATTGTTAATATGATGATGTCAATATTATTGAGTATGTAAGGTCTGCGATTGTCCTCACATTGGAATCGACTTATTACAGTTGCATTACATCCGTTACCAGCAGCATCATTATTCAAAATAT
This sequence comes from Endomychus coccineus, assembly GCA_958510875.1. Taxonomy (NCBI): domain Eukaryota; kingdom Metazoa; phylum Arthropoda; class Insecta; order Coleoptera; family Endomychidae; genus Endomychus; species Endomychus coccineus. The sequence goes on along the minus strand of OY294071.1, from coordinate 35,604,374 downwards.
ACCGTTATGAAACTTCGTGCAGTTATAGTTTGATATTAAAACCAAATGCTGTTTAAACAACACTTGGTAACGATTGAGCAAATTGTTTTTGCTCCATTTTCAACGTTCAGTTTTAATAATCTCACAATTCTATACAGTGTACTCTAGAAAGATTACGAACTCGATTCTACTTCTTCATCCACTTCAAAATAAAAGCCTTTATGCGTTCACGTAGTTATTTAATGAAAACTGTCGTCTTGGCAATGTGGGAATTAAAATCATGCGCTGAAGCATTTGGTTAATTGAATCTTAACAGCTTATAAGGGTATATGTACAAGGGCTGGTCGTCGCCAAGATAGCGACATTTTAAATAACCTGTGACGGAAATGTAATTGTTATCAAGTGGGGCGTTCTTCAGTCTGTATCTCCGTATGATTTTGAACCAGTATATATACGGTCGAGAAACATACATGGCTTATTTCTCCTTTCGGAAGAATGAACATGCCAAACTATCGCACTGTAATTTTATATTCCTTGCAACGGATATAAAATTGGGAAATTCAGTCCAACTTAAGCAAAAATGAAATTTCACAAGTGTTTCTCATCCGACCTTTTTCCGATATTATTCTCCAGAACTACCCAATCTCCCAGCAAGCTCAAATTTCGGATGTGATAAGAAAAATTAACTATTTCCTTATACGCTTTGAACACACGAGAGGAAAACCTGTAATGTTCGAAAAACATCGTGTGAGCAAGCTGTGGTATGTTGGGAGAGGAGATAGGCATTCGATTTTTTCTTGAAGGTTTGGAAGTTTGGAGAAGGCGAAGAGTTCCACAACTTCGCTGTTCGATAGAAAAATGAAGTGTGGTAGGAAGAAGTTAGGCAGGTCTCGAGCTTGACAATGAAGGGGTGAACTAGCTTGAGCTCGCCTAACTCGCCTACCTGGAATCTCTCGTGGTGGAATAACAGACCATATATCTGATGAACACCGACCATGGAAATCTTTACAATCCAGGGCCGTACAAATTATGAGCAGAAAATCTCCACCTCCCTCCCTACCATCCCCCCATGGTATGGAATGGAACTCCAAATTTCTGGGAAGCAGTTTTGCAATTGACCTTACATGGTCTTGCCATGGGAGGATACTGTTGATGGTGAGGATTTCTATTCCGGGCCATCTGAACGTTTGGTTAGGTGTCGGTGAAGGTTTCATCGCAGGATCACCATGTGGTTAAGTTGGAAAAGGATTGTTCTAAGGCAAGGGTGGCCAACCCGCGGCACGCGTGCCACAAGGTGGCACGCAGGGGTAGTAAGAGTGGCACGCGAATGGTTTTCAATAAGTAGGTAAATCGTATCGTAAATGCAATAAAAATCAAAATATAATGTATAATCTATATGCTCAATTGCTCATGTGGCGATTTGTAGCAGTACGCCACTGGATAAGAGATAGCGGAGAGCACCAGTCGTAATGCAGGCAGTCGTAATGCAGGTATGATCGTATTGTGACGGCTAAACCTAACCTAAACGCTAAACGTGCGCGAACGCGCAGCAGCTCCTTATCTATTCGCTGGTGAGTCGTGATTCTGCTCTGAAAAGAAGAACGTTTTTGTGCGTTTGAGGTGTGATTATTATTCAAAATGGCATTTAGCAAGCCCAGTACTTCGAAGAGGAAGTATGAAGAATACATTGCGCTTCGCGAGTTTAATGTTGCTTGGGACGAAGAATTTTTATTTATAAAACATAATACTGCTAAGCCAGTTTGTTTGTAATGCGGATCTTGCGTGGCAGTTCCTAAAAAATTTAACTTGCAGCGACATTTCAAGCAAATGCACGCTGATTTCAATTCTAAATACCCAGTTAGGTCTAACTTACGAACGGATTTTATAAATAAGAAGAAACAATCCGTGGCTGCTCAGCAATCAGTTTTTAAGAAAACGAGTGATGAAATGGAGACGATGGTAAAAGCATCCTATGAACTTTCTCTTTTATTGGCCCGAAAAAAGAAAGCGTATTCTGACGGAGATGAGATTGTTAAAAACAGCTTATTAATATTTGCCAAATATGCGGGTAGTACAGAAATTAAGAAAATGGTTGATCAAATAGCGCTGTCTCGCAATACCGTGATGCGACGTATAGACGACATGGCTGTGGACGTGAATTCTCAAATTTTCTCTGGACTAGTTTATTGTAAATATTTCTCTCTCGCTTTGGATGAAAGTTGCGATATTACGGATAACGCACAACTAAGTATATTTGTCCGATATGTAAACGATAACTTTGATACGGTTGAAGAGCTTGTTGACTTACGCCAGTTAATTTCGACAAAAGGAGAAGACATTTTCCGTGAAGTTAAAACTGTTATTGAAACAAGTAAAGTAGATTGGACAAAATTAGACAGTATCTGCACTGACGGAGCACCATGCATGGTTGGCAAGAAAAAGGAATTTGTAGTTTTACTTTGGCTTCTAAAGGAAAAGCGCTTGAAAGATTTTGGAACTTACGGCAGAGTGTTTTAAGATATTTGGAAGACAATGATGAACTCCCAGATGAGTGCTCACTTCTAAAAAATGGAGAGTGGTTGTGGGATCTTGCTTTTCTAACAGACATATTGGGACATTTGAACAATCTTAATGTGCGGTTGCAAGGTGAAAACTCTATTTTTCCAACATTATTTGGCCTTATATCTTCTTTTACTGCCAAACTTGTTCTTTATTCAAACGTTTGAGTCACCTCAAGCACATGCAAGAGCTAACGAGTATACTTGCTAAAGATTCTAATTTTTATAAATTTGAAAACTTAATAATGCAGTTGCATGCTTCATTCACTACACGATTTTCTGATTTCGAGCCAGATAAGAAAAATATTGCACTTTTTACTAATCTTTTTTAATTTCTGTCGATGACATAAGTCAGTACTCTCCAGAAATTCAAACAGAAATAATCAACATGCAGAATCATACTGCCATATGTAACAAATATAAGGAAATTATTTCACTTTCAACTGATCCAGATTACACTGAATTCTGGAAATTCGTGCCAATGCATGAGTTTCCAAATTTACATGATGTCGCACTTAAATATTGTTGTGGATTTGGGTCAACTTATGTTTGTGAACAGACATTTTCCATAATGAATATAATAAAAACTAAATATCACTCCAAATTAACTGATGCTCATCTGAAGCACTTAATCTTGCTGGCTTCTCTCAAAGTTGACCCAAATATAGATGCGCTTGCAAAAAATATTCAAGTTCAGAAGCTACATTAGGCAATAAGAATAATTATTACTATGTAATTATTGTAATATGTGATATAACCTGAAAAATAAAAGTGTGGCACGATCACGAATTGTATTTTTCATACTGGCACGGCCTGCAAAAAGGTTGACCACCCCTGTTCTAAGGTGTAACGACGATTTTTATTCACTTGGAAGACATCAGTAAATAAAATAGTTCATTATTATACTTCAATATAAGTTCAGCTACAGTTGATTCTACCTCAGGTAAATCTTTCAAAAATGTTATTAATATCTCAATTTTCAATGTAGCTTAAAATCATATATTTATTTTATTTATCTATACTTACATCTCAAAATCATCTTATAATATGATTATGCTCATTCAGTCACTGTGTAACCTATCTTAGCTATAGAATTATTATCATTGTCTCTCATCTTATCTTATCTGCCTCGTTCCACTGACGATCCCATAAGGAAGACCTGACTTCAAGTGTAAATTGATATAGTTTGCCCTGAAGATATAGTATACGAAACATTTCTGAATTCCATCTCCGTCTGTAAAGAGTACAACCGGAATGCATAGTGAAGATTGGAGGGAATTTAAATAAAACAGGGGTTTCCGCAGAAATTCTCGTTTCGCAATAACGGGTTAGACGAAACTAATAGCAATTCAATTAAAGGGCTGTTGAGGTTAGTTTCAGCATTAAGTCGGAAGAACGGTGGCATGAATAATGACAACCAATAAATTAAAATCCAGACGATAAAAGCTAGTGTGCTGCTACTTGGGAATAAATGCCATGCAAATAATGCCTTCTTTACCATAAAGATTTCGTCTCCAAATGAAATTTTCTACTCTCTGTTCAAAGCAGTCGAAGACCTCAACAGGAAATCCATCGAATGTATGCACATGGATCAATTTGCACTTGCGGATACAAAGCCCCTTTACTATCCTTCAGAATTTGAGTTCAGCAAAATGTATATAAATGAAAGCCATCACTCACATTCTGTGTCAAATATGAAATTTCTTTATACAGAAATATTTTACAATGTTTCTATACCTATCAAATATATTTTACATCTGTCACCACGCAACTGTAACCTACAGTTCATTCAGTACAAGGGTCTCCCTAACTTTATCAATAACGTCAATCGTAATAAAGAAAAGAAAGATTGTGAGCTTTATTCACATTATCTTCTCCTCGCCAAACGCCAAAACTTGAGGGCAACAATTCTAACTTCAACTTTCTATACCTTTTGGTTCCCCAGGTTTAATTTGATAAACAGCCGTTGAATGATAATAGTTAATGATTAATATTCCTATCACTACTATAGATACGTAAAATAAATATATTATAAATATACATTGAAAATCCTGATATAAATAATATTTTTGTAAGAATTAATCAAGGTTGAATCAACTGTAACTGAACTTATATCCAAGTATAATAATGAACTATTTCATTTACTGATGTGTTTCAAGTGAACCCAAATCTTCGTTACACCTCAGAACATTCGTTTTTCTACTTTACCACATGGCGATCCTGCGAACCACAGAAAATGAAATCTTCACCAACACCTAATCAGATGCTTAGATGGCCCGGAGTGGAAGTCCTCACCACAAATAGCATCCTCTCATGGTACGATCATGTGAGGTCAATTGCAAAAACTACTTCACAGAAACTTGGAGTTATATTCCTTGCTAAGAGCTACTTTACATCCCAGCAGATCCTCATCATCTACAAACATAGAATAAAAAAATTATGGAATCTCTAGCTGTAGCATTGGAAATCTCCAAAGCATTTGACCAAGGTCTTCTTGATAAACTTCCATCATATGGACAAACTTTTCGTTCTCCAGGTTGGACAGTGGTAACACGTATATTAGCCCAAGACAGTTGTAAATACCACCGCCAGGTGACGGCTCTGATTCGGGGCCCGTCTAGTCTTTGAATCGCGAGAACTGTATTATCAATGGGTGGCATTATGAATTACATTCTCAGTGGGACATCTGCTTTCCGGCTTCATCGTCTGCCTTGTTCCACCAGCTCATGAAACGAGCGAAACAGCTGCCTGGGACTATTAGAGTCTTGTCACAGTTCAACGTCGAGAACCAAAACGTTGTCTATTGATTTCTAACACGAAACGTGTTTGATAATTCACTATGCATTTTTATATCTTCATATTATTATCCGAAGTGTCAATCATAAATAGAATCAACTATGTGAATTCTCAAGTAAAAACCTTTTATGCTTATTCTTGCTTCAAAAGAGCTTAGGTGAGTTTCAACCGTTCATTGAGACGAAAGAATGAGCTGATGAAATATGTCATGAAAAGATTTTTTACGATGGTGTACTTTTTTAATTAAAGTGGTAGATGAAGCCCCAACCATATACACTTTCCATTATTATCAATTATAAGTTCACTTCCTTGCACTCTAAATAGAAAATTGGCAGATTTATTTCCAAGCAGGTCCAAGCAGTAGTAATACTTTATTGGAAACAAGTTGATAGGTCTCTTTTATAAAAGCGTACTAGTACTGGAAATGCGGAACATTAATAAATTTGAAACACGAGGGATACTTGAAGGAAACTCGAGGGCACTCTTATGCCTATTCACCTGATTAACAATTGCCGTCATTGCACTAATTGAAAAACTATATTTATGTTCTCAAAAAGGAACTAATATGAACAAGAGGAAACGAAAACCACGTTTGAATTATAATCTTTTGAGATCACAAGTTCATTAAAGTTGCGGCCAAATTCTCTCAATAATACGATCTCAGATTCAATATTGAAGTTTAAAAGTTACAAATATTAAGCTTATAATTTCTACAATAGGAAGAGATTCTTGGGTTGTAACAGGGGAACTGGAAGCTGTTGAAATTTTCACGACTTGAATACATCATAGCGAGACGTCGAGCAACCGAAGATCGACATGATTGATTAGAATTTCTATTAACATACTCTCGGAATTCAGTTCCAATTTGGGAAAGGTCTACAAACCCCATACATGTTAAGCAACATAATGCATCTGAATATTCATCGAAAGTAACTCACTTTCCTTTTGTATTGCATTTCTATCGAAGCACCATTCTTCATCTACTTTCTAAATGTTGCTTTCTGCTTTGAAAAACAGTATTGAATCGTTTCATGTAGCTAGTCCTCATAGTGAAGATACCAATCAGTTTCCCTCGATAACTATACTATACCAGGTGTGTCTTTACCGTATTATCATTATCATTATTAAGGTGGGGACATCAATAAGATGAAGATGCCGTCGACGGCAAGGCTATGCAAGGCCCTCTCAAATAATGCCTCAGTTGACAATAATATACGTCATTGCCGGAAGAGAAGCTGCGACATCTAATGTCGGTGCATTTCCCCAGGTCTGAGATAACCCCATAGTCACACCACCCGAGAACTTCCCGTATCACCGTGAAAACGTTTGATTACAGGGTGTCTTCAATAATGGCCAGCTAGGAAAGAGTGCCCTGGGCTATCTCCAGCTTCCGGCTCTCTCGGAAGCTTGGAGCTTATCACCATCTCGATGCTCAAAATCTTCCGATTCTGCATCGCCTCTAGCTTTGTACCAAGACTTTTGAGGACGAGAAGAACTAACTTCACGCAAGCCAAATCTTTCCGCCTTATCAGTCTCACATCCTTCTCTTGGAAAGCGCTGTAGAGGCTGGTCGATAAGTATATCAAAGACAGTGCATTAACGATTTTTCCGCTCCATCGTCGAAAGTACGCCTACCAAGTGGGCAAATCAACTGACGCGACCCTTCATCTAGTTACCCAGATCGAAGTGACTCTGAGTTTCGAACAGTGTGCTCTAGGCGTATTCTTAGACATCGAAGGTGCGTTCGACAACACCTCTTTCGAGTACATGTGCCATGCTGCGGAGAGCCAGGGAATCGATCATACCTTCGTTAGGTGGATCAAGATCATGCTCTTGCAGAGACTGATAGCGGCGCACCATAATGGTAGCGATGCACTTACACTTGTCACCCGAGGGTATCCTTAGGAAATAGTACTGTCTCCGCTCCTTTGGGTCTTATGCCCAAGTCTACGCAGACGACTTGGCAGCTATGAGTCTTGGTAAACACGCGGCTACCTTGTGTGAGCTACATAACACTGCCCTTGTCATCGTGATTCGCTGGTGTCAGGTCGAGGAGTGAATCCTGAAAATGGAGAAAGTCGTTCTTTCCACGAAAAAACGGAGACTAGGACCCCTACCAGAGATTCGTCTAGGGAGGATATTGCACCTGAAAGACTCAGTGAGGTACCTTGGAATTATCTTCGATGCTAAACTGAGCTGGAAAATGCAATTGGAAGCCAGGGTGAAGAAGTCTGTTGCATCCGTACTGGCATGCAGGAGAGCATTCTAAAACTGGTTCTGCACTGGATTTAGACGGCCATGATCGGCCCAATTATAACCTACGTAGCCGTTGTATGGTGGCAGACGACGGAAATGGTTGTGTCCCGTCTGGCGCTGAAGAAGACTCAGCGACTCACCTGCCGAGAGATAACGGGCGCTATTGGGACCTGCCCCACTAGAGCTCTGGAGCCTTGGGGATCGTCGCCCTACAGCACCTCGTTAAAACAGTGAGAACTTTGAAGCTCCAGAACTCGGGTGGGTCCAAGACTGTCAAGCTCAGCGGAGTCGGAGTCTACTCGTGCACACCCAGAAGTGAGCTTACAGTTCCCCTCGGTGCTCACATAATCGTTTTCGAAGGCGAGGTCTGTGTAATCCCGACTTGTGCCCTGAAAAACCTGAGACTAAACTACCAAGGTAGGCGACAATATATCTGCACTGACAGCCTAGCAGCTCACTCCCATAGGATGACATCTAGACTTGTTTTGGAGTGCTGTGAGACACTGGCTGCATTAGCCAGAAGGAAGAAATTTCAGCTAGTACGTCTTCTCTAGCGTTCGGGGCTCCCTTGACACTCTCGATCCAGTGATCCACTGGGCACTACGCCCTCAGAGAGCTACTGATGGTAGATAGTGGCTCTCGGTTTGGTGCAATTCTCCATGTATGTGGGTAGAGCCGGTCTGCCTTCACCTACAACCCTATCTCCCGAGTTAACAGCTACTTCAGCTATGAACCTGTGAATGTTATGGAATTAATTTGAGTCATAAATATCAATTCATTTTAGTACGCATAGACAAGTGAAATCCATTAGATGAGACAGATGATTAAGTAGGTGAATCTGATGAAGTTCTTATATTTGTTTCTCTTGAAAGGTATTCGATATCTACGGTGATCCAAAGTTTAATTTGTCAAATGAAATTTCTCATTATTTTTATCCCGTTTCTCAAATTGCCCTATATATGCCTTCACTTTAATTAAAATTAAGCCCGTGAATTTTAGGTGTCTTTCAGACGTACTAATGAATTTCCCTGGAATTCCTAATAACCACTAATTGTATAATTTGAATCAAATAAATAAAATTTGCAGGCGAGGGACAATTTGAGAAATATGAAAGTAGATTAAGGGTGAATAAATGTCTTACTTAAGTCTCCCAGTATCTATTGTGCAAGTTTATATGTGAGGTAATGTTTTCCCATTAAACCCCCAAAAGCTATAAGCGTCTCATAGAATTGGTAATTTCTATATCACGTAGATTAAAGGTATTGAGTAAGGAGCAAGCACTCTATCTCTACAAATCTTCATTTGCATGAACTTGGATCACAATGTTTTGAATTTTAAAGAAAAGAAACCGTCTGTTCGATGGTTTCAGTAAGATAAGACTCTATCATATAATACATTCAATTTCCATGCCATCAACGTTCTACATCTATACCCTCTTAAACTATGAAATTCAATGAAACAAACTTGCTGTTTTTATTTTTACGTCCCTCACTATCAGTTTTGAGAATCACTGAAATCATCTATAGTATTTTTGAGATGATGTATGTGTACGCGTAGGTGCGTGAACAACCGGAGAGATTTGAATCGAAGTGTTACTTCACAAAGCTACATTGAATCAATTACCCTGTGGTAAAATGAGTAACGCTGCAGACTTTACAAGCAGAGTTTCGTCCTCAGAGATATCATGAAAGTAAGTAAGGTTGATTCTGTGTGAATGATTTTGATGGTTCACCTGAACCAAATGTATTATAAAAATAAACTAATTTTGATGAGCAGTAGCAATAAGAAACAAGGTACGGCATGTGACATCGTAAGTACATATGCCATTGTCGATTTTTGGTTGATGTTTCATTTGTTCTATGAATAAATAATAAAGATTCTTGATCCAGGAATGAATTATATATAAATTCTCGGGAAATAGGTCACATTAACACTTATGCTTTATATTTTCGTCTTAACGTACATTTCGGTCTCACGATCATCATCAGAAGACTTATTATGTCCAAAACTGTTTACTCTATTGTTTACTCTATGCATCTCCAAAAATGTGGATCACTTAATGCTGCTTTTCATTCACGGAAATAACTGAAAGCACGATATATAAATATCAAAATTAAAGAATGTGACTGGTCGTGAAATGTTTGGCAGCGAATTACAAAAATTCCAGAAAGCTAAGTCAACCAGAATCAATTAACATACCTGAAATAGCTACCGTGATATAATGGACGGGCTGAATGCATATACGTTTTCTTTGATCGTGATATTAACAACACTGGCGTTTTAATTAAAACGTATTTGTGATAATAATTCTCGTAACAAAGAAGTGAATGGTCTAATATTGTAACCCATAGTTATCTGGTTGAACTGGATAGTTTCTCATCATTCCAAAACAGCAGATTACGTTTCAATAAACATTATAATATTAGAACCGCACATCTAATTTCGAATGATTTTTTTTCTATATGGAACGTACTATTGGATTGATTAAGTTAAAACAAAATCATTCATATTATTTTTAAGACTGGGTAAGAAATACTCTTGCTACTAGAAGTCATTCGTGTTAGATTTTATCTTGAAACGGAACGTATGTTTCATTCCTGATATTATCTAAATCGTGGTATATGATATTATTATTTACATACATTATCCATAGTTTTTCTGCACACTCGAATGCAACTTATTTCGAAATGGTATCTTTGCTTATCACTAATGTATAATAATGATTCATTGATGTCTAGATTACCAGAAGAGAATGTTTCACCTCCACCAGTAGTACATAGTAATCATAAACTTTACATTACGAAAATATGGAAGGCACATACTCAAAATGTGTTTCGTCCATGTTTTTTCCAGACGTCAGTTCATATTCCTAGATACGATATGAGTGAATCCTGAACAAGTGTATTTTTATGAATTAATAATAAAACATATCCAGCCCTAAATATGGCCAAAGGTATGGCCAAGGAAATATTTGATTCAAGATGAAAACCATTCTGTAAATCGATGAATTAAAACGATTAGAGGTTCCACCCTTCAATTTGGTTTTTCTCGATGGTCTTTACCTGCCACACCAATATGCTCATCTGGTTATGAATCACACTGTGTAAGCATATTGTAATAATATTGACGTACTGTTATGGAAAAGATGCTGACTCTGAGGATTAAATGAAACAGCAATTACTTTTTTTATCAGTTTTGATAATAACATGAAAAAGTTACTATAGGCAATTCGATATTGACACTATAGTAATGTTTTCATGTTTAAAAAGAAAGTAATTGTTCTTACATTTAATCCTCAGAGTCAGCACCTTTTCCATGACAATAATAACATAAGAATGCGCTTAATTCTGCGCTTACGATAGACAATTTCAGGCATATTATTATCAATGGTAGCAATATTAGGAGGGCTATTCTCTCCCAGGTGCAAAATGAAATTTGCTACAAGAGAGAGGCAGGGATAAAGTTCTCCCAATTTTTTCGGCAAAGGTCCAAAACAGACGGAAACCATTTGGACATCCGATAAGCTCTGATCTCATCTTGACGTTATTTGCCTCTTTCGATACATCAATTATATGATTACAGATATTCATGGCTTCAACATTGTTCTGAAACGATGCCCCTAGGCTCTTCGGATGGTGGTGAATTGTTGGTATGTGGTATGAAAGTTTTCGTTCCCAGCATAATCTCGGAAATTTCTTCGGCACATTGCGTAGAGCCTTCAGATTCAAAACATACTTTTCTTCAAGGAAAGTCAGAGAAGACATTCGAAGACCGTCCCAGTTGTAATGCCAAACTAGACGTGATTGTGTTGGATTGGTTCATGATGATGATATATGGTCAGAGTTCCCCAATGGTGCACGGATTTTTGCTTCATAGAGATCTGGATTATTAGTGAGGAATGAGCGTATTAGTATAATGATACTTGATCTCAGATTTCCATGAGGGTTCATTGACTGGTTGTTCGAGCTTCTATAGTCTTGATTCATCCGTCTCAAAACTCTAACGATAATTGTTGTAATTCCGATAAGGCTGTCAAATTAAATTTTCAAAAGTATGTCCTCTATGGAATATCACTTTTAAGGGAAATAGGAATATCACCGTCGCCTAATATTTCAATCGCAAAGTAAATAATCGAGTAAGTAGAAGTTTGTTGGTCTTATGAAAAGTCACATTTTTATCTATGAGCAACATTTATGAGATGTTACATGGCTGCCTCTAGAAGGTGAACATTTCGTTCTTATAATTATATATAATTGTTGATTAAATACCGGACATGAGAAGCGTGGGTTGATTGAAAGTTTCTCTATATTTCCAAACAATTTGATAATAGTCCATTCCACGCCATAATGTAAAAATGTAATAATGGTTTTATGGTAAAATGCGATTAGGAAGGGAAAATATAATTATTTTTCACCTCCTTTATCAAGTCGAGCACGCAAGTAAAGCCGCCACTTTTATAATCTATAGAGATAAGTAATATGATAATTAAGCATACAAACTTTGTTCAAAATAATAGCAGGGTTGGATTTACTATCCAAAATTACTTCTAGGTCTTCATAACAAATTGAATCCATCCATCCCATGTAATAACATCATGTCAACGGAAAGTTAATTAAAAAATAGCAACTTGCAGTTAATTCAAATCTGTCATTCAAAGAGCATGCCAACGCGTTAATTATCTTGGAAAAAGAAACAATACATCTATTGGATATTTTGAATGGACAATTGAGGTGCTTTGATAGACGTAATCGCGTCCACATCGTTTTGCTGGGTCAGGTTAAGTTAGCAATCCAACGCCTCCATGCGCTCTTCACCATTACAACTCGGCCGACTGGGAATGGTATTCTCAGGTTTAACCCGACTTCACTTAGCGAAGAGTAGGTTTCGAATCTGAAGTACCTTCACCATGTGCCGAAAATATTTCGGGTTTCATTATGCTGGGAATGGATATTTACATACCATATATCACCAAATCTAGTGAACCATGATCTTTTCCGGTATAAAGTCTATCAACGCTGCTTTTCCACAGAGAGTTGTCACCATCTCAGTTTCTGCTCCATATAAACGATCTGTTGGGAGTGAGCTCCTGTCACCTCCATAGCTTCGCGTATGATGGATACACTTCATCCTCCTTTCTTCTCTAGAGCCCCGATATCATCCAATGAAGTCATGAGGCAAGACAAGACAGGTCAATGCAATGACTGAAAATTTAGCAAGAAATTTGGAATGGGGGCTCTGATAATGTGAATGTGTCAAATAGAATTCTGCCTATGAAACCCTAGATATCAGCACCAACTGCACACTTTCATGGGACGATCATGTGAGGTACATTACGAAAACTGCTTCAGAGAAACTTTGTTTTCTATTTCGTGTCAAGAGCTACTTCAAACCTTAGCCGCTCCTCATGATCTACAGAGCACCGACCTGACCTGTCCTGGAGCACTGTTCACATGTTCGCAGCTAAACTCCCAAATATACGCTGAAGCATTTAGCTTCTAGTCAGAAGAAAGCGTTTCGTCTTGTTGGTGAAGGCACACTTACGAGTCGTTGACTTCTCTAGAACATTGGAAATCTGGTCTGCTATTCCACCAAGAGCGATTCTAGATAAGCGGACTAGACGAACTCATACTGGTTACCCTTTCGTTGTCAGACTCGAGACCTCCCGAACTTTTATTAAGTTGACTTTTCTCTCGAATGGCGAATTTGTGGAACTCTTTGGTACCTATCAGTTCCAAAAAGTCAAGAAAAATACGAATGTTCACTTCCTCTCCCAACTTTGCAACGCTGGCTCACACGATCTTCTACTAACTTTATAGGATTTCCTCTTGTGTGGTCAAAATAAGAATTAGGATAATAATGCCAGGGTTACACTAGCATGGAATAAAATACAGGAAATATGGGGTGATAATGTAATTATTGTAGGTAAATGTCATCTGTAAATGATAATACGGTTTGTAGGGTGGTTGTGGAACATGATATGTATTTGGTAACAACTTGAAATTGATCAGACCCTCAAGGGGACGACTAGGACAATTAAAATGAATTCTATAATGCAGCAAATTACATTGAATAATTGACCGAAACTTGGTATTCAAGTACACATAGTTCATTTTCATTAAATTTAGCTTTCACTTAAAGAACGTCTATTTACTCTAATCATCTACTTCATTCTCCTATCCGTTACATGTGTGTGTTCAACACGCTGACTAAGCTACCTTTATTTTTAAAATTCATTAGTTAGATTACTTCTTTTATCATTGAAATCGATGTGGGGAAACTGTTGGAGTGATTATATGCTCAATATCCATTTTCTTTTCTACCATAAATTCCCCTGCACAGAAAGAACCCTCAACCAAAGTTTGAGAACGGAATTACAAGTGGTTTTTATGTCATTGTTTGTTTTGTTTTGATCGTTTCCAGTGACTGAAGAAGGATCTATGATTTCAGCATATTGTTAAATTATTATAATTATTAATTGAGGAGAGCCATTGCGGTCCGTTAATGCATAGGCCTAAGCCCTTTGCTACCCGTTTCAGGTGTCACCTAGTGGAACGGTTCTCACCAACGAGTTTTCACCAGGCCACCAAAGACAGTTCCTACACGAGAATGTTCACCATGCTCCCAAGGTTAACGATTAACCTGTCACCTAGTAGAGCGGTTCCACCCAGAGGGGCGGCTCCCGCCCGAGAGTGTTCATAACTTTTCTCCAGGTGAACGATTCCTCAATAGGTTAACATCAACTTCGTGATATTTTATATAACGTCGTCCTAGTGAAGCGGTTCCCACTCGAGGATGTTAATCTGGCTTCAAAGGTAGGCACGATCGGTTCCCACTCCAGAGTGTTTACCGGGTGCCCGAGGTGTATAAACAGCTACCTACTCAACTTCCAGTCGGGATCGGGGAGATGGTTAATGCCCTGAAGAGGCCATCTTCGTATCTAGTTTCTGGATCCCCTCAGTATCCCATAACTCTACCGATAGTACTCTGCGTCTTGGGGGTATCAGTGTTACGTGTGTTTCGTTTTCCCGTTTGCACCACCTAGACAAAGGCGAATCGCTAAGGTTTATCATGTGGAGGTGGTAGTTAAACGGTCTGTGTCCCGTCAGTATCTGTGTCAGCAGTTTGGCATCGGTTTTAACCATTTTCTACTTTTAACCCTTTGACAATTGAAAAAAAAAATTTAGATTTGTTCGGTATACATCATACAAACATGTAATACCAAAAAGAGTCAACTTCGCATGTATTTTCATAACAAACATTTTATCGTTCCGTATATACTTAATAATACGTGCACTTATAGACGCAGCTGTCAACAAGAAAATTTTATTTTTTTACTATCATGATTACCTAAAATGTTTAACAAATATTCCGTAAATACCCACTTCACGGTACCATTGTTCACCTGAAGAACCTGTGTGGTGATACATGTCATGCTTTCATTTCAATAATAAAAGTTCATTTTGGAAATGTTTTATTTATTATTCAGTACAGTATTCATTTGTAATATGATGGATTTCCCAAAGTAAAGACCAGTTTAATCTCAAAATTTCCCAAACATGTCATGTATGGGAGAACTTCTAGTTTTACCTGTATCGTAATTACTGATTCCTATAAATAACAAGATTGAATCAATGAACAAGGAGTATTCAGTTTGATATAGAATGAGCGTTGTAAAGCAGACCATAGTTATAGCAACTCGAACAAAAACGCACTTAAGAGGCTCACAAAATAACTTTTCTACGATATTAATCGTTGAGTAACCATTATCAATAGACATGCACTTAGACATTAGTTTGATCAATAATCTAATCAAAATTTGTAGAATGGAATATTTATTATCCCAAGCAATTTCAAATTATACAGTTAAATTTTTACAATGTGTTATATATTTGGACAGTCAAAACATGTATTTAAATATAAAACAAGAGTAAAATGTAGAAACAAGTATGTACATAGGTCTTTAAATCTGCCGTTGTTATTGGCCAATAGTTCTGAGACTTTAGTCGAGAATGATGCCCATTGCATCAGTTAATGATATAGATTGTAATCTCTCAAGAAAGCTTCTAAGTTTCTAGAATGAACTTTTAAGCATTGCGATTAATTATAAACGAAGCGGAATAGATAATTTGATGAACGGAATTGAAAACGTAAAATAACATAGAATAGATATCGATTAACCAGAAACTTCGAATCTGCATCTAGAATCTAGCCACAATGCTGTCCTATATTGACTCAAGTTCTATTAGGAACTAATAGTTAGGTAGTCGTGTCTGGAACGCCATTGTAATTCATTCGTTATTGTAGCAATCTAATAATGTTCAAGTTCCAGCAAATATAGTTAAATGTTCATGAACTAATCCTTAGTTATTGAAATAGAAGATCCAGGAATATGAGAATTTTAATTAGAATATATGTCAAGTTCTCATTGTATGTGAAGTCCATTGATATTACGATAAGATGATTCCAGAATGTTCAAATATTCTCGAATGCTTTATTAATCTCATTTTATTATCATATTGCGGTCCTCATTATATTTAGTGGAATCCCAGGAAAAAGCTGGAAGAATCTAATAAGCCAATTATCGGAAACTCATCTCCTATTCGATGGGTCTACAGAAAGACATGTTCCTTATCGACTTATATTGGGAATGATGGAATGTCAATCGTGAAAAATGCTCAACATATAATACTGACAATTCACTAAAAGATCTATTTCACAATAATTGAGGCTGAAAACCAAACATAATGGCTGCTTTCAATCCAAATGCAAAGCTACATACCAAATTTAAAATGATATCTCTGACATCACGGATTGAGATAATTTCAAATTTAATAATGTAAATATGGATCTATATGGTCTAGGGAAGTCAAACTACCACAAGACACAAACCGTGATGAAGTGAGTCTTAAAGCAAAGCAATATGTACCTTGTTCATCTTGCTATTGAAGAGCGATATATTCTGCTGTATTGATATCAATCCAAGTATTAATCTGTAGAACGCAAAATATTAGACAAAATACGAGTATCGTGAGGTATTAGGGGTTGCAAAGGCCAATTTATGGGGGAGCGGTGCATGGTACTCAAACAAGACGGATGACGTAGGACGAGGCCTTCACCATGACTTTTTCCTCATTAACAATTCTGATTTATATGGAGTAAAAGTTCGTGCACCATTGGGAAACTCTGAACATACACTCATCTCCATAACCTGTCACTACGTCACTCCATGAACCAATTCAACACTTCCCCTTGCAAAAACTGCTTCACAGGTACTTCATCATCATCAGTTAAAGAGTAGAGGTTCAACCCCCTAGATGCATTCAGGCCGTTATATTGCCTATTCCTTTCTTGCAGGGTTGTGGTCCGCCAGAAACCCAGAATATTGCTCAAGCCTATAAGTTTCTCTGGAGACAATTCTACTTTGCCGAAGTTACGCCTGACGAATGTCAAAGCTGCACTACAGGATATGTGAGGCAGTTTCCTCCACCTTTCTGCATTTACCTACATTTACAGTCATCTGCAATGTCCATGAAATGAAGACGACAGTAGCCCGTGAGGATTTTAGTCATCTCCCTAATATCCCTTCTATTTTGGAGAAATGAGTTCTTTTATAAAGATCTTGGCCTGCCTCATGCAAGGTGATTCTCGCCAGAAGTCAGACCACTGTTTATTCAGCTAGCTCCGAAGAGGGGGAGAGAGAGAGAGAGAGAGAGCGAGAGAGAGAGAGAGAAAGAGAGAGAGAGAGAGAGAGAGAGGGAGAGAAAGAGAGAGAGAGACCACGGCAGTTTGACAAAGCAACCATTGGCCCAACAGGCGTACCAGACGACCCTCACCTGACCAGGGCATTTCATTTCCTTTAACACCACTGGGTCCTGGTAACCAGATGAGTTGAACCTTGTTTGTCCTGGATAGTTCAGTCAATGCATCTCTCCGTTCTTTGACTAACCTTGATGCGACTCTGTGTGACTTGAGAGCTCCCAGAGCTGACCGGCTGTTTGTGCAGATATATTCTCCTATTTATATAGTTTCTTCTCAGATTTACTGACGTGCAAGGCAACATTGCGTGGACCTCCTCCCAAAAACTGGCCTGGCAGAGAAAGAATCCTCCGGCAGTACGATTTTTGTCTTGTCAAAGTTGACATCGAGCCCCTCAGGGCGACACCAGCAGGCCACTATTCTGAGCAACATGTTTTGAAGTTCGCAACGGAACTTGGTTTTCTATTCGGTTCCAAGAGAGCTACTGTACACCCCAGCAGCTCCTCATGATCTACAAAGTAACGTACCATCACTGGCTCACACGATGCTTTACGAACATCATAGATTTTCCTTGCGTGTGGTGAAAATGTAAAAAACCCACCCTTGAGCTGTTGCTGTTCTGTTTTTACTCGAACTCAGAATTCTTAAGCTACCACCATATATACGAGTCTGTCTGTTTTGATTGTACTGTAGGAAGATATACATATTCTGTAAGCACTTGAAATTCCAAAGAAGTCAGTTATCATGTTGATTAGGAAATATTCGATCTGGTTCGGCTTAAGATTGAATGAAAGGGAAATTGGAACTTTAAAAATGGAAATAGCGAATATAAAGTAGTTCAGATTTAGTTTCAGTACACGTATTTTTCTGTTATCTTTATATAATTCATCATTCATGAGATACAAATAGGAAAGCAGGGTATCAAGTTGAGTTGTATTATTTTGATTAGTGTAATGTTTCCTCTATTCTATTAGCTGGATGGGGGATATGGCCTATTGTGCCGGTTACCATGATAGAATACAAATGTTAAATGTTAAACGTGTATTCTGCAAACTGAGAACTACCGTGCTCTGTTGTTTGCTCAATATACATAGGGATAGTACAAACTTCTTGTGATGGAAAATAAATAAGCAAATTACCTATCTAGTTCACGTTTTGCATACAATTCTGAATATCTTTGAATTTTAACGACACAGTTATAGTCACGTTCTTGAAATATTGACATGCTTGTTTCAATACACCAAGGAAAAATGTACTCAATTCTAAGCTTCAGGAAAGTTTTAACAATATAATTTCAGAGGAATCATTTCAAACAACTTGTTTAGGACAAATTTACGCAAAAGGTAAATTCAACCAAAATTTGAAATACGCTAACATTTTAGTAATTCGCTGAAAAAATATTCGGGTGCTGTTGGTCACACCAAAACGACAAATCGCAAGCAGTATCACCTTCGGATTTTTACTTAATTACTTCGAGTTATAACTCGATACACACTCACTTTTCTGAGAGCCAACCTAGTACTATAGGGCAAATACCAGACCAGTATAACAGACCTACCAGAGAAGCTACAACGATAGCCAGAGACATATGTAACAGTAGTAGGATACGATGGGCAATGAACACCTTTCAACCATTCTCCACAGGATGGAATCTTCCAAGCTCTTCTTCAGCGTGGGTAAGGGGAAATTCTACTCACATAGTAAACATCAGTCGAAGTAGTTTGGAACTAGGATACATACCCGAGATATGAAGGAGGCCCAAGGTTCCTAAAACGGAAAAAAAAGGACCTAACCTACCCCAAATCCCTGCAACCAATCAGTCTCCCATCGTTCGTCCTACAAACGGTAGAGAAAGCAACTGATAATTATAATAGAAATCTTGGAACGAGTGCCCTTGCACCAACACCAGTATGCTTACCAAATGGCTAAATCTATGAAGACCGTATTGATGCAACTGATAGAGGAAATCCAAGATACCCTGGGGAGTGAAGAAACTATAAATTGTACGTTTCTAGACAGAAAAAGGCATTTTGACGATACATCACATGAAGCAGTCAAAAGAGCACTAGAAGACAACGGAGTACATAGCAGGACAACCAGATGGTTGTCATACTAGAAAGGTAAAATATCTGGGATTTATACTGGATAAAAACTCCTCTGGAGTAAACACGAAAAAGTGGTAACTACCAAAGCTACAAAATGCCTAACGGTGCGCAGAAACGTTTCTGGAAAAAAGTGGGGATGTAAATGGTACACTGATGGCTCCAAAACAACAGAAGGAACAGAAATAGGAGTATACCAAGTACTCTGAAAGCTTAAGCAAATCCCCGAGCATTTTCCAAGCGGAGATTCACGCTATAGCAAAATGTGTCCAGTTCAATGCAGAAAGAGAAAAATGTATCCATAAGAAGCTAATTTTTTTCAGAAATAGTGCCGTCACATTGTTTTAATATTGTGTGTCTACATGTACTATAGGAGAAAGTTTGAGAAACTCCGTTTTGGTCAAGTTGAATTAGGTTATTAACAGCACCATTCTCTGCACAACACTGTGTTCGAAATACTGCTGATGATGTTGCTGTGCAATCGAAACATGTCAAGGTAATACATCAAAGCTTAAAGTGTAATCTCGTTTCAATTATTTTCAAAATCTTTTCTTAATAATATTATGGTACAGGTACATTAAGTCGGAGCCAACTCCACCAAATAAAAAAAGTTGAACAAGATAAGAACAGAAGGCATGAATCATCTCTAAAAATATTTCCTAACTTCTGAACATTTATAACTTCGCATTTCGCATATAGGGTGCAAAACTAAATATAGTACTTTCAAAATTAAAACATAAATTGTTGTGAAATGTATACAACCCACAATACTATCAGTTTAACCCGCACTACTTGTCACAAGAAATATCTGAAATATTTTGCTGTTTTAAAGCATTACTATGTTCAAAAAGTGGAATGAAAAATGATATCCAACGCCAGAGAAGCTATAAAATATAACAAGCTAACTTTTAGGAAGAAACTTCTATACAAAGTCATAACAATGACAAATTTACTATATCAATTTAAGAATCAAATTTCTCAAGGAATGATGTTAAAAGATGGAAATTTACTTTTATCTCTGGTAGTATATACTATCTTTCAAAGTTTAATCATGATACTTTTTCCATCATAATGCTAATTGAGGTTTAAAAAATGCAGATCGATCAAATTATTTCAGGCCCCTCCCATATTCTTCCTACTCACATTCTGTGTTTGGTATTGTGTCATATATTATTCAAATTTATTATAAAAATTCTGTATTTTAATGACAAAAAAATGTATTTATGATTTATAGTACAGGAAGATTCCGAAAAATTTATATTCGTCTGTTCAATTCCAGTTATGTTTCCAGTAACAATTCACAGACTTCCTAGATCCTCCGAGTGATATTATTCCCATTCTCTATGGTGTTGAGGGTTAATAAATACACTTCAAAATGAAAATTAATGTGTGTGAGCCTTAAACTTAATTAACTTTTGGGCGATCTTGATAGATATATATAAACTCCTGGGAAGTACGTGATGTAGTTTTGTCTAATCTGTTGGACGTTACCTCATTCCCACTCCATAGCTATGTGAATCATACCGCTTTTTCCTCTAGAACTCATCATATATATCATATCATCCAACGAACCCAGATCAAGACAAACAGATTGACGCAATAAATAAAGATCTGACAAGAATTTTGAAATGGAGATCTGATAATCTACTAGAGTTTAATATAACCAATACTCAAGGTTGTATTTTTTCCAGTAATGAGGATCCCACAATCATTAATAAGATGTTGCTAGGTACAACTACTTCCATGAAGTGCTCAATATCCATGTTCGGTATCATTATCAATAACACCCTCTCATGGGACTATCTTCACATAAACTTAGTTTTCGAAGTGCTACTTTGAACATCGATTCTGATGGAACACTGATATAGTACGTTTTTGAAAAGGAGAAATTCGATTCTTCCGTTAGTTTCATCCGTAGACTATGATTAACCACGTCACAGAGTTCAGGGGCCCTCAATTCCTGAATTCTGCTTATCAACCTCGAGCTCATCCAATACCTAGAGAGCTCCAAAATCGTGTATGACCGGCAGCAGAGATCAAAAGGAGAGTTTCGGGATCCCGAATTCCTGAATTCTGCTTATCAACCTCGAGCTCATCCAATACCTAGAAAATCGTGAATGATCGGCAGCAGAGATCAACAGGAGACCTGCTTGCCTACGCAATACATGTATGGCAGAAATATATTGAAAAACATGGGGAATCTCTAGCTATAGCATTAGAAATCTCCAAAGTATTTGACCGAGTCTGACACCAAAGCCTTGGGAAACTTTGTCGCTTACTATTCAGTTTTCTCTCAAATAGATCACTCCATGTGGTGGTTGATGAAGTATCCTCCAATACAATCTCTATCAACGCTAATGTTCAACAGGGATCTGTTTTGGCACCAACTTTGTTTCTGCTCCATATCAACAATCTGCTGATCTGTCTAGTTCACAGCTTTGCAGATGATGGTACACTTCATATCACTTTCTATAATATACAATGAGGACAGAGGACAGGTGGACGCAATGAATGGAGATCTGGCAATGAGTTTGAAATGAGGATCTGATAATCTAGTAGAGTTTAATGTAACCAAAACTCATGCCCCTTCTCCAGGTAGTCAGATTCCACAATCACTAATATGATGATGTCAGGTACAACTATTTACATGGAGTGTTCCATATATATGCTCGGGATCACCACCAACAGCACCCTCCCATGGGATGATCATGTGAGGTCCATTGCGAAAACCGCTTCACAAAAACTTGTTTTCCCATTCCGTGCCAAGAGCTACTTTACATCTCAGCAGCTCCTCATAATTTATAAAGCACAGATTCGACCTGTCCTGGAGTACTGTTCACATGTTTGGAATTCGGCCCCCAAACATACGCTGGAGCTCTTATTTTCTATCCAGAAGAGAGGTGTTCGTCTGATACGAATTAATTGACCTCTCAGAACATCGTCGAAAGGTGGGCGATCTCTCCCTTTTCTATAGATATGGGTATGGACAAAAATTGATCTTGGGTCGACCTCATCGATTCTAATGGAACACTGATATAGTACGATTTCAACGGTGAGAAATTGGATTCTTTCACTAGTGTTATCCTCAGTCTATGATTCACCAGATTAGTTTCGGGACCCTGAATTCCTGAATTCTGCTTATCTCATCATCATGACCCTAATAAAGTAATGTTGTAAAGGGACAATGAACTTGAAATTTAAATCAGGGCTCTTGCGAGGTTCAACTCAAGAAATTACAGCGATAATCTCATTTTATTGGAATTTTCTATTCCATAAGGGGTGTCGAGATCATGAATTATGGTCATCTTTTAAGTTGTGACCCCGATGAAATCCACGTTTTCGTGAAAAACTGCGATTAGGCATATTCCTCCAAACTTTTATGGAAAAGCTATTGCCTATCTACTCTTCCAACTTTCCATCGTAGGCTCACATGATGTTCTACGAACATTTTTTTTCTCCCGTGTGGTCAAAATATTTTTTCAAATACTAGCACATCCAAATCTGGTACTGTGATAGGAGCGATAGGAAATTCACATACACTTTATTATAACGAAGAAATATCAAACACATAACCATTTCGAAATAGCTCTTTCAAATATTATTTCAATTGGTTTAGGTAGATGCATTTAAACATTTAGACAAGTAAAATGATAGCACAATATAATTCATCAAAGTACTCCAAGTCTTGAATTATTTATGCCTCTTTTTGTTCTCTATAGCAGTCACTAATTATAACTTATTAGACTCGGCAATTATTTTAATATCTAAATTTTAATGATATAAATTAGGTTGTTAATTGTTGGCGTTGAGACAAAAATTATACCGTTAATTGGCATTTAAAGTAGGATTTATCAAATTGTACAGACTCAGTTTAAATAATCAATACTTCTCCGAATTAATGTGAGGTATGATTACACAGAAGTGGCAACCCAAATTGCAGGAATTTTCAGCTACCTAAGTGAGGATAAAAAATTCATTTCACTTGCAAATGAACATTTTTAATTCAGGAAAGACGTACGAAGAGCGGTTAGACCTGTTTTGTTGAAACTCTATCGAAATGAAAGACTAATTTCCTTCGTAACAACGTTTTCTGGTGGAGCATAATCCTTATTGTGAAAAGAAAATCCAATAGCATTCGCATAAATGAATATCAACGGTATTAACTACATTTATTCGAAAGTTCGATCTTTGAACGATTATTATTGAATCTGCTGGAAGTAACTGTTTACATATTATTATTTTTTCAATATCCGATGATTTTGGCAAATCCCCAGATTGGAGATATGCCAAAGTCGTGAGTTCGTCAGAATGTTCAAGCAGCTCTAGACATACACTCGAACATATATTCTTAAGGTTCAGACTAGATTTTAGGTACATAAGGGTGTTTGAAAATAAAGTTCCGATACTTGAGGATCGTAATCCTCGAATGATTTTAAGTACTTGATACTTGATTTTTTTAATTTTGCATTTCACAAAAAAGATGCACTTAGTAATGCATTGAAAAAGAAGTCGACGTGCGTAATTTAATTTTTTCCAGAGAGCTTCTCACGAGAGCTACAGCCCCTTCCTTCTTCATCGTAACTGTCTGACCGCTCTAGCTATTTTCAGAAAATATTGTTCAAGAACTTCTAAAATATATACTTTTCATCCGACACTAGAAATAATTTTCAAAATTGTCCAGTGGGGCCCTACTTTCTACGCCACTTTTTAGTAGATTTTCCGAAAATTGCCCATTTTATTTAATTCTCGTTCAATTTGGAAAAAGTTGTTCTAGCAAAATTTTGATTAGAGACACCGCTTACAAGATATTTGAGTTGAATTGTGCTCTAAACTGGACTACCAAAATTTGGGGAAGGGCAAATATGGAGAGGGGAGTTTCTTCATTTCAAATGAGAGAAATAAACATGATACATACAATAGTTGTTATCTTTTGGGAGGAAACATTTTTAGTCGACATACAACCAAATATAAAATCACAAACTGTTCAAATAAGAGTTTACATTTATAGGTGGCTATTTTAGATTTTTCTAAACCTTCAACTCCAAATATTCCAAACACGGCGGCTCTAATCAGAATTTTGCAGGAATAACTTTTTTTTATAAATCGAAGTAAAATATATTTGCCTACATATTTTTATAAATCGCTGCAGCGGTCAGAGAGATACACTAAAAAACGATTTTTTCAAATCGCATTTTGAAAGGTTGCATCTCTAATAGGAAGCGTTTCTGAAAAAGGTAAATTTATGCATATCAACTCATTTTTCGATGTACTATCACGGTGGAGTTTGGCAAGTCGCAATTATATATAAACCGTGTTTTATCCAATGTATTTTAGTGCATGTACGTTCATATTTTCGGCCATTTTGGCACGCATTTCGGAATCTATTCATTTTATTCAAAGCTCTATAGCAGCTGGAGCAGCATTTGCACTAATTTTAAAAATTTTGTGTTGAAATTGGACAGAACTAAGTACAGAAAAGTTCCTTTCAAGCTCGTTCATTAGTAACATAAATCATTTCTATTCATTCTAAAGACATAGAAATAATTACGCGTAAAAAGTGCCTTTCAGACTTTTCAATCTAATAAAGCAGCGCACAATATTTGTAACAAAACGCAACCTTAAATTAGGCTTTAACGGTTCAATTATACGTCTAATACAAAATTGTTATGGGTGAAAGAAACATTTGTTTGTGCTTTCTCGACTTTCAGCAAGCCAATATCCGTACAAAAGGGCTTCATTTACTGCTTTCGTCATCTGGCCTGGAATTAATTGACATTGTTTCTAAATGCACTCCTAATATTCATAAATTAAACACCAGAACAGTCAATGAATTCAGCTCTGTGTATTTATTTATTTGGTGATGAAATACATTCATCTAACGTATCCGTTGTAGAATGTTTTGTCTGAAATTGAAACTAGAACACTGAACTAGAAAGCGTGAACAATCAAACTAAAAAAATGAAAAAGAAAGACTACTCCAGTGGAATATTTCGAAGGGCAATTTGTTAACATTTGTGAACTAGAAGCATGTACAAACTTAGTCATGGAGCACCATTATGACGGAAAAATGAAATTATTCAAGCCTATTATGGAAATGGACTTTTCAGGAAAAGTGATCTACGCTCATATATATTTCGTTCTACGAAATCTGCCTTTCAAAAGCTCTTTTTTTGATATTTGGTCCAGAAATTCGAGTAAAATGGGTCAGTTCCTAACGTTAAAGTACCTCAGTATTCAATGGGACGAGAGTATTTATTACCTATAGATGTGACATTCAGATGCTAACAAGATCTAGTATATTGAAGATTACAGACAATCGATAGCGTGAACTGCTTGCTGAACAAGTAGCAAGTATCGGAGAAAATCATCCCCGAAAAGTTGAAATTATGAGCATAGAGAATCTGCTCATAAAACAATGATACATTGATGATGTTTAACTCCCCTACATTTTTCCTCCGGGGTCATTTGAAGTGCTACAATAACGAACCGAAGAAAATTGTACAGCTAAAACAGGTGATACGACAAGCTAGCAATGTACTGCGATGTAATCGTAAGGTCAGCAAAATTTGTACAGGCAGCAGTGAGTTAAAACAAGAATAACTGCGAAAATATATTGTTTTGTATAAAAACGCAACCCCCAGTATTAGATAAGCAATTTGTTACATTTTTCCACATAAGAGTGCTTAGGTATACAGAGAAATGATTAAGTTTTCAATAAAAAATAAACAAGGGTTAAAAAAATATTGCAAAAATATTTGATAATAGCTTTTGAGACCGCCTCCCTGGACAAAATTCGAGCTTGTCAGATCTTCATTTATTGCATCGACCTGTCTCTGCCTTGCACCTCTGGTTTCATTATATAAAGCGGTATAATGTGTACCATCATCCGCACAAAGCCATTGAGGGGACATGATGTCATTTCCAAAAGATCGTTTGTATGGAGCAGAAACAAAGTTGGTGCCAAGACATATCCCTGTGTGACACCAGCGTTGTTAGCCATTATATCAGATGAGGCTCCATCAACCACCACGTGATCTGTCTGAAAGAAAACTTGATAGTAAACGACTACTGGAATTGAAGATAATATCAAAAACTGTTTAACGCGGTTCAGAAAGATTTGAAACAACTCACACTTCATGAGGTACTATTGTCTAAAAAATAGAAAATTGGTTATATTTGGTTTCTCATGTAAATTATCTCCATCTTAAATACATATTCAACATGAGAAAAGAAAGAAGGTAGCAACGTATTACATCATTTGTGACTCTTTTATATCTTCATCTAACAAATTTCCCGACAAACTCAAAGTATTACTTTGGAAGAGATTTTTCAATAAGACATCTATAAATTTACACACTCTTCGCGTGAAAAACAGCACTATCATCTTCAACATAGACATACATCTATTCCAAGAAGCTGCGATATCATATATTTGACAGAAGTCAAATTCCTAGGAAGAAATAAAAATATACATTGCAGTTTTGCGGGTTAATGAAACCAGCATATGTAAGGAGTTTTTCTCAATAACTAAACACTTTGTAGTTAGTAGTTGCAGATTAATAGGAGAAATTCAAACTTGATTTGAATTACGTTTTAATCTCTTGCAGGAAATTGTGTCGGAAATGTTACCCTTGTGCAATGTAATACATCTTACAGTATTACATAATTCGGAAATATCTTAATCGAAAGCAATTTGATACTGCAGCTGAAAATTCATAGTCTTCTCCCCCTGCTTGGGAAAGCAGTATCTTTGTGAAAGGGAGAGCTATTTGATACGCCATTAACGTATTGAAAATTTCCATCCATATACTTTCTCAGATTGATCAAAGTATATTCAATTCTGGTACAATCAAATCAAGTTACGGAATTCTATGCTCGGTTATTTCTACTAGTGACTATAAATATCCAGTTACCGTTTTAATGTTTTGAAAAAACTTTGGGGGTCCGAAACAATATTTATTTTAATTTAAATTAAAACGTAATTTCTCAATATTTGATCAATAATATTCATAATTATTCAAATCTCCAATGTAAGAGAGTTAGAAATAAATGAATATATGAATATATCATTTCTCTCATGTTGGCTTTTGCCAAATAACAATGATAAGGTTTTTCTAGTCCAGATCGATCAGTAACGTCCCTCTAAAATATCGAGCCATGTACCACATTGACAGATTTCGCGAACTTTATAAAAGTTACGAGGAATGTGAGACTCTGCGTCAGATGGGGACACCAAACCAAACCAAAGTGAGAGAATTAGAAACAAATGAATATACGAATATACTCATTCATCTCATGTTGTCTTTTGCCAGATAAAAATTATAAAGTCTTTCTAGTCCAGATTATTCAGTAACGTTACAAACTTATAGTTCCAGACAGCTGTTTCGCTTTTCTCAAAGAGCTCATCAGCGGAACGAGCATGTTTGCAACGTTACTAAACTGACTACCTTCAACAGGGGTTGTTCAGTAACTTTGCGAACTTGCTAGTTCCAATGATTAGCTCTATGAGAAGAGCGAAACAGCTGTCTGGAACTATAGGTTTGTGACATTACTGACTGATCTGGACTAGAAAGACCTTAGCACCGCTTAATTCTTCATTTACTCTTAAATATTCTGGCTCTGCCAATTTAAAGTCAGAAGGAGTATTCAGTATCCACGTGTTTTTCGCTTTTGTGAATTCAGTTGGTAGGTTTCTTTTCTTTAGTACGAAATTAATCCTATGTCGACGTCCTAATTTAGCTAAATCTATTGTCGTACACTCCAAGTATGTTTCATATATTCATTTGTTTCTCTTAGATTGGTTTTGTTTAGTGTCGCCATCTGGCGACATCGTTTGATTCCTTAGTGGGACATCTATTGATAGATGGCGTGAGATACTTTTGGTCTTTTTACCATGTTGTTGACCAGCCATGACTACCTTTAACAGATAACGTTGCAAACTTGCTCGTTCCACTGATGATCTTTATGAGAAGAACGAAACAGCTGTCTGGAACTATAAGTTTATGACGTTGCTGGTCGATTTGGACTAGAAAAATCTTATCATCGTTTAATTCCGCATTTATTCTAAAATATTTTGGTCCTGCCAATTTAAAGTCAGAAGTAGTATTCAGTATCTACGTGTTTTTCGCTTTTGTGAATTCAGTTGGTAGGTTTCTTTTCTTTAGTATGAATTTAATCCTATGTCGACGTCCTAGTTTAGCTAAATCTATTGTCGTACACTCTTTTAAACTGACGAACTACGTGCTACCTCAAACTTCATTTCAAATTTATCGACTCCGGAACATGCTCAAACAGAAAACTACTGACACGGAAAACAGTAACAATTATTATTGTCGTTTGCTTTCATAGCTGAACCTATTGTTACTAGAGCTAGAATGTACAAATGCCATTATTCGAACATTTCATAAAACTCCTGATATGAAATTTTCCACGTCAAATCAGGAATATTTATGTTTACCGAAAGGTTTGTTCGCGATATTCAATAAACAGAATTTACACTTGACAGTTCAAGTCCAATAACTTATCGACTAAATTTGATTATGATATATATCATTTATGTTCTTTGATATATGAAGCTATTCAGAAGACAAGCAGTTATTCTCAATATTTGAAGATGAGTCAACATATTTTAATGAAGTGTAACAAGTAATACTCCATGTTGAATTTTCCTCTCTCGCCGATATCAATCATGGGGTACCCCAGAGACACATACCGGGATATCAAAAATTATCTTGGTCAAGGGTGGTTGTGGAATCTAAAACGTGTCTTACTTTACGTTTGAAATAATTATGTCACTGTCACACTGACATTATCAATAACCTACAAATTTCATACCTATTTATTTCAGTTGTAAAACAATAATGAACTACAAATTATGAAATAATTATGTGAAGTTTGAACCTTTTCAGAGGTCGTGATAGTCACAATCCGGGTCAAAAACTGTTTTGAAATAGTTCATTTTCCGTAAATCGAATGACGTTCACGTGAGAAGCCCGTAGCACGCGAGTTAGAAAAGTGCAAACTGGTTGTACCTAATACGGTTTTACGACGACTTTTCACGTGCCGTTTTCGCTCCATGTAGTTAGATTTAGTCTCGGACCGTGCCCGACGGCCGTTCTTTTTTCGATAAATGTCCATTAAATAGGAAAATTTAATTAAAACAGTTTGAGCTATTCTCAGATCTCAGCTATGCGCGTCTAACGTGCGACGTACCAAAGGGAATTTTCTCACGACTAAAATATACACGAAGCGGGTAAAAGCTAGCGGCCCATAGCCAAAAACACTTCATTACAACTGGCGCCGGTCCCCCAGGGCAAGAAACGGCCCCAAATTAACAAGACCGAGGTAAAATGAATAAACTCTAACTTACGCGCAGTTAGCTCCTTGAGGCATATGTCAAAATGATTCCGTTCGTAGCTAATTACATAGGACGTCTGGCGTTCATGCAATTATGTTTTTAGATAATTCGAACCTTCTAATTTCGATAGGCCACTTGAAAATCCCGGAGTTCAAAGCGCTAAAGACTTCTGAGTGTTACAATATTGGTATAAAATTGCGAAATTTCAAACTTTTAGAAACTTCAAATTAATTATGACATAATTATTTCAAACGTAAAGTAAGACACACGTTTTAGATTCCACAACCACCCTTGACCAAGATAATTTTTGTATCCCGGTATAAGGTCCTTCATTCTTTACTATACAGGATGTAACAGAACTACGCTGTCAAAATTCAACCTCGAGTTCTACATCCAAAAATATTTTAAAAAGTGCATATGATACATTTCTTATAATTGTCTCCTCTAAATCCCTACATCATTCAATGAAGTCAGATGTAGAAGACAGAGACAGGTCGATGCAATAATTGAAGATCTGGCAAGAATTTTGAAAAGGGGAGGTGGGCGATCTCCCTCTTTTCTATAAATATTTAAATGGACGGTGCTTATCGGAAAAACTGAGTATTGAAAATGCATCAAGTAAACAATCAATTTCGGGTGTGATTAATGCAAAATCGTATAATATATTTGCATCAACTGAAAAGAAAGAATATGCGAGGAAAATGTAGGGGATCGCCACCAACAGAATGGGTTAGTTTGATGAACTTATGTATAGATTATTTCTTCTCCGTTCCGTTTCCGTGAAGTTACTAATAACAGTCCCGAGTTTTTTTATAGTTCGGACTTATTGAATAAAACGTAGCTCCTTTTTTCTAAAATAGGATAAGAACATAAGGAAACTTTCAAAAGTATAGAGATAAATAATGGGGCTTAGGGTCTATATATAACATATAAGTTGTAAAAAGTTTAACTTAACAATATATGGTGTGGTCTCTTATGTTTTTTCATGACATTGTTTTCGTTTTAGGGTTGGAGAAGACGGAGAATGGAACGTGATCGATGGAATTCTTACCCCGAACAACGAAAGTAGTTACCAAATAACCAGTCTTCACCCTTACACGGTTTACAGCTTCCGTGTAGTGGCCGTCAATGCCATGGGAGCCAGTCACCCAAGCAAGGAGTCCTACTACATGGTTACTCTTCGCGAAGGTAGGTGAACCCATATAAATTATAACTATTACATTTCAGCCTTTTCCGCTTTTATATTTTTACAAATTGTCTTCACTTCCACAAGGTGCTTTCTCGAAAGTATCACGGCAAAGTTTAATATCGACCCTTCATTTAAATTCAGACGTAGCATTCTAAACATGTAGAAGGCTGTGTAATAAATCAAATCGCTATTTTAATATTTATTATTATTTTGTGGAAAGTTGATGTTCAATACGAATCTTCAGATTCTACTCTCCAAACACGTTGTTATCTTCATCATACCTAATTTGATTGATTTATTTATTTATTTATTACTACATCCATACATCAAGAATCCTCTAACGTTATAATAAAGAAGTGATCGAAAGTAATTGTAAATAACTTTATTATTATTATCAAACAATGCTATAGTACAACTCATACCAATGTTTTTCCTTTTATATTTGATAACATGAGAAGAAAACTTGAAATGTTCGTAGCCAAAGGTGGAGTATTGTGAGAGGAGATAGGCATTGGAACTTTTCTTGAAAGTTTGGTAGTTATAGTCATCAGTAGGCGAAGAATCCCACAACTTCTCCGTTCGATAGAAGGATGGAGTCTGGTAGAAGGAAGTTCAGCAGGTATCGAGCTTGACACTATAGAGGTGACCAGTCTGAGTTCGTTCAGTCTGACTACCTGAAATTGTTTGTAGTGGAATAACACATTTCCGCTAAGAACACCCATGTAAAGATCTGTGGAAAAGGAGTGATTGCTCACCTTCCCAGGATGTTCTAGAATGATCAATGAATTAGTAAGTTTGATATCACCAACCAGACGAAAAAATCTCTCCAGAATAGAATCTAAGAGCTTCAACTATGTCTGGGAGCTGAACTCAAAACATGTGAACAGTACTCCATGACTCCATGACAGGTCGAATATGCATCATAGATCATGAGGAGCTCCTGAGGTGGAAATAAAAAACGCCAAGTTTCTGTGAAGCAGTTTTCAGTTTCGAATAATTGTTTCATGAGAGAGCGCTTTGATGGTGATACGAACTTCATAGAAATCATAATAGAAATTGTTGGATCCGAATTTCTGGAGAGAAAATACAAGTTGAGTTTTGATTGCATTAAATTCTACTAGATCATGAGATCCCCATTTCAAAATGCTTATCAAATCTTCATTTACTGTATCGGCCAGTCTCAGTCTTACACCTCTGGCTTAATTAAGGTGGTATGAAGTGTGGTATCATCCGCAAATCTGTGCACGTGACAGGAACTGACTTACCACAGATGGTTAATATGAATCAGGAACAAAGTTGGTACCAAGACTGATCCTTGTGGAACATCAGCGTTGATAGTCATTGTAATGGAGGAGATATCATCAACTATCACATGAAGTCATGTATATGAGACAAAGTTGGGGCGGAAACCATATGACCGAAGTTGCCCAAGAAAGGCTTGGTGCCATACTCGGTCAAAAGCTTTGGAGATATTCGATGCTGCAGCTAGAGTTGAACCATGTTTTTCAATGGATAACAACAAATTTGTGTTATATGTACAAACAGGTCTCCTGTTGATTTCTGGTAACGAAAACCATATTGTCCATCGTTCACGATTTAGGAGCTTACTAGATATCGCATGAGCTCGATTCTCTGTCCATTACTTCAGAGATCACGGGCAATGGGTCTATAATTATTACGAAAGGCTTCTTTCGTTTTCTTTGAAATTGGTTGGACTGGAGCTGTCGTTCAGCTGGAAGGGAACACACCAAGTTCGTATGAGAGGATAAACAACCTGCAAATAGCTTGGTCAAATTTCTCATTACAATAGGCAGAACTCCATCTGGCCCCATAGCCTGCTAATTGACCAATATTACATATTATTAAAGCATATGTAAAACAAAAAAGATGCAGGGTTATATTTCCTTTGAAATAGATGACTGCCCAGCACATTTTTATAGACCAGTTAGAGACTAGCTACATGCAAACTATCCAGAAAGATGGATCAGGAGTGGTGGTCCGACAGAATGACCACTACGCTCTCCTGACATAAGCCCATTGGATTTCTGTGTATGGGGTATATAATAATAATAATAATAATGATATATCTTTATTTCCACAAAATAGTTGTTACAATCCCTAAATTACATTAACAGAATGTTGCTATAATATGGACAACTAAATTGGAAATCTTAGGGCGAAGTTCAAGCGGACAGCGAACCACCCCTCGATCTACCACTTAAACCCTAAAATAATAAATTCCGGTAATATACACTAGATGCTCACATTCTAACTTAATCTAGTTTCTGTAATTATAAAATTTTTGAAATTACTAGTTTGTTAAAGATAATACATAGGTACCTAATAAACTATCTCACTTGATTATCATCGGTTTGTTTCTGAAACAGTATATTTTACATTTTTTTCTTGAAAGATGATATTTTATTTAGTTTTAAATTGTTCGGGACTTCATTATACAACTCATATATTTGATATGAAAAACATCGTTTGAAACTATTAGACTTATGCAGAGGAGTGATTGTAAATTTATGTCTGACATTCAAATTATATATATATCCGTCCGAAACCGTATTCTATTATACAAATATGCTGGTCTCCGAAATAGGATAACAGAATGAAAAAGAGTGAGGGCATTCAACTTGAA
Organism: Endomychus coccineus; assembly: GCA_958510875.1. NCBI lineage: Eukaryota > Metazoa > Arthropoda > Insecta > Coleoptera > Endomychidae > Endomychus > Endomychus coccineus. Next base: position 35,570,737 of record OY294071.1, on the reverse strand, counting down.
CCGATTTTTCATATTTAGCCATTTAGTATCAATTAACTTATGTGAGATTCTATCATACTTTCTCATACCATAAATGTAACGTAAGCAATAATTTTGAATTTTTTATATGCTATTCATAGTGATGGAGTCAATGGATGGAGCGTAAGCGGGTGAACAAAAATTGAAGTAAGACAAGATCAGACTTTCGCAAAACATTTTTTTTTTAATGGGTAAAACATTTCTGTGTGGATATCACAACTTCAATCCAGTTATAGCATATTTGATATATTTATTAACTTGAGCTTTATATCTAAATGTGTTATCTACAATCAGCCCAAAATTTTTTACATCTTGAATTATTTCAATTTCAGGATCATTAATTTTAAGTATGATCTCACTTTTGTCTAGATTATTAATCAATGATGGCTTACCAAAGATGATAACTTTGGATTTATTAGAGATCAGATATAATGAATGAGATTTAGCAAACTGTTGGATGGAAAAAAGATCTGTATTAATTTGCTTTACTGCAGTCTTGATCTGATTCGGTTGAAAGCTATGATAGACTTGTGTATCATCCACATATAAGTAACATTTGCAATATTTAATGCAATATGGCAGGAGCGAAGTATACATTGTGAACAATAATGGCCCTAAAATTGTGCCCTGAGTAACACCAAATAAAACAGTACGCTCATGTGACACTGAGTTATTTATTTTCACACACTGTCTTCTGTCAATAAGATAGTCTTCAAGCAACAAAGCCGTATCAATATTCAATCCGAGGTAATGCAGAAGTGTAATTAGAAGTTGTTTGTGGGATATAGTATCAAACGCTTTACTAAAATCTAACAGCACTAAAATGCTGATTTGTCCAGCGTCTGTTGCCCTATGTATGTCATCCAGTACATTTAGGAATATGAAGGACAAACTTTACGCAACGCCAGTGAATATACGAGAATACCTAGCTAACGTTAGGCAGTTGAAAAAATGTATTGTTATTTCAACGAATGATTTTATTAAGGGGATCTCTCGAAATTTCGGAGTTAGTGACATTTTATGCGACCATGAGACATAGAAATTAAATATTTAATCAGAGTTTCAAATAAAATTCCCAAAGTTTACCAGTGACACACAAAACAATGTTTTTAAGGGAAAATATGCTAATGGACATTGGAAAAATATCACCCTGTATGTTTCTTGTATAAAATTAGCTTACATAATAGCAGCTAATTTTCAATGTGTCAACTATGATTTTTTTTAATCAATTTGTTTATTAATTTCAATCCTCTGTAACTGCGATACTGATGGAGATATGAACCTTTAGCCTTGTTTATATGAACCTTTGGCCAGAACAAACCGGAACACCCTGTATACTACTTATAGTGAAGGAAGTAAAAATATAAAAAATAGACGATATCCACTTTATCATGTATACAATCAGAAAAACGTATTTATTTTCACTGAATTTATCATTCTGACCCAGGGCACATGCCCTGGACGCCAAAGCCGAGAGGGCGCCGCTGGCACTCTCGTAAGATGTCGGTGGTCAGCAGCTGAATGGAGAATTTTTGGACATCCGAATGTTACTCAGCATCAGGGCCAACGTAAACTTTCACAACCTGAAGACGCCACCCAAATATTAATCACGATGGCAGTTTCCATTGCTAGCTGTGAAAGATTATCCAGCAAACTAAAATTGATTCTAAATTATCTTCGAACCTCATGGGTCAAGATCGGTTAAGCGACCTTGCTTTGCTTGGCGTCGAACAGGAAGAGGTTGAGAAGGCAGATTTAAACCGTCTAATTGATGCTTTTGCATTAACGAAAGCGAGGAAGGGGTATATATAACGAGCATGCTACTCAAGTTCAATAAATAAATAAGCATGTATTTTTTACATGTTTTTTTGTTATGTTTTCTGTTTCCACATTTATTTATACTAAAAAGTAATATTAACCAATCATCTTAGATGAATCATTATGTAGTACAAATTAACTATATCTCGCTTATGTAAAGCGAGAAACAAATAAATTTGGTTATGACTTTCAAAGGGGGCGCGATTACAACACTTGCCACGGGCGCCACTCCACCTAGTTACGCCACTGTTCCGACCAACCTTTGTGTGCAAATTTCCTTGTTGAAACACCTATATAACAGTATATAGTGGTGTCAAGTATAATAGTCAATAACCGGCATCCCAAATGCAAATAATATTAAGCCAATGACAAAAGAGCAATAGTTGGAATTATAAAATAAATGTTCCATCCGTATGTTTCATATCAAAACTAATTGAATCTTCAACATTATACGGATTTTATTTTCTAAAAGTCTCGTTGTGTGAAATAACAAGTTAAAAGCACGGAAATGCCACTCCGTTTAATGTGCATTTCTGTCGTAACCATTCTGAATATTCATGAAGACGTTTTCAAGTTAGATAATGCTCAAATAACAAAGCATATGGCCTTTATGGGCCCGTATGAGCGGAGAAATAGAAACATAAAAATAGATGAACAATAATAGTCCTGCAAGTCACTGCTGGTGATGAAAATAATTGTGGAATATATCAAAATCTGAACGCGCTCTTCTGCGGAGAGGAGAAGATCCACTTTAAAATATGAATTCACCAATGTAATTGAATTTATAGCAATATCAAGAGTACTTCCGTTAGAAACATTTCAATAAACCGTGTGTATACAGCAAACATTATGGACACTTGTGTCTCTGGGGAAATGTGGCAGGTCAACCAAAGTTTAAAGATCTTGATACATATTTAACGATTTCGAGTTACTACACGACAATTTTTTTCGTATCAATTATTGGATACCACAAAAATTGCGACCACATCGCTATACATAGTGATAATGATTCGAATGGCTGTTGTTGATGTTCCGGTAATATATGATATCATCATGTTCAAGTAGATTCCGTATATTAAAATCATGTCATTATGTAATAACAGGTGAGAATAATGATGACTCGTCCCATCGTGACGTCACAACGCTAGAGCTACACAATACGCAGGTCCCCGTTTGAGATACACGTATGTCTTGTTGTTGTTCCTGCGTATTCTCAAATTATTTTGTCCGACTTGGAAAGATTAACTGTAAATGATGCCCAGAGCTATTTTCGAAGTAATTTTCCAATTGTTGTTGATACTTGTCGGCAATATGTAGAGACAAGAGCTTAATTGTTTCAAACACTAGTTGCAATATACATTTCACATATTCCCATATTATGGAAGAAGACTCTTCCACAAGACCTGATGGTTCACTTCAAGTTTCTGCTTAAAAAATTCTCAAGCTCACTGATGGCGCATTTCCTGTTTTATCTAAGAGAGTATCTTCCTACTAAATGAAAAACATCGTGAACAACGAAGACAACAACATAGTGACCGATATGAAACATATTTCAAAGAGTGAACGGCTTAGATGATAAAACTTTTCAGACTTTTGCAACGTCAACATCAAAAAAAAAATGACAGCTTCAAAATAAAATAAAATTATTATATACTGTTTTATCAAATCTTCGTCATGAGTTGTAGATTAGAAATTTTCAGTTCACTTGAATCAGGATCCCTCATCCAGCATGACCCCAATAAAATCATGCTGCAGAAGGATAATACACTCCATGTTACAGTTATGCTCTACTGAAATACCACGACCACACTAAGATCATGTTGTAGAGGTGTATAATGCACTCGAAATTTGAATCAGGATTCTTCTTAGGTTTAACCAAAAAAATTTCAGCGATATTCGATTCCAGCATTAGTTTTAACCTCAGACCATGATCAACCACGTTACAGAGTTTTGGGACCCCGAATTCGTTCCATCTCATACACAATGACCTGAATACAATCGCGCTGTATATAATGCAATAGAAATTTGAATCGGGATTCTCCTTAAGTTTAACTAAACAAATTTTAGCGAAAATCCAAGCGTTTTGGAATGTTCGATTTTTGTGAAATTTCGTAAGGGGTAGGTATGGAAAAAATTTGATTTCGTTCGACCTCATCGGTTCTAATGGAACACTGATATAGAACGAAGGTGAGAAATTCGATTCCAGCGTTAGTTTTAACCTCAGACCATGGTTAACCAGGTTACACAGTTTTGGGACCCCGAATTCGGCTCATCTCATATAAAATGACCCTAATGAAATCGTGTTGTACAGGTATGATTAACATAAAATTTGAATCGGACTTAACTGAGCAAATTTCAGTAATTATTCCAACTTTTTGAAATTTTCGATTTTTGCAAAATTTCATCGACTCTAATGGAACACCGATATAATACGTTTTCGGTGATGAATTCGATTACCTTCAACCACCATGATTAACTACGTTACAGGGTGTCGAGACCTTGAATTCTGCTCATCACATACACAATAACCCTTGTAATATCATGTTGTAGGGGGTTAGTGCTCCTAAAATTTGAATGTGGATTATAAAAGTCACCTTTGCAAAATCGTTGTGGGTGTTTTTCCAGAAACATTTATGCTTTAATTTAAATTCAGTCGAAAAATTGGGGATATATTTGGAACATGTTTTTCATCATTCGCCTCTATATGGGGCCCCTTTCAAATCCATGCTCCCGATTTTAAATATGAAATTGCTGGTCATGTCTCATGCATTTTGGTAGATTATGATATAATACAGATTGGAGACGAGGAAATGAAAGTCCGGATGCAAAAATAGAAGTGGATTATATACCTAGTTCCTGATGGTTGAATACGTTTGCCATAAAAAAGAATTATAACTCATCGGACATTAAAGTATGATAACCATTAATTCTGTAGGTAATCTAAAAGCTCTACCGCTCGAGTTTGACCGTAAGTCCTTTCTGCACCTTGCAATTCTAAATAAAAGGCTGACGCAAATGTAAAATATGGGAGGCTTTTTTTCGTCGCAATATATAGAATAGTCAGTGGAAAACACGACATAAATCAGAGTTGTCACTTGGGTTTACGTAAAGAATCATGAGACCGTTTATCGAGCCGTGAAATCCGAATATCGTTTGCTTTTCCCTAAATATCAATAAAATCGCTAGGTTAAAAAAGTCGATCTACATTTTATTACTAAGTTTTCCCCGGCTTAACGTCATTACTTTTTCGAGACACATTAAATTGTATTATAAAAAACTGACTCGTAAAAGTTTTCCCGTCGACACGGGAACATTAGAACAAGTCTTTAAACCTAGTCCATTTTTACGGTTTTTGTAAAGTTGTTTGAAATGTATACGCAATATAATGGGATAACGTGAGGGCAATAACATCGTTTGTATAAGCGTCAACACGCAAAAAATAGTTAATCCGGCATGTATTAGATACTGCCTCCCTAGATTCACCCATGAACCAGGAAAGTTCATTCACGATACGAGTTCATGAACTTTTCATCAGTATTGTTCTGCAAAATGTAATCTTCAGAACTTTTGCATATCGAATAATTGATTGATCTAACGTCAATTAACTGAGGTAGATGTAAATTTGATTATTCTCTTATTGAATTCCACACATTGTAAAAAGTCATAAACATTTTAGAATTTTGACTAATTTGCCTGTAAAGAAATAAAGAGATTCAAAATAATTGTCTTCTCGTTCAAACGCGGCCATAAGCAGAAACGACTTGCTCTTACGTCACAATCCGGTATCGATGAAAGCGAGCTCTGGATTTATATATCTATATAATAATAATAATAATAATAATAATAAATTTTATTTCTACAACAGAACAGAACTTATTTTGACAGTATTTTTGATGTGTACAATTTTAAGTGAAGTAGAAATAAAAGCAAAAGAGACCCCTTAAGCAAGCTTGTGTGGGGCTAAACAAATAAATAGAGGCATAATAGTAATATAAAATAGTAAAAGTTCAGGACATAGGAATTTAACTATTACTAACAAATATTCTCTTACATACTCATAAATCAATACACAACATACTCCTAGTGCACAATTTAAAATAGAAGATGTTTAATATACAAAAATATAACTATAACTAATAACAATTTTCATACATATTTCACAATTAGAATCACAACTGCTAATGTAAAGATAAGAACATATAAGAAGAGAAAAGGACATATAATAATAATACAGGTATATAGTACTAATAATAATACAGAGATCACGAAATTTTTGGAAAATCTTATATGAAAAATATATTTTGATCTGCTAAGCATTTAAATTGATTATATCATGTATGGTTTGTTTTGGAATTATTAACGTAAATCTCTTCATTTCTCTTTTAAATGCATATGGAGAAGTAGTATTCTTTATTTCTCTTGGAAGTAGATTGTACAATTTCGGTCTTAAGTAAGCATTGCTCCTTTGACCTATTGATTTTGTCATGAATGGTGATATAAATGTATTATCTTTGTGACGTGTATTATAAGTATGCTCTGGTTTTTTTGCGTTTGTGACCGCTTTTCTTTGCCTAATATTTGAGAAGAAAAAATAGAGCTGTCGCGGATCAAGAAATTTACTTTCCTGATACAAATTGTCTGACGGATATCGATAGGGTTTCTTGAATATTACTTTAATTATTTTTTTTTGAGTTACTTCTAGCTTTTTCAGAAAGGTTTTCGTTATACCACCCCATCCTAAAATTCCGTATGTGATATGAGATTCAACCAATGCATAATATATTTTTCTTAGTTGATGTAATTCTAGTATTTCTCTCAGAATTCGAAATTTGTATATGAGGTATTGAATTTTTTTTACTATATAATCAATATGTTTATTCCAACTCATTTGATAGTCGATAATAACACCTAAATACTTATACTCGAGACAAGAATTAATCGATATATCATTATCAATATTTAACTGATTGAAGTTTGGTTGATTGGATTTATTTCTGTAAAACGGTAGATAGTAGGTTTTTGCAAAATTCATCGTTAACAACCTATTTTCCATCCATGCTTTAATTATCGTGAGGTCTTCCTCAATTTCATGTTTGAGAGAGTTCCAGTTATTTCCAGAATAAAAAATGGCAGTGTCATCAGCATATGAGGTAATTTTACCGTTGATACGAAGATTTGACAATCCATTCAGATATATATTAAAAAGAATTGGCCCAAGGACACTTCCCTGCGGTACACCAAATTCTATTTTTGTCATATCACTGATGACACTGTCAATCTTCACTGCCTGGTATCGATCATTAAGATAACTTTCAAATAGTCTGAGCGGTATTCCCCTAATACCGATTTTTTCCATGGATTCGAGCAGTAGTTTATGACTTACGGTATCAAATGCCTTGGACAGATCAATGAACACACAAAGTGCAGTCAAAGATCTATCCAATGCAGAGTATACTTGAGATGTTAACGATACAATTGCATCTTGAGTTGATAGACCTTCTCTGAAACCATACTGTGAATCGGAAATAATTTTATGTTTTGTGAGATATTCACATAGTCTTATTTTTAGGATTTTTTCAAATATTTTAGCGATACATGTTATATTCGATATTGGTCTGTAATATTCATATTCATTTTATCTCCGTTTTTATACACAGGAAAGACTATGGCCTTTTTCAAAACAGACGGAAAATAACCTTCGGAAAGACATCTGTTTATTATGTGAGCAAGTGGTTCCGATATTAATGTGGCAATTGATTTTAGTGTCTCCGCTTTCACATTATCTATTCCTGCAGATTTATTGTTTTTCAATGTACAGATTATGCTATTCACTTCTGATGAATTTGTTGGCCTTAGGAACATTGAACTAGTGAATGGAGTTGAGAATTGATTTGGTTCAATATAGTTAGGATTAACATTTATTTGATTAGCTAGTTTAGCTCCTATTGCTACGAAATGGTTATTGAATACTCTCGTTATTGATGGAATATCATTGACGGTAGTCCCTTCTGTGGAGGTTATCTTATTGATTCTTGGCTTATTTTTCTGAGAAGAACACAATTCATTTACAGTTTCCCAGATCTTTTTGGAGTTTTGTGTATTCGCGTCAATTTGTTGTTTGAAATGGTTTAATTTTGTTTCCTTAATGAGTTTGTTGAGATTGTTTCTGTAGTCTTTATATTTTCGTTTGAGAATTTCATTCGTTGGGTTTTGTAAGATTTGCTGATACATTTTGTCTCTTTCCATTATAGATGTTATTATGCCTATTGTGATCCAGGATTTTCTTTTTTTTTGTTTTAATTTCATGACAATTCTGGAAGCTTTCAATCCGTCATTTAAAATATTAAGAAACCTTTCTGTTGTCGATTCAATATTAGTCTGTTGATATACAGGATTCCAATCGGTATGTCTGATGATATTTTTCAGTTTTTTTAAATTTATATTAGTATGTATAATAGTATCTATGGGTTTTGGTGTATCATTTTTTGGTTGTTGGGTTACAATTTGAATGAAGGTGAAGTAATGATCTGTGAGTGAAGTCTGAATAATGAATGGCAGTATTAGATCAGTATCCTCATTTGTTTTGACACATATATGATCCAGACATGAGCTGCTTTCCCTTCCACATCTCGTGTTTTCATTAATTGCTGGTATAAAACCCTGTTCATATAACATATTTGTGTATTCGATTGAGCTTTCTGTATTTTCTGATAAGTTTATATTGATATCACCTGTAAACAAAAAATAGTCCGAGTTGAATTTTTTCTCATCAATAAGCCTCCTGGTATAATCTATAAAATCAAGTTCGTTAGATGCTGGAGATCTATATGCTGCAATTACTTTTATTGTTGTATTATGGAAATCCAAATCCAGGACTATTATTCTACTATTATTGGGAAATTCGATTATTTCATGTGAAAAATTCAGTTCAGACTTTATGTAAATTACCACTCCATCATTCTGATTGAATTTTCCTTCATTGTATAGGAGATCATAACCTTCAAGTTTATATGAATCATAATTCTGTAGTTGCCAAGTTTCAGTTAGAACAATACAATCCGGGGCATGGTTGAACTGTAAGAGATAACATTTGAATTCATCTAAATTTTTTTTGAGACTACGAATATTACTGTTCAAGAGTTTGAAGTTTTTATATTTATTATTAATATTCAAGATTTGATCACATTCATTACAGTTAGACAATATTTCAGTTTTGATCTCCTTAATTTCGTAATCTCTAATGTAAGGGTCCATCACGTTATGTTAAATTTTTTCTGGCAGATGATTTAGGAATATATGTAGAACTTAATGAAATATATAATATTTCTCTAAAATGAGTACAGTAATTGGATTAAGATAACGGACATCAATAACGATATAAGAAAATTAATGAATTGATTGATGATATTACCCTCAGAGTCTCTAATGTAAGCGTCCTTATTTTAGATTGATAGGTAATATGAAAGAAAAAGTAAATAATCACCAAATGAACTAGCAAGACTGAGAGCATCAACGTAAGGATCAATACATGCAGAAACGATAACAAAATGGTTAAAATGGTTTTATACTAATTTATAGAAATCAAAAACATATATAAGCTAGAGGAGCATTAGGTGTGTGACTTATGTCTACTTGTTTGAGCGTTGGCTTCGTGTCCTTTCTTTCGGTTTGATAATCTTTTTGATATCGATGTTTTTGGGTGTGTTGGTATCAATAATAGTTTTTTTGTTTTCCTCTTCTTTGGGATCTTTTTGTGATATGGGGACGGCTGCTTCTGTGGACTCGAATTCCGTTTCAAGATTTCGTATATTGGGGGTTGATGGGGCACTGTTTGCGTTGCGTTCCTCTGCTTGATTTAATTCCTCTAATTCTTTTACTGTATATGCTCTATCATTGACGTACAGTTTATTTCCCTTTATGTAAGATCGCTCGGTAGGGTCTTCTCTGGCTTTGTCCAAGAACGTTTTCAGAATTTTATTTTCACGCCTTTGTTCAAAAGTAAGATCATGTGAGATACCAATACCCGTACCTTTCAGTTTTTTGCACTGCTTCAGAATCTCGATTTTCTTCAAATACGAAAGGAATTCGACTTTCACAGGAGGTTTTTCTGTGTTATTGAGATTGTATATGTTGTTGAAATCAGATATTCTAACATCAACTTCCAGTAGTGTATTGAGTTTTTCACTTATGTAATTGGGTGTGTTCTCTTTGTTTTCTAGGCCGAAAATTATAATATTATTTTTTTTTGAGTATCTTTCTAAAGTCTCTACTTTATTTTTAAGTGTTTGATTTTCTTCTTCAAGGTAATGTACTTTTTGTTTCAGTTCCTCTACTTTCATTAAAAGTCTTGCCTCGGTGGCTCCAATATGTCTATAGGATTCACGTATGTTCTTATTGTCCAGTTATATTATTTACTTCCCTAACGAAAATTTGATTAGTGGAGCAGTTGTTTGAGTGAAATTCATATTTTATAAATTTCCACTATATTATTATTATGTGATGCGTTTTGTCTACGATGTGATTTTATCAAACCAATGTAAGAGAATTGGAAACAAATGAATATATGAATATACTCATTTATCTCATTCTTTCGCCAGATAACATAGATAAGGTCTTTCTAGTTCAGATCGATCAGTAAAGTCACAAACCGATAGTCCCGGACAGCTGTTTCGCTCTTCTCATAGAGCTCATCAGTGGAACGAGCAAGTTACTACAACGTTACTAAAGGATCTCTGCTGAAGACAGTCACAACAACAATATAATATAAAATAACATCATTCAACGAGGTAAAAAAACTAAAAAATTTCACGTCATCTATGACATATATTCATAGATGAAATTAATAAATATAAGAAGTCGGATATCCTATTGAACGATCAACAAATACTTGATAACTTTTTCCCTTGTTTAATTTGTATAAGTAGGTTTTGATCTCAGTTAATCAATGGGTTAAACCCTGTTAGGTGAAATTCCAATAACCTTATATTCAAAGATTATCATCAAAGTAATGTATTATGTAGTTCTTTTGTAGTACTTTGTAATATATGTTGGAAGTATCTACGGTATTATCGAAACTATAGTTACATTCATTTATTAAACTAGTCGAATTTTTAATAGTTTTATTTAAGCTCAGAATGGATTTTTATCACGTAATGGCTGATTCTATTCAACATTAAATATATTTTGCATCGATAGAAAATGTTATGGACTTTCCTCATAGACAAATTGAGCTGGGTTCTAAACATTGTTAGTACCTAATGTGAACTTACACTTTAATAAACATAAATCAAAGATATTGTTTCACAACACAGTGGCTTCCTCGAAATGGGTTATTAACACCAACCAATTAATGAGGCCTAGATATGTAAAAATGTAATTAGGAGTGAATTTAATACGTGAAGCATTTAATAAGAAATACATTCTGATAGTAGCCTGATATTTGTTCCCAAATGTATAAAATAATACTGTCCAGCTTGTTGAAATCAGAATCAATCGAAAACACGATCCCAGCGATCGTATTAAATTCCTGTCGAAAATGCTTTTGATGTTATCGTTTTAACAAAAAGGCTGCAACTCTATCATATCCGAGGTCCCTAAAACGTGGGATGATAAAGTGAACAGTTCGTACGGAGATTTCAAGCAGTAAGCGCCTATGATGACACCAATACAGGTGCGTTTGATGTGCGTTATTGTTCCCTTCGGCCAATGTAACAAAGACTACCGCAATGGAGTGAATTTATTCATAGTTTAAGCGTTATTCCTTTTTGAATGAATATAACTTCATGAGGGCCATATCAGCTGCTTCCAAATATTTAACAATAGAGAATAATGTACAAGGTTACAACAAAATATATTCATTCACAAGACAAAACAGGGATAGAAAGAAATATATACGAAGAGATGATGCCGATGTTCCAGCTTCCACACTTAAACATCTTTTCTTCGTTGAAACCCATGTAACTGTTTTTAATGATCCCTAAAGAAAAAAACAATGGTTTTCCAGCAATACGTACAGAAAAGGGTACATCCCTATTACAAAGCACTGAAATCCTGTGGTTACAAATACCAAAATGTGAGAAATAATCCGAGGAATCATCGTAATATTCAGTATAGCTGATATAACTCTGTAACGTCACGATCTTTCCTGCCTATAATTCCTAGTAAGCTGTCAATCAAGTTGTTACATCAAAGGTTAAAGGGTGATCTCGTTTTTAATTATTTTAAAAAATTTTCCTTGATAATGTTATGGATTTATATCTTCAAGTCAAAGCCAGATATATTAAATGTATGTATCAAATTTGTTACTCATAACCGATACACAGACAAATAAACCAGACTGATTCGAATCAATTTCCAATTTGATATAAAAGGGTGAATATCTCGAATATACATCAAAATCGATAGATTGATTCTTCTCCAGGTTCGCTGAAGTTTACGCTCCGTGTATAATAGTACAATTGATAATCACACCATAAACTAGTGTATAATCAACTTAAATGTAACCTGTACTGACATCTATCGGCAAAATGGAGAATCAAAGCTTGGGAAGTCTATATCTTTCGTGTTTGTCGTTGGGATAACGCACAGTAATAGGTGAATGTCAGCTTCTAGCGTAGATAAAATATTAGCACAGCTAGAAGGTGAGCACGTTAAAAATTTTCCTCGCTATTTCAATTCTGAAAGACGAACATTTTAAAGCAATTGCAATTGATATACTTTGATAACCATCTACTACCATGACTTTTCATGGTAGTAGATTTAATTGAACGTTTTTTTCAGTTGATTGATACGGTTGTTTCCCCGTGCTTTCCAATCGAATATGAAGTCCTCTAATGCAGGGAATTTAATTCAGTTATATCTCATATATGATAAAAAGTTCGTATATTTATCCGTGAGTTATTCGAATGTAATCGGATAATATCGACCTGGAGAAATGAACCGAAAAAAGTGAACTCAACCAACGAAAATGCGAAGATGTAGAATAGGGATCTCGATTCTCGAGTTTCAACTTCTGCTAATGTAATTTTCTCTAGTCTAGGCGAATTCAAACGATAATTTTCAACCGATATTAAGTTTATTTTTCGTGATCGAGTTTACTTTCCCCGAGGTCACCAACGTTACAGTGACATTGAAGCCGACATCGGTCCCACCACATAAATAACTGATGAACAAAGGCCTCAAGATATGTAAACTGTTCAAATTCTAACAAGTCTATTCCTCTGTGGCAATGGAAATACAAGATTATGGTCTTATTAAGCATTATAACTAAATACTAATATATATATATATATATATATATATATATATATATATATATATATATATATATATATATATATATATATATATATATATATATATATATATATATATATATATATATATATATATATATATATATATATATATATATATATATATATATATATATATATATATATATATATATATATATATATAACTAACTCTATGCTTAGAAAACTAATATGATGGAATTCAGATCAAGCTATGGGTTGAAGAATATTTATAAGACAGGTTCATGATAAGATGGAATTACACAAAGTATTTGGCTGATGAAATGTTCATTTTACCATCAAATTGGCGGATGCGCCGTGAAATGCTAGTTTGTTCTAATTGGCGGATGCGCCGTGAAATGCTAGTTTGTTCTAATTGGCGGATGCGCTATGAAATGTTAAATTTCAGCATAAATAATGTAAGAGACAGGCACATTCTCGTATAGAGATATGAATTAACAAAGCAGTGGGTACAAGATTTTAGTAGTGTTAGAATATAGTAGCATGTATATTCTATTTTCACGAGATATAACACTATCTATTATTGATAGCAAGACGAAATGTATAGTGCGTACTCAACTATAAAGTTCGCCAGTGCATCGAATATCAAGATCCTGAAGGAGTCGTAATGACACATGATTGGTTTTTGAGAGAATGTTTATCACTAGATTAACGCTCTTGATCTTCCTGACCTGGATATAAACATTGAAAATTCTATCCATAAAGGTCCTCATGGTCGGTTCGGTTATTTTTTTATTTAGTTTTTGATTTTGTCAATATTCGGAATTTATTAAGTTTGGTATAATATAATTATTGAGAAGTATGAGTGATAGTTTCTTCATTTTTCGCTCAGAAAAGATAAAATGATTCATAGTATTCTTTCTAGGTGAAAGAATTTACATAAATTATTTCTTAATGGGAAGGATACTAACGATGTACACCCATGCATTCGTTCAGGCTTGAATTCATTCAGCAAGTTCAAAACAGCGCTCTCCTACTACTCAGCTGCGGTTGTTGTTTCGCTTCATCCTCGTTCAAAACGGATACACTATTCCAACTTTCACAGTACCTGCTTTTAAGTTTCCAATCTGTATACAAACATCTTGTTTTTCGAACCGTATCGAATGGTGATCCTGCAAAGGTATTGTCGATATCCTATACTATGACATACAATTGGACAAGTAAATCATTAACCACAAAACATATGGCCTGACAATTAGAAATTTAATTACAAAGTTGTGGAAAAACCTCCACCATTACATAATAAGGAGAAGCACTGAAATGAAATTCCAACATTACTATACTTGGGTTGTGGAATTGTTCTATTTTTATAGAGACATTAGAAAGAGAGGAAAGTGAAGTATTGAAAATTAATAACTTCAGATATCTATTTGTATAAAGTTATAAAGCATGTTCCGAATATTTAGAATTATTCCACAAGGCATTCACTGATGCGTGCTCTATATAAGTTGATTAAACTGGCCTGTTCTTACAAAAAAGCGATGTAACAAATTGTTTTAAACAAGAAAATTACAAGACGTATTACAAAGCATAAAGCTCTCCAGCAGCCCATTATTAAAGTCTTAATAGAAAGCACAAACAATTGTTCCATAAATGAAAAATTCACAAACATGAAAATACTGGTAGTTCAAGCTCGTAAAACAGTTTCAACATCATCTAACAACCATGTAATTTTATCTCTTTCTTTTTTACTGTAAAACTTAGCCGCTTCATCAAAATTGTTACAGTTCCAAAACCATTTTATCAATCATAGTTTAGGCAAGTTAAAACCGGGCTTATCTTGAAAGATGTTATTTTCCACATTTTCTTGAAGCTCTTGTGATATGTCTTTTTTGATGTATCTAATAAAAACATACATTTATATTCTTGAACAAACTTTTACAAATCGTAATCGACATATTCCATTGCTATATTGATGATGATTAAGATTTCGTCAAAATCTCCATTTCTTATTTGGTTTTTCACCTTTATATTCATCCAAATAGTAGACTCGCTTTCTCATGATCAAACATCATTAACACCATCACATCAATTGAAATTGTTGGATATGATTATTGGTTACTGAAAACTTGCAAGGTGGTATAAATTGAAATAATTACTTCGGTAGTTGTGTTGAATAGTAGTAACACGATATGTACAGTTAAATATAATAGCAATGTCCAGTTTTAGGACTGTAAATGTTTATTCGGAGATATCATGCTTGTGTTTATAAAAGAGCAGCTTATCTCATTAATCTGATGAAAAAATCCTCTGCGTGTCATGCAAAATCTCAATTGTATCATTAAAGAGAAAATAACTGAAACTGCACAATTTTAAATCTTTAAGATGCAACTGTTCGAAGAATTACGTCAAGACCTCTGAAATATAGCGAAATAGTTAAAAATAAAACTGATCCAGTCGTAATTATAATCCCTTAAAACCAATATCAGCAAAATGCCCAAACATGATACTATATGTTTTTGAACGTCGATCCTAAACTTTGTAAAATCCAAAACTTAAAGAATGACGGTGGTATAAAAAAATTGATGAGTCTAACGGAGGAAAAAATGCCGAACACATACGAAATAAGGTGGGTTACTACGTATTCTTGAGATTCACCCAAGAATATGTATAGTTGGAATTACAGATGAGAATTTTAAGAATAACCTGGTAGATAATATTATCAAATTTAATAAAACCTTGATTAGTGAAGAAATATGCTGCAAACTAATTGAATTTTTCATACAGCTACATCTTACGAAAGAACCAAGCATGCAGGCAACTTGCTCATAGACTTTGATAGTTGAACAGTTTTCGAGGCCGTTGAAATAACCAGGTGCTTTACATATTTACAGATTCAATCATTCTTCTACATTTTGCAAAACAAACGCGTTCGTGCCCTAGATGTGGAGAAATTCATTGTATAAGTGAATACAAGGCTCAAATATTTAAATGTTCAAAATGTGTTTCCCTCAAAAATAGATCAAAATCTGATCACGTAAATGTTAAGCATGCAGTATAGGATCGTACACACAGTGGCAATCCCTAAGAACTAAGTCTCTTAATTCAGCTACTTCTACAAAAAGTGTCAAGAAAATTAACCTAAACGTGCAATGCATTACAAATTAAATAGACAGATTAAGCTATAGATTGAAGAATATTTATCATAGGTTCACGATGAGATGGAATTACACAAAATAATAAATTACTCGAAAAGTGCACCTCAAATAGCATCACCAGATGCTCCGTGAATTCGAAATCATCACCAGATTGGCAAGTGCGCCGTGAAATGTTAAATTCCATCATAAATAATACTCTAATCTAGTCCGGATGTAAGAGACAGACACATTCTCATATACAGATCGGAATTTACAAGGCAGTAGGTAGAAGATTTGACTAGTGTTAGAATGTAGCGGCATGTGTATTCTATTTTCACGAGAGCGACAGAGAGGAAATCGGTGAACGCCTCCAATGATAGAGCACCAGCTATTATTGATAGCGAGACGACATATATATAATGCAAGGCTGAAATATTGAAATGTTCAAAATGTGTTTTCCTCAAAAATAGATCAAAATCTGATCACATAAATGTTAAGCATACAGTATGGGTTCGTACATTGTGTACAGCGTATATTCACGGATGCAGTAGGTTAACATCTAACATCCTCGCTGTCCAGTAGCCATCACTGCTAACTAAATCTCCTGAATCATCTACTCCTGCAAAATGTATCGAGGTAATTAACCTAAACGTGCACTGCATCACAAATTAAATAGACAGACTAAATTATTCCTCAAGAAATGAGAACTGTGACATTGCTTGCATAACTGAACATTGATTTGCAGTTGAAGTTACTAAGAAAATGATATTTTCCAACTATAAATTGACAGATTTTTTCTCTAGAGTTAATAATATCCACGGACCCTTATCTTGATTAAAATAAAATAGAGTTGAACCCAATAAAAGGCATTACAGAAATGTCTATGGAAAAACATATTTAAATCAAAAAAGTTGGTTTGATATCCTAATTAGATGGAGCGCTATGTACTCTGTTTAATACCCTACCGGATAGTAGTATGGTTGTGGCCGGAGATTTCAGTGTGGACTTCCTGAAAGAGAGTAAGTATAAGCAAAGGCTGATAGAATTGATGCATACATATAACTTACATCATGTCTCCATGACACCCTCACGAGTAACCATTCATCCCAGTACATGTATAGACAACATATTCACAAGCCTTCTCAAAGATAGTTACCGTAAATATACCATAAATGCTCATCTCTCTGACCATATGGCCCAGAATATAGAACTAGCAGTATCGGGTACGTAACATTCAAAATACTCACCATTCCGTCCTGCTTTATACTCGCCTGTCTGCTTTTTCTACATCCAAACAAGGGGGATTTCAGTAGCCATTTGAACTGTCGTGACTACTACACCAGACGTCATGAAAATTAAATAACCCCACAGCATCGCTTAAAAACTACTGAAAATGAGCATACAAATCTACAATAATATTCTGCAAATATTATAGTCCTGAGTGAAGAACAATTGAAAATCAAAATGTGAACAATACTGTCTAAAAGTATCTATTAGATTTTTATTGTGACTTACCTTGTAAATTCTTGAACGGAAAAAACTATACTCCCGCTTGAGTTTCAATTCCTGTCATATTTCGGAAAAAAGATCATTATCAGAGGTATAAGAAGACTGAAGTGAAGTTTGAAATGAAATCTGAAGGTTTTGCGCGCGTTCTGAATATCAGAAGTGTTCATTACTAATTTTGAAGGAGGTGAAATACCTCAATCTAATTGACTTTGGTGATCAATTTATAGATTTGATTCGGGATCACCACCAACAGCACACTCATGGAACGTTCATGTGAGGTCCATTACGAAAACCGCTTCACAAAAACTTGGTTCTCTATTATATGCCAAGAGCTACTTTACATCATAGCAGCTCCTTATATTCTACAAAGCACAGAATAGACCTGTCCTGGAGTACTGTTCTAATGTTTGGAGTTCGGCTCCTAAATATACGCTGACGCTCTTCGATTCTATCCAGAAGAGAGTTGATTGATGACGTCACACTCACGAGTTCATTGTCCTGTCTAGAACATCGTAGAAAGGTGGGAGATCTCTTCATGGTCGGTGTTCATCAAAAATCTTGTCTGTTATTCTGCCATGAGAGATTCTAGATAGGCGGACCAGACGAGTTCAAACTAGTCACCCCTTCATTGTCAAGCTCTAGATCTACCGAACTTCTTCCTACCAGACTTCATTTTTCTATAGAACAGCGGAGCTGTGGAACTCTTCACCTAGTGAGGTCTTTCCCTATGCCTATAACCTCTAAGCCTTCGAAAAATTCGAATGCCTATCTCCTCTCCCAACATTCCACCGCTGGCTCACACGATGTTCTTCGAACATTATAGGTTTCACTCTCGTGTAGTCAAATTATTTAAAAAACGTTCTTCATGAGAAAAAGTTGGAAGCGGTTGATAATTAGCTACATGCTGAGCAGCCTTTTCCAATAATCTACTGAACTAATTTGATTATACTATAAATAAGAAATAGTCACCCTTATCCACTAAGTACTGAGGACCTTTCGAAAGGTCCTCAGCACTTTAACAATATTTTCAGTGGATATTTGTTGTTCATAGCATTATAGTGTATCCACAGTGTGAACTCATTTATGTTTTGTTAATTTGATGATGTGTGGAGAATATCGTTTATTACTATTGGGTTGACACGAACGGCTTTGGGATTAACAAAATTATAATCATTAACGTCTGACAGTGTTGACGGTTTTAGTTCTCACCTCAGATTAGCACTGATGAAACAAGAACAAATATAGCTTAGTTAAACTGTAAAACGGAACAATTAACGCAAGATCGTATTTACATTTGTGGTGCATGTGTGTGTGTACTATATTGTGTCGTGTTGTGTTGTGTTGGTACGAGAAATCGAGGTGTAGAGGGCTTTGCAATGCCTCTAGTAGAGCTTACATGTTCGCGCTATCTAGCATTATGATTATTAGAGCTCCAACTCCCTGCTTTAGTGTGCTCTGTGCTGTGCGTGTCGAGTTCCAGCTTTGTCTCCTTATCCTTCTACCAACACATCAAATCAAACTTCATGCGTCGGGGTATTAAGGAGAAAACGGAAATGAAAGCATTTTAAGTGTGTTCTACATTTCCGGTTCAAACATCCGAACATACACACTTTCAATTTATTATGAAAATGTTTTAGAAAATTGAATATTTATATTCTCTTCATAAACCCTATAAGTTTCCATTAACTATTCTACTATTATGTACTGCTTATCACAAAGTGCATTTTATAAATTAAATTTCTATGAACAGGAAACAATCAGCCTTATCCACTAAGAATACTGTTACTACTACCAAGTAGCCATCATCAGAATAAGCTTAATTATAAATCAAAATGTACCTGTTTACATGCTATTTGGGGTTAATAATGCAAACAAGGAGTTACTCTCAGCTGGAGATAAATCGGAATTCAATAAATTGCTTTTTTCGTTTATACATTTCCAGCCCTTCTAAATTACTTAAACATTTGTCCGTACTGTGTTTTAAAAGTGATTTAGCTTTCTTGAGAAATGGTGTGACCTTTATTCAAAATATGTTCGGCTAACGCTCAGTCGATAAACATTCTGAAGAAATCGCTTTCAAATATCAATATCCCCGATACAAACTGAACAGAATACTTGATCCTTACACTTTTAACAAAAACTGCTATAAACGAACAAGCGGATGTACAATGGGAAATTCACTCTCTCTTTTTTTGGCCAATATTTTTCTAAGCGAACTTGAAACCTCCTTTAAATCAAAATTAAATCAGATTCCAAGTGTTTGGTATATAATGTCGATAATTTTGCTATTATAAATAAAGATTTTGATTCACATGGCTTTTTGAACACGCTTAATAGCCAATTTTATCCACTGTCGAAATAGAAACAGATAAGTAACTTACTTTCCTTGATATTCATATTATAAAAGATAGTAATTCCTTGGAATTCAACATATACAGAAAATCCACTCAAACACTAATTAATTATAAAATAGCTCGATTCTGAAGTCTTGTTCATAGATTGTGTTGTGTCCCTTTCAGGCAATAAAATTATAACAACGACGTTGAGAACCTTCAGCAAATAGTGTTAGACAATGATTACTATACGTATTTCATCAATAATCTAATTTCTAAACAAATAATAAAATTGGAACGTAACCATGTAATCAAATCAAACTGTCTTTAATTGTTCAATAAAATTCAAAAGTTTACTTCAATTATCAATGAATTTCATAATTTGTTTTCTAAAGTTGCTATACAACCCGGTTATAGATATAAGAACAAGCCAAAAACAGTTTAGGCAACACCTTTGATAAAGTTTTCTTTTTCATAATGCTATGTGGGTGAAACTAGAAGGAACATTTTAACTCGGTATAAAGAACATTTTGCCCATTTAAATAACGATAATGGTGGAAAATCATTATCAGCTGAACATATTTGGTCACACCATTTCTCAAGAAAGTGTATCGCTTTCAGACCACAGTATGGACAAATCTCTAGGTAATTTAGAAGGGATGAAAATGTATAAACGAAAAAGCAATTTATTAAATTCCGATTTACCTTCAATTGAAGGTAACCTCTTGTTTGGATTATTACCGCCAAATAGTATTTAAACAAGCACATTTTGATTTCTAATTCAGTTCACTCTGAAGATGGCTACCTGGTAGCTGAAAGGTTCCCTGTACTTTAACAGTATTTTTAGTGAATGAGGGTGATTATTTCTTATTTATAGTGTTAGAGTGTATCCACAATGTAAAGTGTTTTATAGTTTCTTGGAAAATTATTTCATCCACTGTTAAACTTCCAATTGGCTGCTGCATATCTCTCACAATTTTGTTCGCGGAGGGAGGATATATGAGCCTGTCCGATTAGAGAGCGTTGCAGACAAAAGTGCTGAATATAAATAATAGCACATTGTAAGACGTCTTCACATATGAAACGGTTTGTCTCTGTTCAAACATCTGATTGTAGACATTTAGAATGCAGAGACAAATAAATCTGTAATCTCTTCCGCGCTTCATATACAGAAAAGGTTGAATACAAAATTTTTTTGTACTATATACTCATAAAATTTTATGAATTTGCTCGATCTCAAAGAATTGATTGAACATTATTATGTATGTTCTATCTGTTTGGAACTACGTTTCTGCTGGTAGCCTCAACCAAACCTGTCTTGTTCAGAAATTGCCACCTATTTCAAAACTGATTGAAAATGTTGGTTTTTGAGATTCCAAATCTAGAAGGGAAGATCAAATTGTGCGGCCAATAATTGTAGGATCTGCTACAATGGAGAAAGCAAATCACATCGAGCTCATCCAATATCTCTAGAGAGCTCCAAATTCGTGAACAACCGACGATATGGCTTTGGTCACCAGAGATCCTAGAGACCTGCTTGTCTAAGTAACACATTTATGGGGGCAACCATTGAGAAATGTAGGGAATTTGTAGTTGTAGCATTGGATATCTTCAAAGCCTCCGAGCCTGACACCAAGGTCTTCTGGGGAAACTTCCGCCATCAGGTTCGTCTCTCCAGCTTTGTCGTTTACTATCGAAATTTTTCTCAGATAGATCACTCCATGTGATGGTTGACGGAGTCCGCTACGATACAATAGCTATTAACGCTTGTGCCCCACAGTAGTATGTCTTGGTACCAACTTTGTTTCTGCTCTTTATAAACAATCTGTCGGAAGTGAGTTCCTGTCCCATTCATAGCTTTACTGATGATGGTAGACTTCAGCTCCCTTCTCTAGAGCCCTTATATCATCCATTAAAGCCAGAGGTGGTGCAAGACGGAGACAGGTTGGTAGAATATTGAAATGTAGTGTTCAATGCAACCGAAACTGCATTTTGTATTTTGTCCAAGAATGCAGATCCCAAAACCCCCAATTCCCAATATGATGATGTCAAGTACAATCTTCAATAGCCATGCTCGGTATCACCACCAACAACACCCTTCCATGAAACAATCATGTGAGGTCCATTGCGAAAACTTGGTTTTATAGTCCTTGCTCCTTCACACCCCAGCAGCTCCTCATGATTTACAAAGCACTGATCCGACCTGTAGTGGAGTACACGTGGTTGGAGGTGAGCTCCCAAACATAAGCTGAAGCTTTTAGTTTCGAATCAGAATAGAGTTATTTGTCCCTTTTCTATAGATAGGTTCATGGTCGATAGTGATTATTTCACCACCAGCGATTCCAGGTAGGCAGACTAGACGAGCTCAACATGGTCACCCTTTCGTTGTCAGGTTTGAAACCTGCCGAACATTCTACCAGACTTCATTTTTCTATCGATCGGAGAAGTTGTGGAACTCTTCGCCTGGTGGGGTGTTTCCTGATGTCTATAACCTCCAAACTTATGTGGAAAATTACAATCCCATTATTCTTCTTCCAACCTCTGGCTGACACGATGTTACGAATTTCCTGATTCTAGTACCAATAGGATCAAATATAAGGGAATAAAACTGCATTCAGGGACAAACTCCGAAATCCTGTGGTGCCCTTATGAAGCATTTTCGCACACATGTTGATGGGATAATTTCTCCATATTTTCATTTGTAGAATCAACTTCCAGAATATAAGAACGCTATTTTGGCACATCTTATATTACAATCATACATTTAACCCGCAGAAGTGCCAGAAGGCAAAAAATTGTGCACAGAAAAGGATGGTGACGAAGTTAGAGATCTACGGATCAGTTAATTTAACAGGATAGCCCTAAAACTGTAATTTTTGGTTGTATCAAAATTTTTGCTAACGTTCCTTAAGGCTGTCTAAATGATATTAAACGTACCTATCGTACATACACCAGCATATGCACGAACGGCAAAACAGCTCTCGCTTCGCTGACCGGCATAAAATTAACATCAAAGCTCTTATGGGATTGCGTACATATATTGAACCATCTTAGTGGAAATGAAGGCAAACTCTCTCTCCCTAGCTATTCTGAGATAAGGGGAACAAAATAGCTGATGACCTAGAGGTTTAAAGAACCCCTAATATGTCCTCAACCAGCGAAGGGCATCTAGATGTGCATCATCAAAGAGACAATCAACTGCTGGGTCAGATAAAAACGCTCAAAAGAATGGCAGCAAGTAAACGGTTGCAGACAATCCAAAGTACTGATCGGAACTCACGTAATATGTAGAAGACTTGGCTTAGGAAATCAGAAAGGTGGAAGAAGAAGCTTTAGCGTATGTTTGGGAGTTAAACTCCAAACGTGTGAAAACTACTCCAGGTAATGAGGAGCTCCAGGAATGTAATGTAGCTCTTGGCACGGAATGGGAAACTACGACTAAAGAAGGAGTTTTCGCAATGGACTTCACATGATGGTGCTGTTGGTGGTAATACCGAGAATGATATGTAGGACTTCATAGGAATAGTACCTGACCTCATGATATTAGGAATTGTGGGATCCACCTTCCTGGATAAAATACAAGTTTGAGTTTTGGTTGTATTAAACCCTACTAGATCTTCATTAATTGCGTTGACATGTCTCTGTCTCGCTATTCTGGCTTCATTAGAATATATAGAAGCTGTAGATGACAAAGTGGTATTGAGTGTACCATCATCAACAAAGCTGTGGTCGGGCAAGTGGTCACTTATAATAGATCGTTGATATGGAGAAGAAACAAAGTTGGTGACATAATAGGTCCCTGTGGTATACCGTCTTCAATAGCAGTCTTCAATTGTATCGGAGGAGACTTCGATAACCATCACATTTGAGAGAAAACTCAGCAAACCATATGACGGAGTTTCCCAAGAAGGCATTGGTGTCAGACTCTATCAGATGAAATGAGGATATTTATTGCTACAGCTAGAGATTCCCCATATTTTTTGATAGATGCCTGCCATACATGGGTTACAAAGGCAAGCAGGTCTCCTGTTAATATCTGATGAGGAAAACCATTTTGCCGGTCATTCAGGATTTTGGAGCTCTTTAGGTATTGAAAGAGCTCGATATTGATTGCTTTCTCCATTACTTTAGAGTACTTTGGGTGTATAATTATTGTATTGAACTCTACTAGATTATCAGATTTTTATTTCAAAATTGTTGCCAGATTTTCTTTTATTGCGCCGACTTGTCTCTGTCTTGTTCCTCTTGCTTCATTGGAAGCGATATGAAGTCTACCATATTCTGCAAAGATGTAGACTGGACAGAAAGTAGCTTCCAAAAGGTTTATATGAAGCCTGTCTAGGTATGAGGAACCTCATCGGTCCCCTCTCCCCTTATCAATAATAATAATAATAATACTTATCGAATATAATTTCGAGTACATTTGTAATTTTCATTCGTTTGTTCTAGTATTGACTATACATGTAGTGTCACCCACAAGCGAAGCAACAGTAACATCCGTACTGTCAGGCATGCATTTATACGAGATAATTTTGTTGTTTCAACTGATTATTTTTCTCCATCTATTTGCATGCGTTTATTCAATAAACATCAAATCAGGGAATTGGGTTAATTGAAAATATTCTGTTTAATTCAAATATAAGCACTAAAACTAATTGCATGAGTTGTTTTAATAGAATGCTATATGTAATTTCAACCGAAATGCTTGTTCAAAGGATTCAGGTTATTGTAAATTAACCACGTTCTACAAATCGCGAATTCAAAGCCACTTCGAGTTTATTTCCAAATTCTTTTTCAATAATTTCAGCTCGATTGTTTTCGTTACACTCTCTATTTATCATGTTCTGGATCTATCGATTTCTCACAAATTCGAAAATAAGTGGCTAACTTTCAATAAAATATGTTAAAAGTTAAGAGAAATTCTTTCAGGCTTGCTCGCCACCCTCCACATTCGATACCTTTATTTCGTGTCAGTTTTATTTTACAACCACATTCGCCGAATGTATTCCAAATCTTCTCAGTCATTATGGCATTTTCCTGCTTTCCTCAACTGCGTATACAATTTTCCAGAACTTAACTCATTCGAAAGTTCTGAACTTCACCATTTAATTAAACACTCAAGTCTACATCTTCCCTACATACATGATGAACACGAAATAGATTATTTCGCAAATGATGACCACGTGATCACTTACAACACATCCAACTTTCAGTAGCGGATTTCAACTGTTTGCTTAGAGGTTTTATTGACTTTGCAGTAGTTTTGAGAAAATAAATCTTGGCATAATCCCTACGAACACAATTCTCAAATATTTGCAACAACAAATAACTTGCGATTGCCGATTTTAGGTAACATATACAGGTTGACTTTAGAAGACCGGTGTATTCAGATGTAATAAATCGGATTTATGAGGCATTTTAACCACAAATAATGTTGAATATTTGACGAACGCTCCATATTCACAACTATACTGACATTTCTATCAAACGCTTTGTGACCTGTTTTGAATTTCCATTAACCGCGAAAGCGGTTTCATAAAAAAATTTCGTTTCCGGCCTCCCATAAAAGTTATGGCCCTTTAAAGATGGCAGCTGAAATGAAGGTTTTATGACCTATCTCAGAAATTACACAACTTGAAAAAAAATGTTGGTGGGCAGTTAGTGCTCACCTAGTGTGACCATTCTGATCTATTGCCCCATTTTATACTGAAATAAACTACACCTATTGAATTTTAGACAACTTCTCGTTATTCCAAAATTTTTGAAGACATAAATATTGTTTAGGTAGCCCCATCAAACACGAAACTTTTTTATCCAACAATTTCATTATCTCTCCTAGTTTCTGCATAGACAAATAAAAACTAAGCTTCTGAAGGCTGGGAAGAATATAAAACCATTTTTATTATTCTTAGTAGCCTATGCAAAGATGTAAACAATTCAATGTATGTCAATAATGTAAAATTAACACTAACAGGCCACCAAATTTGTTTTTTTTAAGTTGAGTCATTTCCGATATAATCATTCCAGCTGCCATCTTTAAAATATCGTAACTTCTTATGGGAGGCCCAATTCGAAAATTTTCATACAAAAAACCCCTTCAAATAGGCCACAGAGGTCATCGTTTCATTTTTACTAGGTAGTTCCGGAACATCTCATTATGAAATGAATTAACTCGATTGATACTCCATTCTGCCTAACCTTGTACAAAGAAAGTGAGCGCATGGCATATGGATATGACTAGTTCCAACCTCCTCAATACATGGTAGCATTTTAGCTGTTTATTTTGTAAAGCAATACAACGCATCTGGCTTGCTTCAATTCACAAAACTCTCGATTCGTGACATTCAAGTTGTATGTTTTTTGAGTCAAAGCCGGATCCACGAATCAATTAAGACATTCATCACTCTGACAGATTGTAAACATGTAATCAGCTATTTTGAATTATGCGTAAGACGTACCTGATAATTAGATTTATACACAATTTGTGTAAAATTTATGTAAATTTCACATAAATATGTTTGTAAAGTTTACGTAAGAGGTATGTAAAGTTTATATCAGGGTTGTCGTTCGTAAATGAGCCATTAAGTGTCAGCAGCGATACAAGTAACAGATGACAGTAGAGAAGTAGAACAACTGAACTTAAATATCCGAATATGTTTTTTTATACTTTGACTACACGAGAGGGAAAGCTATAATGTTAGAAGAATATCGTGTAAGTCAGCAGTGGAATGTTGTGAAAGGAGATAGGCATTCGAATTATTCTTGAAGGTGAAGGTGAAGAGTTCCACAACTTCGCTATTCGATAAAAAATGAAGTCTGGTATTAAGAAATTCGGCAGGTCTCGAGCTTGACAATGAAGGGGGTGACTAGTTTGAACTCGTCTAGTCCGCATATCTGGAACCTTTCGTGATGGAACAACAGACGAGATTTCTGATGAGCGACTATGGGAATACGTATAGAAAAGGTGAGATCTTCCACCTTTCTACGATGTTCTAAAGAGGTCAATGAACTCGTAAGTGTGACATTATCAATTAAACAAATAGCTCTGTTCTGGATAGAATCCAAGAGCTTCAGCGTATGTTTGGGAACCGAACTCCAAACATGTGAGCACTACTCCAGGAAGGTCGAATTTGTGCCTTGCAGATTATGAGGAGCTGCTTGGATGTAAAGTAGCTCTTGGCACAGAACAGAAAAGCAAGTTTTTGTGAATATGTTTCCGCAATGGACCTCAAATGATCGTTCCATGAGAGGGTACTGTTGGTGGTGATCCTGGGCATGGTTATGGAAGACTCCATAGGAATAGTTGTACCTGAAATCATCAGATTAGGGATTGTTGGATCCGCCTTCCTGGAGAAGACTCAAGCTTGGGTTTTGGTTGAATTAAACTCTACTCGATTATCAGATCCCCATTTCCAAATCTTTGTCAGATTTTCAACCTGTCTCTATCTCGCTCCGCTGGCTTCATTCGATGGTATAGGGGCTCTAGATGATTAAGCGGTATGAAGTGTACCATCATCTGTAAAGCTGTGGAAAGCTGTGGACGGGACAGGTGATCATTCCCAGCAGGTCGCTTATATGGAGCAGAAACAATGCACCTAATTGTGCGCTGACGGAAGACAATCTCCGGCATATGGCTATCTACGGCAGCAATATTCGGAGGGTCCTTCCTTTGTGGATCCAAAGTGGAATTTGTTACAAACATTTCACCAAAAAGGTTAGCTTTTTCTTGTGGTGTAGTAGCCAGTGTGCCATCATCTTTAGTAAGGGGAGGAAATGAACTGGAAGTGAGATTCCTACTAATTGCTTTGGCGAAAGTCCAAAACGAACGATCTTTGATCTCATTTTGGCATTATATGCCTCTTTCGAGGCGTTTATTGTTGCATTGCACATATTTCTTGCTTCAACATATTCTGTTCTGGTCTCCAGGCATGGGTTACCGCGCCAACGATGGTATGCTGTTTGTTTTGAAGCGACGGCTCCAGAACAGATTTTATTGAACCATCGTTCACTAGGTGTCGGTAATTTGTTGGTATGGGGTATATAAGTTTCCATTCCTAGCCTGATAATATCCGAGATCTCTGTAGCACATTGCGTTGGGTCTTCAGATTAAAAACATACGCTTCTTCAAGAAAACTTGGAGAAAAACATGCGAAGCCCGTTCCAATTAGCTGAGTTGCAATGCCAAACTGTGCGTGGAGGATAAAGGGACAGGTCGTAGTGATGAATGAAAATCAGAATTTCCCAATGGTGCACATATCTTCACTTAATAGTTATCTGGATTGTTAGTGTGCCAAGCGTATTGGCATAATGATAGTTGTTATCAGGGATCCGTGATTACCTAACAAAAAAAAAGAAGTGCCTCCCTTGAACATTTATTGGAGTCACCCTTATTATGAGTTACATCTAACAATATTCTATACCTGATATTTACTTCTTCTTCCATAGTTAGATAAAATGTTGTTTCAGCAACAGCAATTGATTGTTTCGAGCGGAATTACAATTAACTATTTTCTCCCGGTCTAGGGAAAATCCTGTGAACGAATTTTGCAGCTCCAATTCTGACATTATAGTTCATTCCTTGTGAAAATAAAGGGTGATGAACTGAGATAACAAGCCCAGTGCTTATTTAATGCAATCAGAGTTTGCAGTCTAATTATCGGTAAATCTGCCACTTTGTCCTATTTGCTAGGTCACCTTAATCAGTATTGGCAGGGTGTGAATAATTCAATTACTATGAACATCTCAATCAATCTCGCTAATTCCATGTACCTCAAATGCAATTACATCATGTAAGTAAGATCATGGCTGATAGACTAGAACTACGTTAACATCTGCCATATATCAATATAAATAATCTGACCAATAGGTTACGTTCCTTACTCAATCCAGAATCCCCATATCTGAAGAATATTATGTTCTGATTTTCTGCCGTTTTTTGCAGCCCCTGCTGGAAAACCTATCATCACTACAGCCCACAATACATCTTCTACAGCCCTTCACATCAGTTGGAGACCACCACATCAAGAAACAATACATGGAGAATTCTTAGGTTATAGAATAGCTTACCGTCCAAGAGATAGAGGAGAAGAAGCCTTTAAGGAAATCTATATCAGAGATCCAAATGTAGAAGTGAGTAGTTTTGAATAAATAGTGAGAATTCGGAAATTTTCTATAGGTTTTTACATTATTTAAAGTTGTAAATGAGAAACTATAAAAGAGTTCACACTGTGGATACACTATAACACTATAAATAAGAAATAATCACCATTATCCACTAAAGATACTATTAAACTCCTTACTCCTTTACTCTGATAATGGCTACATGGTAGGCGAAGGGTTCTCAGTACTTTAACAGTATTTTCAGTAGATAAGGGTAATTATTTCTTATTTATAGTGTTGTAAATTAAAGTTATCTGTGCATTATAACATCATCTAACGTGTAAACTCAACTGGCGAGTCTAATTTTAACAAAATCCCCTTCAAAGTATATTCACTGAGAGTTCATCGAGGAATAAACCACTATTTCCGGTCAAAATGGCATTGTTTTTTCCTCTCCAATGAGCATATTCTAATAGACATGCTAATACGAAATGTCTATCCATTTTGAAGGTCCACTGCCTACGTTGCGGATAACGTTCTACGACGAGGTGTCATTTCGGTGGCTTATTCATTTGAATCATTATGAGGAGGGTCGGGCGGACAAGGGCTTTATAACCCCAAGTTTAAGAGGGAAGGTAGAGATATCTCAAGTCCAGTGGATGCTGGCACACGTTCGCGATAACGACAGTTAAGTGTCCCACAAGGAACTATCGGTGCATTCTTGGCGTCCCATCGCTAATTCATGTTAGGAAGTCGTAATGAATGTGACTGGCCTTAGTGGTACTTTACGGCTCTCTCCGTCACTCGATTAACTGCATTAGGGTCGCAACCCTAGCCACACATTAAATCGGCCACTGGATGTTCCGATTGCAAAACCAGATTCTCGTATAGACCTGTGACGTTTGTGGTCCGGCCACAGGCTCATGTCAGCTAGGCCAGCTATAGTTCCCTATGATAGCCTTGTCACCGAGCTCCAATCAAATTAACATTGAAATATATTTAGCTGTCTTGTGCACGTTTTTCATTATAAATTATATCACGGACACTGGTTACAAGCCCTTACGTTGCAGAAATGGCACAGTTTCACACACAGGGTCGGATTTACCACTTGCCCTTACTGCAAAACATCATTCATCAAATATTATTGGATAGAAGCTAGCTATATGGACGTCAATTTGAAAGTCATTCGTATTTTTCTATATTTATCCGAAAGACCAGTTAATGTTTTGATTTTGTTCTAGAGTCATACTATCCAGAGCCTGGAAACATATACACAATATTTAGTATCACTCCAAGTTTTTAATCCAGAAGGACCTGGACCTAACACCACTGTGTTAGTAATGACTGATGAAGGAGGTAAGTCAAAATTATTCATTCCATTATGAATTATATGGTTCTCAATCAAATGTATCGGTAAAACGAAAAATCGTCCAATTGAAAAAATGTGTTTGTTTTCTTCAACTTTTGTCACCATTTCAACTTTCGTGCTCCTGGGGATTCAGCCTAATAGTAGAGATAAATCTACAATATAAGTGTGGTAACAACGATTTATTGTGAGTGGACGATTCTGTGAGAGACTGCAGGCTTCTTTGCAAAACTTCCAGTAACTCCACGATGTTTATACTTTTTGAAGACATATATTTATGGTTTCGACGTTTACGTAGTGTAAAATCATTTTAACTTTCAGAAGTTTGAAAATTGAACTCAAATTGACACAAAACATTCAACCTTTAAGCTTGAGAATAATGCTAACAAATTGTTTCACTACACTATGGCATTCTCAAAGCTAGGAGTTATCAACTAAATCTAAATCTAAAATTATGTCCTTAAATATTAGGAATTAATCTGAATGTGGTAGAAATTGAAGGATTAGCGATGGGAGCTTATTTACAAAATTTTTGGACAAGCAGTGAATTATAGGTATCGATTTGGTCATTTAATATTATGTTACTATTGTTTTAAAGTTTTTATGGGTTTACTTTTTCTTGAATATGTAAAATATCGAGATCAAGGGTGAAATTGTGATTATGTGATTTGAATTAAAGTCTTTGGATGGTGTTGGTGCTTACTTGTTGAAAATACATATCTAGTTTTAATAAAAAATACCCTTGTAATAAATTTTCACAAACTTCGCTTTTATTAAGCAAAACGTGACATCTTTCACCACACGCTTTGTTTGTTAAAGCCACCGTGTGGTGAAACTTGTCACGTTTTGTTTAATAAAAACGAAGCTTGTCAAATTTTATTACAAGTGTATTTTTTATCAATACTATATGAATCAAAGTCCTTCTTTTTTCACTAATCACGCACATGGAACAAAATCAAAATTTTTCCTCAATCCCACATTCATGAAAACTCAATATTCTAGAATCCATAGAAGTTTTAAAGCATTCAAAAATAAACAGTAAAAATATTGCGAAAACCGCTTCACAAAAATGTGGTTACTTTACATCCCAGCAGCTCCTCATAATCTACAAGGCACAGATTCGACCTATCCTGGAGTACTGCTCACATGTTTGGAGTTCCCAAATATACGCTGAAGCTATTGGATTGTATCCAGAAGAATATTCGTTTGATTGATAATGTCACACTTAATCCCTTTTCTATAGATATTTCCATGATCGGTGTTCATCAGAAATCTCGTCTGTTGTTACACCACGAGTGATTCCAGATAGGCGGACTAGACAAGCTCAAACTAGTCACTCCTTCATGGTCAGTGATCAAGATCTGCCGAATTTCTTCCTAACAGAATTCATTTTTTTATCCAACAGCGAAGTTGTGGAACTCTCCCAACATTCCAACGCTGGCTGACACAATGTTCTTCGAACATTATAGATTTCCTTCTCGTGTAGTCAAAATATTTAAAAAAAAATTAAATTACCAAATCGATA
Organism: Endomychus coccineus; assembly: GCA_958510875.1. Lineage (NCBI taxonomy): Eukaryota > Metazoa > Arthropoda > Insecta > Coleoptera > Endomychidae > Endomychus > Endomychus coccineus. The sequence goes on along the minus strand of OY294071.1, from coordinate 35,538,677 downwards.
CCTATTATAATTCACCACTTGTCAACAATTTTGTAAATAAACTCACACCCAAACCATTTTGTACCCTCTTCTCCCATTGTAAATTTGAATAATCAATTATTCTGGGGACTGCAATGAATATGGTGTATTTGATAAAAACTTATCAGGTTCAATCAAATGGAGCGCTAGAACTACCAATATAGGTGCTATATTGGAGACATAATTGGACCTCTATTGCAATAACCACCAATAACAAAACAGTTGGGCTCGTCAACTAGTTCATGTGTTATTATGTGATTTAATATTATTGAAATTAAATTCATTGCGTCAAGCTAAATTTCATAAACTGCAGCTTCGTCTTTTAGACTTTTTTGTGCAAAGTAATATATTGTTTCATGAAAGTCTAGATTACCGCAGAAACTTTATGAATTAATAATTAACTTTCCAAGTGTCTTAAAGAAGCTGAATATTTCGATATTAATATTATAGAATAAATTAGCATGCAAATTTGGAAACTTGAAGCCTGCGATAGAAACTTCGAACACTTCACCTTAAACTTAATTTATTACCTAAATGATGAGAGCTTGTAAATTCTGAAGTGTGTTGACCGAAGATTCCCCATATAGTTCAATCACACAAGTGATATAGAATATAAATTAAAAAAGAACCTAGAAAACTACTTTCGCGATTATACTGCTGGTTGGTTTTCTATTCTGTGGTAAGAGCTACTTCACACCCCAGCACCTCCTCATGATCTACAAAGCGCAGCACCCCCCTTCTGGCTTTTAAGGATTTGAAGCCAAGCAAGTTTAAGCGTTTCGGATACTCATAAACAATTTTATCCATATGCAATTTGAATAATAAGTAATTTATATATTTTCTCTATACTCTTTCAATACGGTTTATGTAGCTAGTGTAGTGTGGAATCCAAATAACGCTGCTGTATTCCAGAATAGAAAGTATTAACAAGTTGAACAATAAAATAAAGCAATTCTAGCGCTAAATCGTCTAAAGTGTATATGAATATGATATTAGTGATTTCACTTGAAAAAGTTATGGTTTTACATTTGGATACATTTAGTAACATGACTATTTTCAAACCACCGTTCAAGAGCATTTAGGTCGTATTGCAAACGGAAGCAATCACTTATGTCACTAATATTTCTATGAATCTTTAAATCCTCAGCAAACAAAGAAGGGATACGAAATTTATTTTTTTTAAACATTCATAAATAAAAAAATTGGACCTAAATGATTACCGTGAGGTACTCCTTAAGTAACATTTATCCCTTATGAGCAGCTACCATTTATCCTAGCAATTTTCCTCTTGTTAGTGAAGTAATATTTTATTCACAACAACAAGTGTCCCTTTATCCCATGAGATTCAAGTTAGCATAACAGTAAATTATGTAGAACTAAGTCGAAACCTTCCCGAAAATCGGTGTAAACCAAATCAACTTGTAATTTTTTTTCGAATGATGTCATTATATAGTTATTGTAAGGTAGAAGATTTGATTCAGTGCTTCAACCAGAAAAAAACCATGTTGTTGAGGAGCATTTAAATTTTTGAAGGTGATACATAAGGCGTCAGTCACAATGAATTTAAGAACTTTGCTTCTATCTGATAAAATCGAAATGGGTCTGCAATTGAATCCTTCACGCTTCATGTGATATCTTCTAAATATCCGGATAAATGCAGCATGAAACAGATAAATTAAATAGATTCGACCTGTCCTAGAGTAATGTTCACACGTTTGGAGTTCAGCTCCCAAACATACGCTGAATCTCTTCGATTATATTCAGAAAAGAACTATTCATCTGGTTGGTGATGTCACACTTACGAATTCATTGACATCGCTAGAACATCGTAGAAAGGTGAGAGATCTCTCCATGGTCGGTGTTCATCAGAAGTCTTGTATGTTATTCCACCATGAGAGATTCTAAATAAGCGGATTAGACGAGCTCAAACTAGTCACCCCTTCATTGTGAGCTCGAGATCTGCCAAACTTCCTTCTACCTGACTTAATTCTTCTATCGAACGGCGAAGTTGTATTACTCATAAATAAGCACCCAAAGTGGACGAAAAACCACCTCTCCAACTCCCAATCATGACTGGGTGTTCGCATAGATGGTTAGAGCTCTAAAGAGGTTTCGCATGGCTCTGCATCTTGGGGGAATCAGTTTTACGCATCTGCGTGCATGTTTAACTTTTTTTTGTTTGCACCACATGTACAAGGATGAATCGTTCAGATTCGTATCGTGGAGTTTGGCATCGGTTATAACCATCTTCCTCACTTGCTCAGACCAGTCTTCCCTAATGTTAGATCCAATCAGAGCTTTAGACTGTCTGGAACCTTTCACAACTGCCACTTTTTCGAGTGTTTTAATCTGACCCAGGACTAAATCGTCTCTATCATGTTACTCTTCGAGATGCTCACCGCTGGTCCGGGGCATATTAGGGGTTCTTTGGCCCCCAGTTTGTCAAACTCATCGGCTATCTCGTTTCCCTTTATTCCAGAGTGGCTAGGGGCCAAGAATAGGGTGAGTACCGCTAAGATTGTTTAGAGTGTTAATGCTTTGAAGTTATTTTTATGCTACCCAGCGCAGCAAGAGCTGTTTTTCTATCTCTGCATATGCTTATGTAGTTTTGCGTTCTCTCGTTAAGCGCTCTTTGGGCACAACGCGTTATATCCAGTATTTCCGCTTGGAGAATAGGGGCGTGTTTACCCAAAGCTATAATAATGACTTTGGTCTTTCCCTTCTATTAAATTACAAAATATATATTCAGAAATGGGGAAACATATTACAAGATATTCAAAACCGTTTAGTGTTATTTGTTACGCTCACTTCCATGTTTAAACAATGTATTACAATATGGGAAACCTCAGACCATTTCTTGAATCAAATCAGATAATTCACGCAAATCGTGAAGTGGTCCATAGTTTAAAATGCCAGGAACTTTCTTAACATAATCCTAACTTTCTTGATAACGTATCTGTAAGCTCCGAATTCTCTCATAGTGCTTAAATTACCTTTCACGTTGATTTAGTCCCATCGCCCTATCATATTACAATATAACCATGTGTCATGTCTAAGGTTATTGTTATGACCATACCACGGGATTATCCCATTAGAGGGTTGATAATATTGCTATCAGAGATACGGCTAGTGTGGAAACTGTTGCGCATGTCATCTAAATCATTTCAAAGACCAAAGAGAAAGATGGATTGTATTTATTGGGCTTCGATACGCTCCTTAGCTCCTTTAGTCAGCAGCGGTTGTTTGAGTGACATTTAACGCTACTAACTTTTACAAGGGGGAATATTGCTAGTTGCTTATTTTATTGTAACTATCCTACATCCTTGATGTAGGTCAGATCAGAACGGGATATATGCAGAAAGTTGAAACTTCGAGGAAGATAACCACAATTCCCTGTTCATTTCTGAATAACTACGACTTGGAGAACTGAACTGAAACGGTTCCAGCATTTGCGATAATGGTTACTTTTAGAATGATTAATTCTTAGAAATGGTAATCACCAGCAGAGCATGATAGAAATTACTGGTGATTTAGATAGGAGGGTTAAACCAAACATTGGTTTGGTCTCCGTCTTGGATCGGAATGAACACAGAAGCTGGTGTTGCCGGGAGTGTCTGAATTAAATGACGACAATCGTGTTTCAGGGTAGATGACATCGCGAAAGCTTAGCTCTTGCTCGCTAGGATTAGGAACTCGAGCTGAATAAGCCTGTCCCTACTGGTAAATTTCCATCCGGCCGCATTGTCTCGTCCTATGGGATTACGCATATATATAAAGGCACACATATCCCGCACTTCCGCAGTTACTATACAGGCCGTTTCATTCCATCCGCTACTAAGTACCCAACACCTTTCACAATCTGTCACCACTCTTCAACAACTCATTGGAACTCATTCAGATGTTGATTTATCGTTTGCAATAATAATAATAATATTTATTTGCTACTAAACAGGGGACATTACAAAATTGATTATATGCAAAAAAAAACATTGTACAAACCACACCAGCTACAGAAGTTGCTTAAATGTGTCAAAGAGGTGGTAATAAAAACAAATTAGTGAATCAGTAAAGCACCAATATACATGGACATTCAGGAAGGATGGATAATTACACGTTGAATTGAACTGCTGAATATAGTTTTGAAACATTGGTTTCTTGAATGAGTGGGTATGACGTCTCTTTTAAAAAAAAATTGGGATGTGCAGTGTTGCAGCTTCTATTAGAAAGTTGCAAATACTTTGAAATTTCAATTTGTACATTCTATATCTAATGTTAAATTTGAATACTCTGTGTTTCTGATTAATTTTATACGATAAATGCGTATGCCTATGTTGCACGGTTTCTGAGATATTAATTATTCTATATTTTTCCATTGAAAAAACACTACTGGAAAAATCTTTATATCTGTATACCTATTTTATGATAAAAGCTCAACTCCCAGTCCTAATAGACCAGAATCTTAAGGTTTTATTACCACAATTAAATGTCTCAGGTGCAATATACAGATTGGTTCAAACATAATTTTATTTGGATCTGTTCAAAATACCACCAAAAGTTATTTTTATTTCTTATTCGGGAAGCTCTTCAAAGCACTACTTCTCTGTGTATAATTTGCATATATCTACACCAATTCTACAAAACCTCTTCAACAACCCACCATCCTTGGAAGATCGGGTTATGGCCCGAAGAAGAAATTGTGGGAGGTAACATTCTTGAAATGAAACCATCGGACTCGTAGCTCCTAAGTAGGTACTCCTTGAACATTAACTTTGAGATAATCTTACAAGATCAAAGGGAGTGGATACACTTGCTAAGTGAAGCTAGCAAGACGATCTGTTATACAGATGGGTCCAAAACCGGGGAAGGAACTGGAATATACAGTGAGAGAAGAAACTATCAACTGAGTATCTCACTGGTAATACACACTTTCGTATTCTAAGCGGAGATGTACGCAATCGTGCAATGTGCACGAGAAAAAAATCATGATAAAAGTCGTAAAACACGGATCAGAACATGCACAGATAGCCAGGTGTCACTAGACACTGCTATGGGAAGGACTCCGCGCTCTGGCAGAAAACAACTTTGATATGAATCCCAAGATGGTCTCATCAGCCCAGAACCTGTGACAAAAACCGCTGACCGATAATACATACGACACTGGGTGAAACAAGAAAAAAGTGTGGAATGTGGAATGTACCTTCTCGCATGCACCACGCGAAATATGTTTCGAAGAACAAAACTGAAGAACTACTCAACATGAGTTGGAACTATGTCCGAAGAATAATGTCTCCTCACTGGTAACAGCCCACTGAGGGAAGACTGCACAAAATGGGTCTGTTAAAGGAGATGTTTCCAGCAGACAGTGCGTCGGACAGAAAGAGCCGAACACATACTGTCAGAAACCCGAGGCATTAGAACATAAAAGACAAGCCACATTCGGACAGCGCAGGTTATCCCCGAAGAGAACAACTGTCAACCGGTAAAGAACCTGTACAGACTAGTACAGGGGACTAGATTTACGGATTGGGTGATGTAAACCATACAACTGGAATGCACAAAATGCTCAAGTAGCTGAGAGATGGTGAAAAAGGAACAGCATCTAAGTTATAAAAAACCACCATCCAGGGAATCGTCAATTCAGGTATTTACGTAAAGTGAAATCTTCCTGTTGTCTTCTATAGAGTCTTTTATGATTCAAAAATGTATAACCAAATAAATTATAATATTATAAGCTGACATCCGAGGACAGCTAATCTTGAAAATCCTTGGCTTCCTAATGGATTCCGCGTCACACGACGCAATTCCGACATTTCGCAGGACAAACTTGATGCTTGAACTGAAACTGATTTCAGTTCAAGCCTCAAGTCCGCTCTGAACATGCTAGCTATATCGATTGGCGAAACGTCGGCACCTAGTTGTGCTGTAGTGATGCGGAATCCTGTTCTCAGTTTTAAGAATCAATTTTATCATTCGAACAGTAATCATCGCGTACAGGGAAATCCGAAGACAATTACGTTCAGTTCACGAGGTATACTTTCTCGGTCGGATCCAATCTAAAGTGAAGAAAACAGTTTCCTTCTCATGAATCTTATTTGAATCACTAACAATAGTTAGTTTGAGAACTAAAACTTTGAGCTTCGCTCCTTCACTTGAAACATTCAAAAAATTAACTTTAGCTGCGATAGAGTTCTTGGGGATAAGATTACAGCTGGGAAGTTTGCAGATTCTGTTTAACACATTACAACATCTTGTAATGTATAGTTTGGCAGATATAGAATGGAATGAATGAATCAATACCAGAGGGCCTAAATAAACGACGGAACCGCGAACAACTAGCCAGCGCTTGCGCTTGCTAAAGGTAACCATACACTACTAGTTTTAAACTAGGTAAATATTTATATACATACTAACTACTCCTCAGAGTTTGTTTAAATTTTAAAACTTGAACAGTTTATTCGATACTCAATCAAAATGTCGCCCATTATCCGAATTATTTTCCCCATGTCTTAAAAGAAGGCGTTGAGTTTTGAATGTTAGGACATTGGTTCAAACATATATCACCTCAACGCATAATGCATAATCTGGAGAACCAAAGAATCAAAAGAGTCTGTTGGTTGAAGCCCTCTTCTGCTTGTAGCATCCGCTGATGTACGCCTTGATTCATTGTACTGCGCATTACACTACGCTCTACATTTCAACGAAAACAAACTGAGGGTGGATACAAAGTAATTTATAGTTCACAAGAGACTTCTTTCTCTCGCTCCTATATCCATTACATAACTGGTCAATTCGGATTAACGTATTATATTCCGTGTCCGTCTTTCTTATTAAATGATTTCCAGTCCGCAGTAGTCAATTGAAATCACACTCAGTCCTCAATTCTTTCGATCTTAACCGCAACCGATAGATAGATCTGAATGTACACTTATTAGTTTCGGACTCTGGCTGGTTTTTGGTAGTCAGTTCGCAAACTCCGCAGCCTTAACGCGACTCGTCGGGTTACGTTCCTTTCTGTCCAGAGTTCATGTATCGCTCAGGTCTCAATCCTTCAGTCTTAAGCGCAACCGATAGATAGGTCTGAAGGTACACTTTAAATTTCAGACTCTGGCAAAATAATTAAAGTTTTATTATTTTCGTGTTACACTGGTATTTTAGCAGAAGGTAGTCAGTTCGCAAACTCTGCAATCTTAACGCGGCTCGTTGGGTTAGGTCTGACGTTCCCTGCTGCCTAGAATTGAGCCATCATTCTGTTCGTAATCTTTCGGTCTTCAACGCTCCCGATAAATAGGTCTAAATGTACGATTCGTTATTTCGGACTGGCTAAAATAGTTAATAATTATTAATTTCAACCTGAAATATACTCACTCGTAATTACTCCGATTATTAACCATGTTAACTGACATAACTATGCCTGTCTCAAATTAAAAAGAATACGTAAATTACGACTGACGCATGCGTAGAGTACACTGTAATTAAAACTTTTACGCATTGTAAAAATTCTGAAAAGGAATCAATGAAACGTTTAAGTTCTGCATCTGTGCGCAACTTTAGAAATACAAGCAACTTGTGCTATCCACCATCCACTCTCATTATTTCACAAATGATCCATTCATTATTACACGCCAGCTATCTTAAAGTTTCAAATATGAAACAGTTACGAACAAAAGAATAGAAAGCATTGATGCGTAAGATCCATCTAACGACGTACTTTCGTTTCCTCTTTACCTTTAGCATCTCAAATGTACGCGTCACTCACTTCTTAAATTCCCACAAAATCAGACATTTTTACGTTTCAAACTGTGGTGATCTCTACATTGCTGATAGGGGTTTTTGAATACTGTATGGAATCAAAAATTAATGGGTATACGGAGCAGAAACATACCACAGAGGTGGAAATAGGAAGACTTAATTAACATGATTTTGTAACACTATAAAAAATAAATATATACCCTTATCTAATAAAAATACTCTTGAAGTATTGAGGACTTTTCGGCTACCAAGTAGCCATCATTATAGTTTACCCTGATGACGCCCACTTGGTAGTCGAAAGGTCCTTAAGAGAATTTTTAGTGGATATGGGTGTATATTTCTTATTTATAGGTATATAGTGTATCCACAGTGTGAACTCGTTCATAGTTTATTAATGATTTTGTTACTTCACAAGACATATACCGTGCTACCAAGAATAGAAGATATTGCGCATACTCGATCTTGACAGTGACAGCCGCTTGAATAAACAATGGAAACAGTCAAGCTAAAAATCTCGGAAAAATTTAAATGCAATAGGTACCCATTTTGACAAGTCTTTTTTCTCATGTATTTACTCATCACCTACCTTCGACTCGGGATATTCTAAAATTATAATCTGTTAGGCCAGCCTTCATTATAATAACATATCATATTTTATGATTCACTATGATGCTGCAATGTTTTATCAATGAATTCCAATATATTTATTCCATAATTTGCATATTTCCAAATGATCGATTTAACTTGCTATGAATATGAAAGATGAGACCACATTTCAATACCAGGCTGATCATAAAACTGAAGCGCAGTTTCAACGTAGTCTACTTGGGGACAGTTCAAGCTACCTTGGGTAGAGATGACTCGCTACCAAAAATTCCCCAAAACATAATTCCTGTAGCTAAAGATGCTGCGCCCCAGAGACAACGTGGTAGAGGCGTAAAAAGTGTTCAACCAACCTAACCAGACTTAATTATCCAACCTGATAAATAGCACACTGAATACCTTTGTCAAAGGAATGAATGACACAAAAAATGTATGTTAAATAATCTTAAAAAAATAGATCGGTTAATGGACGGTGAAAAAAGCCGGATGTAGCATTGTCCAATTCAAGTGGATGCCAAACCGCTTCGCTTCAATAAAAGAATATTAATATTAAACCTTAAAATTAACATAACAAACAAATACGACCTGTATTTGGTACAAAAGTTAATCGGTTAAAACGGCTCAGAAAAGCCAGAGGTAGCATTGTCCAATTTGAGTGGATGCTAAACTGCTGCGCTCCCTAGGCTCGCTGCGATCAACCTAGGCTGAAACTCATTTCCTAAACAGAAGCGTAGCACGATTTTATAACCTCTCAATTTCAGTGCCAGGAAATAATATTTAATGATCAAATAATAATCTGTAATAAGCAAATTCTACACCCATTTGAACCAAAATATTCGATTTCTCGAAGCAATCTCTAATATGATAGGTAATACATACGTAAACAAAGTACATGTCTCTATCGAAGCAAACTTTGAATTTGTGTTTCAGAAGTTGTGTAAGACAGAAACCAATAATGTGACATTTTGAACCGGGAGAGTAAATCAATGTTGATATTTAACGCCAAACCTTCAATGTTCCATTTCTACTCAGTAGAACTTGGAGATTTCATATAAATTATCTAAGTTAAATTTGTGTGGAACTCTGTAAAATATTTGAGTCTAGGAATCTAGAATCTCAATGCTCCAAACATGGAAAACTATAAGTAATATTCAAATGAGGTAAAACTGCATTGATAGGGCGAGGAGACAATCTTTGCTTCTTTGTTCGAAGAGAACAATAGCCTGTTGAAGTATCAGGTGACGAAATGTGGCGCATAGATAAGTGCGCCGAAGACCAGAGTTGAGGAGAAACCAAGGAAGGCATACATTTGCGCTGTAGTATATTACACTGGCTCCCTTTAGAGTAGCGTTATTGCACATTACATAATTTTAGGTAACTTGGACGATCTTAGTTCCGCTCTGACCCACTTCCATTTTTGTGAAACTTTCAATGACCATATCTACTTGATTCTATCGATATATGCACTTACAGCAAATATGTTTTCACGAGTTAGATTTAATTTCATCCAATGTTCCCTAGGATAAAGGACTATTTTAGAAGTTAATGTCAACTTTTCCCAATCGTTCAACTATGGGAAAAATTGGTGTTCACTACTCGATTGTTTCTTTAGCATCCTTGTGGTTATGTTAGCTATAATATTCCGAAACGAATTTTAATTTAACTCGAAAGAAAATTTTATATTTATTAGAAATCCATAAATTTCTAAGAATAAAGAAATAAAAGAATTCCTATATAAAAACATATTTTATTACACTATACATTATTTGTTAACTTATACATTTTATAATATGTATCCTTTATTTGTTATTAATAATAATAACACATTATAATGCCGAGTAGCACAGGAATATAGAACAATAAATAAAGATAACTTATTCCCCTGACGGATTCAATTCAACTTGTTTCTTTTTAATCTCACCTCTTCAGTAATAAAAATAAGTAATATAAAATTCATAAATTTACATAAATACTATACCAATTTAGAGGTCCTCAAAAAAAGGCTCACTACTTTGAAGACAATTCGGGAATACCTTGCATTATCAGTTTTTGTGGTAGTTGACAAATAATTACGATTTAAGAGAATTACCATAATTAATTAATGAAGAATTACCATAATTAATTAATGAATATGAAGCTAGTGATATAAGAAATTCAGTAATGGGGCGTAATACTTTAAAGTGTTTCATATTTTTTTTTATTAAAAGGCGTGCGTCAAGTTTTCGTTCATGAATCAGTGATGGCATGGCTGGAAAATGTAAAAAACAGTATTTTGATAGACCCCTTAAAAACTTTTTGAAAGGGTTTACTTTGCATCAAATGCAAAGTTACCCCATATTTCCAAAATTTCTAACCTATCTCCCTAAAACCTTGAAAATCAAACAACATCGCTGGCGTGTTCACAGATGAAGTCTTTTAGGAAGTTGCATAGTAATTTATTGAAATAGGTCACTATATAGTATGAAATGCTACCTTCGCAGTTTCGTCAAAATTTCTCGTAAAATTAATAGATGTCGATATCAGTTTGTCCAGACGGCGATATAAAGTTACCCCTATAGGAGCAAAGTATCCCATTTTACATTGTTGTTGAATAAAACGTTTATTTAAACGTACCAGATTTATTCAAAACTTAACAAAAACATTTGGCACCCCCTATTACTTTCACCAGGGGTGAGTGACCCCCTGCCAGCCCCCCACCGCGACTTCGCCAATGCTACTTAATTTACTAAAAATATCATCTGCATTGAAATTACTTGTCAACAAATGAAGTCATATATAATTTGCTAATGAGTATATTATTTTAATTATATTATTTCAACTCACTCCACTTGCATACTATTCTGTGCCGGCCAACTAATCACAGACTTTTTACCACTTTAATAATGCAGGACTGAGTTGTGTTGAATATATTCAATGACGGCGAGAGTGCGCAGTTGTTTGGTTGTTTCCAGTAGTCTGTTGTCTGCGAATGCGTCGTCTTCAGGGCGCAGCGCAATTTCTTCCGATCCGATAATATTTCCCTTCCCACCCATCTCTGCTCCGCGGTCGTGTCTGCGCTTGGTGCTGTCGCGATAGCTAGCGGCTGGGTTGTATGAGCTTAATATCCCCTCAAATCGTGAATTTCCCGAATTTAGTGATATTCGTGTATAAAATGTACATATCACATTGGTTTTACGATGTGATCCGCAAATTTCCGTAAGTGACGGGAAATGACCGGTGCTACGATTTGTAATTAAGTACATCTTTGTGTAAGAATGGGTCATGCTGTTGTTTGTGTTTATTTACTTTATGTTGTATGCGGATGTTGTAGTCTCGATTCCACTACAACAGAATATTACACTACAACCGAGGATGATTCTGATTCAGGTATCTTGGATTGTTTGTGGTTTCAAAATGTATTACCAATAACCTTTTGTTGACACGCCTACTATGTTGCAGTGCCCAGTAAGCCCAGGGGATTGACAGTTCTGGACGTTTCTTCCGATACTATTTATCTAGGATGGACGGAACCGGAAAGGGTTAACGGCGTACTAAAGGGTTACCGATTGTACTATATGTACTCTAATTTGACAGGAGTGCAGTACCAAATAAAACCTTCACAATACATTACTTACAATCTGACTAATCTCCGTAAGTATTCTCTTTGTATGAAATTTCACATTAAGTTTGTTTGTCATAGAGTCTACAAACCTATAATTAAGTTCTGAATCTCCCGTGTAAATAACAATCAGAATAAATGAAGGCTCCTTTGACCTGGCAAGGTGAAATTTGAATGAATCTTCATCAAAGTTATAATCATAACTAATCTAAAAATCATGAACAATTCACTTGATTGTGCATTGTGTTATTGTAATAATCACTACACAGGTGTATACAACTTCTAATTTCACAATATACATTTGCAGTACAAATAATTATTGGAAATAATGTATTTCTGGTCATAGTTTTTCCACCCATTTTATTTGTGTGGACTTACAAGTCTGCAAAACTTCTATTGCTGCTAGTTTTTGCTCTAAATGATCTACTACTACAATTTTATCCATATTTTGTTATATTTCTCACATGTACATTTTTCCTTTCCTCTAACTTGTTCAAAAAACTCAACAAGATTCTGTCAGTTGTTAAAGTATTAAGATATAATATAAATAGGATTCCTGAAACTGAGCCCTTTGTCACCACTTCTCTTCATATACTTGACCATCTGCTTTACTGTGTCCCGGCATCCAGCCCTAGGTCAGAATTCTTATATTAGCTCTAATAACTGTCCAACTGTATTTCAGACATAAAACCTTATTAATTAATGAACATTTAAACATATCCAATCTCGAACTCAACATGTAACTTTGCTAGTAATTGTGATTTTCAATTTTTCCTACTGCAATAATTTCTGCAAATTCAAAATCTTTGTAGAAGCATTAACAGAACATAAAATTTGGGTAAAAGCATTCACTGAGAAGAATGAAGGTGAGTCTTCTGATCCGGTAGTCAACATAACTGATATTGGAGGCCCAAATTCACCGGCTTTCGTCAATTTAACATGTCAAAAAGAAGATACAATATTAATACAATGGAAACGCCCCACCCATTATTATGGTTCTGTTGATTTTTATTACATTTATATTCGCCTAAATGACCAACTTTGGAGTAATGTAACCATACCAACTGTTACAGAACATTTGGAAACATCGGTAAGTTTTTCCTTTTGGTAATAACCTAACAAAATATTCTAATCTTAGATTGTCTTATTTAAAATTCATTTTTGCAACTTTAAATTACTTTATTTTCAGTATTCCGTCAAAAATGTTTCGACAAATGCTGTTTATGAAGTGCAATTGCAAGCCTCCACAAGAAGTAATCGTACCAAGAGAATAATTGTGGGAACCTTGTCTGAGCCAAGATCAGTCTTCATGCAGTCAGAGTGTGATAAAATTCAAGAATACATGCTTCATACCACTCACGACCTCAGTGCAGGGGTACTGGCTGGTGTTGTTTGTGCCATGTTCGCATTTTTGCTGGCAATTTCTGCATTTGTTTTATGGAGGTAATTATGTAGTTCATGATGTACTGAATATAAATTATGTTCCCCTCATTCATGCAGATCCCTCCATTTCAATTGGCACTTCCTCTGGTTAATTAATTTCTCTTTGTTAGTCTTGATTGAATTTTGCACCAACCCATCGTGTACACAGAAACAGAATGGCTGCTTATTTATACTTTTCAGTTCAATATTTGAGGTATTTTTTATTCAAATACTTGTATAATATTTTGTTATTCCCTCACCTCGGTAAATTAATTCACAATAGGCAGTATTTTTTTCAAGTAATTCCTTTTCCCAAATATATGTTGAAATGTTTAAAATGTTGGAAAATGTATTATGTTTCAATTGTTTTCTTATTACTCTGTTACAGAAAATGCTTCCATGCTTCATATTATTATTTGGATGATCCACCTTGTTCAGTACCAACGGCTTCCTTAGAATGGAATGCTACCCCAGATGGCATGAGTGACTATAAAGGTGCTATCCCAGTGCACATGTTCTCGAAACATGTCTCTGAACTACATGCAGATGGAGACATCGGATTCAGCAAGGAATATGAATCTATTCAGTCTGAAGCAACTGCAGAAGATCATACTTCAGAGCATTCTCAACATCCTGACAATAGAGCGAAAAATAGATATTTAAACATAATAGCTTGTAAGTAGAGGTTTATATAATGACAGAATATCAAGACTAACTAAGATTGGAATATTTATAGATGATCATAGTCGGGTTCAACTGCTGCAGATGCCTGGACAAAAGAAAAACATAGATTACATAAATGCTAACTACATTGATGGGTTCCAATGGTCCAAAGCATATATCGGTACCCAAGGACCATTACCTTCCACTTTTGATTGTTTTTGGCGGATGGTTTGGGAGCAACGAGTTAACATTATTGTTATGATTACCAATTTAGTGGAACGTGGTAGAGTAAGTGTCTTTTCTTTATTCAAATTTTTATATTTCTTCATTTTGGAATTATTACTTTTTGGTAATTAATAGGCAATGATCAAGGTACGATAGTAAATTTCATCTTGGATTTTATAAATTTTGATTGAAAATAATAAATATTTAATTTTTATTTTGATGTTGAGTAGTGAATTTGCAGGTTGTCCCCCTGATTTGTAATGTAGTGTAGTAAATCTGTTACAATACTGTAATAATATTTTTGCCTTATGGAATAGAATTTATTTTCTAACTTAGAATATGTTTTGTCGGAGACTGTCCTGAGTGAAAGCATTCCACAAAGGTTTAACTTCTCCAAACGAGCCCGGAAAAAGTCGAGTGGGCGTTGCCAGCTTATAGTGTTCGATGACGTAACCGAAATATGAATTCCAACTTGCATTCTTTGCTCACATATTGAAGAAGTTCGGCAGGTCTCGAGCTTGACTAGCTTCAGCTCGTCTAGTCTGCCTATCTAGAATCTCTTGTGGTAGATCAACAGATGAGATTTCTGATAAACACCGACCATGGAAATATCTATCTATCTAGAAAAGGGAGAGATCGCCCACGTTTCTACGATGTTGTAGAGAGCTCAATGAATTCGTAAGTGTGGCATCATCAATCAAACGAATAGCTCTCTTCGGAATAGAATCGAAGATCTTCAACTTATTTTTGGGAGCTAAATTACAAACATGTGAACAGCTCTCCAAGACAGGTCGAATCTGTGCTTTGTAGATTATGAGGAGCTGCTGGGATGTAAAGTAGCTCTTGGCACGGAATAGAAAACCAAGATTTTGTACCAAGAGGTTCTTTGTATGTTTGGGAACCGAACTCCAAACAGGCGAACAGTACTACAGGACAGGTCGAATCTGTGCTTTGTAAATTATGAGGAGCTGCTGGGATGTCAACTAGTTTTCTTACAACTCTCACTCATTTATCACAATTGAGAAGGTATTTCTCCTCAAAACATCCAAGATCCGCTAAATGGACTGTATGTCTTATTCAGTAGTAAAAGATTGGTGAAAACTGTTTCGAATGGGAACAGGAATTCTTGGAAGATCACGCTAAAACAGGAAGGACGATGGAAGTGCTGACAGATGACAAATTTGTCCTTGTTGAGATTCTCGCATTGGGCGATCGACGCTTGAAGGTAAAAGGAATACAGACGTTCGCCAAATGAACATTGGGCATGAATACATTTAGTGCAAGGTGATTTCCCAAACAACTCTCAGCAGTTCAGCACCAGCGTCTTGTTGAGTGAGTTCGGTCCTTTTTGGAGCTCCGTGGAGAAAACCCTGTGGACGTCTTGAAGACATTTGTCACCGGTTATGAAACCATGGTTCTCTGCTATCATTCTTTGTTCAAAAGGGATGGAAAGTAGGCCAAAAGGAGAAGCACCATGAAGGAAGTCGTATCACTCGACAAATGATGCTGGGATTATGAGGAACTGACCAGAGGCGTGCGTATTTTGTAAGACAATGTTGCCTTGCGTATTGCTGAAATTACGAAAGCCGCATTTCGGGACTCTTACCTGTTTGAAAATTTGAAAAAGAATCTTCGGGGACGCCATTTCAGTAATGACGAAGAGGTGAAGGTTGCAGTTTGGGCAGATTTTAACAAAGCGAAGGCTATTAAACAGTTGCTGAAACAATGTAATAAGTGCATTGATCTCGTACCTCAATTCCCGGCGTAAGTTGAGTCGGAGAACCTCTGCTCTAGAGCTATGCAATGCAAGCACTTGACATCACGGGTATACGTTTTCCGCTACAAAAATATGGCGAGTTTCCGTAAAACAGTCGAAACCCTTATCTAATCTAAGGTATCGCACATCATTCAAATTATTTCACGATACATATTCGTCTAGTTACCAGAAGAGATGCACTAAATTATATCATTACATCACTTTTCAAATCTAGTAAACAAATATAAGTTAGTTGATTTTAAGATGTGATCATTCGGGAGTGGACAGCCTGTATATGAGCTACAATTTCTCGCTCGTCTTGACTAGAATAACATGTATATTCTTTATATTAATAGGATTATCTGTTCGCCAGCTCTGGTTCTATTAGATTTGAGGTACAATTTGTGTTACCTTTGAGGTTTTGTACTAATTTATTTTGTTTTAATGCTTCTGTTCTAATGTTGTTATTATAAATGTACTAACGTCATGGTTAAATATAATTACATTTATACAATTACCAAAATGTTCGTATCTCATAAAAAAAAGTATTGTCTCTTATTACTTCCCTCACTGTACGTACTGTACAGAAAGTATTGTAATCGGCCTAAAGAAAATATCCTAATTTTCGCGGAAATATGCATTTTAAGCACTTTTGAATCGATCTAGACTATTTTTGAGATGTGGAGACGATTGTGTACTGTTCCTATTTCATTTATTGAACCATAATGACAATAGAGTTTTTCTGGTTATAAATATATATCACACTCATACATTTAAGCCGCAGAAGGGGCCGAAATTAATATTTTAAGATTTGAATGATGCAATTGGAAAGACGCAATCCTGACGGTTCTAGCGGCGCGCACATCAACAATTGATATTCTCAAGGTAACTGCACTTCCGGATATACCGGAAGTGAACATCAACTTCATTGTTTAAAACCTATATTTTTTATTGCTTTTTCAGATTCCTAACGATTTTTAGACTTTCCTATACAAAAGTTGGCCGTTTTCGAAATATTCATATTTTTTGAGTTTGCCCCTTCCCATTTTAATATTTCGAAATCGTTTTCGAGCATTAAGAAGAAAAAAAATATCTTTCTTTTTGCGTATTTTCTCATTCTCATGGCAAACTATTCCAAATATTCAAAGACTGCTAGAATTAGGTATAGATAATGCTGATAGAGATCATCTCGACTATGAGCAAAAAAAAAATTGTTTTCCGTTTAAAATAATGAATTGTAGCCGAAAGTTTCGCCATCTTGAAAATATTTTCATTGAACCGCAAATAATCGGTCAGGATTTTGTACAAATTTTCAGACTGTTATCATCATTACAACTCAAAATACTTATAATGAGCGTTTTAGACGGAACATCCTGTACTGAATTTACTTTTGATAGCGTAATTCGAAACTTACAGATTGCCAAACAATTATTTTTTTATTTTCGGTTCATACTGGTGAGGGAAGTTGGTAATATATGAATCACAGTTAAATTTCTAGTAGTTGTATGTGTATTATATTTGCCATTGTTTCATTGTTGGTTAATATGTTTGATCGTTCTATCTACAACAATTTATACATGGTTGTGTTCATTATGTATTAATTTTTCTGAATTTATAGAGAAAATGTGATATGTATTGGCCAAAGGAAGGTACTGAAACATATGGTGTAATACAAGTAAGACTGGTTAAAGAGGATGTTATGGCAACATATACTGTTAGAACTTTACAAATAAGACATCTTAGAGTAAGTGTTTTTCTAAACTAATTATCAATTTTCTTTACATTTGTCATCATAGTACGAGGGTGGATTGATAAGTTTCCGGCCTGACCAAGAGATGGCGCCACTAGGCCTACGTTGTGGTGGCGTTCTATAGTACCATCCTTAGATAGCTTGTAGCTATAGTTTCAGTCCGATCACCATGTTAGTTTAGGTTTAAGAGCACGCTGAACAAGACGCCTCTGTGTTTTTCGTAAAAATGGAAAAGCTGGAAAATCGTGCTGTCATCAAATACTTTTATTTGAAGGGGTTAACGCCGAAGGACATTAAAGAAGAGATGGACTCAACACTGGGGACATCCTCCCCCATCATATTCAACCGTTAAGCAGTGGGTTTCCGAGTTTAAAAAGGGTCGTGTGAGCACCTCTGATGAGCCTCGCTCAGGACGCCCCATTGAGGTCACAACTCAAGATGTGATCGAAAAAATCCATCAAATAGTGCTGAAAGACCGCAGATTAAAAGTGCGTGAGATAGCTGAGACCTGTAAGATGTCATATGAACAAGTACAAAATATTTTGCACCAACATTTGTGTATGGAAAAGCTCTGTGCAAGATGGGTGCCGCGTTTGCTAACAGTCGACCAAAAATTGATTCGAAAGAACATCTCTACCGCCAATTTGGCGTTGTATAAGCGTAATCCAAGCGAGTTTTTGCGTCCGTTGACGAAACTTGGGTCCACCACTACACTCCTGAAACCGAAGAACAGTCTAAACAGTGGATTGGGCCAGGAGAACCAACTCCAAAGAAGGCAAAAACAATTTTTTCGGCGAACAAGGTTATGGCTACTGTTTTTTGGGATGCAAGAGGTATTATATACATTGATTACCTTAAAAAGGGTAAAACTATCACTGGTCAATACTACGCAGACTTATTGCAACGTTTGAGCCACGAAGTGAAAATTAAACGACCTCATCTGGCGAAGAAAAAAATCTTGTTTCATCACGATAACGCACCAGCGCACACGTCCATCGTTGCGATGGCTAAAATCAACGATCTGAAGTTTGAATTGATGCCTCACCCTCCCTACTCTCCAGACCTAGCCCCGAGTGACTATTATCTGTTTCCTAACCTCAAAAAATGGCTTGGCGGTAAGAGATTTGCGGACAATGAAGAAGTAATCGAAGCTGTAAATGGGTATTTTGAAGGAGCTTGACGAATCAGTCTATAGAGATGGCATTACTAGACTAGAACACCGCTATGAGAAATGTATCAGCCTTGAAGGAGATTATGTTGAGAAATAAAAAAAATAATTCTTAAAAACCTTGTTTTTCTTGGTCAGGCCGGAAACTTATCAATCCACCCTCGTATATCTTATTATATTCTTTTTCACAGCTACTATGACGAGTGCAATATTTATTCGATGTTCAAAGTAATTTGTTCTGATGTTATATTCCAGATTAAGAAAAAGAAGGCAGCCATGGCTGAGAAATTAGTTTATCAATACCATTATACAAATTGGCCTGACCATGGTACTCCCGACCATCCGCTTCCAGTATTACATTTCGTTAACAAGTCAGCAGCTGCTAATCCACCAGATGCGGGGCCCATTGTGGTTCACTGCAGGTAAAGTCTTCAACGATGAAAAGTTCCATCAGTGGTACTAATTGATGATCTGTTTTCAGTGCTGGCGTCGGTAGGACCGGTACCTACATAGTATTAGATGCGATGCTCCGTCAAATACGAAACAGAGGGGAAGTTAACATATACGGATTCCTTCGTCATATCCGTTCACAACGAAACTTCTTGGTGCAGACAGAGGAACAATACATCTTCATTCATGACGCCCTAGTCGAAGCTATAGAATCTGGTGAGACGAATATCGGCAGAGAGCAATATCCGCGCTACGTTCAAGTTTTGCAAAGTGTAACACTCGAGGAAAAATGCGAGCTATGGAAATCCCTTGATACTCAATTCAAAGTAAGTGAAAACTAATAAACTGTAAAAGAGTTCACACTGGATACACTATCACTATAAATAAGAAATAATCACCATTATCCACTAAAAATACTGCTAAAGTACTGAGGACCTTTCGGCTACCAACCGTCATCAGAGTAAACTCAAGTTTGAGTTTTAGTGGACAAGGGTGATTATTTCTTATTTACAGTAAGTGAAAACTATCGATACTATACTATTCTACGCTATGGTATTATTATATGGGGAGGAACATATGAAAAAATCTACATTCTTTACAAGTGACATAAAATATATCTTATATTATAAGAATCATTTTGAAAAAGAGAAGATTATTCCCTTCCAAATTGCTATATAACGACCAACTATGTTATGTACGAAGTATTTACATAATTTCAATATGTGTGTATTTCCATAAAAATAAAAACTCAAAATATTTATAAACCACACACATGAAACAAGAATTTAAAACAAGTGAACATCTAAAAATTCCTCTTAGTCACAAAAATATAAATCTGAAATTCATTAATTATCTTGCACCAAAAACGTACAATCTATTACCATTGGAAATAAGAAATATAAATAAATTACCGCTGTTCTTAAAAAAAATTCCAATATATATATCCTATGATATTGAACGGTTCTGAACATTACTTATACTCGCCATTGAATTATTTTTATTTTTATGTTTATACTTAGCTTATATCATATATATATATATATGTTTCTTCTTAGGTTCTCGCGGACGTAATGTGTAGAACTGGATTCTCGGGTATTGATCCGCGTTGTGTGGTTTCGGTCCTCAAAAGGACCAATTTCACGACGTTTCGGCAAAGTCGCATTTGCCATCTTCAGGTGATTCGACCGTAGAGTCTGGAAAATCTAGGCGAATCACCTGAAGATGGCAAATGCGACTTTGCCGAAACGTCGTGAAATTGGTCCTTTTGAGGACCGAAACCACACAACGCGGATCAATACCCGAGAATCCAGTTCTACATATATATATATATATATATATATATATAATTCAGATTCAGGCGTTAGATGTGATCGGACGTGTTCTTATCAGTACTACTGTAAATCTGTTAAATAATATCAATATTTACAATTTTTACCCATTATGGGTGCTAAAACAAGAAGTACTTCTGAGATTAAATCTATCATGGAGGATATTTTAAATAATAAAGAATTTCAATCAAGTTTATACGATAACATACAAAGAGTTATCTCCGATACTATTAAATCTGTCGTGAAATTAATAACAAGTTAACAATACTAACTAATGAAAATGCAACATTGAAAACTACAATTCTGGAACTATCAGAGAAATTAAGTAAGTTTGATGCGAAATCTAATATAATCGATGTCGTTTCATAAGAAACGCATTCTACTATTGATAAGGATATTGATAACACCTATGCAAGCAAGGTAGCTAGTGTACCTGTCAACAATACATCGACGAATATCAACATTGTAAGAAATGGAAGTGCAGTAGCTGGCACCTGTAACTACAGATCACGATTTCATTCCTGTTTATATTCTAGTTTAGTATCAAGGTTAGGTTTAGGTATATATATATATATATATATATATATATATATATATATATATATATATATATATATATATATATATATATATATAAGAGATATAGAATTAAATTTTCTGAATTATGAAGATAACTTAGATAATTTAACATAGGATTATAAAGATGAATAAACGTAAAAGATTGAACCATAGGCGGGATTCGAACCCACATTTCTGGATTTCTAGTCCAGGGTGTTTTACCAATTACACCACTTTGGTCCTGTTAGATTTTTATATTTTTGTGAATATAAACCTCTGAAAGGATAGTAGATCATTGATGAACACAATGCGATGATACCCTACCATAGATCAACTATTCACGCAAATTTATCTAAAGTTCAGTCGTTTTTTGAAGTAAGGATTGTAGGTTAGTACTGCTATGGTTGGCAGTTACTTGACAGTTCTTATTCAAATGACAGCATCCCGGTTCGCCTATGGTCCAACCAATGCCTTGCGGTACCAACCCCACTAGTGAGATGCATAGAACATCTGTTGCCACTCTGGAAGACCCGTTTTGCCATCACATCAGGCACACGACGAGTCTTGACAGAGTTGGTGACATTCAAGAGGGGAGTTTTCCAAGGAGACTCCTTGAGTCCCCTCTTGTTCAATATCTCACTGCTGCCGCTCTCCATTGCTTTAAGACGGACTCGTGGATATTACTCTGGACCACCGAACGACCGGAGGCATCAGATCACCCATTTATTCTACGTGGATGATTTGAAACTGTATGCCTCTGGGGAGAAGAACCTCCATCAATCTCTCAATGTGGTTCAGGAATATACACGAGCCGTAGGCATGGAGTTGGGATTGGACAAATGCGCAGTGTTTCATTTGAGGAGAGGACGATCTCCGGAAGTGTACGAGAATATGCAGCTTGCCGACGGAAGCATCTTTAAACACCTCGATGCTGGAGAGACCTATCGATACCTGGGAATTGAACAGCGTCCTAATTATGACGCTTCCCAGGTAAAGGTGGCTCTCCGCGGCAAATACAGAAACCTTGTTCGAAAGATTTGGTCTTCCGAACTTTCGAGCGGGAACAAGGTGTCTGCAACAAATATGCTGGCCGTTCCAGTCCTGCTCCACTCTTTTGGAGTGGTGAAATGGACGGTCGATGAGCTGCATAGACTCGATAAAGACAGCCGGAAAATGATGCATATCCATCACAGTTTGCATCCTAGATCGTCCGTTTCCCGCATTTATCTCCCACGTCATCGGGGAGGTAGGGGACTCCTCAGTCTGGAGGGTCTGCATCGAAGTGTGGTTCTGAGTATAGCTTGTAAAGTTCTTAGGAGCTCGGACCCCCTCCTGTGCCTTGTTAAAAGTCACGAATTGGCCGGAGTGGGGGCATTTATCGTTAAGGCAGCACAAAAAGCTGCGGAAGAACTTGGTCTCGAATTTCAGATCAGTCGAGAAGGCCGACTAGCGGGCAACCTCGAGCTCCTACCTTCTCGCCTGAAAGCCCAGATAAATGCCGCGGAGCAAGATCTTATGCTCAGGCGGCCTGTTGACAAGCCGGTACACGGTGTTTTCTATCGAAACGCTCGGCTTGTCAACTAGGCTGACCTTCGGCTACCTAAGGTCAGCCGGGCTTACATCCGAGACTGAGAGATTTACCGCAGCTTGCCAAGATGGCGTAATTAACACCTTGGTCTATCGCCGCAATGTGATGGGTGTGCAGGTCCCTGATGTCAGCTGCAGGGCCTGTCGAAAGGCGCCTGAGACGCTTTTCCACCTTCTGTCGGCATGTCCGGCAAAAGCGGCCTCGGCGTACACTCATCGCCATAATGCGGCCCTACGGGTGTTGTATTACCATCTAAGGCACTCGTACGGAATAGACCAAGAGCCGGTGCTGCCTTCCATGCCAGGAGATATTGAGTCCGTTGTCGGAAACGAAAAATGCCAGATCTTCTGGAATTATCCGTTTCCGACCGTCAGGTCCATACAAGCAAATAGGCCTGACGTTGTCCTCCTCGATAAACTAATCAAGACTATGTATGTCATCGAATTCTCCGCCCCGGCAGAGAAGAACATAGTCTTGAAAGAGGAGGAAAAATGGACAAAATATCAAGATCTCCTGTTCGAGTTCCGCACGCTATACCCAGGCCACAAAGTCGTATTAGTGGTTCTGATCATCGGTGTTTTGGGCGGAATTCGGTCTTCGCTGCGTTCAAACTTGAAGATCATTCCGGCCTGTAGGAACTCGGCGCAGATCTTGATAGACCGGATGCAAAAGGCAATCATTCTGGGTTCAATTAGAATACTTAGGGCACACGATTTAGGAACCTGAAGCTACTTACCGACCGTAGGGGAGGAGTAGCTTCGGTTAACCGCCTTTTAGGTTTTTTCTGGCGCGACTGCTGCGATGTCGTCGGAGCTCGCAGCAGCCCCGACCAGGTTTGAATTTAAAAAAAAGTATATATATATATATATATATATATATATATATATATATATATATATATATATATTATTCAGATTCAGGCGTTAGATGTGATCGGACGTGTTCTTATCAGTACTACTGTAAATCTGTTACATAATATCAATATTTACAATTTTTACCCATTATGGATGCTAAAACAAGAAGTACTTCTGAGATTAAATCTATCATGGAGGATATTTTAAATAATAAAGAATTTCAATCTAGTTTATACGATAACATAGAGAAATTAAGTAAGTTTGATGCGAAATCTAATATAATCGATGTCGTTTCAAAAGAAACGCATTCCACTATTGATGAGGATATTGATAACACCTATGCAAGCAAGGTAGCTAGTGTACCCGTCAACAATACATCGACGAATATCAACATTGTAAGAAATGGAAGTGCAGCAGCCGGCACCTGTAACTACAGATCACGATTTCATTCCTGTTGTTCGTAAAAGACGTAATAAAAGCAGATCTGATGTTAATCCTGATCAAAATGTTGATAAATCATTTGCAGGTAATAATTCTAAAAGGTTAATACCTAAGTCCAGTTTTAAGGGCAAAAATAATAGTTGTGCACTACCTGTGTCACAAAACTTTTTGTATAAATGGTACTTTGTGTCTAGATTAGATTCATCTGTAAATAACAATAAGATTCTTGACCCAGTATGAATTATATATAAAAATTCTCGGGAAATAGGTCACAATAACACTTTGTTTTAACTATTCGTCTTTACGTACGTTTCGGTCTCACGACCATCATCAGAAGACTCACTATGTCTAAAAAGGGGGTTTATTAAAACTAATTATAGCACAAGCGTCCAAATCGCACAATTAAACTTCAATTAAAAGAGCCCACGCCGTCGAAACGAACAGAACCACGAATAATCGAATTGTATCGTCAGAATTAATGTATAAAAAATTATTTTTTTGTAGTAAGAATCCGCTATTCAGTAATATTATTAAAATATATGAGTGCCAATCAATATGCACTCATATATTTTAATAATATTACTGAATAGCGGATTCTTACTACAAAAAAATAATTTTCTATACATTAATTCTGACGATACAATTCGATTATTCGTGGTTCTGTTCGTTTCGACGGCGTGGGCTCTTTTAATTGAAGTTTAATTGTGCGATTTGGACGCTTGTGCTATAATTAGTTTTAATAAACCCCCTTTTTAGACATAGTGAGTCTTCTGATGATGGTCGTGAGACCGAAACGTACGTAAAGACGAATAGTTAAAACAAAGTGTTATTGTGACCTATTTCCCGAGAATTTTTATATCTGTAAATAACGATACGTTACTTAATTTTCTGATATCCATGGATACATATGATACAGTTTCATTTAAAGTAGCAGCATTACACCGGGGGCACATGAACATTGCAGTAACCTCTACCATCCACACATTTCAACTTATAATAGTCTGTTCCTTTCTCCGTTAACAAAAAATGAAATTTTTAATGAAGGATTTAAGTAATTTAAAAAACACCAACTCTACTGGTATTGGTGAATTGCCTGTTGTATTGATAAAAAATTCTGTTGAACATATTTATCCCCCTATATTGAAAATTGTTAATTCTTCTTTTCAAGATAGATACCTTCTCAATTAAAAGTCTCAAAGGTGGTACCTGTGTTTAAAAAAGGGAGTCGAGAATGTATGAATAATTATCGACCCATAAGCTTAAATTCAATACTGGGGAAAATTCTAAGGAATGCTATGAAAAATCGCGTTGTTGACTATCTAGAAAAAATTAAAATTATTGTTGATAATCAGCATGGTTTTTGTGCTGGTAGATCTACAAATAGTGCTGCATATGAATTAGTAAGCAATATTTATAGTAACACTA
This sequence comes from Endomychus coccineus, assembly GCA_958510875.1. Lineage (NCBI taxonomy): Eukaryota > Metazoa > Arthropoda > Insecta > Coleoptera > Endomychidae > Endomychus > Endomychus coccineus. Next base: position 35,513,081 of record OY294071.1, on the reverse strand, counting down.
ATAATAAAAGAGTTAGTGTAGTATTAGTGTGTGACCTGTCAAAGGCATTTGACATGGTAAATCATAAAATATTAATAAATAAAATGAAAGCGTATGGTATTCGAAGTATTGCTAGTGAATGGTTTGTTTCATACTTAGAAAATAGCTTAAACTATGTTTCAATTAAGAAAGATGGATGCGAGTATAAATCGAGTCAACTTAGAGTGGCAATTGGTGTCCCACAAGGATCCATCCTTGGACCCATTTTATTCAATATTGTTGTAAATGACTTACCCAAACATATTCAAGCCGATATATATATGTATGCCGACGATACTACTGTAGTGTTCACGGTTACAAATATTAATGAATTATTAGAGAGAGCTAGAATAATAAGTAAACAGCTAGAACAATGGTTTTCGAAAAATAATTTAGTTATAGTTATTAATAGTGATAAAACTAATTTTATTGTTCTGAATAATTATGTTAATTTAAATTTAAATAACACCATCAAAATGGGCAATACTTACCTTAAACAGGTTGAATCTGTAAAATTCCTTGGGTTAACCTTAGATTGCAAATTATCATATGCTTTACATATTGAAAATATTAACCATAAATTGAGCTCTGCATGTTTTGTTCTCAGATCAATTAAATCAATTGTTTCTAAGACTGCACTTCGTTCTGTTTATTATGGTCTTTTAGATAGCAATCTACGATACTGCGTTCAATTTTGGGGCAACTCATCATCTCATTCGTGTTTTGTGTGGCAAAAAAAAGCTTTACGAATAATTGCTGGCTTGGGATGGCGAGATTCTTGTAGAGAGGTTTTCAAAATCCACAATATTTTAACTGTGCCGTCAATGTACATATATGCGTTGCTGCTTTTGGTTTATAATAGAAAAAAATATATTCTAAAAAATAACGATGTTCATAGTTATCCAACGAGGCAAAGAGAATTTCTTCGACCTATCCATGCTTATAATTCTACATATGCTAATATAATATTTATTTTATAAATCAATACATATATTCAACAAATTACCACCAAACATAAAAGACTTAACAAATCAAAAATTATTTAAGAAATCCATATTCATATTACTAGCCAGTAAAGCTTATTATTCTGTGAAAGAATACGAATGTGATAAGAACTTATGACACAAATCTAGTAAATTCTCAATTTTATACTTTTATAATTCATATTTTTTTATTCACGTGGTATGTTTCCTTTATAAAAATGATCAATGCTTCTATTACAGCTATTATATTTTGTTTTATCTCATCAATGATTCATTTTATATTCTAGTTTAGTATTAAGGTTAGGTTTAGGTATAAGTTTAACATTTTGTATCATTTTAATGGTAATTGCAATAAAGTGATCTATCTATCTATCTATTACCTATGTGATTATCAAAAAAATCGAAAAATTTCAAAACGTTATCGTGGCGTATACAAGTGTTCTGCACTTAGGCGCCTATCCGTTGAAATATTGTTGTTATTGTATATGTATATGATATCATTAATAAATAAATAAAATAAATACTTCAATTCATTACAAATAGTTCTCACATGACCGCTGCATAGCCCGATCGGCACTACTACCGAGTGCTTGTACAAATGTATATAATATTGCTTGCCTAACTCACACTTCACTCTCAGCTGTGGGAAATGGCCCACACGTTTACATATAACCAATAGAAACGCCGCATCTAATCACGCTCTTATATTACTGTCTCTGTTCATGAGTTTATGTATATAGTCCAGTCAATGAAGCATTTCAATTATTTTTCAAAACATCGATGGTGGAAGCCGTTACTTTGTGATAAGTTATCACTGCTCCATATCAACGATCTGTTGAAAGTGACCACCTGTCCCTGATAGTACACTTCATACCGCTTCCTCATCCAGAGCCCCCATACCATCCAATGAAGCCAGTGGAGCGAGACAGGTTGATGCAATTAATGGAGATCTGGCAATGATTTTAAAATGGGGATCTGATAATCTTGTAGAGTTTAATGCAACCAAAACTCATGATTGCATCTTCTTCAGGAAGGCGCATCCCACAATCCCTAATATGATGTCGGATACACCGATTCCTATGAAGTCTTCCATATCCATGCTCGGGATCACCACCGACAAACGGATGTTCTTTGTGAGGTTCATTGCGAAAACCGCACAAAAACATAGTTTTCTATTCCGTGCCAAGAGCTAGTTTACCTCAGCGGCTCCTTATAATCTCCAAAGCACAGATTCGATCTGTCCGGGAGTACTGTTCACATGTTTGGGATTCGGCTCCCAAACATACGCTGCAGCTCTTGGACTCTATCCAGAAGAGAGCTATTCATCTGATAGATGATGTCGCACTTACGAATTCATTGACTTCTCTAGAACATCGTAGAACGCTGAGCGATTTCTCCCCTTTCTATAAATATTTTCATGGTCGGTGTTCATCGGAAATCTAGTCTGTTGTTCCACCACTAGAGATTCCAGATAGGCTCAAGCTAGTCACCCCCTTCATTGTTAAGTTCGAAACCTGCCGAACTTCTTTCTACCAGACTTCATTTTTCTATCGAACGGCGAAGTTGTGGAACTGTTTCTCTAGTGAGGTATTTCCCTATGCCTATAACCTCCCAATTTTCAGGAAAAATTCGAATCACTTATATAAACACTATTATATTGTATTATGTTGGGGATAACTGCACATTGATATCTAATAGATCTATTGTGTCCCCTTCTGCTGCTGGGCAATTCAGGGTGGCTCAACTGCTTTAGCAGTTCCTCCAACCCTGTAGCTCTTGGAAGTTGAGGATGTCGGATGGCTTCAAGTTAGATAAATCTCGCTCTTCTATTTGGTACGCACCTAGGTGTTCTTCCTCTAATAATCTGAGCTTCTTAAGGTGTTCTTCCAACCAGCAGTGCCCTGTTTGTTTGGATTCCCGTTAGTATTTTGCTTAGGTTGATACAGTCATTAGATCTTTTCTGGTTATAGTTTCCCAGAAATATCTATACTTGCCTCAGCCCTTGCAATTCTATCCAGTGATGGGATTTATTGTCTACTTCTTTCTTGAGTTCTTCCAGTATTGTGCAGGCGTTTATTCCGCAGAAGGGTTCAGGTCCCAGAAATGAAGATAGAAGTAACAAGTGGGGTTATGGTTTGAATATGGGGAATACATTGTCAGGATTGAATATATATCCTATTTCAATTACTCAATTCCGGCAATGTATTTCCTCATATTCTAACCGTAACCCCACTTGTTACTTGTATCTTAGTCTGACTATAAAGGTAGGCAGAATTTTTTCAATTGAGAAAATTTGAGCATATAGATGATACAAAAGAAACCTTTATTTGGTTGATAATAATTTGTCCAAGCATGCATATTTTCCGAGATTCGGGTGATTTTTACACGACAAGCGGAAATCCGGGATGTGTCGGCAACTTTAAGTGATCATAATCTATAATTGGAAATATTAATGAAAAACAATTATAACATTTTGCATCTATCACACTGATCATAAATCTCGCATTAAACTCCTTCTGTCAGATCCACCATCACCGCTATTAATTTTCCCTTGTCGCTCTTGATTCATCTGTACCCAGTTTCGAAAATTGTATACTGCGGTTGCGGGCATTAGTACAGGTTTTCCGCTCAAAATAGTGATATGTTCATTAAAAAATACACATATAATATATTTTTATTGTAAAATCCAAATTTTTATTGATTCATACTGTTTTTGTCATTTGTCTTTGCAGTTTGTTACGAGTTTCCAATGTAAAGACTTCAATTTAGTATCGGCCAACAAAGTGATAAATCAGCCAAAGAATAGGAGATTGGAAATCCTTCCTGTGGAAAGTTCCCGGGTCCACCTGACACCGAAACCTGGCGAAGATGGCTCCGATTATATTAATGCTACCTGGATGCAAGGTTTTCACAGTCTGAGAGAGTTTATCATCACTCAGCATCCATTCAAATCTACGATTAAAGACTTCTGGCAGATGGTTTGGGACCATAATGCGCAAACTATCGTCATGTTGAGTATCATCGACAACCAAGACTTTGAAGTATTTTGGCCAATGGATCAAGAGACGGTAGATGCGGATTCATACAAAGTAAAATTAGTTAACGAACAAGCACAGTCGACGTATGTAACAAGAGATTTCACGATGCAATCTTTGCAAGACGACTATGAGATTCCAGTCAAAATGGTGCATTGCACCAATTGGCCGCATCATTGCGCCAGTATTTCGGAAGTGTATCATTTGCCTAATACGGTTTTGGATATGGGAATTCAGAATGGACCAATTGTTGTTGTCGATAGGTGAGTACCTAGAATCATTAATTTCATTATATATAATCGATAATAACGATTGAGCTTTTGGTATCACAATTAATCACAACTAACTTCAATAAAATAACTAAATGTTTGATTTTCATTAATTTGGTGAATAAATGTAACTTTAATTTCTATAACACTTTAACCTTTCACAAAGTAAAACGACCAAAAAATCCCATGCCATCTATGAATAGATGTCCCACTAAGAAATCAAACAATGTACCACATTAACTGATAGTTTCCTCGAACTTTACAAAAGTTACGGAGAATGTGAGACTACTTGAGTGCGCCAGATGGCGACACCAAACCAATGTAAGAGAATTAGTATTGAACTTTATTTTACCCTTAAAAAAACATACAATTTCTTGTTTTTGTTAATTTTACTCTTGGTACATTGATGTTATTCAGATTAGGGGTGAAATGATGGTGAATCTCATTTTGGAAATCAACATATTCAAGAAAATAAGAAGGTGCTTTATTTTGAAAATGAATATCATCGTTAGGAAGAAAAGTTGTTGCAAAACTGGAAGCCATTGTAATGTATTCAACATTATTAAGATATAAGTATAGCGATTATAGTTTAAAAAGATCATCATGCTTCTATTTTGTAATTGTTGTAGCTGTGTCATTTTATTTAAATTAAATTGGAATAATAAAGTTGCATAATAGTCAAAATGATGTAATAAAATCAACTGGTACACTGATTCTTGTATCAATAGATAAGTGCTTAGCAATTCTTGAAAAAAAGTATAATTGTTTCGGAATTTTCTTAGTAACATACCTGAAGTGTGCATCCAAAGAAAGTAGATTATCCAACTGAAAACCAATTTGCTCGTTATCAATCAGAATATCGGTCATTCACTTTTATCCGTTTATATTTGTATTTAGTCGACATAATCATTGTCTTTTTTGTTGGCGACATTCAAGTCAAGGGGTGGGAAATGGAGATGGGATAGGTTCTTTCAAAATGTCATGTAGAGTGTGATTATCCTCTTGTTTTGAAGGTCAAATATGCTTATCTGCTTTAAGGGGTTGGTAATGAAGATGGGTAGGTTGTTTCAAAATCTCTTGTAGAGAGTGACTTTCCTCTTGTTTTCAAGGTCAAGTATGCTTACCTGCTTTAAGGGATTGGAAATCGAGATGGGTAGGTTATTTCAAAATCTCTTGTAGAGAGTGACTTTCCTCTTGTTTTGTAGGTCAAGTATGCTTGTCTGCTTCAAGGGGTTGGAAATGGCGATGGGTAGGTTCTTTCAAAATCTCTTATAGAAAAAGGTCAAGTATGCTTACCTGCTTTAAGGTATTGGAAATCGAGATGGGTAGGTTATTTCAAAATGTCTTGTAGAGAGTGACTTTCCTCTTGTTTTGTAGGTCAAGTATGCTTGTCTGCTTCAAGGGGTTGGAAATGGCGATGGGTAGGTTCTTTCAAAATCTCTTATAGAAAGTGACTTTCCTCTTGTTTTGAAGGTCAAGTTTGCTCACCTGCTTTAAGGGATTGGAAATCGATATGGGTAGGTTCTTTCAAAATGTCTTGTAGAGAGTGACTATCCTCTTGTTTTGAAGGTCAAATATGCTTATCTGCTTTAAGGGGGTTGGGAATGGAGATGGGTAGGTTCTTTCAAAATCTCTTGTAGAGAGTGACTTTCCTCTTGTTTTCAAGGTCAAGTATGCTTACCTGCTTTAAGGGATTGGAAATCGAGATGGGTAGGTTCTTTCAAAATCTCTTATAGAGAGTGACTTTCCTCTTGTTTTGAAGGTCAAGTATGCTTACCTGCTTTAAAGGGTGAGAAATGGAGATGGGGTAGGTTCTTTCGAAATGTCATGTGGAGAGTGATTCCTCTTGTTTTGAAAGTCAAGTATACTTATCTGCTTTAAGAGATTGGAAATCGAGATGGGTAGGTTCTTTCAAAATCTCTTGTAGAGAGTGACTTTCCTCTTGTTTTGAAGGTCCAGTATGCTTATCTGCTTTAAGGGGTTGGTAATGAAGATGGGTAGGTTGTTTCAAAATCTCTTGTAGAGAGTGAATTTGCTCTTGTTTTGAAGGTCAGGTATGCTTACATGCTTTAAAGGGTGAGAAATGGAGATGGGGTAGGTTCTTTCGAAATGTCATGTAGAGAGTGATTCCTCTTGTTTTGAAAGTCAAGTATACTTATCTGATTTAAGAGATTGGAAATCGAGATGGGTAGGTTCTTTCAAAATCTCTTGTAGAGAGTGACTTTCCTCTTGTTTTGAAGGTCCAGTATGCTTATCTGCTTTAAGGGGTTGGTAATGAAGATGGGTAGGTTGTTTCAAAATCTCTTGTAGAGAGTGACTTTCCTCTTGTTTTCAAGGTCAAGTATGCTTACCTGCTTTAAGGGATTGAAAATCGAGATGGGTAGGTTATTTCAAAATCTCTTGTAGAGAGTGACTTTCCTCTTGTTTTGAAGGTCAAGTTTGCTCACCTGCTTTAAGGGATTGGAAATCGATATGGGTAGGTTCTTTCAAAATGTCTTGTAGAGAGTGACTATCCTCTTGTTTTGAAGGTCAAATATGCTTATCTGCTTTAAGGGGGTTGGGAATGGAGATGGGTAGGTTCTTTCAAAATCTCTTGTAGAGAGTGACTTTCCTCTTGTTTTCAAGGTCAAGTATGCTTACCTGCTTTAAGGGATTAGAAATCGAGATGGGTAGGTTCTTTCAAAATCTCTTATAGAGAGTGACTTTCCTCTTGTTTTGAAGGTCAAGTATGCTTACCTGCTTTAAAGGGTGAGAAATGGAGATGGGGTAGGTTCTTTCGAAATGTCATGTGGAGAGTGATTCCTCTTGTTTTGAAAGTCAAGTATACTTATCTGCTTTAAGAGATTGGAAATCGAGATGGGTAGGTTCTTTCAAAATCTCTTGTAGAGAGTGACTTTCCTCTTGTTTTGAAGGTCCAGTATGCTTATCTGCTTTAAGGGGTTGGTAATGAAGATGGGTAGGTTGTTTCAAAATCTCTTGTAGAGAGTGAATTTGCTCTTGTTTTGAAGGTCAGGTATGCTTACATGCTTTGAAGGGTGAGAAATGGAGATGGGGTAGGTTCTTTCGAAATGTCATGTAGAGAGTGATTCCTCTTGTTTTGAAAGTCAAGTATACTTATCTGATTTAAGAGATTGGAAATCGAGATGGGTAGGTTCTTTCAAAATCTCTTGTAGAGAGTGACTTTCCTCTTGTTTTGAAGGTCCAGTATGCTTATCTGCTTTAAGGGGTTGGTAATGAAGATGGGTAGGTTGTTTCAAAATCTCTTGTAGAGAGTGACTTTCCTCTTGTTTTCAAGGTCAAGTATGCTTACCTGCTTTAAGGGATTGAAAATCGAGATGGGTAGGTTATTTCAAAATCTCTTGTAGAGAGTGACTTTCCTCTTGTTTTGAAGGTCAAGTTTGCTCACCTGCTTTAAGGGATTGGAAATCGATATGGGTAGGTTCTTTCAAAATGTCTTGTAGAGAGTGACTATCCTCTTGTTTTGAAGGTCAAATATGCTTATCTGCTTTAAGGGGGTTGGGAATGGAGATGGGTAGGTTCTTTCAAAATCTCTTGTAGAGAGTGACTTTCCTCTTGTTTTCAAGGTCAAGTATGCTTACCTGCTTTAAGGGATTAGAAATCGAGATGGGTAGGTTCTTTCAAAATCTCTTATAGAGAGTGACTTTCCTCTTGTTTTGAAGGTCAAGTATGCTTACCTGCTTTAAAGGGTGAGAAATGGAGATGGGGTAGGTTCTTTCGAAATGTCATGTGGAGAGTGATTCCTCTTGTTTTGAAAGTCAAGTATACTTATCTGCTTTAAGAGATTGGAAATCGAGATGGGTAGGTTCTTTCAAAATCTCTTGTAGAGAGTGACTTTCCTCTTGTTTTGAAGGTCCAGTATGCTTATCTGCTTTAAGGGGTTGGTAATGAAGATGGGTAGGTTGTTTCAAAATCTCTTGTAGAGAGTGAATTTGCTCTTGTTTTGAAGGTCAGGTATGCTTACATGCTTTGAAGGGTGAGAAATGGAGATGGGGTAGGTTCTTTCGAAATGTCATGTAGAGAGTGATTCCTCTTGTTTTGAAAGTCAAGTATACTTATCTGATTTAAGAGATTGGAAATCGAGATGGGTAGGTTCTTTCAAAATCTCTTGTAGAGAGTGACTTTCCTCTTGTTTTGAAGGTCCAGTATGCTTATCTGCTTTAAGGGGTTGGTAATGAAGATGGGTAGGTTGTTTCAAAATCTCTTGTAGAGAGTGACTTTCCTCTTGTTTTCAAGGTCAAGTATGCTTACCTGCTTTAAGGGATTGAAAATCGAGATGGGTAGGTTATTTCAAAATCTCTTGTAGAGAGTGACTTTCCTCTTGTTTTGTAGGTCAAGTATGCTTGTCTGCTTCAAGGGGTTGGAAATGGCGATGGGTAGGTTCTTTCAAAATCTCTTATAGAAAAAGGTCAAGTATGCTTACCTGCTTTAAGGTATTGGAAATCGAGATGGGTAGGTTATTTCAAAATCTCTTGTAGAGAGTGACTTTCCTCTTGTTTTGTAGGTCAAGTATGCTTGTCTGCTTCAAGGGGTTGGAAATGGCGATGGGTAGGTTCTTTCAAAATCTCTTATAGAAAGTGACTTTCCTCTTGTTTTGAAGGTCAAGTTTGCTCACCTGCTTTAAGGGATTGGAAATCGATATGGGTAGGTTCTTTCAAAATGTCTTGTAGAGAGTGACTATCCTCTTGTTTTGAAGGTCAAATATGCTTATCTGCTTTAAGGGGGTTGGGAATGGAGATGGGTAGGTTCTTTCAAAATCTCTTGTAGAGAGTGACTTTCCTCTTGTTTTCAAGGTCAAGTATGCTTACCTGCTTTAAGGGATTGGAAATCGAGATGGGTAGGTTCTTTCAAAATCTCTTATAGAGAGTGACTTTCCTCTTGTTTTGAAGGTCAAGTATGCTTACCTGCTTTAAGGGATTGGAAATCGAGATGGGTAGGTTATTTCAAAATCTCTTGTAGAGAGTGACTTTCCTCTTGTTTTGTAGGTCAAGTATGCTTGTCTGCTTCAAGGGGTTGGAAATGGCGATGGGTAGGTTCTTTCAAAATCTCTTATAGAAAGTGACTTTCCTCTTGTTTTGAAGGTCAAGTTTGCTCACCTGCTTTAAGGGATTGGAAATCGATATGGGTAGGTTCTTTCAAAATGTCTTGTAGAGAGTGACTTTCCTCTTGTTTTGTAGGTCAAGTATGCTTACCTGCTTTAAGGGATTGGAAATCGAGATGGGTAGGTTATTTCAAAATCTCTTGTAGAGAGTGACTTTCCTCTTGTTTTGTAGGTCAAGTATGCTTGTCTGCTTCAAGGGGTTGGAAATGGCGATGGGTAGGTTCTTTCAAAATCTCTTATAGAAAGTGACTTTCCTCTTGTTTTGAAGGTCAAGTTTGCTCACCTGCTTTAAGGGATTGGAAATCGATATGGGTAGGTTCTTTCAAAATGTCTTGTAGAGAGTGACTTTCCTCTTGTTTTGAAGGTCAAGTATGCTTACCTGCTTTAAGGGATTGGAAATCGAGATGGGTAGGTTCTTTCAAAATCTCTTATAGAGAGTGACTTTCCTCTTGTTTTGAAGGTCAAGTATGCTTACCTGCTTTAAGGGATTGGAAATCGAGATGGGTAGGTTATTTCAAAATCTCTTGTAGAGAGTGACTTTCCTCTTGTTTTGTAGGTCAAGTATGCTTGTCTGCTTCAAGGGGTTGGAAATGGCGATGGGTAGGTTCTTTCAAAATCTCTTATAGAAAGTGACTTTCCTCTTGTTTTGAAGGTCAAGTTTGCTCACCTGCTTTAAGGGATTGGAAATCGATATGGGTAGGTTCTTTCAAAATGTCTTGTAGAGAGTGACTATCCTCTTGTTTTGAAGGTCAAATATGCTTATCTGCTTTAAGGGGGTTGGGAATGGAGATGGGTAGGTTCTTTCAAAATCTCTTGTAGAGAGTGACTTTCCTCTTGTTTTCAAGGTCAAGTATGCTTACCTGCTTTAAGGGATTGGAAATCGAGATGGGTAGGTTCTTTCAAAATCTCTTATAGAGAGTGACTTTCCTCTTGTTTTGAAGGTCAAGTATGCTTACCTGCTTTAAGGGATTGGAAATCGAGATGGGTAGGTTCTTTCAAAATCTCTTGTAGAGAGTGACTTTCCTCTAGTTTTGTAGGTCAAGTATGCTTGTCTGCTTCAAGGGGTTGGAAATGGCGATGGGTAGGTTCTTTCAAAATCTCTTATAGAAAGTGACTTTCCTCTTGTTTTGAAGGTCAAGTTTGCTCACCTGCTTTAAGGGATTGGAAATCGATATGGGTAGGTTCTTTCAAAATCTCTTGTAGAGAGTGACTATCCTCTTTTTTTTAAGGTCAAATATGCTTATATCTGCTTTAAGGGGTTGGGAATGGAGATGGGTAGGTTCTTTCAAAATCTCTTGTAGAAAGTGATTTTCCTCTTGTGTTGAAGGTCAAGTATACTTACCTGCTTCAAGGGGTGGGAAATGGAGGTGGGGTAGGCTCTGTCGAAATGTCATGTAGAGAGTGACTTTCCTCTTGTTTTGAAGGTCAAGTATGCTTATCTGCTTTAAGGGACTGAAAATCGAGATGGGTAGGTTCTTCCAAAATCTATTGTAGAGAGTGACTTTCCTCTTGTTTTGAAGGTCAAGTATGCTTACCTGCTTAAAGGATTGGAAATCGATATGGGTAGGTTCTTTCAAAATCTCTTGTAGAGAGTGACTATCCTCTTGTTTTGAAGCTCAAATATGCTTATCTGCTTTAAGGGGGTTGGAAATGGAGATGGGTAGGTTCTTCCAAAATCTCTTGTAGAGAGTGACTTTCCTCTTGTTTTGAAGGTCAAATATGCTTACCTGCTTTAAGGGATTGGAAATCGAGATGGGTAGGTTCTTTCAAAATCTCTTGTAGAGAGTGACTTTCCTCTTGTTTTAAAGGTCAAATATGCATGTCTGCTTTAAGGGATTGGAAATGGAGATGGGTAGGTTCTTTCAAAATCTCTTGTAGAGAGCGACTTTCCTCTTGTTTTGAAGGTCAAGTATGCTTATCTGCTTTAAGGGAATGGAAATCGAGATGGGTAGGTTTTTTCAAAATCTCTTGAAGACAGTGATTTTCCTCATGTTTTGAAGGTCAAGTATGCTTATCTGCTTTAAGAGGTTGGAAATGGAGATGTAGTTTCTTTCGAAATCCCATGTAGAGTGACTTTCCTCTTGTTTTGAAGTTCAGGTATGTTTATCTGCTTTAAGGTAAGGGAAATGGAGATGGGGTAGGTTCTTTTGTATGCTTATCGGTTTTAAGGAGTTGGGAATGGAGATGGGTAGGTTCTTACACTTAGTTTTAAATGTAAATTATAAGCTAAAAGTTATAAATGAAATTCCCCGTAATTCACTTACTTGTATCTTTCTCCATTACCCTATTATTTTTATTTTAAATTATTCAATCCCAGCAATGTATGTCCCCATATTCAAAGCAGTTGTTACTTATTTTATCTTATTGTGATTATAAATATCTTGAGAACTTTCATGTTTATTCATACATTAGCGTCGTTTTAAAGATGACACGCCAGTTTTCGAAACTATAGTCACGTTAGTGTTTCTGAATTCTGTTTCTATAATATAAGAATAAAAGACAAAGTAATAAGTGTTGAATTATATTTATTTATTTATTTAAACGGGTAACCCCAATTTACAAAATTTTAGACAGATATAAATAATTAAATTAATTAAATTAATAAGGTTTATTTGACCTTAAGTAATCTAGGGTAGTTTGTGGATTAAAAAATATATATATAGAGAATTAATAAAGATACATACAAAATGACTCTTATATACCGCAATTCAATTCAGTAGGTTTTCCCTTAATAAAGCACTTTTAAACCTTAACAGTAGATTTGGAAAGAAATCAATTTTTGTTTTGTTTCCATTTGAAAGGATTCTAGCAATAGGAGAATGCTGCAAGTAATTAGTTCAGTGGTAACTAGTGTGAAATGTAAATTTAGTTCTGATAAACTTTGAGGGCACATGCAATCCAAATTGTGACAATAAATCTGAGCAATCTACATGGTTATTTAAGGTTTTAAATAAGAATATCAATATCATATCAGAATGGATCCTACATAATTTTAATGTTTTAATTTGCATCATGGATCTAATGTGCGTTAATGAAAAATTTCGCATTGGAAGTTTTAGTTTATATGCTAGATATAGAAGAAACTTGTTTTGAATAGATTCAATACTATGTATGGTCACAACAGTTCAAGAGATTGTTAATATCTTGCTGGAGTAATATAGAATCGGCATGTGACCTTATGATTTTGAAAAGTTTCATATCGTCTGCAAATAATAAAAAGTCACTATACTCAATTACTTTTTTAATATCGTTTATAAATATATTGAAGAGTAGGGGTCCTAAATGACTTCCTTGAGGTACTCCAGAGGTTGCATCAATTTCATGAGATAAATAATTTTTCTACTTTAAAATTTGTTTTCTATTCATTACATAGTTTGTCATCCATCTGAGCATATTCCCATGACTTCCAAGTTGAGACAGTTTGGCCAGGAGTATTTTATGAGCTACTGAATCAAAGGCCTTACCAAAGTCCGTGTAAACTGCATCTACCTGAAAACAACTTCTAAAAGCACTGAAGATAAAGTGTGTGAAGAGAAGTAAATTTGTAACTGTTGACTTTTTATTGGTGAAGCCATGTTGCTCAGGTATAATTATTTGTTTGCAGGAAGGTGTCAGTTTATCACATATAATACTCTCGAAAAGTTTTGGTATTGAGCTAATAACTGATATCGGTCTGTAATTTTTTACATTGGCTCTATTTTCTGATTTATAAACAGGAACTACATAGGATAGCTTCAATGGAGCAGGAAAGTTTCCTGTAGAAAGTGACAAATTGAATAACAAATAGAGAGGTTTACATAATGAGCTAGCACAGTTTTTAAGTAAGATTGGAGGAATACCATCAGGTCCTGATCCTTTATTGACGTCTAATGAAAATAATTTATCATAAACTTCATTTTAGATGTAGTCAATTTATCAAGAGAGATATTTAGGTCTGATGTTGGCATTATAGGATCAGAATTAATTGGTTCTTTAAAGACAGATGCAAAATGTTCAGCAAATAGATTGACTATTTCTGTACCGTCATTACTAGATAAGTTATTTAGGAACATGGAGGAAGGTAGGCCAAAATCTTTTCTTTTTGAATTAATATAGTTCCAAAAACATTTGATATTTTTAGGAGCTTCGGTTTCAGTTTTTCTAATAAATTCTTTATAGCATATATCAGATAATTTTTTACATCTAGTCCTCAGAGATGAGAATACTAAATAATCTTCTATCGATCCAGTTAATTTAAATTTTTTATGAGTCGTTTTTTGTCTACAATGAGTTTTTTAATTCAGATGTATACCATTTAGGAAAATTAGAAGATTTTAAGTGTACTTGTGGTGCAAACTGCTGAATTGCGGTATATAAAATATCATAAAATATATTAAGAGCACTGCTTATATCATTGGCACTTGAAATAGGTAATTGCTTAGCAAATTATAGTCTATTTTCTGAAAATTAGGGCATAGTGTGTCATACTGCATTGCTTCGTACATATTTTCATAACAATTCATATCGAAACCTAGTGTTGGATGGTGTGGATCACTCGACAATAATATATCACTTGCGTTACTCACATTAACTTTTTTATCAGTAGTAAATAATAAATCCAAAATAACGTTATTATTATTGTGAATTGTATTTTTTTGAAATAAATTTAAAAATGCAAAATTATTGCATATTATGTTAGCATTGTTATTAATATTACCATTTAATAATGAAGCACCCAGATCGTCATTTGTCCACTTAATGCCAGGAAGATTATAATCACCGAATAAATAAAGTTTATGGTTTGGAAGTTCTTCTAAAATATTTTCTACACTATCACAATGATCTTCATAGATACTGGAAGGTGAGCTTGGTGGAATATAGACTGAGCCGATTATCATTGCTTGATTCTTTTTATTGATATTCACAAATATTTGTTCAATATTGTCATGAAATGTATAGATAATCCTGGATGGTAGTTTGTTGATAACACCTATCAAAACGCCTCCTCCGTTTTAGTGTACACTTGTTACCATTGATCTGTCCTTTCGATATATTGTATAATTTTTGAGCCCTAGTTCACTATCTTCTATATCACTACCTAGCCAGGTTTCTGTGAAAATGATGATGTCATATTGACAATTTGAAACGTTTTGTATTAACTGGAGGAGTTTTGTTCTTAGTCCTCTTACATTCTGATAGTATATAGATAAATTGTTGTTTGGGGTACCCATATTTTTTAGTTTTTTGGTGAAGTAGTGGTGATAATTGGAGTTCCCTGTTTGTATCTGATTGTTATATTAGTTTCGCCATTTGATTTTCGGTATTCCAATTCTTGACGTAAATTATTTAGATGATTACGCTGACTAATTGTTTGATCGGTTGATATTCTAATATCAGATTGGGGCAATTGATTTTTATTTCTCAAAATAAGTAGGGCTGTTTCTGAATTTTTTAGGGTAACTTTTACGGGACGTTTGTTAATACCTGGTTTTCCTATTCTCGTGATTTTTTTTTATTACTGATGTTGGAATAATTGGTTCGATTAGCCTCTTTACTTCATTAGTATCATAGTTGATTTTACTTTGTATATCGGGAGAGTTTGATTCTGTCATGTTGTAAATAATTACATTTTGTGCACGCTCTTTTCGATCTTCAATTTCTTGTAATACCTCAGTTATTTGATTTTTAGAGTTTTTTTCGAGATCACTTATCTTGTTTTCAAATACAGAAATTTTTGACTTTAACTCTTTGTTTTCATTTATCAAAACTTCCATAGTTTGCAAAGTTTTGTTAATTTTGATGTTGTCCTTTACTAATTCATCAAATCTTAGCGATATATTTTAGATAGAGGCATTGAGTTTGAATAACATTTTAGCCAAGTATTTGTTTGATGGGTTTTCAAGTTCATCATTTTCATCTCTGTTTGAGTCTTCATTGAGTGCTTTGATTTTGCAAACCTTACATGTAATTTTTTTGTCTGCTACAACCTTCGCTTGTGAAGCGCAGCTTTTATGGAAGAACTTTTCATTACATGTATGACAAGAATAGGCATCCTGGACTGCTTTGTTGCAGTGAGCGCATATTTTTTCATCAATTGGCGGCATGACTATTTTGTAACAAATTTATTAATATTGAATTTATAAAATATTTATACGAATGCGACGCCGCTGGACTTGTTAGTATGTGTTTAGATTTGATGACATGTGGTGCGCTTCTTATAAGATTAACTTTTTGTAGCTGTTTAATGGAATGTTTTATAATCAACGTTTTTCTTTTTTGTTGTATTTCCTAGCTTGGTAATTGTTATGTACTGAATAATTGTTCAAGATTATACTTATTTAAGCCAATATCAGCATTAAATTTATATGCTTGTTTTGGTCATTACGAATTTTTAAGCTATAAGTGACAATAATAGTCCTTATATAATTTTTTAAATTGTTGTTATTCTGCAGTGTACATTAATTATATTTTATATTCTCTTTTTTGACGCCACTTCATTTTTAGTAGTATTGCTATATTATATTGTAATATATCTGATTACGAAGAAAGAATAAACTTACTTACTTACTTACTTACTTACTTGATTCACTTATTTTTAGAAGAGAACCGATTTTAATTTATTAAATAAACCACTTTTTAGATTCAAATATTACGGAGCTGCATAGAACACATCTGCCTAACACCAATTCACTCAACGCTATAATATAAGAATAAAAGACAAAGTAATAAGTGTTGAATTATATCGTTTGTTGTAGATATGGTGGAACGGAGGCTGCAAGTTTCTGCATATTGTCATCGCTCAAAAAGCATATTATGTACGATAATCACGTGGATGTGTACATGTATGCTAAATTATACCACAATAAGAGACCAGGTATTTGGAATTCGATAAACGACTATCTCCAACTTCATAGATCCATTCAGAGTATGTGCAGTCCACCAGAAGATGTCACTCCTGATTTGTATGCCATGGCTAATGGGATCATAAATGGCTCTGTGTCCAATGACTGCATACGCGTGCCCCCTGAAGGTATGGAAGCAGTGGGGCCCCGCCTCACGCAAGCTTAACGTCACGCACTCTTGCTGTAATAAATGTGATTTATCCCTTTAATGTTACAATGTCCATTGTTGTAACAACAGCAAAGTGTTTAAAAGTCTATACTTCTCACTGGCTCAATACTTTTTATATTCGTTACTAATCGCGGAGATTGAAATAAGCTTAGTTTGTTTTAACTTGTCTGAGATCATTTTTGAAATTCCTACTTGATGATACAAGTTCTTATTTCGAGAGCAAATCAAATTCGTTACTTATTAGAAAAATTTTGTAAAGCTGAAAGCCTGCTTTGATATCACTTGATGGATAGGTGAAGAAGAATGGAAAATTTAATTGAATTTCCGATAATTAGCTTATAAAAGGGAAAATCTAGTAGAACGTTATTTTATACTGTGTAACATGTTCCCTTCATCGTGTATAACTATACCTCCCCTCCCCCCATATTTTGTTTAGCCAAAACATATTTTGAGGGGAAACATCAATGGGTTATTTCGCAGCCGACTTTAATACAAATCTGGAAGTAATAAAGGCAAAGACGACACTGAATATCTCCTTAACCGTAGTCCGATGGTTTATGAACGGCCGCCGTTCAAATGCACGCGAAGCCGATCTTTTCAAGATTGTGTCCAATTTTTTAGTGTATTAGGATCTCGGTAACTGAGAGTTAAGGTAGGTTCAATGGAAACAGTTTGCAAAATCAGATTAGTAACTAAGGCACTTTTTCTCCTTTTAAAAATGGCAAATATTTGAATACTACGTGTCGTATTCAAAACTCAGTCCAGCAGGCCTGACCGCACCAAATGCTGAAATTCTGCATGGACTGATGTCTTATGACCTTAGGTGGCATGTATGCGCTGCCGAGGTGTTGTAACCTAAGAGAAGCCCAGTACTGGATATTCTACTAGGATAGAAGAGGCAGTATCGTCCACCTCTCAGCATCTATTACAACTTGGGTGATCATTGAAGCCCATTAAGTATAGAATAATAATTTTTCTTGTCCTAGGTATGAATATGTAAATGCTTGTTAAATGGGGCACGTTAGCACATTTGTCAACTAAATTTAATTGACGTATGTTTTGATGTGCCCTATTTCCTAAGAATTTACATATAATTAGAGAGAAGGGGTTTCGAGCGTTTGGGCGAGAACTCCGTAATGGGAAGTTTCGTCTGCCTTATATCGAGGTCACCACGCCTAATCGAGAGCCACTGTCTATCCAGTAGCTCCCTGAGGCTGAGGGCATAGAGTCTGGTGGTCGATGTGATTCCGATCATTGGATTGGGGCCAGGGGTGCCTAGGGAACCCTGTTTGGCCATTTCGTTTCCTCTCACGACAGAGTGGGCGGGTACCCATCCTCGCTGTAGGTTGTTCCTTCTGACTAGTTCAGCCTGGGTCTCCGAAACAAGCCTAGAAGCCATATTTGAAATATGTATCATAGGAAAGTCCGTTTGATTCTGTTTAAAATGCGTTCAGATTTTATGGTCTGAAAAATCATCACGACTTATAAAAATAAATCAGAAATTAAAGTATGCTGTGTTTTTCTTGCACTAAATTTTCATTTGGGAGTTTATCAATGAACCATTCCGAATTATCATATGCAGGGTAAACAGTGAATAACTCAATTTTCAAATGGGACATACTGTATCTTTTTATACTGTAGTATAACATTTTTTATAAGCTTTCCAACAATATTTATTCAAAATATAATTTAAGTAGGTTGTTGTTATTGGATCTGACAGAACAATTAGAAACCAGTTTAATAACGTTTTAAAGCAATCCGTATGGAAAATAAGAGCTCTCATATGTTGGACATTTATTTTAACGTTTGCTGTGAAATTGTTCTCAAAGCGTATGTTGTAATCCCATTTTTCATAATGATTACTTAAAAATGTTGTAGGAGGTGCTTATTTCTGATTGTTATGTCAGATTCAATGACAGCAGCCTACTCAAATTATTTCTTGAATAAGTAACATGTTAATAAATTTTAAAAAATCTAGAATTCTATTTGTTTCTCAAAGTAGACTACACAAATTCAAGCTTCACGAAACTATTGTCACTTTAGAGAACTGATCCAGATGGGTATAATATTAAAATTAGGATACTTGTAAGACTACACAGTATTGCTAGTTTTAGTATTGTTCCTAGCTAGTATTTAAAGTCGGCTGCGACTCTTTTCACACATTTCGAATTGCACAATTTCCCAAATGCACAATTGCAAATCAGCAACAAGAAATTAACCATCATTATCTCATTGTATCTGCATAAAAACCTATTGACGGCCATGGTAAATGCGGCATGTGATCAATATAACCTCTTTCACAACCCTTATTTGATTTATAATTGTAGCATGATCTGGTTTAAAAATCCAGCCGAATACTTACGAAGGAAAAAAAATAATCGAAGCTTATTTTTTTCTTGTTGCTCAATTTTGTTACACCAATTATAAAATCGCTTGTTATTTCAACTTTGTGACCATTTTGTGCATATGTATTTCCAATCATCTTGAAATTCAACCTTGAGTTTTTGGTAATAATGGTTTGCCGTCAACAAGCCGATAACAAGTATGCGGCGGCGCATACCGCGTGATTTAGTTGTGTCTGCAGGACGGGCACAAACACACGCCACTGAAGGAATGGTGATGTTTGTTTGGTACTTTCATACTATCAATTTTCAGAAAATATTGAGCACATATTCTAATTCATGTTGAAAGAAGATTTCTATAAGAGAAGTCATAAATTAGAAATACTGTTTTCTACTTTCAGTTTCAGTTCAGGCATTTGGTAAAACTGATTTAAAAGTTGAAAGGCAACCATTAAAACTAGAAAGTCACCATTGATTATCAATCATAGTGTTCGTCCTCTGTTAACTTTATGTAGTATAATCACAGCTAGCTACTATTAGACTGATTAATTAACATAGCTGTCTGAATATATGTAACAATTTGTTAGTGTTACGCTTTTTGCCTTGCTATTGTCCCATTGCAATCTTACCACTCACAATTCCGACAC
Organism: Endomychus coccineus; assembly: GCA_958510875.1. Taxonomy (NCBI): domain Eukaryota; kingdom Metazoa; phylum Arthropoda; class Insecta; order Coleoptera; family Endomychidae; genus Endomychus; species Endomychus coccineus. The sequence continues at coordinate 35,493,618 of OY294071.1, read as the reverse complement.
TGTTTAAAATTGATATATATTTTTATTTAATTACAGAAGCACCGTTAATTTCCCAAGATGTTTTGAAGTGTTGTCAAACTTAAATGTAATGATTGTTATACGTTATGTTGTCTCTGTTTACCGATGGACAATAGTGGTAACGACATCTAGAAATAATGATTTCACACAAAAATGTATTTACTTTAGAACTTATAGGCATTAATTGGGAAAAAAGTGGATTCGCGCTTTTAAACATCACATTCTCAATAATTATAGTCGGCGTGTACTAATTTTAAACAAATTGTTCCACCATACTGTGGCATCCTCATAAAGACGTATAAACAATAATTGAAGACCTCGGTGCAAAAATCGGACAGGTCCATATGTTGTAAGTTTTGGGAAAATGGAAAACTACTTTCTATTTTTGCTTTTTGTATAAAGGATGATTTTGTTGGGGTAACTTGAAAATATATATATAAATATCACAAAAAAGCATAGGAGCTGGAAGTTAGATAATTTTAAATTTGGACTTGCCCAGTTTTTGCAACGAATGTAGTTAAAAAAATTAAATGGAAACATGAATGATTGTTTCTAAGGTTCTTATTTAAAAAACTGAAAATGTGAAATAAAGAACTAAATCCAAATAAATGAAGAATCGGAATTTTCAACTCTCTCATAATACAACTTAGCAGAGTCCCCGAAACATTTAAAAGCAGTCAGTGCAAAAACCGGCCCAGTTCTGGACTTGTCTGGTTTTTTGCACAAGAATACGAGCGTCCTGAACGTATATATCAATGTTATCATGCTTTAGACTTACACCAATCGATCAGCGATATTTTAATATATAATTGTAACAGAAAAAGTCAATCTTACCCAAAAGTGGACATGTTCGGTTTTTGCACCAAGATCTTCAATTGGTATTCAATTGATGGTTTATCCACAATTTTACAAATACTTTGTAATGAGTGGAATCAGATGAATAAACCCAGGGTTACTATAAAAGATATTGTAACTAGTTAATCGTTGTCTTCAAACCATCTCGTACAAGTCTTAGAATGACTTGAGACCATTTCGAAATGTTGATGTGTGAAATAGGTACCTAAGGCTTATACAGAATGTGCATGATGTATGTCTTACAAAAATATGGAAAACCTGGTAGATGAATACAGCTTTAATAGTTCGCTAGAGTAAGGTTTGTGATAAAATGGGATTAAAATTTTACTTACTTGAGATTCTGTTTTCATTACATTTACGTTTCTAGTCTTAGTTGATGGAGCCACTTGTAGGTGGACTATTAGACGTTTAGGAAAAACTACCAAAGATAGTGTTTTGAAACTTTGGTTACTTATAAGTAGAAATAATGTCTCTTTCTAAAATATTTTTGGAATTTTGATCAACTTAACACGATCAATTCCTATGCCTATGTTGCAAGGTATTTGAGACATTAATTTGTTATTATTGTCTATACTTTGACTACAGGAGAGGGAAATCAATAATGTTTGAAAAACATTGTGTGAACCAGCGTTGGAATGTTGGGAGAGGACATAAGCATTCGAATTTTCTTGTGGGATTAAAGGTTATAGGCATAGGGAAAAAGTTCCACAACTTCGCTGTGACTAGTTTGAGCTGGTTCAGTTCGCTTATCTGGAATCTCGTATTGGAACAACAGACGAAATTTCTGATGAACACCGACCATGGAAATATCTATAGAAAAAGGAGAAATCTCCCACCTTTCTACGATGTTCTGGAGGGGTCAATGATCTCTTAATTTTGTTTTTTATTGACTAAACATTACTTTGAAAAATCTTCATATCTTTATAATACAATAATACTTCTCTATGTATAATCTTCAATAGTTATTGACTTTGAGCATTTATTTAGAAAAAATAGTAATAAGCAACAATTAATTTGAATTTACGAGTCTGCTATGGAAATAATTCTGTTATAAAAGTTTTTTAGTTTTGAGGTGTTCATTAAATTTTTCAAGTAAACATTTTAAAAATGTAGAAGAAAACAAACGGCTTATGAATTTATTTGTTTTAAAATCATTAATTACAGTGCGTATCTTTTTCAAAAACTTACTTGAAAAATTGAATCGACACCTCTAACCTAAAAAAATTAAAGAAACTCTTATAACCTAGTTGTTTCCATAGTCGACTCGAAAAATCAAATTAATTGCTGCTTATTACTATTTTAACATGGAGTGTTTTATGGGGGACCTGATTGATAGAAAACGTTATCCGGAGACCTTAACAGGTCTGTTTGGTCGAAATGCCATGACCGCTAATAGGCTCCTCCTTCTACTCCAGTACTTGTTATATATAATCACAGCAGCACCGAGCGAACGCAGAAACAGCCGAGCGTAGAGGAGTGTATACTATGCTAGACATGAGAGTCAGCCGCACTGGCTGCAAGGGAGAGGTAATAGTAGCGTATCAGGATATATTGTAGCGATCGTAATGAAACATAATTTCAGCAAACAAAGTTGTTGAAAGTATGTTTACCGCTCGACAGAGATTAAGATATGAACTCGACTCACATTCTTCTGCTAAGCGATCTCTAATGTCCCGAACTATACGTGGCTGTGTCCACATGAGACGGTCTACATAAAAAATGTTCTATGTAATCTGTTTCTATATAATTAAAACTCACTTTTTTTCTCAAATAAACGCTCATAAGTCAATAAATATTAGGTATACGAATACTATTTATAGAGAAGTAGCAAATTCAAAGTGCTTTCTGAATAAGCAATAAATACAGGATTCCATTAAAAAAAGAACTAATTATTATTTTTCGATTAACCTGTAATAATTCATCTAAGATTTAGCCTCAGAACTGGTAAATTATGACCGGGATTGAGCTTTTGAAAATTATAAAATAAAAGATATGAAGATGTTTTCAAAGTAATATTTTGCCACTAAAATAATATGGAATAATCAATATCTCAAAAACAGTTTAATAAGTTAATCAGAAATACATAGAGAATTCAAATATAACATTTAAGACAGAATTTAAAAAAAAATTACTGATAGAAGTAGCAACACTGCAAGCCCAAAATATTATAAAATGAGGCATCATCACTTATATCTATGTTTAGTAGTTCTCCGTAAAAATTTAGTAGTCCACCCACCGTGAATGACAATTATAAACTGTTTTTACAGTTATTTGGTTCAATTTCTGATTATAAATACATGTATTTGTTTGGATTGGAGATGAAATGATTATTTTCATGAGTTGAATTCTTGTGAGTCACAATTTGTGTATATAGGAAACTGCAGCTATTGCTATTATTGCCTTGTTAAGTTTCCAAGTGATGACATGGACTGATTCGTTTCTAAGAATCTCAACGTGATGAATTCATCACAATTAATGTCTAGTCTAGCAGTGATAAATGACAGATTTTGAATAGATGTTTCTAATGTCATACATTTTTGTGTTCTGTATAGCTGGAACCATTATGCACTTTGGTGATTTCTATGTTGAAAAGTTTTGAGTCTGCAACTAGAAATTGAATATGTAAAAAAATGTAGTTATGTGTAAAAAAAGTTCTGCGTAAGTTATAATGAAATATTTATATATTGTGCAGTGTAGAATAATTCCATATTTATATAAATGTATAGACTTAGTTTTTGTATATTGATTTTTTTTAAAAGAGTACATCGATGTAAACATCCATAGATTTGGACCAATTTAGAAATAAAGAATTGACGGTCCTTGGGGTTTGAGCAAGGAGTCCAAAACAGTTAATTCTTCAACTAATTATTATATTAAATTTCTTGCCTGGTTGCCGTCCACCAAACGAAAATTTTCAGTCAAATGATGGGCTCCTTGTTTGTCCCTGACTTTACTCAATGACATTCAGATTCGTTTTAACCATCTTTGCTAATGAATTTATTTATTTTAATCGTGCAGTAAATTATAGAGTAGTTTTTAGATGTTTATAATTTTGTTTTCAATTAATATTTTTCCTCTTTTATATTCTTATATCCTGTAATTATTAAGATTTATAATTTATTTTTTACATATAAATTGTCAGTGTTAAATGCAAATTGTTCTAAAAGTAATATAATGTTCAGTAATTTTGATTGTATTGGAACTTTGATGGAAGTTGAGGTTTTTTAGTCTGAGGCAGGTTTGAAGATATAGTTGGTATCTCTCTTATTGAGAGATCTCTCATAAGTTTGAAGAATAACTTCAAACTGCCTGAATTAAGATGCTCTTTACATGTATCTGTGGAATAGAACGAAATTCTTCTTAGGTGATTTGTTTGTTAACGAAGTGAAAGTGATTATTGCATTACATTACTTTCAGGCACTGCCTGTAAGTGAAAACCAGCTGTTGTAAACTATACTTGTAGGGATTTTGTTCCTGTTTCAAAGATCTTGTCTTTATATCCAATTCAAATGTATACTAGAATTTGTTTTCATCTGTACGATGTTACATTATATTTGTGTTAATAAAAGATTTTTCCATACATAATTGTTTAATTGACATATCCTTCCTGATTTCAAATCATTGGATTGAGGTGAAGGAAATTTTGATACACAATCCCAAAAATTCAAGGATCATGAAGCTGAAATATATCTCGTAAAGAAATCGGGGGCACAATAGCATCTCTGATGCAGCACGCACTAAACACCTTGGAAAAATGGTGCAACAAGGAAGGACTCAAAGTGAATCCTTCGAAAATAACCATTGTACCCTTCACAAAGAGAAAGGACATTGGAAACATACAAGACTTAGTTTTGTATGGAAAAAATATACAGATGACGGACACGGTCAAGTACCTTGGGGTAAGCCTAGATAAAAGGTTGACCTTTGGGGAGCATCTGGAGAAAACCACTTAATGAAGCAATAAGGGCCCTGTGGACCTGTCGTAGTACAGTCGGGAGAACCTGGACTCACTCCACGGATGGTGCACTGGGTGTACACAACCATAGTGAGACCCATTGTAACATACGCCGCAATAGTGTGGTGGCCAAAAACCAAAGCATCCCAGCATTCACTGAACAGAGTTCAGAATGTAGCATGCTTAGGAATAACAGGTGCAATGTCGACCGCCCCAACGGCTGCGATGGAGAAGCTGTTGGGGTTGGAGCCACTGCACCTAGCCGTTCAGACAGAGGCCATAAGAAAGGCTGACCAAAAAGGCCGAAGCATTGCTTGGATCACCTGGGTCATTGGGGATGAGATCCGATAGGATCAAGGTTCACAGCACTTCCGTGCCTTTCATGATTCAAACCTTGAATGGGCGGGAGAACGCTGGGGGCAGTCCTCATATGATACCAGGGGATTCCATATGGCTTATCGAAGGCACCAAGACGGAAAAAAGTACGGGTGCTAGAATAGTCGAGAAAATGGACCAAGGGGAAAGAATTTCTTTGAACCTAGGAACTTTTGCGACTGAATTCCAAGCTAAAATAGTTGCAATTACAACATGTGCTCAAATTATGAGGGAGACAGTGCTCAAGGCACTGGAGTCATACACAATCACCTCACAATGTGTACTTGATTACGTCAAAGAACTAACGGCACTAATAATGAACCCCAATAGAGTAAAACTCGTTTGGGAGTCTGAAGAAACCAAACGAGAAGGGACTGAAACTGATTGGACCAGAGCCAACCTGTGGCATTTCTCATGCCACAACGAAATCTGTAATCCAAAAATGGCTCGAGATAGAGCACCATGCCTACTGGAGGGAACTGCCCCGTACGTCGCACTCCAAGCGACCGATGGGAGATCTCCAGCAGCGACGAGTGAAATATCTGCTGACGTTCAGCAGACAAGAAATAAGGAATCTTGTTGCATTTCTAACCGGACACGCCCCATGCAACAAACACCTCTACACGATGGGTCTGGTAGATCAGCCCACTTGCAGGGGTTGCCTCGTGGAAGATGAGACACCTATGCATGTGCTGTGTTAGTGCACGGCATACGCGGTTGGTCGTCGGACATACCTCGGAGACGATAAAACTACACCCGAGGAAATCAGAAGTAGCCCCTACATTAGGCTACTGAAATTCATAGAATACAGCGTCAACAGCCTTCAGCTTCACTTAATTCCTTTTGACCAGTTCAATAATCTTTAGCGAAACGTTACGTTTGTGGTTATCTATGATAAGAATAACGGGAGTATGATCAGTATTCAGTTCAGACAGTCTTCTATATGCTAACGACTGACAAAAATATTCAGAAATATTTCATCGATGGCGGACAGTGATTTGTTACAGAATGACCTTGATAAGCTTCTAGAATGGACCCGACTGAATAAACTCTTTCTAAACTGTGATAAATGCTGTACAATTTCATTCACAAGAAATATCATAAATTACTCAACTACATCATACATATTGAATAATAAACCATTCAAAAGAGTAGAAAGTATGAAGGACCTTGGAGTGACATTCGACTCGTAAACTAAATTTTAAGCTGCACGTGGAGCACATACTCAGAAAGGCATACAATGATGGAGTTTATTTTCCGAGTTGGTAAACACTTTAAAACAGTGGATAGCTTCAAAAAACTTTACTTTGCCTATGTACGATCTCATTTGGAGTGTGTATCATAGATAACTCTACTACCGGTAGTAGAGTTATCTATGGTGTGTATGGTCTCCGTCGTACATAACATACATTCAGCGGTTGGAATCGACACAAAGAAGATTTACTCGTTATCTGTTTTTCAGAGTGAACCTGCCTGATTATGGCCCTTATCCAGAAAGGTTACGGATGTTTGACTTGCAGCAGCTTGAACTCTGGACAGTTTCAGACTTACAGACGTTATTCAAAATAATAAGACAAATATGATTTTGAGCCGCTGACAACGTACTCTTTTGTACGAAGATCAATGATTCAATGACATTTTAGGTTTGAAAAAGTAGAGATGCAATATTTTATAAGCATTTTCTTTTGCAATACTTGAAGCTTCATTGATTGAATTATATAACCTACAATTGGCAAAGTGACGTACGTCACAAATTCAAGAGAGTACTTTAGAACTACACCTTCGACTAAGATTTGACTCGATTCTAATGAATAGCTACTACTCTCTTTAACCATAGAATAAAAGTGTAGATAGTAAATTATTCAGTGAGTGCGTACTCATCTTTAAATAACCTACAAATGTTAAAGTGACGTATGTCAAACGTCAAAGTGACAACCTAAAGGTGCCTATACACCTCACCTAAAGGTTACCACGCACTATCCAACTGAACCCTTACAAAGGCGTTGCACATAAAAAAGAACCTATGTTAGCTACTGATGTTAGATGTTCGTCAGGCATTATTAGTACTATACTGTATGTACTATGTTGATCATTCTTTAGAGGGCTGAAGGTCGCCTAGGAAGCAATTTTCAACCTTTTGTTCGTATGAAGTTAGAAACACCTCGTGTCTTAAATATCTCTCTATTTTTTAAGGATTAAATCAGTGTGCGAGTATGGGATGGAATAGGTGTTAAAATAAAACACATTTTTACAGAATGGAAATAATTTTATTACCACATTCACATAATATGTTGATTTACCTATAATAAAAATACAGCTGTTATAAAATGTTGAATATAAAGTATAAATATATTGTAAATATTTGGAATGTTCTGAAAATAAGAGGTAAGACCATATGTAGAATACGATATTCTATATAATTATGAGGTTTCTAATATATAGAAATAATATCTCAAAAGCGGAACAAAGCACAAGTATTTAGCAAAAACTAACACATTTTTTACTTTCATTAAGAGCAGAAGTGAAAACTAAAACGAAATAGTAAGTAAGACATTTCAACAATATTTAATAAATCGGAGATTGATTGCAAACGCAACTCCAACAAGTTCAGTTCCAGGTGAAATATTTGAAGTAATTTAGGGTCCATGTACAAATAAATAGTGAAGTATACTTTAGCTGATTATTTTTTGTATGGCAATGTTGTGCATTTTTCCGCTGTTACATTGACATCGACATTGATCAATTATGTTATACTGAAAATAGCACGCTCATTATATGTATATAAAAATATACGGAAATATTAAGAGATCACAAAAATATATAAATATATAAATTAAGTAAAATACATCACAAATTCTAAAAGCCTTTTAAATCTATTTAACATAATTGCGTAACCAGTTATAAATGTCAGCTTCATTTTGAGCGACCCAATTAATGTTCAGTTTTATTGTTTCCAAGCTTTGTTCCAGAGCTCTTGTCGCTGACCCCACATTCATTCCGTTAAAATACGTGGATACCTGAAAATTATTTGTCCGAATTAGCCAACAACTTCTAATATCCAAAACTATTAGATCCAACCAACTGAAGGTGATCCCAATTAGTGATGGGAATAATCTAGATATGAAAATCGATTTAGTTAATATTGGAAATATATAAAAATCGATAATGCTTTCGGAAATTAGTAGTACTAAAATTATATTGGTTATTCATCACATTCGCGCGACGATTTGACATTGGACTTGATTAGAACTTAGATCAGATTATTATAATTAGATTTAGATTATGCTCTCGGTGGTACACGATACCAGACTATAAAAATAACAGTCGCAACTAGACATGGCTTTGATTGTCCTCATTTGGATTGATAAATGAACCAGATTAAACTTCATTTTTGTCATCTAATGTTATCATTTAATACCTTCACAATAAAAGTGATAAGTAATTTTTTTCATGCCCATAAATAAAACAGTTATCCCACTTAACTAATCCAAATCAAACTCTAGGATTTGTTACAGCGACGTTTCCCATATTTTTTCTGAATCATAAATGTAGCGTAGAATAAAAATAAGTAATCCGAACCTACTTCCCATGATGAGAGGTATGAAACGTCAAATGTGTATACACCAAGACGACTAGACCAAACTTCCTATATGTGATGCGTCAGAATATAGATGCAAATGGGCGATGCTTGTATTATACGGTATATCACTATAAATAAGAAATAATCACCCTTATCCACTAAAAATACTGTTGAAGTACTGCAGACCTTTCGGCTACCAAGTAGCCATCATCAGAGTAAACTTGGTAGCCGAAAGGTCCTCAGTACTTTAACAGTATTTTTTTTATTCTACTTACTCCTTCCATAGGAGTTTGATCTTCTTGGTATACACATAAAATCCCTCATTTAACGCATCCCAGTATTGTAATCTTCATATTTTGATTCCAGCTGTACAATCGTAAATTGTACATTTAGTACCGCGCTTGCACTTTTGGTACAATATTTGTACAAAATCATCATCATTATTATTAATAAAGGGGGAATCGGTGAGGTTCTTTTATACCTAAACCGAAGCCGTTATCACCAAGCGGGGTTTTGGGGAATCAGTGTTTCGCAACTGTCTTCTTCACTTGCTGAAACCTCTCCTCTAACGTTTGGTCCGCTCAGTGCTTGGGCTGTCTACAATCGTTCACTTGTTGCCACTCTTTCGAGTATTGTGATCTGACCCAGCAGTTGATCGTCTCTTTGATGTTGCTCATCGAGATGCCCAATGCTGGTTCCAGAGTTATTAGGGGTCCCTTTGGGTTGTTCAATATGTACACAATCCCATATTATCGTTGATATTGTTTCCATGCTGTCCAGCTCAGCGATAGCTGCTTTGTTGCCCGTGCCTATGATGGGGTAGCTTTGAGTTCTTTCTTCAAGCATCGTTTGAGCGCAGCGCATTATAGCCAGTATTTCCGTTTGTAAAATAGTAGCCGTTTGCCCAGAGGTGTTGTTATACCTTTGGCTGGGCGTTTTTCAGATACCTTTACTCCCGTATGTCCATGGTTACTGATTCCATCGGTAAGGCTGATTGGCTGTTGTTATTAAACCAACAACTAATGCAATTTGGCAAGAAGAGAATTTTGATAAAAGATTTAGTTCATTTGTTCATCTATGAATTCTAAAATTAAATTGAATATAATTTCACTTACTTCGTAATAATCATAAGGGGTTGATAAATGAGCTGTTACTGCTGATATGAGACCACCCATCATGAAGGTGGCATTTCCAAATAACGAATGCATTGTAGGCCAATACGCTTTCAAGTGTCTCCACGCTAACAACCGACCTTCGGGATTCGCAGCCACTACGGCAAGAACTATTTTCACGTCTTGTGGTTTCACCATCGTTCTATCCAATGTTTCCAATAAATACCTACAATTATGATATACACGTAATAAAACAAAACACCCGACTCATGGATATGGACCAAATAAATACAATTCGTTAAGCTTGATAATCGAGAATATGTGTTACCTCTGCAATAACCAAGGATCTGAAGCTACACCCAGTGCTTTCAGTAGCAACCTTCTTTCACTTGGTATTTTCGTAGTATTGTATATGTTCCAACAGTGTTGCCATTCAGCCAATCCTCCATATTTAACTCCAGCAGAGTAAACTACTTCCTTGAAATCTGGATCTATAGATTCATTATGCAACATCCATTTTTGAAATTGAGCTTTAGACTTCGACACTGTATCATTTAACTCGCATAAGATTGCTGTGGATAAGATGTCTGCTCGCATTAACCTGAAAGATAATTCATAGAAAGCATGATAACGGCGTCATGCGCCTGCGTTGCAGATTGCATGAGCGCTCGATATACTTACTTATCCAGATGAGAGCCTTTATTTTTCCAACCAACGTAATTAACTATCGGATTTAGAAGTTTCCTCATAAATTGCAGAAAAAGTTTATAGGCCAAAGATTCTGATAATCGCCTACTCCAAGACTGGAAATGTTCGATGGCTGTAGCCCATGGGACATAATCTCTTTCTTTTGATAAATATAGTGCCAATTCCAACGGTATGCTCGCATTTACCAATCCAGCCCTAAAAAGAACCAATATGAGTTTATCTCCAATAGTTTGCAACCTTCACTTACCGGCATAAAGTGAAAGAATCATCGATTAAGTTAGCTCTGTCTGTGGGATTGAGAGCAGTATGATTGTTTCGCAGTAATAGTATTAGGGTTCGCCACATAGCATCATCATACATAACTCTGTAGAATCCAGATTGGTTGACATTTGCTTTAATCCATTTTATATCAGGGCCAAGTTCAAACCGAACTGCAACAAAAAGAGGCAAAACATGAACCAAGCTGGCAATGGTAAAACTAGAACTCACCATCTGTCATATTCATCCATATGAGGGTACTCGTTTCGGTGTCATTGTTTGTGATGAACGTGAAGGGAACGTACCACTTATAATCGTATTTAGATTTAGGCAGCAGCCTAACTGAATTATTCATACTATCAGTTGATAATAAAAATCTCTCTTGTATGGCTACCATCTCGATACCTTCACGAACCAAAGTAATCAACGGAAATCCCATCTGTTGTGTCCATGTATCCATGATATTCTAGAAGTAACAAAAACTCAGTTATCAAAAATATCAGCGTTTCGTAATTCGGCGTTACCTTCACTTCTAAAGTTTGATTGGTGTTCTTACTGAATATATTCCAAAAATCTTTAGTCTCAGCATTACTAAATTTATAAGTATTTAAGTAGTCGTTAAGGCCATTTTGTAGAGTTTCTTGTTGAAGAAAATTTCCCAGCATATGTAATATAGCAGCACCCTAGGACAGATTTCAATAATTATTGCTCAAATTGCAGAAATGTATTTGTGTTGGAACAATTAATCAGATTATGAAGATTTAGAGTTGGTTGGGGAGAGGTCAAATAACTAAAACCATTCAAGCTCTGTTGCCGACGTTTTGACTTTTATAAAATCATCCTCAGGGCACTACAATAAAGACTGTGATTACTACTAGTTTTAATGAAAAAGGGTGGCACTGACACTTATTAAAATGGATAAAAATTATAAAACAGTTACTAAAGAAAACACAAACAGGTTACTTACAGGATCAATGGGTTTTTTGTCGTGATAACATGTAAATAAGTAAGGACTTTTACAAATATACTTGAATTCCTTATATTTGTATTCACTATTGAGAAATTAATATTTTTGTCTATTTCGGAAAGATAGTTTGTATTTGAATGAAGTAATCACAAGGAGATTGAAAGGATTTTCTTCTTTATTGGTTTATTCGTGTGTTAACGTATGTGTGACCATAGGCGTACTAGATTTGTTGCTATTTTGATATTAAATGACTTATTAAAAAAGAGTATGTATTAGTTAAAAATGGGTATCTGTTTTTATATTTTATCATCTCTTGTATACTTCTTTTTCATAGTTGCGTTGTTTTCCTACAATTTCAGTATTTTCCAAATGAAATTTGTGTAAATTTTTGTCTCAATGTTCTGCAAGACCTGTTTTATTTAAAATTTTTATGAGGTTTTCGGGTGCTATGCTACGTTCATGCTCTGATATTCTAGTTTTTAGATATCGTGCTGTTTGTCCAATATACACTTTGTTACATTCTCCACATGATATTTTGTCTATTATGCTACTCTCTAGTTCTTTTGGTGGTTTTGATTTTAAGTTGGTGAAATACTTTTTAACGGTGTTTTCATCTCTCAGATATACAACACTCGTTTACTCAAAAAACTACATTATTTTAAACCTCAAATACAGAGGTCTACAATTATCACACCAATCTTTCCACCAAACAATCTTGAAACAATCAAAATATATCTTTTGAAAAACAATTACAACAAAATTAATAAACCCCTTTTAAATGAAAAACCAATAATATTGAACTACCAAAAGAAAACAAATTTTTCCAAAAAATCCCAAGCATATCTGACGTTTCAGAAAAGTTAAAGAAGATTTTTTCAGATGTGCCCTTGAATATTGCTTTCAAAAATGAAAACACCTGCGCAGACAATATATATTATTACTATTACACTACTATTATTACTATAATACTACTATAATAAACTGTGATGACGTCATTGGATCATTAAAGGATAATTTCGGTCCCTTCTGCAGGTTAAATACATGCGTGTGATATATATCTATATCCAAAACACACTGATGTCATGATGATTCAATAAAACAAAGGATCGTAAAAGTGATCGAGAATCTCAAGAAAATGTCGAATGCCTATCTCCTCTCCCAACATTCAACCACTGATTCACACATACATATTCTTCGAACGTTATAGGTTTCGCTCTCGTGTAGTCAAAGTATAAAAAAGTAAATACCAGAATTTTATGAAATTCTTTCCTATCTCGTTCACAACTTGTTCAAAAAAGTCATACTTCGTAAACAATTGAAACAAACACTTATTAAACCTCTCTTTAAAAGTGGAGATCCTGATCTAATAGAAAACTACAAGCCCATCAATCTGCTTCCTTGTTTCTGGAAAATATTCGAATTAGCAATGTGAAAAACTGAAAATGTCAAAAATTCCACTTGCCCCATAAGTGCCCAAAAACAACGCAGTTCCTATTTTCACCACTTTAGAGCGATTTGTAAATTTTCAAATCCATACGATCAATGGGAACGGAGCAAATCATCTTAAAAATAGCCTAGATCGATTCAGAAAGGCTCAAAATGGATATTTCCGCGACAATCGGGAATTATTTAGACCAATCATTATAGTAAGGGAAGTGAATATTAAATAATCATTCAGGCAATGTTACAACAATGGTTATATCACAGTCCTCTACTTTTTAAGAAGCTACTCACTTTACTATAAGAAATAGTATCAAAAATAGCTTTAATTTCAGAGGGGTCATCCACATCGACAGAGATTGGATGACTGCTAGCGAGAGCATCTAAGGCAAGAGCTGGTTGAGTTTTATCTAAAATAAACTGTTCCATCATCTTCCATTCAGGAAATAAACTGTCAACTCCCAAATACTCCAAGAAACTTGCAAAACCTTCGTTCAGCCATAAGTCGTTCCACCATTTCATGGTGACCAAATTTCCGAACCACTGGAATGGATAAAATATAGTTAACAATATCTAGCAACATTCCAATTCAGAAATATACCTGATGAGCCAGTTCGTGAGCAATTACTACAGCGATCCACTGATGTGCAAATGTAGATGTTTCCACTGGATCATATAAAATGGCAGTTTCTCTGAATGTAATTAATCCCCAGTTCTCCATTGCGCCAGTTGCAAAGTCAGGGATTGCAACGAAATCTAAAAATGCAATATATCGTGAATTATTAATTTACACTACGGAAATTTATCTTTCATAAAATATCGAAATGGTTCCCATTCGTTTTCGACTTTCGCCAATGCAATTAGAAGAAATAGCACTCCTAGCTCACCCCAAAGGAGAAGCCAACATTTTTTCTGAAATGTTTGCAAGAAGTTCCGCTGTGGAGCCTCCTAATATCGTTATCATCATCGATAACCATATACCTGAAATTGTCTTCCATCAGCGCACAATCAGGCGCATTGTACTTGATCTCAATACCAAAAAGGGATAACATAATATTCCACCTACTGTTCCCAAGAAATGTGCCCCGAAAAATTAACACCAGATCTTTTCAGGTTGTTTACTTTTTCATACAAACTTGGTGTGTTTCCTTCCAGCTGGAAGACAGTCCAATCAATTCCTAAAAAAAAGACTTCATACCGCTTTCTCGTCTAGAGTCCCTATTTCATCCAATGAAGCCAGAGGTGAAAGACAGAGACGGATCTATTCATTAAATGGAAATCTGGCTAGAATTTTGGAATGTAGATCTGTTGGTCTCACAATTCCTAATATGATGATGTCAGGTACAACTATTTCCAAGGTCTTCCATCGGAAAATCTCGTCACGATTTCATCACTCACTCCATTTTCTACAGATCTTTCCATGGGGGTTTTCAGCGGAAATCTGTTATTCCACTACAAGCAATTTCAGGTAGGCAGACTAGACGAGCTCAGGCCTTTCGTTGTCAAGCTCGAGACCTGCAGAACTTCTTTCCATCAGAGTTCATGTTTTAGTCCGGGGGTTAGTGGCAGATTTGTGGTTGTGATATAATGCGTAGATCCAAATGATGATAAGGCAGGAATGAAAGTGTCTTCCTGGGGTCTTCAATGGAAAAGTGGTGACTGACTGAAAATAAAGTCTTCGGAAAACTATTGGTATACCTTGGGGCGAAATGGTCGTTTTGGTCACGCTAATTTGTACTCAACGATTTTTCCTCGTTTCTGAACAGGACGCCAATGATTATAGGTTTTCCTTTCATGTAGTCAAAAATAATCCAAAATACACTATAATAGATTATAAAGAATGCACGTCTACGATAATCACATCATTACCTGCTTAAAGAAAATTATATTCTAATCAAATTTGAATATTTACCTTGTTTTGGCAAGGGATAAGGTATGCCAAAAAAGTCCTCAAAAAAGTCCATAATATGTGTTGCTGTACTGAGAGCAAACGAAGCCTGTGAAATATAAGGAGGGGGAGTGTACACCGACACAGAAACCCCTTTTTCGGTTTCACTATTGATACGAGTGTAATCACATATTATGAAAGCTACTAAATAAGTGCTCATCTCAAGTGATTCTTGGAAATCATCTTGTAACTAAAAACGAAATGTTACTAAAGGACGAATACTTCCATAATTACTTACGAGACCAGTCCCCAAATAAAATCCAGCATCTTCAGTGCTAGTAACCGGCATATTGAATAAAGCCAAGTGAAAGCGATCTCTTAATATGGACATTTTGAATTTTGCTTTAAATTGGGGTTCATCAAAACAGGGGAAGGCAGCTCGAGCGTAGGTTGGTTCGAAGTGGGTTGTAGCAATATATCTATAAAAAATGCGACTATCTGGGAAATGCAGTAATTTCAATATCATACAAGGGACGCTATTGGATTCATCAACAAACCAAACATGGAATTATTTAGTGACATTCTTTTCCCAGCAGGTTGACAAGAAATTACAAGAATGATATCCTCAATCAATCAAAACGGGGGCTGAGAAGTACAGAGCACTTAGCCCACTGATTGGGTCCATTATGAGCCCCTTGATGGAAGACTCGCCCAGCAGGTCTGAGGCAACGCCGAAGGTGACAATACTGCTTAGATTGATGTCTCTCATCGCCTCAGGCGGCATGTACACGCTGCCGAGGTGTTATAGTCTAAGAAAAACCAGTGCTTGACATGCCACTAGGATATGAGAGGCAGTTTCGTCGACATCTACTACAACCTAGGTCATGAACAATGCCCATTAAGTGTACATGTCTATGCAGATGACAGTGTCCTGTGGGAAGTCCTGTCACCAGTTTTATGTCCCTTCCACTCATAGAGAGAAGGATTGTCGAGCGTTGTTTTGTCGATTGTAGCGCAATCTATCAGGAATCAAAAGAATTCATCCATTAAATCCTAATTAATTTTTGACGATCTATAAGAATCGGTAATAAAAAGTAGCGGTTTATTTTATCCAAGTTCTCCCCCCCCCTCGAAGGGGAGTGGCGTAGTTTTCGCGTAAAATTCGATAGTTTCTTGAAATCCGATGCTGCCCAAGGTAGAAAATTAGATAAACGAATTTGGTCGTGTATTGACCAGAACCGCTTATTTCAATAAATGTATGTAAATAGTGCACTTATATTATCCCATGCTCCCTTTTTTATTGTGTTTAGAATTTTAGTTCATGTTACGTTTTGTTTTCGTTATAGATAAAAATTTATTTTTTGTTTGTTTGGTCATTGTTTATACATGATTTATTTGTTGATGGCCGAATTATTATCAAAGTGAACAAAAAAACAATCTAACTTAGATGTCGAGATAACATAATGTTTTGGTACCCAGTTTGAAGTTAAGTGATGCTTTAACAATTATTTCAAAGCCTATGTTTCAGGCAGCACGTTAATCGAATTTTACGCGAAAAATATTAAAGATAGATGCTAACAACCTGATATCAGTCGAAAGACAATTCAATTCACATTATTCCATTTGGAAAAAAGTTATTCCTGTTTGAAAATTACCAATGTAGGTTACAGTATTTTCGACTCTGACGTTCAAACAGATTTTAGTAATAGTGAAAGTTATAGGACATTCAGAGCACTGCAAATTAAAAAACAATTGAATAACTCGGAAAGACTATAATAAGCGAGTTATGGCAGAAATTGGAGTGGTTGAAACGCCCTGTATAAGATGGAAAATTACGGTATTTCAGCAACTCTTAATTAAATTATATCACTATAGAATATTTACCTTCTTTCTCCGTCTTTGGAAATATAACTAGAAATATAAAAACCTTCGAACTCTGTACTAAGTTTAGAATTAAATCTAAGTGTTATTGTATAATTGTGCTTTTTTCTAAATCTCTCTCTAGTTGCTATGTACAATTGTTGTGCTCCGGTATACTCCAACATCCTAGTAACAGTAAGATTATGTCCTCGTTTATCTTGAATTAAATACTTAAGTATGGTCAAATTCTGACTGTTCAGGACGATAAAATTCGTATCCTTTTCTACTAGAATCTCTATAGAAACTTGACCTGTATAAACAAAAAAAATATCACAATTATTACATTCATACATCATACAAAAGTTATATTTCAAATAGTTCCCTATTGCCATCTTTTACTTTACAAAGATTGAAGGACATTTTCCAGGAAGATATCGTCAAAGGCAACTTAGAGTACGATTAGAAAATAAAGCGTTTAAGAAATATGTTGAATTGGTTAGATACGTGGAAGGCTAGTTAGCCTTTAAATAAATTAACAACACCGCCATATACTGCATGGTCACCCACAGTTCACGAAATTATAGAAACAATTTCGTATTGTTTCAATGAGCTTAATTTAAAGTACGTATTGTTAGGAAAATTCGAAACAGATCCATTAAAAGACAGATTTTTTACATTAAAAAAAGCAAACGGTGTGCCACTAAGGACTCAGTTCACATCTGACAACCTCGTTCAAACAGGAAATCCTTATATATGTCCTAGAATAATAAATAAAACTTTTGTTCCACTGTTGGTATTGCAACATTGTGCCGTAACCTCGGCAGTAACGTAGGGACTAGCTGCAATATAGCCTCTGGCTTGCGACGTCACGATCGAGCGTTCAGGCCTTGTTTTATAGAGGGTATTGGTATAAACCGATTAGAGTACGTAAGTTTAATCATAATTTTCGGGAGTTAATACATTAGAGTTGAAATTTAAAGAACGAAAATATTTCAGACATTACACAAATTGTAATTTTGGGGGTGGGGGCGGTTCCTCCCCAAAAACCGCCTTACTACGCCACTGGGAGTTGGTCACGTGACAAATTCTACTTCTGACCACTGAGGTTAGTGTAACCCACGGTCGTATACACCGTGGTGTAAGCACTATAGTAGGTTATGCCAGAACCAATCTATTAGACATTCAGACAACTGGCGATACACACTACTGTATTGTATGTTATCGTCGCGTAGGTTACGTTTGAATAATAACTATTACTTTATTACTGTTTAACTTCCCACAAAAATGTTATAGAGAACATAGAAATGGAAACTCCAATGGTTAAGCTAGCACATCCCGCTACCGAAATCATTTCTGAATACTCGTCAAACAAGAAAGAGAAAATTATTTGTTTTGGATATATAATTTTGTTGATAACGGTATAAGACCTACAATTCACTTTGATTGTAACTTTAATCTGTTGAACTGTTGAAGATTGAAGTTACCACACCAAATTTTTCAAAATTTCAGTTGGATATAAAATAATTTATGGAACTTACCTTTAACTTCAAGTGTAGTCAAATTTGGATGGATAGTAATGTTATAACGTAGTGGTTTCACGGAGGTAGGAAGACGGATGTTATTCCATGGAAATATTTGGCCGTTGGTGGCTCTAGGAACAAAAGTTTTGGTCACGTTCCAGTCTTCATCCACGAAGTTAGGCGGCTTTTCGCCGGCACACGTGCAATCTGTAACATGGTGGTTCAGAAGAATGCACAACGTGTAAAGCTGAAATTACCACTTTGTGGACCTGTGAATGCGATGACGACAGCCACCGTGAAGAGTAGGGCAAAGACAACAGTTGCAATACATAGAGCTCGATTATGGGAACACGCAGCCACTCCATTGTTTTCATAGAGACTCTTCTTTGTTGCTCCTGGTGGGCTCTCAGTTCCTGTAACACCGCCTGCGTCACAGGGATTATGAATAAGTGGTGATGACTGAGAGATGGTGTGGGTGATTTGTGCACTAACTATTGTACCTGTAAGAAATGCAACATCGTCAACATCCTGCTCGCTCATCACTCTTTGACTTCGTCTCCAAACAACTGCCTCGACGTTGTTCTGTCCAGTTACTACGGAAACCTTGACCAAGGGTTCTCGACGATTTCTACCCTCCACAATAACTCCAATTTGTACACTAATAAAGAGATGATGTTATGGGACTGTGTATCAACACCAAAACAGCGATGCACCACGTTTCAACTAAATGCAAATTCAGCGGCATTGATATATGAATGGTTGTTTGTTACGTTGGTTTTAACCTAATTTCGGCGCAGTTTGATGAGTTACTTGTACTTTTTGTGATATATTTGATATTATTAAAGCATTGTACAACGAAACGAGATGGATCAGTGAAAGCTTTGCTCCTGAACCGAACCGGCAATTCTGCGCTATGTGCGCAAACATAAACACGCTTGCGCTAGGAAGAGGGTAGCGTAAACAAGCATTAGTGAGAAATGGAATCGCGCATAATCAACCACGTGTGATATGTATTGAAGAAATACTAATACATATTCAACATGCAATCGATTTTTCATATACCTAAAGTGCATTCGTGGAATGGCACAGAGTTACCTTGTGAATGGGAAGAGCGTGTCCAAATCTAACTATAGCGAGGCGGTTGTGGAGTTCTAGTGCCGAACAAAATACCCACCTTGACCTTGTGTACGCACGTTGCCGTTTTGGGTTTGTTTAAATCTTCCAATGGGTTCCAGCCGGATTATATCGGCGGGAGTTGGCGAATCTTGGGGCATCCTCTAATGTTTCGAATATTTCTACATAGCAATTGATCTAGCTTCAATTACTTCGAAAATACAACTAACTTCTAGACTACTAATAATCCAAAATAATTTAAAGATCAAAACATGCTATCAACTACATCTATACCTGTTGATAGCTTTTGGTGTTTCTTACAATTATTTGTTTATTTTTTGCACAGAACTGATCACACTCCAGAATTAGAATTCAATTTAATAAACAAAACTAATAGACAACACTCTCGTATATTATTGGACGACGTAATCGGATTCGGTGAAACATTCGTTTCAGATCGAGCTTCTTTCGTTGAGATGCGATCTAGCATTTGACAGCACTTGACTACATGTGATACTTGTATTGATTTTCTATTATATAACGACCAGCCTGCCTTATTTCATCCCCTATTCTGCACCCTACATTGGTAGTGATGAGATTTCCCGATATTTACATGGAAGGGTATTGGATGTGCCCTCCACTCCACTACACATGAAATTGCTATTGATTATCTAAACTTGCGCATGTGCAGTCAATTAAAATCTCATTGCGATGTGCAATAACTTTTCCATCTCAAAATAATGGACCAATAATAACAACAATCGCCAAACGACTTTCAATTTCAATACGTTTTATTCATTTCAATATTTCAAACAGTTCTTCATTTGAATCCTAGACATTTCAATAGTGTCGGGTGTCTGGCAACCGCAGTTACATTATTTTATACCTACCAGGATTTATCAACACTAGAATCTTTTTTGCAGGGGCATGTTAAAACCAAATATTCCTAAGAGTACAGACAGAGAGGCATGAATAGAGGAGTTTTGTGTAGAACTATTCGTCATGTTCAGAAACATTCAATGAAATGTGCAGCAACTAGATATTTCTAGTTAACCAACTATAAGATATTTTATCGAAACCGTCAGCAAGATAAATTGCATATCAAATGATATTTAAGAAATTATGAAACTTGCATGATAAAAGCTTCATCGGGAAAGAGAAATCCATTAAATCGGGTAGGTATTTTTAGATTTAGTTCCATATTTATGAGTCAAAGCAGTGAGACTAATACCAGCAAATACTTGTTGCATATTCGTATACCCATATTGATTGATGGTTGAATAATGGGACGAAAATATAATTAATTTCAATAACGGCCGCCCAGTGCTCCAGAGTTTAACCTATGCGACTTCTGCGGTAATAAAAGCTGGTTGCAATATGAAGTAAATTTAGTGATTACCAACCATTCTTCAATTAGCACCAAAGCATTCTTGGGCGATTTCAGCTTATGGTTTGCCACCCTAACTATGTCGTTTATTATCGAGTTTTCTTTCAGATAGATGCATGTGGTGGTTGACGATGTCTTCTCCAATACAATGGGTGTCAACGCTAGTGTTATAGAGAGATCTGTCTTGCACCAACATTGTTTCTGCTCCATATCAACGATATCTGGGAAGTGACCTTCTATCCTGTCCATACTTTGCAGATACTCTTCATACAGCTTTCTCCTCTGGAGCCCCTATATTATCCAGAGAAGCCAGAGGTGCAAGACAGAGACAGGTCGATGATCTAGTGAAGTTTGATGTAACCAAAAGTCAAGCTTGTTTTTTCTCCGGGAAGGAGGATTCTTCAATCCCAAATTTATGATGGTACAACCTTTTCAATTCGATTTGCCTAACTTCTTTTTTTTTCTTTCTACCCACAATTAATTTATCTTTCGAACGGCGAAGCAGTATAACTTTTTGCCTAATGAGGTCGTTCCTGATCCCCAAAACCACCCAAGTTTTACAAAAAATCTCATCTCCCAACATTCCATCGCTGGCTCACACGATGTTCTACACACATTATAGGTTTTCCTTTCGTGTAGTCAAAATATAATAAGAATCTGATGATGACCAGCTTCATGATTATTGTCATGTCAATTTTTGAAGTAAAACTCAATGCTAATAGAAGAATGAAGACTAAATTTTGGAAAAACTGCCTACATCATTAGCATTATTTTCATATATCCAATACATGTATTTAGGTTTACCTGTAAATTGCGCTCTCTATATTCGAATTACAAAATGTAGGCAATTGTCCTTACCTATAATGATAAAATGGGTAAAATTAAGTAATGTGGTGATATGATTATAATGTTTCATAACAACAGAATCCTGTAATAACAAACAAAAGATCCATCGAAATCAGCAAACACTAGTGTATTTAGGAAATGAAAATTTTACAGTTTCTAGTAAAGATCCAATACTTCAGCTAGTTGTCAACAGATGGCGCCTACTTAATTCATAGATATTAAAAATGTATTATACCTGTGCGTTCTATGTATTTTCATAAATTATAACTACATATATATAAATTCCCGAGAATTTATATATAATTCATACCTGGGTCAAGAATCTTTATTATAAATTATAACTCGAAATCCAAACATTCAAAAATCATACTGCAGTTTTGGCTGACGTTCACACTAAATGATAACAATTGTGAAGAGATCCAACTATGTTATACTGTTGATTATCCATTATGACAAACAAAATGCTACTACCATTCACGTTTTAGAAAGAAGTATTTCATTTGATAACAATCGTTCCATGCGAAAAATTTCGCAAACTCCTTTAGAGGTGTCGAAATTCACGTAAACAAACGCTTCGCTATGACATTTCTCCATTGACTGGAGATAAGAAAGATGGCGGACGAATATACCTTCCTTTTTACTTTTAGAGCTCTATTTATAATATATATATATATATATATATATATATAATATATATATTTATATATATATATATATATATATATATATATATATATATATATATATATATATATATATATGTAGAACTGGATTCTCGGATA
Organism: Endomychus coccineus; assembly: GCA_958510875.1. NCBI lineage: Eukaryota > Metazoa > Arthropoda > Insecta > Coleoptera > Endomychidae > Endomychus > Endomychus coccineus. The sequence continues at coordinate 35,470,954 of OY294071.1, read as the reverse complement.
TTGATCCGCGTTGTGTGGTTTCGGTCCTCAAAAGGACCAATTTCACTGAAATTGGTCCTTTTGAGGACCGAAACCACACAACGCGGATCAATACCCGAGAATCCAGTTCTACACATTACGTCCGCGAGAACCTAAGAAGAAACGTATATATATATATATACAGGGTGTCCCAATATTGCTGGGACACAGAGCTACCACGTATTCTAGAGGTCAAAATAAGTCGATTGAGCCCAATTTACCTGTATACCAAAATGTACCGTTTGTCCGTGAGAAGAGTTCAAAGTTTACTAAAAAAAATACATTTTTGTATGTTGTTCCGAAGTGCTATATACAAATTTAATGAAATTTGGTAAATGTGTATTCTAGATGATTAGCTTACTTTTAGTAATCAAAAAAACCCAAAGAAAATTGTAGAGGGGTTGGAACCACCCTCACCCCTTGGCATTTTTTCCCCCATTTTTGTACGGGTGGGAATACGGTTTTAAGACTTTTTTATCTGGAAGGCCTACTCATTATCTTCATTTTCTTACTCTTGTAAAAACTCCGTATTTTGCGTAGTTTTCAAGAAAAAAAATGTTTTCGCAAACACTGATAACCGATTTTCGGGTATAGGTTTAATAAAATTGTAATACAAAATTTAGTTGGCCGCGGACACAAAGACAAAACCAAATGTTATGATTTTGACAGGAAACATAGTTTATTGTTAACAGTAAATGTGTCAGTTATTTGTTCTCTTTTGCTTGTTTTTTTATTATTTCTTATTGTCATCACTGTTTTTGTTTAATTGTTATTGCTGTTGTTGCTGTTCCTTTGACGTCCCACAATTATGAATTTTCCTTTTAATGAACAGACCGACATGTTATTAGTTCTTGGATATTGTCAAGGTAACTGCCGCGAAAGTGTTCGCGTGTATCAAGAGAGGTATCCAAACCGGAGAATTCCAAACCATAAAACTTTTGCCCGAATCGAAAGACGTCTTCGAGAAACGGGGAGGTTGACCCCAGTAAGAGTTAACGCTGGAAGACCTCGACAAGCTCGAACACCTATTGCGGAAGAAGCTGTTCTTCAAATGATTGATAACAATCCTAATACCAGTACTAGAAGATTGCAACGAGAAGCTGGAATTCCAAAAAGCACTGTAAGTCGAATCATTAGAGATCAATTAATTCGGCCATTTCACATCCAGCCAGTGCAAGAATTGTTGCCACCTGACTACGAATTACGTTTAAGTTTTTTACAAACTATTCGGGAGCGCAGAGTAGTCGACAACGGATTCCATACTAAGATCTTGTTTACTGATGAGTCTTGTTTTACACGTCGCGGTATGACAAACCTACACAACGATCATGTTTATGCAGATGAAAATCCACATGCCATTAAAAGTAGACATTATCAACGTGAATTTAAAATTAATGTCTGGGTCGGAATTATTGGCGAATTTATAGTCGGACCGTTACGATTACCTGATCGTCTGAATGGCGATAGTTACCTCCGTTTCCTTCAACAAAATTTGCCAGAATTATTAGAAGACTTGCCTCTTAACTTGCGTAGAAATACGTTCTTCATGCATGATGGTGCACCACCTCATTTTGCACGTGCAGTAAGAGAATATCTTGGTGAACAATTTGGTGGCAGGTGGATAGGTAGGGGACAAGAAGCACCCATTCAATGGCCTCCGCGGTCTCCAGATTTAAACCCTTGTGACTTCTTCATCTGGGGAGAATTAAAAAGACAAGTGTACGAGGTTCAAATAAATAACATCGAACAACTGTGGAATAGAATTCAAAATGCTGTAAATGCGCTACGAGAAAATGACGATGTTTTAAGAAGAGTGCATTTCAATTTTTTACGTCGAATTGACCTCTGTATTAATGAAGGTGGAGGTCACATTGAACACTTGTTATAAAAATTATTGTTTGTCTTGTGTAAATGTATTGTGTAATTTGTGTCTAATAATTTTATTAAACCTATACCCGAAAATCGGTTATCAGTGTTTGCGAAAACATTTTTTTTCTTGAAAACTACGCAAAATACGGAGTTTTTACAAGAGTAAGAAAATGAAGATAATGAGTAGGCCTTCCAGATAAAAAAGTCTTAAAACCGTATTCCCACCCCTACAAAAATGGGGGAAAAAATGCCAAGGGGTGAGGGTGGTTCCAACCCCTCTACAATTTTCTTTGGGTTTTTTTGATTACTAAAAGTAAGCTAATCATCTAGAATACACATTTACCAAATTTCATTAAATTTGTATAAAGCACTTCGGAACAACATACAAAAATGTATTTTTTTTAGTAAACTTTGAACTCTTCTCACGGACAAACGGTACATTTTGGTATACAGGTAAATTGGGCTCAATCGACTTATTTTGACCTCTAGAATACGTGGTAGCTCTGTGTCCCAGCAATATTGGGACACCCTGTATATATATATATATATATATATTTCAGATCAGTCGAGAAGGCTGACTAGAGGGCAACCTCGAGCTCCTACCTTCTCGCCTGAAAGCCCAGATAAATGCCGCGGAGCAAGATCTTACGCTCAGGCGGCATGTTGACAAGCCGATACACGGTGTTTTCTATCGAAACATCGAAACGCTCGGCTTGTCAACTAGGCTGACCTTCGGCTACCTAAGGTCAGCCGGGCTTACATCCGAGACTGAGGGATTTACCGCAGCTTGCCAAGATGGCGTAATTAACACCTTGGTCTATCGCCGCAATGTGATGGGTGTGCAGGTCCCTGATGTCAGCTGCAGGGCCTGTCGAAAGGTGCCTGAGACGCTTTTCCACCTTCTGTCGGCATGTCCGGCAAAAGCGGCCTCGGCGTACACCCATCGCCATAATGCGGCCCTACGGGTGCTGTATTACCATCTAAGGCACTCGTACGGAATAGACCAAGAGCCGGTGCTGCCTTACATGCCAGGAGATATTGAGTCCGTTGTCGGAAACGAAAAATGCCAGATCTTCTGGAATTATCCGTTTCCGACCGTCAGGTCCATACAAGCAAATAGGCCTGACGTTGTCCTCCTCGATAAACTAATCAAGACTATGTATGTCATCGAATTCTCCGCTCCGGCAGAGAAGAACATAGTCTTGAAAGAGGAGGAAAAATGGACAAAATATCAAGATCTCCTGTTCGAGCTCCGCACGCTATACCCAGGCCACAAGGTCGTATTAGTGGTTCTGATCATCGGTGTTTTGGGCGGAATTCGGTCTTCGCTGCGTTCAAACTTGAAGATCATTCCGGCCTGTAGGAACTCGGCGCAGATCTTGATAGACCGGATGCAAAAGGCAGTCATTCTGGGTTCAATTAGAATACTTAGGGCACACGATTTAGGAACCTGAAGCTACTTACCGACCGGTGGGGAGGAGTAGCTTCGGTTAACCGCCTTTTAGGTTTTTCTGGCGCGACTGCTGCGATGTCGTCGGAGCTCGCAGCAGCCCCGACCAGGTTTGAATGTAAAAAAAAAAAAAAAGTATATATATATATATATATATATATATATGAGATATCAATCGTTCGATTCGATCTGCCCATAGAAAATATAACTCTAGGTATGTAGTATTATGACTAGCTAACTGGCTATGGCTGAAGCCACGTGACAGCAAGACAACGCACTCACTGCTACAATCCGTAGATATAAACATGATAAATATTAAATGAAAAATCATATGTACCCGATTCAAAGCAAACTCATTTATTGATCCTCAACCCAATGTGAAAATTATTCATAGAGTCTAGACAAAAAGATCTTATCTCATTTTTGTACCTCTGTACGTTTGCAAAAAGACATTCATTGCAATTAATATTAAGGGTTTCTTTCTGAACGTCTCTTTTTGTAGTTAGCCAAACGTTTTTCCACCCGGTTTCATTTAAACAATTAAGTGGTAATTAAGTTGAATAGAATCAGCCATTACGTGATGAAAATTCATTCTAAAGTTCAATAATATAACTACCTATTAGAAGTTCGATTTTCATTAGTTTAATAAATAAATGTGACTATAGTTTCGCTAACACGGTAGCTTCTTCAAACAAATATTACAAAGTACTTTAAATATTTGTTTGAAGAAGCTACTGTGTTAGCGAAACTATAGTCACATTTAATTATTAAACTAGGGAAAATCGAACTTTTAATAGTCATTTTCTTTAAGTTTGTATTCCCATGAAGTGTACGAGAGATGAGACTGACTGAGAGAATGATAATTATAGTCGCCGCTGCTTTTAATACTTAATTGCAGAGAATTCAAAAAATGAGCATGTATAATGGTAATGAAGTTGCATGTGTGGAGTGCCTTAAATTGGGAAGTGCGAAGTGTTGCCAATGTACACTATCGCTAACCTAGAGACAACAAGTGATGTGAAATAGGTCAGAATTGGGTGTTAAAACACAAATAAATATTTGGCTGTTAAAGAGCTAATTGGTCTGACACAATTAGACAAGTTTTAAATAATGTATCCAGAATAACCTAAAATAGAAGAATGATAAACACGGAAAAATAAACATTCCTAACAAGGCAACACAAAACATGGTAATTACCTTCCCCGACTAGTTAATTCTCATAATCATCAACCACAAACATTTAGCATCCACGAAAATAAGTGATAAATGGTATATATTGATATAAATAACTCGAGTGATATTGTTATGAAACTAGTAGTTTTTTCGTTCAGAATGACGTACCTTTGTTCAAGCTCCGAATTCCGAAACTTCCCTAAGATTTCTATTTCAATGCCCCCGAAGCCGGAACCCGAACCCGATTCGAATAATTGTACCTTATCATTGGTTTGGTATTAAAATTGCGCGTACACCGTTCGTTGAACTTGTCAAATCAGGCTTGCCAAAATAACATCATTGTATCGTTTCATCACGCTGCTTTTGGCCTCACTATTAATTATCTATAATAACAAGTGCCTGGAATAAGCACGAGTACTACTACCGGACTCATAAAATTATGCATTTTATACGTTAATGCATGTTAGCCTACGTGTGGAAAGCAATATTGATATCGGAATCCTAAATATAACATGTGGAAAACGTAGTCGAATCATTTCGTGTTGTTAACAAAACTAGAAGGGTATTTAAAAATTCGATGGTCTGGTGGCACAACTGCATGTACTCAATCTAGACATGCGCATTGTATGTGCAAGTCGTACGCTTTGATCGGTGATGGCGTGTTTTGTTGCTTGAATTGTATTGTTTTTAACGAAATGCAGGATTAATCAAATAATAATAATGCTCATGGTTATAAATTACAGTGACAAATTTTCCTATAGTTGATTTTGAGTGATGTGTGCCCTCGAATTGAAATTGCATTCTCCCGCGGGTGCAGAACCTGTATTATATACTTGGCCCTTGACTTCTGGACGGGGGAACGTAAGTCAAGTCTTATATTATATCTAATAATAATTCATGTGATACAATTTTTATTATAAAACAGTATATTCGAAATATGTATGAGATTTGGTCAGGCTATTAGTAATAAACAATGAAAGACGTTAGAATATAAAAGTTCGCAACGGTACTTTTCAAGTGTACTTAGTACCACCTTTGATTCTCGTTATTGTTAGCCTCATTACTCATTAGATTTTGTGAATTTTGTTGAATCACCAGGATGTACCTTAAACAGAAAAGAGTCCTTCATCAACTCATAATTTAATTATATATGTATAGTACTAAAATAACTTGTTTACTCAATACATTATTATACCTAAGCACTCTTATTTCTAAATATACGATTATAGCGATGTTACGTAGGAGCAACTAGAGAGCTAAGGAAGTTTAAATAAAATATGGTTAGCTGATTCAGTTCAATGAAATTCCATCAATTATTGACGCTATTCTTCTTAGACAATGCTGATAATATTCTTTTTGATAAGTTGTTAGAGTGATTATTAAGTCATTGTTTACATTTGGCTCAGTGGATTTGACAGAATTTCATGTTAAGGGATACATAGTGTATTTATAATTTGCTTATTCTAGCAGCTATCTTGAATTGTATTTATGGAATGCATAAATAAGTCATTCGAAATATTGCATAGTTGGTATAATTTATAAATATCTAGTACTTTCAACTGGTATGTAATCGTTAATAGTTGAAACTAAAATACAACCAGGTATCCCTAGAGGTCATGTTCGAACGAATTATGCAGGATAAAAATAGAGTATAAATATAACCTCAAATTTTGTATTATTATTATAGAAAGCCAATGCACTCGAAGAGAAAGCTTCATCACCTGTCCTCGCAACGTTTCCTTGAAATATTCTACGCTCGACTATTTAAAGATATAAATCGTTTTTTTTTTCATAGATGCCATAACCGTAAAATAGGTACATGGGAGGAAGTATTTAACTTCTTGAGGATTCGATTTTCTTCAGGTCAAAATAGTATATTTACGTAATTTATAGATGGATTGTAGTAAATTTCTTTCAAATTTTGAAATATGCACATGATAATAATAATAGTAGTCTTCTTTATTAAGTTTATGAGTTATGTACACATGTGAAGTTTAGCTAAAAAGCGTTGTTCCACTTAACCTATAATAGCATTTATATTAATTACTTATTGAAAAACCGAATTTAAGGATATAAAGAAATTAATGTAAACAAAGGAAAATGTTTACCAATATTTGTAGCAACAACAAAATAGCAACAAAATTAATAAAGTATTAACAAAATAACGTAATCACCATAAATCAGATAAAAATAAAGAATTTTTAAATACGAAGCGTGAAAGTAGTTTTAGATCTAGAGTTTGCAGAGTTATATGAAGTGGCAGCATTGTATGTGAAGCTTCTATTGACATATTTACAGAAAGATTGAAGAGTTAGAATATTGTTAATTATTTTAGTTTACATCTTCTCATGCTGAATTTAATGTCTAACATACGAATCAGCGAAAAGTAGGTATTTCATTTGGTTGCCTTGTAAATAATTTTGATCCGAAAATAGTAAAGTGCTCATAACAAATATTTCTTTGATCTACCCTATAGAAAAGTTCTAATTCTAAACTCTGATAGTATAGTCGCCTGAACACCAGATTTTTCTCAAACTGTGTACGTTGAGGTGCCTCTTAATATTTATTTTTTAAACCAGATGCATACTGCATGTATACTTCAGTTTCAAATCATTTCTCTCAATAGATCCACAATATTGATGTCAACTCTTTGATGTGAACTGTAATTATTTAGTTAGTATGTTCAGATCAGCCTAGTTTGTTCCAACATAACCTTAAAAGTAGTACTGTTTTACCTTATTGGCAATAAATTCCAAGGTCTATTTTAAATTTTCCGTAAATTTGTCGGTACTATCATAAATTAATTTATCTTTTATAATAATTTCTTGACAAGACATGGTCCCAATGTCATAAATACATAGAACAAAAATTTTCTATCTTCTATTTTTCATTAATTTAAAATGCTATTGCAAGGGAATAAAGGAATTGTGAAATTATCTGTTAGTTTTCTTCCATGCTTGAAGGCAATCACGAACTGAATATTTTAATCTACTTAACATGATAATATTATAACATAAGATGAATTTTATAGTATTTCTATGTTATTTACTGTTACTGTTTTCAAACAATATTCATATCTCACATGGTAAATCTATACATAAATTCACAATTATTAGTAAGGTGGTGTAGATAGTATGACAATTAAATCTTATTAATAGATAGCACCAATCTCTTTGTAAATATGCATCTATGTTTATTGCAAGACATGGAAATGAATCTACAAACTGTAGTCAAAGTAATTTTGATAATGGTAATGCAATTATGTGATATAGAAAATTTAATTTAGTTTTATTCATTTGAACATTCAATTGTTAACAAACGTATACTGTATTACCCAAAGTAGGTACTTTTGGAAGTTGGAAAAATTATTCAGCCATAAAAATTTCAATAAACTGCCTAATACACAAAGCAATTATAAAAAATGATTACAAAATAGATTAATATTCAGGGTGAGTCAGTTTTTTGTAGACAAACTTCAACAGGAGATAGAACAGATGTTTTTAAGGAGAAAAGTTCCTATAAACATATGTTGTAGAAGGCTTCGTTTTCGAGATATAGGGTGTTGAAATTGAAAAAAAAAATCATTTTTTGCGAATATCTCCGGAACCATTTATCGTACAGAAAACAGCTTTTGTGAGCATTTTCTACTCATAGTAAGCTATGTTCTGTGCGGTAAAAAAATTCTTTTTAGTCAAGGTGAAGATTTTGAAGGGGTAGTGGGTGTTTTTCTCCCCAACTTCTACGCCACTGAAAAAAGTACGGTTTTGAGACAACCATTTGAACCGCCAATGTCTTCTACACAAAAAAGGTACTCCTGGTTATAAGCTCTAAAGTTGACCGTTTTCGAGAAAAATCAACTCTTATGTTGAAAAACATGGTCAATCCTTTGGTTTTGTTACTTGTTCTAACGTTTGAATAAATTTTGTTTAATTAGTAACAATTGACCATGTTTTTCAACATAAATGTTGATTTTTCTCAAAAACGGTCAACTTTAGAGCTTATGACCAGTAGTATCTTTTTTGTGTAGAAAACATTGGCGGTTCAAATGGTTGTCTCAAAACCGTACTTTTTTCAGTGGCGTCGAAGTTGGGGAGAAAAACACCCACTACCCCTTCAAAATCTTCACCAATTAAGAGTCAAAAAATTTTTTTTATCGCACAGAACATAGCTTAATATGAGTAGAAAATGCTTACAAAAGCTGTCTTTTGTACGATAAACGGTTCTGAAGATATTCGAAAAAAATTTTCAAATTCAACACCCTGTATCTCGAAAACGAAGCCTTCTACGACATATGTTTATAGGAACTTTTCTTCTTAAAAACACTTGTTCTATCTCCTGTTGCAGTTTGTCTACAAAAAACTGACTCACCCTGTATATATAAAATATCAAACTAAACATGAAGCTGAGTAGGTACCACACTTGTTTTTATTTTATGTAATTATTTTTCTTATATATTGTTGACTTTTGTAAGATTCTAACTAGCCTGCTTCTGCAGGAGGTATAGTATGGTACCTCTGCAAGATTGAGAATGTAATGTAAACCTGGTTTGATGAATAAAAATAAAAACTGTCGTCCATTAATTATATTATACATAACAAACGAAATGCGTTTCCCTAATCCTGTTGACATGGACTTTTGCCTGGGTCTGGTGGAGACAAGAAAGAATGTACCTTCAAAATTTCCTACAATTCTTGTATAATTTATGGCTTCGGACGTGACTCGTAAAGATACCAAAAACAGCTAAAATTCGATAGTAAATACCTCCGAACAAATTACTGTATTTTCATGGTTGATCTATTTTGATATATGTTCTGCTTAATAGTCTCCTTGAGTAATTATTTCTATTTCATAGGATAAGCATGATGGGGCCATTGAAATTGTTGAAACCATACGATGGGTTTGTGACGATTTGCCGCAACTTAAACTGCCATTGGAAAACAATATACTTTGCAATTACGACACCAGAAGTTACGAAAGTATGAAGTCTTTATGTGATCGTTTTAACAAAGCTATTGATAGTCTTGTTGCTTTGGTAAGTAACACATTCTTATGTTATCAACTTAACCTTTGGTTCCACATATATCATGCATAGGTACACGCGTTCCATCTAGTAGAATAGAACAATTCGATCATGTTGATAACACTTATATTTGAAGTATCAATTTGACAACATTTCGTCGGCGTTTTCTAAATATTTCATTCCATTTATATTATTTCCAATAAAGTAGAATACGTATTTTATCTTTGGTTTTAATCTAATGTGCAAATGATGAGTCATTCAACTCAAATAAATATCAGATATGTCTAGAAAATTATATTCTGAAAGATGAATCAGTAATTGGTTTTTATCAATGTGCAATTCAGCACTCAAGTAAGATAACACGTTAGCAACATGTAATCTAGTCTAATCAAAACATTGACATACCAAATTAGAAACAATCACCTTACAATTCATCTTCAAACACTAGATACCCCGAAACTATTATGCTGGGCTTAAGACCCTAAACTGAAGTGCAGTTAGTAATGTAGTCCACTTGAGAGAAATTTAAGCTACCTTGGTTAGAGAAGACTCGGTAGGTAAATTTCCATAAAATATAATTTCACTTGCTAGACTTTCTGCGTCCCAGAGCGCAGCGGTAGCGGCTGCCAGCGCTCGACCAAGCTAACCAAGTTTATTATCCAACCTGATGAGTAGCATACTGGCTACTTTGGTTAAAGAAAGAAATAACAAACAATTAAATTAAGTTAGAACATTTTATTGAAAATATAATCTCGGAAAGATATTAATCGGTTAAAAGACGGCCAAGAAAAGTCGTTGCGCTGCAATAAAAAGAATATTAAGCTTGTCTTAAAATGCAATCTGCTATCTACTATCGATATATGGCTCCAAAATTTGAAATTTTCTCACATAAACCTGGCCACAGATGTGTTCAAAATTCGGGCTCCTTCACTACCATTATTTGTATTAGAATTGGAAATGTTGATAGAAAACGGTGAACTAATCGCATTTTGCATAAAAACTGTTTCTTTAATATTTCATTCTAATTATGTACAAAATTTCTTTCGGTTGAAAGACGGGCGAGAAAGGGCGTCTGCACCATTGTCCAGTTTGAATGGATGCCAAACGGCTTCGCTCGTGCGCTTCAATAATCTTCATATTTATCAATTTCCTTTGTGAAAAATCCCAAATACGTTATAGCTACATTTGTGTCTTCAGTATTCTTTAGAAATGTTTGTAATCAAGTTTCACTCAAAAATGTCAATTCGGTAAATATTTGTCGTAATATTTACATTATTATTTATGCAAAAATGTTTCAAGTAACTAAATATTATCGCAAGCGCTTTGTGAAAATAACGTAGTTTCCTTCTGCATTCATAATGTTCCATTTCAGATATTTATTAATTCAAAAGGGGACAGAGCGATCGCTACATTTTCTTAAAAGCTTGTTTTGAAATATCTTCGATAGTTGTTATGGGGGTGGTTGGAGATATGCCTACAAGGGCGAAGAAACAGAATATACGTTAATGGATTTCCTGGCATTTTTTGTTTTTGGTAACGAAAATATGTCATATATTTACGATAGGAAATAAATGAAGCATAGCAGCTAGTGATACAGTGTTGTCAGGTTGACCAGTGTTCAATTTTCCCACCAATCACTCATTTAATTAATTAATTTTCCCTAAGAAAGGGTTATTTCTAAAGTAATTAATATTTTTCAAACCTACACTTTTTAAAAATCATTACATTTACAACCACTTTAGCCCGTTGCTGTTTTCTTCTTGCTCATGCTTCGTTTAACTGCGATGTTATTGACATCCGAAACACTCAGTAAAGTTGTAGCAAATCTGGCTCTAAATAGCCCACTATTTTCACGTTCCTCTTAAAAGTAATAGATAGATAGATAGATAGTCATTTATTTTCCTGCAACACTATTACAGTAGGATTCGTCAGACAATGTAGACACATAAGTTAAGCCACTAAAATATAACACACACTAAACCTTTTAGACAATATTAAAATATTAAGACCTAGAGTAATATAAAATTATGCCGTAAAAGCAATCAAATCAAAAAATAAGTATCATAATACATACACTCATATACACATACGAGCATATACACATAATCCTAAATATTAAAAAAAACATGTTGTCATATGTTAGTAAAATATGCAAACACAATAAATATTATTTGAAGCCTATTGTGAAACAAATATACTATTGGATATACCATTTTGCAGTTTATTAAGTCTCGAAATTAATTTTTTCTGTACTTTTAAAGTTAAATGCTATTAAAATTTAGTTTCACAACGAATATGTCGACTGTGAAGTCAAATGAATAAAATCGACTAGAAATATGTCGCCAACTTTTGAGATGAAATATTCCTAGATTAATGGAGATAGAGCGGCACTTATTTATTTCGTGAACCGATGAATAATATCGTGTCGGGCGTTTTTTTGCGCCCAATATTTTAAACGTAAACCTGTTATCAAATAAAGTAAACGCTATCCGAGGTTTTCTGATTTAAATGGACAAAACTGTGTGTGAAAAATGAGAAATTTGCTATAATAACAAAATAATCTATAATTGTATTTATTAGAAATATTTTGTGAGTTAATCATGCATTTTGCTTAACATTGTGCAAATATGGACTAGATTGGAAATTGATAACTGGTAACAATCTGAGACTTTGAGAAATTATTGTCTTGATGATAGTTAGACATGTTAACCCTTATAGCGATAATGTTTTTTTAGGAAAAGGGTACATCACTGCCAGCTCAACGACTTAAAAAGTATCCTTCCCGAGGCTTATTACGTCACATCCTTCAGCAAACATACAACGCAGCTGTTACCGATCCGGAGAAGCTCAACCAATATGAACCGTTCTCTCCAGAAGTGTATGGTGAAACTTCGTACGATTTAGTTTGTCAAATGATAGACCAAATTGAGATAACGTCGGATGATGTTTTCATCGATTTGGGCTCGGGAGTTGGCCAAGTGGTTCTACAAATGGCGGCAGCAACACCATGTAAGATATGCTTTGGTGTGGAAAGAGCAGAAGTTCCTAGTCGTTATGCCGATGCTATGAATAAAAATTTCCGAACATGGATGCAGTGGTATGGAAAGAAATACGGTGAATACAAGCTCATCCGAGGGGACTTTTTGACTGAAGAGCATCGAGAGAAAATAAACCAAGCTACCATTGTCTTCGTCAATAATTTTGCCTTTGGACCGACAGTTGATCATCAGCTAAAAGAAAGATTTGCGGATCTTAAGGACGGGGCTAGAATTGTTTCATCGAAAAGTTTCTGCCCATTGAATTTTCGCATAACAGATAGAAATTTAAGCGATATAGGAACCATCATGCATGTTTATGAAATGTCACCAATGAAGGGCTCCGTATCATGGACAGGGAAACCAGTTTCATACTATTTACATGTGATAGATCGAACAAAGCTCGAAAGGTACTTTCAACGCTTAAAGAAACCACAACTCAAAGTAAGTTCCCTTCTCGTTTATAGTGGACCCTTTCTAGGATTTGTGAGGAATTGTTGGGTTACAGTTCTCTTCCTGTCTATTCACTATACGCGTAATGAGAAAGATGGTTTCAAAATAAACAATTCAAGTATCAAGATTGTGATTCTTAACAGTTTTTGCCGATTTTCTCATGTTCAATTACTTTTCAGTTTGAGTTCATTGTATGTTCTGTGCAACAACTAGTTTAGATTCCGTATAGTAATATGTTAATACATGTCCTAGATTCGCGAAACAACGTTAACTGTAATATTTATTTGTAATCAGCCAAGAACAGGAAAATAATTCAAATATCTCTAAGGATTGTTCATCGTGCACTAAGCCACTCAGTTGAGCCCATTGTGCTCCCTGTGGTCAGAAGCCTATTCTATTCTAGCAGCTTGGTGGCCCGCCAGAAACCCAGAATATTGCCCGTGCTGGCTTCCATCAGTTCTTCTGGGAGCAGTTTTGATTCTCCGAAGTGTCGGTGCCTGAGGGATGCTAATGCTGGGCATTCCAACAGGATGTGAGAGGCAGTTTCTTCCGCCTCTCTGCATTTCCTACAAAATTGGGTGATCTGTGACGCCCATAGTGTGGAGGTATTTGTTAAGACGACAGTGACCGGTTAGGATTCCAGTCATCTCTTATGTCCCTACTGCTCAGAGAAATGAGTTTCTTTGAGAGCCTAGGCACACGCTCTTTGATGAATAGCTTGACCTGCCTCATGCGTGGTGATTCTCGCCACAGTCCAGACCACTCTTTATTCAGTTGGCCTAGAAGGGCGCAATTTGATAAAGCGACCATTGGTTCCGGCCCGACTTGGGCGTTAGACGTCCCTCGCCTGGCCAGAGAGTCTGCCATTTCGTTTCCTACAACTCTACTGTGTCCAGGGACTCAGATGAGTTGTACTTTATTTCTTCTAGCTAGTTCAGCCAGTGTATCCCTGCATTATTTGACTCTGGGTGATTTGAGAGCTGCCTGTGCTAATATATACATAAAACACTAATTTAAGTTTACATGAACTGCAAAGTCAAATCCGAAATTGTAATTTTGCTACTTGAATTATTCATTTTTAATATCAAAGCCATGTGTTTTTAGTTAGTTGTAACCAAACAATTCGTGTTTCGGGTGTTTTGACGCATTCCGTAGCCACTAGTACTAAAATTATTTCATATCGAATGAATTTTGTCTTATGTAAAAGGTTTTTTTCAAATTCACGAAGCAACAGTGTTTCTAAATTTTCATTAAAATATATTTCGTACATTTTCATCTTCAATAAATCATTATTTTTACTATGTGCTTTCCATTTTTTAATATTAATTTGGATATTGCGTTAGGCTGGTGAAGACGAAAACTCAAATTCAAACAGCCGTGGATCTAGAGAGCGTGCCAAACGTGATTTGTCCAAACAATTGATACCTCAAGGCAGTTCGACCGAGTCAGAAGATTTTGACGATCAGGATAGCAGTTATGGTCCAACAACAAGAAAAGCTTGGTCAGATTATTGTTCCAATAAAGGCAAGAGCAGTCAATCTGAGGAAGAATCAACAAATAAGGTAATTAGTTCAAAATTTACCAAAGCAATGGGAGAGAATTTGTCTTTGGATAAAGAATTTCAAATTATGTTATTTCAGTCCCTGGCAAAACGGCAACCGAAAAAGTTGAGACGTAAAATATCTCGTAGCGCCAAGGTTCAATCCCAAGCTCAAGCAGACAAACCACAAAAACCAATCGCTAAACCTAGAAGAGGAAGAATGAAGAAAGCGAAATCAAAGAAAGCGCTCAAGATCAATGGATTGGACTTGTTACACAGTCAAACATTATTGAGTACATCCCCTCAAGGTAATACCTCCATATTCTTAAAAATTCTTCTTTTTCATGCATTTGGTTTCAGCTATTGGTAAAAAATTACCTCCAGCTCCTGGTTGCGTCGATCAGCAACTAACAGCATTGAGCACTGAATTGGTTCATAATGAACTGAATATTCCCAGAGAACCAGAAAGTACACCGTACGGTTTACAGATCCTGCTCGATATGTTCAGAGATCAGTACACACACATGATGAATCAAATGAAACAGCCTTCCTACAAGAAAACCATCGAGTCGACAATCATAATAGAAAAAGATAGGAACCAAAAACTTCAAAATAGAGCTGCCCAATTAGAGAAACAAATCAAAGTACTGATTGACGACAGCGTGGCACTGTTGAAAGCAAGAATGAGCGAATTGGGCATAAACGCAACATCACCAGTTGATCTTCTTGCAAAGGCCAAAGAGATTGTATGTCGTCACAAGGAATTACAAGCAAAAGCTAGCAAACTACAAGTTCAAGTTGCTAGTTTAGAACAAGAGCAGAGCAATTTCGTGATGCAGAGACAGCAAGAGATAGTCGATAAATATTCTGGACACGACACTACAGGTCGCGATCTGTCACCAAATGCGACTCAGGAATATATTTTGAGAGAAATTTCCGCTACTTTGGCTCATCGCAAGAAATTACATAATCAAGTATCGAAATTGGAAGGTGATATAGTGGGTTTGGAAAGATCGGGAGAGGAGAGAAAACAAGCACAAATACTGGCATCCAGACAGCAACCGACGCCTTCGAAAATATCTCGTAAATCTAGGGAGTACAGGGGGAGATCGCAAGATTGGCCGGACGTTCCAGATATTGCCAAAATAGAAGAACAGAATCCTGAAATTTTGGCTCAGAAGATTTTGGAAACTGGTAGGAAGATCGAAGCTAGTAAATTGTCAGCTACTTCCAACAAAATCAATCAGTTATCGGGAAGTAATAAAACAAATTTGAACAATCACAGAGGTATAGTTAGGAATAATATGCCAGCCCCTATGGTAATGGCAAAAAGATCGAAACAAACTAGCAATAATTACCCCCCGCCGCCATCACCCAACAACACCGTTCCTAAATCACAAGAACCATTGAGGATAGCTAATTTTGAAGACCGATTGAAGAGTATAATAACATCGGTACTCAACGAAGACCAACAGAATCGATCCAAATCTCAAGGACAGCCACCTCTAACTCCAGGATATACTACTCCAATAATTTCGGCACCACCCACACCACAACCCCCTCAAACTTATCCACTACCTCACTACAACTTTCCTAACCAGTTCGTTGCAAAGCAAGAGGATAAAAGAAAATACCCGAGATCAGAACCACCGCCCACCATCAGATCTACCAATGAAGATAATAAAACATTTTCTCATCAAGAAGGGCTGGCTAGCATGATGGAATGCTACAGGGAAGATATTCCCAAAATATCACCGCAAGTTCCAAGACCTATTAGTACAGAGCAGCCGGACTACACACAGGTGTCTCCTGCAAAGTTAGCTTTAAGGAGACACCTATCCCAAGAGAAACTTCAATCACAACATCCCAGTTTCACTCCGAACGAAGGACTTCTGGCCACCAGGACGATCGGCGATCTGATGTCCGGCGAAATAGAAAGAACGCTAGAAATATCAAATCAGTCCATCATAAATGCCGCTGTCGATATGAGCGACATACAGGGAACGGCGACCCTTTCCTCCAGATCGGTAGTCAACGCAAATATGCCGCCAAGACCCGAAAGAGTGAACGTAAAAGTGCCAAATCCCGACGTAAATCAAGCCAAAGAATCAGAACCGATGAGGCAGGTGTACAGTCCTATATCCCGACCCTCTTCGACAGAAGGATTAGAAGGGTTGGCTTATATGCATTCACACGTCAAAGTGAATACCCACAATGTCCACGGATACATCCCGCAGTCGCAACCTTCGCCAAGACAAGTGCAATATTCTCCGAGAACCACCGTACTCTACCCGCCCCAAACCAGACCGAGCTCCGTGAGTTGCAATTACCCTTCCAACGATCACCAGTACACGCCGCTGCCGAGAGCCGACATCAAGCCTTATCACGAATCGTATTTCAGTGACGTCAAACCTCCAGTATCCATTGACAACGACGGTGGTAATACTTTCGTAGCCGAAGGCCTTGCGGCGAGTTTACAAGCGAGGGTTTTGAAGGGATCGCAAATCAAGGAGGAGGTCGATATGATGTACGATCGACGATATCCCATCATGCCGTCCTACCAAGACGCCAACGGTTGCATCAAAACCGAAACCGTCAACAACGATTGTCAGTACAAAAGGGAATCACCGATCATCCAAGGTCCACTGCGGAATTCCACGAAGCGAACGACTGCTTTTGTAAACGAAGGCCTTCCTCAGGGCTTCATCAACGAACCTTCGGACCTGCACTCTTCCACCACCACAATTGTTGAACGGCCTACGACGCAGAGATCTAGGAAGTCAGCCGAAGAGGGTAAGTTGGTTGAATAGTTTCGGTAGGCATGATGTAGATTTGATAATTTTTTCCCATTTTCTCTTTTGTTTGCTCTTCAATAGTTCGTTATGAAAACCTTTTGAATAATCAGTTTTTGTTGTCAGCTCTTCGATTTAACCAGAAAATAATATAGTCCGTTCCCGATAAGAAAGAAATGACGTCAGAGCATGTGATCAGTGTTGTCAGGTTGACCAGGTTTTCAATGTATTTAAATATAACTAACCTAAATCTTTCTTAAAAATAGAAATAGATACCTTTGCTCCCTCTCCAGCTTATTTCACAACCATATTTAGACAATAACTATTACTTCTTACTTCACACGCTACAGTTTCTTTAAATATTGCACATTATCAAATATCACATTAGTCACTTTATAAAACTGTAACTATAACATTCACCTTAACTAAAACACCAAAAAACATGGAACACATTTACAGTTATACTTAATTTTGCCTAGGGAAGCGTTATTTTCAAAGAAATTCAATATTTGGTTCAAACCACTATTCTACACTTTTCGAAATTCATCTAACCACATTTAGTGGAGTCATTCTACGGAAAAATGAGGAGAGGTTCGTAAAAATTTAATAGAGGTTGGGAACGTGGAAAAAGTTGTTTCTTGTGATAAGAATAATGATATTCCAGAAGTTTCAACAAGAAATATTTGGTGCAACCATCCCAAAAATCACAAAAACTGGTTTCTAGGCCTTTTTTTAGGTCATTTTTGAAGTTTTAATTTTTTTTGACCCCTTAGACTTTTGACTAAGGTTTGGGAGTTGAACCCTTTTATTGTCCATTTTCAAGGAAGCTTTGGTTCAAATTTGGAGTGTTTGTTTAAAATTAGTTAAGGTATTTTTGAAAATCCAGAGTGGGTAGCAGATGTTAAGAATAATTTTTATAATTCCTCTGCTACAAAAGAAAGTATTAAATCGTGTGGTGAAAGGATTATTCATTTATTGTACGGAGGAAGTAAGAAAAATAAAAAAACTTTAGGCCAACATAGATTCGACTGCTTCCAAAGACTTACTATGAAAAACATGGCGATCGATGTTAAACTTAGTTCGCTGCCACCAATAGAAGATGCAGCTGACTATCATTGCTTACGATCGTTTTATCAGATTTGTCGATGGGCGTGAGAAACGAGTAAAAATTGTTTAGAATATGGTTGGTGCCAAACAGAAAATGGACTAACGCCAAAATGAACAGATAGACCCTCTCTTCCTGATGAACTATTGAAAATAATAGCATGTGATTGCAGGGCAGGTTGCAAGACAAAACGTTGCTCATGCAAGAGTATGGGAATAAAATGTTGCAATTTATGTCATTCTGGTAGAAACACTACTTGCCAAAATGCAGAAAACATAATCGAGGGATCAGCGGTTGTTGAAGAACTTGACCCCATTATTCCTGCAATCCCAGAAATTGAAAAAGATGGTCAAGAGGAAGAAGAAGAAGAAGAAGAAATCCAATATGAAGATGAAGATATAGCGGATGAATGGAAGTCAGATATATATTGTTTCAGTGATGATGAAGTAGCAGAGGAATTATAAAAATTATTCTTAACATCTGCTACCAACTCTGGATTTTTCAAAAATACGTCAACTAATTTTAGTTTACCTAAACGTGCGAAAGCTGATGTGGTGTCGCAACCAGAAAAAGCATGCAAAAATTCAATGATTTGTGATAAAGCCCAAGTACAGTACTCTGCGATTTGTTGGCCATATTGGGGGGCATCTTCAAAATTTGGGCCAAAACCCCCACATTTGGATTTTTATCTAAAATATTGAATCTTTCAACTTCATCTTTGGATCACTTATTGTGGCCACCATGATCTACTTCGAGACCAAATTTCATCCAATTTGGTGAAGATTTGACCAAAATAGCCCAATTTTAATTTTTTGCACGAAAAAAATATATATCTATCTATTCTAGGGGAAGTGATGATCGCAAACACTCCAAACTTGAACCAAAGCTTCCTTGAATATGGACAATAAAAGGGTTCAACTCCCAAACCTAAGGCAGAAGTCTAAGGGGTCCAAAAAAAATAAAACTTCAAAAATAGCATAAAAAAAGGCCTAGAAAGCAGTTTTTGTGATTTTTGGGATGGTTGCACCAAATATTTCTTGTTGAAAATACTGGAATATCATTATTCTTATCACAAGAAACAACTTTTTCCACCTCCCCAACCTCTATCAAATTTTTACGAACCTCGCCTCATTTTTCTGTAGAATGACTCCACTAATTAGCCAATACCCTCTATAGTACAAGGCTTGAACGCTGAATTGTGATTGCAGATGGTCATCCATGCTGCAATACCGACAGTATAATAAAAGTTTTATTTTTATTCTTTAGGACATGATGAATTTTTTTAAAACTTGATTTTCGAATCGTCCACTAAGTTATCTTTGACGATAGGTTCCCGAAAACAGCCTTAATGGTTGCCTCTTGAGGGGAGTTTTATAGACCTTATTTTCCACCAATAGTCAAGGAAATAGAGCAGAAAAGGTCGAAAAAATCAGATGAACCGATTTTGAAAAAAAAAATTTTATCGACTTGAATGATAATTTAGACCATTTTTTTTCTAATGTACATTTTAGGATTTCTATAGAGAAAAATCCATCTTTTTGAATGTATTTTCAGGAGATAATATTAAAAATGTTGAAAAAATAGCCAAAATTTCTCACTCGGGGGTTTTTGGGGTCGCTGATCACAATTCCGGGGCCAGATTCGAACAACGATGCACTTGGGGCTCAGAGCATCCTGGTACTATTGTCGTCTTCAGGGAATTCGTGGAAATATCTTTTGCAATGGAGTGAAACTTATTGGGGAGGTTCTCTTGAGGTTGCCGGTAATGACCATGGCACTCAATAGTACCCTGATGACCTAGGTCATCTCCATCGATTGTTTTTTTAATATGCTCTGAAATGAAATCAAATTCGTATCTCGAGGGTTTTTGGGGCCGCTGAACACGATTCCGGTGCTAGATTCGAACAACGACGCACCTGGGGCTCGGAGCATTCTGGTACTATTTTCGTCTCCAGGGAATTCGTGAAATTATGGCTTTGCTATTGAGTGGAATAATCTATTAAAAAACATGGGGAATATCTGGCTGTAGCATTAGATATTTTCAAAGCATTTGATCCGAGTCTGGCACCAAAGCCTTCTTGGGAAACTTCATATGGTTTGCCCCTCAACTTTGTCGCTTACTATCGAGTTCACTCGCCACTCCATGTGGTGGTTGACGGAGTATCCTCGGATACAATGGCTGGTGTTCCACAGGGATCCCTCTTGGCATCAACTTTGTTTCTGTTCCATATAAACAATCTGCTGTAACCACCTGTCCCGCCTACAGCTTTGCACATGATGGTATACTTCATACCGCTTTCTCATCTAGACCCCTATACCATCCAATGAATCCAGAGGAGCGAAACAATGACAGGCTTACGCAATTAATGGATATCAGGCAAAGATTTTGAAATGGGGATGTGATAATCTAGTAGTGTTCAATGCAACCAAAACTCAAGATTGCGTCTTCTCCAGGAAGGCGGATCCCACAATCCCTAATATCCCTAATAACCCTGACGTCAGTTACAACTATTCCTTTGAAGTCTTCCATATCGCTCATGAGACGATCAATGTGAGGTAAATTGCGAAAACCGCTTCACAAAAACTTGGTTTTCTATTGCAAAGAGCTAACATCCCAGCAGTTCCTAATAATCTAGCCCTGGAGTACTGTTCACATTTTTATAGTTCGGCTCCCAAACATATGCTGAAGCTGTTGGATCCTATCCAGAAGAGAGATATTCCTCTGAGTTTCGAGTTCGTTGACCTCTCTAGAACATTGTAGGAAGATTCTAAAGATATTTCCATGGTCGGTGTTGATCAGAAATCTCGTCTGTTCCACTACGAGATTCCAGATATTCGGACTAGACGAGCTCAAACTAGTCACTCCTTCATTGTCAAGCCCGAGACCTGCCGAACTTCTTCCTACCAGACTTAATTTTTCTATCGAACAGCGAACTTTTGGAACTCTTTACCTAGTGAGGTCTTTCCCTATGCGTATAATCTCCCAACCTTCGAAATGCCTCTCCCAACATTCCACCGCTGGCTCACACGATGTCTTTCTAACTTTATAGGTTCCTCTCGCGTGTAGTCAAAGTATAGAAAAAAAAACTCATAATACAGAATATTTTGTACTCAATTTGTTCTAATTTCAAATTAATTGACAAATTTTACACTTACTGCGTCACTACGAGAATCTTGTTCTGTTATTGTTACCATGAAATCTTTCACAAGGACAGCTGATATCCATTATTTCGTAGTTTCCGTATTAATCTTTAAGAACTAAGACATTTGAACTTTTGACACATTTTTGTAATTAATTTCCCTTATAGCCAGAAGCACCAACAAACGACAGTAAACTTTACGTACGACACAAAACCCGGGAAGAACCAACATAAACACTCATTTAGGAAGCCATTTTGCAACGCACTCTATTCAGTCATAACACATAACACGCTCATTTACAGATACAAATTCGTTCCAATCACTATAGGAACAGGTACAACATATAATTTTCCACAAGAAATAAAATAAAACTTGATTAAATTGTAATATTTATTACCTGTCAAAGTCAATACCGGCTACGCACCATTTAGACTACTGCAAAATTAGTTTGGCCTTTTGTTGATGACTTCACACTGATTCTTCTACTGAGCGTATAGGCCTTGTACTACAGATGGTATTTCTTTTTTTTTTTGGGAGGTTGAAACCCTTTATGGACTTGTAACATTAGGTAATGTGGGAGTCCCCGAGTCCGAATTTAATCACCTCAGATATACCCACTAAACACTCCACGTCGTGTGGTAAGCTCGATTCTGCAACCAGCCCAGTCTCGATGACGACCCATTGTATCTTACCACTTTCTTGGGTTATCGAAAACATTTCGCCATAGTGTTTAGAAGATCGATGCTTCTACCACTAAGCTACCTGACTACCTACCTGCAATCTAATTGCCGTTTTTTCTTAAACTTGCAAGTGCTGTCCTCGCTTCAGCTTCGGTCTCTTACGAGTTTATAGACAACTGAGACACCCAGTTGTGAAACTTTAGCACTTCTGTCTCTAACGGCATTGATCGGAAGTTACGAGTATGTCCCTCCATTTTCGGAGTTAATATCACACGACTTAAATGTAGGTAGAATTACAGTCCTGAGAAGGCCTGTTTTTATACTTATAAAGTTGATTCTCGCGAAAATTGAATTGAACTGTCAAGTCAATAGAATGAAATCGACCTGTTAGAAAAAATGTACTTGGTTTGACGAAAAAGCGCGGCACTTTCAAATTGATTGGTTGCACCATATTATTACCAATGGCGTCATCGTTTTCTTATCGTGAACTCGGTCTACAGCATAATTTATCACACAAATAGAAAATCCTTGAAATTACGTCACAATATTTGATACATTTTTGAGTTCAAGAGGATGTGTAGGCCAATAGTTGACAGTTTTTCAACTGAAAAAACCTGAAAAAAGTTTCTCTCAAACAAAATTATTGCATTTTTTATTTCAGATCTTTTTCGAAACACTTTTGTAATTTTTATTGTGAAATTTCTTACATTAGAGTGTTCTCGGTATGTTTTGATTTATTACAGATAAACTATGATTATATTAGTTATAGCCTTTATAACTGAATCTTTATTTAGTAATGAAACACTGATTACTACAAAGCACAAGAGGTCACCATATCGTCAGTTTCCTGTTTGTTTGAAGATATACTTAAAAGAGTTAATGTTGTGTATTTTAACTCTTCTGCAAAGGTACATTGGCTATATTTGCTTTATTGCTGCCAAATATTGACCAAGCATTGGTATTTTACAGAATGATATAAAACGTCCACTTATAAAAACTGAAAGTAACTAGACTAGCATGTGTAATTCAATTCAAATTATTATTAATTTCTAGAAACATGAGATATCTAAGTTAAATCTATTGATCATATGATTTTCTTTGAATATCTTTTAAATTTTCTTCCAATTACATCATTAAAACTGCTCATTGAAGTTGAATAACAATCATTTTGCATCAAAACTTTTTTGGACATTCTTCTACTATAGTTACTATCAATCTGATTCTTTGACACATTCAAGTGAAGGAGGAGGCCTTGGCTTGTGCTCGACGTGTTTCTAAATGATTCAGAATATGAACAATATCTTCCAAATCCAAGATTGAAAAAAAAAGTTATGTTACATTTATTAACATCTTAATTGTGGCTTCTTCGCTTGTTCTGCACAAACTAACCTCTAACTGGACGATAAGACTGGTTCATTGAATTTGACGATAGTTTCCTAAATTAACATTACCTACTTATAATTTTCCTGGTTTTGTTATATAGAAGTTCTTATACCTATAATATTTTTGAAAACAACCTTATTGCACGATCAAAACTTTTAGTGTCATGTTTTTTATTCCGAACATTGCCATTTGCATTTTTACAATATAAAAGATAATCCGGGCGGCAGGCTTGTCAATTGTCAACTTCAGTTAATAGTTTCACAATTAATAATTTACAATCCTACATTAAACTTTGAACAATTAAAGGTGAATAAATAACCTTCTTAAAATGCTTTATTTTTTATTAAATCAAAAACTTGTATTTGAACTACTTAATCGTCATTGGACGCTATTTGCATAAATTAATTGCTCAATACGTTTGAGAGACAGCTAGAGGCGCTTTGATTAAATATTTCTAAGTTCATGTTCGTTGGAGATCAATTTATATAATCTTTGAAAGCAAAGGATTATGGGGAATATGAAATTGCCCACTTATGGTTTTTTATTTCGAATATTAATTAAATTTTCTCATTTGTATAAGTATCGAGAAAAAAATTATTCGGGCCATCGACAGAGCAGAAAAATTCAACCAAACATAATGGAACACTGCCATAACATCCAAAATAAAACTAACATTATTGCTGAAATTTTTGAAGCAAATTTCATTTTGAATCCACGTGAGAAGGTCCCACCTAATATCGCACCATCGATAACCATATCCAAATCATTTGACCGAGTCTAGTACCAAGGGCTAGTTGGGAAACTTCCGTGATATGGTTTGCCGCCCCAACTTTGTGACTTACTATCCAGTTTTCTCTCAGATAGATCACTCCATGTGGTGGTTGACGGAGTATCCTCCGATACAATGACTATCAACGCTGGTGTTTCACAGGGATCTATCTTGGCACCAACTTTGTTTCTGCTCCACATCAACGATCTGTTGAAAGTGACCTCCTACCCCTCCACAGCTTTGTGATGATGGTACACTATCATCCAATGAAGCCAGAGGTACAAGACAGAGACAGGTCGATTAAGTAATGATCTGGCAACAATTCTGGAATGTGGATCTGATCTAGTAAAGTTATAACCATAACTCGAGCTTATATTTTCGAAGGTGGATTCCACAATCCATAAGATGAGGTCAGGTACAACTGTTTCTATAAAGTCCTCAATATCCATGCTCGGTGTCAGCACCAACTGCACCCTTTCACGAGATGACCGTGTGAGGTCCATAGCGAAAACTGCTTCACACAAATTCGATTTTATATTACGTTTGAAGAGCTACTTCACACCCTGGCACCTCATACAAACATATGCTAAAGCTCTTAGATTCTATTCAGAAGAGAGCTACACGTCTGGTTGGTGATGTCACACTTACGAATTCTAGAAAAGTGGGCGATCTCTCCCTTTTCTATAGATATTTCCGTGGCCGGTGTTCATCGGAAATTCCACCACGAACGATTCCAGGTCGTCAGACTAGACCATTTCAGACTGGTCAGCTTTTTCGTTGACAGGCTCGAGCGATGTCGAATTTCTTTCTCTCAGACTTTATTCTTCTATGCCACTGCGAAATTGCCTAGTGAGGTTATTCCTGATGCCTTTAACCTCCAAACTTTTAAGAAAAATTCCAAAAACTACCTCCTCTTCCAACACTCCACCGCTGGCTTACACGATGTTCTGCAAACAGTTTTCATCTCGTGTAGTCAAAATATTAAAAAAAATTCTCGAAGGAACAAGCCTAGATTTCTTGTCTGTTTATGCGTCCTAACTTCGCCCTACCCCATAGGAACAGGCAAAATTCGTGTTTTTTAAATGCATTCTGGTACTATGGGTTACTAATATTCTATAGTTCATAACTGAAGACTAATAAGTACGAAATCTACTAAAAAAAATCTTATTTTTAGTGGATAAGGGTGATAATTTCTTACTTATTAGTGCAATATGGTACCCTAGATTAATCCATAATGCTTTTAATTAAATATATTTCGACTTCAAATATCTTTCGATTGTTTGGCATTAATTCATTAAACATAAACAGATTGAACGGAAAGTAAAAGTTATTTTTATTAGATGTTCGAAATTTAAAACTGTAAGCACGCATTTTTATTTCGCGCAATTCTCGACTTGAGAAAATTCCATTCAAAAGAGTGGGTTCAACTCTATTTTGATTAATAAATATAACATTATTGAAAAATAATAACGAGGATTTCTCATTTTATGGGATATTTCGATTAGTAGAATGCAAATGGCGACAATTTCAGAAAGTTTTACGTGTCATAATGGTGGTTAGTATTAAACTTTTTTATATTTACTGTAGTTTTGTTTGCGTACTTAGGAGGCACAACATTCAGGCATGCACAATCTCACGTGCAATAGCGCATGCATTATTCCCTACCATTCTTGTAATACTTGGCTGATATATTCGGCGGTAAGTAGCTTTGCGCTAATTATTTACACATTCATTATTCATACATTTTTAATTTCTGCTGAGCTGTTTTATTTTTTATTACGGTGGTGGGTTTGCGTAGTAACTTCTTAACGACTGTAGTGTTTGAAATTTGCACAATGTACAATGTACCATACTTTTTTTTGACTACCCGTATATATATATGCTATTTCTGAATATTTGTATCATGAATTTATACGTAAGCATTCCTCCAAATTTGTTTACTGAATGTGTCAGATTGACTTTTCTACAGACGAATATCGTAAGTTTGGATTTGAAAGTTTGTGGTCGTAAGCACTATTAGTTAGAAATGCGTGGTTCTACTATTAATTTCTACAACATCCGCATGTGCTTACCGCTACAAACAAATCACGCTTTCTTCTTAGCGATACTGGACGTATCGCTATGAAGAAAAATCGACTGTTTGTGCTGTAGAACGTGTTGTTAAGAATGAAAACTATCGTATTATCTATTACAAGTTATATAATAGATTGTCTATTACTAGCTTATTTCATTCGAAACTAGATTCTATCGTGATTTGGATTTTGACTACGACTACAAACTAACAATTTTAAATGTTGATTTACACTTTCCTATATTCTCTGAATGAAAGGTTTAATCTGATTCGTCAAGTATTAGATCAAATACTAATGATTATTTTTATTAGAATTGTGTTGTACATACGACCTCGAGTACAAGTACACAAGTCCTGTCAGCTGTCATAGTTCACTACCGACCAAAAACAGTAATACGTTGACATTTTTGTTTAAAGTTAAATGCCACATCAGGAACAATTCACAAGAATACAACCTATGACTTTGATATTTCATTACAAAACAAATTAGGAACGCCCTCAGTATCTGCACTTGCCAGTAAAGCGCTTGCTTTAACACTTTTTACAAATTTTGATAGGAATAAATGCAGTTATTGGTTCCGTTTCAAATGTTTTATTGGTGTAACAGCAAATGATTGGGTGAAATTACATAGTCAATAGCTGGGGTATCAAAATAAAGTCAAAATCTAAGGGGAATTAAATGTCCGTCTTTATATTCAATTAATTTGGATTTAATTGAGTTTCCTCCATACTACAAATATCATAATCTATGAGTCTAGTGAACGTGACCGCCTTCTAATATCTTTGTACCAAAATTATGAAATTAATACAGATTAGTCAGTGTGGAGGAAACATAATTTCAGACAATATTTAATTCAATGTCTAAAACAGGAAGTAAGTTGTATTTACACACTTATGTTTTGTTTTTATGTGACAGATGTTGAAGTTGAAGAAGAAGGAGAAGAAGCGAAATGGCAAGATCGCATTAGTTCCGGTTTCGATCGTTTGGTGGCATTTGCGTCTACAGAGTTAGACAAACGGAGACGTTCCACAGAAGGAAACGACAGTTGCAACACGTCACCAGATTCTGGAATTGGGCATGGGGATGTTGTAACCACACTGCCATTACCCTCCAAACAAGCAATAAAATTAAATCCCAATCCCAAGCCGACTTTGTTTAAAATGCCAAGTACCAAAAGCTATTTCGAGAGTCCTCCAATAATGGATCAACATACAGAGGAAACTGGGCCGCCTAGAACTCCATCACCGTCTTCACCAGCAAGCCTGCCGATAACATTCAGTCCCGAACTGGGATTTCCTCTTGAAAAGAGCCCAACACGACTGAACCCCGCTCTTCTCAAATATCAAAGACATACTGAAGATAAGAAACACAAACACGATCAACACTACAAGAAGAAGTTCTATTACAGAGACCAATGGCGAGATGATTCGTGGCATAAAGGAAGTACCGAACCTACAAAAGATAAATTTCGGCCGAAAGGTAAAGACTGGGATTGGAACAAAGATCAGAATGATTATCATTTAGTAGGTGACGATTGGCGCACTTCTGACTGCTTTTCATGGAAGAATTAATATTCGTATGGTAATTATTCTCTGAAATTTGGGAAAGGTAACATGAGGCTATAATTAAAAAACTATTCAGATAATTCAAAAACACCATTTTCTAGTAATTTCAATTTTAAATCTCCATATTTATTGATTTATGAATATTCAATTATATATTTGATTCATAAAATCCAAATAGTTACATTTTGGACTTATCTCTTTGAAAATTCACCTCTCTGTGATATTTACTATGTATCTATTTTACTGGTATTAATAAATACTTCATTTTGATTGATAGAATGACATTGTGTATGTATTATGACAATAATTCAGGTTAATTTTAAACATGATGTGGAAGAAATGGACTGACTTCTTATTTATTTCATTTAATTCTAATTTTTCAATTTTAAATCTTCATTTATTAAATTGAAATGCTCTGACCTACAACACAAATTTGGAAACTCAAATGAAATGAGTGTTTGGTTATTTGTAATTGTAATTAATAGGTAAAACCTTTTAATGATTGTAAATTATTTCTCCATTTCGACTCATATTTATTGCAAACAATTTTCTTTTCCGATGTTGGAATTCATTTTATTCAATATTTTGATTTCTACAGTCAAAAAATCTTAATTATGTAAGTCACTGAAAATTGTACTCATTTTAATATAATTCAGGTAAAGAAACCTTGAATTTGTTGAACATAGGTGAGAATGTAGGAAATAAATATTATTAAAGATTTTCACTTCAGTGATCTCTGAAAATATTTCAAATTTTACTGGATATATTTGTTATTTTTATTATTTATTGTCTTTATGTTACCTTTCTGATCTAAGCTAGATAATTATGGAATTAAAGGAGAAGTAGATGAGAAATTCAAGCTAATTAGTAAATCAAAACTTAATGTCACTAAACACTTTATTAAAGAACGGTAAATTATGTTGAATAACATGAAATGTTACAATATATTGAGTATTATCAAATATTGTATCTATTTTCTAAAGTCAATCACAAATCACCATCATAGACTGCAATTTGTGTTCAGAAAAAGTTGTTCTAATTTGGAAATAATTTATAATGTATTGTATAAACTTAATTATCTGGCATTAATTTATTATTTGTGTTATTTATTGTGTTAATATACAAGAAACACTGCCCTTATTAAATCTCATTGCATGCTTCTAACTTATTATAACAACTATAGGGAATTATTTATTTCATAATTATTTGTATATGATGTTATATATTTTTTATTAATTATTTTAATGTAAATAAATAGAAATAAAGTACAATTAATTGTAAATAGGTAGTATTAAGACATTTAGGCAATTTTGCTGAATTTGATTCCATTTTTTACTCAATTTGTTTGAAAACCAAACTACACATAATTAATATGTGATTGTTATAAAATTATTATGTCATTTTACAAAGTTTATCTTCAAATAATAGGTTGGTATACAGTCGAGCTACAGATATAGATGTAAAGCTAAGGTTTAGATGAAAATATGAAATACATGCAATTCTAAAACTGTTTGAAATGTTGGAATATTTTATTGTTCACGGATGTAATTCAAATATTTAATGCAAAGATGATGTTTCCAGAAACATTTGCGATCATCTATTTCAGTTTACAATTCGAATGAACTACAAAAGAGTTGACATTGTGGTACACTATAAATAAAAAATAGTCACCCTTATCCACTAAACATACTGTTGAAAGTACTGAGGACCTTTACTACAAGTAGCCATCATCAGAGTTGTGTACTTTGATGTGGCTATTTGGTAGCCAAAGAAAGGTTCTTAGTACTTCAACAGTAGTGGATAAGGGTGACTATTTCTTATTTATAATGTTAAAATTCGAATTTAATTTTTTTACTTTTCTCTATTTTAATGGTTTTTTCAAATTTTCAACGAATTATTCAATAATTTTCCATATACAGATATTAATTTAAATGATTTCCTTTCCTCAAAAAATAATATTTATAACAACTAAACAATTTATAAGCTGTTTGAAAATTGTGTTTACATCTTTTTTATTATTTTTATCTATTTACTTTATTTTAATAATTGCTGTGCCTTTTGTCGTGATTTTTTTTTTAGAACAATTATTACAAAACTCGAATTTTCCAGCATTCACTAGTCTCGATTTCATCCATCAAAAACAATTTAAATTCCTGAATTTGAACCAGTTAATTTGTATAATTCCATGAATTGTCAAATAATTAATTTCTATGACTCAAATAGAGGCTTGAAATTTTGTAGCTTCAAAATTAATATAATATGTTCCTATCTTGGGTCTGAATTAAAATATTTGAGCTGTATTGAACATGTCAGATGAGCAAGGTCCCATTTAATTTTTATTGAGCTTTACATTTTTTCTTTTACATATTAATTTTGTTGTTAGAAAACTATTCAGTGATATTTTTTGAGTGCTTACCTTTGATGTTTTATATTTTTTTGTTTAAGTTTACTCTTACTATTAATCACATATACATTTATTTGTTGTCTTTTAGCATTATGTTATATTTTTTAGTGCTATTAATTTTAAAACATTAATAAATCAAAGTTTTGTTTGTAAAATTTTATTTCAACATTAATAAATACAATTCTATTGTTACTTATAACCTAATTTGGGCTTAGAGAATGTAGATCAATCTTCTGAATTGAATTAATTAAACAAATTTAATAACAATTAATTATAATTTAGGGTTCATTTGTAGTACAATGTGGGAGGAAGGGGAAACCAAAGTATTTCTGCTATTAATTGATTTTTGACTGAAATCCGTTTTTCGATTCTGGAAAATTTGTAACTAAGTTTGAATATATGTACAAATTGACTTTACTATTTAGTTTATTAATTGAGAGTTGGCGTATCGATAGCTTCTCAGGTTTCAATGTGAATGGAAATAGATATAGATTGTATGTTTCTTATAAATTATTAGTTAACAATTACAATTCACTACTGCCAATACTTTAATAAACACTTGTATGTAAATGCTATTATAATTTACCACCTTTCTATTTATTCCAATACCAGGACAATCTTTGATTAATTCCTAAATGGATTCTTTAAGTAAATATGGAAGCGACACGATTTTGAACACACTTACAAAATGTGATGTTGGACTACAATGGCATAGCCTGAGGGAAGTAATTTATTGTTTTATCATAATTTTCCATTAACATTAAATTTGCTCAGTAATAATATGGTTTTTAGAAATAATTGATTAATATTACAAATCGGAATTAATTTTGGTTTTATATTTTTTGGTTATTTAAATTATAGAGAAATTTTTCATTATTTAAGATTGTCAAATTTGCTGTTTGATGTTTTCTTTGCTCTCCAGAAACTTATCAAATTTTTTCTCATAAGTAAAAGGAGCGACAAATTTGGAATCTGCCTAGTGGCAGAAATATGCTACGCCACTTTTGACTAGGAAAAACAAGCTCAAAATTCTCTAGTCTAGAAGAATTGAACAATGTTAAAAAAATACACTTTTCAAAGCTTTTCTTACAAAAGAACACAAATTCACTCAAATAAAAATATGACGGTATATTTCAGCAAAATATATCGAGTAACTTATCAGAAATCAATAAATCGTTTCTTTAAATTTCATAAATATTCGCAGCCATGTTTCTGTTGTTTTTGAATATTGATCATAACGTGAAATTAAAATCTGTGTATGTTCATAGAATCGTATTGCAGCTGTTCTAAGGTTTCGTACAATACGATACTATAGAAATATTTTCGTATTGAATCTGTGTACAAAACAATGGATGCAATCATCTCTAAACCTTTGAAACGAAGCTTTGGTGCCAAATGACTATTCTAATAAATCATTGCTATCGCTTTGGAACAGTTCAACTAAAATGTCACTAGAATTCTTCCGACTGCAGAATAGTTTGGTTCAAATAGCATATAAATAACAAAAACGTTCATTGTTCAATAAAATTATAAAACAATTGAGAAAACACCACAGTCATTGTTTGGTTATATTTCTATAATAAATATTTAACCTATATTACTATAAATTAGTCAAAAATAACAAAAAAGTGTTCAGTCTATTTTCTTCAATTTTCTGAGCCTCTGGCATTCCATCCATCTTGTAGTTTTTGACCTTTCAACGTATTCGTATTTCTAAAAACGTGGATGTTGTTATTAACAGAAGTACTATTCTGCAGAGCTTCCACTATATTTTGTTTAATTTTTTCACGTAAATATGTTTCGTTATCGTCTCTTAACTGTGAGCCGCTGCCGTCATAATTATGATTTGCAGAACGTTGTCTATTGCCATATAGTACTGATTTTTCTTTAACTTTTTTTGATTTCAAGTCATCTGGTTTAGTTAAGAGCTCTGATAATTTTGTTTGCTGTTGACTGTACACATCTGGAAGATAAGGGTAGTCTGATTCCGACGATTCTAATGAATCTTCTAACGTTTTCC
This sequence comes from Endomychus coccineus, assembly GCA_958510875.1. NCBI lineage: Eukaryota > Metazoa > Arthropoda > Insecta > Coleoptera > Endomychidae > Endomychus > Endomychus coccineus. The sequence goes on along the minus strand of OY294071.1, from coordinate 35,438,465 downwards.
TTTTATCATTGAAGTTGTCATACTGCGAAGACAAGGCGTTCTTAATCGGCGTCCCATAAGAAGTTACAGCCCCTGGAGTTTCATAACTTGCACTGGGATTTTCGTAAGTTAACGCTGGACTGTTGTAACCGACTGGAATTTCATAATCTTGATAAGATGATTGCGACTTTGAGGATGCAGGTAAACCGTAGGAAGGTGTGGCATGACTGAAAGCTGTAGACTGTGTTCCAAAATTTGGTACTCCATATTCAGAGCTGGGTGGACTATTAGTCTGCTGCGGAGGTCCATAACTCTGTTGAGGTGCACCATAGCTTTGTTGAGGAGGTCCATAGCTTTGTTCGGGTGGACCATAGCTTTGTTTAGGTGGCCCATAGCTTTGTTCAGGTGGCGCATAGCTTTGTTCAGGTGGGCCGTAGCTCTGTTCAGGTGGACCATAGCTTTGTTGAGGTACTTCATAACTTTGTTCAGGTGGCCCATAACTTCCTTGAGGTGGTCCATAACTTTGCTGGGGTGGTGGACTAAAGGTTTGCTGAGGGGGTGAGCCGTAATTCTGTTGAGGCGGAGCACCATAAGTCGTCTGTTGTTTAGGTGTCTCATATGAGGGAGAAGATTGAGAAGGAGGTCCATAGTTTTGATTGGGAACTCCGTAAGAATCTTTTGGTGAAGAAGGAAACATTGGAGCACTAAAACTAACTGAGGGCGTATCGTACTGGTTACTTGGTGCCCCATATGTTTGAGTTGGTGGTCCATAAGCTGGAGATGGAGGACCATAAGATGAAATTGGAGGACCGTAAGATGCAGCTGGGGGACCATAGGATGCAGATGGAGGCCCATACGTTTCTCCTGGAGGACCATAATTTCCGGAAGGTGGTTGATAGTTATAACCTTGAGAGGGTGCTCCGTAAGATGGTGCTGGAGGTTTGTATACAGGTTGTACTGGAGAATATGTGATTTTTGAAGGAGGTCCATACACAGGTTTTGGAGGTCCATATGAAAGTTTGGGCGGAGCTTCATAGATTGGTTTTGGGGGTCCGTAAAGTGGATTCACCTGAGATGCATAAAATGGTTTAGATGAACTGTAAGCAGGCCTTGGTTTTCTTCTTGGTGGTCGATAGGACAACTTGATTGGCACTCGAAACACAGGTGGCTCTCTTTTGTTCCTTATCATTTCGTTGTTATTTTGTAAACCATTTGAAGAAACTTGTTTGTACCAGCACAATAGAAGAATCACCTGCAAGATTAGAAAATCAGTGATCTGATGATAATCGCTTGAAAATATTAGAATTATTGCGCTTGGCATGTAAGATAATAAAAATAAAATTAGTTTGGTATTCTTGCCACAAGATGAAATATCAATATACGATAATTAAACCCACATTATTTTTGTTCTGAAGTATTAATCCTTTCAGGGCGGCGAAAATGGGGTGGAATTCATTTGGAATTGCTATTCGATAATTCTAAGCTTGCGAACTACACTCACTTTCTTTCAGAGGTTCTGAATAAATTTATAAGAAAACGAGTTATTATGAGGTGTCTGTTTTTATCACAAAACAACGTAGTTAAAAAGAATATAATGGGATAGACACGATTTTGTTTCAAATACATCATAAGACGTAGAAAAAGGTTTCGGTTGGATGAGTTTTTTTGTAAAAATTGACCTACCGAAATTTGGATTGGATGAAACAATAATTAGCTGCATTGAAAATAAACAAATATTATAGTAAAATTGTGCCGTTTAAACTATTTTGAAAATCAGAACAAACAATTACATATTGTTGTAGACAGTGAAGTAATTATTTATAGGTATTGAATGTGGAAAATTCAGTTATAAATTTGGTTTAAGTAATGATTATATTTCAATATTTGAAATATAGGACGGAGTTTTTTCAAATTTTTTTGGTTCCCGATGTGTCGAACATTTCTGGTAGCTAGGATATATTTTGAATCGATTGTCCAATACTTTTCCAAAAATACACCCAAAACAACACATTTCACAAGATATCACTATAACTATCAGATTTAAAAACAAAATTCACTTACTGCTATTTGGTTGCACTTCATTTTGAATAAGATGATCAATCCACGAAATAAAACTGAATGCGTTGAAAGCACATTAAATAAAATAAGACTGACACAAGCCGTGGTCGAGACCTTCACTCCGTCACAGATAGTATAGTTTTATTCATAAATGTCTGCAAGAGTTAATGGAATGTATGCCGAATCTTGCAGCCAGAGGATGTACCTACAATATAGTCATACCAGCGCTAGAGAAAGTATCGTCTTCACTGGCGCTTGAAATCACCTGCATTAGTTCAAATAAAAACTACTCATTGTAATTACAAGGTAATGATAGGTATCCAATTGATAATATATTTATCTGGAACCTGGGAAACAAATTCAAAGTATACGTGAAGTTCATGTACAATTTCTGTTCAATCAGCCTTATTAAAGTCTATTTTAATTATGGTACTGAGCGTTCCAGAATTCGACCTTTTAATTCACTTGCGGTTTCAAAAACGGAAAAACAAGAATATGCCGACGGCAAATTTCGTTTAGATTAAACCAATCAACATCGAGCTCTACCAATATCTTGATCAACAGGAGTTATGCTTTCCTACATAACACATTTCTTGGGAAACTTCAGCCATATGATTTGCCGCCCCAACACTGATGGTGTTCTACAGGAATCTTTCTTGGCACCAACTTTGTTTCTTCTTTATGTCAACGATCTGTTGGATCTGGCCTCCTGTTCCCTCCACAGCTTTTCGGATGATTTCACATTTCATACCGCTTTCTCCTGTTGATCTAGAGCCCGTATATCATTCAATGTAGATAGAAACGGGTCGATGTAACTATATACATGAAGATCTGGCAAGAATTTTCAAATGGGGTTCTGTTAATTTGTTAGAGTTTAATGCAGCCAAAACTTTGTATTTCCTGCACGAAGACCACAATCCCTTATATGTTCAGGTACAACTATTCCTATGAAGTCCTGTCCACCCCCCTCCCCCCCCCCGTAGCTACCTCATACCCAGCATCTCCACATTATCTAAAAATCACAGATTCGATCTGTCCAGGAGTACTGTTCACATGTATGGAGTTCAACTCCCAAACATACCCTGGAGCTCTTAGATACTATTCAGAAGGGAGCTATTATTCGTCTGGTTGGTGATGCTACACTTACGAATTCACTGACCTGTCTATAGATATCTTCATGATAAGTGATCATCGGAAATCTCGTCAGTTATTCCAGCACCAGCGATTCCTGGCAAGCAGCTAGATGAGCTCTGACTGACTAACCTTTCTCTCTCAGGCTCGAGATACCCAGAGGTTCTCAAGGAGTAAACCAGTAAATAGTTTTGGTCTTATCACAAACAAGAAATTATAATGATACAGTTTTTCTGCTGATTATGAAGTCATTAAAAAATTGCCATTAGTAGATAATTTATTGTACATCTATACATTTGACACACCGTTTGATATAATACAAATAAGCATTTGTTTCAAAGCAGTCTTACAGTTTCCTTCTTTAGAATTTCTGAAGATATTCACAGAACAAACTTTTTATAAATGTGTTGAAAACATGCTTTTGTGTGATAATAACAGATTAAATACGTATTAATATTATAACAAATCAATGGCGAATGTTGTATTTTAGGAATCATAATAACTTTTCTACATATTCTAAGCCAGCCTCACCACTTTATGTTTGAAGTGTAAATTTCGAACCACTCTGTATCTAAAATACTGAACAATCTGTTCGCGAATTGAATCGAAAGAAAATCTAATCATTTTGTTGTTGTGGGTAATTACTTTTAGTTTATTATACCAAGTTGAAGAAGAGCTCTAATTGCCTCAACTCGTGGTGACTTTATTCGTCTTCATCGTAATTAACTAATTAGACACTCCTTTTACGGTTAACGATTTCGTAATGTATATACTGGAAGAGTGACCATGTAGTATTGTATGAGATACACTTATTTCAATTGTATTACGTTACGGACAATGAAAAACTGAGAATTGTTATAGTTATAAAAATGAACATTATTGCGAAATTGTTTGAAGATCACGAGAGAAACTTCAAAGCCTGCTCTTGTAAATGTAAGAATTCACTAAGCAACTGAACTGAAACATATTCGTTATGACGAAACTGCTTGCTTCCCTATTTTATATGCATCATGAGAAGTATTTATCGAAGATAAAGGTTTTTTCTATCAAGATTGGCAGAGTCAATCTGAAAATTCTTGACTTCCGGATGAATTTCGCGTCACAATAGCACGACTTGATGCCGACGTTTCGCCAACTATTACAGGTGGCATCTTCAGGGCATGCTTGAGGCTTGAACTGAAACTGATTCTACTGGTGTCTGTAGCGGTATTTATTGTAGGATAAAACCATCCAGCTACACAGTTTACTGTTTAAATTATTTGGATATTTTGGGATTTCTATCGCTTCAAGGATTTTTCGCTGATAGACGTTTAGGGCTCGGGCTAGGATTTTAGTATTTTCGAAAAGGATATGATAATTAGTGTCAAACTTGTGTTCGGCAAGTAGAGATCTACTGGTGTCACGAAGCCTTGTTAGCGCTTATGTTCATTCACACGAGTATTTACTGTACGACCTGTTTCACCAATGTAGACTTTACCGCAAGAACAGGTAATGCTATAAGCACCTTCTAAATGAAGAGGAGGAAAGCGATCTTTAATAGATTTGTAGAACAGAGATAGTTTTGGAAGTGTGGAAAACCCCATTATAACATTCAAAAAGTCATAAAGAAATACACTTCGCCTAAAATTTCAAATCAACCTGAGCCACCCCCCCCCCACTGCCTATCTTCCATATATTGAAAACATAACAGATCGAATTTCCAAACTCCTTAAAAAACATAATATTTCTACTCGGTTTTCCACACTTCCAAAACTATCTCAGTTTTACAAACTTATATCAAAGATCCCATTTTTCCCCTTCATTTAGAAGGTGTTTATAGCATTTCCTGTTCTTGCGGTAAAGTTTACATTGGTGAAACAGGTCGTACAGTAGTCCTAAAACATCCAAATAATCTAAGCCGTGACTCAGGATATTACCTTCCCAACATTTGGAAACCCATCCTCGAAAATTCTACTTCGCACATGATCACACAACGGCAATGTCAGGGTCCAGTACAACCACCGAATAAAGGCAGTAAATTGTGTAGCTTGAAGGTTTTTTTCTACAATAAATACCGCTACAAAAACCAGTAGAATCGGTTTCAGCTCAAACATCAAGCGAGCCCTGAAGATGCCACCAGTAATGGTTGGCGTCGTCATGAAGTTGTGCATTGTGACGCGGAATCCATCCGGAAGCCAATAATTTTCAATATTTGCTACCCGCGGAAGTCTACTATTCAAGAGACTCAATCTGGTTATTTTTTCAAAAACCTTATTTTTAAATAGATTTTCAGAATTTTATTTTCTGTTGATATCTCATTATTATTAAAATTCATAATCCAAGAGAGTTGAGAATGGAAATTAGCTTCAAACTTTTTTATGTTGATGAACCTACAACTGGTATTTAATAATGAATAAAAGATTATTTGTAGCTATATGATGTTAATAATTACATGTGAAAGCCTAGCCGATAGGAGAAATGTAGCATTTCTTTAATTAAGAATTGCGCATCTCTGCCAAACTATAGAAAGGCATAGAAAACGTTGCGATATTAACGAGTGATGAATGTATTCTTGCGTCGATCAAGAGATTTGTGTTAATTAGAGAATAAATCACGCAGTAGTAAAATGAAATTAGATATGAAAATATTAAATTGGAGACATCAAGTTCAACGACTGTGAAATTATTATATAACTACAATTAATATGAGTACAATCCAATTTGACATACACAACCACCTTATATGGAAAAAGTAAACGTACCATGATCACTTCATTTATATAAGATTAATTGAAATACATTTTCGTTCGTTTCTATTGTTTTATTTGGTAATGGCACATAGTTATTATTCTTTACGCCTTAGATCATTAACAATTGAGTATAGTGCTCGACGTAATACTCAACAGTGCCATCCAAATAGAGGGTTCCGAATACTACAATATTTCGTTCCAGGTGGTTGATAAGAGCCAAGCATTCGCCGTCCTGAGTCGAAATCTTATTGTTTTCGATCATTCAATTGACCCTTTCATGGGTTTCTTGTCGATTACCAGAATTTGCTGGATACTTCGATCTGTTTGTTAAATTAATAATTTGACTGGATGAAGGCGTCTAATAAAGGGGTGACCCAGGACATAAAAAAGTCGGCATGAACAATAATAAGTACCCTTCGCTCGCTACACGACCATTGGGTCCGCGCGCTAAACGTTAGTTAAAGCGATTACATTTTATAGCCTGCACGTAGACGGCCGGAAATATAAGAACATTTGCAATACTCATTATGTCCTAGCTTAATAGATTTAGGTGCTATATGAAAAAGGTCTATCAAGATCTAAGTCTGGGTTTGTTCTATTATTACATTTGACAATTGGAACTGTTTACATAATTATTATTGACTTTACCGTGTGTGTTATACCTTGCAGAATATACGAAAATGGAGAGAATAAATTGTTAGTACCTATCCAGAAATTAATACAAAGAAACACTACTTGAGTCACAATAGGTTTTCAAGACTTTCTATATATTTTCGTGAAAGTGTGAAATTAATTTTTTTAACCACTAACTTGATTTTAATTTGTTGAAATATTAATGAGAAAGAATTAACGGCAGCTCTTTTTTCGCGGACTAGTGGCATTCAATGCATCTGTCAAATCTAATAGCTTAATTTTGTGTTTTTTATTTTATGATTTATAAGTAGATAATCGATTTTATGTTTTATTCTTTATGGTAAGAACGAATCATTGTTCCAGCAATAAATTTGAAAGCATTACATAATTGTATTAGAAAGTCAATTGTGATGTGAACGGTTTATTTAGATAAAAGCACCCTCATGCAGGTGTAATAGTTATTACCTTTGATAATTTAATTTCCGCTATTGAAAACTTACGTAATATTCAACGTGCATATTTAACATTATTCTCTGAAGGGATGCAATAACACTCTCGTTAAGAAATTACATATCCCCACGTAGTTACGAATTACAATAATTCTAAGAAGATGTCATTTAAAACCACTAATAGTATTAATGGTTTCTATGTTTCGGTTTGACGGCTTTCTTGTCCTGGAGACTCATAAAACTTGATTAATTGAGCCCAAAAAACTCATTACGTGGAAATAATACATCCTTTAACTTTATTAATCTCTTAGAGCAGGAACATATATAATTTTTCTCTTAATAAAGCGAATGCATCTTTATTCACGTTTTGGAAAAAAATTATGAAGCAAAATCTAACGAAAAGAAAAAACCTGATCACATACTCTTACTAAGCTATAACTGTAGGCGAAGGAACAAACGAGGCAGTTTAATGTGCTATCTATTTAGTCTGGAAAATATGAAAAATTGCCTCTCGTTGTCAGCATACCTGGAATCTGTGCGATTTACAATGTTTCTTGAAATATATTAAGGATTTAGAAATATGGCATCCAAGGATGTAAATCCATATAAAAAGAGTTATTACTATAAATAAGAAACAATCACCCTTATAGTCTAAAAATACTGTGAAATAAAGTTACTTGAGAAATGCCCACAAAGTATTTAAAATATGTTCTGATAATATGTTATTATGTAGGCAACACATAATACTTGCATTATATTTATAAATACACAATTCTCGGGAAATAGGTCACATTGACACATATATTTTTATTTTTACCCTCGTCTTTACGTACGTTTCGGTCTCACGACCATCGTCAGAAGACTTATTAATACAATAACCTGATTACTTAGAAATACTGTAATAACACAAAGCGTCCTTATCGCACAAATTTCGTTTAAATGCCAACGTTGCGAAACGAACGGAGACATGAAATCGGAACTTATTGTATTAATAAGTCTTCTGACGATGGTCGTGAGACCGAAACGTACGTAAAGACGAGGGTAAAAATATAGTTCCGATTTCATGTCTCCGTTCGTTTCGCAACGTTGGCATTTAAACGAAATTTGTGCGATAAGGACGCTTTGTGTTATTACAGTATTTCTAAGTAATCAGGTTATTGTATTAATAAGTCTTCTGACGATGGTCGTGAGACCGAAACGTACGTAAAGACGAGGGTAAAAATAAAAATATATGTGTCAATGTGACCTATTTCCCGAGAATTGTGTATTAATTCATACGTGGGTCAAGAATCTTTATTTATTATATTTATAATATTTTCATATATAAAAATTCTCGGGAAATAGGTCACTTTGTTTTATATTTTCGTCTTTACGTACGTTTCGGCCTCAGGACCATCATCAGAAGACTTATTATGTCAAAAAGGGGGTTTATATAATAATATAATATAATATATAATATTATATATAATTTTTTCAACAGATGTCGCTGAATCTCATTGCTACATTGTTTCCAAGATTACTGTAATGCCATTACCCATAGATCTCTTTGCAAATTACAGGTTTCTTTATTAGAGCAACAAATTTTGGTCGCATGGTTCATCGAACTATATTAACTCGAATCAGAATATTATTTTACTGTGATCTGGGAACTCGAGGCTGTTTCCTATGTGAGAAGTGAGTCCGCTAAGCGTCATCTGTTGCATAGTACCAAAAGAGTGGCCCACGAGTCGAGGAATGATCTCTGGCACGTATACGACCGTGTTCTCTGGCAACTGTCATTGTTGACTTGTAAACACAAGGAATACCGGCGTTATTAGAAAAAAATTACGAAACCGTGCATTGTGCCGAAATGCAAAACGGGGTACAAAAATGTAAAGCAAGAAACTTCTGTTTTTAAAGTGCGGAAAGATGCGGAAATGCGAAAAAAGTGGATGCTTGCGATTCCGGATACAAATCGTTTTAACGAGGTCTTTTATGTGTGCGAGCATGTATAACGAAAAAGGGGAAGTTATTTTTAAGACATTTTGACAAGAGTAACAGTTATATTCCTCTCTCAAATCAGAATAGTAAATATTGCGTTACGAGAAAAATTATTTTACTTAATAATGTGATTGTTGCCATACTTCGATCCAAGCGCTAGCTGGTGGCTGAGCGAGGGACTACGAGTTTGGCGACATGTAAGAGACTCATGTCAAACATAGAGTTCCCAGACCTGTATATACGACCGTGTGTGATACTTTTTGCTTACTCTTGTAGTGATAACTCGGTTCTTGTTCTATGTTTCACAAAATAGAGTTTAGGTTCTCTGCCCTGATGACTGATGTGTGATGACTAGTCTCACAAAGTTTAGACATGTCAATTTTAAATAGTTGGGATTATATTTTAATCGTCAAATATCATGACCAAGATGGCAAGTTATAGCTTATCCAAAATATTCCAGTGCAAAATGTATTAATTCTTAACTGAAATGAATGCTGTGTTAATAGTTATATCAATCCTTATATCTGTGATATGTGTTCTGCTAGCATTACTCCAGCATTATTATTTTTTCTATAAATTTTATAAGAAATCTTCCATAAAATATGAAGTTCCTGTTTTTGAAGATTTTATTTCCGCCGACGAAATGAAACAAGTAGGCCTGGAACCTATTGATTATTTTAATGAGGATGAAAATTTAGTCTTAAGTAATTTAAATGCATTATTAGAATCTCAACCAAAGAATGATATTATATTAGATGATAGAATAATAACAGACACTGAAGTCTACAACACACTACAGGCCGCAATTGCCTTTCGGTTATCGGGTAAAATTCACAAAGCTACCAAATTATTTGACCATGCTGCTGCCATAGCTCCAGCAAATGCAGATGTACTTAATCGTTATGGTGAATTCCTTGAACAAACGCACAAAGATATTGTTACTGCAGATGAGTTGTATTTCAAGGTAATTATTTTAGACATTTAGGAGATATTGCTATTAACAACATGACTTGTTTTAGGCCTTAACATATTCGCCTGATCATCAGGCAGCTCTTATGAATCGACAACGCACTGCGCAAGTTGTAGACAGGCTAGATTATGAGATGTTTAGAAATATTGACATTAAAAGAGATTATCTGAAAGAAATGTTTTCTAAAGGGACCTATGAAAGCATAAAAAAGCAGGCGTACTATTTGCATATTTATCATACTGTAAGTAGATTCATCGATTAATAATTAAATTCTACTGATTATATGCTTATAGGTGGGAATAGAAGGCAATACAATGACAATAGAACAGCTGAAATATTTGTTACAAACAGGTCAAGTAGTTACAGGGAAAAGCATTGTAGAGCACAATGAAGTGTTAGGCCTTCAGTTGGCAATGAAGTATGTTAAAATATTGACTCGTAAAAACTATATAGGAATTAACGAAATTCTAGGAATACACAAACGAGCAATGGGCCATGTTGATCCTATCAAGTCGGGAATATTCAGAAATGAAAAGGTATTCTACTTAATTTTTTGTATATGAATGTTTCACTCTGAAACTCTAAAATTACATCTTTGTTCTCAGTTTATAGCTATTTGAGGTAAAGTATTATTAATGTTGTGTTTGTTAGGTATTCATAGGAAAGCATACTCCCCCTAGTCCTGAAGAAGTTCCAGTATTGATGGAAGCTTACGTTAATTGGTTGAACTCTGAAGAAGCTCAGAGCATGCACCCTGTACGTTATGCTGCCTTGGCACATTATAAGCTTGTAGATATTCATCCTTTCACTGATGGCAATGGTCGAACTAGCCGGTTAATTATGAATTTAATTTTGATTCGAGCAGGTTATCCACCTGTCATGGTATTGAAAGAACAGAGGTAATTGTTCTCATTGCATTGACAGGCATTATAATGAATGTTTATTTCCAGAGAGAGATATTATGATGCATTGAATGTTGCCAATCTGGGTGATGTCAGACCTTTCGTAAGATTTATCGCACAATGTACAATCCAGATCTTGGATATGTATTTATATGGAACTGAGGTGTTATCTATTGGAGAGAATTTGAAAAATGGCCGTGAGGTGATGAATTATTAGCTGTGTTATCTGTATTTATTTGAACATATGTATTGTTATTGATTACTTATAATAAATAAAGGATTCATTATTCTCTACTTCTAGTAAATGTGGTATGTGGTGGATTGTCCCTTTCTCTACTTTTTCAATGTGTGAAGTGAGCCTGTGTAAAACCCAGCCTCACTTAGACTTGGCAACACTGCATGCTTCTAACTTAAAGCTTCTCACATATATTTTACATGAATAGGAAATGTAATACTGACTTCATCTTAGGACATATCACTCTCTAATTTAGTCAATTGGAAAGAATAAGAACTGACAATAATAATAAATTTTACTTTATTTTGATTACATTGTTGCGAGAGAAGGATTCAGCCTTTCTGTACAACGATGAGTCTTTCAGTGTGCATTCCTGAAGATGTGAGCTTCCATTTAAGATTATACACATTAGGAGATAGGATACCTAAAAAAAATTAAAATTGTGACTTCTAATTTTTTTTTTCAATTTCTCTTTCTTTCCTGATGTTAGCTTCAGGTTGATACTATACACAATATGGCACAAACAAGAGCATACTTAGGAAAAAATTAAAACAAACTTCTCATGGATTTCTAATTTTTTTCAATTTCATTTTGCATAAGGACCCATTCTAAGTATGCTATCTCGTTTGTGCCGTATTGTGTATAGTATCAAATTGAAGCTAACATCATCAGAAATGTACACTGAAAGGTTAATCATGACACAGAGAGGTTTCAGCTTCTTTCAAGATAACTGAAAGTGTAAGTAGCAGTAACATACAGAGATGCAGACCCGTAATTTCTCAGATTGTCTCTTTGGATGGTTTTTCGAATTCCATTATTACGGATTATGATCATTTAACTAATAAATTACTGAGGTTCCAATAAATGAACAAGTTTAGGTTTCTTCTGAGTGGGTCCAACATTTATTTCTCCACTGCAACGATGTGGTCTATTGTGGCTCACTTCTAATCATACTATTTTACACAGCAAGTTCAGTCTTTTGATTTTGCAGGTTGCGCTTTTACAAAGATCCTTTGGTAAGAGATGTGTCTTATCGAACAGAACTGATTTTTTCCCCAGCTGGACATTTAAACATGTTCTGCTGTTTCATCATCCTCAAGACATAGTCTACATTGTCCTATACCGATTAGAGTACCTACGAAGGTTTAACCCGTTTTGTTTTCTAAGGGTTTATAATGAACGCTTTAGGGTGGATTACACCTGGTATATGGTTTGCTTGTCCCGGAGTATTCTATGTACTTTCAGTCCATGATGATAAACCTATTTTAGCTGCAGATATGTCAAGCACTGGTTCTGGCCCGATAAATATTGACTGTTCATATTAGTTCTTTTCTAATTTGAGATACACTTAATTCAGAATCTAATGTTCATTAACTTTTATCAATTATCAATCAACGATAGCAGAATAATTCTGTTTGTTTATCTGAAATACATTTAATTGAGGTATTTAACATTTATGTATCCATTATGGCCAGCATTTGTTAGAATATGATTTACTAACCATGTCATTCAAATTTGGTTCATTTTCTTCATAGAAACATTTCGTTTTTCGGAAGAAATGACCTACGATTTAACATCATAACAATTTACACCAAATTTATTAAAGTTTCGGCTGATTCTATTCAACATCAAATTCATATAATTCCAATTAACAAGTCAACCTTCCTATTTAAATGATTTGCATCAAATTAACAATCAATCAATCAATCATTTGTATTAACAGTAATTCAAACCGTCAATTTGACGTTAATTTTCATCACAAACAACGAGATTATTAATTAATCAAGGTCACGGTCGTACATACAGGTCTGGAAACTCGGGGCTGTTTCCTATGTGAGAAGTGGGACCGCTAAGCGTCGACTGTCGCGTAATACCAAAACACGTCACGTGAGAGTATTCTCTGACAACTGTCATTCTTAAGTTGTAAACACAAGGAATACTATATAAAAATTCTCGGGAAATAGGTCACATAAACACTTTAAATTTTCGTCTTTACATACGTTTCGGTCTCACGACCATCATCAGATAACTTATTATGTCAAAAAGGGTTTATTAAAACTAATTATAGCACAAGCGTCCATATCGCACAAATTTCAATCAAAAAAGTCCACGTCGTCGAAACGAACAGAACCACGAATAATCGAAAAACATAAAACGTGACTCCAAATCTGTAAATCATAGGACAACTACTCAAAATCTAAGTCATATTTATACTAATTTGATTAAATAAAATCTCTTGCAAATTCCTACATGCGTCTTTTGAATGTTAAAAATATATTTTAGGAAGAATGCCTAATAGTAATATTCCAGTACAGGTCTGGAACCTTTTTCAAGTACCTCATAAATCTTACATCTGGTTCGAAAGTTGATACTCAACAAATAACTCAGTTTTTATGAGACTATACCAACATGCGCTTGTATATTATAAGAATATTACTGAATAGTGGATTCTTGCTACAACAATTTTTATTCTTTAATATTGACGATACAATTTCGATTATTCGTGGTTCTGTTCGTTTCGACGACGTGGGCTTTTTTGGTTGAAATTTGTGCGATATGGACGTTTGTGCTATAATTAGTTTTGATAAACCCTTTTTGACATAATAAGTCTTCTGATGATGGTCGTGAGACCAAAACGTACGTAAAGACGAAAATTTAAAACAAAGTGTTTATGTGACCTATTTCCCGAGAATTTTTATATTTAATTCATACTGGGTCAAGAATCTTTATTACAAGGAATACCTGCATTTTTAGAAACAAATTACGAAACTGTGCATTGTGCCGAAATGCAAAACGTGGTACAAAAGTGTAAAGCAAGAAACTTCTGTTTTTAAAGTGCCGAAAGATGCGGAAATGCGAAAAAAGTGGATGCTTGCGATTTCGGATATAAATCGTTTTAACGAGGTCTTTTATGTGTGCGAGCATGTATAAGGAAAAAGGGGAAGTTATTTTTAAGGTGAGTAATACATTTTGACAAGAGTAACAGTTCTATTCCTCTCTCAAATCAGAATAGTAAATATTGCGTTACGAGAAAAATTATTTTACTTAATAATTGTGATTATTGCCGTACTTCGAGATCCAAGCGCTAGATAGTAGCTGAGCGAGGGACTACGAGTTTGGCGACTCGTAAGAGACCCATGTCAAACATACGAGTCCCCAGACCTGTATGTACGACCGTAATCAAGGTCAATCAATTAAGTAACGTCACGTCGACAAATTACATTTAAGATGAGATCTTTCTGTGACTTTTGTATTAGGTTCTAGGTGGGGTAGAGTACCTGTAGTGTACTCACAGAGATTACCTTTTATTTATTTTCACATCTATGTTCTTATATTGAAATTGTCATTTTAACGCTAATTTTCATCAACAACTAGAATATTAATCAATCAATTGAATAACGTCAACTAATCACATTTTGGATGGAAATCTTCTTTCTGCGACTCTTCTGTATTATGCTATGGGAAGGGAATATGTAGTGTACTCTCAGAGATTATCCTTCTTTTATTTATTTTCATATCTATGTTCTTCTATTGAAATTGAAATTTTGACATCATTTCTCATCATAGACGACTAGAATATTAATCAAACACACGGTCGTATATACAGGTCTGGAATCTCGAGGCTGTTTCCTATGTGAGAAGTGAGTCCGCTAAGCGTCAACTGTCGCATAGTACCAAAAGAAGTCACGGGTAGCGAGGGATGTTCTCTGGCACGTATACGACCGTGTTTGAACCATCGACATATACATATGGACTGCGCGTGGCAATGATAAGCGCGGCTAGTTCAGGCGAGAGAGAGGGAAAACGAAGAGGCCGGCTCTATCACGTTTCTATTGGCCGCTGCGTACTGTAGCTAGTATGTTTACGTCCCGAGCCGGCCTTTTCGTTTTCCCTCTCTCTCGCCTGCACTAGCCGCGCTTATAATTGCCACGCGCAGTCCATATGTATATGTCGATGGTTTGAACGATATGGCGCCTAATACTGACAACATACTTCGATTCATGCGCTAGCTGGTGGCCGAGCGAGGGACTGCAAGTTTGGCGACATGTAAGAGACTCATGTCAAACATAGAGATTCCAGACCTGTATATATGACTGTGATGAAACAATAAAGTAACGTCAACAAAGAACTTTTGAATATAAATCTTTTCTCTGTGACTCTTTTGTATTATGCAATGGGAAGGCACTCTGTAGTGTACTCACATAGATTATCTTTCTTTAATTTATTTTCACATCTATGTTCTTAGATTGAAATTGTTTTTAAATTTCAATTAAGTTAGCTATTCCAATATTTATTTGGCTACTTATTAACTGCCATTGATTCATTCTACATCTTTCAATACCGATACAAGTACCTTTTTAGCCATTTTAACTTTTATGATTTACAATAAAACAATTAATATTGGACTTCATTTAACAAGAAGTTATACAATCCAATAGCTGCACCCTTCCTGACCAGAGTCTGCTGCCTCATTTCCAAGTGGCCGGTTATCTAGATCATAGTAACTTTACCCAAGCATGCAAGAGCTATTTTTATTTCTGCTCGAAAAATATTTCCATACTATTCTCAAGTTATAATGATAAAAGCCAATCGCTTTGACAGCTGGACAACATTTTCATCGATCCTCAAGCACATTACCTTTGTTCTAGCTCGCTTGCTCATAAGTGGTCATGTTTTTCTGCTAGAAAGATAGTAGCATAAGAACTGAGACTAGCACATAGCTCAGTTCTCAGCCTGCAACCGTAAATTCCAGCAATGACTTCTTGGGGAATTTTTGACACCTGTGAACCAACAAAGGTCCCTCCTCTGTAGGCCAGTTTTGTTCCAAACTCATTCATCTCTTAAGGAAGTTGAAGTTATATATGAGATCAGAATACTGTCTCTTTCCAGGAGCCTAATTCGTTGCATAATACATGCTTAAAGCCTGGCAGCAGTTACTTTTGCAAAAGACTGTATGTTGCCCACCTGGCCTCACTCTCCAAATAAACATTGAGGATTCAATTTTACCAAGATCAACAGTGGTTTAAAGGTGTTATTATAATGTAGGTATATTATTTCTACTTAACCTTTGTTGTATATCACATTTCTTGGCAGTTTATTTAATATCCGCAGTTATTGTTCTAAATCCACTAAAAGTTGAAATTCAAATCAATTTAAGAAGTTGTATTGATCCATTTCACCATGATGATCCCACATCCTTTATTATAGAAGAAAATATTATTTCTGCATTAGGAATGAACTTGCTGTACAACCAACATGAAGTACGATTACACATTGCATCACCATCACCAACAACCAACATTCACCGTTTCGTTTAGTTTTAGAACCTTACTTACCTTGACACAAAGAGTTCTATATATCGAGTAGACAAGTAGTGTGTTAAGCATAGGTAAGCTCTGGTATTTAGTCGGACATTCTGTCCTTCTCGCACATGTTAGTGCGCTCTCACTTGCACGGCTGTTTCATATGTGAACAGTGGGTCCGCTAAGCGTCATCTGTTGCGTAGTATCAAAAGGGTGGCGCATGAGTCGAGGAATGATCACTGGCACGTATAAACACAAGGAATACCGGCATTTTTAGAAAAAAATTACGGAACCATGCATTGTGCCTAAATGCAAAACGGGGTACAAAAGTGTAAAGCAAGAAACTGCTGTTTTTTTTTCGAAGTGCCGAAAGATGCGGGAATGTGAAAAAAGTGGATGCCTGCGATTCCGGATAGAAATCGTTTTAACGAGGTCTTTTATGTGTGCGAGTATGTATAACGAAAAAGGGGAAGTTAGTCTTAAGGTGAGTAATACATTTTGACAAGAGTAACAGTTCTATTCCTCTCTCAAATCAGAATAGTAAATATTGCGTTACGAGAAAAATTATTTTACTCAATAATGTGATTGTTGCCATACTTCGCTCCAAGCGCTAGCTGGTGGCTGAGCGAGGGACTACGAGTTTGGCGATATGTAAGAGACTCATGTCAAACAAAGAGTTCCCAGACCTGTATGTACGACCGTGGTCTTATTTTTAACCTAAATGAACTATTTCTTTCTTCTATGAATGACAGATTATAGAATACAACCAGAAAAATGTCATGCATTTTACCATGAATGACGGACCATAGAATACAATATCAACACAGATAAATGCCTTCATCATTCTTAACCTAAAAGAATCATATCTTTTCTATGAAAGAAGGACCATAGAATACAATATGCACAGACAAAAGACATACATTTTACTATGACCTAGCTCATAGAAAATATAGCGAACGATGTAAAATTATAACAGGTCTGTGGTTTGTATAATGAACAGTAAGAGCTTACTCACGCACCCACAGCAATAGTTGATTGGAAAATGAAATTTTTTCCAACCAGGTCGTTTGCCGAACGTTAGCCGAGTATTGCCGTGCATTTTTTTCCGTTTGCCGAGGTTTTCCTGAGGAGAAAACTCAAATTTTTCAATTCGGGTGTCCAAATCACCCCAAATTAGGGAAATGTGGCAGAAAACGTTATTATTATGGAAAAAACCCATATAAATCGTTTTGCCGGAGAATAGCCGAGTTCAATGATACAAAAATTATGAAAAAATATTCCCAATTGAATTGGAAAATAGAGAAATAAAAATTTCATAAGAAAAACGCATTTTAAATTTCGCGCTTTTGCGTATAAAAATAATAGCTTTGAAACAGGGACATTTTTTCAACCAGGTCGTTTGCCGAGTATTGCCGTGCATTTTTTTTTCGTTTGCTGAGGTTTTCCCGAGAAGGAAACTGAAATTTTCCAATTCAGGTGTCCAAATCACCTCAAAGTAGGGGAAAGTGGCATACAACGTTATTATTATAGAAAAAACCTATATAAATCGTTTGCCGGAGAATAGCCGAGTTCAATGATATAAGAATAATGAAAAAATATTCCCAATTAAATTGGAAAATAGAAAAATAAAAAGTTCATTAGATAAACGCATTTTAAATTTCGCGCCCTTGCGTATAAAAATAATAGTTTTGAAACAGAGAACCAGTGAAATGTGGAATACAGTATTTTGTGTTGTTACCAGTGATGTCAGATTGGGCGCTCTTGCGCCAATTGGGCGATTTTTTATGAAGATTTGCTCCATGTTCTTATACAAAAGCGCAAGCCGCAATTTGGGCGATTTCTTGTTCTTTCGGAGATGTTTTCTTAAATCTACAATCTATGTATGTTTCGACATTTTTGGAATAGATATTTTAGTTGATTATATTGCAAGATTGTTTTCTATGCAGTTCAGTGCTCTTGCAAGTTTTTGATTCTATGTTTCGTAGCACTGAAATGAATCTTATTGGTTATATTTCTGTGGTTTACACAATTGCGCCTTACGATTTTGTTGTTGTGCTTTTGGGCTACATGGCGCTTCTACTCTTCAATATCTGGCAACACTGGTTGTTATTGATAACTAAATTTAAAAACTAAGAAATAAAATTTAAGTGTAAACCACAGAAATATAACCAATAAGATTCATTTCAGTGTTACGAAATCAAAAATTTGCAGGAGCACTGAACTGCATAGAAAACAATCTTCCAATATAATCAACTAAAATATCTATTCCAAAAATGTTGAAACATACATCCTTTTTTAAGAAATCTAGATTATTCAGTGACATTCAGCATGGCAGCATAAAAAATAGAGGAACTGACACAGCCGTTTTTTCCTTTATTCAAGCTGTATTCGAAAAAATTGATAAGGGTGAACTTACGCAGGGAATCTTTCTAGACTTGTCAAAGGCGTACGATACCTTAGACCATTCACTCTTGTTATACAAGCTTCACAGATATGGGGTAAGAGGAGTAGTTTTGCAATGGTTTAGATCGTATCTGTCTAATAGGCAACAAAGGGTGGCAGTTACTACTTCAAATTCAAAAGTTTACTCAGAACTCAAAACAACTAATGTGGGAATTCCACAAGGAAGTCCTCTGTTATTTATAATTTTTTTAAACGATATCACAGAATTAGAAGGCCCAAAGCGCACTTTGGTAACCTCTGTTGACGATAGCAATCTGAATCTAAGTGAAAAACTTTACCCAAAATTGATTTCTGAGTGTTGTGCCGCCATGTTGAATGCCGGTGAATGGTTCGGAAAGAACAAATTGATACCAAATGCTGAAAAGACAAATATAATGTTATTTACAAATATTCATCCAGGCTTTGAACCGCCTACAAATATGGTAATAAACCAGATTACATAGAAACAGCAAGAATCGATAAAGTTCTTAGGGCTAGAAGTGGACGCCACATTAAGTTGGTCAGAGTATGTAAACAAACTGACCTCTAAGTTAAATAGTGTGGGATATTCGATCAGGGTACTCAAAAATTGCTGTAATGATTCCATATTAAGAACTATATATTTTGCAAATTTTTATTCAAGAATGAAGTTCGGTATCATATTCTATGGTACAAGCACTATTTTTGAAAATGTATTTGTGAGTCAAAAACGCGTTGTGAGAACCATTCTGAATCTTAAAGTCATTGAAACATGCAGGGGACATTTTAGAAAAAATACTCTTCTTACTGCTTACAGCATCTATATTTATGAGTGTATTATTTTTCTTTTTAAGAACAAACATCTTTTTGTTAATCTTAAAAAACTAGATACACATGATACTCGATCAAAGAATTATAACATCCCGGGACATGACTCGACATTTTTCGAAAAGTCTGCACTATATATATGCCTTAAATTTTTTAATGCATTACCAGACGAGTTTAAAGCTATTCAAAAATTAGTAATTTTTAAAAGGGCTGTTTTTGAGTATCTGATCGAAATACAGGCCTACAGCATAGACGAATTTTTAAGCTATAAGTGACAATAATAGTCCTTATATAATTTTTTTAATTGTTGTTATTGTGCAGTGTACATTAATTATATTTTATATTCTCTTTTTTGACGCCACTTCATTTTTAGTAGTATTGCTATATTATATTGTAATATATCTGATTACGAAGAAAGAATAAACTTACTTACTTACATAGATTGTAGATTTTAAAAAACATCTCCGAAAGAACCAAAAATCGCGGCTTGCGCTTTTGAATAAGAATATGGAGCATAAAAAATCGCCCCATTGGCTTAAGAGCGCCCAATCTGACATCACTGATAACAACACAAAATACTGTATTCCGCATTTCACTGGTTCCCTGTTTCAAAACTATTGTTTTTATACGCAAAGGCGCGAAATTTAAAATTCGTTTTTTAATGAAATTTTTTTTTCTATTTTTCAATTTAATTGTGAATATTTTTTCTTATTCTTATATCGGCTACTACCGGCTATTCTCCGGCAAACGATTTATATAGGTTTTTTCTATAATAATAACGTTTTATGCCTCATTTCCCTACTTTGGGGTGATTTGGACACCCGAATTTGAAAATTTGAATTTTCTCCTCGGAAAAACTTCGGCAAACGAAAAAAAATGCACGGCAATACTCGGCTAACGTTCGGCAAACGACCTGGTTGAAAAAAAATTTCATTTTTTAACCTACCATTGCTGGGAATGCGTCGGTTAAGAGCTTTTACCGTGGCGCAGTTTCTATGAATCCAAAGAGATATTGGAATTACACTGGCTCTGTACGAATTATCAACACCCCGAAATAAATAACCTCCCCCGCAAAGAAATTTTATTAACAAATTATCCTTCAACATGTTGAACATTTGATTTCTTCACATATATCATTTTCGAACGTATTTTTCATAAAACAATAATGTAATTATCTAGTAGGTAAATTGGCAGGAACATTCAAGAAGGTTTTAGGTACATGTAGGTACAGCGTATCAGAATATTATATGAATTGAAAATAGACGAATAACCAAGACAAGTATTATGAGCTTTCACGTACATAAAATAATATAAGGTTCTAGTATAAATTATAAATATAATATAGGTACATAAATTAATAACATATCTCTGCAAATATGTAAGATGTGCGATATTCAATCGAAATGTAAGGTATGTGTTTATTCTCAGAGTTGTCAAGATAATAAATAACCAAATATCACCAAATTACTGAACTATAAGCACACAGTAGTAGTTCCCTACTCTGTGCTATAAGTAGAACAACTCTATGGAATGGATTTACAAAGGTTGAGTATAGAACATAGCTGGATTGTATTGTCCAAAACTGTCTGAGGGCTAAGATTTTTAAAAAGCGCTATAGATTCAGTATACACATGAACTTCCACTACCCGATATGGTAATAATAATTGAATATTTACCTCTACAATCAGTGTGACTAAACTCATTGTTGGATCAGTGCTGGCAGATAACGATACTAAGTAAATAGATCATTTGATCCTAAATTCGTAGGTATGGTCATTTAGAATATTAGTTTCCCTTTATTGGATTGGTTCAAACCTACTCATATGATGAATATGATGTCAGGAACAAATTTTCCTATAAAGTCTTGCATAACAATGCTCGGGATCACCATGAACAGCACCCTCTCATGGGACAATCATGTGAGGTTCATTTCGAAAACCGTTTCACAAAAACTTGGTTTTCTATTTAGTGCCAAGAGCTGCTTTATTCCCAGTGGCTCCTTAAAATCTACAAAGCACAGATTTGACCTGTTCTGGAGTACTGTTCACATGATTGGAGTTCGGCTCCCAAACATACGCTGAAACTCTTGAAGTCTATCCAGAAGAGAGCTATTCGTATCGATTGATGATGTCACACTTACGAGTTCAATCCCTCTTTAGAACATCGTACAAAGGTGGGAGATCTCTCCCTTTTCTATAGATATTTTCATGGTCGGGTTTCATCAGAAATCTCGTCTGTTGTTCCACCACTAGAGATTCGAGATAGGCGGACTAGACGGGTTCAAACTAGTCACCACTTCACTGTCAAACTCGAGACCTGCCGAACTTCTTCCTATCAGACTTCATTTTTTTATTGAACAGCGAAGTTGTGGAACTCTTTACCTAGTGAGGTCTTTGCCTATACCTATAACCTCCAAACATTCAAGAACAATACGAATGCCTATCTCCTTTCCCTACATTCCACTGCTGGTTCTCACGATGTTCTTCGAACATTATATATTTCTCTCTCGTGTAGTCAAAGTATATATAAAAAAACTGAAAATTGAGATTGTCATTTAGCGACTAGATATTCCACACATTTCACATTTTGAAATCCATTCATGAACATTAGTTCCTTATTTTCTGTGTCAGAAAAATGTCTGACATCTGTAGCACTGTTGAAGTATTAAAATTACAGTTCGAACGTAATAGTAACTAGCATGAATACACAGTATGTATATGGAGATTCCAATTTACAATATTAATTGAAAATTCGTCTTAGTAGATAGATGAAGCATCTTTCAGTTTCTCTGGTATTGACTTGAAAAATCGAATCCGAAGTAAGAGTAACCATCAAAATATAGATGCAATATGAATAATTAAATATCACCAAACCCTACATTCGTAGGATGTCCAGAATATAACAATGAAATATGGACCACTGTTAGTCACTCAATACTATCTACACAAAAAATAATTAAATATTCCACAATATATGCGGCGAGAAAAATAACAAAATGAACATGAAGCACCACGATTAATTTGCATAATGGCCAATTTTGAATGATCCAAATAACCAATTACTGGAGATCAAATGATCTGTACATTGACAATAGAATATTTCTAAAAAGCATTTTTTAAGAGACTGTTAACCTTTGAGAAATACAAAATATATAGAATAATTGAATAGCTAACCAGACGTATTAAAATGAAAAGGCTGTATATTGAGCAATAAATTGAAAATATTCCATATTTTAACATATGGGAAAAATAAAAAAATTAACAAAAGCTATTCATTTGTCTACTGTATTGATATTTGTCTTGAAAATAATTCACATTTGAATTCGAAAAGCTGTCCGAATTTTGAATCATTGAAAATCGATAGCCTGTATTTTAGAAATGGAATATTCCACACTCTAAGAGCTTATAAAAATTTATCAAAATGATCATGAAACATTGTGATTTATATGTTCATTATATTGATATTTGTTGTGAAAATAATTTATTACATGGGATTCAAAAACCGTCAGAATTCAATGAATTACGAATATTGAATCATTCAAATATTCAATTACTGAATTTCTTCTTTCCCAAGGAGCTGTGACAACTCGACGTTGGAGTGGGAAGTAGCTGCTTCTTCTTGAACCTGACAGGACAGGGAGAGGAGTAGTGAAACAAGGACAGCTCAATCGAGATTTTTGTGATCATGCACTGAGAGCCATATGGCATTGCACCTCGTTGACATTGACCTCAAAAAAGGTATCAGGAAACATAAGCATGGAGGAAGAACTGCCGCGAAAGTGCGACGACCCTTCCACGGAAACCTGCCTGATACACACCGAGTTGAGTGGTCACTGGATGTGCGGGGCTTGCCTTAAATGGTCGGACAAGTGGATGATAGCCATAATATAACTCTCCAAGCTAAGTTGGAACAGCATATTCCGATGACTTCATGAAAAATGGGGATAGTTTATCTCCAGTTTGAACACCCTTTCCCATGCACGCGGGCTCTGAAGGTGTCGAATTTGTATTTCTCTAGCTACTCGTGGGATCTACTATAGATTGTGAATCAATTAAAACCAAAAATGAGAATGTCAACCGTTCACAAAAGAAGCCTTCATCCTCTCAAGTGAAATTACTTCACATGATAGGAACGAAGGAAGAACAATGAGGAAGGCAAGAGACGGAACATCAATCCTTCCTCTACATCCTACTATTCCTCCTCATCTTCACCTATAGGGGCAGCTCCTCGGTAGAAACAGCGAGAGTAGAATATGCCTCCACTATCTGAAGCGGGAAAACCCGGCGGTAAAGACGTTGCGTCGAGACGTGAACTCAGTGGAGCTGAAGTCAGATGGTGTCTACACTAATTCAAGGGCTAGCACCTACCCGAGGATAAGAAAAACATAAGCGGGATGAGACAAAAGTCACCCTGCAAAAACAAAGAGCTAAGACGAGGAAGACCACCACCACCTCCACGACAGGCAACTTCGTAACTGCCTTGAAAACAGAGAACATTGCCATCCTCCCCAAAGGCTTCCCTGATATTACCCTTATTAAAGATGAACAAACCAAACTAGATGAGGCAATAGTGGAAGAAATGTGTACCGGGTGGGAGCATAAGATCCAATTTGGTGGCATTCATCTCTAGATGGGCACAATTAGCGAAATGGTTGGCAATAATAATTCCGCAGCTGAAAAGCTCGAAGGGAGTATTATATTGTGTAATGTTGGGGATACTTCCACACTGCGACCTAAAAGATCTCTTGAGCGGCTATAGCAGTAATTCCTCCAAACCCTGTGGCTTAATGTTCGATAATGGAGATTGAAGCCGGGAATAAACAGCACAACATTCTTAGCTGGTTAAATCACAATTATGCAAAATAAGCTACCCGAAGCTGTGCCAACGTATAGTAGGAGTTATGAAATTGTCTTGGAGAAAATTCGTCCTTTACCTAGAACAACAATAACAAAGGACGGTAAGACATGAAGAACAAAGAGAAAGTAAGCGATTGTAACGGATATCCCCGAAAAAAAAGAGTTATAAAGACAATAGTCAACTAAGGTTTTGAAGACAAAAACCGGTAGAGTTAGACGTAATTTCACTGGAAAGAAAAAAAGGTACGTGAAGAATCGGACTTGGAGAAGGGCGGGAAATAAGTCCGGAGTTTGGAAGTAAGTTTGGTCCATGATGGACAGGAAGGCCAGGTAGGCCATCGGTAAAATTGAGGAGTGGTAGCCGGAGAATCGAATCAGAATATGCAGTGTCATGTTCGACACCCCCCTGTCTTATTTTTTGGTAAACTATGCCCACGCTAACGAATATAGTTAGCGCAAAGAGAAGGGGAGGTGATCTGGATAAACATGTTTAAGTGGTAGTTTTTGGTAGAGTATTTTTTTTGGTGTTGTTATGTCCGAGTACGACATTTTAGAAATTTTCAAGGAAATTCTTCCATGCAGGGCATGTTCCATTTGTATTTCTGGTGTGGCAACTTGTATTACCTGCACGGTTTTATTTTTTTTTATTTGAGAATTAGGTTTTAGTGTAACATGTTAGATATTGAGTAAGTTTAGAGTACCCTCGCTCCTATGTACGAGGAACGAAGTCGAATTTAGTTTGTTTTCATGTAATCATCCCATATTGAAGAGAACAGTTGTTTTGATTTTTTTTTTGTGATTTGAAAACTTAGCATCTTTTGTTCGGGAGTATTACAGCCGCAACAATGTGCGGACTTGTAGTAGCTTTCTTTCTACGTACGATGGATATGTCATCGCTTAGGGTTACAAACTGGAACAATTTTCTTTTTGGTTGTGCGATCTTATGGGTTCATGAAAGTTAACGCCGGGGCCCATCAGCATGTTACGGGGCACCCGGACCGCAGTAATTATTTTTTGGAATTGATCGACACAGATAACGAAGGATTATCACGGATGAGTCTAGATCCAGGGGAATTGCGGGTACTAGTTTCACCAAAGATGGTTGAGTGTGGACATCGGTAGTAGTCAGAACTTAGTGACAGCATCCTAATTTCGGCGATGCCAGGTTCAAGATTTCCGTAGGAGTTCCAGCCCTGGATACTTATGTTATGGTAGAAAAGAGGAGAAGACCCGGAGAAAAGGATCCCTGTAGGAATGAGCTGCAGGCCAATAGCCACGGAGAGATTGGACCCGTGTGATAAATGAAATGTTGAAACGTGTATAACCCATAAGGGTTATTTGGACGCTTGCAATGGTATATCCAACCCTCCATTGGGCAGAACGAGAAGGAAGATGATCAGCAGCCGGTTTGTTGAGCGGCAGGTCTATGTCCAGTCTCCAGGAACATCATATTACATGAAGCCGCCGCGGAATTTATGGAAAGCCCCATGCCTCCCGTCGTATAAAACGTGACCTAGGATACGAGTTACACTTGACTACTGCCGACGAGTCATACACATTTGACCGTTTGGTTCGAAGCAACGTACCCCCGTCTCCAGCGACTGCTCTTTCGCTCTTATCATAGAGCATCAGTGGAACGAGCAAGTTGGCAAAGTTATTGAACGATCTCTGTTGAAGGTAGTTACAACCGGCCACAACACGATAAAAATACCAAAAGTATTTCACGCCATCTATGAATATATGTCCCACTAATATACCATATTGACTGATAGATTTCTCGAACTTTACAAAGTTACGGGAAATGTGAGACTACTTGAGTGCACCAGATGGCGTCACCATACAAAACCAATGTCCAGAAGGAGCCAGACGCTTCTTAGGAAAAAAATGGGGGCTACGACAGAGCTCTACTGGTTGTACAACATGGTGGTTAAACCCGCAATAACATACGCCTCTTTGGCATGGTGGCCTTAAACACTACAAAGAGGGACCACGACAAGACTAATCAAGCTCCAGAAACTTGCATGTCTTGGTATAATAGGGGCCATGAAATCAACGCAATGAAGACACTACTGGGATTACCTTCCCTCCAATTGGTAATTCAAGGAGAGGCAAGGATTGGTGCCTTCAGTTTCGTTGTTCTAATCTGCTCTATCCGGGATGAGGATTTTAGCAAGTGAGACATATAGCAGGGATCATGTTATCTTGCTTCATTTCTAGTATGGGGCATTTAGCCCCATACCGCACTTAAAATCGATGAGTGTCCATGAGAGTGGTGCGTTTCGGTTCAGTGGCTTAGGCCCGTTAACCTATATGCCGTTCTCATGGCCTCAGTTTTGATGTATAAGTGTAGAGGTGGTAATCCAGTGAACTCATACCGCTCAGTATGCCTACGCATACAAGCCTCTGCAGTCGGTCAAGGGTGTGCTGGGAAATACCAGTCCTTGTCCATGACCACCAAATTACCACCGCATAGGTAACCATAGGCCTAATCACAGTATTGTATATCTGTATAATCTCAAATGAAAGCTCACTTTTTCAGGAATGCACACTGAAAGTTTCATCGTTGTACAGAGGCTGAATCCTTCTCACGCAACAAAGTAATCGAAATATTAGTATTGTCAGTTCTTATTCTTTCCAATTGACTAAATTAGAAAGATATGTCCTATAATGAAGTCAGTATTACATTTCCTATTCATGTAAAATATGTGTGAAAAGTTTTAAGTTAGAAGTCGAAGTGAGGCTGGGTTTTACACAGGCTCACTTCACACACATACTTTTTCAATCAAAATCCTGGAAAATTAAGTGTTATAAAAATGAATGTCTTCCAAACTTGCTAGAATAAAAGCATAATCTCTTTGTGTCCAGTTCAAAAGAAACCTCAAATAATGCTAGCATATGTTTGAACACAAGAATTCATATTAGACTAGAAATAAAATTACTTCCAATCCTATGTAAATAAATAATAAAATACACATGTTGACAAGAAATACGAAAACTTAATTTTGAACAAACAAGTTTGAAAGCTTATATGAGAGAGAAGACGTAATGTGCCATAGATAACTCTCGGTAGTAGAGTTATCTATGTAATGTGCTCTGACCCTATATATAATATCTAATCTATGGCTCTGACACCATAGTCAAAGTATAAAGGTCTGCTGGAGCCTCCCTTCTACTCTTTTTAAAATTCGAGTGCAAGCTGATTGGTCGTTTATTTCGTTTATTTAATGTTATACACTCTATTAGTGTGACGTCACGTCGCCATTTTGGTTGGATAGGTCTTGGAGTCTTGGCCCATTATCCAAACAAAGTGTTTGTTTACGGTGTTTTACATGTGATATTTGTTTGTAGGTGATTTCGAGAGCTATTTATATGTCGAGTGATTATTACTGAGACGTACACAAGTGAAAGTAAGTCTTGTAAGCAGTATATGAAATTATTAGATGGTCAACAGATATTTTTACAGTAGAGAACAGTGCATAACCTAACAAATCGCCTAGCAGTTAGGAGTTTATATTTTATAAAAATGGTGATGTGTTGGGCTCCAGGATGTCACCATTATAACCAGAGAGAAGTGTGCAAGTTCTTCAAGTTTCCGAAAGATCCTCAATTAAAGAAAAAGTGGATTTTGCTAGTGAGGTTAGTCTACCATGAAATGCTGGATAAATTCATGGAATGAAATAGTATTTTAATTTTTTAGAAGAGACGACATAATATGATGTTGTTACGTGCAAGGCACGTGATTGGAGGAGCTAGGTGACGTCACCTAGCGCGAGAAACGACGGTAGGGAGACTCCAGCAGACCTTTATACTTTGACTATGCTCCATAGATAACTCTACTACCGGTAGTAGAGTTATCTAGGATATGCTCTGACACTCTGCTTCCTATCATAGACAACGAATGATAATTTCTGTAGAGACATACTATGTATATTACGATTATCATAGATTTAAATTTATATCTAAATTTATAATACCTAGTTATATAGCAGTTGTTTTGTGTTAGCTATCCTAAGCTGTGCGGTGTGCTATGTTTTAAACTCATTCAATAT
Source organism: Endomychus coccineus (assembly GCA_958510875.1). NCBI lineage: Eukaryota > Metazoa > Arthropoda > Insecta > Coleoptera > Endomychidae > Endomychus > Endomychus coccineus. The sequence continues at coordinate 35,409,943 of OY294071.1, read as the reverse complement.
ATACTATATTCCTATATATGGTTAAACCATAGTTTAATTCATCGACATAAATTACCTGAATATCTTAAAGCAAACATGTATTGTTAGATGGCGCTATCGAGAAGTCACTTTTCTTACATAATACTTCCAGGCTTAATACCACGGTCGTATATACAGGTCTGGGAACTCGAGGCTGTTTCCTATGTGAGAAGTGAGTCCGCTAAGCCTCATCTGTTGCGTAGGTGGCGCGTCATTCGAAGAATGATCTCTGGCACGTATACGATCGTGTTCTCACTTAATAATGTGATTCTTGCCATACTTCGATCCAAGCGCTAGCTGGTGGCTGAGCGAGGGACTACGAGTTTGGCGACATGTAAGAGCCTCATGTCAAATGTACGAGCTCCCAGATCTGTATGTACGACCGTGCTTAATACTTATGTACAATATAGCTGTATCTAATGTATAGTGAGACTATTTATTTATAGGTGGAAGCTTTACTTGCTTGGATAACAAGCCTAGTAGTCCAGGCAATAAGCCCGGAAAAACACTATAATAAAAAAAAAATATAGTGAGCTAGAATTTCAAAATTTTTTTTACATTTTGTTCCTAATACCCCATAGATCATTTATGACTATCAAGACCGCGGGGGTCGACCTTCCTACCTCCTCAAAACGGGGTTTCAACCCCTCAGAGGAGCATTCTTATAAAAACAGTCCAAAATTAATGAATTGAGAGCCGAAAATGACCCCTAGTCTGTTTTTTGGGTCGCTGATCACGATTCCGCAGTTAGTTTTCTCGGAAAACTCCCTCCAGATGGGAAATTTGGAAAATTTATATATAATATATAACTTATAATTTTGTTGCTAAAATGACCTCTAGTAGGTTTTTTGGGTCGCTGATCACGATTCCGCGGTAATTTTCCCCAAAAAAGTCTCCAGATGGAAAATTCGGGAAACTTGAGATTTTCCTGAGACATTTGTGAATAATAAAGTATAACTTTGTTGCAAAAATTACCTCTAGTAAGTTTTTTGGTTCGCTGATCATGATTCCGCTGTAATTTTTCCCAAAAAAGTCTCTCCAGATGGAAAATTCGGGAAATTTGAGATTTTCCTGAGACGGTTATGAATAATAAAGTATAATTTTGTTGCAAAAATGACCTGTAGTCATGACCTCCAGTCATTTTTGCAACAAAATTATACTTTATTATTCACAAACGTCTCAGGAAAATCTCAATTTCCCGAATTTTCCATCTGGAGAGTTTTTTTGGAAAAATAACAGCGGAATCGTGATCAGCAACCCAAAAAACCTACTAGTGGTCATTTTTGCAACAAAATTATACTTTATCATTCACAAACGTCTCAGGAAAATATCGAATTTTCCAAATTTTCCACGTGGAGAGAGTTTTTTGGGAAAAATAACAGCGGAATCGTGATCAGCGACCCAAAAAACCTACTATACATCATTTTTGCAACAAAATTATTCTTTATTATTCACAACCGTCTCAGGAAAATCTCAAATTTCCCGAATTTTCCATCTGGAGAGAGTTTTTTGGGAAAAATAACAGCGGAATCGTGATCAGCGACCCAAAAAACCTACTAGACGTCGTCACTTTTGCAACAAAATTATAAATTAAATATTATATATAAATTTTCCAAATTTCTCATCTGGAGGGAGTAAACTAACTGCGGAATCGTGATCAGCGACCCAAAAAACATCATTTTCGGCTCTTAATTCATTAATCTTGGACTGTTTTTATAAGAATGCTCCTCTGAGGGGTTGAAACCCCGTTTTGAGGTGGTAGAAAGGTCGACCCCCGCGGTCTTGATAGTCATGAATGATCTATGGGGTATTAGGAACAAACTGCAAAAAAAAATTTGAAATTCTAGCTCACTATATATTTTTTTTCTGGTTCGTTGCCTGGACTATAGTTTATTCTACTTACCTTTCTCTTACTCAAGTATAGTGTGGCTATCCGTTTATAGGTGGCAATTGCACTGGTTTGGGAAACAAACTTAGATCAATTCACTTATCTTTCGGTCATGTGAATTAAGCATTGAGATTATCAACGTTCCATTATTTAGTTGAACTTATTGAACGTACGTGCCATCTATTGAGTTTGATTCCTTGCTTCTGATCAATAAATTGTCTAGCGAAAGATATAAAGTTGTCTGTAATCTTATCCTGGCTGCAGGGAACTGCTAGTTCTATAACCTATAAGATACTTGGATATTTTATGGCAAACTCGATGCGAAAATCCATTGCTAGAAAGCGTTATCAGTGATTCTATTTTCTGATAAATACTTCCAGGCTTAATATATATATATATATATATATATATATATATATATATATATATATATATATATATATATATATATATATATATATATATATATATATATATATATATATCTACAATATAACTGAATCTAATTATAGTGAGGCTAGTTATTCATATACTTGTTTATATAACAAACCTAGTTTATTCTACGTACTTTTTTCTTATTCAAGTATAGTGTGGGTATCCGTTCATAGGTGGCAATACATGCCTCTTTAATAACGTGTTCAAGAGCAAGGAAAAACCGGAAACATATAAAATTTTAAAACTTGCAGCTTGGTTTCGAAATCGGGAATTGATTCATTGTTTCTGATCAACAAATTGTCTGCCGGAAGATTTAAAGTTGTCTGTAACCTCATCATGGCTTCAGGGAGCTGTTAGTTCCATAATCTTTGAGAAACTTCTCCGTATTAGCTTCTCACAACATAAACTAGATGAATCTAGCATGAGTTTTCTTAAGAGACACTGTATTTTCTTATAAGGTGGATATTTTCAAATTGCACGTAACCATCATTTGTAGGATTACTTATTCAAATACTGCTTTGGAAAATAAAAATTAATCTAAGTATTCGTCCATTTTATTTATTTTATTCAAACTCGCCAGCAAGCGAATCAAAAGTATTTTACAATATAAATTATTAAGTTTTAATGGAATGGCATCTTATAATACACTTTCAGTGAATCGGGATAAATTGGGTGAATCAAAACTAATTTGAATTGTGTTTGTATATATAGATAGATATAGGCTGACCATAAAATAGTTTGTGTTTCCAGCTATTATATAATAATAGTCATTGAATTACGTATAACAGCATAAGAAAATGAGAAAAATTCGATTGAAAAACCTAACTAATTCTTCAAAAATCATAAAAAGTAGGACGCCCCATCAAATGGTCAGCCTGTACATGCATGGTTTGTACACGAGTCCTTATACGAATATCACACATTAAGCACAAAAATGTACATTAAAAATATAAATGAGTAACGGTAACAATGATTAGAAAGTCGCAATGTAAAATTCTAAAATTCAATTCAAAGATTTGGGAGCGTACTCCTGATCGATTGCTCTCAAGAACACGAAAGCAAGCAACAGAAGACTAGATCCAATGAGATCACCGAGTGATGTAAGATAAGGAATGGCACCATTATCTGGATCCATTTTGAACGTCCACATTGTGTGAACCATAAGATGAGCAATGTATAAAAGTAACATGATCTGAAGCAATCCTACTGTTAAGTAGCTAAAAACAAATGCTGGTTTTAAAGTGGAAACTCCTTCATTGTAAATTAAGTCGGCAACGAATACGAACACTGTTTGTCCAGGGACTGACATCGCTATCAGAATTCGTGCAGTCTTGGCTGATAAAACTGTAAAAAGGAGAAGAATATAAATCAATTATGGAGAATCAGTGAAGCTCGTAGTTTTTTATCTAAGTTTGTATGATTAGTATAGTAAGCTCCTGGGGAACTGTAGATTGCTATTTGTCAACAAATAATTTCAAAAGTTCTTACCTCCTTTGAACAGAGCAGTCCACGGTGCTACCCATTGTTTGGTATGTGGAGGAATTACTCCTCTTATTGAAGTTTGGTGCAGCATCGTGCAAATTCGACTAGCTTGAACAGAAACTAAGTTTCCTCCAATACCATTAATTATTGGTTGGAATACTTCATATCCATTGAATTTTCCCACAGCTTGGTCCAAAACGAGACCTCCGGAACTAAGAATTCACATGATTAGTTCCACATACTTCATCGCAACTATAGGGCTTTTAATAATATTTCCTTACCCACTTATAACCAGTGCACATAATACAGGAACCCAACCATGTGTTAATACTTTCTTGGTATATTTATTCTTGCTCACAATGAATATCCATAAGGGTAAAAGACCAACGATAAACACCATTAAGATTGCTATTAAAATCCATAGGCTGTTATCTAAAAGAACAAAAAGAGAGTAGTGATGCGTTAAAATTATAATCTTGAACGACTTACCATGAATCTCGTAAAGCATGGTTGCGAATTTTGATAGCGCTACTAAGGAAACCACATCGCCAATACTTGCTGCTAAAGGTGTTGCCATATTGTCAGGATTTAACTTCAACTTATGTGACAGAAGTATCATGGAAATAAGGAAGAAATCTGAGAAAAAAGTTTCAATAGCTAGATAAATTCTGTCTGCATATTTAATTGAGTTGTAAATTCACTCAATTCAAAATCAACTCACCTAGCGTGAAACAAGATATTGTCGCCGTCATCGTGCTGGCAGTGGCCAAAAGAATAGCATCGCTCCATTTGAAATGTCCATATATTAAAGAAGATGCCGTAACAGCAAATATAGCCACTATCACTGACGCAACAATAGCCTGAACCTGCAATAAAGAAGTGCGTGAATTCAAAGAGGTACAAACTGGGAAACAAATCGACATTAAAAACACAGAATTAAACCCCCATCTTCATTATGTTAATAGAACGCAGCTGGCAATTACCCAAATGTATATTTAGATGTTTGAAAAAAATTACTGTCAAACTGGTATTGCTGTTTCTGGAACCATCTTGAGTTACACCAACATATATGGAAGTGTTGCAGCAGGTAGTGAATTAGGAATGGGCGATATATTCCATTGAATGGATGTGTTTGAAATACGTTGAATCCTAATCGACTGATGAGTCCATGGCTCAGTTGAGATTAGTAGGAGACAATGGAGATTCCATGGCTGATTGGTTTTATAGTCACAGTTTGAAGAAAAGAATCGGGATAAGCTCATCTTTACTAGGTGATATATGTATCATGTATAATTCAGTTTTGCAGCGCTTGTCATAGTCTAGTTCGTCTTGATAGAAGGTTGTTACGAATTAACCAGATTATTGAAACTAATGTTAATTAGATATCTAGAAGTATTCGAATTCCTAAGATAGTATACAATATGTGAAGATATTCAATATCACCCCAGTGCGGATTGCAGAATCAACCAGTAATTTACGGAAGCATTTTATCAAAATTCGAAAACTTTTTGCTCATGATGTTTCTCTGAACCGTTCCAGTTGTTCTTGTCATAAATTTCCGAGGATTTATTAAAATTCATGACATTGTCCAGGATTGACTTGGAGTAGAACTAAGACAATAAGTCCCCTTGGCAAGAAACATATAGTAATGAGATGTAACTTGTTCATGATATTGCCATCACAAAAGTGCGATAATTTCAAATATACAGGATACGGCTTTATCGTGTCGAAGGTCGATATATCCGTTATTATAGAAGAGTTGCCGAGAATCTGAGCGTACTAACCTGAAAGAATTGCAGGATAAATGAATCTCAATATTCACCATAATTAAAAAGTACCAAAACGATTACTGATATTACGCGAGCCTAGTGGGGGTATTGTGGAGGAACCACTACAACTGAAATACCTGCTTTCCCTTGATATAATACTCACATAATTATTTTTCAAGGCTATAATAAGGATTGCGATTATTGTTTCTGATCTTCCTTGTGCTTCCTTTGTGGCGAGGGCCCTATTAGAAGCCCTTAACGAGGAAAAACTTAAAGTCAATTAGATTCAGATCTGATAGACTTGAAGGAGTGTTGAAGCCGTCGTAAGTAAAAATCGCCAAAATGTAACAAGGTACGTCACAAAATGTTATTTACGAACATTGTAGATAACTGTAAGTTTCACATTTTAAAATTATTATCATATATACAGGATGTTTCATATGACTAGGATGAACCAAACATTCATTTTATTAAATGAGGCACCCTACATAGTATTCCAAATTTAGATTAGGTTCATATTCCACATACTTGCAACCTAGGGTTTCATATTCATTTTTATTGAGCACTGCCTATACATAATTGATAAAATTGAAAGCGCATAAATTGTCTTTCCAGTTTTCAACATAAAATACACTGTGATCCATTGATAAATTGAGAAAATAGGCTGTTCGACTTTTGGCTCGTCGTCTATTCAGTTATTGCAATATTTAAAAAATGGCAGTTATGAAATACCTCATATAATTATATGAAACCCTATATTGCAAGCATGAGAAAGATGAGCCTAATCTAAATTCGGAATAATATATAGGACTCCAACTCAAGAAAATGAATATTTGGTTCACCTAGTAATAGGGAACATACTGTATATATGAAAATAATTGTTAAAATGTGAATTTTACGGATGTCTAGAATTTTCGAATGTTGTCACACTAATGCCGTAACCTGTATATTCGCTAAAGGATATGGCAATGCCTTCAATGAATAGAATCATGACGTCACGCATGTTTCATCCCCACAGCCGTTTTAGCAGCAGACGCTATGAAATTTGAAAATAATTTTAAAATGTTCACAGTTGTATCTACATGCTCGTAAATAATTTTATTTGATATCTTCTACAATAACGGATATATCGAACTACGCCACACTAATGCCGCACCCTGTATATCCAGAAGAAAGCATTATTTTTGATTAAATTATTAATTAGTAAAGCCGAATCCAGATATTTAATATGTGATCCCAGTCCCGATAAGAAGAAAGGTGAAAAAACTCACGGCTCTAATATGTCTTATCTTGAGTGAAAATGAAATGATAACAATATAATTGAATCAGCGTTTAATTATGAATGTGGAATGTAATATAATATAATTTTACATTATCACCATTTTTCTACTTTAAATTATAACTTATATAAATCACTTTTCGTTTGCGATTTAGATAATATGTTATAATTTCAGTAGTAAAAGGTTGATAGTGTAAACTAAATTATACTAAATATGTTCTATTTCTTTGATTCAATAATGTTATTTATAAATTTGAATTGTAGATAATTTTACTTTGGCTCTATCTGGGTGTCATCAAAATATTTGAGTCAACATTCTCAACAGAGAAAAATCATTAGTTGTTGAGATTCAAAAGCAATCTGGTACTCCCGTCATATATTATTATACAGAATGTTTCTATATTCGACCGGCAATGCTCTACCTCAGTGAGGTCTCGTTAATTGCTGAAATTGGTATAGGAACATCAACCTTAAAGGGCTTAGTTTCTAAGATACTGTATGTTAAAAGTTTGGGATGAAAAATAAAAATTGGCCATAAATCAAAATCGCTTCGAATATTTTTTCAAATTTGGTGAATAAAGTGCCCCCTTCAATAAATTAACTTTTGGAATAATCAACCAGCGGGTTGGTGACAACTTTCACTCCCTATTTTTCACGCCACTGGACCAAATATATATATTTTTTAAATTCTCTGTTCATGGACTCAGTGTTTAAGCCATCGTCAAAGTTATAGCTGCGACATAATACGTTATTATTCCCAAAACACGACCGGACAAGTCCAGAGCACTTAAACCGCTTGATTGGGTCCATTGTGCGCCCCTTGATACAAGACAGTCCAGCACGCCTAAGGCAACGTCGAAGGCTAGGTTTCTGCATGGCCTGATATCTCGTATAGTCTCAGGCGGTATGTATGCGCTGCCGAGATGTTGCAGCCTAAAAGAAGACAGTGCTGGACATTCTACAAGGATATGAGAAGCAGTTTCGTCCGCCACTCCGCATCTACTACAACCAGGATCATCAACGATTCCCATTAAGTGTAGATGTTTGTTCAGATGATGGTGTCCTGTGAGGAGTCCTGTCACCAGTCTCTTCTGATCATAGAGAGAAGGGTTTTCGAGCGTTTGGGCGAGAACTCTGCGAAGTGGAGCTTCGCCAGCCTCATACTGGGAGCACTGGGCCAAACGGAGAGGCATTGTCTATCCAGTAGCTCTCTGAGGGAGCAGAGCTAGCTGAAGTTTGTTCCTTCTGGCTGATTCAGCTAGGCCCTGCACTGCAAACCAAGGCTAGGAGTCTCTCTTCAAGCGCGAAGCGCGCCCTGTACACATCGGCTGTCAGTGCAGATATATAGCCGTTTACCTTGGTAGCTTAGTCTCAGGTTTTCCAGGGTACAGGTCCGGATTGCACAGACCCCGGCATAGAAAACGATTACGTGAGCACCTAGGGGAATCGAAAGCTTCCTTCTGGGTGTGTACGAGTAGAGGCCGGCTCTGCTAAAGTTTCTAGTGTTGAACCCGTTCGTGAACCATACGAGTCCCCTTGGCGGAAGTGGTCCAGTGCCCATGATCTCCCAGTTCGCCTTCTGTATTATTTGGACGTCTGGTGTTTGGAACCAGACAGCAGGCGCTATGGCATCCTGCTTCAGTGGGAGGATCTGGCAGTTTCCAGCAGCCCAATCCCACAGTTATACCAACTATTGTAATTTTGCTAATTTTGTTATTTATAACTACATTTATTTCAATCCAGTTTTTATAGCTTTTACGCTATAGTGATACTTTATTTTCAATTTAACTTGTCGCAGAAGCCTATAAATTGCTTGCATTTTTTTAAACTATTTAGGCTTACTCATATTTTCGAATTAAAAGTATTGATTAAAGCAAGTACATACTTGTTTAAACAGATACAGTAAGCTAGTGACGCAGCTAGGGATATAAAGGGGATCAGTTTTCCTCCAACCATACTTAACTATACTACTAAATAAAATATTAAAAATACAAAGACAAATTTTCCCATCGCTTGAAACTACTCCGCTAGACTGTTCATTCTAGTTTCATAGAAGGTCGTCGGTTTTCCAAGTAAATATGAAGTGTAAAATAGTTAAAAAGTTACATTAAATTCTACATATTTCAATTCAATAATTATATTGGATAAACACCTTGTTTTCGCAAAATAATAACGTATTCATAACTACCCACGTAATTTCCATTTGTTTCCTAGAAGAGAACTGATTTCTTTTAATGCTTGGTTAGTTACCAAGAAATGACGATATAAAGAAGGAGAAACTTTCCAAAGGTTCCTACAGTAGGTGGTTAACCGATGTTAGCTGATTGGTTGATAGCTACCAAGACGCAATTTACTAGAGAAGACTCACTTTGTGTTTATGTTATTGGCCCAGCATGATGCCTTACCGAGTGTATGGATTACAATACGGTACATAATAAGAAAACCATTTAGAAAAAAGCCACAGCAGAGAGCCCAGACCTAGAATTCAAGCCCAGGACCTCGATATTGCCAATAACTACCCCCGAATTTTCCTCCTGGACGGTATATGGTGCTACCCCTAAACGGGTTTTTACATCTAAAATACTCCGGTACCCTTAAATGTTAATTACTACAATACACTTTATTAATAACAACACTTACCTGCACTAAAACGACATTCCCTATTATCATTTTGATAACTTCTCTTGTATTATTCATGTTACCTAAATTGGCTTGGGTAGACAATCTTGAGGCAAGACACATATCTAAATTTCCTTTTAAACCGAGTAGTGCAGGTACTAAAATGTACAATGCCTTTACGTCTTTGAAGACATCGTAGTTCTGAAAGAGGAATTACAAACTGTTAGTTGAGTTTGTTTAAGAATACGCGGCTGGTGACTATAGAACATGGTGGGGAAACATTTTTAATAATTTAATAATCAATAGAGAATTTAAAGGGGGTCTGGAGCTTAAGCCCAATTAAACTGAATTTCAGATGGTTCTTGGGAACAAACAAAAAACAAATATAGATCAATATCGTTTTTGTCGTGCGCTATCTATACTGCTGAGGCGATATTGTGGTTATTTACGAACTTACAATTGTTATGTCCTCTTTCGTTTCTCAAAAAACACATTTTTCGTATCTCTATATCTCGTTTTCCACCATGTTGTTTCACTAATTTCCGAGAAAACAATAAAGATCAACAAAATAATTTATTCATTATTTCATATTTTTCATACCATTTCACTACAATCTGGTGCTAATTGTTTTATATACAACTTGTCTTCGAAACAAAGATTACTGAAGCGAGATTCATCTATGAAAAAGATACAATCGCTTACATTACATATATTTCCACAATGGCTATTTGACGTCAATTACGCCAGTTTTATTCAAGTATTTTAAGTTTCATACAACGTAGCACCGCAATATTCAATTCTATAGGTACTCAATATTTATTTCGCATTGCCCTGTAATATTTGAACCTTTTGAATAATAATACTTTAATATTTATGTTTCATAATTAATTTCAACCATAATGATACCCGTCTTTTAATGGTTATAAAAGTGTATAACAATCTATTATTGCATTTACTCTATGGCAAATTTTGATAGGTGTCACTATAAAACATAGAGTTGTGAAATACATTATGTAGATCATTTTGATGAAATTTCAATGTAACATAGAGTATAATATATCACCTTTTATAAACTGTTTATAAATGATTTCCAATATACTTTCTGTTCCTACAATCATTTACATTTGAACCGCAGGACTGCAGGAGTACCCGAAAGCTATTTTTCTAACAAATGTGAGAAAAGTCACGTGGTAATTTGATCACAGCTTTTTTCCATTCGTGTGTTTTGATTTGTGTGGTGAGGCATTGCGTCTGCAGCCCACCCGGAGAAGCCTCCACCCTCCACCGAAGTACCTGTTTGTTCCATAAAATACCGGATAGTCTGAAGCAACGGTTTCTTCAGAATATCTTGGTTCTATCGGTACGAACAAAATCTGCAGTGACGAGTTGATGATCATAAAATTCACGTACTTGGTTTCCACAGCGTTTAATATCTCTAAGACTGGACGCAATCTTACGAAAATACTTTAGATTAGCTCAAATATTTTATCTTTGCACAATGGACTAACATGTGGGGTAATATTCAAACTTCATCAAATTAGTCCAGTAAATGAAGCATTTGATTCGGCGATTTTTTGCTCATGAACCGATTTTGACGTTTAAGGGCTTGTTTGATTCGTTATGATCCCTAGATCAAAGATGGACACTTTTGATTTCTGACAAATTGTTTATATTGTTAATAAACAATAAATAGTGTTAAATAATGGCTTCATCCAGAACGATCTTTAAAAAATTGAAAACTGCAGTTTTTATTGTTTTTAATCATCTAAATGTTGATTTTCATATGCCTAATCGGTAAACAAAGTGCTCTTAATGATCTAATTTGTTGATAAACTAATTGTTTATTAACAAATGCTCGAGAACATCAAAGTTACCTAAATGTTCGATATTGGACTCGTTTTCGGATATTTTTTACTCAATAATCGCAATTTTGAATGCGAAATTACAATTAACCATTAATATAATTTATTTATTAACAAATTGTTAATTAACAATTGCTCAAAAAAATAAAAGTTATCGATATTACAGTTGTTTTCGGATATTTTTGAGTCAATAATCATGATTTCGCATGTAAAAATAAAATTTATTGTTAATATCATTTGTTAATTAACAAATGCTTGAAAAAATCAAAATTATCTAAATGTTCGATATTGGACTCGGTTTCGGATATTTTTTACTCAATAATCGCAATTTTGAATGCGAAATTACAATTAACCATTAAGATAATTTATTGATTAACAAATTGTTAATTAACAATTGCTCAAAAAATATAAGTTATCGATATTGCAGTTGTTTTCCGATATTTTTGAGTTAATAATCATGATTTTTAATGTGAATCTCCAATTAATTGTTAATATAATTTGTTTATTAATTTATGCTCAACAAAATGAATGTTATCTAAATGCTCGATATTACTGTCGTTTTCAGAAATTTTTGAGTCAAGAATCATGATTTTGAATGTGTAACTTGAATTAATTGTTAATAGAGTTTGTTAATTAATAAATGCTCGAAAAAATGAATTTTATCTTAATGTTCGATATTACAGTCGTTTTTCTATATTTTTTAATAAAAAATAATGTTTCTTAATATAAAACTGAAATTAATTCTACAAATGCTCGAACAAAAAACCTGAAATCATGATTATTGACTCAAAAATATCCGAAAACTACTGTAATATCGATAACTTTTATTTTTTTGAGCAATTGTTAATTAACAATTTGTTAATCAATAAATTATCTTAATGGTTAATTGTAATTTCGCATTCAAAATTGCGATTATTGAGTAAAAAGTATCCGAAACCGAGTCCAATATCGAACATTTAGATAATTTTGATTTTTTCAAGCATTTGTTAATTAACAAATGATATTAACAATAAATTTTATTTTTACATGCGAAATCATGATTATTGACTCAAAAATATCCGAAAACAACTGTAATATCGATAACTTTTATTTTTTTGAGCAATTGTTAATTAACAATTTGTTAATAAATAAATTGTATTTATGGTTAATTGTAATTTCGCATTCAAAATTGCGATTATTGAGTAAAAAATATCCGAAAACGAGTCCAATATCGAACATTTAGGTAACTTTGATTTTCTCGAGCATTTGTTAATAAACAATTAGTTTATCAACAAATTAGATCATCAAGAGCACTTTGTTTACCGATTAGGCATAGGAAAATCAACATTTAGATGATTAAAAACAATAAAAACTGCAGTTTTCAATTTTTTAAAGATCGTTCTGGATGAAGCCATTATTTAACACTATTTATTGTTTATTAACAATATAAACAATTTGTCAGGAATCAAAAGTGTCCATCTTTGATCTAGGGATCATAACGAATCAAACAAGCCCTTAAACGTCAAAATCGGTTCATGAGCAAAAAAATCGCCGAAGTCGGGTCGATTTTGGGCTTCATTTACTGGACTAAATATTCAATGATGATCTTCCTGCAACTGTTGGAAGCAAAAAATGTAATGTTTCATTTAATTATTTCTGCAATCTATAAACGGAAGTACAATGCTATTCTTACGAACACCTGGCAAAAATTAATGTACTGTCGGAAGAATGTAATGATAACAAAAAATTGAGTACTTGATATTTTCTTGATGAGACTGGAATTTATAAATGAAAAAGATTGTTATTGTGGAGGCAGCTTGTAACTGAAAATGAACTAAAATATACCTACTCAGATAGTAATGAAATAAAAAAATGTTTTTTTAGATTAATTTCTTCTATATTGCATTCTATTAGAATTGTCATATTGCTTATCAGGTCACACGTGGCATAAGCCAATAATCTCGAACACGAAGAATTTTATTCGAATTACAGACAAGTCTGATATAAGACCGAAGTAATTCTAGACGTTTACCGGAGAAGGTTAACTATCTGAATATCTTTCTCAATTAATACGGCAAGTTTCTGAAAAAATCTGAGAACGATGCGACATTGAATAAATAATAGAAGATTAACTTATCTCTGTAAAATAAACGTCATTGGTATTGATTATTTGATAAGCTGGTATCAAAATGTGCCAAGTTCAACATTCATACCACGAATTATCAATTTGTAATTCCAATCAATATATGAATAAATAGTTTTCTAATTCAGTTTATAAAAACACAATTTACAATTGTTGACTGTAAAATTTATTTATAAATTTTAACAATAAATAGTATTTCAATACTATTTGAGTTGTTCGTTAAAACAAGACCGATGAACTTCATGAATAAATGTAATATTTTCAGTAACAACTAAGTGGTGACTCAAATGGAGTTTCCACATTACAATCTAAAATATTTTTGAAACTCCACTGTATTTGTCAATTGAAACGTGAGATTTATAACCTAGAAACATAAGCAACAATAGTCATGGAGCTATATATGACGGAAGAACGTTAAAATTACCCAAACTCATTATGAAAATGACCGATTGAGGAAAACTGAATTTTGGCGTGCAAAATCGATCTTCTGAGAGGACAATTTGGAGTTTGGTCCAAAAATTCGAGCAAAACCCCTCGGCATGGTCGTAGAGATCGTTCGTAATTGGACCTTACGTATTCCACTACATAGCGAATTTTAACAAAATATTTGCAGTTACACCCATAAAACTTCAAATAACACAGGGATAGAAGCCTCGAGACCATCAACAGCGCCGTATGTTTGCCGTAAATGGGTAAATGTTTCAATGAAAATCATCTTTAGCCATGAGGCACACTTCCACGTTGGTGGCTTCGTAAACAAGCCCAATTGCCGTATTTGGGGATTGGAAAATCTAAGAAAGATTGTTCAAAGGGAAATGCACCCTCAAAAGGTGACGGTTTGGTGTGGCTTTTGATCTGGAGGCGTAATTTGCCCATTTTTTTTCGATAATTATGCGGAGAACGCTGTTACGATTAATGGCGTTTGCTATCGGAACTTGATAACATATTTTTCTAGAAGATATGGACATCGAAGATCTCTGATTTCAACAGGACGGTGCTATTACTGCACTTTCACGTAACGGCGACACCAATTGGCTGCAGCGATCATATGATTTGACTCCCGCAGATTTTGTTCTTTGGGGGTATTTGAAGAGCAGAGTCTACAAGAATGAACCGAACACCATTGCAGAATTGAAAAAGGAGATCAGACGTGATATTATCTTTCATACATAATTGTAATAAAGTATCCTCAAAGGGCAACATTTTTCATATTTGACAATTTCTCCGTTTTTTTTAATACCTTTATGTGGAAATCCAACTTTAATCACTTTTTAGCATTAATATCTAAAGGGTGAATCAACAAGTTCTTCAATATTTCGATTTACTTGAAACATTACCTAATGTGGTGGATATATAACAAAGTTTTGGAAAGACCACGATGTGAAATACGAGTATGTCTTAAAGCTGTGATCAATTGATCACGTGAGTTTCCTCACTTTTGTTAGCGAAGTAGTTTTCGGACCCTTCAGCGGGTCAAATGTAAATGATTGTAGGAACAGAAAATATATTGGAGATGAAACAGCTAATGAAAGGCGTTACATTGAAATTTTATCCATATCTACACAATGTGTTTCACAAGTAAACTTAAATAAAAATAACTATTAAAAGTTCGATATTCACTAGTTTAATAAATAAATGTTACTATAGTTTCGCTGAAACCGTAGATTCTTCAAACAAATATTACAAAGTAACCTAATATGATAATGAAATAGAGGGTTATTAGAATTTTACCTAATTGGGCTTAACCCATTGAGAGACTAAACGATAAATTTGCAGCAAACGGAAAATCATATCATACATTTAACAAGGGAGAATTATTGAGTATTTGTTGATCGGTCAATAGGATATTGAACTTGTTATATTTATTAATCTATAGAAATTCCAGTAAATGTAATCTATTACTTTTATACTGAATATGTAAAATCTTGAAATTATTATTAATTAATTTATTATTAATGAAACTACGTTTTTTGAAAGTCCTTCCTGTATGACCAATGTATATCAGAACTACTCAACGTACCGATGTCGAACGATAAACTTGATAAAGAGTTGAATATCATTAAATAAATCGTGGTAAATAATGGTTACTCTTCCGGACTAATAGATCAGATCCTATCTAATAAACGATAGAAGTTAGCCATCAATAAAAACTAAAACTATTATTGTTAGTATCACATATATGGGTCCACCAACTAGTAACATTTCAGATTTTCTTAGTGATATACAACTTTTAACAGTTATTTTATTCAAGGTTAGAATGGATTTCCATCACGTAATGGCTGATTATATTCAAAATATCACAACCCTATGTTACATACTGACACCTGCTGTCAGCTTGACACACTATAGTATATCCTTGTTTTAATCTGAGACTGCTGGCACAAGAACTATCAAAATGTACTACAGAATAAAGTCATAAAATAGATCGTGACGTCGCTTGAATATCTTAAAATCTGAATTTAGCACACTTCTGCAGCTTAACTATATACCTGTGAAATATATTTATAACCAGAAAAACATGGTTGTCCTTTTATGTTCATTTTAAAGCGATCTGCAAAATTTTCAATCCGTTCGACCAGTAGGAACGGAGGGGAGTTATCGTCTCCTCATTAGGTTACATACACACAGATATCTGCGAAAATCAAGAATTTTTTTTGGGTGGAATACAATACTCCCTTACACTGTATACTACGTATATACTAGGGAAGTCAAAATAAGGTTCAGAGATGGAATTTGAAGCCACGTCAGTGGTGTCAAAGTCATATCCTTCAATAATTACACCATTCACCGTCGCAGCTTTTTATCTAATGTTCGATAACCAGATATTGCCCCCGAACGTCAAATTATAGTTTTAGTTTAATAGTTTAATTTTATTCCTTGTAAAAGTGAACAACTTCAAGGCTGAGAATGAATACGAAATAAATAGAAACAAGACATTATTTCTATTGTTATTAACAATTTTGTAAATCATCCAAATAAGCTACAATATTGAATGGCTGATTCTATTCAATACGAATAAAAGGTTATTTTTCCACGTGACTTTCCAGTATCACCAGAAAAGAAGAAACAAATCGTCTCTGCGATGGAATAGTTCCCAAGTCATCACTACAATGCGCAGAGGAAGAACATTTTTTAGCTGCTCAACGGGAGATGAATTTAAGGCCATGGTTATTTAAACTAGGTTGAATTGATTCAAGGATTGTGTAAATTGTGGTTGATAACTTACTTCAACATTTCCTAAGACAATACCAGCTCCAATTGTTCCCACTCCAGCTAACATGAATGGTATAAAAACTTGAATTGTAATTGTATACCATTTTTCTTTGATTAATGGCTTTTCGTCTTCCGTATCACTACTTTCGATCGATTTTACTGATTCTAAGGACTTTCCATTAAAAAGAGATTCAACTTTACTTATCCCTGTTGAGTAAAAATAAAATAAGATAATGTTCACATAGCGTTCATTTTTCAATATACGGTGCTATCATATACCTTGAAATCACCTGATAATGCTGATAATTGACTCTTAGACGTTTCAGTACAAATATGATATGAATCTAATGAATCAAAGTTAGTATCAATGGAAAACCACGATATGATTATTCTTTGCCAATGCCATTTAACTTATATCTTTAAAATCTTTTTGAAATAAATAAACTATATGGATATCAGATTTTGTATTCAAATATTCAAATGTTTTGTGGATATTAGTATTCCGGAGAAATAACTTCAAATCAAATCGTTTCCCGAAGGAAATAATTTGGTGTAATTATGGATGTAAACAAACATGACTCAGTATGTGTAATAATTACACTCGAACATAACTAACCATATATTATATTTCAGAATTATACCATGAACAATCAAAAAAATGTATTTAATATAATGTGCATCCCAAAAGTAAAGGATAAACTCTACAAAATCGTTGACAAAAAAAGGACTAGCAACCGAAGCTTATAAAATTCAAATGGCAAAATACCCCTTGCGATACCTCGATTGATTTTTTTATAATGGATATAACAGAATAAAGATACAGTTGAAGTTGTTGAATACCAATATTCGAGCAGACGTTGTTTGGAGCGGCCATTGCAATGCTGTAAAAACAATTTTGTGGATTTAGTATGTTATTGTTCAAGAAATATGAGCAGAGATGAGACTTACTGAAACCGAAAGAATCGAAGTTTCTATCAGGATTTGGTTTGGAAATTAAAGTTAGACGTTTAATGAAGTCCGTCTTGGGACATGTAAGAAATAAGGGCCGGACGTTCATCGGCCTTAGATGACCACAGACAATTAGATTCTCTTTTAATGGTAGCAAGAAAATTCACATTCAACCCTCGTGGAGGTTGTTTACATGTTGATATATCAAAAAATAGTTTTAAGACTTCTTCATAAGCAAAAATTTCACCCGTACAAAGTACACTTGGTGCACGAATTGTCCGATGATGATCGACGAGTGCAATTCTGTGAGACAATGGTTCAACTCTTCAATTCAAAACCTTGATTAATTAGAAATATCGCCAAGAGATCGGCTCAATCACTCCAGAAATGGTCACTAGATTAGGGCATTATCTCACCGTTGCCGGAGAACAATTTGAAAAATTAATTTTTAGTTTGCCACTGTTTTGTTATTTTTATAATCTTTATTAAAATTTTGTTGTTTTCACAATTTCTTATTTGATACATATTGGTACTGATTTTGAAAACCTTTTTTGTTATATTCATATATACAAAATTTATCAAGACATTTTAAGGTTGGATTTGCTAGCCCTTAGAGATGAAGAGGTGAGGGGTTGAAAATTACATGTCTTAATGGCAATTTAAAGATAAAAAGCATTCCTCTGAAATATTTTTATCATCAATGACTTATGTTGAATGGATATGTCAGTGAATTACTTTTATTCGATATGACATAATTGCTTATTGTTATCTCAGTTAAGTGTAAGAAAATCATTAAACTTACCGTTGTCGGATAAATTCCCTGTGATGCTAATAACTGTACAAACAGTCAGTTGATTGTTTGTTAGGTGGTCTATTTTTTCTGCCAAATCATCGTCGTATATGGTGGAATCAACTGGACTGTCATCGATATCAACCCTTTCCGTGTTTGGGTATCCAGCCATAGCTGGAACATTCAATTCCAATTACTTACAAACTTTGAAACTATACTGTACCATTTGTATGATTCCCAAACCCAATTATATCGAACAATCGATGGGCTCATGTATACTTACTGTTGTCTAAAGTTATGAACAGTGTTAGACCTGGGTTGAATACCGCCTAAAATGTCAGCTGTTACGCTACACACGAAGAACAAAAGGATCTTTTGCACAGAAGGTACCCTTGGAGACCATTCAAATGGATTTGATCTGCAAAAGAAATTAATAAAATTAAGATACAGTTCCTCAAAACTGTTCGAACAGTTTGTTGAACAGGGAAAGTCAATAATAACTACGAGGACAGCCGATACCCTACGCTACTGTACGCTGAGTACAAAAGAGTGTGAAGTCATCAACAAGAGGCTTATAAAGCTTTCGAATCTTACGATAGTATCGTTCAGTCTTCACGGCATGTAGCTAGTATTGACTGTGACAGGTGATAAATATTACAATTTAATAAAGTTTTATCCATTTCTTGTGAAAAATTATATGTTGCACCTGTGTGATTATAATGTGGTTTTACCTGTAAATAAACGTGTTATGACTGAGAAAAGTGCGTTGTAATATGGCTTTCTAAGTAAATGCTTACGGAAATTACAACCATGGGCCAAAAGTTCAAATGTTTAGTTTTCCTAAAGATAATGAACTACGGAAACAATGGATATCGGCTGCCCCTGTGAAAGATTTCATGGTAACAACAATAACAGAAGAAGATTCTCGAAGTGGTACCGCAGTAAGTGTAGAATTTGTCAATTATTTTGAAATTAGAACAAATTGGATACAAAATATTCTGTATTATGAATGACAATAATGCACTCAATTGCAAAGTCATGAACAATTTTTTTAAACATGGCAAGTGAAGTATCGTGTATTCTCATCCAGTTGATAATTCAAGCAGTATTCCAACTTTGACTCGGAAGATGAGAACATTGCCTCATTTTAGAACATGATAAATGATTAAAATTTGGATATTTGAAAGCATTCTATCCAAATTTGGGAGTTCAAAATGTTAAAGCACCCCTTGAGGTATTCAATGAATAGGTTATATAGATTCTACTTCAATTTGGTTTAAATATAAAGTATTCCAAAGCCCAGTTTATAAGATTATATCAACTTGGGGAAAAATAATGAATATAAAAATTCCCCTCAAAAGGCAACGATTAAGGGTAATTTTTCAGGAACATATCGACAAAGGTAACTTGGAGGATGATTCTACAATCAAGTTTTGAAGTTATAAAATTGGTTAGATACGTTGAACTCTAATTCGGCTTTAAACCAATTAATACGATCGATACATACTGCATGGCTACGTATTGTTACTTAATCCTCCCCTTATCTATGCACTTGTTACATCGCTTAAGCAACAATATAATACCCATGAAAAAATATGCATTCAGCTTCAAAATGTACCCAAACTGCAACCTTTAAGGTAATTTTTCAGATTCCCAATCAGGTAATGGTTACTGGGGGTCATATCTGGACTGTACGAAGGCTGTTCGTTTTGTTCAAATCCACAGTCCCATATTACGCCTTGCGTAATTTTAGCAGTATGGAACAGTATGGAGTGTATATGCTGAGATGGTTGTAGTCATGAGCGTTTAAAAGGTACTATTCACAACTTTTTGTTTCAAATTTCCAGTTCTAATATAGTTTTGAATGAAACATGTATATACGTGATTGTCAAGAACTTTTAGATTTTGTTATGAGGAATATAGGAAGCTCGTAATCTAATAAGGCATCAATACAATAAATTATAACATAACGAAGTGAATTGGTTTAATGAGCTAGGAATATATAATGTCGCATTTTCAATGGTTACAATCTATTTGATAGTCCTTAATTTCCACGTGTATTTCATTCAACATCTACGTCAATAACAAAAACTGGTAACTCACACCCACACAAAGGTACCTAATTGAGTATAATAGTGGTAAGGTACCTGGAATAATTTTTATAGTTGTATCGTAATCCCATACAGATCAGTATTTAATATTCATTAAAGTACTCAGTAATACAATAAGGTGATTAAGTAATAGATTAGAGCTCAGGTTAAAATAGCCTATATAAGTTCTTAAATGAATACAATGAGAAAAAATAAAGAAAAACTACATTATTAACAGGAGGTTCGAGATCAATCCTCTGTTTCCAGGCATCGTATAAGTTTTTAAACACGTTAATAGATGTAGCACTAGCAATTTGTGGCGGTAAATTATTCCAGTCTTGAAAAATTCTGTTTGGTAAAATTGATTTGCGTGGTGTCGTTTGAAAGTTTCCTTTTTTTAGCTTGAGGTTATGTCCACGAAGCCGAGGATCCTGGTTTAATTTGAACATAGCTTATATATAAATTCTCGGCAAATAGGTCACACTAACACATATGCTTATTATTTTCGTCTTTACGTACGCTTCGGTCTCACGATTATCCTCACAAGTTGTATTATTGTATCAGCACAAAGCGTCCTTATCGCACCAATTTCAATTGATTGAAAAAAAAGCTTCACGAATGTATAATGTAGCAAATGAAAATACTTACGACATTGATTTTGTAAAATGATTTGTTATTTTAAAATAACAATCCATTTACTTGAAAAAAAGTACCTGATGCATGCCGCTAAAGTACAGGCTGGGCAAATTTCGATGTTTGTATAGGGTGACTCGGTAACTATAGGAGATACAAAAAAATGGAAGTCACATTCTCGATCTCTTATTTTGAGACTTCAATTTCAAGTCGTCAGATTGAAGCTGAATGTGGAATTTCAAGACGTCGAGCTTTAGGTATTTTGAAGACTACAAATTCAAGCCAGCACTATCGTAAAATGTTTTTACATTTAGGACAAGCGACGTTGACATTTTTTTACACAATAGCTGGCTACCATTTGAACGATTCTTCTGATGCACAGGCGTATAATGGGTATAATGATGCAATGAGTCACAAAGTGTATGTTTAAATTTGCCATAATTTAAAACAGAATTCTAGCGATAACAACAGTTCATGAATATAGTTGCCAATCAATGAGTTGAAGTAGTTGGCTGATTTTATGTGATAATTTTTGAGCACGTGCCACTTCCGAAAACTGACGCTAATTTCTATAGGAGTTGATGCAAGGTAACTTCTCAATTGCAGGAATTGCTCCTTACTTGGAATGTATAGATAAGAGTGGAAACTTAATCTTAAATCCGATAAGTACATTAAAATCAGAAATGAAATCAAGAAAACAAAGATTATTTCCGTAGACAATTATTCAGTCGCAGATTGCAATCTTCTATGGATAGAGAACCAAGGGATATATACAGCATTGCTATAGCCCGAGAATGGAAAAGTTTTGCAATCATTGTACCTCCTGAAAAGTTTTACAATAGAAGGTGGAATCTGCGAAATCTTTGGAGAAGTTGTTCCATTCTATTATTGTTCAAAAATCAAAAAATTACCTTGCAAAGATTATTGCTGTTCTCGAAACAGCAATTTCATATCCAGATGCTAGATGACATTTACGGGATAGAAAATTGATTTCATTATATGTATGTAGGAAAGCCACTCGTTATGGAATCGCAGGCCAAATCATAATATCTGCTTCCCAAATTGATAGACAACTACCCAAATAATATTATCAGATGTAACAACAAAATAGGTACCTATAATGAAAGTCTTACGAAAGGTAGAAATGAGTAACGTATGCTGAGATGCTGATAACTGATGGTTGGATTTGAGACCACTTCAACTTTTGTAGATCTCATGTTATACCACGCAAGTAACATAGGAACATGAAAGCACTCGAACAATACCAAGACACAAGCATTAAACTTCACCAACACAATGAATGGATGTCATAAAACGTCTCAGCATCGATTGAAATGGACATAATATCAACATAGTATGGGTCGTTAACCGCGAAATATAACAATAATAACAGTTATGAAACGCTTTTGGTGTAGTTTATGGTAGCCCAGGAAATAATTAATAATACGGAACTATGTAAATTAACATTGGAAGCCATACTCAAAAATCCTATCATATCTTCTCTTCCTCAAATACTTACATTCGTTATTGGAGGATTTACTTGTTTTGATCGATGGAAAAATTTTCGACTGATTTATTAAATAACTAAGAAATTAAGTAGTTTCAATTCAAGAAATTCTAATAAGTGCCTAGTTTACATTTTTACTTGTGTTTATTCTGCATTATAAGTGACAATCTATTTAATTGTATTTGATCGAATCGAAACTCGAAATTCCACTCATTATGATAGGTACGTTTTCTGTAGCAATAGAATATTTGTTAAATGGAAAATTAATCTCATTATATTCCCAAGGAAAAATGTATACTAGTTATGAAAGCAATCGAGCATATTCTCAAGTGGGAAGAGAATTAAATCATGTGAGTAGAGTCTTAAAACTGAATAATTCAATTGGAAAATTTTAGGTGATAGAATCAAAAATTGAAGTTTATTCCAGTAATTAATCGCTAAGTATCTGGCTGAAATAATTAGATCTTATAATGTTCTAAGAAGATTTACATCTCTCCTCTCTTGGAAATTATGTAATGTGCTTTTGAAATAACATTAGCAAACATTCGTTCCCACGGGACGGTTAATCGTCTTTCCTTCTGCTTCTCTATGAACAATTGTAATTACCTTTTTTATAACATTCAATTGGTCACCTTAATGCAGAACTAGCCAAGTCCATTCGATGCAAATGTTGGTCTGGTTTAATAATTCATGTGATGGATACGGAACTAACCCTTGCATTAATTTTGAGCTATAATCCACTAAAAATACTGTTAAATTACTGAGAACCTTTCATGTACCAAGTAACCATCATCAGAGTTTACTCATGTGTTATAGTGTTATAGTGTATTACAGTGTGAATTCTTTTATAGTTTATCATTAATATTGAGATTAGACGATGCAACCACAAATGTTGGAATATCCTAAGTTTCATCCAGGACTCAAACTGAATTCAGAAGTAGCTTAAGTCCCATTGAGATAGTTAAGAAAACGAAATAAGTTTAGGTCCTTTCACAACATTATTTCAACGGTAGAATTTCTCAATAAAATAGAAAATATTAAAATAGGACCTTATGATCATTCAATTTCTATATATGGCGAGTTAGGGTACTCAAATATTTGTATCATAATAATCTATGTCCTATATTGTTGTGGATATAGTATACTGGAATGGAACCTGGACTACTACATGTCCTATAGTTTTTTTTAATGGTTTTACAAGCTGTGTATATGTGATGATGATGAGTGAAACAATTTAAATACATAAATATCTTAAGTTGGAACGAAATCAACCATTTTCAAGGAAATGCCGAAAAACAGCGCTCTGACAGATCACAACAAAATAACTTTGGTGTAGGTCCCAGGTCACCTGATGAACTAGCCAGATTAGTCTAATCAGCCTCATATATTGGTCCAGAAGATGTAGTCGAAGTGATGATGTCCGAGATGCTTACGGGATGCTTTGGTTCAAAAAACCATTAAGAGAAATAAATGATGCTCCATTCATGCAGCGCGGGAAACCATTTTTTAGAGAACCGTCGAAGAATAGAACTGAAGAATTACTCAACGAATCAGGTACAAACAATAACATGTATCCTCATTGGCCACGGCCCAATGAGAGGACACCTACACAAAATCCACCTGTATAATAGAGATCTTCCCAGCAGACAATGCGGCAAAAGTACAGAAACAGCCAAATATTTGGTTTCAAAATGTGAAGTATAAGATCGCACAAAACGAGCAATATTAGGGCAGTCTATGAAATCTCCCGAAGAGTAGGTATAACAGTCAACCGGTCAAGAACCTATTCAGATTAGTACAAGAGACTAGAGTGAGGGAGTGGATTTAAATTATTCAACTGGAATGCACAAAAAGCGCAACGCGGCTGAGGTGTGGCTGATGCAAAGAACCAACAACCTAGGCAAAAGAAAACATTTCCGATAAATATATCCAAAAATACTTTCTAACTTGAACTAGTTAAAATTACTCAATAACCCTCTGTTTTTCCGCAGAGGAAAAAGTGTTTCAATGTTATATCATATTTACAATTGAATTTGTCCAGTTGCGAAGGAACCAATTCTTCTTGAGAAGTTATCTATAAGCCAAGACTGTGAGCTGCTTCGCTTGAGAGTTTAATATGTCAGTAAGGTCTAGTTTTCAAGTTTATATGTTATTATCGATCAAACGGCCGAGAAAAAGAGATAATAAGCTGTTATTAATATTAATTCGTCTATTTCAAAAATTTATCCATTTATTAATTTCCTGACAACAATATATTCGTTTGAAAGCAGATTACACATCATCTTAAAGATTAACATTTTGATACAAGAGGAAAGTGATCAAAATCGATTAGTTGCGTTAAAAGTTATTGACAATCAAATTTAGAACTACATGCAGACCTAGGAAATACTTCATGCTTGGATGATGGTAGATTACTAAATTGAAGATTGAGTATAGTATGATAATTAATCCGTTATACGCCCTAATCATTTTCGTAATTATCTGTTATTTAAATGAAATCATTGATCTATAAAACTTATATTTTGCTGTTATTATTATTATTAGTAATTTTAAGTATGGCTCTTACCTTAGGATGAAAGGTTGCACGAAAGTGTAGGTTTTAATGTTCCACATTCAGTTGATTCTAATGGAATATTTACACTAAGATGAAATAATTGTTCTATTGTCATTTTATTGAAATTCGAAGGTAGCTGAGATAAAATCTTCAAACGACATATAGATAATGATTATCTTTGAAATTATAGGTCGGATATTCCCAATAAAAACCTTATTCCACATACACAACCCTTGGTTAAATATAACGCTCTATCGAACGCATCTATATTGTAGCACGAATTTTGAAGTTTCATTTGTGATAAAGATGACCACCGTCAAGTTGGTCATTTCAACATTTTGTGGTGAACTCTTATCATTCAGATATTTAGAGAATGAAAACCACGTGTATATGTAGGTTTACTTGAAGTAAGTAAAATATTTTGTTATCAATATTTCGCATGGCGGTACGTAATATGAAAATTGCGTTCCATTCTAATCCAAATACATGAACTATTCAGTGGAATATTCCATATTTATGGTTTATGACTAGTGACTAGTATATTGATTAATCTAAGATAAGTCAAGTATCAATGAGATCAGTTTTAGATGTAATTTATTGTAGACTATAGTAGTATACCCGGAAAGTTGTGAGACGACCATACCACTCTATTTTATACAGGATGTTTCAAAAGTAAGGGGAAAGATTTGAAAGAGCGTTTTCCTGTTTCCCTCTATGATTGAAAACAAAAAATTCCCATAGACATAGTTTCTAGCGAGTTGAGAGTAAACTTAATTGTTAATAAACAAGCTAATTAGGTTCCGACATATTTTTCCGACTTTAATCTGTTTTTTACATAATGAAATTAATGGTTGGTAAAACACGTTTCCGTAATTATTATATTTTTATGTCACGTTTTCGCGTTGTGAATATACAGGCTGTGTCGAAGTTTGATATATCCGTTATGTAGAAGACTTCAAATAAAGTTATTCACGAAAATTAAATTCTGAAAGCTTGACATTTTCATATGTACAGGTTGTTCCCTATTACTGGGGTGAACCAAACATATATTTTCTTAAGTAGGATACACTATATATTATTCTGAATTTAAATTAGGCCCGGCTTTCCCATGCTCGATTCATATAATATAGAGTATTACAGAAGTTATGTCTAATTGTATATGAAAATCATTACGATTTAAACCAATACCCTCTATAGAATAAGGCATATAAGCTGAGTAAAAGATTCAGTGTGTCATTAACAAGAGGCTTATGATTTAGAAGTATGAATTAATCTTTTACATGTTACAATGTGAAGGATTTCCAGCTTCGGAGAGTGTCCAGGAATTATGTAGCGATGCTTCATGTCTGCAATAGCACATGATATCCTGTTGATTATTCTGTAAGCAGAGGATTGTAAAACTCCAATAAAACCAGCAGCAACAATTTGCTCATGATATTTGAGAGTTGTAAGCAGTTCCTTTGAAATAAATCGCATTTAATATATCTGTGATATGTGATACCTAATTATTGTCAATTTGATTTTCAGCTATTTTCAAAATGCAACGACACACATTTCCAAAAGGCTGTGATCAATTGATCACAGCTTTTTTGATGTATTTTACCACCTGGTATTAAATCATGTAAATTGCGTTCAACCACACGTTCTTATGTGCTCTTACAAATTCGGAAGAAAAAATATACTTACATGAAGATCTACTTTGGAACATAAGTTCATAGGGGAAAGTAACCTTATTTTTTGCCAAGGTATCTCATTATAAAATTTTTGACATGTATCAATAAGCACCCTGTATAGTTTCTAGACTCGAATTAGTTCCATTTCCAAAGTCTATATACTGGTTTCTTACTAATAAATAAAAATTACCCATGAAAACTTCAAACTAATTTTAACACTATTAGGTAATATTTGCCCACTGTTCCGTCATGTCGCAACAAAACACTTTATCCAAGTGCTCTTTATCCGGATGAATAGATTCAAGTACTCACTAGAATATAAATCATGAACACGCATAAAAGTGGTAGCGATGTTATTATTTTGAAACCGATTATTCAACTGCTTTGTTTTAAAATAATTTATTGGTACAGATTATACACACTATAAAAATGAATAACTGTTTTTCAAACCAATGTCTGTCTAATTGTTCGTGACGATACCATACCTTGTTGATAACAAATCAATAAAAATATAGCTAGTAGTATGTTTAATACATGTTCTCGTAAATCTATACTCAACTGATAATTGCTCTTCCTTCATAATCTAATGAAGAAAATCATAGAGCTCCCATAATAATAACTATTTTGCTCAAGGTGAAACTAACTGATTTTAACAATAATAATTTCTACCACATGCATGATGGATACGCAGCTATTTGAGCTGCACTTTTCTAATTCGTTTGAAATCTATTTGAATTCATTCTATTTCTATTTTATTTTTAAACTGTCACCTGTTAGTCGACACGGAAAATTTAATTATATAAAATAAATGGCCTAGGCTCACAATTACATTTTATTTTCAATAGAATAGAATCATCAATGCATCGTTTCAGTAACAAGCCAATACAAGTGAAAGCATATCCATTCGGTCTGTATCCAAAATGTGACCAAACAGCAATCTTCACCTTTTCGTAATCACTGGCTACTATACCGCAAGAAAAAGCCACCTTTTTTTCTGGAATGTATGTAGCTAATTTCACCTGGGATCCACAAGGGAAGGAACCTCTTAATTTTGCTGCCATCGATAGCCATATGCCTGAAATTGTATTTTGTCAGCGTAGAATTATGCGCATTCTGCTTGATCTCAATACCAAAAAGGCTATGGGGCCAGACGGAATTCCACCTGTCGTTGTCTAGGAATGTGCGCCTGAATTAACACCTGATTCCTGCTGGTTGTATATCCTTTCATACATACTTGGTGTATTTCCTTCCAGCTCGAGGACAGCTAGAGTTCAACCAATTCCAAAAAAAGGATAGAAGACCCAAACCATTGTCTACCCCCATCCTTCAATTTATACCACAATCAGATTGATTTATAATATTTAAGGATATAATATAAGATTTAGTTTTAGTTTATAACTCCTAGCTTTGAGAATGCCATAGTGTGATGGAACAATTTGTCAGCATTAACTCTAAATTAAATGTTACAGGTTTTGTGTAAATTAGAGTTCAACTATCCAACTTCCTGAAATTAAAATGATTTTTTCCACTACTAGCTGTGAAGTTGACAATTATTGCGTCTCCTAGCCTGCTGAGAAGTTGAATTTCTCTAGTAGTGGTTAATAATTTTTTCTATTGTTGACCTAGGTTAATAATGAACAAACTCAAATGTTTTGAGAATCCAGGGATAGTTGTTTAACAAATACTTGTGCAACGTGATTTTGTATACCCAGGAGATTGTCTTTAACGTATTTGCTGCTTGAAATTACCTAACACGATAAAATTATTTGAATAAAAAAAATGCTATTAGTTTGAAATTCGCGCTCAACATGAATGACTGATGACATTTGTGAATCGTGACCGTAACCTACAACGAGTGCCGGACAGAGCCGAGCTTGGTTATGTTACAAAACTATTTAAACAAAATAAGAGTAAGACCACGAGAACACAGAATTACCAGAAGACGACATTGAATAAAACTGATTATTTTTCAAGTGAGTAACCTTGCTACAGGCTACAGATAATAGATGGTTTTGTAAATTTTAGGTTAGTATTCGACTAAGTGAAAACAAGATTTCAGTAGTGAAAACGATAGAAAAGGGAAATAGTTGATCTCAACATAGAATAATGTGCCCATAAAGTAGAGGCCTTTTTGTCACTTGCATAATCGTGGAAGTATGCCAGTAGTAATTAGAAATCATCTCTACGTTTTTGGTGTTGCACCAAACTATCTGTACAGTAACTTTTTCTGCGATTTCTCGCATTTCTGGCTGTTTGCAATTTAAATTTTCCCTCATTTCGGCTTTTCACATGTATACGTAATGTATACGTAAATATTTCAACAATATTGTTTTTGAGAAATGTCATTTAATAGAAATGTCAAAATTGATTTCCAGCCTACTTACTTTTTATCAGACAGAAATTACGCAAGCATACGTATCAAATTGTTTACTTTATTTAACTTAAAAATATTAAATTCTAGTTTAATGTGCTAGTAGTGGAAAAAATAGTATATACACCACAGTGGTGAAGACATTTATAGACCTCGCATCTTATTCCGCTCGGGGCGTAGCCCCTCGCGAAATAATCTTGATGCTCGGTCAATAATAATAGTCTTCAACACCTTGGTGTATAATATACTATTACCCTACGTAATAACTAATAATATAATTACTACATTTTATGCATGTGACAATCATTGATGATAATGATAAGCTAATGAAATCTTAAAACTAATAAAAATGTTGAGCTGAAGCTGGAATAAACTCAACTTCTTAGAAATATTTATTTAACATAATCCGTTGAACAATAAACGGCAGTTTAATTTGTTTATGTTATTTACTGACATAATTGCGAAAAATTAATTCCTGTAATCTGAATATATGGTAAAAGATAAGGACAACAATGAATATATTTTGCAAAATTAGTTCCGTTTGAATGGAAACAAATAGTCACTTAAATAGATACGTATATGAACTGACTCTTAAACTTGATGTTTTGACTTTAATGGAGCAAAATTAATAAAACCCATTTTTTTCAATGTCTGAATAAAAGAATTGAAGGTTCAACGAGTGGTTCAAGTATTAGTAAAGAATATTGATGTTAATGTACCTTATAAACATTACAATATTGTTGAAAGCAAAGTATGAAATAGTTGAAGCTATCTATATTCAGATACAAGAAAAGTGTCTTATTCAAAACATTAGTGTACGTGTATCTTCTGGTAGAAACAGAAGATCACCAATTGATCAATTGATTATTTTTCTTGGACATCTTATTCTCGAATAGAGTTGTTATATACTGGTTACCAATAACAAGCTGCATACTATTAATCTAGAACAGTATACAGTGTGTTGAAGATAGTAATGTTCATCATCGAGATGTTCCGGTAGCAAGGTCAATTCATATAGAGGTACAAAATGTCCAATATCAGTTATGATTTTCAAGTAATTTGAAAAAACCGAATTTCTTGATTTCCTATTTTATTTTTGTGCTATCGTCAGAGATGGAACAAAATTTCAGGATTGCACAATGGCGAGCTGACATGCAGACTTTGCGGTAAGGATTTAGATATGTCATTTAAAAATGACCTTTGTATACAGGACGTCCTGGGGCAATACGTCTCACTTCGCAAATTTTTTTTATCCTTTACTAGGGGTTTTTCGAGTTAGGTTTTCGAATATCGTTGTCATATTCATTGTAGTTTGAACAATTGTGGTAATACCTAGAACTTCATTCCTTCCTGACCTCCAGGTACATGGAGGGTCTTTTTAAGCAATATATTCGTGATCAGCGACCTCAAAAACCCCGAGTAACTATTTTCGATGCATTCTACATTGAATTAGAATAAATGTCCCAGGGGTGACGCAGTATTCCAGGAAGTTCTGACCTCCAGGTACACGTAGGTAATTTTTGAATGATATATTCGTGATCAGCGACTTCGAAAACCCCCGAGTAATCATGTTCGATGCATTTCGTCTGTAATTGGAGCAATGTCATGATTTGTCGTAGTATACCAGGGTGTCCTCTACACCAGGTACATTGGAGATTTTTTTAAACATCATGTTCGTATTCAGTGACCCCAAAAACGCCCGAGTAACGGAATTGGACTATTTATGGAGTATGTTCGTCTTAACTTAGGCTCCAAAAATGCTTCAACAAAAGTGCATTTTTTTGATGCACGAATGCAATGTCGAATGAGCGCCAAAAACAAAATTGTAACACGTTTTTTACTTGTCTTCCAGAATCGAATGCCGAAAACCGCATCTCAATCCATCTTGCCCGAAAAAGCCGAGTCCACATTCTTTGGAATTGGAGCTGTAAGAGTCCGATATGCTATATTTTGCATGCATGCGTTTCTATGACCAAGGTCAAT
Source organism: Endomychus coccineus (assembly GCA_958510875.1). Taxonomy (NCBI): domain Eukaryota; kingdom Metazoa; phylum Arthropoda; class Insecta; order Coleoptera; family Endomychidae; genus Endomychus; species Endomychus coccineus. The sequence goes on along the minus strand of OY294071.1, from coordinate 35,378,707 downwards.
TGTATCTTATTGTTAAATTGGCACGATAAGTGATAGTAAAAATTATCTAGTTTACTTTTTACGTGCTCTTATTCAGGAAATACATAAATACTAAATGTATTTGAATCAAACAATTGATGATTATTGTTATCCACTAAAAGAAGACTGTATAGAATTGTTGAACATAATTTGTTTTTGTGCAGTATTTATTGACACTTCCTTAGTTCCCTCCAATGATTGTCTTACGCGAAGTTAAATGAAAAAAAAAACACTCTGAATAACGATTGCTTGAGTAAGTCGTTTCTATTGTCCAATCTCGGCATTAAGGAATATTACTGACCGAACCTATTTCATTGAATAATGATCATCTACAAGGCTAAATTCGATTGATGCACGAATGTTACATTGCAATGAATTCATATGAGCCATTGACCTCGTCCAAATTTCATGTTCATGTTTATTATTATTCATTATTGCATTTATAGTCGGTAATATGAGCTACATGTCCTGACTTCCCATTAAGCTACGTAACAAAATTTAAAAAGTCATGTCATCACCAGTGGTCTTTATATTCTTAAACAAGGAAGTAAGATCGGTTTCGTTGGTGAATTACATTGTTGGAGCTGATGGATTTAGAATATCTCTGGTTCTTCTTCGCTCAAACTAGTGCTGACTATTGATATATTGATTGAAATATATTGATTTGAATAAAAACCAGAGCAGCCAGGATTATGTAAGCAATTTATTTACACAAGTTGTTAAGACGAAGTTGAGTCAGTAAGCCGAAAGTAGCTAAGATTTCGTTCGCTTCGATCACTCTGTCCTTTGCATAAGCGAGCGCGAGCCGCAGTCTGTCTAGTTGCTCGAGATGATCTTTTAGCACTGTCAAAGGTATGGATGTGCGTTTAAAATCTGTAACTCAAAAACGGCGTAAGGTACAGTAAATCGATGTCACCGTTCGACCACTATGTAAAAACCAACAACCTGCCATATGAGCCGAAAGGAGGAAAGACTTCGATAGCTAAGCTCACTCCATCTTTCACATAAGTCGATCAAGAGCACGAGCCACAGTCTGTCTAGTTGCACTAATCCGATTTTATAGTACTGCCAAAGGTATGGATGAGCATTTGTTTTTGACTACACGAGAGATGTTGGGAGAGGAGATGGACATTCGAATTTGAAGGTTTGGAGGGTTATAGGCATAAAAATCTGTAGCTCGAAAACGGCCTAAGGTACGACATTAAATTTACAAAACAGTGTATTGAATCATAAAATAAATTGACGAACATAATTAAAATTGCAAAAGAACAATGTAATAGAAATCTTTTTGAAAAATCTAGAGGAAATATACGAGAAACGTTGAAAACATTCTAATAACATTATTAAAAGTACTAAAAGAACTGGTAATATCTCCGAAATTATTGTAAATGACGAAAAACTCCTTAGAAATAGTTAATAAATCAAATGATTACTTTACTAAGACGCTTAAAACAATGACATCTGTAATTTCATTAGTGGATCCAAAATATAATCAGGAAGACGCCATTGTACGCGAGGGAGATGAGACTCCTCTGTTTGGAGCGGAACCCTTCTGCGGTAATAATAATATCCGTGTAAACCCAATAGTGTGTTTTTTACGTGGGAGTATTATTAAATGACTCTTCTCTAGTCAGCCGTTTTAAAATTATTATAATTTTTTGAAAATTTTGTGTCCACTTTATACACTCGCCGCATCTTTTTAATGACCAACTTTTGTCATCAGATGTATGACTTAACCTTCTTATTTTGATATCTAGTATCACGTACTGCACTAAGGCAGATAGGTTATAAAACACCCTGTATTACAATCATACAGTTAACCAGTAGAAGTTAGGAAAGTTAGGGATCTCTAGATCAGTTAATTCTTAATTAAATAGTTTTACTTTTCACATCAATTCGAGATAATTCCTGTGATTAACTTAGATTTGAAATGATGTTAGATCAGGTAAAAGATAATAATACAGTGTAGAAACCCTACCTGTCTTGAGCTAAACACCTTCACTGTTTTACAATATGACGCCCTTAAGAAACTAGGGTATGCTACAAAACCTGATACTCTAATAAATTCACAATAAAAAGTTACCTGCACCTGGGGCTTATTTTTTTATCAACCGAAAAATAGAATAGAAAAGCAACTAACAATATAAGTCAAAAGGTTATCTTTTTTGTATGTAGGAACTCATTCACACGAGTTCAAACCTTCTATTAGTTCAATAAATTTTGAGAATAATAACATATCGCGACACTCGTATCAATATTGTGCAACATGTTGTATTTAAGTAATTTATATTATTATTGATAGTCTGATTATGATACCTATGTTATTCCTTGAGATATATGAATCAATCTTTAAGTTTTGAACTATTCTACAAATCATCCAGAAAACAGTTAACTCCGATTGTAGTTGCATGGCATATTGCTCAAAATGTCAAGTTGGATATTAAGTATTTTATTAAATTTCAATGTATCGATTTTCTCATGCAATGTAGATATATTCACACTGTTACTGTAGATCTCAGCCAAGTAATTGAAGTTTGTACCTATTTAAAAAAAATTGTTTATCAAGTACTCGTAGCAGTTTTAAACTACTGTATGGAATATGAACATTAAGTATGACCATAATGTTGAACGCTATCGTTATGACGATAAAAGGAATCTTAATTCGGTTATGTAGTTTTTTCAAATAATTAAGATATTTAGAATATTTCATTGCAATAATAGATATAGATGCGTGACGTAATATTATATATTTAATTACATATCTGATCGAGTTGGTAAATGAAACAAATAGAAATACGTACGACATATTTTGTACAATAATATTGTTGTAGAACAATACTGTTACTAGAATAAAATATGTCTATCTTATATAGGCTGTTCCAAATGAAAGGTAGAAGATTTGAAGGAGAAATTCCCTGTTGAATTGGAAAGAAAAGTTACGAAAGTCATGTGTCCTTAATTGCTACTTCCTAAGATCTTCTCCAGAGATCCAGCAATAGAAATTGGATCGATAAGACGACCAGATGGCTCAATTGCGGATTCTGTAAGATAAACTTTAGAGCTCTTGGTTCAAAATCACTTCCCAGGTAGTTTGATTCCGGACAAGTAGACACCAACTCTGGTGGGTCGATTCAAGCAACCTAGCGGGAAGAACTGGACGCTGGCCAAAAACGTAATTACCACAAGCAACCATTAAATGGGCTACTAGCATATTTCCAGGTCTGCTCCAGAACGGACTAAAGATTTAAATATATTCAGAGCTAGTCTGGTATACCATCCAGCTAATCGATGATTAGAATGGAATATACTCGTATATCAAACATAGTCCGGAGAGACTTATGTCTTAGCATTTATTACTCATATCCATCATTTCTGCTCGAAACCCTGGAGAAAGTATTGGATTTACACATTGGGAGCTGTGCTCTAAACGTCCACCCCCTGAGTGCCCACCAATATACATAGCAGACGACGAATCAACAGAACTAGCACTGATTTCGTACATGATTGGAGGAGCATTTAATAATTCACTACCAGACTACTAGAGGGGTTGAGACAACCATGAGTAATCACAACAAGGGGAAGGTCTTACATTTAGGGCCGTAAGAGGGTGCCCACAGGGCGATGATTCCTGGTTCCTTCTGTAGTCACTTCCACCAGAATGCGATGTCGACATACAAGCATATGAGGATGATCTAATAATATTAAGCCAAACCGAAGTAAATATAAATTTTTCTGAAGTAAACGTCATGTGAATGATGCCTTAAGATCCTTCTCGTGGCATTAAGTTTTCAAGTTACCTCCAAATAAGAACTTTCAGTTCTTATTTGGAATATTTTCTATTATTATATTTCAAATAAGAGTTAATTTTCCCTCATGGTTAGTTTGAAAACAAACAATACACGAAATTATGGCAGTAATAGTTCAAATTGTCAATAAACAATCATAACCGATAACAGTGTAGAGAAAAGCTTACGGAAATTGTACATAATTGTTTATCAAGGATTATAATTATGAATCTGTAATAGATGTTTATTAACGTTGCTTTTTTTACATTATCAAAACATGTCTCAGATAGGAAGTCAATTACCAGAAATCTTAACACTTAAGATAGGTATACACGCATTAATAATTTAGATCCCATTTTTAGGCACTGAAATGTTTGGATTATGATTGTCTGTTTATAAGGTCGAGCAGGTGTTTCCCCCCAATGGCATTCATGCGATTTTACGACCTTCGCTGTAAGTCTCATCAAATATAAAAGTTAATTAATTTACTGCAAAATCTTTTTCGTTCATAAAAATCAATAATCTTCCCTTAAAGAGATTGGTGGATTCGGAATAAAGCCGACATACTAAAGGCGGGCATCTGTTGATCCACAGTCCACAGACGCCTCCAAAACTTCCCTAGGAGTTAGAGCCAGAATATACGGTTTTAACACGAAAACTGTTAGTCTCGGTGCTTGAACTGTTTTTCAAGCAGAAGTACATGCCATCGAGTTGTGTGTACTAGAGCTAGAACTAAGGCAACATGCTTGCAGATCGATCAAGACAAGCTGCTCAAAAAGCCATTTCATACCTAGCCAACAAGAACAAAGTGACTCTGATCTTGAAGCCGGACACTCGGGAAAAATGAGGCAGTAGACTATCTAGACAGGGAAGATGCAGCCTCAAGATTTATCGGACCAGACCAGTGCTTGGTACTGTATCTTGGACTGAAAGCAGAATATATCAGTACTGGGGAAGTCTTACTAGGATTAGTCTCAGTATAAACCGTCTATTATAAGCCCTCCGGAAACAATAAATAGCATACTTCTAGAGCAAACTAGTCTACGTAGTCTACTGGTCTTTTAAATTACCGTTTACGAAAACTTGGCATGGTGGAAGACGCTCAATGTCGGCTATTTCTCAGGGATCATGAAACGGATTAACACATTCTCTGGGAATGCCCAGCTGGGGATAGAATCAGATCTGAGATGTTCGGTAAGACACATTTCATACTAAAAAATCAAAACAAAATATTAACCAACAAAATCATAGTCTTCATAAAAAGGCATAATTTGCAGGATGGACTATAATTATAGATGAACGACAATGGACTACTGTCCTTCTCAAGGAATGAGCTCCTGAATTAACATCAGTTTTCTGGAGGTTGTTTACCCTTTCATATAAACTTGGTTTTATTCCTTCCAGCTGGATGACAGCTAGAGTCCAACCAATTCCAAAAAAGAGAAAGAAGACCCTTCCTAATACAGTATAGACCCATTTCACTATTATCTGTGATCTCTAAAGCTCCACAGCTTTGCAGATGATGGTACACTTCATACCGCTTTCTATCTAAGGCCCCTATATCTTTCAATGAAGCCAGAGGAGCGAGACAGAGACAGGTTGACGCAATTAATGGTGATCTGACAAAGATTTTGAAATGAAGATCTGATAATATAGTAGAGTTTAATGCAACCAAAACTCAAACTTGCGTCTTCTTCAGGAAGGCGGATCCCACAAACCTTAATATGATGATGTCAACTATTCATATGAAGTACCTCTCATGGGATGACCATGCGAGGTCCATTGCGAAAACCGCTTCACAAAAACTCGGTTTTCTATTCCGTGCCAAGAGGTACTTTACATCCCAGCAGCTCCTCATAATCTACAAACCACAGATTCGACCTGTCCTGTTCACATGTTTGGAGTTCGACTCCCAAACATACGCTGGAGCTCTTGGATTCTATCCAGAAGAGAGCTATTCGTCTGATTGATGATGTCACACACTAGTTCACTGACTTGTCTAGAACATCGTAGAAAGATGGAAGAAGGTCTCCCTTTTCCATAAATATTTACATGGTAGGTGTTCATTAGAAATCTCGTCTGTTGTTCCACCACGAGAGATTCCAGGTAGGCGGACTACATGAGCTCAAACTAGTGACTCCTTCATTGTCAAGCTCGGGACCTGTCGAACTTCTTCCTACCAGACCAGTTGTGGAACTCTTCACCTGGTGAGGTCTTTACCTATGGCTGTAACCTCCAAAAAATTGAATGCCTGTCTCCTCTCCCAACATTCCACCGCTGGCACACACGATTTTCTTCGAACATTGTAGGCTTCCCTCTTGTGTAGTCAAAGTATGATAAAAATGGTCGCAGGAGTGTTTGGCTTCGGACTACTGACAAGAAACCTTGACATAACCTCCCTGCCCACCTCGAAGGTAAAGAATTTATTCGCGAATGGACAAAAACATCACAAATAAAGAATGTAAAAAATTGATTCTGATGTCTTCTTATTTTATTCGCCCCCTCTACAGTTTCGGCACCCCACAAGTGAAGGCGCCTTTTATTCGTCTTTCATTATTGAAATACAGAAGCTTTGGAATTATATGCTTAGATTTATCTATTCCCAGCACAGTACATGTTCCAAATTTGCATAATATTAATGACTCGAGGTTAATTACTAGAGGTTAATGTTTCCCATATTTAATATTCAGAACAGCATAGCTTCCGGATTTTCCCCATGAATATTTGAAAATGAACAACTGAATTCAATTGAGAAAAATGCTGTGAAATGAAACTTGTCGGCCTATCCCCACATAGAATGTGTTGAAATAATGATTGTATGACATAAGAAAGATTATATTATCATCTACACCGTGAGTGAAATTAGGGGACATTGTTAAATTATATACATTTTCAATTAATAGCTATAAATGTATACGGACCTTCAACTGTTTCACAAGTAGAATTTGGATGACAATCCAGAAGCCGGACATATCTTTCGAAAATTGATATATTGATTTACTGAGGAATCGGTGGTCAGTACGCTGCGCATAGGGTTGTGTGTGAGCCCAAAAGAGGAAATCGGATTCCTGTTGACAATAATTTGTTAAAAGCTCGTAGCTACAAACTTTTTGCCAAACGTATTTCAATTTATCTTTATGAACCATCACTCTCCAAGAATCGAGCGTAGCCTCCGGGAGACCCGTAACCTTTAAATTTACCAATTTAGGCTCAAAACTCACCTGAATTAGTAAATTCAGTCCACAGAAAGTCCAAACAAACGACTTCGTTTGCAGACGTTTTTTAGTTAATCACTTATGCCGAATAAATGTTGTGATCCTGGCTGCAGGGGAAATTGCAACAATTAGCCAAAAATTTGAATATTCAGTTCTCCTATAGATACTTCTACGGAAACAATGCATATCGGATGTCCCTGTGAAAGATGTCATGGTAACAATAATAACAGAACAAGATTCTCGTAGTGGTACCGTAGTAAGTGTGAATTTTGTCAATTATTTTGAAATTAGAACTAATTGGATTCAAAATATTCTGTATTATAAGTGACAACATGCACTCAATAGCAAAGCCATAAGCTACAAACAATTTTCCTAAACATAACCTAAGTATCGTCTATCTTATGCTGTTCCAGTTGATAGTTCAAGATCATTATTTTATCTATTTGATTCGGTTCACATTCTCAAACGAATAATGGGCTAAATTCAAAACCCAATCAAATAAATACTTAACAAACTTGAAGTGGAGGAAATGATAAGTAATCAAATTAAGAATTGAAATAGATAAGATCCATCCCATATTCATAATAATCTCGCCTTCAAAATTTACTCCCCATTTTCGACTTATTTCGAAATATCAAATGTTAGACAAAGCCATGTATGGGATAAGGATTGCAAGAAACTTTGAATGGACACTCTTTCATATATTTATTAGGAATATACAGAATTCCATGACGATAAGAACTCATAGGAAGCATATTTCGGTTTTTTAAATTCATAATTCCGTTCGATTGACAAAAAATTGTTGGCATGAGTCTTCTGACTACATCTAACATGGATGTCAGGCAAAACAAGACCATGCGAAATTTGTTGGGGGTATATACCTTAAAATTTTAACGATTTTTGACGATTTCGGCAAGTTTCAAATTTGGACAGACGCCAAGACCACAATGACGTACATTCTTCTTTTATGCTAGTTTATTTGTTTTGCCATCTTACCAGTATAAAAATTTCAGTCGTGTGTCGGTAATTGCTATTGAGAAAATACTACAAACAATTTCCGATAAAATTTATTTAAGAATCGGAAGAAAAATTGAAAAATTCAATTGGGGTGTTAGGGCCAACACCATTTTGAAAATATTTTCATTCAATTCAAGTAGATCTTATTTTCTACTAATTCTAACAATTGATTAGCCTCGTATTTTTAGTGTTTGCTCAATATAAGAGTAAATATGTACAATCAGATAATTTGGATAATGAATCTATTTGTTTCCAGCCTTAATAAGATCATGGTTTCATATGATATATCATTAATTAAAAGCCATTAATTATTGAATATGTAAATTAATATTTATGCTTGTTATGTGTAGGAGTTCTGATGTCTTTTGGGCAGTAATATTTTATGTTTAGTCTTGAATATCATTACTTTAAAGCTTGTTATCATTCACAATAAAGAACCGTCCCGATAGCGAATATTCTAAAAGATGAAGAGTAAATATAATCTAACTGATGCAAAACTTACGGCAATATCAAACGAAAATGAGCCAGGGTTGCACAGATGTTTAAAACACGAACGATTTTCAAGAGATAGGTTACGATCGAAGTAAATGCTACTTGACACTGAACTATCGTTCAAATATCTCAGGTAAATAAATACACATACACAGGTACTGCAACAGATAAGTCTGTGACGTAGATTTCTTAAAGCTTAGTTATCTGGTGGTACTCACCAATGAAGCTGATTGTCCGTAATCCAAGAATGGAGTTATACAGATTTAAAGATTTAATTATTAAACTGTTCATTCGATATGATTACGTACGCTAATGATTGTTTAATAGTCTGAGATGAGATGAATCTTCTGTTGTCTTCTGAAAAATTACGAAATTCATGTTTCAACGGATTCTACCACAGAAATTTCACAATCATATTCTTACTGGAAGTACCACCGCAAAGATTGAAACAATTGACTGGCAACAGCTAGTGGAGTAAAAGGTGAAACGTTCACAAATTATTCTACCCCTGGGCCCTGGAGGTAGTGTGTTTATGAAAAGAATTGTGAGAAAAACCAATATTTTAAATACTATTGCAATTTGTCAACCCAAAAATAGCTTATGTTGTGTTGTTAATATAACGTACACATCGTAACGAAAAAATTTAAACATATGTGTTAATGTAACATTTTTCCCATGAATTTACATATAACAAAGCACATAACGATATATGGTCATATCCTGTATACGGAAATTAGAAGTGGTTGATTAATAAGCACTCGAATTGAAATTCAGGACATGAAAAAACACTGAATACTTCATTTCCAACAGTAAAGTCGTGATAATTTCTCAAATATGGCGCCTTTTCACACTTTTTTGACCATAAAATCTATACGGTTCATAATTTGTGGATTAACATTGCACTCATAATGAACATAATCAAAAGGATTTTCAAATGATGATTAAATATAGGGAGGTTTGTATTTGAAAAACAGTTTGCTTTGCCACTCCGTAAACGATAGAACACAAACTTTTCGGAATTTTCGGTTTTTTCAAAACTATTGGTCAAACTCATTGATTCTAATGGAACACTGATATTGTACGTTTTCGAAAGTTAGTTGTGCGATTCTAGCGTTAGTTTCAACCTCAGAGCATAATCAACCACTTTAGTGTCGGGGCCTTGAATTATGCTCAACTCATACATAATGACCATAATAAAATCCTGTTGTAGAGGGATAATGCAACGGAATTTCGAATCGGGGTTATTTTGAGATTTGACTGAACAAATTTCAGTGATTATTCCAACTTTTCGGAATATTCGGTTTTTGTAAAATTTCGTAAGGGGTGTAAGTATGGAAAAAAGTGGATTTTGCTCGACCTCATCGATTCTAATTAAACACTGATATAGTAAGTTTTCGAAAGTAAGAAATTCAATTTCAGCGATAGTTTTAACCTCAGACCATGATTAACCACTTTACAGAAGGTCGGAACCCTGAATTATGCTCATCCTATACACATTAATGCTATTAAAATCATGTTGTAGAGGGAAAATGCACTTGAAATTTGAATCGGGGTTCTTTTGAGATTTGACTGAACAAATTTCAGCGATTATCCCAACTTTTCGGAATATTCGATTTTTGTAAAATTTCATAAGGAAGCTATGGAAAAAATTGGATTTTGGTTGTCCTCATCGATATCATCGGAACACCAATATAGAACGTTTTTAAAGGGAGAAATTCGATTCCAGCGTTAGTTTCAACCTCAGATCATGATTAACCACTTTACAGAGGGTCGAAACCCTGAATTATGCTCATCCTATACACATTAATGCTATTAAAATCATGTTGTAGAGGGAAAATACACTTGAAATTTGAATCGGGGTTCTTTTGAGATTTGACTGAACAAATTTCAGTGATTCTTCCAACTTTTCTGAATTTTCGATTTTTGTAAAATTTCATGGAAAAAAATCGATTTTGCTTGACCTCTTCGATTCTAATGGAACACTGATTTAGTACGTTTTCGAAAGTTAGAAATTGAATTCCATCGTTAGTTTTAACCTCAGACCATGATTAACCACTTTATAGAGGGTCGGAGCCCTGAACTATGCTCATCCTATACACTTTAACGCTATTAAAATTATGTTGTAGAAGGAAAATGCACTTGAAATTGAAATCGGTATTCTTTTGAGATTTGACTGAACAAATTTCAGCGATTATTCCAACTTTTCGGAATTTTCGATTTTTGTAAAATTTCATAAGGGGTAGAGGTATGGAAAATAATTAATCTTGCTCGACCTCATCGATTCTAATGGAACACTGATATAGCACGTCTTCGAAAGTTAGAAATTCAATTCCAGCGTTAGTTTTAACCTCAGACCATGATTAACCATTTTACAAAAGGTCGGAACCCTGAATTATGCTCATCCTATACACATTAATGCTATTAAAATCATGTTGTAGAGGGAAAATGAACTTGAAATTTGAATCGGGTTTCTTTTGAGATTTGAGTGAAAAAATTTCAGCGATTATCCCAACTTTTCGGAATATTCGATTCTTGTAAAATTTCATAAGGAAGCTATGGAAAAAATTGGATTTTAGTTGTCCTCATCGATTTTATCGGAACACCGATATAGAACGTTTTTGAAGGTGAGAAATTTAATTCCAGCGTTAGTTTCAACCTCAGATCATGATTAACCAGTTTACAGAGAGTCGAAACCCTGAATTATGCTCATTCTACACACATTAATGCTATTAAAATCATGTTGTAGAGGGAAAATACACTTGAAATTTCAATCGGGGTTCTTTTGAGATTTGAACAAATTTCAGTGGTTATTCCAACTTTTCTGAATTTTCGATTTTTGTAAAATTTCGTAATGGTATGGAAAAAAATCGATTTTGCTTGACCTCATCGATTCTAATGGAACACTGATGTAGTACATTTTCGGAAGTTAGAAATTGAATTCCATCGTTAGTTTTAACCTCAGACCATGATTAACCACTTTATAGAGAGTCGGAGCCCTGAATTATGCTCATCCTATACACTTTAACGCTATTAAAATTATGTTGTAGAAGGAAAATGCACTAGAAATTGAAATCGGAATTCTTTTGAAATTTGACTGAACAAATTTCAGCGATTATTCTAACTTTCCGATATTTTCAATTTTTGTAAAATTTCGTAAGGGGTAGTAGGTAAGTATGGAAAAAAGTGGATTTTGCTCGACCTCATCGATTCTAACGAAACACTGATATATACGTTTTCAAAGTTAGAAATTATATTCCAGCGATAGTTTTAACCTCAGACCATGATTAACCACTTTACAGAAGGTCGGAACCCTGAATTATGCTCATCATATACATATTAACGCTATTAAAATCAGGTTGTAGAGGTAAAATTCACTTGAAATGGAAATCGGGGTTCTTTTGAGATTTGACAACAAATTTCAGCGATTATCACAACTTTTTGGAATTTACAATTTTTGTAAAATTTCGTATGGAGAAAAGTGGATTCTGCTCCACCTCATCGATTCTAATGCAACACTGATATAGCACATTTTCGAAAATTAGAAATTCGATTCCAGCGTTAGTTTTAACCTCAGACCATGACTAACCACTTTACCGAGTCGGAACCCTGATTTATGCTCATCCTTGTTTGTATTGTATACAATTCTACAGTTTTATTCCGAACTTGATGACAATATGCATACTTGTCACACACTGTCTACATGAGATTTGGAAAAAAAGTTCCGTCCTTCTCTCTCACTCCTCTAAGTACATAAAGTAAATCATACAATTAATTTGATAACAGTTAAATTCTAGGCAAATGTTAATTGGCACGAATTTTTCTTTGGATTTATGAAATACACATGTTTATATGAAATTGTGAGTAGTTGTCTTCGTCTAGAACTTTCAAAAAGTCTTAAATCAGCAATGATTTTAGTAAATTCGAACAAAAACTAAACACAATTAAAACTTATGATGTGTGAAAATTATGTATTTTATTATGTAGCGAAGACTTACATGTCGAGATATTTTTACACCAACAATGAGTTGTCGTGACTTGACACTATTAAAATAGTGAGATTTGAAGTAAATTAAATTTATAAATCTATCAAGGTGGCATTCTCACTTCCTGTTACAAGATGTAGTGTTCTGTGAACCTTTTTAAATTATTTCTTATTACGTGATAATTTAAGTGCGATTTGGAATAAAAACGTTTTTCTAAATGAAACGTATCGAATATTATGGAAAATCAATTATAAGTAGAAAAAGTTTTTTTCTGGCTGAAAGATTCTATAAACTACTCTTCACTTCTAAATTTACAGAATATTACATTATTTCAATTTCATTAAAATGATTAACTCAAATTGAAAAGAATCTTCAAAATTCTGGGCTTCAAGATGAAGCTGCCAAATAAGATATTACATTTTGTTTGTAATTAACTTTGGAATTGGGTATTGAAATATGAGCGGTTTCATTCCGGAAACAAATAAATATATCAAGAATCAAATTCGCGATTACTGTTCTAATAATTAATTCATATTCTACTAAATAATAAAACAGATATAAAGCAATTGCTTGAAATTATGGAGTTAACATTGAAGTGAACGTGAAAAACAAATCAATATCAAAAATAATGGATAGGTACCTAATTATTCTTTTATTACTGAGTTTGCATCCTTGTTTGACAAAAGTACACCTTGTGTTTTTACTTCTCTTACTAAATGTAGTTTAAGGGAAGTATAGTAATCGTTTAAAAAAAAATCCTGATTTCCGCGGAAATATCCGTTCTGAATGCATCTACACTATTCTTGAGATGATATATGTGTGTGAATGTACTAATCCAATGTAGAGACGATTCAGTCTTTTATATTCGTCGTACGGATTTGAAATTTTGCAAATCGCTTCAAAGTGGTGAAAATGGGAACTGTATTATTTTGAGTCGCAAGTGGTACTTCTGAAATCCATCTTAAGTTTTTCTAATGGAACTATAATATTTATTTTATTGAACACTTCTGCAGGTTATAATCCTGCAGAAGTGTCCACAATGAATAGTTTAATTTTTTTTTAAATGCCGTCATTAGTGCCGTCACATTATTGTGTTCCTAGTCATGAAGACATTCATAAAAGGTGGGTAATAAACCTTAGTTACTTTATAATAAGGTTACATTAAATTGACTATTATGTGGTATCATGGGAATGAGATTGACGATACTTATTACTCTATAACAATTCAATCAATCAATCAAAGCAAGGGCAGACAAGTTTGGAGCACTTGGAACGTTTGACTGGGCCCATTGTGCGCCCCTTGTTAAAGGAATCAGTCCAGCAGACCTAAGGCAGTGCCGAAGGCTATGACAATTAGTTTGACAGTAGTTTAGCTGACAATATAAAAAAAGGATTACGATATGTATGAACATCGTAACTTGTAAGTACATTATACCTAATTGCTATTTGTTTCATACCTAAACACATGACAGCAGTCTTCATAAGAAGAATTACGTGAATTTTTCTTCTATATTTTCACTACACGAGAGAAAAACTTATAATGTTCGAAGAACATCCTGTGAGCCTGAGAAGGAATGTTGGGAGAGGAGATAGGCATTCGAATTCTTCTTGTAGGTTTGGAGGTCACTAATGTAATGTTTTATATGCTATAAGTAGGAGCAATTTCGTATATTACTACTTACATACATAGTACAATATGTACTAAATACGTTTTATCATTGTCACTTTTCAAATTTTTTTCATTATTTTTTATCGTTATTTGATATATTACAACAAAAAATATGTTAAAATTCCATACCCATACGAAAATAGCTAATAAATAGTAATAATGAATAGATCGAATAACGCAATGTATTTTTTTAGAGTACTTCCGACATTACTAAAAGTTTCCCTTCCACGCGCGCCGCACAGCCAAGCGCACGAAATACCATTATTTAAAATAATTGTTTTAGCAACTTTTACGGAAGATAAGAGATTGGAAATTTAGTAAGTTGTTCAATAACTATTGAAGAAGATGATCCCGTAAAAAAAATAGCGCGTTACCGCACCACAACTTTTTTAGGGCCATTGTACAAAGTGCTTTTTTTTTGCATTAAGCTGCGGTTTGCAAAAAGTATACATCCGACCTCGCTGAAATTTTGTGTGGTACTTGGTGGGCACAAAAGCTACAACCTTTCTAAATGTCAGTTCTTAATCTTCAAAAGAACAAGAGTTATGAAATTTTGAAATTTCGAGCAAAATTGATGGTTTTTTGCAAAATTTGCGGGGTCACCGCTGGACCAATCGGGCTCATCCGCAGTTACTTTTTTCCATCTTTTTACCGCGCATAAGCTCATTGAAAGCTTTTTTTTTAACTCAATCCGACGATGTCCGACGCGAAAAACCGGTTTTGGCCATTTTTATAATTTTTTTTTGGACAATTTGCGATGATCAAAAGTGTTCGATTTTAGTTCCTTCAATTTGTATCATAATTATCACTTAAGGCAATTTTTTCTCCGAACTCAGAATTATGCTAAAATTACCGACATTTTTTACTAATTCTATCACACTAATCTTCAATGTAATAGACATGATGTGAGGCATTTGAAAGAAGTATTATAATCATCACATCGGGAGAGTATTATTTTGACTCCTTTCCATGTCGTTACCTGTTTCTAAATCATTTGCAATATATTTTTGCTAAGTTCCTACGAGTGGGGGAAGTTGGTGCTCTAAGGATCACACCTTTTTTCCCCATGCGACCAATAGAACCGGAGATAACGATGAAAAACAATTTGCAGTTGAACGTGCGTAAATATACACCGTGAAAAGCGTAATTCATTGTAGCGGCGATTACGATTTAGAAATTAACGAGATTGCTTATACAGATTTTTCTGCAAAATTTTATCCTACTGTGAAACTACTGGATACTATCTACAACTTATCTAAATTTACCTTATTCCTTTACTTCACATACTCCCGAACTCATTGTTACTATGCAAAAAGTGACTTGATAAGACCGTCAGTCTATAAAAACAAATATCATTAATTCCTAACAGTAGATCGCATGAGTTAATAGGAAATAAATGCGATTGTTTTGAATTGCACCATTACCGAGCATTTATTTTCACAACGGTAGACGCCCACGTAAAGAAAATGGAGATGTAATTTTTATATTTTAACATACGTTAATCTTCAAGTCAGAAAAATATTGCATTCCCCCCAAAAATGTATTGATGTTCTTTTTTAGCTCTTAAAACGTGGCAGGTTTGTTCAAGTGAATACTTTTCTTCAAATAACTCAAAAGTCTAATGGGATTAAATCGGAAGAGCTCGGTGGCTTATGAATGTCACCCATCTAAGAGATAATGCGACAAGGAATTTGGTTCGTAGTGTTGTGTGATATATGGATTAATTCAGTTGAAACCACGTATCATTCAAGTTTAAATGGTTCTTTCCATTTACAAAAAAGAGGCCTCCATACAATGCAAACGGCACGCACTTCAAATCCTGAAGTTTAAAATTTATCATCCCTTAGAAGGATAGAAATTATTCGAACCATGGATTATTTCATTCCCACTTAATAGAGATTGGACAGTAGTGTCTCCAAATGTGGCTTCAATTTGATATGAATTAAAATAGAATAGCTATTTATTGATTCACTTAGATATGTACGTACATTGAACATCTTCATAAAATAATTAAATATTGATTAATTATATATTAAAATACATTTACAATATTACCCATCAAACATATAGGATAGATAAAAAATGTATTATTATAATATACTATTATTTAAAAAAAAAATTAAAATGTATCATTCAGATACTCTATTTCAGTATAGTAAGTTTTTTTCTCTAAGACTTTAATAACAAAAATTCAATGGTGGAAGCCATTAGTGATAATTTATCACATTGATATAATAAAATAAAACACTTTTACTTTGTTTTTTATCACATAGATTATAGGAACTTTTGGCAGATATTTTCATCTTTTATATTGAAGAAACTATAATGAGTTCCCCTCTACCTAAAAAACATTTTCATTGTTGGTTTAGATATGTAGACGATGTTTTATCCTTCTTCAAAGGTACATTACGACAATTGAATGTTTCCTTATCCTTCATTAATAATATCCATCCCTAATAGTCTAGGAGCCAGAACGATATTGATGGTCTGAACATTAACCCGATGGCACTATGGTTTATCGTCAGAGGACGGTTCAATGATCAATTCTCACAGACCGAATTTTCCCCGGCTGCTAGATCTCGAGATACAGCATCCGCATTTTTTTTTTGACTGGCGGTTAACCCTCTCCGAGTTGCGGTTACTTGAGAAGCATGCCATTCTTATACACTTCCACCATGTGCCATCATTTTTTATCGTGTCCGTTTATCAGGCCGACCAGTTAAAATTGGACCGAAAATGAACTGCAAGTTAACCCTCCCAAACCTGGTGGAAAATGTTCATTGGTGTTGGCCATTGTTAACATACCCTATGCCATCAAAAGTTATCGGTCCATTTCCGAGTAATTGGTAATTATTTGGACCAAAACTGTTTCTTTTTTTCATTTTGTGGATAAAACTTGCGGGTTACAAGGTAACATGATGCCACCATGTTAAATAACTTTATTGGAGGTCAAATAAAGATTTAAAATTATTGCCATTACTCCTTGCCTATTTCAACCCCCAAAACCCCCTAAAACCACCCCCAAAAAAAGTATGAATAATATGGATAATATGACCAATTTTATGATAAATTAGTCAATTATTGAGATTCTGGCGGGGTTTAAAATCGAAACGCCCGTTTTTGTTTTTTTTGTTTTGGGGGGTGGTTTTATGGGTTTTTGGGGGTTGGAAATAGGCAAGGAGTGATGGCATTAATTTTAAATCTTTATTTGACCTCCAATAAAGTTATTTAACATGGTGCCATCATGTTACCTTGTAACCCGCAAAGTTTTATCCACAAAATGAAAAAAAGAAACATTTCTGGTCCAAATAATGGCCAATTACTCGGAAATGGACTGATAACTGTTGATGGCATATGTTATGTTGACAATTGCCAACACCAAAGAACATTTTCCACCAGGTTTGGGGGGGTTAACTTGCAGTCCATTTTCGGTCCAATTTTAACTGGTCGGCCTGATAAACAAACACGATAAAAAAGGATGGCACATGGTGGAAGTGTATAAGAATGGCATGCCTCTCAATTAACCGCAACTTGGAAAAGGTTAACCTCCAGTCAAAAAATAAAAAAAATGCGGATGCTGTATCTCGAGATCTAGCAGCCGGGGAAAATTCGGTCTGTGAGAGGAATTGGTCATTGAACCGTCCTCTAACGATAAACCATAGTGCCATCGGGTTAATGTTCAGACCATCAATATCGCTCTGGCTCCTAGACTATAACATTAAGTTCACTTTAGAAACTGAGAAAAATAACAAAATAAATTTCCTAGACCACCCTCACGCACCATAATAATATCAATACTTTCAAATTTTATAGAAAACCTACATTCACAGTTATAACTATTGCCAATTCATCTTTTAGTCCCCGTAGTCATTCTTCGAAGGATGGATCGTTTTCGAAAAAATCATCATTTTTTCGAAAGAAGAATCATTTTTCGAGAGGAGGATCATTTTTCGAAAGAAGGATCATCTTTCCAAGTGAAAATTGTTGTAATGCTGTTTTATCACAAAAACCTATTGTAATCCTTAAATTGGACATTCGAAAAATCCTTATTTCGAATAAATATCATTTCGAACAATTTTTCGTTCGAAAAATTGATTTCGAAATCAATTTTCCTTTCACCCTATCTCTTGTGGGTACATTAATTTTCGGAGTTAATTTAAATAAGCTTAACATATCTAATAATCTCTCAAGATGTTTATTAGGAGATGAAAAATCCACATTAAAGTCGCCACATAATATTGTTTCAGGTATGTTACGAGACTTATACATTTAATCAAAAAACATGTGAAGTTAATCACATCAAACTCAACTGCGGAAAAATTGTTAATGCTCAAAGTAACTTTATGGCATTACTATCATTATTTACAGTCACAAGTTAAAATCAAACTATGTAACTCTGACATCAAACTTTGTTACTTAGGAATATTTTACGAAATTATAAAAAAGAAGTATCGCTATCAAATATAAGCTAAAGAGATTTTGGGATAAGTCATACCCAAATATATACTTACATGAACAGACACCACAAACTTTTCTGCTGTTTACATTTATTACTTACACAGGCTGGAAAGTGAATTATCTCTTTATTGTTCCTAGAATTAGAAACAATTGTTTCCAGTTTAATGAACAACTATCATGAATATTTTATTTGGGTTTTCAAAACCATAAAAATACAATGAAATACTCTGTAATTAGCATTAACATAATATATAATATTTAAACATGGTTTAGTCCCCTTACAGAATATAAAGAATATCTCTTCAGTTTATGTACAAGAAAAATATCACATTAGATATTACAATTAGTGGAAACGCTTAGCAAAACTGTAATGTTGTATTGAATGATCGGGTAGATATTTATAATTCTTAAATTATCAATTATTTTCTCAGCATATTTTTTGGAAACTGATTCCAATCACAGACATTGCCAATTATTTTACCACATTATTAGTTAGATATCATAGTATTTAAGAAGTCACCACTTTCAGTTATCTTCTATTCATTTTTGAAAGATCTCATATCATCATCATCATTTGAGGGGAGGAGGCGTAGTCCCCAAATGCACTTAGGCCACTTAGTGGGGCCCATTGTGCGCCCCGTGGTCAGAAGCCTATTCTATTCTAGTAGGTTTGAGGCACGCCAGAAACCCAACGCTGGCTTCCATAAGTTCTTCTGGGAGCAGTTTTGCTTCCCCGAAGTGACGGTGCCTGATGGGTGCCAATGCAAGGCATTCCAACAGGATGTAAGAGACAGTTTCTTCCGCCTCTCTGCATTTCCTACATATAGGATCATCAATGATGCCCATAGTATGACAGTGACCAGTTAGGATTCCAGTCATCTCTCTGATGTCCCTTCTGTTCAGAAAAAGGAGTTTCTTTGAGAGCCTAGGCACACGCTCTTTGATGAAGAGCTTGGCCTGTCTCATGCTTGGTGATCCTCGCCACAGTTCAGACCACTCTTTGTTCCATTAACCCAGAAGGGCGAGATCTTCCACGTAATTTGATAAAGCGACCTTTGGCTTCGGTCCGTCAGGGGCACCGGACAACCCTCGTCTGGCCAGGGAGTTGGCCATTTCATTTCCTCCAACTCCACTGTGTCCAGGCACCCAGATGAGTTGAACTTTATTTCTCCTGGCTAGTTCAGCTAGTGTATCTCTGCATTTTTTGAGAAGCCTTGATGTGACTCTGGGTGATTTGAGAGCTCCCAGGGCTGACTGGCTGTCTATGCAAATATTTTTTCGCAGGTTTTCCATGGCACAAGTCAATATTGCATAGACCTCCGCCTGAAAAACCGTGCAAGATGACAAATCAGTGGTCTACGTATGTATTTCGATTTCTGGATAATGATGTGGTGTTACATTAATTTGGTGCTGTTATGATGGCCACAGTTTCCGTGTCTCAAACTATTGTACTCAGTTTGGGAGTCTTACTTCCCAGATAGCAGAGTGTCCAAAGATGACGTCTTATTGACCTTATTATTTCTTTCGTCATTTTTACATATATAAAGGACGTCACAGTATATGACTCATATAAGACGTCATTGTTTTTGATGACTAATAGACGTCAAATACAGGTCAAGTAGTCATGATTTTGGTATTACCTATATTGTATTGTTGGTAATTGTATGGTTATTCAAAGCGAAAGATAATGAACGCGAAGAAATCAACTAGATCAACAATCGAAGAACAGGAAGAACATTTTATAGTCACTGCATACTTACCTTATGTAAGAGGAACAACCGATAAGATGAGCAGAATCTTGAAAAATCACAGCATACGGACCACTTCCAAAACCGATAGAAAAACAGAAAGTTCAAAAGTAAAAATTCCGTTAGTATCGTAAGGTGTTCATGACATTATTTGTAAAGACTCCGAAGAATCGTATATTGGACATCGAAAACAACAACACCAGGAGATGGAGAAGAGGCTTCCTAATGATACCGGGGGACTATCAAAATCTAACTAACTCTGATAACGGAAAAATTATCACAGTTCACCATCATTAGAACTACACATCGACTGACCATGGAAATCAGCCAGGTGTGATCAACTATGAACCTATGCAGGTACTTATTCCGCCTCAAAAACTCGGATACCTCAGTTCAGTTCGAGTAACAAGAAGCCGTAGCATTGTAGCATATTGTCAAGCAAGACCTGAAGGTGACAGATGTTATCTTGCCGGAACGTCGTCAAGACCAGTGTGGTTCCACCAGGGACCAAACATCTACGCGGAAGAAAATCTGGAAACCCAGTATATCATACGACACCCGCGAAAATCTGATGAAAATCAACAAACTTATGTGAAATAAATATTATTATCACTAATTAATTTTATAAAGCTATTTTATGTAGTCTTAGTAAATAAATTCTACTGTCTTATTTATATATTAATAAACCTACCCTCTTAATTTCACAAAGATATTCCTATGGTCGGTGGTTTTCGGATATCTCGTCTGTTATTCCATCATGACTTAATTTTTGTATCAAACGTCGAAATTGTGGAATTCCTTCCTGATACATATAATCTAACTTTTAAGTAAAATTCCAATGCCTATCCCTTCTCCCAACATACCACCTCTGGCTTACATGTTGTTTCATAAACATTATAGGTTTTCCTCTTGTGTAGTTAAAAAAGCTCAAAACAGTTTAACATATGACATGAAATTAACTGTTAAAATCTGAAATTACAATCAAACTGTTCAATAACGTAGTGATATTTGAAAATGTTATCGTATTTTTATTCGTTTAATCCTATTATAAGTGTAATTATGCGATTTGCACATTCGACAGTCCATGCAAACTCCAAAGGTTTCTTCAATTTGGAGTTCCTTTACATTATTAACATGGAAAACGTTTGCAATCGATCGAATTTCTGGCTGAAATGTAGGGATATTACAAATTGTAAAAATACTAATTCTTTATGAAATATTAATAGAGAAAGTCCCGAATCTCGCTACTGAAAACAGGGGTAACAAAGTTAATTATACTGTCTTAAATGATGGAAATATTTTATTCAACGTCTAGGTCAATAAAAATTACATAAACTGAAAATGCTCCAACTGCAAAATATACAATGTATCGATTAATTCGTAATACGGTACACACAATTTAGAATTCAGGAAAATATTTCATTATATAAAGGATTACAGATTAGAACGCACAATAGAGCGGCTGCAACTTTTACAATTTTACCCCGTTTACCCTTAAAATTGTGTTTATTTTATTTGTGCATTTCCAGAGTTTTACCCCAAATGTAACTCGTGCGCGGGCTAAATCAATTTAATCTTTCTGTTAGAATTTTGAAGGATTTTACAAAAGATTTACTGTTGATTCATTAACACAATGGACTTGTTTGTAGAGTGACTGAAGTAATAAAGGATTTAGGGTAACAATGGTCTTGCCACGTGCTTATTTTACAGATATCTAGAAACTATTGGCACCATGGACGTTAAAATGTTACTGTCTAACTTGAAGCTTACACTAAACACGTGTGATTCCTAATTCATATAAACTTTTATCGTACTAATTCCTTTTTTTAATTTATTTATATTACTTTCAGTATGATAATAAATTCACAATTCCGAGTCTCGGCGTTTACAATAAATTGAATTATATAATATGGATATCAATATTTCCACTACACAATGTCATTCTCAGAATGAGTTATTAACTCAATGCAACTAAGATACTGTGCTACGTTATACCGGATAACCCATATTAGATAATCTCCAGGAATATCTCGTGAAATATACGTCGGACAGAAAAATTTCATGGTTTCGAGGGGGCTATCCGATTCTGCTCCTTTGGGGTGGGGAAGGGGGAAAATTTTGGAATATTGAATGGGTACCCCTACTTTTTATTGTTGGGCCTACCAGAATGTTTTTTTTATTTCTTATAATGGCGCTTGAATCGAAAATGTAAAAAAGTTGGTGACTCGACTAATAATTTTGAGGGAACATTCAACCATGGTAGAATGAAACCACCCTATCCTGCAGAAGTGGGGTGGGAGATGAGCTTAAAATCTCAAATGAAATCACTGAACCTTTGTTCAACTCTGATTTGGGAAAATTAATGTGATAATTCATATTCTTTGCTGATCCGGGTGAAGTCGTTCTTTTGTTAAATGGAGATATGTTTCAAGGAATTAATAATTTGTACACCATAAGATGAGGAGAATGATCTTACCGCCGGCATTAGCGTTTCTCGATGTACACGAGAGGAGGTTGGAAGGTCGGATCATGTAGCCCTGTAAAGACCTTTTTAAGCATTTGAGTGTTTTAAGCGCTTGTCACATTCCCTTGAGATTTGTATCGATGATGATTTTTTTTCCTAAAAACAGTAATCAGGTATACTTGATGCATGTAGCCAGGGCCGCACATAATATTTTTGCCGGGTGCGATTAAAAGGTTGCCGAGCCCCTCGCGGCCCCTTATAGGTACCCAAAAAAATTCTCAATCCTTTCACCCTGAGTTGGCATGCACTTCAAGTGCTATTACCTAAAATCTCATTGACTTGTTCTGAGTTTTTGATGATTCCCGAATGAAGTTTCTAGAGGCCAAACTAGTCTGATTGAGTGTAGCGCAATTCTCAATTCAATTAATTTATATCATCATATTTGATATTTTATGCATAATAGTAGACTGTCTGAAAGCTACAGATGAAACTGGTCCTTCACTGTTAAACGATGCAAACCAACTATTTTTACCTACCTCACTAGGAAAAGAGTTCTACAAATTCGCCGATCTATAGAAGAATGGTTTGTGTGCAATAATAGACGAGATGAGCACCGACCAAGATAAGAAGAAAATGGAGCGCATCTTTCTACGAGGTTCTGGAGAAGTCAATGAATTCGTAAGTATGGCATCACCGATCAGGTGAATACATCTCTCCTGAACAGAATATAAAAGCTTCAGCGTATGTTTGGGAGCAGAACTCCAGGACTGGTCGAATCTGTCCTTTTCAGATCATGAGGTGTAAGGTAGCTCTGGTCGCGGAATAGAAAAGTTTACGCAATGAGCCTCACATGATTGTCCCATGAGTGGATACTGTTGGTGGTAACACCGAGCATGGATATTGAGGACTTCATAGGAACAGTTGTCTCTGATATCATCATATTATGGATTGTAGAATACATCTTCCAGAAAAAAATTCAAGCTTGAATTTTGGTTACATTAAATTCTAGATCAACAGATCCTCATTTCAAAATTCTAGGCAGATCCTCATTTGTAGCATCGACCTGTCGCTGTCTTGCACCTCTGGCTTTAATGGATGATATAAGGGCTCTAGAGGAGACATATTTGTGAAGTGTAATATCATCCGCAAAAGATATGGACGAGACAGATCACTTCGAACAGCAATGATAGCCATCGGAGTGATGGAGAAAACTCTATACCAAACTACAACTAGTAATTCCCCATATTTATCAAAGGATGCCTGTCATATATGTGTCACATAAACAAGCATGTTCCCTGTTGATCTGCGGTGACGAAATCTATTGCAATGGGTCCACATCTTGAATAGTAGACTTCCGCGGATAGCTAATCTTTATAAATTCTTGGCTTCCGGATGGAAGCACATGATCATACAACGGCAGGGTTAGGTGCCAGAGCGACGTTAACCACCAGAATAAAGGCAGAGAACTGTGTAGCTTGAAGGTTTTTCCCCACAATAAATACCGCTACAGAAACCAGAAGAATCAGTTTCAGTTCAAGTCTCAAGCCTGCCCTGAAGATGCCATCTGTAAAGGTTGGCATCAAGTCGTGCTATTATAACGCGGAATCCATTTGGAAGCCAAGCATTTTCAATGGGTCTACAGTTATTAAGAAAGGTCTTCTTCCGTTTTTTGGAATTGTTTGAACTCTAGCTGTCTTCCAGTTTGAAAGATAAAACCCAAGTTTCAGGCAATTGGTCATCGAGCCATTTTAGGAGGGTTCTTCCCATGTGGATCCGAATAGATTGAAGACATTTCCACCGGAAAAGTCACTACCTAATTTAATCTCTTCTGTAAATGATATTATAATAATAATAAAAATAATAATAAGATATTTCCCTGAAAATTGAAAAGTTCGAAATATAAATATAACAAGATGCGAAAAACGTATGAAATTGTAAACAAACCAAGATAAAATTTCATCAGCAGCTATATTTAATATCTACACAACAGAATGTAGCGTCATTAATTTTTGTTGAAGAAAGAAAAAGCCAAGTGGCTAATTTAGGTATTAATTACGTAAGCAGTGTGAACAATATGCGACTTCTTTCATTATAAAAAATATGTTTCTGGAAAAATTGTTATTAAGAATCCAATTCAATTATTGTCTAAAGAGGAATTGAACTGCTGCTTAGCAAATTTGATTAATTCTTAAGTAATATCCAATAATCCTAGAAATTATAATTATAAATCCCATTGGTACATTTCAAATAATTAAAATGAAATCATCGGAAGAATGAATTAATTTGTTTGATTACTATATTTCATGAAATAAACCTTAACGTCAATTATTTACCAAGTATGTAATTTAATTTAAATCAATACAATACGGACAGTAGTTATTTGATAATCATCGTGAGTAACCTCCATCTGTTATTTTATCGCTGGATATAGATCAGATAGACCTGTTGTGAATAGATGTTTGTCACTGGCTTACCCTTTCGTTAAAAATTCCCCTTTTACGTAAAATCCTAACCCTCATTTTACAATAATTACGTATTTTGATGTCATTTCGCAACAGCTGCTGAGATTTCATACAATAACACGACAGATTAAAGAAAAACATGTCATTTAATAATATTATTGTCAGATTTATTAAATTCTACATAGAACGCTTTCACCGTGCACCCAACAGAACTTTATTTAATATTTTTTATAACTGTAATTCCCTCAATTGTCTGGTAGCGAATATTCGTGTTTTTCTATAAAAACGGATTTGTATCAAACTTTGTCCATCTGTTCAGATCATCAATAGGGAACGCACCGACGATTACATTTCCGACCGTTTAATATGCAAAATGAATACTTTTATGAATTTCGGAAATGATAATATGGAAAAGGGTGTTTCAATAGAAGCTGACGGTTTTAAATTGCCCATCATTTTACGCACAATTGAAATTAGATATACTTATTGTAGAGATACCGGATTACCGGGAAGTAATTGTGGAACATTATACCACAGAGTAGATAGATTACCTATTCTGTGGTTACACAGTACTACAACGAGTGACAAAGAAAACAACCTAGTGTAGCGAAAATATATTCTGCTAGCAAATGCACATTTTTGGGAAATAGGCAACTTCACACGTATGTCTACTATATTGTCGTCTTTATGTACGTTTTGGTCTCACGACCATCTTCAGAAGAGGTTTGAAAACTAATTCATCAACTAAAGCGCGATTTCTCAAACTAATTGTACTAAGCCCTAAGCGTCTTTATCGCATTAATTTCAATTTAAAATATCTGTCACAACAACGAACAAAACACGAATAACTGAAATTGTAACAAAATATATGAATATGTATTAAAAAACTACTACACAGTAATTTCTCTATAGTTAAAGACATCATATCTCGACGAGGTAAAATTCTCTGGCAACAAAATCGCTTATGCTGCAGTACTTAAAATTTAAACAGATGTTTTCAAAATTTATAACTACGATAGGAAAGGTCTTTCCTGTACTAATATTACTAACTTGTATCTGCTTTCTACGTTTACACAATTTTAAATATGAAGAAATACGTTAAAATTTTTAAATGTATCAATAATATAATAGGAAGAAATGAATTTTATGTAAATGACTCGTGGCATTTTAATGAGCTTATAAAAAATTAATCTGTACCCATAGATCATCTATCAATGTCCTTAGATTTATTTACAAATATACCAATCGAATTAGCATCGAGTAGCATCAAAAAAGGTTGGACAGAGATTAGAGACCACATAACTTTAGATCAGTATGAATTTATAAATGCAGTTTTATTTAGAATACACTTATTTTCAATACGGTGAACAATATTTTGAACAAATATTTGGCACAGCAATGGGATCTTCTATTTCACTTATATTTTCAATTTGCTTTAAACAGTATGTAATAAATAAATTCAACAATTTCCACTGTAAACTTCAATTTACCTGTGAAATAGAAATAAACAAAAGCATAAATTTCCTAAATTTATTTCAGTTGCACCATTAAGTTATGAAAAAGTCTTATCAACAGTCTTACAGGTTGCGATGTAAATCTGAAAATTAAAAAAAAAATCGTAATACATTGGAAAAGTACCCAAGAAAATGTTTAACCCCATCATTAAAGTAACAACTCACGGAATCTATAAATATTCATCATACATAAATAATACAAATGATGATAACAATAATTTTATAACATTATAATACAATCTGGAGACCGCAGAGAAAATTAAAAAATAATATTTGTTTTCATGCTATAGCGCCATTACAAAATTTCCTACCACGTTTAAGATTGCTTCAAATATGATTAAATGAGGAGTTTAGTAGAGGCCGCCCAGAATATCACATTAAACTGTTTAAAATTGATGTAGTCGTTTTAATTTTCTAGATTGCAGTCACGTGAATAAATAAATAAGTGAATGTCGCGATTCAAAAATGACAGTTTTATTAAAATCTAATTGTAACATTAATTTACTTTCAGTTTCATATTTAAATACGTTATAAGTACACAGTGGTTATATTTTATCAACTGGGGAAGTTATTGATTCTAAGATAATATCCTGATACTACACAAAATTCATTCGAAATTGAAATTAATTATTGCGTTCAAACAAACCACGGTTTATGCACTGTCCTTAACAAATTAATTATTTGTAACAGAGAACGACGAAGTTGAAAGTTAATTACCTATTAACGAGAAAAAAATGTATTTTAAATTACTTTTGTTATATACATAATATATTATTATTCGGTGATATTGAGTATCTCACTAATATATGATTCTTAAAGGGATGCCATGATGTTTCCCATTTATGTTCTTTAAAGCTCATACTATATTGAAGATGCAATTTTAATAATAAGTATCAAAACTAATATCTGGAAACCATACACTATTTATCAAATCACTGTTCTGTATTCTCGGTTACAGTTTTTTGCAGTCTCACAATTCTTGATCAATTATCATGTTGTGTCTTAATTTTTCAAACAATAGGTAGAGTTGGTCAAAACTCGCGTCAATTCATTCAAATTGAAAAATAAAATATTAATCTACAGTTTAAAACTAGAATTAGAATTTTCCACTATATTCATTATATTATCAAATTTGAAATATTTTTAGTTAATATTTGATTGAATTTTTTGTACATAGGTAAATAGCGCATTAAATTTCTAGGTTGTAGAAATATTTTAATTTGTTTTTAATCTAATACGCAATTATATGAACAACTGTACAAGTAAGTTTGAGACAAAATAAAATTATAGTACATTAAATTAAATAAAATATTTTTCTCAAATTTCTAAATAACTTAAAAATACTTGGAAGTGTTTAGAGAAATTGATTTTATAAACAATGGTTTAATATGTGCATATCGTTGCTATCTTGAAAAGGTCTTTAGCTAGAAAGCGCTGGGACTTTCGAAAAATTTTGAAATTTTGTTCTCTGAAAAGGATCTTTAGGGTATATGCTTCACTATTCAACTGTAGACAAGCAGTACAGTAGAAAGAAAAGAGTATATGAAGTGAATAGCTTGGATGGTTGGTTGTTATACGATTATAACCAAACAATATTCAACTATGAAAAAGTTAATATGCTTACGGAAGGAACAAATTACGTTTCATTCTATAGATAAATCATTATAAAACAGATTAATTCAGTGAAGAACCGAACTGACGTAACAAGTGCAGTCATATATACCAAATAAATGTCTTACATATACGTCAAATTGCATAAAAAGTTATGTTTATACGTGAATTAGAGAACGATTTTATTTCTATAGTATAACAGTTCTGAGAACCTTTGTAATAATCTGTATTAATGTTTCCCATACCAATGTTTGATAGTTTTCAAGTTATGATGTCTTCTTAATGACTTAATGCCATTGAGAGAAATCATTTTTGCATAGTTTGCCATGGAATGAGAAATATAATGATTTTCAAAGTTTTCCTTATTGGGTTATTGTTATATAATTTGACAGGAAGTTACAAAATATGGACAATCAAAGTTATGCAAATCTAGATATAATGAATTTCCCTCAATGTCAACAAGACGTCATCTTAACTTGTCTTAACTATCAAACATAGGTATAGGGAACATTCATACAGAATACAGATCGATTGGGAATTGAATTCTCCTTCATTCAATGAGAGGCAAAAATTTACATTGTATTTGGAAATAAAATGCGATCAATTGATCGTGTGATTCACCTCACTTTTGTTAGCCAAATAGCTTTCGCACACTTCTGCGAGTCAAATGTAAATGATCGTAAGAACCTAAAATTTATTGGAAATGACTTAGAAACCGCTAATGATAGACGTTAAATTATGCTCTATGTTTCAATTAAATTTTATCCAAATGTTCTAAATAGTGTATTTCACAAATCTATGTTTCATATTGACTGACACCTGCTGTCAGGTTGACTTTCGAAATTATTATTATTATGTGGTAACGGTACACCTCTCCGTGCTGCCTCGTTGACACGTCACGATGAGACGCTGGGTTAACTGCCCTTGTGTATGTGTGTATGTGTATATATGTGTGCGTGTGTGTGTGTGTGTGTGTGTGTGTGTGTGTGTGTGTGTGTGTGTGTGTGTGTGTGTGTGTGTGTGTGTGTGTGTGTGTGTGTGTGTGTGTGTGTGTGTGTATGTGTGTGTGTGTATGTGTATATGTGTATGTGTATGTATGTGTATGTGTGAGTATGTGTGTGCATGTTTGTGTATATGTATGTGCATGTATCTGTTTGTGTATGTGTATTTGTATGTGTATGTGTATGTCTATGTGTATGTGTATATGTATGTGTATGTGTATATGTATATGTATATGTATATGTATATGTATATGTATATGTATATGTATATGTATATGTATATGCATATGTATATGTATGTGTACGTGTATTTGTATTTGTATTTGTATGTGTATGTGTATATTTAGGTGTATGTGTATGTTTATGTGTATGTGTTTGTGTATGTGCATGTGTATGTGTATGTGTATGTGTATGTGTATATGTTTATTTACATGTATATGTATGTGTATGTATAAACGACTCTATCAGACAAGAGAGAAGATACACAAGTAGTGATGTAAAATGCTCTGGCACATTCTTGGACATGAACAAGGAAGAATGAGAATAACGAGCAAATGACAAAAAAGAATTAAGTCTGATATTAGTTAATATTTCCTACTCAATTTCCCAAACCTAACGAGTTGTTTTAATGTCTATCTATACTCAGTATAATGCGAGACGAGAGTACTAGTTCTGTTAATGCAGTTAAAGACGTGAGAAGCGGACATGTAGCTTATATTGGCTATTAGAAGCGCAGTTTCGCTTGTTTTGATTGTACCTGTGTTCACAATATAAAAAGTATTGATATGTAGTTAGTTTATTTACCATGGTACATACAAATACATACAAAATAACTACAATACATGATCGTTTTATTGAATGAAGAAGTTATTTTTACAGGATTTGAGTCGTCTGTGAAAATAAGGTGAATTACCTGGACCCAGACGAGTATAATGTGCTGTTCAACAATATACTTAAAAAGAGTTGAATATTATGCATTTAACTGTTTTGTTTTTGAGCGCGGTAGCCCCGTTGCGAGTGGAATTTTTGACATCTATCTTCAGTTGTTCAAATGGAATTATACTATTCAATCATAATGACAACAGTATTTTCCTGGCTATAAAAATCTATCATACGTATATATTTAACCTTTACAAGTGTCCGGCATTCTCATTTAAAGATTAAAGTGACATCTTGAATACTTCCGCGGATAGCTAATTTTGAAAATTTTTGGCTTCTGGATGGATTCCACATCAGAATAGCACAAGTTGATGCTGACGGAATGGACTCATATCCCTAGCTACTTGTGGGTATATATGGGTAGAAGGGAAAATAACAACAAAATAGAAGGAAAACAGCAACGCAAGGGAAAGAATCAGGGGAGCTCAGGCCAAATGGTACACGAGGGCCATAGCTGAGGGGAAAAATCAGCAGCAGCTAGGAAGGTGGCTGAGGAACTGAAAGCCATCAACCAAGCAAAGGTTGAACTGCGTGGGCAAGCCCAATCCAGGAAAAGGAACAGGAAGAAATCCCAAACCCTTACAGGGAAACAAAGGAATAATAAGTTCAAAACTTCCACTTCCGACATTGTAGGTGTGCCTCAAAGAAGATACAATGCAGCATCCGGCAGCACTAACTACATAAAAACCAATGAGGTAGTGGTTCTGTCGATTGACTATACCTCAAGAGGTCCTTAATCAACGATTAGTTTATCTCCTTGAAGGACGCCTTGGCGGAGGAAATAGCTAAGGGGAAGGAAACCAAGCTCCAGTTTGAAGCCATTCACTTAAGACCGGGAATACTTTTCATCGATTGTCAATGTGAAAAGACAGTCGAGTGGCTGGAAGCGAGAACCCCTTACCACCGAAATTAGGAAAGACAATCCAAAGGTATTCTTTCCAAGGGCAACGCCGGAGGAAGGGAAGAGAATAATTTCCCTCGTCAATGCCCAGAACACTGAGGAGTGGCTTCAGGTCGTGCTATTGTTACTTGGAATTCATCCGGAAGCCAAGGATTTAAGTGACGTCATCTATGTGAAATCACAGTCCATTTAATGTGACAACAGGTGTCAGAATAAAATATATAGTGATAAATACCTTATGTAGATAATTTGAATAAAATTTCAATATAACAGAGTGAATCTTATCGTTTTATAAACCATTTGCAATATATTTTCTGTTCCTACAATCATACACTACTGACCCACAGATATGTCCGAAACCCATTTTGCTTACAAAGTTGAGGGAAGTCGCGTGATCAATTGATCACAGTTCATTTTCTTCCTGGTGCTCGAAAACGATTTCGATATTTTCAAAAACGATAGTTACTGATTTTCAAAGAGGAAGGTGCAAGCTCAAAAATTGTCAAAAAGTCGGAATATTTCGAAAACGATTAGAATTAGGTATAAGGAAGGCTAATATCATCTCAAAAATCTATGAGGAATCTAAAGAAGCAATAAATTCCTTTTTGTACTGTTGTATTCAGTATACGCCATCTTGGAAATATTTTCATTGAGCAGCAAATAATTCATTGTAGCCATTGTACATATTTTCAGATTGGTAACAACTCAAAATACATCTAGTGTGCGTTTGAAACGGAACATATTGTATATTAAATATATTTCCATTATATTTCAGTTGAGTTCTGTTGTATTGGAACATTTTCATCAAAGAATTAAAATCTTCTCACGAACCCCGATAACTTGCCTCGGTTCTGCGGAATTAAGGAATGAAAAAGGATAAATTTATAAAATAGATAAAAGAAAGAGAAAACCTTCATGCGCATTGTTTAAATTAGATTACAAACGTCGTAGGAAAGTGCTTCCGGCAGAACTATACCTTTTCATTTCTTATAAACGACAAAAAGAAATTATATAAATTGTTTTACTCGACGTTAAAATCGTTCGTAAACAGAAAACAGATAAAATCTCTATACGGGTTTTGAACAGTTGTATAAACTCTTCGATTTCATAATTGCACAAGCCAGCCTATTTCATTAAGTTTCCAAGTGTATGACGTTACTCTCTACTGCTTCTTTATATGTGACTCATAAATTTACTAAAATGAGGATTTGGAAAAATATAGGTTTATCCCATTCATTTTATCAGGGGTGGTAGCTAAATGACCAAACAAGCGAGGGCTGAATCCATAGTTTTCGGACCTTTTATTATTTTCATCGCACTGGTTCCCTTTACAAAATACCAATTTTCTTTTACTGCCCATTCAAAAACATATAAACTATTTTAATTCGCAGATAGAATATATCTTTACTAGTGCGAACATATTTTCCAACTTCTCACCAATAGTGAAACTTGATAAAATGAAATCTAACAGTTTTACAGGTCATCACGATGGATAACTCAGAATGTCTTTATCTGCTGGAAATCTATTTCAATCGACGTGTATTTGGGTTCGATCAAACTATATAAACTCTAGTTATGCTACTTATTCAACAAAGCAGGCAGCTTAGTGTGTTTCTAGTACATGACTACTAAGCATTCTTATAGGTACTGGGTTCGAACCTCGTCCTCGTTTGAATTTCAGAGAGCTTTTTCATTCGGTTTCTCATTTTTATTCATATTCTGATTACACGAGATGAAAACCTATAATGTTCGTAGAATATCGTATGAGGCAGCTATGGAATGTTGGGAGAGGAGGTAGAACTAGCAATACCTTTTATAGTACAAGGCCAATACGCTGAGAACAAAAGTCAGTGTGACGTCATCAACAAGGTGTTTAGACATGAGAGGAAGCTTACGTCAGTATCGTTCAGTTTTAATGGCGCGCAGACTGTGCTGAGGTGATAAATATGACAATTTGACAAAGTTGAAGTGGTGATGTCATTAGGCATTGAACAACATTGGAGGTTGTAGGCATCAGAAAAGGTCTCACTAAGCAAATACTTTCACTACTTCGCCGTTCAATAGATTAATGAAATCTGATAGGAAGAAGGGAATGAAGGGGTATTCATGATGGAATAACCGAAGGATTTCCGATGAGCACCGACCATAGAAAAATCTATGGACAAGAGAGAGATTCTCCACCTTTCTACGGTGCTCTAAAGAGGACAATGAATTCGTTTGTTGCATCACCATTCAGTGGAATAGCTCTTTTCTGAATATTCACAGCGTACAAACATGTGAACAGTACTCCAAGACATGTCGAGTAGGTGCTTTGTAGGTCATGAGGAGTTGTTGGTATGTGGAGTAGCTGTTGGTATGTGAAATATCTGTTGGCATGGAATAGAAATCCAACTTGCTGTGAATCAGTTTTCTCAACGCACCTCAGGTGATCGTCAGATGAGCAATATATAGCAGAAAATTGTCCAATTATCTATCTTGACGAAACATGGTTTGGCACACATGATACTGCGAGAAAAGGACGGAATGATTTTTCGAAAAATGCCAAACCAAAGCTCCTCTAAATAAAGGCAAATAATAGAAATAATATATACGGGTTCAGAAATTGGATTTGTTCCGAACTGTCTGTTGCTTTCAGATTTCAGATTCCTCTCTGTCTTTTTCCAAATGTTTCGTCCTATCACTGTGTATTTAATCCGATCAAACTAATATGGCACGAAGTCAAATAAAATATTAGAATATATACATAATTTTTAATTTGTTTTAGTTTTACATTAATGCCTGGTCGGGGCTGCTGCGCGTTCTGATGACATCGCAGCAATCGCGCCAGAAAACCCAAAGTCGGACGACCTAGGATGCAAACTGTGATGGATATGCATCATTTTCCGGGTGTATGATTACTAATGTTCAACCCTTAATAATAAGAAGATAATATTGATAGTAACACAGAACTAAATTTAATGTAAAATAGAATTAATTTGTTAAAATTTTATTTTACTTATTATATCTTTACTAATAATTGATCGTTACTTTCCTTTAATATAAAATGCCTTTTTAATTCAAAATAAAAATAAATCAATATCTAGGTATATTTTCAAGCCTATCCTACACCCTTTTCTTGCGGTTTGAAGATATTGAGACTACACAATGGGGCTTCATCACATTTATTGCCATAAAGGTCAACGGTATAATATGAACTATACTATACTTACTAGTATGATCTCGTTCTATGAATTTTCAATAAACTGCACCCCAAGAATCAGCTCCTATCCTGGCACTTAGGTAGATTTCAAATTACTTACCCTCTCTCCAATATACTCATACTCTTTATGGTACAATCATACCAAGAATTTTCATTCAATCTTCACTGATTTATATTCATTTGCCATGAGTTGAAGGTTGAAGGTGTTAATTTTGTTATTTGGATCTTTGTTCTTTATAGTACGTTTTAGAATTAACATTTCAGCTTTTTTGAAACTGCGTGGTAGCATAAAGATCGATACAACTAGAACTCGCTTCAAAATCTAATTAAGTATCTTGCGTATTTTCCATTTCTTGACTTTCTGGTGAAAATTGAATGCAGAAACAAAAGAATACCTGAATAATTTTCATAAAATTTCAAGGCTACTATCGATACTTGGCGGTGCAGACCCAAAGTCCCTCTGCCTACGCCTATATTGTGGTACTGAATTTGGCAACATCAAAATGACAAAAAGTATGTCCTGTATCATTTGACAGCTTGTATTAAAAGATTGAAATATTTTTGGAATAATATAACAAAAATAGTGCAAGTTGGATGAGTATCTTATGCCTAAACGCCTCGTCTTGCTGTTCAACATGTTATTCATTTGAGGAAAAGGATAGATGGAAATGAGACAACAATATTAAATGTATATAATTTATTTTACTTTAAAATAAGAGAAATATAATACTTTGTGAAATGATAATTATAGATAGGTAGGTAATTGAATTTGATTTGACTAGAATAATGAAGATAATACCTCGATTATGAATATAATCCATTTTGATAAATGACACGAAGATTGTTAATGTTCTTTTAATAATTGGAATTGACTTTAATATGCCAATTCATAGCACTTGTTATCCATCTAATAGATAAAATGATGCCCTTAGATGCTGCCATTTGGCAGTTACAGAAGCCCAAACAAAATGTTTCGTGCCTAATGGCTGTTGAGTTTCGAACTTGGTTCCCAATGAACTCAGTTATGCTTGATAATAGTATGCATGACTATAACATTATTATCCTAAAATGACGCAAGACCTCAAATTTCTCCAACGTTATTTTATTCTGAATTATATTGGAAATACGGAGTTTGAATTATTGTTATTGGAAACAATGTGGTCTCGTTATGTCATCGTGATTCTTGCAAATGTCACCTTGAAGGAATTACGTACCTTAGGCAATTACAATAATTGATGTGCGACATACAAATACAAAACGAATAATCGTGACTAAATTAGAGGTTCAGTGGAAACCGAAAATTTTCCAACTGTAAATCATAAGTTATTGCATGAAATACGTTATCGCATAGTAGCCGGAATTTTTTAAATCAGCTGTACGTACATTATTAATTCATTATTGAGGAAGAAGGAATAACAACAATAAATATTATTCACAATACTCTATGAATATTTTAGGGAAAAATAAATGACTATAAACTAGTCATCCAATAATAAGTATTCGATATTATATTAAAACGTTAGCATGAGGCAATGTGCCAGGACTTGCATAATATTAATGATTTATAACAACTAATGAACTCTTCTATGTATTGGTATAATTACTGGCACCCTATTTACACGGTTCTAAATAGACCAAAATTCGGATTGTTTGGGTGAAAACTTGGAATAAATTTTTCACGTCTAACAACCTGGTTTTGTTGAAATGTTGCCTCCTCTTTGATCTCTGAACTCTCAATTGTCAAATTACCCCTCCGATTTAGGTACCTAGAAAGGTCTCCGCAACTGGAATTGAGAAAAAATTACATGGCTCCTTGAAACGCCGATTCACCCTAAGACTGAAAAAGAGGACACGATTTGATTCAAAATTTACTAAAAGCAAATGGAAAATATATTATTTTCCGCATCAACTTGGTCATACGTGAGTTGACATAACAGAGTCAGCTCACCCTATTGAAGGTTTGGAAGAATAATATAATATATCCTTACTGGTTGATAATATGTGACCGAGGATAAACATTTCTGGTTCAGGGTGTCCACGCGACAATTGCCACACCCCTTAATTTCGTGTATTTTTGAGATACGTAAAACTTTCCTATATTTTCCTATAGTTTTTAATGCAGTCATAAGAAAAACAATTTAGCATCGACTTATTGAGATACTAACTAAACTTATGTTTTTTTAAATGGAACAGCCTATATAATTTCACACCATTCGAAAGTGTTTTAAAGACCGCCTCAAAAATATATTACACATGGTATTTATCTTTTTGAAGATAATTGCACGTTCAATTTTTTTACAAAATTATTGAAGTAGGCTATGAACATTGAAGATAAGGGGTGGCCATTTTAGCGAATCGAACATACATAAAATGCATTATGAATTTGTTTACGCTACACGATGTTTTTCCTTTGGTCAGTTTTATAGGTTCGGTTTAACTATGCATTGGGGTTTAAACCTAGGATTCGAGAAAAGTGACCTTTTATAGCTTCCAGCTACAGAAAGACCAGTTTAAACTTGAAAATCCTCTTGTTAACGTAAACGGTGAAAATAGTACCAGTTAAACTCCAGATTGAAGTTGAGCTTTCGTATTTGTTGAATTAGGACGAGTAAAACTGAATTAAAGTCCGGTTACTATTGTTGATTGTTTGAAGTTTTGATAATATTTTTCACAATGATGGAAGATCTTGCGTGTTTTCGAAGAACTTTTATTGGATGATGAAGAAGCGTTCATTAATGCTGTAGAAACTTTACGAAATGCTACGATTTAAATGCAAGTTTAAACCGAACCCATAAAACTGCCCTTTGTCATGTTTAACAAACTTGAAGGTGAAAAAAAAATATTTTTTACCATCAGGTTTATTTATGAATAATTGTTATTTGGATGCAAAATTTAAATTATTTCATTGATGAATAATTGAGGTTTTTGAAAACATGTTTATTTTCTTTCACCATATAATCCCTAAGGAGTATCGAAAACGATCGGGACATAATCTGGTTCTGAATCACTATTGATTCAGAAACTACAATTCAATAACAAATTTGATCGACATAGACATATTAACAATTCGTTTACCACCTTTGTGAATAAACTTAAATCACATTTCTTTTCGAACCTCTGAATATGAATATTATTAACATTATTAACATTATGTATATTTTCATGTTTACTTCAGATTATGTATGACATAAATGTATCAATACACCACTGAATGTCTTAGTTTAGTACTTATTATTATACCAGGTTATATCTTTCTGTGAATACTGTTTTCGGTTCGTCCAGTTTATATTCCCAAATAAATAAATAAATACATTAGGATCACAGAAGTTTTAAGCTAGTGAAGTTTTCGTGGCCAGTTGAAAACATAACATGCACCTCTAATTTAGTACGTAACTATTATTTTTATTATTTTTTCCGAATTAAAGTTCATTTAGTATCACAATTTTTTTTATGAAACTTAATAGAATCATGCCCTGCTGTTTTTTTTTCCAAAATGCTCGCATTTCTTCAAATGCGTATACTCCATCCACATACAGTGACATTATTGTCAATTGTTTTGACGCCTACTCTTGGTCAGCGATGACCAGATTAAAATAGGAAATCATGAATATACCATTTTTTCTAATCAATTCCGGTCCTTCATTTGGAAGGAGGAAATTTATGCCTATTTCCGGTATAATCGGAAGCACTTACCGCCATGAAAACTTTCGATAAATGTACCTGTCCATAACGTCAACTTTATGAACGATTGTTCTAAACCCAAGAATTTATAATATCCTTCACAACTATTCTATCAGAATAATTAATCGTTTTGTAAATGATGGTACGTAGAAAATCTTCACTTATACTCTCAATGCTATAAGAATTGTCACAATCAGTATGTCAAATAACAAAATGGATTTCTGTAATTGTAAAAATAACATATACATAGTTCAAAATGTATTTAAAGGAATAAAATGACTAGTACAAAGACTACAATGTTCTCACTACATCAATAAATATTAAAATATAGAAATGTTTATATAAATATATATATTACATTATGCGCTCGTGGTAATTAATAGGATTGGGAATGTCCAACAAAAGATAAGGGATAACATAATCGATATATATTCTGGGGCACTGTGTGAGACAATGAGGTAACATCATAGACCTATTAACATAAATGGACTTGGCGTTTGATGCGCTATAAAATGACTTCGCAAGAGGGATGAAGCTAATCAGGGCAAAACAATGACTTACTTACCTTACTATTCAGAGATAGCTGTTTATTGTGTATAATTGACTTCTGATAATTTTTAGGAAGAATGAATATAATGGTACCTATCATTTTGTGTTGATGTGAAAGTGGTGGAAATAGTATTATAACATCTGAACCATGATGTTCTTGACGTTGACACCATTCATTTCATGGTTAATCCTAGTTTTAGTATCACCATTGATTACCAACACCTTCTTCGGAATTGTATGAAACATTTATGCATACGAGCGTTTGTGAGACTCATCATAAGTTTTCCATTATACTACAGCATTTGCATTTCGTAAGTTGCATAACATGTGTTATTCAAATTAGATTTATTGTTATTTGTTTTATTTTTATATAAACCGTTTCCGACTACGACATTCGTGAATTTACAAAATCGAGTATGAGCCATGTTCAAAAATATATATTATATATCTATTTTGGCCCAAAAGATGTTTATATTCCTGAGAATTTTTCTGAAAAATTTATATTTCACGAGCTCGAAAATTACTATAACTAATGAAGGGAAAATGTAAAAGGCAGAGAAAAATTCGAAAAAGTTAGGGTGAATATGATCCAAATAGATACAAGTTTTTTTATTGATAACTTTTTTCTAAGGTGCGTTCTGTCCGAGTTTTTCCGGAAAAACATGAAAAAAATTAATTTCTGAGTTACAGACAGTTTTTCGCGAAGACAACAGTGCCGATTTACAAGTATTTTTTAATCATTATACCAAAACAAATAGTTTTTGAGGCAAAAGTTATTAACAAAAAAGTTCATTTTAACCTGTATTACTACTTTCCACAATTTTATCATTGAAAAATGCACATTTCAGCAAACAATTTTTCTACTGTTTCAGTTTAAGAATTTGTTTTAATATTTAAAAATGGCTTAATAATACATATGAATTCAACCTATTTTACTTTTGATATTTTTTAATGTACTAAAAATGTAGTACTTTTGTCGTCGTGAAAAATTGTCTATAACTCGGAAAATATTTATATTAAAAACAGACAACATTTTTTTCAATTAAATATTTTTAAATCGTTATGTCAAAGGAAGGGCTGATTTTTCATGTTTCCCGGGAAAACTCGGACAAAACACACACGATCATACATTCACCTGATTTTTTCCAGATTTTATCTCTACGTTTTACATTTTCCCTCCCCCACTTCAGGAATTTTCGAGTGGCCATACATAGGAAAATATTTATTGTTCAGACAAGTTCGCAGGAGTATAAACATCTTATATTTGGGGCAAAAAAGGTGAGTATATTATTTTTTTCATTTTTATTCAAATTCTACATGTTACGGAACCCGTGATAAAAGGAATATTTTCTCTCTTCCGATCATTTTTGCTATCATTTTTTTTACATTTTCTTTCAACGTCATTACAAACCTTAGGTTTCATCGAAATTCATTTTGTAGAAAAACCTTATATAAGAGATTTTGGTCATTTTAGCGCTTCGTTGACTGAACTATAAATAACACAACAAAATAATGTAACGTAATTCTTGAGCATCTATCCATTGCCCACAAATATGAAGAAAGTGATTTTTTGACAATGCTGTTACATCACTCTAAATTCAACAGTCTTCTGGAGTTATCTAAAATTGGTTGTATTCCTACAATTTTCGGATGCATGGTTAGTTTCATATTCATTGATATTCCAGGAGAAGGTCGTAATGAATCCAGTGTCAAATGTTGTTCATGATTAAATTTAGATCAATGTGTCCGACATTGACATTTTAATTACATTCAGCACCATCGATTTTTCCTCCGGAAATATAAATAGTATATTTTTGATATTCCGTTGTAAAAATAGCTAAACAACGTGTATCATTATCAGATTTAAAGCTTGTTGCTCTGACTAGCTTCATTTTTATAAATAATGTCTCTATAGTGTAGGCGCAAGTGCGAGTCCATTCATATTTCAAGTCAATGGGTAACATACAGTTAAATATTTAACTAAAGAAGCTAAACTCCAACGCCATCTGTAATATAATAACACA
Organism: Endomychus coccineus; assembly: GCA_958510875.1. Classification (NCBI taxonomy): domain Eukaryota; kingdom Metazoa; phylum Arthropoda; class Insecta; order Coleoptera; family Endomychidae; genus Endomychus; species Endomychus coccineus. Next base: position 35,337,977 of record OY294071.1, on the reverse strand, counting down.
TAAGATTAGCTAACGCAATATAGAACCCGTATTTAAACATTTAACGAAGATTTGTTTTGCCACGTGTCGTACCTTGCCAATTCTGGAACATTATGCTACGAACAACTTATAATTAATATGGAATATCTGCAAGTTACGATCCGCGATTTTGATTTTTGCTCATTTAAACCTAGTCTTATTCTAGAGTCGCCCTTTTCTACTTTGGTTTCTGCAGGGACAACCGTGCGAAAGTGTTTTCAAAAGGCTCACTTTCATTTCTATGGCATTTTGAACATAAATTACATATGTTTTGTTGTACAGTTGAACGATACGACCACGTGTCCGTATTCAAATTTTTACCGTTCAATGGAAACGCATGAACTTAGCGAGCAATTGATTTTGTGCTTTTTCCAATTTTCTGATTTTGGGGTGACCGAATTTGCATATCTGTAATTTGATATTATTACCAGGGTTCGTTATAACACAATAACACGAATTCACTATTATAATTCTTTACATCGTGCGTTTGTAACACTGAAATATCTGCAGATACGATGACTAAAATAATAAATACAGGATCTGTTCAAAATATCACACCGGTTTGTACTTTTAAATCTCCATTAATTTAGCTCAAATACGAACGATTTAAATAATACCAAACATGCATACAGAACACATAAATTCATTCTTAAATTCTTGTACGCTATAAATAAGAAACAAAGGAAAGTACCTTTCAGCTACTATGTAGCCATCATTAGAGTAAACTGAATTTTAAATGAAAATGTGCCTAAATACTATTTGGGGATAACAAGGTGTATAAGAGGTTAGCTCAGCTGGAGATAAGTCGGAATTTAATGAGTTGCTTTTTCGCTTATTAATTTACATCCGTGTTTCAAAAGTGAGAAATGGTGTGACCTGTATTCAAAATATGTTCGGCTAACGCTGATTTTCACCATTATTTTTTCTTAATATTAGCAAAATGTTCTTTATTCCGAGTTAGAACATGCCTTCTATTTTGGGCAACATAACATTCTGAACACGACTCACAATCGATTTTGTAAATACCGGATTTGTCAAAGTCGGAAACTGTATCAAAGGTGTTGCCTTCAGCTTGTTCTTACATCTATCAGCTGGTTGTATTGCAAATTAAGAAAATAACTTATGGAATTTATTAATTACTGAAGGATATGATAGGTGAAACTTTTGAATTGTATTGGAGTATTTGAAGGTAGTGGCTCTAGTTTGGTTGATTGGTTGCGTTCCAATTTCCTTATTTGGTCAGAAATTAAGTTATTCATCAAAAATTTGCCGTAACTATTTGCTGAAGTTTCTCAACTTCGTTGTTATAGTTTTAATGGCTCGAAGGGACGTTAATAATCGATGAACAAGACTGATAAATGAAGGTATTGTATAATTAATTTGTGTAACTGAATCCACAGGAGTATAAATACCTATTGGTTTGAATAGGTTTCCTGTACATGTTAAATTCCAAGTGATTACTATCTTTATAATGTTATAATATCAAGGAAAAAAACATCATAAAACATGGTAATCACGTGAAATTTAACATGTACATAAAACTTACTGAAAACAGTAGGTATTTATACTTCTGTGGTTTCAGTTACACAAATTAATCAAAAAAAGATCCATTCAATAGTCTTGCTCATAGATTATTAAACGTCCTATTGAGCCAGCAAAATTATAGCAACGAAGTTGAGAAACTTCAGCAAATAGCGTTGGACGATGGTTACAACAAATCTTTGATAAATAACTTAATTTCTAAACAAAAAAGGAAATTACAATGCAAACAATTAACCAAATTAAAGTTTCACTTATCACAGTAATTAATAAATTCCATAATTTCTTTTCTAAATTTGCAATACAACTCGTTTATAAATGTAAGAACAAGCTAAAAATTATTTAGGCATCACCTTTAACAAAATTTCCGACTTGCAATGTCGATTTTTAGTTGTGTTCAAAATGCTATGTGAGTCAAACTAGAAGAACTATTCTAACTTGGTATAAAGAACATCTTGCCCGTATAAAGAAAAATGATGATAAATCAACGTTAGTCAAACATATTTTAAATACAGGTCACACCATTTCTCAAGAAAGTTTATCACTCTTGAAACGCAGTAATGCCAAATATCTAGGTAATTTAGAAGTTATACTGATGATGGCTACTTGGTATACTGAAAAATCCTGAGTAGTTAAACGGTATTTTTACTGAATAAGTGTGATTGTTTCTCATTTATAGTGTTATAGTTCCATAAATTCTTGTATTGACAAGCAAGTTTGAAGCTTTGTTAATTAAAAATGTTCTATCATGAACATATAGAAAGAAATTATGCATACAAATCATGTTTCTCTAAATTAGTTACTCATAAAATATGTTTTGAAGTTGTTTTTAGAATCAAGGATGCACATGGTATGATTGGGTAAATTTGATTATACCTACAAATGTAGAACATAAAGAATGTTTATATAAAAAATTTTGAATCCTTGATCACATAAAAACCAAATGATTATCCATGATTATTTAGTGATATAGAACGTTGGCAGTTTTGAGTTAATTAAATAAGAAAGTTTGAACCTTGAAAAAATAGAGAATTACGATCCAACTTTATGAAAGTATTTGATATTATTTTATCAGAAACATGTTTTTATGTGTTATATGTGCATGGAGGAAGTTAATAACAAGTCACGTAGTCCTGATAAGACAGGAGTGAATTGAAACACTCAAAATAAATTTTATTTGAAAGACTCCCGATTTATATTAAATCACAGTGCACCGATATGGAAATCACATTTACTCTGTATAGATCTAAAGTTGAAATTAAAATGCAAATGACATATTGAGCGTATAGAAAACCGATTTTGTTAGTCCAGGGGTATTGTGAAGCCGGTGTATGCGAGGACGGACGATAGGGTAGGTAAAAAGCCACGCGTCCAAGCAGCTGTTTACAGATTTTAGGAAATAGGGAAGCATATACACAATAGCACAAAAATTGTAAAGAAATCATACATTATTTGCATTCGGTCATAAACCAGAAATAGGAATTTTATATAAAGATCGCTTATTTAAAGTAATTATACTCTCTGTATAGTTCATGTCCATATTTGGATACGCACACGGTTTATCTATAAAACATCAGTATTTGTTCCTTATATAATGTAAAACATAGATATAATATTTCATAGCACCCACGCTGTTACATTATGAAATAGCAGGTCATTTGCAATTACTGAAGGCACACAGCTTATAGTATTATAACTAGTAATTAGCAAAGGTATCAGTTTGTACTATAGAATAATTTAAATAATATGTTTATTTTATCCTTAGGATGGTTCCCGGTTAAACCGGCTAAGTCCCTATTCTGTAAAACACTTCCCTCATTTTAACAATCGTTCTAAAATTGATTATAATGAAGCCTTTCAAATATTCGGCACTTTTGTTAATCGGTAAACTTTAACGGGAAGTACAGTTTTAAGTAATAATTCACAACATAAATTCGTTAATGTTTGTCATTGTTTATTACAACAATTATTTGTTACTTGTGAAGAAATATTTTGGTCACAGTATAACAACGGAATAACTGAACCATGACGTAAACGTTATAATTCAAATAAACGCGCCTAAAAATGATGTCTTCCGATACAATTCAATTGTTACCTTCCAGATACACATAACAATGTTTGAAGGCAGTTGTGATACACAACAATTGTTGTGTAGAAATCGATGAAATATTAATTCATTTCATCGGAAGATGGTATTTTACTGATGTAATCGATGCTGCCCGAGACGAAAACGAAATATGGCTAGTTTTCTTAGGAGAAACTTGAATAGATATTATGACTTGGTACCATGAAACTGAAATACTGAAAACTGGAATCGCTGACTGTTCATAGACATCTCCTATCAATGTAAATGCAAGAATATTTTTGATTGTAGTGAATATATCTGGGAGATGTAAGTCAAGTTGGTACAAGGTAAATATTCTGAAGTTTCCATCTTTAAGGTCAATAACATCTCTAAAAGTAATAGTGGGCGATGTAGAACTAATTACATATTTCTGTGCCTTCTGTTATTTGGTGTTGCGGCATCATCGTATTATTTTGCTTTTATAAGCAAAGGAATAATTTTGACAGCATTTTTGCTGCGTAATGGAAATATTTTGTGTTAGGTCTATTATCGTTGTTGTTAGTACCTAATATATTCCCCGTTAGTTTAGAGAGTAACAAAAAATTATAAACAGGCTTGAACAAAACTCTTTTAAAATGATCACAGAATAGGGCTTTTACATCAATCTGTCTTACATCAAGTCACCTTATTTTACTATAACTCGTTAGTCAAGTAATATAAAACTCTGAAAATAGTAACGACTCTCCTTCATCGACTTTCGATCTTTGTAAATATAACTAACAACATTTTAAAAATGACTCTTTGTAATACAGATTTCTATCAAGTGAGACAATAAATTTGAGATTTGAACCTACACTCAAAACAAGAATTTATCATCTTGATATCTTACTAATCATATGTTATCGGACATGGCGACACTCTTCCCACTTTTCGGGAATGAAAGTAAATTTCTTTACAGAAATAGTGTATTATTATAAAAAGACCATCCATTTTCATCAGAAACGACTTGATACTTGAATAAGGTTGTAATATTATATAAAAATAATTTTGTAACTATTTTTTGTTCATATTAATCGTGAGAAAATGTGATCCAACAGAATGCATGCGTACCCTGTTGTCGGTTTAAAGCTCATGAAACACAAAATTGAACGATGATAGTCATCCTTTATAGTAACAAGTGGAGAATATGGGCATTTTGAACTAAGTGCAATATTTAATAATGAATTTTGTAACAATCTATTTTTGGTCTCATGTAATGCCAAAACTCGAATAATGTTTGATACAGTCTCAATGTCTTAATTACCAACAGCAAGTTAAATTGGTATTGATAGCTTGTATATAAAATTGTCCCTGGCTACGAAGTATCCAGAAAAATATTGCATCTAGATAGAAACGAAGGAAAACAAGATAATGATAACTTCATGAAAGTACATGAGTTATCAAACTCCAGTAACATAAATTTCAAAATTCGGCAAGAAAAATACTCATTGGATGAAACCGTTAATCATGAATTATTTGACGGAATTCTGGCTAGCATATTTTCAATTTATAACGTGAAGCCTAGAACATATTATTTTAATTTTTTCATCACATCAACGTTTCTAAATAACTCAATTCAATTTAGCAAGAAAAATATGTTATATTTGATTATTCGATCTAAGTAATGAATGAAGCTTCCCGCCATGTTCGTCTCAATACTAATATGAATAAATTAATTCAATCATAAATATCCGGAATATAAAGCTTTTCCCAGAACCTGAATCTGTATAAGTGTCAACGCACTTAAATGGAATTTGATTGTATAGTGAATTAGAGACGACTGTGCAATGAAATGTAATGCTATATTTGAGAATTAAAGTAAAATAAAAGGTAATGGACAAAGTAGGTACTATAAAGATTGATTTCAGAGTAAAAGAACAAATAAAAGGCGACGCAATGTCCAGTAACATATGACCTGACGTTTACGACATTTTAGAGCGTGGAAGACGCTCGGTTGAGGAACAAAGGAGGGGATAATTTGTATTGAATAACAATTTATAGGACTAGAACTTGAGTAGACAGGGCTCTGTGACTGCAATGGCAAAACCAAGAATTATATATCTATAAATAACTGTACATTATAATATTGCTGAAAACGTCCAAAGCGATGATCAACTATGTAAGAACGGGAATATTGCGATTTCTCTTTGACGTATCTGCTTTACTTAACGCATGCTCACATTGTTGACAGATTTAATGCTGAAGTCATAATTAATATGAAATGTACCGATATCTAACCTTAATGCAGTTATTCAAGTTGGATGCTGCATTAGTTATCAGTTGCCAGTAACACAATAAGGATTTGCTTTTTGAATCCTATAAAAATACAACAAATCCCATATGATCGTGCATTGGTACAGTAAATTTGTAAAATTTTGTGGAAAAGAATAACTGAAGCTTCACAGTACTTGTAAGCAACTGAGCACACAAGGCCGGCTTTTCTGCATCCGCAAACTGTACCAGAATTATTGATCCATGGCGTTGCCCAAACAAGCCTTCAATTGAAAATAGACTCGATATGGAGATTCGCCGCATCAGTTGAAGGCGATAATGAAGGCAGATGAATTTTACTTTTGGTTGCTTATTGAGCGAACTTATTGAAACGCAATTGAGGCAGCGTGTCTGTGCATGTGGTACCATCGTACAATGCCAAAAAGATGACTCGTCCTGCAGTTTCGACGCTTCGTTAATGGATGCAGTATTTCGCAAGATCTCATCCTTAGCGAGTAGCGCAACCACTTTTCATTTGATCTTGAAAATAAGGGGCCGAGGTGGTGTCATATAAACTGAAAGTTACGACGCGGCTTTCGGTGGGTTTTTCCAAAATAGCTCAAATTAGAGAATGAAAGCGCTATATCTCCGTATTTATTTATTTTGGTTCCACAACTTTAACGTCCTCTGTTTTTTGCACTGTTGGTTGTAGCGCAGCGATTGTATGAGACACATTGTAGATAATATTGTTCTCTACAATTTTTGTCTCCAACATTTTTCTCTACAACCTACCGTTCTCGCGGAAAATCAAATAAAAAAACATTTAGATTTTCCAAAAATGCCCAAATTTTTGGTTTTAAGCTCATCACATGCCTCGCTAACTAGTAAAAAAATTGCTTCGGCCTGTTTTTTCCACAAAAGCCAAATTTTACTTAAAGATTTACTGTGATAAATCGAATTTTCGATACTATAATGAAGTATCAGTGTTGAGATGTAGAAGTTCAGAAAAAGGAACATCTCTTTCAAAAGATGAAAGAAACCTTACTTTCAATTTGTTCTAATAAGAATGATTTCAGCACAACTATATAACGATTGTGTAAATAATATTCTCGTAAATGGAGCTGATTGGCGGCAGAGGGTAACAGTTATGCACAAACGCATATGGTCACATAATCTTTTTGATAGTGACATCGGGGAGGTTGTGAGCAATATTGTACCATTTATGTATATATAAGTACCAAGGAAAATGTCACTTTGACTAGGTCATCGGTAGAGATTGGAACTACGGCTAGTGAGGAACTCAATAGAGGAAAACGGCTATGGCCGCGAGAGGTCTGATTGTACTCGTTTCAGCTAACCCTGAGTTGCGTGGACTGGGTATGCGGAACGTTAACTGACTTTGAGCAAGCTACATCTAACAACTCAATACATACACACTTGTGAACGAATAGTTATCATATCGAGAGATAAAATAGGAACTTCTTTAAACATCACCTAAAGCTTTCTATCGTACAAAACATCAGTATCTCGATATTTTAAAGTGAAAATCAACAGACTATATAAAATTTCACTCAGTCTTTCCGGTATTTGCATAAAAATATGTGCTCATATGTTCCTCATAATATACGAGGCCTCTTGCAAATATAGGAATACGCTTATATATTATTAAAGATTATACAATATAATAAAGTTGAAATAATAAAAATCACAGGTGTCGTCGAATCGCCATCGATTGTTCTTTAAAAAAATATTTCACATCTATGCAAACTACGTGTAGGAAAGTGATTAGGCCGGGGTGAGAGTAAACGTCATCGAAATGGGGGTAGGTTGCTTCTGGAGCACAGGTAAGAACACGACGGCGGGAACTACGCGTCGCTCAGAAGCCACTTCCTCCAATAGAAATGCTTGCATGAAATAACTAGATGGTGGTAGTTCCTCTCCGGCCGGACCTTGCGGCAATGCGTATGTTGTCGGCATTTGGGTCTTTTTTGCCACGTCTTTCATGCATTGACCCATCTCAGGTGATAATTCTTTCCTTGTTTTGTACTTGTTCTTTTTAGGCGTGGTTCCTTTCACGCTTCCATTTGAAGTATTAGCTTCTTCAGCTTTACCCTCCTCATCTGTCGACTCCGATGTTTCCTTAGAGTCTGTTTGATTTTCATTGCATCCGTTGAAGAACGGGGGTAACGGAAGAAATGGATGTTGACTAAACATGTGGTGTTGCAATAATTCGGTTTTGAGAAAAGTCTGATTGCACACGGGACATTTTATGGGATTATTTTCAAGTTCCGCTGTTAAAGAATGGGAGCGCTCGTGTACGAATAAGAGTGGCAACAATGTAGTGGTAAAAGGACATACAGAGCATTGATACGTTTTTGGATTCGGTTCATCTACACCAAATAAATTAGAGAGGACATTTTGTATTCCGACTTTAGGTTGATTATCCTGATTGCCATTGGGGATTTTCAAAGTTGGACTAGTTTGTTCAAGTTTGGTCTGAGCAATGATTTTTGAATGTTGTCCGATGGTTTGCGAAAATTTTTGTTCCAGTTCAGCCCATTTTTCGGCGCCTGCTTGACCATGATCACTCAATAAGTGAGCTTTCAGCCATTTGGTACTTCTAAAACGTCTACTACATATGGTGCAAACTTCTGTAAAATGGGTAAAATATCTGTGACTCAAGTCTGCCAGGTCGACAGGCTTCAATGCCGGGTCCGGTTCCAGAGATAATGTAGGTATGGTGTCACCTTCTGATTTTCTGGGCTGAAGGAGACTTGCTCCATATTCTACAATCCCGTGTGTATTATGTTTGTGAACTCTTAGAAAATATTTACTGCATAATTCTTTATTACAGATATCACATATGACACCTCCTATTTGTGCTCCATTTTCAATTTCTATACCGTGCATTCTCTGCATGTGCGTTTTCATGAAATATTTGTTACATAATTCTTTGTTACAGATGTCACAATAGCTGCTGGTGGGCGTAAGACTTATAGATATTCGCCGTTCAGCTATTTGAGCAGCTGAAAGTGAAACCCTGTTTATTCCCTTCTCAGGAGTAGTCATCAAATTATATTCATCCTTGATAGACTCACCACCAAGTTGATGATTGGGGTGAAAATCCAGCATATGTTTCTTCAGTTCATCGACGTTTTGTATATCTTTACCGCACAAATCACACATGGTGTTGTTGTTGGAACTGTTGTCGGACTCAGCTGGTTTCTCCATTTCAGTCATATCATCTAATAAAATTCCGTGTTCAGACAACATATGGGCATGCAAGAAATATCGATTTTCAAATTCTTTATTACACGCACTACAAGTGATTGGAATTTTACTAACACCTAAATCATTTAGCTGAAGAATCATGGTTTGGAGTTTTTGCAAATCTTCACTAATTGCTTCCGCATTCAAAGACTTTTCACCAGTATTTGAAATATCAGTCGTTTTCTTGCTCTCTTCAGAAATCTGTTCAGTGCTTTCAGATTCCTTACTATATAACTTAGAATGTACGCTAACGTTGTGCAATTGAGACAAACTAGCATTTTGAAATTTTATACCACAAGTATCACAACCGATATCAGCTGGGGAAGTTGTTTTTCGGTCTAAAGTGGATTGTTCAGTCATGATGAGATTCAAAGGACTTGTTTGCATGCTCTGGGGCCAAGGTGAGCATCCAATACCTTCCATTTTCATATCTTTGTCGTCTGGAATGTATATACCGTGTCGTTTCAGTTTGTGAGTTCGCAAAAAATATTTATTGCAATATTCTTTGCAACAGATTTCACAGAAAGCTTTAGGATTCATCACTCCAATTTTTCTTAAACGGTTTGACAGGTCGAATTCTCGACTAAGACTAATCTGACCAGGGGACAGTTTACTTGTAGGAACATAATATAAAGCGTCTTGATCACTTTTGTATGAGGTAGATTCGTTTTGTATTGTTCTGGGACTAGAAGACTCGTCATTGAGGGGATCATCTGTCAAAGTTTTATCACTTTCGCCGTTAGAAGAGAATCCGTTTGTGGATGGGGCCTTGTCATTACTATCATTCTCATTTGGATTACCTTGATTAGTTTGGTGTAATTTCGACAGGAGTTTATGTGAAAAAGGATTCGGGAAAATGTCACTAAATGGATTAACAATAGCAGAAGTTCGAAGTTCTGATTTAACAGGTGGTATTTCAACACTTGGCACTGAAGTAGTTAGTTTCACATTTGCAGCGTAAGATGGAATAGTTACTGAATTTGGCATAGATTCACATATAGGGGGGTCTGTATATATTCCATGTTTATTTGCTTTATGCGTTTTTAAAAAGTACTTATTGCAAAATTCTTTGTTACATAAATCGCAATAAGCATCAGGATTAAATATTCGAATTGGTTGCCTTTGTAAGTTTTCAGATTGTGAGAATTGAGGTAATGGCATGAAAACTGTATTATTAGGATTAAAAGGTAAACGAGTCATCCATTCCTTACTCTGGATTTCATTCATTAAATGCATATCAGGTCGGGGAAATGTAAATTCATGTGGGGTTCCAGATCGCTCGTAGAATGATTGTTGCTGATGGAGTTGTTCTTCGAGCGGTTCCTTTTTGCATTCGAAAGATGAATGGACCGAAACGATATGCGATTGAAGCTGATCTGCATTGTCGAAGTAAAGTTGGCACACGGGGCACTGCAGATCAGGCTCAGGAGTGGTCGCAGATGGCTTACCTTCTGGGATCACGGGTTCCGATTCGGCAGCGGAAATACGGATGGGAGTTGACTGTTTCCTTCGCTTTTTGCACGAGTCTGCATGAGATGTAGTTAAGCAGCGTTTTATCGGACGAGACTGCTCGAAATCGGGCTCGCTGCTTGTAGTTTCTTCTGCTACTGAGGAGAATCCCTGATGTATAGGACCAGAAGTAGAAGGTAACGTGACAGATGTCATCATTATGTCGTGTAGGCGACATGCAATGGTTCTATAGGTCCCTGCATAGAAGAAAATGGTATTAGAATTTTTATTGACAATTGCATGGAAAAAAATAATAAAGAAATATAATAGAAATAGAAGCCTCCAGTAATACTATTGTCTCTATATCGAGTAGCGCAAGTTAATTCAAGTTCGTTTTCCGAAACGACTAGATTACACAATTTACTGTGTGCGGCCCAAAATAAGAAACATCTAAGCAGTTGAATTCATTTATCAATATTCATTGCGTATTCAAAGTCAAGTAACAACTTCAAAGGATTCACCCGGAAAACCAGAAGAGATCCATATGATTTTGCAGCATAAATCAACACAAGAGAGGTTAAAAATATTGGAGTATTTATTATTATTATCATTTATGAAGGGGGAAACCGGTGAGGTTTCTTAAGCCTAGGGCAAAATATTTTACACCCCTTTTCACATGAGGGCAGTTCCCACTCAAGAGTGTACACCAAGCGCCGAAGCGCCCAGGGATACGAACAGTCAAAGTAGGGTTTTGATACGTGGTTAGTGACAAGATGTTTGGCAGCGTTCTCATGTCTAGTTTCTAAATTTTCTTAGTGTCGAGAATGCTCTGTGTGTTGGAGGATCAGTGTTTCGCAACTGCACAATATGCGCATTGTTGTTTCGTCTTCTAGTTTGCACCATCTGCACAAGGGTCACTTGGATTCATTTTGTGAAGGTGGTAGTTAAACGGTCCGTGTCCCGTTGGTATATGTGTCCTATGCTCCTAGTTAGACAATCACATCAGCTATTTCGTTTTCCCTTATTCCAGATAGACTTGTGACCCATCAGAGTGGGTTTTCCTTAATTTCCGCTAATGTCGTTCAATATATGTACGATATCTAACAAGGACTTTGATCTTATTTTTATGCTGGACAAGGCAGCGCGTGTTGTTTTGCTGTCCGTGCAAATTGTGTGATTTTGCGTTCTTCCTTTAAGCGCTGTTTGGAAGCCACACATTATTACCAGTATTTCCGTTCGGAAAATGGTAGCGTGTTTGCCCAGAGGTATTATTGTAATACTTTTGGCTGGACTTATATTCCTGATCCCGTCTGTCCATTGTTGCTGGCTCCATCAGTAAGTAGAAAGAACTTAATGCAACGGTCTTCCTAACTAGGCAGATCAAGGTTGGTTTAGCAGTTCTCCAGAAAATTGAAGTCTTATCAATAGACAAAGCAAATAAAAAAGTTAGCTGGAATTGCGCATCATTACATCTATCTCGTGATTCTAAAAATTAAATTTCCCGTGGAGACTAATTCCACATAAGACATACTCATTATCTAAATTCTGATTAATCGTGAAGCAAATTGTATATCTTGCAAGATCATAATAAGTGGTACTCACGGATAATTTATTTATCATCCTATAATTAACAAGTAAATATCTGTGATTGAGACAAAATATTTGCTTTCAATAATTGATAATTAATCACGATTGCGTTACAGCAAAAAAACATGTGGAAACAAAATCGATCTGAAACTGCCACAAAAAATATGTTTTTCAATAGTTTCTTTAAAATGATTAATGGAAGCGATGAAACAATTTCGAATTCCCCATTTTAATATGTTACGTTGACTTCTGCAAATTTAGTAATTTCTGATGATGAAACACTTTTTGGGCAGAATGAAAATAAGAAAATTCTTCCTAATCCAACTTTTAACTGAAACTATTTTAAATCCATTGTTAACTAATACCGCTTTTTACGTTCTAAAATTTGTATTATTACTGCGTCATACGTAATTGGGGTAATTAACTGGAATGTACAATGTATTAGACATAAAATGTTGAACATTCTGAACAAAATTGGAAATGCTATTACTACTATTTTCTAAATACTTGCTTCCGGAAAATGTCAGAAATTGTCAAAACGGATATATCCACGAAAATCCGGAAAATTTTTTTGCCCCGATTACAATAAAAATATAAGAAACTTCCTCGAAATTCTTGATAGCAGTTTAAATATTGCCGAAAGTTATAATAATTCCAATCTTATCTTAAGAGGAGACTTTAACCATGATAACGTAAAAAAATTACTCATCTTATTGAATAGATACGGTCTAAGGCGGACAGTAATGAAAGCGAGAATTTATTTTTTCACACCTTTATGCACTTTGAGGAATGCTTCCCTCAATAAACAGTCAAAACTTGTTACATTCCAAAAAACTTGTATAAAAAGCCCTGAGCTGAAAAGACTTGAAACCATTATGCGTTTATTTTAGTCAAATCTTCACAAGTCACAAAACTACATAGACTCAATAATAAAGTTCTCTAGTTTTGAAATAATGCACTAAATATCATAATGGCCAATACTAATTCATATCATTATGATGATGATATTTGTCAATTTGTGCACGTATACATTCATTTTCTAGACTGTTCCATCTGATAACAGCCCTTAACAAATTTTGTAAAATGAGAAATTGCAGGATGATTAACTGTCAAGGTGTAGAAATATAGTTTAGGAATTTTGTGGTTCTGAAAACAGTAATGTATTAATATTAACGGATAGCCCAAGTTCAGATTTATTAACTTTATTTATATCTTTTAATGGAGAGAGTAGGTTATTCTTTATGCTCTTGCTTCTAGAAAAACGAAAGTGAAAAAAGTTAATAATTGACAGAAATTAAATAAGTTATTTAGTGCTCATTATATTATTGATTCTCTTGTACATGTATGTATGGTTACTGCCCAAGTCATCTTCAAGTTGCTGAAATAATTCCACACTACACTAGAAATAAACTGTTACCTATTAATTATAGGCTAATATTTCTAATATCAAAGTTTGCCAAAATTTCTGAAAAATTGATTCACAACAAACTAGTAAAATTTATTGATTACCTGAAATAATATTTGTGATATTGTACTATTATGCTTCTCATAACCTCAATTCATTAAAAATTATTCTTAGCAAATTAATTATGAATTTAACCTTTATTGCTGGGGTAATTTTCAATTTCCATAAACTGTGTTTGTGATACACCAAACTATAGTATGTGAAAGAACAGTTTTGTCCATTTAAATTTGAAATGAATAAACATATTGCACAACTAAGAAATAAATGAATATTTCTTGTTGGCTTTTGCCAGATAATAATGTATGTTGTTATAATTTTTATAAGATTGTGACCAGCCTCTGCGTACAGGTATTTATGGTATCTCTTATGCACTATGTAGTTGTAATGTAATTCTTTTATTATTGAAATCAAATGAAAAAAGTGAAAACATCCGGAACATCCATCGGGGACTCAAAATGGACGCATACTGGGCCCAGCTTTTTTAATCATCAATCCTCTACATTTATCAAACGAATTAGAACTCTGAAAAAGTTTTCTTAATGAAATGTAAATGAGAACTTCATTTGAAATTTATAAATTGATTGGGAAATTTAATTTTTCATCATACAATAAGATTTAGTAGCTTTAGGAAATGTTATGTATTTATTATTATTTCTACATCAGAACTGAGAGTCAAGGCAGTAACCAGAAAGGTTGCGATTTTCCAACAAAAATTTCGGGTTCAGACAGCAACCCCCTTGGCTGTGGCCTTGGAGACTTGCTGAAGAGTCGAGTGACACATTTATTTGTTTTTAAATATTATAAATAGACCTACCATTCAACTACATTCTTATCTCATTCTAAAAATATTTGCATGTAGATTATTAGATTGAAACGTTATTCGAAAATTAAAATGTAGTGTGTTAAAAGCTAAGTGTTCTAATTCGTTCTGAGAAAGTTTCCAAGATTACTAACTTCTTATAGTAAAATTCTAGAGAGATATTCTTTCTACTAACTGTAACTACATACTTTGCGAAAAATCAATAATAGAAGATGCAAGTATTTTCTATGGTCATTTGAACGACGCGGTTATTTAAAAATAAGAAAGTTAGTATTTGTGACCTTTTCAAAAGTTAATCCATGTAGCACTATTGAATTTGTATTTTCCTACCTATTGATTAGTTTAAATGCACTGCATACTGCCAAGTACAGACTACACAACTCTTCAATCAAATATTCAATGCTATACATATTTTGAAGAGAAATTCGCTTCTAAATAGGACGCGCCAGTTTCACTTATAAGTTATCCCAGATTATCGACCTGATCCATAAGAAGTCTATATATATTGAATATCCTCTACGAATCATTCGACCAAAATTCTCTTAATGATGGAGTCATTAAATATTTGCGCGTAGAAAGAGCAAAAGGGCCATAAGGAAGTATGATTCATGCTGTTTCCCTCAATTTCAATTCTCCCCTTATATTTTGCCAGTTTTCAAGAGAAACAGCAAGGAGACTTAGTAAGAGGGTGACAATAGTAGAAACTTTTATTAACACCCGCATATGTAATTAAGATAAATGTTAGATTACCATTCTTCTTACTTGTTACGATAAATAATAATCAGAATTTTAAAAACATAATTCTCTTGGGTTTGTTTTAGACGATAATACTCTACACTGTGGTAAAACATGTTCACTTTCATATATCCAAAACCCAAGTGAAAGAAAAATGATATATTAAATATACTAAATAACATTACAATACAGATCAAAATAAAATTTAGTGATTCAGCATGAGGTGTTTAATTTGACGGACAATGGTGGAACAGATATCAAGAGAGTCCTGAATCTGTGTGTAAGCGTGGCAAAGGTGTTGGAGAATAAAAAACAAGCATCCCCTATGCCTTATCCCGAGACTAGGTACCTGAAACGTTAATTCTGGATTATCTATCATAATATTCACACGTTTGTACCGAAATAACGCATGCCAGGTTTGGCGCCGTCTCTCCAAGATGACAAGACCAAATCTTTACAGCAGTTAATCTTGAGAGTATCCTCTAATGGGATAAGCACTATCAATTCTATAAGAGAGCCACTTGAGAAATTTCCTCAAAACGAGCTCAATCATATCGATGCCACCAGCATTCGTATTCGAATACGCAAATTGAGAATGAATTAAAGTGTCGAATAAGAAAATTAGAGTCTTGGGATCAACGACATTTTAGACTATGATGGAATACGAACCTATGCATTAAAGGATAATTGTAATCAAAGATAAGCCGACGATCTTTCATCTTATATGCTCGGAGCAGAGGAATATTATGAATGATGAAGTTTGAAAACAATACTGGCGACTTGCTTCTACTATATGAGACCAAAAAGTTCGGACCTAGTCCGTTCGATCGGCACCTTGAGACACATCATCTAATGAAATATCCTCTGATATGGATCTAATCTATAAGTAAAGCTCCATATCATCCGCATTTCACCTTGAATATTCATTCTAGTTATATCATCAATAAAAATTATAAACTGTAGAGGGGCCGAGACTCGCCCTGAGGAACACTGGCGATATCAGATCTGAAGCCA
Source organism: Endomychus coccineus (assembly GCA_958510875.1). Classification (NCBI taxonomy): domain Eukaryota; kingdom Metazoa; phylum Arthropoda; class Insecta; order Coleoptera; family Endomychidae; genus Endomychus; species Endomychus coccineus. The sequence goes on along the minus strand of OY294071.1, from coordinate 35,321,765 downwards.
GCAACCTTCATAAGCTGGCGAGCATGTTGCAAGTAGCTGACATATCACGATAAACGATTAATTAATCACTTCAAAATCTTCAGGAGAATTGGATGAATCAACTTAAAGGAACTAGTGAAATATACCGAGAAAATAGCTTTCCACATGACTTTAACCAAATGCTTTGATAACAATGATGTTGAAAAACGATGGGGATAAGGCTAAATATAAAATATATTTTTCATCCGAATGTTTACCTTTCTATGTTATTGGTTATCTTGTTCCTTCAACGTATTGCTCGATGAAAACGAAAATATTATGTAATCCAAGATTTAGTAAAAAATTTACAATTTAAAAGTTTATTGGATTTATTAATTACAGAAGCTGCTATTCGATACGAAGTGGATACGCAATTCGATCAGCCGCAATACAAATGACGAAATTGACAATTACGCAAACCACAAACGGAAATATTCATTCATTTTCTTTACCGAACTGGATAAAACACTCCAGCAGAGGGCGTTAAGTTTAATGATTAATGAATGTATGAGAACTCATCGAGTAAGAATAATTAAAAAGTTAATCGATAGGTGCCCTATTATTCATAAATTATGCAGGACTCAATTTTCTAGATGCAGATTATTATTCGTCAACATTAGGGCTGCACTCATTATATTCTAAGCATGTTAGAACCACTAGAAATATGTGTAACTGTTGGATCCTCAATGACGCGATTCCAAATCGAACACTTATGTGTATGTATGTGAACGTATGTCAGAATGATTTGAGACAAGTCCTATACAAAAATTTAGCAACATTGTTAGAGCATACAGCATCGATTCTATGCAGAACAGACCAGGTGAAAAAATTGTCTCATTCATATATCCATGAGACACAGATACAATTTCATGTAGATTAGAATAGTACTTCTTTTTTTTATCCATCCATGACGATTCACGAGATTTTACAAAATTTTAAATTTACTCTCACATGGAATGTGATGCTTACAAGTTAATTTCGAAATTATTTGGAATGTTCGAAATTAATTAGAAAATGTATATTGATAATAATTTGAAAAAATTACAAGCATCCTTAGAATTCGTTGTTTCAATGATAATCCTAGTTGTTTGTTAAAAAATTCGAGTCCTTTCCAATCATACCCGATACATAAATTTGAAATGTTACTTATTTGACAGTCACTGTTATTTTTCTCTGATTATTTGTCCATTCCAAATAAGTTAAAGAACGATTAAAGGTTTGAAATAAAGGAACATGCGATGTCAGAATTCAAAATCACTAACCTTTCAAAAACAAATCTGTTGAGCATAATACCACTAAAGCACATTACTATTGCGATTCACTACGTGTGTTCACAATTCAGTTCAAATACAAAATAACATAAATAAGGGAGGAAGGTATCCCGCATTCCAACTATGATATCAACCCCCACCTTTACCAACATCAGCTTCCCCCACTTACCCTTGTCCGGCTCGTGTCTATATTTAAAATAATTCATAGAAAAAGCTTGCATGTGGACAACCTTTATAGAAAACCTACATTTTTTGTCAATTCATATCAAAATTATTAATGATTCCAATTATCTTAATTCTTTTTCGATACTCAAAGTGGGGTAGTTTTCAATTTATTCATCCTAAATTGTATATCATAGATAAATTCGTATGTAATTTCTAACTTGTGTCATTATTTTATGTCAATAATTTACGTAATCTACCTTAAACCAGTGGGTTTATTAAATTTTTCCTTCATCGCTGTCATTATTATAATTCCATAATTACTAAAACAATACAGTTCTAACGAATCTAACTGAACACAATATTTTTTATGCATGTTGAGACAGAAATTACTGCTCTCTTGGTAAGGACTTGTTTCTTTTCCATGATTATATGGCGACTATATTTAGCATTACCGATAATTTTAGAACATTCTCAACTAACAGTAAGTATATTATGATCAATATAATAAATATGCAACTATCTTGAATAAATACAATCCCCCACACTCCATAAAATCGGGGAAATGCCTTTGGAAACGGTATATATAGATTACATTTTCAGTTTTAGATAATTCAACAAAATTTCACCGATACGATTATAATAATTATATCGCTATAATCTGCAAAAATTTCAGTACAGGGTTGCAATATTTTTGTCATATTTATATCTAGAAAATTAGATGACTGAAGAATCTATAAATCGACCTGATTGGCTTCAGTAATTGTCATTATAATACGGGCGTATTATGGTAATGAGAAAGCTCTATGTATCGTTTAATTGAATGCAACTAATCTAGTATAGTGGATGATTAGGAACGAGGATATCTACTTGAGTAGGTTTTCTGGTTATATTGAATAAAATTTGATCATAATTTATGATTATGAACATATCTGATGAGTTTTATTTGTTATCTACTGCTTTTTCTAACGCGAATGTAATATTTCGTTATTTATTATTAATGAAAATTGAAAATTGCTTCTTAAAGATTCTGTAGATCAAATTAGACAATATCTTGAGTATATCTTTACCAGAAATAAACTTGTTCTTTGATCAAATGTTATTTTAATCAATGAGATCCTTTCAAGCAACCAAAGAAAAATGAAAATGAGCAAAATCAAATTCTCAATGAATTTTATGATTTACTTTGCGTTTGGAATATCTGTAGGTTTGAAAATATATCAAAAGATACTGGGTGTACAAATGACACATTTTTATGCATAAATAACACAACGAAAACTCTCGTTGAAATTGTCAAGTAGGTACATATTTCAATTAGAATTAGACTCTTTAAATAAAAAAAATTCTCTCTCGAAAAACGAAGGAAGCGATATTGTTATGAACATAAAAGATGCTTAGACTTTCAAAAACCGGTTCCACATTTGCAGATAATTTTTTCTATAATAATCATTCCTTCCCAGAAATAAATAGTTTACACATATTTTATTTACAGCTGATGAAGGTTCGAAATTAAATATGCTTTAGAAATTTACCAACACAAAAACAATACTCTACTGCTTAATGATCAAACAGACCTAATTTATTCAACATTATTTAAAGCAATTTAATGTATTTATTCCACTATTTATTGTCCTGATTCGCTTCTACACTCTGATATTACCAAGCAAATCATCATTATTATAATGTAATAACCCACCATGTAATCCTTTAGTAATAATCCTCTAAGTTAAGTTATCCTTTGTTACCCTATTTTATGTAGTGGGTTCATCTCATTTACTCATTAAATTCATCAACAATTGCCAACATTGCAAATCATTTAACGTCTACTAGAAGGGCTTTAAAATAGCCTGTTTTGGGATATTACAGCATTTTATAATTAGGAAATCATTCGACGAAGGTATACTAAATACATAGTTTTGGTGTTGCTGGATTTCATCTTATCAAATGAACAGGATTCAATTCAAATTGTAATATCATCTATTAAAATATTGAAACGCTACCCTCTGGTCGAATAAAAATTGTCAGAGATATTCTCGATGTAATAGTTGGTTTCATCGTGAGATGTTAATTTGACTTTACATCATTCTAAACTATTTATCACCACAAAAAGAAGTTTATAGAAAGAGCGAAAACTGCTCCTCAGTAGTCCTCAGTTCTACTAATGATTCTTTGGTAGGATCTGGGATCTGAAACCAAACCTGGTCTTTGTAAAACATCATCAGATGTATGACTACATACGCAAAACCGATATGGTCATAGATTATATACATTCATCACAGCGTTTGGACATAGAATCTGAAGACCTCCTGGTCCACACTGCATACGGAAAATGCAAGGGCATGGAACAGCTGAGTAGAAATGTTAGAGAATTGCATTTCATAAAATCTGATCCGTTTCGTGGAACCACTCATGGGAATCTGGAAATGGCAGAGGAACGACAAAACCGTTACGTGAGGAAGGTAGAGATACACTTAGAAAACAGTACTCCTTTCAAATAGACATTGCTACAGAAGGAAATATAAAGTTTTCTTCAAAAGAGCCAGAAAGGAGGAAATTATTGCTGCGTTCCATCAGAAGCTTAGCTTAACTTGAATGGGTTCAGTCACAGCAAGAGGTAACTCGAATTGTTGGAAGGAGATAATAGCAAACATTATTGTAGTAGGTATCATTTGTTTCTGGAAACAAAAAATAAGCACAGGTTGCGGATTTGTTACAAGATGATTTGAAACCAGTCTTGGACTAGAATGATCACGGACTGATATCCAGTTGATTCCAATTCCAAATTGTTCCAGCACCGGAACGACATTTGCAATTTATTACAATTAAGCACACAGGAAACAGACAATACAAATTAATAAAACAACCGATATCGATAGTATACATTTCCTAGATTTCTAACATGTTAAAGGTTATGTTTGGTGGTTCCGTGGTATGATAGTGACGATTGTTTCGTCACACAGTGACAATATCAAAGCGGGTTACCGTGTGTCGAAACAATTGTCAGCAATTAAACTTTGCAGTTCGCGTAAATTTAAATTCGTGTTGTATTTCAATATTCTACATATATTTCACAATGAATTTACATCAAGTAGACTCCAAATTCATGGAGATATGTTAAAGATTCGTAGGTATTGTTGGGTTTTGATCGGCCATATGTCACAATTTTTATAGTTGAAAATTCCTTTTCTCGTAAATGCATGGTGCCTCATTAATGAATGACAGTTTACACAACAAAACTGACGTTAGAATTGAGACTAAATTTCAGACACTACCTACTACAATAATAATCTGAAATTGACAAATTATTTGAAGCAATAACTTTTTACCCAGTTTTCTCTAAAACGGTGTCTTTTAACAACATGTATCCAGTATACCTGATGTTTCAAATTAACAAATCATTTTTCGAAAATCTCAAGGGAATGTGACAGTGGCACAAGCGCTTAGAAAGCTTAAATGTCTCCTGCAATATCAGCACTTTACAGGGCTACATGATGTACTCTATCCGACCTTGCATGCATGCCTGGTGTTCATCGGGTAACGCTAATGCCGGCGGAAAGATCATTCTCCCCATCTTAATGGTGGACAGGTTATCAATAATTACTTGAAAAATATTTCTCTTCAGCAAAATAAAGAAGCTTGTAGCTTGAACGCCCATATCAGCGAATAATGTGAATTCTAACATTAATTTTTCCAAAATTGAGTTGAACGAAGGGGTGGTTCAGTGATTCCATTTGAAATTTCAAACTCACCTCCCGTCACACTCCCGCGAGGGGCAGGATGGTTTCACTTTACCAAAGCTGAATATATTTTGAGTACAATTATCAAAATATTGCATAAATTATCATGAAAAACTTCTTAAGGAAGGAAGTATTGCCTTGCCTATCACTTACTGAACACCTGTACATATTTGGCAAGTGAGTTTCCCATACGAAGTGGAGAAGAGATTTTACAAAATTCAACCACCAAGGAGATAAAAGGTCTTGTAATACGACATATTATAATAATACATAAAGTATAAAATATAGATTTGTAAAGCAATCAATATGTGTTCCGATATGTCTGTCAACCTTTCAATGTCGAATTATACTCTATAATTTGACGTATTTCACGCCTTCAGCTGTTTCTAATCATTTGCAATCTATTAGTGAACTGTTCCTACGAGCGTTAGCTCTGTTAATACTCAGTGAACTAGTTGGTACATGTTCTGATGAAGCGTGGATTATTAAGAAACTAGGTAGATGAGTGCGTAACGTGACATTCACAAGCATTTATTTATTTTCTTGAGGTAATCAACTTGTTGAAACCATGTTAGCGTGAACTAGTTTCTCTATTGTCAATGTTTCAACGGAACTTGCACCAACCGATTTATATTTCCAAGGAATAGGGTAAAATACGTTATGTCATATCCGTGAAGTGTTTTTGTAAGCGCTTATGTTTATAGGCAACAATTTAGTTAAAACTGTTTACCTATCTCCATAAGGTACATTTTATTTGATGCTAAATGATTAACGTATCTCTAAAGCATGTCATTTAAAGTGACAAAAATAAAAGCGATTATTTTATCTACACCATTTTATTGATTTAATATTAATTTTATCTCTAATCAGCTACGAATAATTTAATATTTAAATAAGAACACACAGCAAATAAGATAAAAATAATGAAAATTATAAGGTTAATATTGATTTAAGTTTGAGCGTTATATATTAAAAGTAGATAAAAGCTGTTTCCAATAAAAACCACCTGTATTTGCTTAAAGGGACATTTGAACATGCATGAAGCTATTCTATTACAAATTTAAAATTAAAACGCAAGATACACAAATTGTAGGTTCCACGAACTAGGGGAATTATTGATCATCAGATAAAGGCATACAGCTATCAGAAAACATAATGACGAATGGAAACATAACGGGCAGCCTTACTAGACTATAGGGTGAGTGTGTGCGTTTAGATGCGTGTGGCTTGCGATCAATATTACTCCCACGCAGTCGACCACTGGTCAGAAAATGACTGGACGCGCAACTTTCCTTTTAAGATACAAAGTGACACGCCTAGCAAAAAATTATTAATATCATAACTCTCAATATACAATTAAAAATTTCATTTTCCACCCAAATAGCTTTTTCGTCCTGTAAAAAGTTTACGATTATTCCTCACAATGACCCATATTCATAATTGAAGCAATATGTGAACATATATTGATATAGCTTGCATTATATAGAACGAATTAAAATATAGAAAATCGAAGACTACATAATATTATTAGGTTTCTGTATGTTATATTTAACACTGACATATGGTCTATGTGAAAATCAACATGATATGAATGTTTGTTATCATATTACAACTAATGAATGGATATTCAATTCTGTTTCCACTACTTGGAAAATGAAACTTTTATTAAAATCATAAGTTGATAGGTCTCTAGTACGCAAATGTTGGTACGCTACATACACAAGAAGGAGGGGTTGCTACGACCACGTGTAGCAAGCTACTCGTGCATAAATAATAATCATAGCCGATCGTGCATCTTCATTTCCATGTATTGGGAATACATCGGGATAGGACCCTAACCAATATATTATAGATTAAACTAAATATATCATAGTTATTTCATTAATACACCTTGTTGCAAGTAATGAAAACAAAAAGTATCTTGTTATCTTATTGATTAATAATTCAGTCTCAATGAATTGTGAATTGATATTGCCTATTATAGTTCATTAAATAAAGTCACTACAACCATACGGGGTGATACTATTTAATTAATGAAGCCACATTTTCAATTACTTTGAGTTAGTAAGCAATAAGTTTTCAATTCAACAAACGCAACGTCCCTAATAATTGTCAATGAAACATGAAAACGTTCCAACAATTAGAAATAATGTTAGAATTATAAAACTTAAATCATTGTAAACAAAAGGATTCCCAATTTATTTTCGTTATATTTATGAGTCATATTCCTTAGACAAATATATGTTTATAATTCTGTGCGTAGTCTGAGTTTTCTTAACTATTAAAATTTGTCAAGTTTACTTACAGGGACCACTGCCGAATTTTACAAAATAGTCATTGTGGGCACCCAGACGACACAAGCGCGTTCTACCTACTGATAATTTAAGGGAGAACGTCGAAATTCGACGCCTTGCGCAACTCCATCAAATTTAGATGACAAAAGCCGCCATTTGTTAAAGAAATGCGTCGATTTTATGTTTCACTTTTATTGTGACTTTTATTCATTTTTTATACTGACGCATTTTTATTTTTGCTTTGTTACAATAAAACGCAATATAATATTTCCTGTTATCCGACGAGTTTACATCAAGTACGGTTTTATAAAAGTTTTAAGATGCAAACTTTTTGCGGAATTTAATGGAATGATGAATTTTCAGACAACAATGGCATTATATCAGGAAATATAATGATTTTATGTTCCTGCTTCGACGTTTTGCTATTTTGTAAAGGGTCACCAATGCCATTGATGAATTTCATGCGTTTATATTACACAGGACGCAGAATTTTATACGTTTCATTATGAAATACGAGGTGTACTAACTGAGTATATCCATCATTGAGATATACTATATAATTAAATGAAAGAACAATTACTTTGTTTTTATACCACTTTTGATAATAACATGTAAACAATAAACATTTCAAGTACAAATAGGGTTAATGAGATTAAAATTGAGAGTAAAGGATCATTGGAAATTCCGAAACAGGTGCAATGTGAATTAAGAAGCAATTTGGGCATTAATTAATTATTCTATAATATTCTAAGAGTGCTTTGAGAGACAAAGGAACAGATCACTTCATAAATCTCTATTGATTCTAATGTATTTAATTTGAAACCTTTCGTTTGATTATGTAAAATGTTTAGCTATCTAAATTATGAGAGGTTTGACCGGTTTGTAAAAAATGGTTAGCAAAGGTTGAGCCTGATTTGTTGAATCTGAAAGAACGAATATATTCTTGGTAGTTTAACATTACGACAAGTTCTACCTATATAAAGGTTGTCACAGTCTGGGCAACTTAGCTAATAAACTCCAAATTTACGAAACCAAAATACGTCACAGAAATGAATTTTGCTGATACCTACTTCTATGTCTTTTATATACGGGTAAATATTGTGAGTTAATTGGCGTTGTTTGCGGTTAATTAATTTTGTTGTTTGATCTACCGAAGAACCATTATTGATGGCTATTCGTTTTATTGTGTCCAACACAATGGTGGGATGTTCTTTTGACAATGGTATTGAAAATGCTCTATAAATTATTGAGTGATATAGGTAGAACTGGTCGTAATTTTAAACTTAGATACCAAGAATATTTTCGTTCTTTCAGAATCAACCTTTGGTATCCATCTTTTTACAAACAGGCCATACCTTTCCTAATTTAGATAGCCTAAACATTTTACATAATCATAACCAAAGATTTCAAATTGAATACATTAGAATCAATAGAGATTTATAAAGATTTCGAAAACTCCTATAACAATATGATTAGTTAGACTTATACCAAAGTGATCTTTTCCTTTGTCTTTCAATGCAATCTTAGAATGATTCTTAGAATATTAATGATTATCCTAATGCACACTGTATTTTCCCGAGATCTACCGGGTTCGGAATTTTCGATGATCCTTTGCTGTCAATTATAATCTCATTAACCCTATTTTACTTTAGTTGCTATTTATACTTGAAATGTTTGTGCCTTACTTACTAGTTTTGTATTTGTTTGATAATGGCACTTTGGTGTTGAAATTATAGTAACCTTGTTATTGAAAGTGGTATAAAAACAAAGTAATTGTTCTTTCATTTAATCATAATGATAAATTGATAATTATTACTTCTACCATCTATTTTTTTAGATATACTATATTCTAATCGCTCTTGAACGGAAATAATCTTTTCTCCAATATTCAAATTTTATCGCCAGTCTAGCCTTCTTTCCTGAACTTTCTGGAGACTGGAGTTCTTGACGTCAGGAATAAAGTTTCCTGGTAAAGCATGCTGTTCACTACAGAATGGCTTATTTTCCGGATGATAACCACTCACCTACTGAGAACGTGAGCTGATCTCTCATCACGAGGTTGTACCGTAAAACAATTGATCGACTTCCGGTGAGGGGAGGGGCCAGATGGGCTCAAAGGTGGACCTGAATAATTGCCAATTAGCGAGTTTTCTGTGGATAAAAGAGAGATGAATGCAGAGATGAAGGAAATGGCTGGAAACGTCGAAAAGATAAGGCTACATCAGTAATCTTCAGTTGACAGCTTCTGCAGCAAAATATGGCTGTCAAAACTAAACTGAGTGACTTCTTATTGGTATCCTGGAAAAATTGTCTAAATACACCAATATTTTGCGTGCGATAGCCTGGACAATGCGTTTTATTTCGAATAGTAGACTAAAAGAAGAAAACTGGAAAATCGAGTATTTAGGGGAATATCGGTTGAAGAAATCACTGCTCAGTAGACGTGTCATCCAGGGGTGCAATACATGTAAACGTCATATCACTTTTTGTTTAGAAGCAGTTCCAGATACTCTCCAAGAGGCAAGAGCCATAAATCCGACGGCCTTCAAGATAATATGAATTTATTATGATATGCTGATATTCCATATCTAAAAGGGGGCCAGAAAACTTAGATCTCTCAGTTTATCCGGCAGTGTATTTAGAATTAGTAACTTCATTATCAACCATCACTTTTCCTAAAGTCATCGGCAGCTTCATATGCAGAAGAGGCATACCCTGATCGTATATAGTGACAACAGTACGTATTTTTGCGTTACATCTAATGTTATCTTTAGGAGAAAATCGATTGGAATGAAGTGAACAGGTATGGCGTTTCAATCCTCGAAATTTAACTATAGCGTGAATCTCCGCTTATATACACTGTATCTATCAGAGTATTTGGTTCCAGGCCCATATACTCCTATCCCAGTTCCTTCTGTTGTTTTAGATGATGGTCTTTCTACTGAGTCTAGAGATTGTGTTTTCATCACATTCACTTTTGCGACTTAGTTTCGTTTCAAATTCAGAGCTATACCTTGTTTCCATCTCATCTTGGGACATAGCCCAGGTTTGCTGATTTACAGGGAGGGGTCATATTTACGTTTGCTGGTTCCCTCTCCAGTTATTCTATAGCTTGTCCTTATCGCCATATTTTCCACTACCATAAGGAGGGGATTAGGATTACTTATAAAGTAGCCGTTGGCCATGTTCTCATAGCACCTGCTATGCAACTAGCTCGGCTAGATCTGCTACCCCTAACGACTGACCCATATGTGATGATTGGTCTCACTATTGCTGTGTATATCCACCGCAGGGTCTAGGGTCACATCCCCAGTTTTCCCGCAAAGTTTCTGCAGACCATTAGGGATTTTCTAGCTTTATTAGTTATTTCTTTTTCATGTTTACTCCAGAGGAGTTTTTTATGTAGTATAATTCCCAGATATTTACATCTACACGAGACATGTAGAGCCAGTGATGAAGGCATGATACGTTTTTTTTTTAAGTTAGAGATTATAGGCATCAGAAAAGACCTCACCAGGCAAAGAGTTCCATAAATTCGCCGTTCGATGGAAGAATGAAGTCTGGTATACCGGAGCTCGGCAGATCACTTCAAAAATTTCGAAGCAACCTCATGCTAGGAAAGAATCTCCCCATCCAACATTTTTAATCCCCTCTTTCCCTACCTCCTACCGCGTTTTCTTACATACCTACTGGCCATCTTTTTTTTCATACTAATTTGATCAAAGTTAGGTTAAAATATATACCTATAGCTTGGACCTATTTGAACGTTCAATTATGTCTTCAATATTTCTGAATAGGTCTATATTTGATTTGAGAATTGTGAAAACCCTAATTCTTTCCCTAACAATTTTCCAGAAATTGAAACATGTGTTTCGGTACCAGAGTTGCCATCTTCAGTACATCAGTGGAACTCTTACTGATCTACTGACGTTATCAGATTTGGTGCAATTTCATATTCTTTACCAGAAGCGCTAATTTTTAAGGTAAGTCTTTATTTTGATGGAGTCTTTTCAGTTGATTGGGTATCAAACATAATACTCCCCATCTACAATCAACACCTATTATCACTTTTAGGGGTTTCTAATAAGATAAATTAAGAACCACAACCATTTCTTTAAATGATAATTTGATGCAATTTTTGTTTAGGGTTTTTGGTAATAACTTCATTTTTACACGATGTTATGGAGTTATTTACAACTACTCCATAGAAAAATAAGTAATCATTTCTTTGCCAAACCCCATTATATGTTTGTTCTACAGCGATATAGAAAATGTAACAATAATGGGTTCTAATTAGATATCATATAGCATCTGTTGGTGAATTGCCGAACTATCTCTATGAGATAGTTGATATTAAATTAAGATTAGGATCCTGTTTTTGATACTGTGTATTTCAAATTATTAGAGCTTTCCTTACTAGATGGCAGCACTCAAACGAAGTACTGATTTATTGTTAGGAATTCTAAAGAATGATGATTATCTAGGAAATATTAGTTTAATCCCTCAGTTACAGACATTTTTATTCGCAAATTGAAACTTAGCTTCATATAATAGACTTTATATAATCTTACTTAACCCTCCTAATTTTAAGTTCAATAACTGCTTGCGAAGGAAGTGAAAATAAACTCAACTCATAATCTATAATACACTGTATTTCATATAATATATACATATTCATACAATAATTATAAAAATAAAAATATTACATAAATACAACTATTAAATACATATCTGCCAACAAATTAGCATTTAATATTAAAACCTAAAAATTGAAAATTTCAAAATGTTGATTGTTCACATTACATATCTAATTACCTGGTAATGGGCCCGTGTTTACTGTAATACATCCGTGGAGAGGTTCTTGATTGTGAATCATCTGAATATGTGCTACCTCCAGATTTTGTGGTTTTAACACCATGCGCAAAATCTCTTCGATAATTAGTTCCATTTCCACTTGTTGAAGCTGCAAAAATTATTTCCGTACTTTATTCCAACATAAAAAACAATTCACGATGTGAATGCACCTAAGAACTCTAAGGCACGCACTCGTCACCTTGTCATTGAAGAAATTTATTAGTTCCAATAGTACATAAGTGGTCACAAAAATTACAAACAGATTAAAATTCCGAATTGACTCCGATAGTGATGTCGTCACACACCCACCACTCAATGCCATAAGAATTTCGGCAAATTTGACCCTTATCGCACTGGGAAATAAGGATTAAAATAACCTCATTGTTTTCCTTTTCAAGTTTTATTCATTTTATTTCTTATAGCAATTAGTTAAGAACTTCCAATGCGAAGGTGGTACACTATAATAATAAATATAAATTATAAAGTAAAACTTAACAATTTTTATGTCAAAATAAGAGCAAATCATTCAGCTCCAACATTACAGTAAAGTTGCTATATTATGATCTTTATATACATAGGAATAAAGAGCAATTTGTAAAAATACGAATTTGAATCTACAACGGTGAAATTTGGGGTTGTGGAGTCACACTATCGGAGTCAATACAATCCTGTAATAATACAAAATATAGAAAATAAGAACTAATTATAGTTTAAAATATAAACAATCATCAAGAAACATATCAATAAATACTTAATAATTCATTTTATTGGCGCATACCATATGAGGAAAGTATTGTTTTTTAGAAACTGTTTCAAGTTTTCAGAGACAATTTTATTTTGTCTAAATTTCGCCCTCCTTAATAAAATTTGGTATTTTATTATGAATGTTGAAAGAAATATTTTTCTAGATGTAAGAATATTAGGGCTTATCTCTGATCGAATTTGTTTATCTCTTGCATCGTACGAATGCTTTATAGTGCAAGATTCGAAGAGATCCAAAGTGTACCTTCATCCATAGCTTTGCGGATGATGGTAGACTTCATACAGCCTTTAACGTAGAATACGTTTTTACAGAAGCCTCCTACTAGACGAAATCGTCACGCGGAAATCGACACACGCATGCGCTTGTGGTAGGTGAGGTGGAGCCATAACGAAATTGTCAGTAGCTGGCGTTCTTCCAGCAGTGAGTGAAGAATGTGGAGATATTTGTACCGCAGAAAGCATTATTAATGAACAACGTTGTCTAATAGTAACAGCCTACATTTCACCCAATTCTTCAATGGAGGATATAGAGTGTTTCTTTCTAGCAAATTTAATGATGTATACTCCAACGTATTCTACGCATTTTGTTTTCGTGGAAACTATATCTTTTTTTTCCTATAGTGGCCTTATATCAGCTAATGAAGTCAAAGGTGCAAGACGGGGACAGGTCAATGCAATAAATAAACAATAATGGCAAGAATTATGGAATGGGGATGTGATAATCTGGTAAAATATAGTAAAGTAACCAAAACTCGAGCTTGTATTTTCTCCAGGAAGGCGGAACCCACAATCAATAATATGATGATGGTGGGTACAACTGTTCCTATGAAGTCCTTACCACCAACAGTATCCACTCATGAGACGATGATGTGTTAAAAGTTTCACAAAAGTTTGGTTATCTATTCCGTGTCAAAAGTTACTTTACACCCCGGCCCAGCTTCTCGTGATCTACAGAGCACAGATTCGACCTTCCCTGGAGTAATGTGCACATGTATGGAGTTCAGCTCCCAAGCATACACTAAAGCTCTTACATTCTATTCATAAGAGCTATTAGTGTTAGTGATTCCACAGTTATGAATACATTGACCTCTCTAGAACATGGTACGAAGGTGGGGGTGATCTCTCCCTTTCCTTTAGATATTTACATGGTTAATAATAGTCCTAATAGTCATACAAACTAAGTCACAAATATAAATAGCATAATATACAGACCATCTAACATGTGAGTCAAGCTGCAAAACAGCACCAGTGTCAGATTATATACACTCGAGGAATGTAGAAATCCAAGACATATTAAATATTCACCTTTAGCGTTTGGCATTTTGCAGGTAACTTTAGGATGAACGGTAGTTTGCTTATCATACGAATCGCCCAAAAATCTGTTACTCCCTCTATAATCTTTATATTCTCTTTGGGGTTGGTGAAACTCTGATAAAATTTGAGTAATTGGTGCTTTCATTTTATTTTCTTCAGAACTCTCCGAACTTGGTCGATATTTAGTGTTATCAGAGGCTTTCTTATTTTTTTGATATATCTTCTTAGTCTGTTGTTGGGGCTTCTGCATTGGCAATGATGGCGACGAAGTTGCAGACGATGATACAGCACCATCTGGTTCAGGTCTAGCCTAGTAAGATATTGATTGTAATCAACTAAGACAAAGTTGACTATTCATACTTACAGTATTCTTTACTTCTACGTCAGTTGGCAAGCCTGACCAACTATCATCATCCATTGAAAACAGTCGTAGCTGTTGTCTAATAGATGCCTTCTCCCTAAAAAACTCTTTGAATAAAATATGAAATCGGCAATAGTAACCATGAACCAACCTTGCTCTCTTCTTCTGAAACTCTTCTTCAACTTTTTGCATAGCTTCTAGCTCCCTGCGTCTTTGTTTCTCTTTCTTCTCAGCTTCTCGAGATAATTTTTCAGCTAATCTTCGCCGTTCTATTTGTCTAACGGTACTTTGGAAAGTGAACCTCTTCGGTTTACGAGTAAACTTCCATTCACCGTCATGCTTCGGTGGATCTTGAAGATCTTCAGGTTCAGAATTTGACTTCGTTTCCGTAATGTTTTCGCACGATTTCGAAAAGACCGACAATTTCATTTGTACTTGAGTGCGGTCTGCGCTTTTTGATCGATTTCGCTTTTCATCTCTAGTTCTAGGCCTGAGAAAACGATCATGGATGCTATCTATTTCAGGTAAATACATCACTCTACCAGAATTATGTTTGGACGATGATACTATTGGATGATCTGATTCATCCGACTTCTGGGATCTCTTTATTTCCAGAGAATTGAATCCATTATTTAACGAATTTGGTGCTGATCTACTTAGAAACCAGTTTTCTCCTTTATCTTGAGCTGCATTCGCTTGCTGAATATCTTTTTTATTAAGACTTCCAAGAACACCAGATACTGACCTTTTCAATTTTTGCAAACTAGTAGATGGTGCGGTCGATTTGTCCCCCATATAGGAGGCTAATTGATTGTCTCTTGGTAACGACAGACTGAAGACATGGGGTCTGTTAGAGTATGCTACTTTTGTAGAATATCCAGAGTTAATATTATTGATTCCTTCTTCTAAACTTGAATCATCTCCTAGGTCTTGCTGGGGTGTCCAAGAAATCCCTTGTGCTCGACTTTTGAACTCTGTTGGAATCTGAAAACAATGATTTACATTTAGTTGATTACAGTTTCCTAACAAATGGTCTGATATTGAGAAGTTGAATTTTGGATGATTCAAATAGTCACTAAACAATTCAATTTAAAGAAACTAAAATTAGGAGATGATATTTCAAATTGAATCAAGAAGAATGAAACTGCACAAGACTCAACTAAAGATAGTGAGTTGTATTTATAATTGATAAGCTGCTCTCAAATCCTGGAGCATTTAAACGTATGTAGTTAACGTATATAATGTAGATATAAGTATGTATTACGTTTGTATGACGCTCTATGATGCTACAATCACAACAATTATTTACACATACCTCTAATTTACATTTTGCATGGGATATTTCTGGGGAATCGTCGTATCCAGTAGGACCCGCATCTCCTGATATTCCAGAGTCCCCAGATTTATCATTGGTAGAGCGCTGACCCATCTGAATAGTAGGAGGCGGAGGCCTGGCGTATTTTTCAATTCGTTCTTCTAGAAAAGCTGGTATATCATCACTAGCAACGGCACTATCTGTAGCATCTATAGAAGATAACATTTTCCATGCTGCTGCAGGAGAGAACCTAGGGATTTCCAATTGCTTTTTTGGCAAGATTGGTCGCAATTGTAAATCAATTCCGGAACGTGAATGGCTATCGTCCATTTCCAATTCGCTTGAAATTTCGGATTCGGAGGAATTTGGCACTTTCATTCGAGTTACTGGATGTAAATTTGATGTGAATGTATCTATTATATCATTAGAATAATCCAGATTTTCTAAAGAATTATCCATTCCAAAATAGAACATTTTTGGTTGTTCGTTGCTAGTTTCAGTTATTATTCGTGGTGGAGATTGTTCTGGTGAAGATTCTTTTCCAGAACATTCACCTCTCACGAAATCTATAGCTGGACTGACTGGATGACTGTCCACAATCCTGGCAATTTCTTTTAGTTGATTTATGGCATCTTCTTTCTTGTTGAAGTTAAGGTCTAACGTTTTGAGTTTTTCTTTGTTTGGTTTATTAGCTAGCAGATCATTCGATAAAGAGTTAAATAAATTCGTATCTTCCTCTACCTTTGTTCTTCTCAATCTTTTCGTTGCTTCTCTCAATTCCTCCTGGAAATTCTGCGATGTATTCATTAATTTTATTTCTGGTAACGATAGCCTGTTATTTCTTAAATCTAAATTTCTCTCTCGTTCTCTAAGTTGTAAACCTCCATCAATATCAAATTCTTTCAAAACTCGATTCGAAGATCCAGTTTGTTCTAACTTTTCGATGTAATCTAATGATCTCATGTTATGTACAGGACTAGAATAACTCTTTTTAGATTCTTCCCTAGTTTTGAATAAGCGCGTTTTTCTCATTGGGGAACTATTTTCTGTGCTTGAATTTTCTTCCCATTCCAAAGACTTCTCCATCTGAAAGCATCAAGATAACGTTAGTACATGGTCCTAGAATTATATGCTCCTAGTTAGTGATACAACACATTTTGCCTAAGGAGATAATGGAAATATGCCTTGGTACAGATTAGCTACCATCGGTCAAATAACAAACTCAGACATATACCAACTTACAGCTTCTCGAATATGTTTGGGGGGTGGTGGAGCCTTATATTTCTTCTTTCCTCTTTTTTCCTTCATATCAAATTCGTCGTTGGCGCGATGCTGAGGTGCCAGACGAAGGTCAGGCTCCGATCCAAATCGTTTCATCTAGAAAGATCAACCATCTTATTAGATCATTGTTCTACCTGATTGGTTAGAATAATAAAATACTCAGCAGATTTAAAGAAATAATGCAAACACTTGACTGGTGTTCCTGATTGTCTGAGCTTCTTATTTACTTGAAATCACTACAGACCAATCATTACTTCAACATTCTCCAATGGATAAATAGAAACCATTCTTCCTTCATCCATTTCTCACAGGTATGCATCCTTTTGTCGGTTAATTACTAATATCTCACCTTTTCTCGATAAGCATGATTAACTCCATTTTGATGCTTATGCTCCAATCTATAACCCGATTTATGCAGAGGATCCCGTTGATTCGGTAAGTAGGTTTTCGACGGTAGACCATGTTCTTTTGTTTTCTCATTACGACACGATTCGGGCTCATCTCCCTGTAAACGAGGCGTCGTATCAAATTAATGTATGTCTGCTCTAAGGTTTTGAATATTTTGAGCAAGATAATTCAATTCTGGAGACATGCTACTAAAGAAGATATTATATCATCCGAAATCTGAAGGAAATAATATAATTTGGGAAAAATTGACCCGACAGAGGACTAGCGAAAGTCTCCATATTTGACAGAGGAAAGAACTATCAATTTGTACTCGATTAAACATTATCTCAGTAGAACACCGATTCAATTCATTATTCCTCTACAAAATGATTTTATTAGAGTTGTTGTGTATGCGATGGGCAGAATTAACGACACTCTAAAACGTGGTTAATCATGGTCTGATGTTAAAACTAACGCTGGAATAAAATTTCTAACCTTCGAAAACGTTCTGAATCGATGAGGTCGACCAAAACCGATTTTTTTCCATACCTACCCCTTATGAAATTTTGTAAAAATCCGAAATTTCGAAAAACTAAGATCGCTGAAATTTGAACAGTAAAATCTCAAAAGGACCCCGATTCGAAATTGCATTGAATTATCCCTCTACAACATGATTTTATTATGTTCATTATGTGTTAGTTGAGCATAATTCAGGGCCCCCACACTCTGTAAAGTGGTTAATCATAGTCGGAGGTTAAAACTAACGCTGGAATCGAATTTTTCAACTTCGAAAACGTTCTATACCAGTGTTCCGATAGGATCGATGAGGTCGACCAAAATGGTTTCTTTACCATACCTACCCCCTTATGAAATTTTGTAAAAATCCAAAATCTCGAAAAATTAAGATAATCGCTGAAATTTGAACAGTAAAATCTCAAAAGAACCCCGATTCGAAATTCCATTGAATTATCCCTCTACAACATGATTTTATTATGTTCATTATGTATTAGTTGAGCATAATTCAGGGCCCAACACTCTGTAAAGGGGTTAATCATGGTCGAAGGTTGGATCTAACACTGGAATTGAATTTTTCAACTTCGAAAAGTTCTATACCAGTGTTCCGATAGGATCGATGAGGTCGACCAAAATGGTTTCTTTACCATACCTAACCCTTATGAAATTTTGTAAAAATCCAAAATCTCGAAAAATTAAGATAATCGCTGAAATTTGAAAAGTAAAATCTCAAAAGAACCCCGATTCGAAATTCCATTGAATTATCCCTCTACAACATGATTTTATTATGTTCATTATGTATTAGTTGAGCATAATTCAGGGCTCCAACACTCTGAAAAGTGGTTGATCATGGTCGGAGGTTAAAACTAACTCTGGAATCGAATTTCTCACCTTCGAAAATGTTCTGAATCGATCAGGTCGACCAAAACCGATTTTCTTCCATACCTAATACCCCTTATGAATTTTTGTAAAAATCCAAAATCCCGAAAAATTAAGATAATCGCTGAAATTTGAACAGTAAATTCTCAAAAGAACCCCGATTCGAAATTCCATTGAATTATCCCTCTACACCATGATTTTATTATGTTCATTATGTATTAGTTGAGCATAATTCAGGGCCCCGACACTCTGTGAAGTGGTTAATCATGGTCGGAGGTTAAAACTAACGCTGGAATCGAATTTTTCAACTTCGAAAACGTTCTATACCAGTGTCCCGATAGGACACACTGAGATAATCGCTGAAATTTGTTCAGTTTAATCTCAAAAGAACCCTGATTCTAATTTGAAGTGCATTATCATCCTTTTACAACATGATTTTATTTGGGTTATTGTGTATGAGATGAAAATAATTCAGGGTTCCGACACTCTGTAACGTAGTTAATCATGGTCTGAATTTCTCTTCTTCGAGAACGTCAACAGGCATATTGTGCAGTTTCAGTCTCATATTTTATCACGTGTATCCTATGACAAGTTAAATTTCAAACTGGTAAAGGTTCATTTAGGCAAGCAATACTTAATCATATAGGTCTCATGTAAGGAAACAAAAACTATAAATACTCTTATACAAGTTGAAATCGTGACTTCGGCATATTGCCAACGTTTTTTGATACAAATGAGCATATACTAACCTTCTTTTCGTGGTTGGATCTAGGCAGTTGCCTCCCAGTTAAAGTACCACCTGATTGAAGAATGTCTCCATTATTA
The DNA here is from genome assembly GCA_958510875.1 of Endomychus coccineus. Classification (NCBI taxonomy): domain Eukaryota; kingdom Metazoa; phylum Arthropoda; class Insecta; order Coleoptera; family Endomychidae; genus Endomychus; species Endomychus coccineus. The sequence continues at coordinate 35,301,792 of OY294071.1, read as the reverse complement.
GTATGTCTTAGTTTCTGATGAATATCTCTTTCAGGAAGAACTTTATGTTGTGGATGATTGCGTGGCGGTTGGGTTCTTGGGAATGAATGAGCCCATTGTTGTTCTTCCTGATTTTGCTTTTGATTAAGGTGCCCAGTTTGGCTGCCAATATTTCCCATATTATTTTATACCGAATAAGGCATATTCTGAAATTAAATTACTATTTTAATTATTCGAAGAAACAAGTCATTCCTCTCCATTCACCAATAAGCGGAATCATTAATAAAATTTTTGTCTAGGTGAGTTTCTATTCAATAAGTATGTGCGTGCAGTAGTTATAGCATATTATCTTAGAGGCTTAATCAAGTAAACGTAACGGTTTTATTAAAATGGTGAATGCAATTCAATTCTTCGCAACCAAATTTGGAAGTACAACTTATAATTTCAATATCGCCAACATTTCTCACCATATTAGCTGGAGGAGAAATCTTTCAAGACTGTAAATCGTTTCCAATTGTTTCTATCAACTCATCCGAGAGATGAAATTTATCTAGTCACATTATGATACTGTGTTATTCAACTAATTGTGGATTATAATAATAAATTACAATAGCATATCCTATTCAGATACTTAAATACTTAAATTTTAGATATAGAATTATCATGGCATCGGTATCGGTAAAGCAATAAGTCTTCATAACTCAAATCATAACACGAGCAATGACAATAAAATTCTCAAATCTGAATCATCTCCACAGTTTCGTTTGTTAATATATGATACTTTCCATTTTGTTGGTAATAGGTAATAAAATGAATTTTTTGTACATTAACATGGGTTTGTACGAAGTGCTAAGTGCTCAACATGTGATGTCTTCGTAAAGGAAAGGAAATTCATTAATTGTATTTACAGAAACAAATATCTTCAAGTGCAATTAAACGACATTAATGAATGACGTGTGTTGTGTGAAAGTTTGTTTGTTTTAGGATTATAAATTAGTGAACACATAGAGGAAGCTCTAAAATTAAAAATGTCTTTTTCTAATCTTCTTTCCACATGTGGATTATATGAATGTTTGCATAGATCCATGCCCAGGATCACCACCAACAGCACACTCTCATGAGATCATTATCTGAGGTCCATTGCAAAAACTTGGTTCTCTATTCCGTACCAAGAGCTACTTTACATCCCACCAGCTCCTTATAATCTACAAAGCACAAACTCGGCCTGTCCTGAAGTACTATTCACATACAGTGAAGCTCTGGATTCCATCCAGAAGAGAGCTATACGTCTGATTGATGATGTCACACTTACGAATTCATTGACATCTCTAGAACATCGTGGAAAGGTGGGCGATCTTTCCCTTTTTTATAGATATTTCCATGATCGGTGTTCATCAGCAATCTCGCCTGTTATTCCACCATGAGAGATTCCAGGTAGGCGGACTAGATGAGCTCAAGCTAGTCACCCCTTAATTGTTTAGCTAGGGACCTATCCTACCAGGCTTTATTTTTTCATCGAACGGTGAAGTTGTGGAACTCTTTGCCTAGTGAGGTCTTTCCTTATGCCTATATAACCTCCAAACCTTTAAGAAAAATTCGAATTCCTATCTCCTCTCCCAACATTCCACCGCTGGCTCACACGATATTCTTCGAACATTTCCTATCGTGTATTCAAAGTATAAAAAAAAACATGTATGATTAAGGTGGACCGAAATCGACGAAAAAAAAACTGATTTCCCATAATTGAGACGCCTTAGTTCGGGAAAGTTGTGTACCAAGCATACAAACTTATTGAAAAAAATCAGGCCCATACTAGATATGTATTGATTTTGTCGTGCATTCTTCCACTGAATTTAATATTTTTTTATCGGAAAAAAGACCAGAAACTCACCACGGGATGGTTCTTGCACCTGCAGCTCCACCCGCTCGTCAGCAAAAATTTTAATGTGGGCTCTAGCTTTTAGTTTTGCTCTTATATACCCTTCTCTTGATATTACACCACATACCTTTTGTGAAGCCTTAGTAATGAGTTTTACACACCCTCAACAGCTTAGGTGTGACAAGGAAACTTTTCAAGTACGGGTACATTTTTTCTTTCATAATATTTTGCAAATCACTGTCACTATATTTCATTGTCATGGCATTAATTGTGCGCTAACGAAAGATAACTTCAGGAAAATGGAAATTATAGATAATGGCAGGAAAATTAAAACAGTTTTGGCCCTTGGAACTCACTGGAGTAAACAGGCCCTGAGGCTGGAAATTTTGGATACCCCTGATCTATGGTAAGGCGAGGGAATGAACTAGAATTTCTTCGAATGATTACGATAATTCCAGAAAACGAATGTAGAAATCATCGCAATTTCTCTTTTATATCAGTCTAATAGTGATCTGTTATCTATAAATTCTAACGGAAAATATCTCAGCACGAATATTGATAAAATTCCTATTGTAGATTTATTCAGCATATTAAGTTACAATAATTAAAATATCGTATAGTGCTTTTGTTAATGAATATGAGCAGGTGTTGAACTTGATTTTAAACAACGGTTTGCCTATGGGGATATTGAATTAATGTAGATTATGGATATACAACAAAAATATTAGAAATATTCCCATTCACGTGATACATATTTAATTCATGATTTGAATATCTCGGACACGAGAGAAATAAAGTTGTGTACTAGTAATTATCTGTGCATTTAGTACCGTTTGATTTATGTGACAATAAAGTGTCACTATGAATTATAAACAAACGAGTGATTTAATTGACTCGCATTCCACTACTCTATCCTAACTAGTCCCGGACTGGGCCATGGTCAATATTCTCTATAGTACAAGGCCTGAAAGCTCGATCGTGACGCCACAAGCCAGAGGCTATGTTGCAGCTGGTCACTAGGACATTACGTCACAAGCTGCTAGTACTTAGGATATACATTAGGACTTCCTGTTGACATGGGGTTGCACCCCTATTGCTTTTAATAATGTAAAAAACGTGGCTTATAATGGTTCTGTTTGAATTTTCGTAAAAATATGTAATTTGAATTAAGCTCATTGGAACACTACGAAATTATTTTTTAAATTCCGTGAACTGTGAGTGACCATGCAGTATGTGTTGGTTTTGATAATTTATTTAAAGCCGAACTAGACTTCCACCAATTTAATAAATTTCTTAAAAACTTGATTTTCGAATCATCTCTAAGTTACCTTTGACTATACGAGGGCAATCTGAAAGGTCTCTGAAAAATGAAACAAGAAATTATTTATTTGGTGAAAATTTATTTTATTTCCCAACATAATCTCCTTGTAGCCCGGTACACTTCGTCCAAGGTTTTTCTAATTCTTCGATTCATCCCAAATAATACCATTTCGGCAATCCTTCAAAATAGTCGTTTGTTTCAGCGATGACCTCATCGTTTGAGCCAAATTTCTTTTCTTCAAGTTTGATAATAGATAAAAGTCGCAGGGGTCCAAATCTGGAGAATATGGTGAATGACGAATCAATTCGTAGCGCAATTCATGCAATTTTACCATTATGACTGCGGACCTGTGCTTCGGTGCGTTGTCCTGTTCTTTGTCAAATGCGACCACTTTCACTTCATTTTGGCGTCGAATCGATCCAAAAACTCGCCGCTGATCGTTTCGCCCTTTTCAAGGTAATCGATATGGACGATACCGTGTGCATCCCAAAAAACTGTCGCCATGAGTTTGTTGGCCGATAAACCCACTTTGGCCTTTTTCGGCGGCTTCGATTCGCCAGGACAAGTCCACTGTTTCGACTGTTATTTGGTCTCTGGTGTATTGTGATGGATACATGTTTTGTCCACGGTTACCTAACGGCGCAAAAAGACCCCCTTATCGCGCTTGACTGTCGACAATTACTTCTTTCGTCACACGGTTGTACTTGTTGTCAACAAAGCAAATGCGCTATCTGCCCACTTGGCACTTGGTTTATAATATTTATAAACTGGGATGTGAATTTGGAATGCTCTATATTTGAACAAAATTAATTTAGAGGCTATATAACATATTATATTGTGACGCGAAATCCATCCGGAAGCCAAGATTTTTCAAAATTAGCTTATCCGCGGAAGTCTACCATTCAAGATATATTCATTGAATACCTTAAGAGCGTTGACGTTCCAAATTTGTAGGATAGAGTGCATATAAATCCAAAGAATATCGTAATTTTAACAATTTATCATGTTCTAGTTCACGCATTTTTTAAAGCATAAAATGAGGCAATGTTCTCGTCCCCTGAGTCAAAGTTGGGATACTGCATAAATTGATTGGGTTTTGAATTTAGGCAATTACTTCTTATACATTTGGGAATGTGAACCGAATCAAATAGATAAAATAGTGGTCTTGAACTATCAACTGGATGAGCATAGGATAGATGATATTTAACTTATGTTTAGGAAAATTGTTTATGGTTTATGGCTTTGCTACTACCACTACGAGAATATTGTGCTGTTATTGTTATTACCATGACATATTTTACAGGGACATCCGATATCCATTGTTTCCGTTGTAATTTTCCTTGCAGCCAGGACACAATATGTATTTGGCATGACAAACGTCAGTAAACTGTACATACCACACAAAATGCGGAAAGAACCAACATAAACATTCACTTAGGAAGCCATTTTGCAACGCATTTTATTCAGTCATAACACTCTTATACACACTTACTTACAGATGAAAGTTCGTTTCAATCACACAAAGACATCTTAGGAACAGATGCAACGTATAATTTTCCAAAAAAAATAGATACAACTTTGTTGAATTGTAATATTTATCACCTGTTACAGTCAATACCGGCTACCCGCCATTAAGACTAAGCGATACTGAAGTAAATTTACATTCGTAAGCCTCTTATTGATGAGATCACACTGACTTTTCTAATCAGCGTATAGACCAAACACCAATTAAGATTACACAAGATTTGCAAATCCAACAACCAACTAGTCCGGTCTCCTTAGTGCCGACGCGAGAAATATTTCCTGGTTTGTTTTCAGCATTGTATAGCTCTAGTTTAGTAGTATAGTACGTTAATTCAAAGAATTTACTCCCCTATAGGTATTGTTCCTAACAATTTCCGAAGTGTTAATACCGTCAAATATACTCTGACTACTGAGAGAATATTAATTCGGTTGACATTAGCAACCCATGCACGCCTGACACGTGACACGTGTCTGACAAACAGTGAAAATGGATTAATTAAACGCATTCAAATTATTTAACCTACTCATTATTCAAACTAGTTTCAAAGCAATAACAATCCTCCCATTAGAAACCGTGCATATGATAATCGATTGTCATGTTTTTTGCATGTAAATGTACATTTTTATGAAGCACATATTCTTCTCTAGTATAGCGAGAACCTAGTTATTGGACATTTTCTCTTTTACGCTGGATTACAAATTGATGTGTTAAATGATACGTTAAGTATACTTATTTGCAGAAAGTCTTGAACAAACACAATTCTATCCACATAATAATATGCATCTCAAGACTGTATAATCTTCAAACGTTCAAGGCTTCTATAAAAATATATGAATATATAGAATGAGGCAATGGCGTGCAGTGACATTCCGAGCAAGGGAAGCAACTTCTGAAAAACTCGTCGATTAATAATGTAATCTTATTCTTCTGTCCTTTCACTTCGAATTCATAAAATTTTTAAATTCCTCAATTTATATTTATATGTAAGAGAATCAGAAACAAATGAATATATGAAATATTCTCATTTATTTCATGTTAGCTTTTGCCAGATAACAATGATAAGGTCTTTCTAGTTCAGACCGATCAGTAACGTCACAAACCTGTAGTTCCAGATAGCTGTTTTGTTCTTCTCATAGAGCTCATCCTTGGAACGAGCAAGTTTGCAACGTTACTGAAGGTTCCGTTGAAGCTAGTCATAACCAGTCTTCCAGGTGGTAAAAAGCCCAAAAAATATCACGCTATCTATGAACAGATGTCCCACTAACAAATATCGAACTTTTAAAAAGTAGTCTCACGTTCCCAGTAACTCTTATAAAGTTCGAGAAGTCGGTCATTATGGTACAATGCTTGATTTCTTAGTGGGACATCTGTTCATAGATGGAATTTTTGGTCTTTTTACCTCGTGGAAGTGGCTACCTTCAACGGAGATCCTTCAGTAAGGTTGCAAACTTGCTCGTTCCACTGATGAACTCTAGAAGAAGAGTGAAACAGCTGTCTGGAACTATAGGTTTGTGACATAATATTCATATCGTTTTGATTTATTTTATAACTAATCACAAAATTTCGTAGTACCTACTATTTTTCTGAAAAAAACTTGCTATTTGTCAAAAAAAGTGCCAGTCAAACGTAAAAACCCCGAAGGAAGATGAATGATAACTAGAACATCGCGGTGAGATTGCTGTGCAAAGCTGGCTTATATTTTAAATTATAAGCTTTTGTTTTTTTTATTCTTTATTAATGACTATAATGATGTTCCAAAGATTGTTTTAGGGTTTGGTATCGAAAGCAATTCAAAGATTCAATTTTTTGCAGAAAATAAATTATACAAGCGTCTAAATTTTGTTGACTTCTAGGAAAAGACGGACTTTGTTCAAAGTGGTCCCAATTCGATTATATTAAGAGTCATATGAAATCATTCTGCACAGTAAAAAGATAAATAAAATAGAGCCAGTTAAATTAGCTAGTAAAACTTGGAAGAATCTCTAGATAGTTAGACAACTAATGGTAATACTAACTGTAAGAAAAGCTAAAATTTTGAGAGACAAACTAAATCTTGGACTGGCCAAAAGCCATCTTTACTCTTACGATTCTATGTTATGGGCAGTTAAACTTTTTTGTTCAATTTTCTGTAGCTTATAATAAATTGTATTAGAGTTTGCAGTTTCAACTGAAACTCCACAGAAATTATTTATTAGTAACCTAATTTTAAATGTTGTTCAGGGTGAAATAAAATTTGAATACAACAGTGGAGAGTAGTGGAGAAGACCTCAATTGGTCTCATATCAAATTCTACATCATGGGCTAACTATTGTAGTAGGTTACGGTCGTCATATAGAAAACACGTAATCGTAGATTTTATTAAAGCACATGTGGTACATTTTTGTCATAGAGAAAACGTATAATAGGCGAGTAAGTGGTCATAGAGTTTATTGAAGCACGTGTGATTTACGCGAAAAATTATGCCAACAAAAGGAGGGCGAGGGAAGTGAATCCTAAAAATAAGCCATTTCAGGTTAACCCTGATGAGAAACCGACTGTATAATGAAAAGTCCTTTGCATTTGAAAACCTACAATGATTATCCTTCCATGGAACATGTCATGATATGTAAAGGTACAAGGGCTTTCACCACCAGCAATTTTATCACGAATCTCAATTATATAACAACATCCTCAAACGAAAGTTAATTATACCAAGTCCTAAAATTTATGTAAAAACAAAATAATAACGTTCAAAATACTTTCACTGGATACTCTAAGTCTACACAATAGTCAAATATGACGTGAAATTGTACTTTTCTTTTCATTCTATTGTTGCATAGTCATGTGAAGTTTGCATTTCGTGAGAAAATTTGAATGAGTTTTCTCAAAGATCTTATTCATGCTGGTCGTTTTTGATATAAAGCTTGTAAATTTGAAATGTTTAATTGGTCTTTGTTAACGTTTCTATGTTATCTATCATTGTATGATAATAATGTTTCTACAAAACTAGCATTCAACACATGATACAATTGATTATATTGGGAAACGGCAAATGTACAGGCTCTCGTGGAAAACAGTGTTATCATTTTATTTTATTTACCAATTCATTACTATACTGAAATGGAATGGTTAATGAAATTGATTGTGAGGCTGACAAAAGAAAGAAAGAAAATAACTTCACAATCAATAATTTTGAAAAGAACAACATATGTTCCTAAAAATGAAGACTGATCAATTGATCACGTAACTTCCCTTACTTTTGTAAGGAAATAGGTTTCGGACACTTCTGCGAATCAAATATATGATTGTAATTGCATAAAATATATTGGAAATGATTTAGAAGCCGCTAATAAAAGACGTTAGTATATACTCTATGTTACATTGAAATTTTCTTCAAATAGTCTACATAATGTATTTTACTACTCTGTGTTTTATACTGACACCTACTGCTAGATTGACTTTCGAATTATTCACATATTACCTTATTTTATACTGACACTGACACCTGCTGTCACTTAACTAACTATGTGAATGTGAAGCTCATGATACAGCAATTCGCATTGTAGAATTGTGCTTTTGATGACCACCTAGATACAGCATCAGATTTTAGCTATTTGTGATGTTTCCCGACCATGATATAAATATACATTATTTGTAAAGTTATAACTGCAAAAACGGTCAAGGTCGGAATAAAGTTTTAACGTCGCACAATTCCCATCTACTTTTTCGTTGAGCATTTCTTCTCAATAGTATATTATTATTGTATCGAAACTATTTTAACCTTCATTTATTCTGACAGTTCAACTATTCATAGACAAGGGCATATATGACATATGTGGTAATGTGACCTATTCCCAAGAATTTACATTTAATTCATACCTAGGTCAAGAAATATCATTCTACCAGCTATAAATACAATATGACAACTTGGTAATGAATACAATAAAGAACTAGTTCCATTTATTAGATGTGGTGGGTGTTGTAGAATGAAGAAATTAAAAGTATTTGTTAAAGTAAATAATCGTTTCTCGATGGAAAAACTCACCAATCTTCTACATAAATGTCGACCTGCAATGATATTCATATCTTAAGATTGGCTGCACCATAAGACTCGAGCTCGACATGAGGAATCTGTAACAAATGAAATTTTTCAATTATTTTTAAGATTTTTCCCCATTCCACAAAGACTCTAGTACGTCTATGATGTTCAGTTTCCTATGATTGAATTTCGGATCGATTCATTTAAAGCAAGCTACACAAACACAAGAGTTATTTTTGCAATAATGTAACATTATCAATAAATGGACGGAAAGATAAAACAAAAGAAAACGAGGAATGTATTGAGGCAGTCGAGTCTTGGCGAAGGAAACAAGACAACGCTGCGGAATTTCAAGAATGTTTATTATATATTTGAATTTAAGTCCTGCTTTTATTGTTTACTTATTCGTTGTAAAGTAGACGATATATGCCTGGTACTTTTCATTTTATAAAGCGTTACTAGAGGCTATTAGTTATTAGTATACTTTTAGTACTAAGGATTTCATGAAATATGACACTGTTTTGAGTAAATCACAATTTGTGGAAAGTTGCAGAATGGATTAAAATTAGATCGCTACACAATTTATCTGGATAATCGGCTTAATTTTAGCTTCTTCAAACTCGTTTCTCTCAGTAAGTACCCATAAATGGAAACAAGAAATCGAGATTCTTCATTGACTTATCCTATCAGTTATATTATGAAATATGGATCGAAAATGCCAGGTCTTTAGTTTTAGTTCATTAAGGATATAAATCCTTGATTTCTTATAGAGAATGTGAAGGTGGTGCCGTGTTTTACAAAACATTCCATAAATACCCGATACTGACTCTTTAGATCAAGAATCAAAAATTATGATGCACCTTCCTCAACTAATCCGAGCATGTGAGGTGTATTCTGAGATTATTTTCTTAAGTTGATGCAGTCGTTAGATCTTTTTCGGTTACAGTTTCCCAGAAGTATGTTTGCCTGTCTCAGTCCTTGTAGTTCTATCCAGTGATGGGATCTTCTATAGTTCACTTCTTCCAGTATTGTGCTGGCACTTATTACGCAGAAGGGTTCAGGTTCCGGAAATGGTGTTTCGGCCCATTTAAAGCTTTTACGTTACCCTCCGCTCCGGTGTGTTCCGGAATCCATAGGAGGGTAACTGTATTGTTCCGCCTTAGTTCGTTTAGCTTCTCTGTATCTCCAGACCAACTTGGAGCTGATTAAGTGGGACTTCAGCGCGTTGATGGCTGCTTGACTCTTTCTATATTGAACTGGCCACAATTTTCTATATCGTGAATTTGTTGTTTTAGAGCCATCATTATATCATTTAATGGCATTTTGTCGTCTTGGTATGGTATTTTTGTCCCATTCGCTTTTGCGACTTAGATTCGTGCTAAATTCTTCCACGAAGCTATACCTTTTTTCATCTTAACTTGGGGGTGTGAGGTTTAGCATTACTTATATAGCAGCCGTTGGACTTATCCTCATTGTATCTGTCACACATGCACAGGCTAGTCTTTAAATTTTCGATTTTATCCTTGAACTAGCCAGATTAGTTCCCCAGACCACTGTCCCATATGTGATGATCAGTCTCACTATTGCAGTGTATATTCACTGCAGGGTACATGGGTTACATCTCCAGTTTTTTCCGCAAAGTTTCTGCACACTATTGTGACTTTGATGGCTATCTCTTTTTCATGCTTGTTCCAGAGGAGTTTTTGTCTTGTGTAATTCCCAAATATTTGACTTCCATCAATAACGTTCTCTTCCAATTTGATGGTTTCGAGTATAAGGTTTATTTTCCTTGAAAAAGCAACTAGGGTGGTTTTGGTGTAGTTGACGTTAAGTCCCATCGATTGGCACCATTCTTTAGTGAATCAAGGCCTCTTTGAACTATGTCGTCGGCATAACTCTGACAGAGTATGCCTAGGTGATTGTTGTCCTATTTTTGTCTCTGCTATTCTGGTAGAGAACAGTTGCGACATACACCTGGTTGTCGTGTTATCTACTTCTCTGTCTTCTAGTGCTCTTTTGACTCCTTCATGTGATGTATTGTCAACAGTTCATTCTGTATGTAGAAAGGGACCCTGTGGTATAGAAAAGATCATTTTTTTGTTTCAACATACAACATATGAATATAGTTGATAACGCAGATAACGACACTCCAGTTGATAAAAAGTGTTGCATACATGAAAGTAAGAGGATGTTTTTTTATACAAGAATTAAAACTTTCAATCTTCTACTCTGCCACTCCTTAGGCTATTGCGTGTGATGGAAAGTTCTTCACGCAAAATAACTTATACAAAAATAATATTAGCAAATCTTCTCTAAAACAGTTGGATTTGCAAACGAGATGCAACTGAAAAAAGTATATCTTGTTTCATAATATCATACATGCTAAGTATCAGTAAGTACTTATTCTTCATTAATGTATTAGCTAGTTGACCAAACGAATGACATCGACATCCGTCTAATGTAGAGTAAGATTTCTGGATTAAGTGATGAAATCAGTAGTAATAATGCGGGAATTAAACTTGAATAAAATTAAGATTTAAGAATCTACATCAGTAGACGTTACTGGATAAGATGAAACCTTTGTGTTTTATCTCGGAGATTATTTTATGATAATAATGGGGAGGATCTACGCTTCGATGAATTTGGAAACATGAATGGCAAATTCTACGATTCAACGTATGGAAAGTGAAAAAAGAAGAATGATAATAGCATATCCATTCATACGAAAAAGTGAAATTAATGACATTGACGGTGTATTCGTACAACAACACTGATCTATATTTAGTAGGGCATACATTTTGGTAACTTTCGTTCGATTGCCCTGAGCTCTGCCACTCCTTAGTGAGAGTAACATAGTTAATTGATACCTGCTATGATTCACTGACTTAAAAACATTTCCCATCATCTCCAGTTTAGGTTGGGATGCTGGAACTTATCTAATAACAAACCTCGGGCCATATACGGTCAGATATTCAGTCTATAATAATATATAATGATTAGTTCAATAATTATTTTTGACCGGCACAAAATCGATCCTCATGGAAGCTGCTGCAGCACTTTCAGTTCACTATTAATTTGGAATACAACGAAATGAAAGTTATTTTAGAATGATGGATTTTGTCAGCAACGCTCATTCGAAAGTGATGCATAATTTAGTTATCTTACGGTTCAGTATATTTATGGTATTTGACCTTATACTGGAATGACTGTAATTGTATAGTTTGGGCATCTACGTACAAAATTCATCTACAGTAGATCTATTATTTTACTTCCCTCACTATACGTACTATACATGGTGTTTATTAAGTACAAACCTTGAAGGGGGAATATTTGTCTAATATAAGATAAAAAGTTCATATACCCATGGGTCCGTAACGGCTTGGTTTTTGAGATACAGGGCGTTCTAACAAAATTTTTATCTCATTTTTTGATTATATTTTTGTTCAATAACATGGCAATTTGACGAAATCCGGGATATTGGGCGCCATATACAGTGTTGTACCTGGATTGAAAAAATAGCCATAACTTTTTTGTGTCATACTGTATGTAATTTTTGACTAAACAGACTTATTCTACATTTACATACAAAAAGTACTCTTCGTATTTGTCGCTGAAGGCGGCAGTTTTGGGAAAAACGCATTTAAAGTTAAACCTGCATTGGAATTTTGAAAAAGAAGCGATAAAATGTGTCTTTTAATCATTGTATTGTGATGTGACTAACTTAGATCATTTACAAGAATAAGACTAACCTACTTCTACAAATAAGTTAATAATATTTACAATAATTGCTGAAAATGACCACCACCTACTGCAACGCATGCATCAATTCGCCGTAACATCGATTGGCGAACTTCGAATATACCTTATGCCTAATTAGTGATGGCACACGATTCAAATATCCCGTTTCTTAAATCTATGTTGGTCCATACGACCCCGCCTGGTGGCAACAGGGTGAGAGTTTCGTTATTCCAATCTCTGCTATCAGGGATGAGGATCTTGAGAGAAGTGAGACAGGCAGCTGGAAGTATGCTATTTTGCCTCATTTCTAGTATGAGGCACATGATGTGGCCTCACTCCAAATTAATAAGTGACCACGAGAATAGTGCATTTCAGTCTAGTGACCTAGGCTTCTTAACCTAAACGCCGTTCTCATGGCTTCAGCTTTTTATGAATAAGTGTAGAGGTGTAGAATACTGCACTAGTACTCATTGATGTATTTTCCAGCGAGTTGTTATATGCTGCCTCGCTTCAGTTGTTCGGAATCACGAGACTTTCCCTGGATGAGGTTATCCCTTCAACTACAAACCGCACTCGGCATTTAGTGAAGTCATTCTACGGAAAAATGAGGTGAGGTTCGTAAAAATTTGATAGAGGTTGGGGAGGTGTAAAAAGTTGTTTCTTGTGATAAGAATAATGATATTCCAGAATTTTCAACAAAAAATATTTGGTGCAATCATCCCAAAAATCCCAAAAACTGGTTTCTGGGTATTTTTTTAGGTCAATTTTGAAGTTTTAATTCTTTTGAACCCCTTAGACTTCTGACTAAGGCTTGGGAGTTGAACCCTTTTATTGTCCATGTTCAAGGGAGCTTTGGTTAAAATTTGGAGTGTTTGCGATCATTACTTTCCCAAATTTTGAAGATGCCCCAAATACGGCCAACAAATCGCGGAGTACTTTGCTTGGGCTCAAATTAAAGATTATTTTATATAGCTTAACGTGGTATAACTTGTTTCATAAGATTAGTCCCATTTCTTGGCCATTTACGGCATATATATGCGCGCGCAGATTACCCACTTTTATTGTATTATAATAGGATTTTATTACTATAATATTGTTTTTAGAGTATATATATGGCCTTTTTCTGCATATTTATGTGAGAAAACATATACATTATTTATTTGAGGTCCGCTTGTGACATAGTAACATTTTTTTTAATACACGTACTTATTATTATAGTATATATAGGTATATACAACATCACCTGCGCTTTTTCTGATTCAAGACGCGACAAAGATTTACTTCTGATGATGTGGACCACGCCTACTAATATTATGAGATAAAGATTGTTTTCATAAACCAATGATAGGTAAAAATATTGTGTATCTTATGATGTTTTTTTTCTGTATTTTTCTATGTTTAGAGAGGATGTCAGATTTTTCAATCTAATAATGTCTAAACTATAATTTTAATCGGCTGTTAAAAATTTTAACGTTATTAAGTTCAATAATCTCATCAAATTAATTTATAAATATTCAAAAAAAAAATTAACTATGAGGTAATAATAAAAGTTCAATTGGAGATCAGGTAGATAAATGAATATAAAAAGGTTAGTTATTAAGAAAAAAACAGTACTATATTCTTTATCTGTAATATGTAATTAGTTATTATATTCATTTACGAGTATCTACCTGATCTCCAATTGAACTTTTATTATTATTTATAAATTAATTTGATGAGACTATTGAATTTAATAACGCTAAAATTTTTAACAGCCAATTAAAATTATAGTTTAAACATTATTAGATTGAAAAATCGGACATCCTCTTAAAACATAGAAAAATACAGAAAAAAAAACATCATAAGATACACAATATTTTTACCTGTCATTGTTTTATAAAAATAATTTTTATCTCATAATATTAGTAGACGTGGTCCACATCATCAGAAGTAAATCTTTGTCGCGTCTTGAATTAGAAAAAGCGCAGGTGGTGTAGTATATACCTATATATAATATAATAATTATTACGTGTAAAATAAATAATGTATTTCTTTTCTCACATATACATGCAAAAGAAGGCCATATATATACTCTAAAAACAATATTATAGTAATAAAATCCTATTATAATACAATAAAAGTGGGAAATCTGCGCGCGCATATTTATGCCGTAAATGGCCAAGAAATGGACTAATCTTATTATTATTTTGGGGTGGTTGCACCAAATATTTCTGGAGTATCATTATTCTTATTACAAGAAACAACTTTTTCCACCTCCCCAACCTCTATCAAATTTTTACGAACCTCGCCTCATTTTTCCGTAGAATGACTCCACTAATTGCTTAACATCGATATCGAATGACAAAATGAGTTAGTGGAAGAATAACTTCAAAATTCTTGCATTGTTGTTTAAGGAGGACCCAGAAATATATGTAGGATTTTCTTTAATCGGAGGACCCATTGAGGTTAACGCATTTGGTGCCAACTAGGGATGTCAATCCCGGAATATTGGTTCAATCTCGGGACGTTTGGGATAAAGGCCAACAAATCCCTGGATCCAGGGACTTGTCCTGAAAAAAAACAAAATGTTTTTGGAGGTTTAGTCCTCATTATCAATTTTAAAAGCAAAATTGAAGGAAATTCACACACTTAATAGTGCTATAACAAAGACATGAGAGCGTCAAGGGTTTTGTGGCCCAGCATTGAGCGAATCTCATTGGTGATATATCCTGCCGGAGAGAAACATCTCTCTGCCTCCACACTAGTAGGAGAGATGGTTATTAAAACATCGTGTGCACGCTGGTGATTATATCCACGATTGTCACCATTCGCGAATAATTCTATTTTTTGCCGATAATATTTTATAATCTATTTTTTTTATTTTTTATTATTTGATGCTGTGTGGTGGTATCTGAGCAGTGAATCATCCGTGTGGAAGAATTTTATTTTCTTCTTATTGCATATAAGATAATACGTATAATGTATAATAGTGAAGTTAGCATAGATTTTAAACGGAAATTATTATTATATTACTACATTTCTTTATTTCTAATAAGCGGTACTTGCATGTAATAATGCAAGCTGTAATAAAGAAATATCCTACTTCTCAGAAAAGATTCCAATCTAATTTCCATGTTATTGTTGTTTTTATTAATCCAGTTGAGAGTTCACCTCATACACATATTTTATAATTACAATTTGTTTAATGATATATACCACGCACTTTTCTCTCATTGAATCTAAGGTTTTATCTGTTGCAGATTGAATATTAAGTCATCTGTTTTGGCTATTCCGCCTACCTGAAATCTTTCGTAGAATGACAGACTAGATTTTTGATGATTACCGACCATGGAAATATGTGTAGAAGAGGGCGGAATCGCCCACCTTCCTACGAATGTTCTACAGAGGTGCGACATTATCAATCAGACACTTTTGAATAGAGCCTAAGAGATTCAGCGTACGTATGGGAGTTGAAGTCCAAATATTTGAACAGAATTGCAGAACAGGTCAAATCTGTTTCTTATAGATCAGGAGATGCTGGGGTGTAAATTAGCTTTTGTCAGGGAATACAAAATCAAGTTTTTGTTATGCAGTTTTCGCAATCGACTTCACATAATCATCCCCATGAGAGGATGCAGTTGGTGGTGATACAGAGCATCAATAAAGAAAACTTCATAGGAATAGTTGTAGCTAATATCATCATTTTAGGGATTGTGGGATCCGCCTTCCTGGAAAAAATACAAGCTGAAGTTTTGTTTGCATTAAACTTTACTAGATTATCAGGGCTCCATTTCAAAATTCTTGCCAGATCTTCATTCACTGCATCCACCTGTCTCTGTCTTGCTTCTCTGGCTTTGTTTGATGATATAGGGTAAAGTTGTGGACGAGACAGGAGGTCATTTCCAACGATTCCAACGATAGTTTTGATCTTATATAACGGCTAACCATGTTATAGCGTGTCGAAACCCTGAATTCTGATATCGACTCCAATAAAATCATGTTTTGGATGAATAATACACGTACGATTCAAATCAGTAGTAATCTAAATATCTACAGAATACATTCCAGCAATTATTAAAACTGTTTGATATTTTCGAATTTTAACAATTTAAGGGTTAATTGAGTATGGAAGAAACCGAAACAAAGTTGGTGCCAAGACAGATCTCTGCAGAACAATAGCGTTAATAGCCATTGTATCGGAGGAATCTCTGTCAACCACCATATGGAGTGATCCATCTGACTCGATAGTACCTAAACAACAAAGTTTGGGCGGCAAACCATATGAAGAAAGTTGCTTTGGAGATATTCAATGCTGCAGCTAGAGATGCCCCATATTATTCAATAGATGTCTGCCATATACGTGTCGATCTTTCACTATTTTGGAGCTCTCTAGGTTTTGAATGAGCTCTACGTTGATTGCTTTCTTCATTACTTTAGAGATCACAGATAGTAGGACAATGGGTCTATAATTATTGGGAAATGTCTTCTTTCCTTTTTTATAGAATTGGTTGGACTATAGCTGTCTTGCAGCTGGAAGGAAACACCAAGATTGCAATGTTTTCAACGTTGAATAAGGAATCTTGCTTTCACTTTTCTGATCCCTACGATACGTATCATGAGAATTCATCTACTTCGGAAAGGTATTAATCGTAATTTCTATGTTATTAGAAGTATAAACGATATCCTGGGTTTGATCCAGCTCGGTTAGGATCTTGAGGCACCTATTTCACTATTTTATCATTATTTGAACTTAGCAACACTCCGGCAAGTAATAAATTTAACGCTATAAATTTCTGAACAATGGCACTTACCAAGTAAATGTTAACAACCGTGAAAAAACAACAGCGTGCCCGTAGATGATTATGATTATTGCCATTTAGATTGTTCTGGGGTCTATATATTACAGAGCAAAAACCTCTACCAATTCAGTAACACTTGTTAAAAGTAATAACATTGTTCTTCGCATTTGAGTTTATTCATGTTAGGTTTCAGGTTTGTCAAAGAAAACGACGTCGCTCCTAATTGAATTTCACAACAATGTTTTTTATTTATGACCCTATATTCTTTTATTCGCAAGATTTATTTACATTTTTTATCTGGCATACTTTCAACAACTTGTGGGTGCTTGTGTCAGTGTGAAAATTATTTCACTGCGATCCAATAAAAAACAATTGAATGTTTGGTGGTATTCTAAAAGAGCTTCAGCTGTTTAATCTACAATTCTTGACTTGAGTAGAGTAATCATAGAATATGTGCCAATCCTACCAACTCTATTAATTAATAACTAATATTGAATAGTTGCTATGGAAAAGTAATTGTGAAGATCGTCTAATATTAAGATTTATGTTTCTTTATTATGATATTCGAAATTACATATTTGTAGTTATGTGGTAATGACCTCTGGAATAATTCTGTATGCCTTTATATGCACCTATTTTATTTAATCACTGCCAGCTTTCATTTCTGATTTTTAATAGCGTGACTATAATCATGAATCCAATATTTATATTTATGGTTTTATAGTATGAGAAAAAACATATATTTGAATGTTCTCCATTATAAATTGAGGCTGAATACAATTAAAGGAAGCGATGTTTGTCCAACGTGAACCTGCAAATCGTATAATGAGAGAAAGGGCCCTTCTTTATATTAGTATCATCTTAAATCCATAAGTATGAACTTCGTCGATCAAATTGAGGTCGCCAATGGGAAGAGAAAATAAATCTTCACAAATATACCGTCTACTGAATATTCGACTACAATAATAATTATAAAAACCTTTCATGCATGTTAAACTAATTGTTAATTAGGTTGCGATTATTATACTTAACCTGTGAAAAATATATGTCTACCAGTCAAGTTCAATTATATTCAGATGAAGAAATTAAACAATGCATAATACCGCGAATGGTGAATGGTTCCGGATGAAAAGGGTTCATGTTGAATCTACTCGGTCCTATTAAGCCAGGTTAGCCCCACTAAATTCATTAAATTGATGTTTTTACTTGCTGTATATTATTTCTTATTTCTGGTGATGTGGATCCCACATTTACTTCATCTTCATCACTGCTTGCCATCTTCCTCTACAAGAGGTTATTTGCCCATGTTTTATCAATTAATGATGATTATATGAAAGAAAAACTAATATGTTTTTATACCACTTTTATTAATAAAACATAGTATAAAAACATAGTAGTTTTTCTTTCATATAATCAAAATGATAAATTACCATAAAGTAACGGCTTCTACCATCGATTTTTTAATTAATGATGGTTAATAGTTTTGTTAAATTTACTGTTCCGCAACCAGTGCAAACTGTCACTTGGAGCGATGAACGTAATGAACGCGAGGGGCGTGAATATTAATATGTAACCACAGCAACCTGAACAAAGATCGTAATATCGTCATATGAACGCCGTATTCAACGACAAGGCGTGGATCGAGATGATTAATTGCTTCAAGAAAGTAGCTAAGCTGCTTCCGATTGGTCGAAAACTGATACAGAATATATATCTCAATGCAGTCTGTTAGGATGATATACGTTGTAATCTAGTTTTTCATCATAGAACAGATCGATTCTGAAAGTGTGTTGGAAAAAATATTCTTCGATCTATACACCGGGCAATGTATGTATCAACTAGTTACCTATATTTGACAATCAGGACTCAGTGCTAAATCATACTTTTACTGGTCGCATTATTTCAATGAATACAGATAACAATTTTGGAGTTGATTACATGAAAATAAAACGTGTGAAGTATTTGAGAGTGCAACAAAATAAATTTAAGAATGCATAATTATAAGCTGTTATGTGTTCATCAACTGTCAATACTGTGAAACTTACAAGGTTCTTCATTATATCTAGTTTTGAAGTAATGACCAGTTTGGCCCACATAATTGCATACCACTTTAGTCAGGTCAAGACAATCCGTCAATAATTTCTCCAAAATACTGTTAATTAAATCATTTCAACCACTCATTCCAAACCATGTTTCTTCAAAGATTCTCTGTTTCATACCGCCAAAAGTTCAAACTTTTTAGGAAATGTGCGTTATCTCTCACAGTCCTAATAAAATTAATACTGATTGCAATTTTGGCCAGCTGGTGTAATAGTCATAATGTTCTATTCAATCAAATGTTCAATTAAGACAAAAAAACTTGTAATTAGCAGAATCCCCATTCTTAAACGGTTTATTATATCTTGATGTTGACCAACAAAGATTCATCTATACTAGTGGTTCAGATTGTATTACGTAATTTTAGTTTTTAATTAAAACGTACAAAAGAAATTCGCGCAGAAGTGTTACCAGATGAGTTAAGATAAGCAACATAGAAAGTATATTGTTTTACGGGAATAGTGGCTTACGCTTGAAAGGTCTTGGCACATATTATTTTCTTAACAATAGTCATCTTGTACTTCTGATTTCACAAGTTTAATCGACGAATATACTTTCGAGATTGCAAATATTGAATTATAATTAACATAAAAGAATGCGAAGTATAAATAGACTTAGGTATTCGTATTCGCGTGTCTTCCTGAATATATTTTTCCTTAATTTTACATACCTATAATTCTTTCTTATCAAGATATTCTGAGGTTATGTGATTAATTTTACTTCTGTTGGAACAGTAACGCTTTTACTTTAGATTTACGACTGGGCCGCTTTATTTTAAATACAAGCTTTGATTCTACAACTGTATAGGTAGAATAGGTAAGTCTTTCAGTCCAAAAAGATTACATCGTGATATTTATGTTGTCTTTATCATTGTATTATACTGTACCTACTCTTTTGTTGTCTTATTTTATTTGACGCATCCAGTATACAATGTGTTCTGCAATAACTCCCCATAATAAGATCATAAATTTCATACAAAAGAACAATATTTAAGCATATCTAAATATTTACAAACCAACCCCTAAGATGGAGTTCCGTTTTTATTCCATGAAAATAATATATTGTTAGTGTCTTAGTAATTACATTTTATAAATAACTAATGATTCAAGTGAAATTAAATTGATGAAACGCAAATTTATACTTAAATAAAAAGTTTCTATGACAGATTTGACCCGAAAACATTGAAGTGTATTATGAAGATCAACATAAACTTTCAAAATTGAATAGAAGCAGCCATTACGTAATGAAAATCAATTCCAACTTGAATGAAATAACTATTAAAAGTATGATTTTCACTAGTTTAATGAAAACATGTGACTATATTTTCGCTAACACAGTACCTTCTTCAAATATTAACTTACATAATATTTTAATTTAATGATAATCTTAGGAAAGATTATTGAAATTTTACCTAATTGAAGGATTAAACGATAAACTGGTGGCAAACGGGAAAAAATTATACAAATTTAACAAGGGAGAATTATTTAGTATTTGTTGATCGTTCAATAGGATATCGAACTTCTTATATTTCGTATTTTCTAGGGATTCCACCAAATTTGATTTCTTAGTTTTATCCTGAATATGTGAAATCATAAAATTATTATTGAAACTACGCCTATGTTCTTTGATCCGTTTTTTGAAAATCCTTCCGTATTAATGAAACTACGTTCTTTGATACGTTTTTTGAAAGTACTTCCTGTATGACCAATGTATATCATAGGGCAAGACACATGTATTTATCAAAATTATCATTTGATATAGGTATGTTGAGAAGTCTGGATATGAAACTATTGTAGGCTGCTCGGAATTTTCAACGTACTGATGTCAAATGATAATTTTGATAATAGTTGAGATCATTAAACAAATCGCGTTAAAAAATGCTTACTCTTCCGGACTAATACATCAGATTCAATACAAAAAAATTTATAATGTATCTATCAACTCAGAGTCTCCTACAATAAAACAAAACTATTCTTATTTTGGTAGCGCATATATGGGACCACCCACAACAAAAATTCCAACATTTCTTAGTAATTTAGACGCAGAATAATTCAGCAAATTTTATCAAAAATAATAAAGATAAATTATCCGATGAAGACAAATGTGCAGTTTACAAGCTGACATGAGGGTTTTGCCCTATGATATACATTGGTCATACAGGAAGTACTTTCAAAAAACGTATCAAAGAACGTAGTTTCATTAATAATGAATTGGATTCATCTTTCACAGAACATTTAATTATGGAACTCATAACTTTAATAATAATTTCAAGATTTTACACATTCAGAATAAAAGTAACAAATTAATGAATATAAGAAGTCCAATATCCTATTGAAAATCAATAAATACTTAATAATTCTCCCTTGTTAAATTTGTATAATTCGATTCACTACCACTTTATCGTGCAATTAGTTAAGCCCCATAAGGTAAAATTCCAATAATCATCTATCCTAAGATTATCATCAAAGTTATATACCAGGATATCAAAAATTATCTTGGTCAAGGGTGGTTGTGGAATCTAAAACGTGTGTCTTACTTTACGTTTGAAATAATTATGTCACGGTCACACTGACATCATCAATAACCTACAAATTTCATACCTATTTATTTCAGTTGTAAAACAATAATGAACTATAAATTATGAAATAACGGTTTAAGTAACAAGAAAAACTAAATTACAGTAATTGTTGGAAATGTTTTGTTCGATGCACAAGTTGACGTTGTTTTACAACTGAAATAAATAGGTTATTGATGATGTCAGTGTGACAGTGACATAATTATTTCAAACGTAAAGTAAGACACACGTTTTAGATTCCACAACCACCCTTGACCAAGATAATTTTTGATATCCCGTTATTAGGTAGTTCTTTTGTAGTAAGTTAGTACTTTGTAATATTTGTTTGAAGAAAACATTTATTTATTAAACTAGTGAAAATCAAACTGTTAATAGCTATTTTATGTAAGTTTAGAATGGATTTTCATCACGTTATGGCTGGTTCTATTCAAATTTAGCAAATTTAGACTTCCCCTATTTATTATCGAATTAAATCTACAATACTAAATGATGATATAAGCAACAACTTTACCTATACTATTATTAAAGAATCTGTTAACGTACGGTTTGAGTTGATTTTATGAACAATGAAAGTAGCCTAAATTAAAGGATTACTCTGAAACACCGTCAACATATTTCAGGAATTGATTTTCACAAAATCTCATTCGTGTTTACCTGTCTGTCTGTCCGCGAGCTTTGTGTAACGTAGCTAGTGATACCCAAATTGGTATAAGGCTTGATATTCCCGTGAAAATTAGTTTTATTGTGTCTGGAAAATGTATTTACCCCTGCCTCTTCTCCTTTTAACCCCTGTAAAACGAATAACAGTTCCAAACGAACATTCATATAGAACATGAAGAATTCCAGTCATCTAGGAAAATATAAAAGGCTTCCACTATAAATAATGTGAGTGCGAAAATATGAATAATTCTCTTATTTCCATAACAGTAAAGATTCAATATACCATAGATATGATAAATATGTTTTTCCATTATCCAAATTGGAATTGGTAATAAGCCATAAGCATGAAAACAAGTAATATTGAAAGCAATAATAGCGTTAATAGCTATTAGCTCATTAAGGACCAGGTTGATTTAATACATTCTAGATTGCGATATGTTCTAATGGTTCTAATGTATTCTAATCATATGTGATATCAATTGTAGATAACAATTTTCTGAAACAATCAAATTTCAATCATAACATTCGATCAGCTTTTTAAAACCAAAAGAAAATCACTTGTCCTCGCCCTATTTGCATATCGGTGAATTAAACGTTATTACAATTCAAGCTAGATAGAGATAAACAAAAAACTGTTATTAGTAAATATTATTCGATTAGGCGGATTGAACTTGAAGAACAATTGTAACTTGCAATAATTATCAAACCATATTTTCAAAACTTCAAACTTATTATGGCTACGCCATGTTGTTAATATTGATTTCTATTCAAATCACTATCGAACAGTTTGATGTTTGATTATCCCATGATTCATAGACATTGGACCACTGATTATAAATTAAATTTTTATGGTTCTATTGAAACAAGCAAGAATGACTGTTTGTTTGGCTCCATTTCAGTTTATCATTAGAATTATTTCATATTGATATGATTATTTTGTAACGGTTACTCACGGTTAATACTGGCTAGAGCTTTAAATTGGAAGCTTGATGGTGAAGTTCACTTCGAACCTGCGATTTATGTTTTGTATAAAAAACCATTAGTTGCTAATAGCACCCTTTTCTGATAATTAGAATAACTAATTTCACAACAAAATACATATTTCTATTTGAAGATTAGGGGAGTCAAGTTGTACTTTTTTGGTGACTGGTGTCGCAACCTGGTGCAAAATGTTCGTATTGATAAGACTAACAACACCCTAAAATTTCTATTAACAACATTTGGTGCAACCCTTTCGTATATACGTTTAAGCCTTTTTTCGAGGTGGCTTTTGAGTTTTATTTGTTTTTTGTACCCTTACACTATTGGCTAAGGCTTGAGATTTGAACCCTTTTATTTTCGATGTTTGAGGAACCTTCAGTTCAAATTCCATGAGGTTGGGTTCATTCCCCCCCCCCCTGGAATTTGTACATATATACCTTTTTTTTGAAAAAATTCAAATTACGCTGTCTTGGTCAAATCTTAACCAAAATGGATGATTTTGTGTGAAAGTAGCTTATAATAGTTACAAAAAGCTGTCTAAATTTCAGTCAAAAATATTAAATAGTTTTGTTACAAATAAATAGTTTTGCTAAAAGGTCGTGGCTACTCTGCTTAGGCTCAAAGGAAACATTATTTTATGTACTTCAACACAATGTATTGCAAGTTAAACTTTTTTTGAAATTGATGATATTTTTGGCCATTCACGGTATAATAGAGGCCAATATATAGTTATACCTAACCTTACCTAACGTAACCTACTAACCTAACTCTGTTGATATAGAATGCAAATATTGTAATCCCGCTAATCTTAACACTCTCATTTATAAGAATATTCTGGGAATTATATTGAAACCCGGGACTCAATCTACGTAGTTTGATTTCATCAGTGGGACTGAAATTACGTAGGAATATCGAAATGGGACTCAATTAACGTTTTCCGGCAGAGACATGCGTATAGATGAAGTAAGAAATATAATAAGGAAATGTTTTGTAAAACTTAAAATTAAATAAAATAGCTATTAAAAGTTTGATTCTCTCCAATTTAAAACTGAATTAGTGAAATCAAACTTTTAATCGTTTGAAATGTTTTGTATCGAAATCTAACGATAATAAGTACATATTACATCAAAGTAGGATATTTTGTTATTTTTGCAAGCGCAGAGTACTAAACTAATTGACTAACCCGTAAAACCATACCAGCGTAAAGGTAACTACAATTCAGTAATAAAATTCGAAAAAAGTGATTAAATCTGCTGCCCCACATATTATGCAATTCAAATACATCTGTTAATTATAAATGTATTTATGGCAAAATCTTTATTGTTAACTGTACTATATAATTAATATAACACCCATTATATATATATATATATATATATATATATATATATTATTAGAACCGTTATTATGATGACATGAAATTTAGGAATACATGCTTTGACCGTGTAAGCTTTTCATTCGTCATAGAAAAACTTCCCAACCTGAGGGAATATTCAAAACAAGATTGATAGTGGCAAAAAAATTCTACATGAACGGAAAGGCTGAGATTTATGGACATTGTTGTTGGGAAAATCAAAATAAAGTGAACTCTTCAGACCTCCGTACAAGAGTAACTTATCTTTAACCTGCAGTAACTGCAATTATTCTCATAATGAAAACATACCAGACATGATTATTTCGAGCTTATTGCGTAGTGTTCATTAGTAAAGCAGTCATCACTCATCAAACCAAGTTTAATTTATTGTTTATTTGAACGAATTATTGCAATCTAACTCAATATTCCTGAGCGTAATTGTATCTAAGTTCGTAGTAAATTGATCAAATGGGAATAAACGCTGATACTCAATTTCTGCAACAATCACACTCTACTGCATATTTAACCTAATTCTGACAACTGGTATTTTTCCTGACTCACGGATGGTTGCACGACTAACTCCCATCTTCAAAAAGGTGGCAGAACTGATGTCTGCAATTATAGACCTATAGTCATGTTAAGCAGTCTTTCAAACCAGGTTTTCCACAAACTGTTACATTGTCAAAACTTTTTTGTTAAACAAAGATCAACGGTAACTAAGCTAATTGTCCTAATGCAATTTCTCGCGGAGCGGATGTTGGGCTGGATGTCGTTTGTACGGCCTTTGGCAAGGCCTTCAACCGGTTGAAGCACCTGATAATCATGAAAAGCTTGATAAATTGTACTTTCCCCCACATCTGCTCGCTTTCTTTATCAGGTACTTGGAATATATGCGTTTGTTTTGGCTTCAGGTCCATCTCAGAGGTGACATCGGGTGCTTATAATGTTAGCAAAATATTCAGGGTGCTATGAAGCTTTACTTACAGATCGGATCTATATCAGACGCTATTCCATCACAGGACGATCTGAAAAGGTTACACTCATGGTGCCAATCGAACGGGGTAGTTTTAAACATCTCCAAATGCACTGTGGTCTCATATACCAAACGCAAGTCGCCACTGTTCTTATCATAAATAATTAATAACATTTCTCTGCTCCTAGTATATAAGATGATTTACAATTGTCTTTTAATGCCATGAAGCTCTGATTTTATTTTTCGACGTGATAGGGAGGAGTGATTAGTGATTCCCCCAGGCTCGGAGTTTCTGACGGGGCTCGTGGTGAGCGTTAATTCAGTGTTTTGGACTTCAATCGATCCTGCTCAACACAAAGCCCAAAGTAGAGTGTCAAGCCTAGCCACCCTCTGCCTGGATTTTCATCAAAAAGTAAGATAGCCGTACTTCTAAATAAAAAGTACCTAAATAAGAAAAAATTTCATATGGGAAGTAAAATGAGAATTTGTCTTACAGATATTTATATTATATTATTTCTGGTATTTTTATTTGTATTTCTTGCTTGTATTGTATTGCATAGTGGATATTTGCACACTGCGACCTAATATATCTATCGTGTTCCCCTTCTGTTGGTACACCATTCAAGATATCTCAGCGGCTATAGCAGTTCCTCCAAACCTGTAGCTCTAAGGAAGTTCAGAATTTCGGATGGTTCACGTTAGGTAAGTCTTCCGATGTGTTGTGCCTTTAGGTTTTGCAAGGTAGTGCATTCTGCGAGGATGTGTTTGGAGGTTCCGTTCTCCTCTTCGCAGAACCACAACTCTTCTTCTATTAATCCGAGCTACTTAAAGTAGCTCCCAACGGGCAGTTTCCTGTTGGGGTTCCCATTATAGTCTAGGAGCCAGAGCGATATTGATGGTCTGAACATTAACCCGATGGCACTATGGTTTATCGTTAGAGGACGGTTCAATGAACAATTTATCTCACAGACCGAATTTTCCCCGACTGCTAGATCTCGAGATACAGCATCCGCATTTTTTTTTTTGACTGGAGGTTAATCCTTTCCAAGTTGCGGTTACTTGAGAAGCATGCTATTCTTATACACTTCCACCATGTGTCATCATTTTTTATCGTGTCCGTTTATCAGGCCAACCAGTTAAAATTGAACCGGAAATGGACTGCAAGTTAACCCCTCCAAACCTGGTGGAAAATGTTCATTGGTATTGGCAATGTTAACATGCCCTATGCCATCAAAAGTTATCGGTTCATTTCCGTGTAATTGGCCATTATTTGGACCAAAAACGTTTATTTTTTTCATTTTGTGGATAAAACGGGTTACAAGGTAACATGATGGCACCATGTTAAATAACTTTATTGGATGTCAAATAAAGATTTAATATGATAATATGAACAATTTTTTGATGAATTAGTCAATTATTGAGACTCTGGCTGGGTTTAAAATCGAAACGGCTCTTTTTTATTTATCATTCTGCCGGATGATTTTATGGAGTTTTGGGGGGTTGAAATAGACAAGGAGTGATGGCAATAATTTTAAATCTTTATTTGACCTCCAATAAAGTTATTTAACATGGTGCCATCATGTTACCTTGTAACCCGCAAGTTTTATCCACAAAATGAAGAAAAGAAACATGTTTGGTTCAAATAATGACCAATTACTCGGAAATGGAACGATATCTTTTGTTGGCATAGGGTATGTTAACAATTGCCAATACCAATGAACATTTTCCACCAGGTTTGGGGAGGTTAACTTGCAGTCCAGTTTCGGTTCAATTTTAACTGGTTGGCCTGATAAACAGACACGATGAAAAATGATGGCACATGGTGGAAGTGTATAAGAATAGCATGCTTCTCAAGTAACCGCAACTTGGAAAGGGTTAACCTCCAGTCAAAAAAAAGAAAAAATGAGGATGCTGTATCTCGAGATCTAGCAGCCGGGGAAAATACGGTCAGTGAGATGAATTGATCATTGAACCGTCCTCTAACCCTAAACCATAGTGCCATCGGGTTAATGTTCAGACCATCAATATCGCTCTGGCTCCTAGACTATTAGTATTCTGAGCTTATATATTCCTAGGTTGATGCAGTAGTTAGATCTCTTATTTGCTTGCCTCAGTCCTTTAAGTCCTGTATTTCTTAATAATATCAACTTGATCAGTATCTATATATTCTATTCTAAGACAAATTTGTAATTTCTCTCGACAACCCATTTACTGTTGGTGAAGTTGATATCATTGGTCGTGTATTGTGAAAATTCCTTAAGTGGCTCGCTTATCGAATCGATGATTTTTATCCCATTAGAGGATACCCTCAAGATTCACTGTTGGAAAAATTTGGTACACATGGAGAAACAGTGTCAAATCCTGACGCCGTTATATTTTGAGAATTGGTAACAGGTATGGCGGATAATTCAGACTTAATTAACTGAGATGTTCAGACCTACACTCGGAACAAGGCATCCCTCTAACTTTTCGTTTACAGATTTCTCGTACCCGACTAGTTTCTATTCTCTAATACATTAGATATTAGTTTTTGTTCTAATTCTGGACGATTTTTAACGTTAAATACATCTTAATTACGTAAGAAAACTGACACAAACTTGAAATTCACAAATTGAAGTTAACTGTTGTCAAGTGTAATCAAATACTTCATCTGTAATACGTACTTTCATAGTCTAGTTATTGAATGAAAAATGGATGTACCACAAGAGATCAAAACACTTTTTAGCCATTTCTTTTAACCTATTTTCCATACATTATTTACATCATTGGCATCCGGAAAAATGTTCATTCCCAAAATCGAGCAATGTTGTGCTGTTGTGAATTCCAAATATGCGACAAGAAAAAAAATGAAAATATACTCAAAAAGTGTCGTATATTCCCTAAAGTTTGTGTAGAACACTCCATTAATATATCTCAAACAGCTCTCGAGATATTTGACCGTTGATCATAGAAGTTTGAACAGTTCGATTTCAGAGCACACTTAACACAAGCCATTTGGGCTTTCAGATATTTTTTAACAGCTATGCTAACTGAGATTGAGTATCAATATCTACGAATATCTATGAATTTTAATTTAAAAAAAACGAGTTTGTAAATGGGCTGAATGTGCAAAGGTTCCAACTTCCAGCACTTATCTTTCACCGACATTATCATAGAAGTATTATAATAAAATGCAAGTTTTGTGTGATTAAGAGAATATAAAACAAGATAGCATATTTTCACTAGCTCAAGGCTATTTAGTATCTTCTTCACAATCATGTGTGTGAAATAACTTTCAGCTAAAATAAACGTGTTCAGATTTAATCAATGAAGTTTCAACTTTATTGCATATTTATTAGTTTGGATACACGACAACTTGCAATATTTATGCTGTTTCTATTTTGGATAATTCATATAGGCAGTAGAATTTCTCTTCAGCTTATATGTGGAAGAAAGTGAAGGACATTCTCTGTATTATATTACATCCATTTAGAAAATGTTCTCAAGAATGAAAGTGACAAATTAGTGATGCCATCGATTGATCAAAATATTATCTCTTTTTACAATTCGATTAACACTTAGTTAAAATCTATTCTTACAATCCATCTGGTAATACTACAAAGTCGACGCAATGACGGAAAGAATGAATTTCAATATTTGACATCGTTGATTAATTCTCATCGTGGTCGGAACAGGCAATTAAAAATATCAGATAATAATTATTGTAACTGGTTTGTTTTTAATGTCAATTATGAACTCCCAATAAATAACCAATTTGGTTTACCTTAATTGGCCTACTGACGGTTTCTCTTACAAACAGTAGTTTCCGTTTGTCATTTTAAGTTCAAATAACTTTTTCGGAACTACCGACAGTTCGAAAATATCATTATTTAAAAATACGCCAATATCCATGCTTCGAAATACGACTTTCAGCTGATTAATTTCTAATTCAAGAGTGCCTTATGAACATTTTGTTAATTATTGTGGCAAGATAAATTAACTGTGATCCATACATCATTGTGTATTGTGTATGTCATTACAATGAACGTTTATTCGAATAGACAACATATACGTTTTTTTAAATCAGATAATTTGGCAATCACTAATATTTAATTGCAATAAACATATGTATTGAAAAGCTGCGATCAGTTGATCACGTGACTTCCCTAATAATTGTAGGAGCAGAAAATATATTGGAAAAGATTTAGAATGAAAGACGTTAAATTATACTCCGTTACAATGAAATTTTATCGGAATGGTCTACATAAGTAATGTACTTCACAACTCTATGTTTTATATTGACACCTGCTGTCATATGAAGTGTCAAAATTTTCCACAGAGTAAACTATGACTTCACATCGATGACTGATAGAATTTCGGCCTTCTCTTCGAAGAAACTGCACTATTCTTCCTCTACTAATCCGAACTTCTAAGTTGTCCTTTCAACCAGCAGTGCCCTAATCATAGAGATGAAGATATAGAGCTCTAGAGTCCTATGAGCGCAATGCTTTACAAAAAGACCCTCTTTAAGAAATTTGAAGGCAGTCTTTCTCTTTCTAATTCTCGGGCCTCCTTCTCGCACGCTCCGCCTACGCGGGGGATGACAGGACCGAGTAGAAAGAGATAGCCTGACTTCAAATTTCTTAGATGGAGTCAAAAATATAGCACCTTCAAGAACTCTATTCTTTATCTCTATGGCCCTAATAGGAGTCCTGTTCGTATACTGAGTTTATTTTTTCTCAGGTTGATGCATTCGTTAGATCTTTTCTTATTAGAGTTTCCCAAAAGTATCATTGCTTGTCATTATAAATGTCATATTTCACAGAGTCAAATAGTGCGATATGCGTTATTTGAATTCAAATTCACAGAACATCCTTTCGTATATGATTATAAATTAGTTGATATTGTTTCTTCATTTATTGCATTATTAATTAATTTCTCAGAGTTATGATTATTGCTAGCTATTTTACAGTTTCCAATTCAATAATGATGTCTGTTTCTGGTAATGGAGGAATGGAGAATAATCTATGAATTATTGAATTATGTGAGGCTAGCTCATGATTTTGGATATATTATAGTAGTAGGTAGTATCTTATACGTAGTTTTCTATGAATATTTAAATACAATTCATTATATCTGACTGCGATAGTTAAGTCTTGGAAACTGAGTTTCTGGTCTATTTAATTTTCTCTCGTAAATTATATATTGGAATGAATTTCATTAATTAATTATACAGGAAAAATAATCTAAATACATTCAATGTAAAAAACTCACATATGTTTGCAAGCTACTGAATTTGGCATAGCTAGTAAGCTTTCCACATTGAGCGGCAGTCCTATATCAAAAGTGGAAATGATGGAAATTTTATAATTGAATAGCTACATTCTATAGTATTGTCCATAGATTATTGAACGTCCTTTGAGCAAGGAAAATTATAACAACAAAGTTGAGAAACTTCAGCAAATAGCGTTGGATAATGGTAAATCTTTGATCAATAATTCAATTTCTAAACAAGAAAGGAAAATGGAACCTTACCAACTAACCAGATTAGAGCCACTTCCTTCAAATAGTTCAATAAAATTCAAAAGTTTTACTTATCATCCATTAGTAATTAATAAAATACATAATTTGTTTTCTAAATTTGCAATACAACCCGTTTATACATGTAAAAAACCGTTTAGACAACATCTTCGATGAAGTTTCCAACTTCGAGAAATCCGGCGTGGGTTAAACTAGAAGAAATATTTTAACTCAGTATAAAGAAAAATAATGTTGAAAAATTAGCGTTAGCGGAATACATTTTGAATACAGGTCATACCATTTCTCAAGAAAGTTTATCACTTTTAAAACACAGTACGGACAAATATCTAGGTAATTTAGAAGAGATGGAAATGTATAAACGAGAAAGCAATTTATTAAATTTCGATTCATCCCCAGCTGAGGGTAGCCCCTTGTTTGAATTATTATCCCCAAATAGTATTTGAACAGGCACATTTTGATTTATAATTTCGTTTACTCTGATGATGGCTACTTGGTAGCCGAGAGGTCCTAAGAACTTTTTTAGTATTTTTAGTGGATAAGGGTGATTATTTCTTATTTGTATGTGTGTTAGTTTATCCACAGTGTGAACTCTTTTATAGTTTAAGAGTAGGCATAAGTTTACTGTTTTGAAAACAAACAAGGTAAACAATTCGAAATAACCAACTGAACGTATTCCAACAGCACTCCCAAGAGTTATTTCTATTTTTCTTGAAATCATCTATAAATACATAAAAATATCTGTTTGCATAAATCGAATTGAATCTGCGAAAACATTTGTCTCAGCACTCCACGTACAGGGTGTCCCATTTTAGGTACTTTTGCGGGTTATCTCCCTTATTTTTAAAGATAGAGAGTTGCGGTTTTCGCGACACTGCTACTTTTTCGTAAAACTCAAGATGCCGTCAACAGAATTTTCATAGCCCTTTTAGTTTTTAAGATACAGGGCATTTCTGAAAATGTTGCATTTTGTGACCTTCCTCGTATCTCCGTTATCCTTCAACTTATCGAAAAGGTAAAATAACATTCTAGTAGTTTTTTTTTCCGTAGAATGCATTGATGTAGATAACTTTTGTTACATATTCACTGTTTTTGAGTTATAAAGCAAACTTATGTTTTTTTAAATGGAACACCCTGTATATTTATAGACTATAAAATTTGTCTTTTTCTTACCTTTTCAAAAATATATGATAGTATAAACTTTTTTTCAGAAACACGCAAATAATTGACAATTTTCAGAAATTAAATACATTTTAATAGTAGGCCATTGATATTGTTTATGACAAGAAACAGAAATAAACTTCAAATCTCTATCGCATTTAAGCTGTTTATTTTCGTTCTTTTGGTATCATTATTCAATAGATATTTATCAATTTTTTCGAATAATGGCAGTTTACGAAAATTATGAGAAATATGATATGATGGTATGTTTTATACAGAGTAATGAAAATTCTGAAGAAGCTTCGGAATTATATTTTCAAAGGTGAGTAAGCTATGAAAATTACTATTATCATTTTAATTTTTGCTTGTTAGATATCCAGAAAGAAGGCAACCGTTTTTTGGGATATTTGGCCGTTTAAAAGCAAATTTAGTTGAGCACGGATCATTTGTTCACCCGCGCCTAAAACATGCAACAAAGAGAACAGGGAAAGAAAAGAGATAGATACTTTAGGATATACAGAAGCAACACCTTCGTCCTCATGTAGAAAAATTGAGAAGGAAATTGGTGTGCCAAAAACTAACGCTCACAGGATCTTGAAGAAATATAAGTATCATCTACACAAATTTAATATACAACATTTGCATCCTGGGGATGCTGAGCGCCGGGCACTGTTCTGCCAGTGGTATTTGCAACAAATCGATGCTAACGATTTATTTGGCAACGCTTTGGAGTTGGGGTTTCATGTTTTATTTTGGGTAGACATATAGTTTATAGGATTTTTGAAGGAGGTCTTACAGCACGTAGCTACCTAGAAATTCTTGAGGAAGTTATTCCAGAACTGCTCGAAAACATTCCATTAGCCCATTATAATGCTGTTTACCTACAGCAAGATGGTGCCCCAAGTCATAACTCTAGGCTCTTAAGGGCCTTTCTTAATAATAACTTTCCTCAAAGATGGAAAGGTACCAACGGGCCTGTTAGATGGCCTCCACGATCACCAGATCTCTCAATTTTAGATTTTTTTTATGGGGCTATATACAAAATGAAGTATATAAAACTTGATATGACGGCATTGCAGAACTTCGAGAGGCAATTCATTTAGCTTTTCGAAATCTGCGAATGAGAACGATGGTTCTTTTGAACGCTATTCAAAGAATCTTAAAGATGTGCCAATTTTGCATTAGAGAAAATGGTGGTCACATTTAATTTTTTTTAATAATGCTATTTTTTGTGTTTTTGTTATATTGTCACTTCACGCCACAAAACTGTTGTTACAAACTTACTGTTAGAAAAAAGATCTATGGGAATTTTTTTTAATACATACTTATATACAAGGTATCCAATTATTTGTTAGTAATATGTAAGTTGTTGTTTATTATTGTTATCCATAGCCTACTATTAAAATATGTATTTAATTTCTGAAAATTGTCAATTATTTGCGTGTTTCTGAAAAAAAGTTTATACTATCATATATTTTTGAAAAGGTAAAAAAAAGACAAATTTATAGTCTATAAATATACAGAGTGTTCCATTTAAAAAAACATAAGTTTATTTTATAACTCAAAAACAGTAAATATGTAACAAAAGTTATCTACACCACTGCATTCTACGGAAAAAAATCTATTAGATTGTTATTTTACCTTTTCGATAAGTTGAAGGATAACGGAGATACGAGGGGGGTCACAAAATGCAACATTTTCAGAAATGCCCTGTATCTTAAAAAATAAAAGGTCTATGAAAATTCTGTTGACGGCATCTTGAGTTTTACGTTTTACGAAAAAGTAGCAGTGTCGCGAAAACCGCAACTCTCTATCTTTAAAAATAAAGGAGACACCCCGCAAAAGTACCCAAAATGGGACACCCTGTACAGTAAAAATAAAAACTAAAAAGTTTTTACTATGAATATCTAATGAAGATAAGTTGAACATTTTCCTTCCCTGTGGTCCATTTTAACTGTTCCATAGTATTTGTGTATGTTAATACACAAACCCGATAGGGTCAGCCAGGGCCGGATTAACACTATGAGGGGCCCTAAGCACAACAGATTTTGGCCCCCCCCCCTTTTTTTTAAATCACTCTTTATTCATAGAATAAAATAATTTGTAGAGTAATATAATGCTCTAAATCGTGGAGAAGGTTATTGCCAGGAAAATAAGTACATAAATGAATATTTACACTATTAGTAGGTCTTCTTAATTTGACATAATATACAATGCGTAACTACATTAATCACTTTTACAATTACACTTTTGGAAACTTATCCGCTGAATTATTCGCCATTAATACAAAAACTAATTCTTGACTACTTTTAGATATTACCAGTCGTTAGGCATACGCAAACTTTTATATTCCAGTAATTTCTTTACTTCGTTATTTTTACCCAGAAAAATTGTCATTATTAGTTTTTTAATTTTTAATTTTTACAATTTCCGCGGGGCCCCCAGAATGTCGGGGCCCTAAGCTATAGCTTAGTCAAGCTTATGCTATAATCCAGCACTGGGGTCAGCGAATAGAAAAAAGAAATCATAACCTAACTTTATCAATCAATTATCCGGGAAATTGGTTGGTTAATTCATAATTAGCTAAATCATTGGTTATTTTGTGTTATTAGAAATTATGGTTTTCATATCAGATGCCTTAGATAGTTTATAAACTAGCAACTAATTTAGTTGAAATTGCGGTTACTATCACGTGGCTTATAAACTAGCCAAGTTTTTAAACTAGCCAAGTTTGCACATTATCCGTAACATATTTAAATCTAAACAACATTATCCTACTTTTCTTAAGTCTGGAAAAAGTGTAAAGGAAATTTCTTTTCGCCAAATAAGCAATACAACAATGAATCTAAAAACGCTTCATTTCATTGGGAACCCTGATTAAAGTAATAACAAACCTCGTGTGTAATTTTGCATTTAAATAGAAATAGAGATGTTTCTGGTTGGATAAACTTTAATTTCCAACAAATCTGTAATAAAATTCGCGTCTTTCATACTCCTTTGTGAGAATAACCAGGCAATTTCCTAGGCTTTCTTTCATAGAAAATGTACAATATTTACTGTTTCCTTTTATGTTTTATCAAAAGGAGAAATCATTTGCGAGAAGGAAATTGCCGTTTACTAAATATAAAAATTATTTATCACGTTTCATTATTGCGAGCATACATTCCTAACAAAATTCAACAATCTCAGCGTAATTTAATTGTTTGGATTTGTCATCCTCACTAAAAAGAGAAAATAAATAATTAAAATATCTATTAGTGAAGGGAATTATGGTCACTGTGTTCCGATCATTTCTGTTAAAAATAAATAATTAAAATGTAGCCAACAACATTTGCGACACTCAGAGATTTTCTAATTATTTGATTATTATATTTACTGTGAAAAGGAAACCAAAATCATGAGGTTAAATTAAGTTCCTGGTCTGCTACCCCAAAGCTTGAGTTTAAATATACAGGATATAACAAAAAACAGGTACACAGCGTTGTAACGTGCCTTGTCACTTTAGCCAAGGTCTCCCTGAAGTTCCAAACAAGGCTAGAAGTTATTCAGGGGTGCGAAGTGCGCCCAGAACCTCTCGGTTATCGGTGCACATATACCTAAATCCGCCTACCTCGGTAGGTTTGTCTCAGGTTATCCAGGGCTCTAAACTGGTTGGACAATAAAAGATATGAGGCAGAAAACTCTCTGAACAGGGAGAAGTTTCAAAAGTTATTGCAAATCTGCAAGAGCAGCTAAAATAGTTTTATTACCCTGGACTGAAATTAGGATACTCTAATAATGGCAGACCTTATCAGGTTTATTATGAACCCTTCCAAAACAAGAGATAAAATACTTCTAGAGCAAAGCAGTACTCCAATCGTTCCTATACACAGGACACTGCCGTTTAGACCACCATCTACGAAGGCTCGACTTAGTGGATCACGTTCTCTCTGAATGCCCAGCTGGATAAAGAATCAGATCTGAGATGTTCGGTAAGATATAGCTCCTACCAGAAGATATGAACCGAACCTCAAGCAGCGAAATCATCGGCTTTATGAAAAGACTGAACTTACTGGGTGAAATATAATTAGAAGTGAGTCACAATAGACCACATGGTCGCGATTTTCATCCCACTCACAAGAAACATAAACCCAAACCTAATTCTCTTGAATCCTACTAATCTGCCCTAACATTGAAACTGTGAATATTCCTCAAACAAGTACCTTCCTGAATAATAATTCATGAGTTAAGAACAATTCAACAAAAATCACGAACTGTGTAAATAAAGTTGCTGCGAATTGACGATGTTTTGACCTTGCCTGGGTATGCATATCATATTTATTAAACATTAATTAGTTCGAGAAGCATATTCTGATGTGCTCTAAAAGGTTAAAGAAATTTGTTTTAGTTAATTCGAACAATAAAACCGCTACACAAATTAATAGCACGTTGTCTTAGTCAGAGTTTTTGTACATATTTGACCAATCACAAAAGAAATAGTTTATAATCTATATTAAATATTTAAAGGAAACAACCCACAACGTTATTATTTCATTAAATATTGTCTTAAGTTGGGCTCCAAATATCCTACGCCTCTTCGAGCAATTTGGTTATACTAGTTTTAAAACATATTGTGTTCGTCAAAACCAAATAAAGAATTTGTTGTTTGTGAGACGAGGGAAACTCCTTCGGCTAATCCAAGTTGTCAATCGATCCACCCACTCCATTAATAGCTCAATTAATGATTTATGTCAGAAATTAAAAGTTCGTTAACGAGATTTAATAGAAACGTTATATTATATTTAATTCATCCGTATATCCTTGGCTTGAGATTACAAGCAGTGACAAAATATTTCGCTGCAATTGGGATTTTCTTTCAAACAAAATTCAACAAATATTTTGATTAGAAACTCATTAATTTCTGAGCGTAGGCGCCCGGTCGGCTCTGGGAGCTCTCTAGGCACCCGGAGTCACATCAAGGCTTGTCAGAAAATTCAGAGATATACTAGCTGAACTAGCCAGGAAAAATAAAGTTCAACTCATCTGGGTCCCTGGACACAGTGGAGTTGTAGGAAATGAAATGGCCTACTCCCTGACCAGGCGAGGATCGTCCGGCGCCCCTGTCGGAATGGACCCAATGGTTGTTTTATCAAATTGCGTGGGGAGTCTCGCCCTTCTAGGCCAACTGAACACATAGTGGTCTGAACTGTGGCGAGAATCACCACGCACGAGGCAGGCCAAGCTTTTCATCAAAGAGCCTAGGCCTAGGCACTCAAACTCCTTTGTCTGAACAGAAGGGACATCAGAGAGATGACAGGAATCCTAACCGGTCACTGTCGTGTTAACAAACACCTTCATACTATGGGCATCGCAGATGATCCTATATGTAGGAAATGCAGAGAGGCTGGAGATGCATTGACATCCCTCAGGCATCGTCATTTCGGAGAATCAAAACTGCTCCCAGAAGAACTCATGGAAGCCAGCGTCGGCAATATTATGGGTGTCTGGCGAGCCACAAACCTGCTAGAATAGAATAACTTTCTAAGTAAGTGGCCTAAGTGCATTTGGGGGCTAAGTCTCCTCCCCTCAAATGAAGATGATGGTCCACAGACTTGAGTCCATTCCAATGTCAGCCCAAATTTTCCAAAAAACAGATATCAGCTGTACAAGTCGTCTTACTAACTAAAGTTATGATTACACTTAACTCTCCTCATCATGTACGTTCATAAAAATGTCAACAACAATCTAAAAACCAGTCATTAATACTCCCAGTTAATGGAATCAAATTAACATTGTATTGAGAAAAAGGTAAGTTAATGCGACTACAGGTATAGACAAACAGTCGAGTATGCATAATTAATAACGGTGCTTAAGTCATGCATTGATAAAATTAACAACGCAGGATTGAATAAAACAGTTACTATGTCAACAAATTATGACTATTCAGCATCAACAAATACGTAACATTGAATATATTATATGCTCAAAGTTCAGGTAAATGTAACATTATAAGGAGCAAATAATTTATGAATATGTACTCCATTAAATAAACAGTTTTGATTGATATGAAAATATTGATAAAGCAAACAAATATATATATTTAATAGAACAATATGAAATATACAGG
Organism: Endomychus coccineus; assembly: GCA_958510875.1. Classification (NCBI taxonomy): domain Eukaryota; kingdom Metazoa; phylum Arthropoda; class Insecta; order Coleoptera; family Endomychidae; genus Endomychus; species Endomychus coccineus. Next base: position 35,263,130 of record OY294071.1, on the reverse strand, counting down.
GTGATCCAGTTTAAATAGAACATCTGAAGACAATAAGAGTATTTGATAAAAAAAATTTCTCTAAAATACTTCGCCTCCAAGATGGAAGGAAAAATTATTACACTTTCTTCATTATCTTCTAAACAAATAAAGATTTTCAGTTCAAACTTGGTACACTTTAGTTTTATTGCATAACTAATTTTTTTGGTGACAAAATATTTTTGAGACAAATACAATAGCGTAATTATGGCGTTTTTTACGTATTTACACTCCTTAAACTTCTACGCCAATGGTCAGTTATCATTATTTTATCCAAATTGGAAAACTTTGATTTATTTTCTATAAAAAAGTATTTAATAAATTGCGCTGAGAGGCTTCCTATTCCAGCTATATTAATTTTTCTAATCATGTTATGGAATGTTAAATATGATATGATTTAGTAGGCATTGCATTAATTACAACAGTATTGTCATATAAATCACTATTTATGTTTGTGTTATTGATATTATTTGTTGAAGATACTCAAGCTAGTAAAATGTATAATATAATTTTGATTTACCAATCAATAATACGCAAATATACATTTTGTTTATGGGTTTGTAACGGAAATTCCGATGCTGAGGCAGCAGAGTACCGTATACGTTTTCAGGCTGTACTTAGGAGAATTCATTTCATTTTTTAGGAAAATGGTCCTGCACATCATAGGAGAAAATAAAACAGAAAATACGTTTTAATGAGGAATAGAACAAGACGTATTGTTCTTTGTCAGATAGTTCACCGTCTACAACCAGTCCAAGCTTTCTATCAATCAATCAAAACAGGGGCACTTAGACCGCTTGATTGGGTCCATTGTGCGCCCCTTAATACAAGAATCAGTCCAGCAGTACCGAAGGCTAAGATTTTGTATGGACTGATATCTCTTATGCCTTCAAGCGGCAAATGTGTCCTTCCGAGGTGTTGTAGCCTAAGGGAAGCCAGTGCTGGACACACTACTAGGATGTGAGAGGCAGTTTCATCCGCCTACTACAAGCTGGGTCTTCAACAATGCCCATTGTGTGTAGATGTTTATTCAGATGACAGTGTCCTGTCACCAGTTTTAGGCCTCTCCTGCTCATAGAGAGTAGGGCTTTAGAGAATTTAGGCGAGAACTCCCTGATGTGGAGCTTTGCTCATGCCGGGGCCACCACGCCAGACCGAGAGCCACTGTCTATCCAGTAGCTCCTTGAGGGCGTGGAGCCCGGTGGTCGATGAAATTCCGATCGTTGCACTCAAGGAACCCCGTTTAGCCAGTTCATCGGCCACTTCGTTCCCATTCACGCCAGAGTGAGCATTCTGGCTAATTCAGCCAGAGTTTCTCAGCACTCCAAGACAAGCCTAGAAGTCAATCTGTGCATGCGAAGTGCGCCCAGGGCCACTCGGCTGTCAGTGCAGATGTAAATCCGCTTATCTCGGTAATTTAATATCAGGTTTTCCAAGCCTTGCATCCAAAAGATAACAAACGGCGTTTACAATTTTGCAATTTTGTTAGTAATTCGCTGAACAACAACGAAAACTTTTCCACCAAATATTGTGGACAGATGAAGCCCATTTTACTCGAAGTGGAGTTATTAATTTCCACAACTTACATTGATGGGCAAATGAAAACCCTCATGGTACAATATCTACGAATTTTACATAAAAATTCTTTGGAAATATGTCACAATAACACTCTGTTTTGAAATTTTTGTCTTTACGTACGTTTCGGTCTCACGACCATCATCAGAAGACTTATTACTTCAATAACCTGATTACTTAGAAATAATTGAATTAACACAAAGCATCCTTATCGCACGAATTTTAATAAGAATGTCTGGCTTGACATTTACAAAAACAAAATTTTTGGACCATATGTTCTACCAGATAGACTAACTGCCGCTACATTTGTAGAATTTTTGGAAACTAATAGAAGCATGAATACAACTGGCCCTGTCCATATTGGAAGACAAGAACAAGAATGGTTGAAAGGAAGATTGACAGAGGTAGTCCAGTTTCATGGTCTCCTCAATCACTTGAACTTAAGCCTCTGGACTTTTTTGCTTGGGGTTATTTGAAATATGAAGCTTATCCCACACCGGTTCATAATAGGAAAGATCTACTAAATTCTTATAAGACCCCATCACTACGCTACTGCATTTGTCTCAAAAACATATTGTCATCCAGTAACACTAAAGTCCACCAAGTTGATCTAAAAATTTTCATTTGTTTAAAAGATAAAGAAGAAAACGTAATAACTTTCCAAAATTTTATCTCGGAAACGAAGTGTTTTAGAGAAAAAGTTTATATCAAAGATTCCTACTATTTTCAGATGTTCTAATCATTCCTAGAAGTTCGTTCATTTGAAAACGAATCACCCTTTATATAAAATAGGAAATTAAATACTTTTTGACAGTGAATTGCCATCTTCAATAGATCTGGAACAAAGCAGAAAGGTAAGTGGACTATCCAGAATTTACAGTGGAAGATGAGATTCGCAGCTGAAACACCAGTCGAGGTATATTAGGTAATTCAAAAGATGCAATTCAATTGAAGAAAATAAATTCAACCAACGCTGAAAGCTAAGAGCGGCAATAATATTAAATGAATAGCCGAGTGAAAGCTGGAAAAGTATTAACAATTAACGGAATAAAATATTCTTTATATGTACCAACGTAGCTCAAAGTAATGTGCTTGGGTATATTCATTCAATGCTTTTGTGTTGGCCACAGTTTCCCTAATCTCATTGTGAAGAATATTCTTGAAATCCAGGTTTTGGAAGTAATTCCATGTCTTCGGTAAACAATTACCCTTTTTATACCTGGTGTTGGAATATTCGCTACAAGTATTAATCTTTATTTTCCTGATAACTTCTAGAGATTATTCAAAAGATAGTGCTAAGCTTGATGATTTATTTTATTCGTTTCTCAACTAAAACTGGTAAAGGTTAAAACTTGAGGAGGCCAGGCAAATGGTACTTTTTGTTAGTCCAGAATTAGTGGTTATAAGCCTTGAATTCGACGCCTTATGTTTGAGTGAATTAAAACGTTCTTTTAGTCTAACATCAAATGATCTATCGGTTTGACCGACATATAGGGCATTTTTTGGTTATTCGCTTTTGTTTTCGAGTCATAGTATATATTGTAAAGTCTTTGCACGATATATATTCCGCATTTCAACTTTTATTTGCTATTATTTTCATCCCGCAACATATTTTTATTGTATATTACTCGAGAAGGAAGGAGAATGACAATATTGATAAAATACATCAGTGCGCTAATTCGCAGTCTGTATTCTCGAAATTGCTGCCAATCTATAAATCTCTTCGAATTGCCTGTCAATTTCCTCCACAAATCCCGAGATAGACCTAACAAACTTCCATTTTATTATCTACAAATTTACAAAAGATGGAAACGTGAAAGGAAAACAGAGATTCGCATAACATATTTATAATGCAATAATTCAATGTTAATAACAATTATTAGAGCAAGGTGAGTTCAATTTCTAATAGATATGTGAGGTTGTCTTCCATCAAATTATAATCTGTCGTGAAGTAGGAAAGTGGAAAAAGTACTATGTGATATACAAGGTTCGCAACAGTGCATCGGTGTTCTACCGGATGATTCAACAAAACCGTACATTTAAACAAAATTATTTCTTCGAAATGTGCATTGTGTTATTCCCTTCAATGATGTTATTGGTTTTGGATGAGATGGTAGCGGGCTTAATATAAAGTTCAGTGCGCTTAGCCAAAGACCCTTGTATACCATCTCCTGTTTTACGCTTAGATCGTTTATGTCATCAGCCCCAGGCCTAGCCCTGGCTCGAATGAGCGCAGGACATTCAAAAAGAACGTGGGTTGAAGATTCCACTTTGTTACCCTCGCATCTCATACAGAAGGGAGTGTCGCTTCTCCGCACTGTATGTTCAAATTTCATAAAATTGTGACCTGTAAAGATCTTGGAGATCATCCTGATGTCGCGAGAGTATCTCGCTTGCCCTTAAACCTACCTCATTTCCAAGCAGCGTTTTGGCAGCTCGGCAGACGTCAATGCTTCTCCATGCTGAGGCATGTTAACCTCTCAAATGGTTCCGCAAGATCTGTGTACCCCCGTTGTAGGGGATACCAGCAAGGGGGTCTTGAGGGCCGTCTAAGCTGGCCTCCACTCTGGTCAGTTTGTCCACCCTGAGTGACTCGGAATTCAGGTCAGGTTGAACTCGTTTCCACCGGTTAGTCTGTTAATGGTCTCCTTGGTATCCGTGACAGGCCTTGAGGACACAGTCGAGGTTTTCAGTGCGTTGAGTGCCGCTTGATTGTACGAACGGATCCAGAGGGTCTCATTTATTTTACCATACCCGATTAACTTTTCCGCCCAACTTTAGATGGCAAGCATTTCGGCTTAGAAGACTGTGTTGAAATCCCCCATTCGCACGGAGTACCCATCAATATATCTAGGAGTGCAAAAGCCTGATCCGACTCTTTTGTTTGTTCTAAACACATTCGTATGCCAAATTGTGCAGTGCTCTGGCGTGCGGCGATTTTCCCATTCCTTTCTCGACAGAATGAAGATTTTAAAATGCTGCTCCGCGAACCGCAGGGCTTTGATTCTGCCCTGCCACCTAGGGAGTCATTGCAGCTAAACCTGTAGACCGCCATCATTGCATTATTCCTCATCGCCCAGCAAGGCCCTAAATGCTGCAGTCGATGTACTCTCCCTCGTGGATGTAATGCCTCTGAGGAAAAGTCCCTGTATTCTGTCCAGAAGTTTCTGGGCTTCAACCAGTTTGGTTCTTTTCCACTGCATGACCAAGTCTTGGGATAATAATAGCTGAGCAGGCTTGAAACCCCACTCCATGCCAATCGCCCTCTTACCCTGCCAAAAGGATTATCATAGCATTTTGTCCTGTTGTTTCTGCCAGTGTAGTTTTTTGTCCAGAGTGACTCCCAGATATTTCACCGTCTCGGAAGATTTGCCCCCAATTACCATCTTCTTCAGATGCTCGATTTGCTACCTTCTGGAGAGGATGATAATGGTAGTTTTCTCCGACTGAATAGAGTTTGTTCTCTCTAAGCAAGACTTCTGTAATTATCAAGAGTTGTTGAACAAGCTCCTGCAAGGTACCCTCGTAGGCTCCTCTGAAGATTAAGAAATGGTATTGAAGTCATAAATCGAAATAGGTTTAGGAGTTTAAATAGGATTCTGCTTAATTTTTTGCAACAAAGCTCAGTAGTTATGGTGTAAATTTGTTTTTAAATTTTTTATAACAGGCCCTGAGTTATGAACTTTATGATGATTTATAATATGTCCAAAACGTTGTAAAATAATCAAGTGTGGCACTCAGTTGTAAACAGGTTAATTACTTTCATCGAAATCGAAGAAGAAAAAGTGCGGGTTCGTATTTGAAAAACAAAAGTTTGTGATGGGTCTAAAAAATCTATACATAAAATTTGATGTCATTTTGTGAAGAAGAAAAGTGCCATTGGTTTTTCATATCTCCCCAAACATATGAAGAAAATGGCGTTTTTCAAAATATCGTAAATAATGTGGAAATCAAACATTTTTGGAAGTGGTCTTCAATAACTCATCTGAATCCTCAAAACTTTCTCCTTCTAACTCGTATAGTCACCAAGATCCCAATACACCAAGGCTAAAAAATTGGACACACTGTATATGTTTCAGTATATAGCATATAACAATTATTAGATTCTTTCTTGTCAATTGATATTCCCCTTTGGATGGTTTATTTTGAATACTTGAACTTAGTACGGTCTGATCAATTTGCCCCTGTAGTGTCTCATATCTAGCTTTCTCTAATTTATCATCAATATACCTTTTTAATCACTATGATGTATTTGTGCTGATTCAATCTTTTTGAGTCTAGAGCAAGTGACAATCTAATTGAAGGCTAAAATACTATATTTAGAAATCAAAATACATATTTCGGGAACTGAAGTGCCATCTTCAGTAGACCACATTTATTTATCTACTGGTGGAAGCAAATTATTTGCTGAAATACGTATTTACATTTGTAAATATTGATCTGGCATTGGGTACCTAAATTCGTTTCGTGCACTTGGATGTCTTCCTAATATAATTTTTGACTGATATTAAATCATTATTAAACTAATTATGAACAAATGTTGGACTGGAGGACTATTGTTCTAAGGTTTTAACTAAACTTTCTTTTAGCAACTCTGTAATCTTAACAATTTTAGAATGACTTCAAATTAAATTTGCTGTATTTCTACTAGTGATACCCAATTTGTATTTGTCCTATCATGTTTCAAAAAACTGTCAAATGACAAATGTTTATTAAACATTATATCCTGCTATTCCAAAGATTCTGTAATTTTAACACGCAAAAAGAATTGCGGAAAGAAATATAAATTGAAGATTTCCATAGGAGAGAAGAAAGAGATACGTAATAATAGTGAAATTGCTAACTTCTCCAGGAAGTGACAAGGAACGATGTTAGAACTGACATGCCCCAAGAACTAATTCTTCGCTGTATCAGAAACTGTGAATGACCTCGGTGTTTCGCTCAATATAAAATAATAAAAGAGAATTGACATTCACGTATACGGTAAACAATTCCGAGCGTGGGCCTTGCTAAGTGTCATAATTTGAGACCGCTATAAGAATAATATTTTCTTTACTTTCTTACATGTTATAAATTCCATCAATAGTTGTTTTCGGAGTACAAAGCATGAGTCTTCCGGCTTCCGAAGTAAAATCACAAAAGCGTAACTCCGCAAGAGGTGACCAGGGAAATGGATTTAATTCCGTGGTTAGGCACTGATGTGCTCACTCACTAACAAGGGGACAGGTGAACTAATGTCATTACGATAGTACCTACTAGGGCTCTGGTACGCGACTGTCACTTTAAAGCTTTCGTTAAGTACTGACTATTCCCAGGTAAAAAGTGCAGAATACCATAGCGGTATTCAGCCTCTTCTCTCGAATAGAGGGGATTGGATTAAAGGTAAAGTGTAGTTACTAGTTAGTAGGTACCTAACAAGAATGCGGATTGAATATTGAATATACTACTATATTTAAGGCGCCACTTTATTATATCAATATTCGCAATTTAAACATTCATGATTAATCACATATATCAAAATTCAAGCATTCCTTAACACCGTCCCAAAAGAAATATGAAGGAGTTATTGTAAATGTTTCTGCATGTTTCTTATCCTGGAAAGCTAAATCAATTAATTGTCTTCCGGTAAGTAATTTCAGTACCCCCTGTTTCCCCACCCTTACACTTGCTTTCCACGTGACTTTACCTGTAGCGTTGATTGTCCGACCTTCCTACATACCAGCAGAAGAACTATTTTACCTCTTGTAATCAAAGTCAACTTCTTTTCACGTACTTTGACTTAGTTTTGGAAAATGCTTATCTCTAGTTATCCTAAATTTTCATTGAAACACAAAAACCAAAGATACTGTACCGTCTATCTATTCTATTTATTTATTTAACGTCGGTCATTTCTTCCACTGTGGCTAATCACCGACGACGACGCCACGAGGCAAGCTCACCCCTCTAAATTAAGCCGAATCCTGACTATTTATTTATTATTTCCAAGTACAGGTGGGGATCTTTAACGTGCTATAGCACATTGCACCTACTATCCCTCCCATCCGGAGGAAGGTAGAAGATTATATCTTACCAATGAATATCGCCACCTTTTACCTGAGATATATACGAAATGTATTGAAAATATCTCAGCCTACACCTGGGTACGAAACCGGGTTGAAACCATGCTAACCACTACACTACCGAAGACAGTGGGTATATCGTCGAAACGTAACTACAAAATTGCTGGTTTTTCATTCAATTCAAGAACTAGGGACTCATTAATAAATCCTGGATAATTAGCGATGAGTGTGAACATTTTCTCATGATCTATTTTTCACATTTCTGGGAATACTCCCGTCCCCTATTTCTGCGGAACTGAAATAAGCACGAATCTCGAAAAATGTCACTGGTAAATAGGATTGTTCATGAAAGATGAAGTCACCTTCATATCGACATGACTCGAATATACCTCAAAAAAATGTCATTTATGTTATACAGTTTTTGTGTTGGAACATGATGCAACCCGAATTATGGAGCAGAAACCAAAATATTGAAAATTTTAGCGAAACGTCACCGATTAATGGTCAATAAAAGCCAAATTCGCTTCCTGGCTACCCGAAATTTTACCTGTGCCTTATGGATACGTCAAAGAGTATCCGTCTTCATATCCTACCATACATGTGAAATGTAAGACCTTGGTGCGACTTCAAACTTCGAAGAAGTCAAAATCACCAAAATTGGAAGATATCGGGTCATTCATACAACTTTCTCACCTAGAGACCCTATATCATCTAGTGAAGTCAAAGTAGCGAGAGAGATAGAGGGAGAGACCGTCGACGCAATCAATAAAGGTCTGGCAACGATTTTAAAATCGGAATCTGATAATGTAGTACAGTTTAATGCAACCAAAATTCAAGGCGGATCCCACAATCCCGATGATATCAGGTATTCCCATGAAGTCCTCCATATCCATGCTCAGTATCAGCACCAAAAGCACTCAGTCATGGGATGATCATGTGAGGTCCATTGCGAAAACAGCTTTACAAATACTTGGTTATATTCCGTTCCAAGAGTTTTTTACCCCAGCAACTCCTCATCATCTACAAAGCATAGATTCGACCTGTCCTGGAGTACTGTTCATATGTTGGGAGTTCAGCTCCTAAACATACGCTAATACTCTTAGATTCTATTCAGAAGATTGGTGATATCACACATACGAATTCATTGAAGATAGAAAGATGGGCGATCTCTCCCTATTCGATAGATATTTCCATGGTTCCACCACGAGATATTCCCGGTACGCAGACTAGACGAACTCAAGCTGGTCACCCCTTCATTGTCAAGCTCGAGACCTGCCGAACTTCTTCTTACCACTCTTTATTTTTCTATCGAACAGCTTTGTAACTCTTTGCCTAGTGAGGTCTTTTGTTATGCCTATAGCCTCCAAACTTCCAAGGGAAATTATAATGCCCATCTTCTCTCTCAACATTCCACTGCCGACTCACACGATGATCGAACAGTATAGGGTTTCCTCTCGTGTGGTGCAGTGTTGCCGCTTCTATTGGAAAATACCAGATACCTATGAATTTCGAATGAGACATTCTGTATCTAATTTTGTATCTGAATTGTCTATTTGCTTCTGATTAACTTTACTTGATAAATTCGTATGCCAATTTCGCACGGTTCTGAGATATTCATTATTTTATATTTTTTATTGACAAAACATTACTTTGAAAGAATCTCCATATCTAAATCTTTCATAGTTTGCAAAAGCTCAACTCACGATCATAATTAGCCAGTCAAAAAGGCTTTATATCTCACTAATGAATCTAGGTGCAGTATAAAGAATGGTTCAAAACAAAAATAATATTACTTCGGAAGGTTAGAAAAGCTGCCAAGTTTTTTTTTTAATAAAATGTCCTGTACATTATTCCTTGTTCGAAAGGTCTTTCAAATTTGTTACTGCTCTATGTATGGTATTCTTATGCCTATCTTCAATATTTATTGACTTTTTTTTGGCAAACATAATAGCAACAATTACTTTCATTTTTCGAGTCGGCCATAGAAATAAGTCTGTTATGAGTTATTGACGTTCTGTATCTTGACGTTCCCTTACTTTATTTACCTAGTCAATTCAATTTTTCAAAAAAAATTAAAAAAAAATGGAAGAAAACAACTATGCAATTCAGTGCTTACGAATTTATAAATATTTACATGGACAATTTGATAAAACTATTGGTCACAGTTTCATAAGATTTAATGAAATGTATGCCGATTTAACACCAATGAATGCTAGGAAATTTGGACGAATTCAAAATAATTTCGTACGCTTAGGGTTGGAATAATTGATCTTGATCTAATTTGACTGATTATAAAGTTTTAAACCGTTGTGACAGTATTCGAATTGTTATTTACAAGATATTATTTCTCATTTCTGATTGTTTCAACAAACAGTAGCCTTTTTTAGAGACAAATTCATTCTCACCTGTCGCCTACAAGCAATACATTCAATACAATAAACTGCCGAACGACGGCACTCACCACGTAAATGTTAACATCCATGAAAAGCAACACCGTATGCGTAGATAATTATGATTATCGACATTTAAACTAGTCTGGGGTGTACATTACAGCGTGAGAAAGAATACCATTTGACCACCTTGGACGTATTTATTCCTACGAAATATAATATTTGGAATGAAGTTCATTTATGAATTCGAAGTATTACGAAAACAACATCAAAGTTCATTCAAATTGACACAGGATTAAACTATTGATGAATGAAATTCATATATATGGTACAATGGTATACCTAAGCAAAATTTTGTCAAAATAAGAAAATGAAAAATAATTTACAAGACAGAACTCACCATAGGTCTCACCTGAGGTGGTCAGGTGACCAAGCAAAATACCTAGGAGTCGTCTTAGGCAACAAACTTGTATGAAAACAATTATGAAAAAACAGTGTCACAAATTCACTGCGGCCTGCTGGTTGTTCAAAAGAGCAACCTCAGGACAAACACGCCACCCTTTTCTAAGCGGAAATACCGGCGCTCAAACAGTCCTTGGAGAAGGAACGCAATGCCACATCAGCATATGCACTGGCAGCAAAGCTACTCTTGACGCGTTGGACAGCATGAGAATAACATCAAAACTCGTATGAGATTGCATAAATAGACTGAACGTACTTATCAGTAATAAAGGCAAACTCACTCTACTCTAGGATCTCTGGGTCCCCAGAAACTCTGGTATAAGGAGAAACGAAATAGCTGATGAGCAAAACTAGAGTCAAAGTACCTCTAATAAGTAATGTGAATCCCAATTAGCACCATCAAAGAGATGAGCAAATGCTGAATCGGATCACAATAGTCAAAACAGTAGCAACAAATGAACAGTAGAAACAACATCCTATATAATCTTCAATATTGATCCTCCATTTTCAAACTGTGTATAGCATGTCATGAAACACCAAAAACAAATATTGAACTTATCTTGATGGTGACCTATTGATTATTTTGCTAAATACTTCGTTAATTTCGTATTCTTAGCCTAACAAACAGTAATATTTGTTTGCTAGTATATTCAACGCAGAATTGTTCACGCTTACAAGACTTGGACTTGTGGTTAAAACCACAACATGTAAAACATCTAGACACATCAATTGCTTCATAAAATGGGCAGTCATCCAGACCAATAAATAAAAATTTACCATTACCGTTTTCATTAACGTCATTCATTCTGCTATATGCTTTACTAGCTGATTATCCTGCTGTGTCTATACACTAATATTGATCGTTTCCGATAATTTTTATGTGCCACCCCTTAATAAATTTGATGACATTGATTAATCCTTGAATGTCGCTCTGATTATTATTTTGTCTCGGTTATAGATTTTGTTCAATATTGATCATTCCCAGAATCAAATTCATGTTCAAATTGAAGATATTTTGATGAATCAGTTGAATAAGCAAAATACATGTAAAATTAAAATAATTATGTAGCATATTAGTTTTCCAAGACCTTTCCCCTGACAAGTGATCAGTTTTCTAGTTGATTCATCAGGTTTCTTGATTATGAAAGACGTGAACAGTATGAAGGTTTCTTAGTTTCCCAAAAAAAGAAGGTTTAGAAAGATAAATCGTTGTTAAACCCCCCAAATCTCTTATAATACATGTATAAGCCGAAACGCCTCACTCTTTGTTTTGTTTAAATTTTGGGAGATTGTCAACTGTTCAGCAGGATAAGTATTAAAAAGTAACAACGGGTCGAAAAGTATGAACGAACGCATATATATATACACTTGATTTTGCTCGGGGGTGTACTCAGTTTGAAGGAAATCAATATCCAGAGCACGAGGATAGACGTGCCACTGAATCTACTACTACTACACCAGACGTTTTACTATACACTACGCAGAAAATCCCGCGTTTACATAAATACTTAAACTTTCCACCAGGATCATAATATTGACATTAGTTACTCAGTTCAGTTCATCAATCCGTGTATAACATGAAGGGATGAACTTTATTTCTTTACCAAATAGTCCGATCAGCAACCACAAAATTGCATATCCGAAATCGTTGGGAAGCAAACTAATGAATGTATGCGAATATTGTACACTGTTCATGTGTTGTTTAATGGAGACATGTAAAAGGGACTTCTGAAATAGGTTTCTTGGTGACTTTACTGAATGATTCAAAAACATAATTAAATGGTTTGGGATATCATTGATAAGATTGAGAGAACACTTGAAAAATCTATAAATTGAAATCTAATTCTTACTCAAGATTTATTTACAAATTCATGAGATCTGGCACTTGAACTACTGAAATGATCGAGATGTAATTAGTAATATCACCTACTCCTACCAGCAAATCTGATTAAGCTGTCATCTCTTCTAAATTCCACTTCTCTAGCTGCAAGCGTAGTCAGACACAAACACAAGTAATTTAGATCATTAACTATGAACACCTTTCCCAATCTCTACATGTACTGGATTTGAATAAACTATTAGACATATCTTTCCTTCATTGACGTTATGTGGAATACATACATGAAAACCGTCTCTAAACTAATTCAATCTCACAATAACAACAAGACCTGAAAAACAATGTAGTTTGAAACCCTGAATTCCATGTTCACTTCTCGATGATATCAACTGCTTCTGGTAACGATAAAAATGTAGAAGAGACCATAGTGACATTATAATTAAAAGGAAAGTCTCTGTTGGGAATGATATTGCTTTTCCCAGAACATATACTTCTGATTAGAGGGTTCCAGTTGCTGTTCCTTTACCATCTATACTAAGTTTCTTGGGAGCTGACGTCTGGACTGCATTTTTGGGACCTCTTCTGAGAAGAATGAAGCCATTATTAACTCTAATACCACGAAGAATTTGTCGATAAAATTGTTGAAATAATCCTACTTCGTTTATTCAACATATTCGATTATACAACCATCATTTTTCATCGGTACACTATTTGGAAATTGGTTTTTTGTGCATCTGTGACATGGAAAACGCAATAAGATTGATCCAAAGAATTTTGAAAAATAATATCAAACGCACTTTACCTGATCAACAACATGTCTTGATTCCAGGACACTGTGTTTAAACCTACAGACAGAAAGAGTCCAACCAATTCCAAAAAAAGGAAATAAAACCCTTCGTAATAATTATATACTTGACTACGTAACATATGTATGGCATGAATCAATTGAAAAATATTGGTGAATATCTAGCTGTAGCACTGGATATCTCCAAAGCATTCGACCGAGTCTGGCACCAAATCCGTCTTGGGAAACTGCCGTCATAAGGTTTGCCGCCTCAACTTTGCCGTTTCCTATCGAGTTTTCTCTCAGGTAGATCACTCTATGTGGTGGTTGACCACCTGTCCCAACCACAGCTTTGCACATGGTGGTATACTTCATACGGCTTTCTCATCTAGAGCCCCTATACCATACAATGAAGCCAGAAGACCGAGAAGAGACAGGCGCAATTAATGGGGATCTGGCAATGATTTAGAAATGGGGGTCTGATAATCTAGTAGAGCTTAATGTAACCAAAACTCAAGCTTGCATCTTCTCCAGGAAGACAGATCCCACAATTCCTAATATCAGGTACAACTGTTCGTATGAAGTCTTCCATATCCTTGCTCGGGTTCATCACCAAAAGCACCATCTCATGGGATGATCATGTGAGGTCCATTGCAAAAATCGCTTCACAAAAACTTAGTTCTCTATTCCGTGCCAAGAGTTGTTACATCCCAGCAGCTCCTCAATCTATAAAGCACAGTTTCGATCTGTCCTGAAGTACTGTTCATATGTTTGGAGTTCGGCTCCCAAATATACACTGAAGCTGTTAAATTTGATCCAGAAGAGAGCTATTCGTCTGATTGATGATGACACATTTACGAATTCATTGACCTCTCTAGAACATTGTAGAAAGATGGGCGATCTCTCCATTTTCTATAGATATATCCATGGTCGGTGTTCATCAGAAACCACCCCTGTTGTTCCATCACAAAAGATACCAGATAGGCGGACTAGACACCCCTTCATTATCAAGCCGAACTTCCTCCTACCAGGCAAAAAAAATGCTAGAAGTGAAACTTCTTCTCTCGGCTGAAGTGATATACGTCGTGTTGGTGGATGCGTCTCAGTTACCACCAGTCTGGTATCTATAGGTGGTAATGGAGGTAGTTTATGTTTTTGCTCAGACCAAGAATGTTACAGGGGTCTATGATCAAGTTCATAATTTTCAATGTTGAAGAAAATCCGAAGTGGTATTTTTCTTTCGGAATATTTTTGTCTAAAGGCTGTACATTAATTATTTTCATGTAAAACCTGGAATGGACAAAACTTTGCTTTGGATAGGAGATTAACATTATTTCACAGAAAAGTTGGTCTAAAATTTTATGTACTAGTTGTTAAATATGTCACTGACTCCCGACTAAATAAAATGCTAGAATTAATAAAGTGGTGGATTAGTTGTAACATCGTTTTACCATATCTGATAAAGCAAATTCCAGTCGAGTATATATATGTAAGGAATTGGAACAGCTCTGCGATAAATTCTTTTTGCTACATTCAGGATCAGTTCCAGATTAGCATAAATGAATTAGGAATTCTGTCAACGTATTCATCAACTGAAAGAACGTTTCAAAATGAAATATCTCATCTATTCCAATGTTTCCTCTTCATTTCTCTACAAAATTCATAATTAAATAGACGTCTGTATGGAATTATATTCCAAATATATCATGATACCTCCTACATTCTGTTCATTCTACCTTGTTCGTATGACCATCCATAGTTTTGGCGTTTAATAATATTTCGACAATACTATGTAGGGCAATAAGACGAACTGTAAATGCTATCCGTCAACAACATTGTTTCGATTCACTCTGTATCATCTTCAGAACGGTGAATTATAAACTAGTTCACAACTAGGAGATTGAATAAAATGTTCACAACTCCGCTTGGCTCAAGTTCTCAAACAAGACAACTCAAAGTGAGCCCAAATTTCAACTCTTTATGTTGGGCTATAATAATAATCCATAACGACGTCCTGGTAACACAATAAAAAGCTGTGACTAGTTGATCACGGGACCTCCCTCACTTTTGTAAGCAAAACAGATTTCGGAAATGTCTGCGGGTCAAATATATGATTATGGGAACAGAAAATATAATGGAAATGATTTAGAAACCGCCGAAAGTTTTTTGGGTTGCTGAACACGAATCGGAGATCATTTTCGCGGAAAACTTATTCAATGGGCGGAAAATCAGGAAAATTTCGTCATTTTCATAAGAAATTACTCATGTTTCACGCGATTGTACTTTTATACATAAAAGATGTTGGCAGTCGCGTATTCCGATGCAAATTAGACCAAAAGCAGGAACGTTTGCGGAAAACTATGGAGAACCTGAAGAGAAAAAAGGGAATTCATTAAAAAAATTTCTTCGTTTTGCCGGAAAATGATATTTTTTAACTTTTTAATTAACAAATTCGTAATCGGCGACCACAAAAACCTCTAAGGCGACTTATCACACGATAGTTTCAAGACGTGGAAAGATTTTCTTTTCAGGTTTTCCACAGTTTTCCGCAAATTTCCTAGTTTTGGTCTACTTTGGATCGGAATATACGACTGGTAACATCTTTTATGTATAAGATTATAATCGCGTGAAAAATGAGAAATTTTTTATGAAAATGATGAAATTTCCCTGATTTTTCGCTCATTGAATAAGTTTTCCGGGAAAATGACCTCGGATTCGTGTTCAGCGACCCAGGGAACCTCCTAGAAGCTATTTTGGAGGCTTAATTTTTGTTTTCTTCTAAATATAAAATTATCTTAAGAAAGGGTGTAAAAATAGGGATAATTTAGCGTTTAGGGGTGAATGGGAGGCGACAGCAGCTCAGCTCGACCCTTACGAATGATCCACGTCGGCCACAGAACATCATGCAAAAATAATTTTTCCGATACGACTCCCCACTTTTTTTAAGTTCCCCAGCTTATTGACTGGATTAAATTGAAGGACGCGCCATATTAAGAAAATTAACGGATGAGGTGACAGTAAACTTCCATATATTTAATTCACATGTTATCATTTAACTTTCATCTGAAATACAATAGGAATGCACATATAATCAACTTTCAAAATGAAGTGAATCATCTTGTTGTTGATTTGATTTGAAAAATAAAAGTCGGAGTGGAACCAATGTAAACATTATGCATGCAAAATACCCTTCAATAAACCTCATTTACCTTCGGTTTCAAATCGTTAAAAACAAACAAATCAAATATCATTTAGATTCAGTCCATAAATACTTGATTGAAAAAGCGTCGAATTTCCTTTCAAACCAATTACTATCACGTGACTATGTGTGTGAACACTGATTTGCCTGGAAGCGGTACGATGTTTCAAACTGATTTACTGCATGTTTATTACCTTGCTCTTATTACCTGTGAACTATTTATAATTCGAAAAAAATGACGATTGTCGTGTTTAGATTGTTTTATTCAGCTTCCAGCTTGAAAATGTGAGGAGAATTCAGTCAGCATAATAATATATAATCGAATGTACTCAGAAACGGCAATATTCTTTGGTAATCTAGATACGTATTTCTGCCACGAACTTGCCATCTTCAGTAAATCTGGAAAAAACTAAAGGGTTACTGGACATATCTTCAGGATATTCTCCAGCGAATGTGGAGATTCATGCTGAACGCTCCGATGACAGTGTTAATAGCTCAACACTAGTATATCGCTGCAATAGCACAACTTTTATTTTTTCAATTTCTGGTTATAGTTTTTATTATTAATGAAGTGGGAAGGAACCGTTAGTGTTCCTTCATGCCTATACTGAAGCCCTTTGCACCCCGTAACCTAGTGGAGGGATTTCCAATCAAGAGCTCTCGATCTGGACGAACAACCATCTACCCAGCATCCAGTCAAGATTAGGTGACCAAATAGATGGTTAGAGCCCTGAAGAGGTTTAGTACTATCCTCATTGTTTCTATTTTCTACATCTCCTCAGTGTCGTATAGATCTACAGAGCTTGCTCTGCGTCTTTGGGAATTCGGTGTTACGCATCTGCACAGTATGTGCGTTACCGTTTCGTTTTTTCGTTTGCTCAACCTGCACAAGGGTGAATCGCTCAGATTCATTTTGTAGAGGTGGTAATTAACCGGTCCATGACGTCTTCTCTAATGTGTGGTCCAATCAGTGCTTTTCCACAACCGTTCACTAGTTGCCACTGTTTTGAGTGTTGTGATCTGAGCCAGCAGTGGATTGTCTCTTCGAAGCTACTCTTCGAGATGCCCATTGCTGGCTCTTTAGTTCACAGTTTTGCAAGCCTCGTTCCAGAGTATCTGGAAACCCAGAATAGGGTAAGTCTGGTTTCGTCTCCGCTAATGTTGTTTAGCGTGTTGATACACTCCCACGCGAACTTTGACGTTATTTTCTTGCTACCCAGCACAGTAAGAGCTGCTTTGCTGTCTGTGCATATGCTGATGTGGGTTTGTGATCTTTCTTCAACTGCTGTTTGGTCACAGCGCGTTATAGCCAATATTTCTGCTTGTAGGATAGTGGTCTGTTTGCCAAAGAGATATGTTAATACCTATGCCTGGGCGTTTGCGGTAAATCTCTGCTCCAACTTGTCCATGGCTTCTGGTTCCATCAGTGAACCAGATGTCACTACTAGTTAAAAAGCTCGGATTAGTAGAAAAAGAAGAAGAGTGCAGATTCTGCAAAGAGAAGGACGAAATATCTATCCACATCCTCGCAGAATTGCGAAACCAAAGGGCATGACACCTTCGAGTGCACCTAGAAGAGGGGGATTTACCTAATGTAAAGCCATCCGACAGCCGGAAGTTCCTTGAAGCTAAACTATTGGAGGAACTGCTATAGCAGCTGAGAGATCCTGAGTTAATTTCATCATATTTAAAGAATAAATACTCCAATATTATTATTTACTTATTGAATACAATTTATTTTCTCGATTTATTAATTTTTCTATAGTAATTTATTACAGTGATGATTGTAGAGGGATATTTAAAATTAAATCGGTTCATTTTATTGATAGCCTCATTTGTATTCGCTATAACATTATTAATTTATTCTTCAAATTTAATTAGAATTTTATTAGGTTGAGATGGGTAAGGTTTAGTTTCTTATTGTACAGTAATTTATTGTCAACACATTGTATTCCAATGTTGGAATATTATTAGCTTCATCTAATCGAGTGGGTGAAGTTTTATTATTAATATATGTTCTTAGTCATTCTCCTATATAACTTTTCTTTTGAGACGTGGTGCCCTAACAACGGTGGAAAGGAAAAATTGCTTTGTATAACACTGTTGATGAAAATGATAAAATAAGTTTTTGGAAGAAAAAAGGAAAAATAAAAAACTGAAACATAAGTAATAAACATTTATTTTATCGCGAAATCAGATACAAAACAAATAAGAACTTAATTCATATTATTATGTATTAGCCAAACAACTAGTGTAACTCCAGACATACAAATTTTCCAAAATGGAACTTATCTGGTGTGGCGATTTCGGTATGATAATAACGCTCTCTTCTGTGTTGCATTCAGTAGGACCATAATATGTCTGTAAATAATGAAAAAATATAATAACAAAATAATTTTATATCTGGTTGATAATGGTACGTTGTCGAAACTATAGTAACGTTTTTATGTTATTATTAGAAGTGGTATAAAAACAAAGTAATTGTTCATTTATTTAACCATCATTTCAACTACTTCAAAAGAAAACCCAGTGATTTCAAATGTTATGCGGTAATTGAAAAGTCACAAATTATTCATAAATATAATTTTAAATTTTATACTAAGCCTACTTTCATTTGAAGACAACGCGCTTTGAGTAGGGAGGCCCCGAGTTGGTGACGTCACAAATTCTACATCATGGCCCAGTAGTAGTAGGCTATGGTTCAAACTGCTCATCGCTAGACCAGGATGTGCTGTGATAGCGCCACGAGTGATGAGAACTGGCTACCCAGTATTAAAAAATGGTGTTAGTCCATTTTTGGAATTATACCAGTTGGCAACCTACCCGCCCATGTAACAGGGCTGTCATCATAGCTTAGCTTATAAAATGGTTCTTTGATTTAAAATTATTAATGAATCGATGTAAATTGTTTTAAACGTAAATTTACGTGTTTTATAGCGCCACGAGTGATGAGAACTGGCTACCCAGTATTAAAAAATGGTGTTAGTCCATTTTTGGAATTATACCAGTTGGCAACCTACCCGCCCATGTAACAGGGCTGTCATCATATCTTAGCTTATAAAATGGTTCTTTGATTTAAAATTATTAATGAATCGATGTAAATTGTTTTAAACGTAAATTTACGTGTTTTATTCACATTTTACTATCCAATCTGGAAGGATTTACACATACTATAATTAATTGTTAATATATTGTTATTGAGTATAAATTTGTATTTTATTCCCGATTTACCATCATTGAGGTGTATGATTTCGAATAGCAAAGTCGACTATCATTAATTTTGTCACGTGAGTCGTATTCGAGTTCAGATACCCTTTTTAATGGGGTGCAAGGTGCAATTAAAATTGCTGGGGTGAATGACGATAATGCTTTCCAAGTGAAAAAGCTATTTCCGTCAAAGAAATCTTGTTAATTCAACTTTCCAACCAATTATGAAAGAGGCTGTATATTGTTGTAAAATGTTCGTAATTGTTTGTCAGTAAGCTGGATAAATAAAATAAAGTCGGAAAAGTATTTGTAGTATAATCATGCTCGGGTACGCTACGCATCCATCGTAATTGAACTGAACGACAACACGCAACCGTGATGATCGGAGCGACGCTTAAAGGTTGATATCGGCGTCGCGTCGGCGCGACGGTGAGCCCCCAAATAGATTAGGTCGACTCGGGGTGTGTACCAGAGCCTACTACTCCGGTAACAACGCAAACTTCATCTGATTTTAAAGCACTTATCATGTGAATTAAAACGAATTTGTGACCAACTTACAGACTATTATAATAATGTTCACATTCAATTTATTACTAAAGAGGTAAATATGTATTTGGAGGAACGTCTCAGACGTCTAACCTTTAGAATTTGATCGGCTAGTGTAGTAGTTATTGAGAACATGGTGAGTGAGAACCGTGAACTCGTGAGGACCTCAACTAGGCTATTCCTGGCATTTCTTATACTACTCCAGATACTACCAGCTTCCTTAGAACAAGATGAAGACATTCCACATAATGAGTAAGTACTTAGCTAACCTGAAATCCAAAATTTCAGAGCATTTGACATCTTTGGAAATCATACAAATCTCAGAACATTGAGTTATAATATAATCGTTGGTCTCTTTACAGATGAAAAAAGCGAAATATTTATTTCCGTTACATGCAATAATACAATTGTATACATGTTTAGGTGCCAAATTTAAGCTTGTCAGCTTTTAAAATACAAGTAAATTTAGAGAACAAAATGCATGACATGGGGGTAAAACCAATTTTCTCGATTTCCCAGAAAACCGAGAGGGTTTAAAACCATTGGATAGCTCGCACTGAAAGATAACTGATTAAATTGCAATAATAAATCCGACAAATGAGATATTTCATCAGTTATGAGAGGTGGTATTTGGAAAACATGGTCAATCACATACATAAGTTAGAACATATATGTGACCATAAGGCTGTAAGCTTATTGAATTAGATCCAACTCCTGTTGACATTCATCTCTAGAATCGCACTTGCAACCGCATTGAAAGTTTTGGTTACATAATCATGTTGAATTATGGATATGAATGGTGTTTGTTAGATTTCATTCCCATATCTGGGACTTGTATGGGAAACCAGCATGACTTATGAAGTGAACTCTTTACTCTTCTTGGAACCACACTGGGAAGTCCTTTGAGGATGCCATCTAATGGTATTCATTTCGACCGTACTGTTTCGGATAATTTCGAATTTCACAATAGGAACTAAATAAAATTTCATGGAACTAAGCCGATTTTCATATTGACGGCTATCCTATGTTGTCATAGAAAAATAAAGATTCTAGTAACAATTGACCGAGTTACCTGATATTATGACAATACTCATATACAAAGAATATTTAGTAATCGAAGTTCTCCTTAATTTCCTATGAACTTTCTATAAAATCTCCGTCCCACAAGCTGTTTGTTTGAGTGAAAGCAAAGACTTATCCACCTATTCCGTCGAGGCCGGAAAAATGTCATAAATGGTCAGGCTAAGACACGTGGCCCAAAATGGAGTAAGTGCCTTATTCATAAGTACTTAAGATCTAATGAATAAATATCGAGAATTACAACAATTTAGGATAGCTGAAATTTATTTAATATCATCTCAGAAGAACCCCCGATTCAAATATTGAATGCATTATTCCTCTATAACATTACTTTATTGGGGTCATTGTGTATGAGATAAACAGAATTCTGTCTGTAACCTGGTTAATCATGGTCTGAGGTTAGAATTGAAATTCTCATCTTTGAAAACGTACTATATCAGTGTTCCATTAGAATTGAAGAGGTCGACCAAAATCGATTATTTTCCATACCTACCCTTATGGAATTTTACAAAAATCGAAAATTATAACAAGTTGGGATAATCGATGAAATTTATTCAGCTAAATCTCAGAAGCATCCCGATTCAAATTTCATGTGCATATCCCTCTACAACATGATTTTATTGGGGTCATTGTGTATGAGATGAGCTGAATTCAGGGTCTCGACACTGTAACGTGGTTAATCATGTTGTTGGGATAAAACTAATGCTAGAATCGTATTTCTCACCTTTGAAAACGTATTATATCAATGTTCCATTAGAATCGAAGAGGTTGACCTGAATCGATTATTTTCCATACCTACCTCTCATGAAATTTTACAAAAATCGAAAATTACAAAATGTTGGGATAATCGGTGAAATTTATTCAGCTAAGTCTCAGAAGCACCCCGATTCAAATTTCAACATGATTTTATTGGGGTCATTGTGTATGAGATGAGCTGAATTCAGGGTCTCGACACTCTGTAACGTGGTTAATCATCATGTTCTCAGGTTAAAACTAACGCTAGAATCGTATTTCTCACCTTCGAAAACGTATTATATCAATGTTCTATTAGAATCGATGAGGAGCACCATACCTACCCCTTATGAAATTTTCCCAAAATCAAAAATTACCAAAAGTTTTCCATTAGAATCGATGAGGACGACCAAAATCCATACCTACCCTCTTATGAAATATTGCTAAAATTGGATAAACAGCGAAGATTTTCTCAGTTAAATCTCAAAAGAACCTAGATTCGAATTTCAAGTGCATTATCGCTCTACATGATTTTATCAGGATCATTGTGTATCAAATGAGCAGAATTCAGGATCCCGACACTCTGCAACGTGGTGTATTATGGTATACATTTAAAACTAACACTAGAGTCGGATTTAAAGATCTAGATAAAATATAATGAAAAGAAACAAGAAAATAGATTTATGATTATCCTTATTTTGCGAAGCCTTGTATATGTCTTTGGTGAGATATTGTTTAATATCTGAAGCAACCAGCTTGAAAATTAAATTTATCCATGGATTAACAAATTTCAAACCTAAACGCTTACATACACCAAAGCAGATAAAATATGCAAATGCATATTATCTAGTTTACTCAATGAAGCCTTGAGTTAACGGGATGTTCAGTGGCTTCATGCGGTAACCGACTAACTAACTAGATGGCACGACTTCCCGCTACATAATATCGCCTCTGGTGTTTTGAAATTTTCATAATTTCTGAATGCTAAAATTAACCTTAGTGAATTAGTAAACACCGCTAAGTATTTAAATTGCAAACTTTTGCATTAGGTACCTTGGCATCTCTCCGATTATAATACATAGTATCCTGAAGCAATATTAGAATTTTCCGCCAAAAAACACAAATTTTTACTCTTTGACAATAATATCGTCAATCGTTTCACCACACACTCTCATCCTTTGAGATAGTTGAATACCATGTATTCAATTATTTTTAAGGATGAAAGTGTGTGGTGGAACAATTGACTATATTATTGAGAATTAGCATAAATTAAATATATTTCCAATAGGACAGACATGTAGTTCACGTTCTGGCATAATGAAAACAAACGTCTGTTAGATATCAGAAGTTAGTAAACTCAATATTCTGTAATATAGGAGTACGTTATTTAATTCACTTGGATTCTTCTACTAACCTGCCCTAACAGCGAAATTCTTAAGCACCTCCCGACGGCTATTTGAATTACGAAGGATATTCAGCTTGTACTTGATTTTAAATGTCCCACTAAGGAATCAAACAATGTACTACATTGACTGATATATTTCTCGAACTTTACAATAGTTACTGGAAATTCATTGATGGCGTAAGATATCTTGTTGACCGGTTATGACTACCTTAAGCAGAGATCCTCAAGTAACGTTGCAAATTTGCTCGTACCACTGATACTCTATGAGAAGAGCGAAACAGCTGTCTGGAACTATAAGTTTGTGACGTTACTGATCGATCTGGACTAGGAAGATTTTTTCATTGATTTACATACACGCGTCATATTAGTGACCATGAGTTAGTTTACCTGAAAATTTAATCGAATGAAAATAAAATCGACAACTCTTGTCATTCATTTAGAGATTTTAAAAACGTCATGATTTACAGCAGCTTACGTTATTCCATATTATAGTACGATTTTTTATGAATGTTCAAACAAATGACGTTAAGTCAACATGGAAACAGTTAAAGAAACTTCAGACGTTTCCCAAGAAGGTAGGTTTTGGAAACACCCAATGCTAGTAATGCTGATTGATCTCTCCATTTCTTTAGATATCACATATAGTAGTGCCATGGGCTATGGGTCTATTAGGAAGGGTCTTGTTTTTGGAATTGGCTGAACTCTAGCTGTCTTCCAGCTGGAAGTAAATACACCAAGCTGGTATGAAAAGGAAAGCAAATAACCTGCAAAGAAGTGGTGTTAATTCTGGAGCAAATTTCTTAAGAACAGTAGACTGAATCCGGTATTAGGAGGATCCTTCTCACGTATATCCAGAGTGGAATTTGCTGAGAAAATTAAGGCTTTTTTTTGTGGTGTTGCAACCAATGTGTCACCTTTGGTGAGAGGAGGAAATGTAGCTCATTATCTAGAATTCATCGTTAACTAGAATATAAATATATAGACTATAAATTTCCCATTTGTTGTCTGCGACATACAATTTAGAAACACTGAATAGAGTGTTTAAAATATTCAAGTCATGATGTGTGAAAATGTCCCGTTGACAAAGTCGGGTGAATAAGGAATAATCAATAAAAATTGCGTGACTGGAATAACCACCTTTGTACTTTTTATTAATACATTAGATCTTTTATTGCACACATTTTAATTTTATGTAAGTTGGTTTTCATTTTACGTACTTGCCAATGTTTTCATTGATCAATCAGACGTTCAAATTTTGTTTGTGGAACGCAAAACATTCAAATGTTTCATTCTTGTTATCACTCTTGAATCGCATCGTTTTTGTTCACTATTGTGTAGGTAAAATTGGAACGATCGTTCTAACGACACGAATAATACCTATTACCGTTTTTTTTCGCTACCATTTATTTAGCAAAAGCTGCGAACTAAGATGTTATAACATGGAAATTTGGAAAAAGAATTACTATTATTATGATATACAAATTGTCAATTGAATCTGGATTACCTGAACGAGAAAGAATAATAAAATCCTGCGGACTATGCAGCTTACTGGAAAATATCTTATGAAAGAGATATATTATTCCCTACTTAACTAATTTCTCTGTAGATGAAAAGTGAACTAAATAATATTCGTCACTGAATTGAGCTATATGACTGAATAGTTATCAAGATTTAAATTGACAATTTACATTCAATTTCCTCGACGTTCAATAAGAACTATATTTGCATTATCATGGATACCCATGGTTTTTGTTTCTCAGCGCCTACTAATTTCTTTCGTGAACTACTCCATAAATACATTCATCGACGACAAGAAATAATGGAGGTTCCTGTTCGATAAATTCCCATTATTTGACAGACCAGATTTCTTGATGTTTGAAGCTCATCATTTAATATGAACAATTGCTATCAACAAATTCGTTTGTCTAATCACACTAGATACTTGCATTCGGAAGAGCATATCAGGAGTCAAATATTCACATGCTTTTGAAAATGGAACGAATCTTAATGAAGAATAACTTATCACAATGGCATAATATCTTCTTTCTTCTGCAAATCTTAAGCCTATGAAAGTCATCCTCCTTCAGGTCCTAAATCCAACTGATTTTGTAAGTTTATCATTCTTTCACGTGGAATGTCATCACACAACAATCGAAAATTTGTGCAGTTAGCAACCATGGGGTGAAAGAAATTATGAACCGCAAAATCAGCGGTGTCATTGAAATCCTTACGGGTAGCAGAGCTGCAATACTAGCAATAGGGTAGAACATGACCTCATCACATCAAACTAGTATTAAAAGGTCATAGCACTTTAAGACAACTAGCAACCACTAAAAACATCAAACTGCGTTGGGAAAAGGGACACGACGTAACAGAAGGCAGACGAGGGATCAGTCAAGGGAAATCCGAAGGAATGATCAATAATCGCATTATCTCGCAAATATCTTAGTGAAATTCTCACAGACTACACTCTCAAAGCGCCCAAGCAACGATGAAATGAAACCCCAGGTTGAAGACAGGCCAAGGAAAGATGACCGCACCTTGTCCAACAACAGCCAAATGTTTTGGATTATTTCGAAAGTCTACTTACAGGAATCATTACGAGACAATGTTAATTGAATTTGGACAATCACCTGGCTTGCTGAGCACCTGACCAACATTCGAGAGTCTGTGTTAGGGGTACTCTAACCGAGCATGGCCAGCATTAGGTGCTCTCGTAAGCACAACACCTAGGTGAACTGAACACCCAGAAACACTCAGAATGGATGTCCACTATGGATGGGGTACTCTGACCAACAGACCACACTCCCAACCCAAACCAGAATCCAGTTCGAAGTGTTAAATTCTAAATGTCAAAATTTCTGCACTATTCAGGACCTCAAAAAGTGAATCAAGGGTTTCTGGATAATGGGTAACTGTGTTTAAATCTATGATGGAACTACTACCAAATCACATGCATGGTTATTGTGTAGGCCAATATTATTGGTATTGCTTTGCTGCCTATTGTTCATATAGTCTAGGAGCCAGAGCGATATTGATGGTTGGGGGGTTGAAATAGGCAAGGAGTGATGGCAATAATTTTAAATCTTTATTTGACCTCCAATAAATTTATTTAACATGGTGCCATCATGTTACCTTGTAATCCGCAAGGTTTATCCACAAAATGAAAAAAAGAAATATTTTTGGTCCAAATAATGGCCAATTACTCGGAAATGGACCGATAACTTTTGATGGCATAGGGTATGTTAACAATTGCCAACACCAATGAACATTTTCCACCAGCTTTGGGGGGGGGGGGATTTAACTTGCAGTCCATTTTCAACTGGTTGGCCTGATGAACGGACACGATAAAAAATGATGGCACATGGTGTAAGTGTATAAGAATGGCATGCTTTTCAAGTAGCCGCAACTTGGAAAGGGTTAACCTCCAGTCAAAAAAAAAATGCGGATGCTGTATCTCGAGATCTAGCAGCCGGGGAAAATTCAGTCTGTGAGCTGAATTGGTCATTGAACCGGCCTCTAACGATAAACCATAGTGCCATCGGGTTAATGTTCAGACCATCAATATCGCTCTGGCTCCTAGACTAATATCATTTCAGTTATCTCACAACGTGTATGACAACCATTAAACCGTATTGAGCATACCTACTGAGAGCGGAACAACAGTCACTCCATGCTTGTTTAGTAAATGTATGGGTAAACGCTGAAATACACCAGGTGTTGACGGATTTGTCCTTTTTCCAAGTATGAATTATCGCTGTGATTTTTACAGTCGAGCATTGTTTTCAAACTGAGTGTCAGGTACTTACAAATTGTTTCTCACGTGCTTTGAATAACCAGTATTTTGCGGATGTAAGCATTAGCGTAGAAACTCTAGAAACAATTGATCGATTCTTTAGTCGGATGTTTCTTGTGTTCATGTCGCCCAGAGTTACAAACAACGATCAACATAAGCGTCTTACCTCTTCCATGAATGTTTGTATTCCATCATTATTAGCTAGAAAGGCATACTTTGCAACGTGTTATTCCCTAAAATGTTCTGTAGATAGCTGATATTAAATTGGGGCAATTGCGACCTACAAGTGGTTCAGCATACTGCAGAGAACATCTGTCACCTACAGGGCGCGATTCTGAAAATTAGTTTCTAAGTTTCCGATACTTTCAGTACTACCTTTCTAGGTTCTTATGTGCTGAAGTTTGAACACTTTTCGCTTTAATAATACTTTCAAATCGATAGTAATCTGGATTAATTTGCAGAAGACGTGATATTGTGTTATTAGTGAAACGCAATAATATTGAGAATAGCCCCACAGATACCGATGAATTTTCTTATAAGCTACAAGGAAAAATCAATGATTATCAGTATTTGAAGATATACAGGTTGACTTTTTTGCCGTCTATTAAACAAATCTGTTGAACGAGAATCGTTAGTAATCTAAAAATTTGGCCTAAAGGAATAAGATCATTCAATAGATCAACTATTTCCAAAATGGAGGCATTTCCGATTACCTATATCGAAAGCGGGCGGGCGCCACCGTTAAGAGGCTGCAAATCATCACCTATGATTTATAAAAATATAAATATTGCATAACAATTTTGATAGTTTTGGCAACCGATAAGCAAGGAAAGTACTATCTATCAAAACTTTGGGGATAATGACATTTATGTTTGGACTAGTTTCCACAAAAATTCCAAATGTCTTATAAATCCATTTTAAGTATAGGAACATGATACATGGTTAGATGCGCATAGAATATGTTTTTAGAGGCGACCTAATCGATAGAAAATAGAGATCGTAACCGGCACTTCCTTCTCCTTCGGTACTTGTTATACATATTTTTTCACTTTTTTTTTGCTACACGAGAGGAAAAACTATAATGTTCGAAGAACATCGTGTGAGACAGCAGTGGAATGTTGGGAGAAGAGATAAGCATTTGAATTTTTCTTGAAGGTTTGGAGGTTATAGGCATAAGGAAGGACCTCATCGCTAGGCAAAGAATTCCACAACTTAACCGTTCGATAGAAAAATTAAGTCTGGTAGGAAAAAGTTGGGCAGGGCTCGAGCTTGACAATGAAAGGATGACCAGCTTGAGCTCATCTACCCGCCTCACTGTGTAATAACCATAGACCTATTATGCTAAGGAGACGAAACATCTCATTCATAAAACTCCATTTGACTTGCCGCAATGATTACATGAAGTATGACAAAGACAACCAACAGACCTCTATGTCGCCGAGTAATAATTACTCCTTATTGGCAACGCTGTAACTATGATTGAAAACTTGGTACCACTTGTGAGGCAACACCGCTGTCAAATTGCGTAGTACAGAACCAAGTCCCCATTCGTAAATGGTGCGCGGCGGTGTCGCTTTCTGAACAAATGATGCAATGGAATGGAATAGTTCTATATTTAAAAATTTAAATATTCTATAATTCGATTGTATATTTCAGGCTACCATAAATTATGGAATATTTTTCAGAGAAAACGACATTTCAACAGTATTGCTTCTAATATAACCAATAAATAATACCTTGGACGTTCTTATAATAATTACAAATCTCAATCCGGCACACAAAACAACTAATCCGGCAACAACACATTCCATACGGCCATACTTGTAATATACAGCGGTGTGAGTGGCCCAAAATTTGGCAATGTCTCATCGAGTTTAAATGTAAACAATTCTGTCTCCTTAGGATAATAGGTCTATGGGAATAACCGACCATGGAAATATCTATAGAAAAGGGAGAGATCGCCCATCGATGTTTTAGAGGCTAATGAATTCGTATCAGACTAGTAGCTCTCTTCCATCATACCAGCGCCGAACGAGCGCAGTAATAGCGGAGCGTAGGGAAGTGTACACTGTGCTAGCCAGTGCGGCAAGGAAAAGGTAATAGTCGCGTATCAGGATGTATTGTAGCGGTAGTATTGAAACATAATTTCAGCAAACAGACTTGTTGCTAGAACAGATATTAAGATATTATGAACTCGACTCACATTCTTCTGCCAGGCAATCTCTAATGTCTCGAACTATACGTAACTGTGTTCACATAAGAACATATTCTATGTTATTTGTTTTTACATAATAAAAACTGTCACTTTTTTTGTTCTGTAAACTGCTTTCCGTAAGTATCATTTGAAAAATATTACTTTTTGGTATTTTTTAGTGTTGAAGAAGTTGATTCGAAACGTTGCGTGGGAGCACCAATATTTCTTACCAGCGTAAGATTTTCAGTCGCGTATCAATAATTATGATTGATTTATTAACTTCTAAAATTTTCTGTTAAAATATTAAGATTAGAAATATATCTCGGAAAGTGTTGATTTTTGGTATTAATAAAATTACCTTGAAATTTATCGTACAATCCAAAAAAATAAAAATTAAGGTATTTCATCCAAAATAACGATGACAGGGTTAAACTTCCGATATAACCGGAAATGCCACCTCTCTGAAAATATTTACATTTCAATAGATTTTATTTCTCTAGACAGCAATCGAATTTCAGATCAGCTGCTATCCTCGTTCAGAGTATCCCTACCATCAGTGAAAAATTTCGATGCTGGATCAAGAACAACATTTATGTTTGTTGACATTGGATGCAACCTGATTCATATAATTTTACACTGTCCAACATAGGATAAGATTTCACAGTTTCGTCAAATAATTTTGTTGTACTTAAGTAATCCCTAAAATCAAATAGAATAACCCGAAATGCTCAAGCTTGACTTGCCAAAATTATGAAAAATCGCTTTAAATATATCTATGAACATGTCACCAAGTAGTGAAATAATCATTGTCAATATATTGTTTCATGTATGAATTTTTGTTTTAGTCACAATTCATTATTCAATATTTTGTGAATTCCCCGCTTCATTTACGCCGCTGTAGGGGAATAGAAAATAGGAAAGTAAATGAACCATCAGTTAATGGATTGTTTTATTTAGATAAACATCATGGATTCACCTGTAAAAATTTGTTACGCTTGAATTTATTGACAACAACAATGACATGTCAAGGCTTTAAGCCTGCTACGTAATTTTAATTGCATCGGTTTTTAGCGACTCTAGAGTCTGCGAAGTTGTGTTATTGATTTTAATATTTTGAATAGGCTTACGGCTGAGTTCTGGTTTTACTCAGATTTACATGACACACAAAATCCTAAATGAAAAGGGGTTGGAATTTAATAGAGGACGTTTTTATTTTAAATATGGTACGAATGTTCGATTTTAGGTGACGCTTGTTTCGTAGTTTAAGTGTCTTGGGAAGTAACGAAAGAAAAATTGTAATTTATAATACTCCTAATATGTGCATTCCTACCCAAATTGCAATGTGAAAATTCTTGAATCTGCCCTTGATTATAGCATGTACTAAAGCTGAAGGTCAAAGCTATTTTCAATACAGATTTTCGTTTCATTAAAGTAAAAATTTAAATTGGAGATTGTCATATTTCCATTGGTATTGGTTGAGATGGTTGCGGGCTTAATAGAAAGTTCAGTGCAATTAGCCAAAGACTGTTCTACACTATCCCCTGCTAAGTTTTTCAGCGGGTATTTGGATAGCCCGCCGCTCGACAGAATCCCAAGATCTGTTTTAAGCTTAAATCCTTTATGTCATCGGCAGTGATGATCCCAGGACCTAGACAGGTAAACCTGGTTCGAATGAACGCAGGGCATTCACGAATGAAGTGGGTTGACGACACCACTTTGGTTCCCTCGTAACTCATACAGAAGCGACAGTCGCTTTCCTCTATAGTTCGTTTAAATTTCATCAGATTTCCATGACCTGTAAGGATATCGGATATTATCCTAATGCTTTGCCTACTTAGCCAGAGTGTCTTGCTTGCCCTTAGACCTCATTGCCAAGAAGCACTTTGGCAGTTCGGCAGCCGTCAATGCTTCTCCATGCTGAGGCATGTTGATCTTTCAGATGGTTCCATAAGATCTGGGATACCAGCAAGGAGGTCTTGAGGATCGTCCAATCTGGCCACCTCTGACCAGTTTGTCCGCTCTTTCATTCGATTACCAACCTGAGTGACTCGGGATCCGGCTAGCCTGTTAAGATCTCCTTGATATCCATCCCTAACAAGCCTCGAGGACACAGTCGCTTGACTGTCCGAACAGATCCAGATTTATTTTACCATAGTCGAGTCGATACTCCGCCCATCCGTAGATGGCAAGCATCTCAGCTTGGAAGACTGTGTTGAGATCCCCATTCGCACAAAGTACCCATCAATATATCTAGGACCGCAAAAGCCTGCTCCGACTATTGTGTTTGTTCTAGACCTATCCGTATACCAAATTGTGCCGTGCTTTAGCCTGCGCCCATTTTCCCATTCCTACCTCGACGGGATGACGACCCTGAAATGCTGTTCTGCGAACCGTATATCTTTGATCCTGTCCTGCGATTCTAGTCTTTTTCAAAGGCTCGATTTTGTACCTTGTGGAGAAATGATAATGGTAGTTTTCTCTGGCTGAATGGAGAGTTTGTTCTCTAGACACCAGACCTTATCACCTTAATTATCAAGTCTTGTTGAACAAGCTCATGCAAGGTATCCTCGTAGGCTGCTCTGGAGAGTATGGCGATGTCATCTGCATAACTTATTTTTCAATAGTATTCAGTATCTTATTAGTGTGGTCAGGTGAGGTTATTTATCACCGCGTAATTTGAAAATTTAGCCAGTTTATTTTCATTATTCCTATAAGATATTATTTTTGTTCGGTATATATTTTTCGTTATTCTTTATATTATGTTGCTCTGTATTGTTTGTCCTATAATTGGGTAGCCTGTTGGGCATATTATATACTAAATAAATAAATAAATAACCTAACGCCTTCATATAGTTTCATGGTATATGAAACTAATTTTACACATTTTTGCATCATGAGTGAAATAAATGCGAGGTTTGCATTTAGCATACAAAGTTCGCAGCTACAGATGAATTTTAGCATAATCCCCTGGATTACCCAGTAATTTATAGAGGAAATGCATTTTAATATCAATTTTGAGTGTGCGTGAATAAATTCAACTGAAATGCACTTCCATATTTTGTAAATAAGCAGCTCATGTACACTCTCTTTTGGAAATTAATGTTTTTTATTTCCCAAGATAGTTGAGAGTGCCAAATCTGTTCGTTTCCATTTCGTTGAATATTATTAAAACCTTTATTTTGAAGGAATCATATTTCAAAACATTAGGTTTAGGCTTAGGGTATTGATTATGGGCCTCCTGAATCCAGTGAGATACTCTGTCTGGTATTTTGCTGGTTTACTAACACATTGTATGTGTACGTGGCAAAAATGGGCCAAGTCAATTGTTATCAAAATTACGACCCTTTATGAAATAATTAATTTCCAACAAGTAGTATAATAGATACGCAATGTAGCTTAAAAGTCTATTTATTTAACATGTTCTACAACTTTTTTCGTACATGGTTCTCAATAAAACAAGCATTTTTCTCAAATCATTTTGCTCCTGACTTTCGCCGTTGCAAATTTATTTGCACTTTCAGAAAGATCGATTACTTTTGGCACTTTATTTTCAATTCCAACTATGTCTAAGCATTAAGTTTCCAAAAGAATTCTTTTGGGAGCTTAAAAAATGCAATCTTCCTATGCGTTCGTAGCTGGTAAGGCTTAAAATGTCTTTAGTGTAGTGTAAACGTTCGAAATACGTTTTCGTAATCATTCGATATTCAACTATTAATTTCAAGATTGATGTCAAAGATTGACTTTTTCGTGATAATGCTGATAAGCTCAATTGTGGAAAATTTTTAAACTGGATACTTCTGACAGCTCCTCATACAAACCAGCTGGATAATTTTTCTCAGCAGGTTGAATGGAGGGGTGACTAGCTTGAGCTCGTCTAGTTTACCTATCTGGAATCTATCGTCATGGAATAACAGACGAGATTTCTGATGAACACCGACCATAGAAATATCTATAGAAAAGGGAGAGGTTGCCCCCTCTTTCTACGATGTTCTAGAGAAGTCAATGAATTCGTAAGAGTGTCATTATTAATCAGACGAATAGCTCTCCTCTGGATAGAATCCAAGAGCCAAATCTGTGGTTTGTAGATTATGAGGTTCTGCTGGGATGTAAAGTAGCTCTTGGCACGGAATAGGAAACCAAGTTGTTGTTTAGCGGTTTTTACAATAAACCTCACATGATTATACCGTGACAAGGTGCTATTATCTCGAGCATGGATATTGAAGACTCCATAGGAATAGTTGTACCTGACATCATCATATTAGGGATTGTGGAATCCGCCTTCCTGGAGAAGATGCAAGCTTGAGTTTTGGTTGCATTAAGCTCCACTAGATTATCAGACCCCATCTGAAAACAATTGCTAGACCTCCATTAATTGGGTCAACCTGTCTCTGTCTCGCTCCTCTGGCTTGATTGGATGGTATAGGGGCTCTAGAAGAGAAAGCGGTATGAAGTGTACCATCATCTGCAAAGCTGTAGAAAGGACATGTGATTACTTTCATTAGATCTTTGATATGGAGCGGAAACAAAGTTGGTGCCAAGACGGATCCCTATGGAATGATCTATCTGAGAGAAAACTCGAGATAGTAAGCGACACAGTTGAGGCGGCAAACCATATGATGGAATGTTCCCAAAAACGGTTTATTGCCGGACTCGGTCAAATGGTTTGGAGATATCCAATGCTACATCTAGAAATTCCCCATATGTTTCAATAGATTTCTGCGGTACATGTGTTATGGAGGCAAGCAGGTCTCCTATTGATCTATGCTGACGAAATCCATATCGCTGTCATTCACGATTTTGGAGCTCTCTAGGTATTGGATGAGCTCGATGCTGGTTGATTTTTTCATCACTTTAGAGATCACAGATAATAGTGTAGTAGGTCTATAGTTATTAGGAAGGGTCTTCTTTCCATATTTCGGAATTGATTGGACTCTAGCTGTCTTCCAGCTTGTAGGAAACACCAAGTTTGTATGAAAGGGTAAACAACCTGCAGCAAACTGGTGTTAACTCCGGCGCACATTTCTTAAGAAGGATAGGTGGAATTCCGTCTGGTATTGAGATCAAGCAGAATGGTCCTAAGTGTGCTCTGACGAAATACAATGTTGGACATATGGCTATCGATGGCAGCAATATTAGGAGGTCCTCCCCTAGTGGATGCAAAGTTCCATGCAATATGAACAGGGATATTTTCACTATGTACCTCATTAAATCAAGTTACACCGTCACACCAATTTAAACCAATAGCAACAGTCGATAAAATTATTTGCCAGTATCTGTAAAACTCATCACATTTAAGCTCTTGGAATAGATGTCTGAAAGCTCATTTCCCGTTTCTGAGTTACAGACCAGCACTATCAAGTTATTTATCTCCACCTTCAATCCTTTCAGCACTTCTTTACCAAACCAGAAATTATGAATACAGCAGCTTAGAGAAAGATGTTATTATCATCATTGTGAAATGAAATTGAAACTACCCAATTGCGTGGATATGTGTTTTCGTGAAGCTATAAAAGCTTAGAATGAGAAACCAAGTACAAAATGAAAGAGCTCGATATAAAAATAGAACGAAACGATACAATCGACAGGTAAAGTATGCTTATCTCTGATTTGATCAGATAATATGCATTATAACACATGTGTACATTAATAGTTTCTGATTATATTATTTATTCGTGCAAAATCGTTTGTGGCGGTATTCTTTTCTGAAATCATATACTTTGATATGAGGCTATTTATCATAAACAATATTGGCCCGTTTAGTGGGAACCGTTTTAGGGAAGTATTTTTGAGTGTAAGCATTAATTTTCTCAGTATTCAGACCAGAATTGAAGCTCGCACTACATTTAAAGCTGATATTGAACAACAAAATCAAAATAACTTAATCTTAAATCATTTTTTTTAGTTCATTCCACTGAATAGTATTAATTAAAAGCGTTTACAAATAGCTCAAAAATTAAAGGATTGAATAAGTCTCAATGGATAGCAAGGGTCATGGTAAAGACAGGAAGGGGTTATGTTATGCCAGAGGTAGTGGGTGTATTGATCTATCCCTACTATCGTTCTTGCGAACCTAGAGGAGACTATTCTTGCCTTTTAGATTGAGAAATGCCGTAATCTACAATTTTCATAATGCATAAAATATTTACTAGATTGATTTTACTGCATGACCGTTAAATATCGGTGATCCCGGATTTACCGTTAATGCAGTTCATCCGTAGGGAAACCCTCCCTAATTGAAATTCATCAACATGCTGGATAAATTGAATTGAAGAGATTTCCAAAGATGCATAATTGAATGTTTCCACGTTGAAACGAGGGTAGATATTCTAAATTAGTAATACAGTCTTTCAAGACCGATTGGAATTACTTCCTTTGTGCAAAAAAAACGATACGGAAATTCATAGTGGAGAAAAATATGCAATAAAAGTATCATTGCAATTCACGACTACACATTATTTTATCTCGAATACTGACAAGTGTTGCTCCGCTAGCAAAGCGATTTGACACCAAAACAGGGACAAGTGGACACTGGACATGCGCTCACCGCTACAATCCGGTGATATTATTGAATCAACTAAAATAAACGTGAAGCAAACTGAAAACCAATAATTGTGTTGTTTTCATTCTTGTTTTACAGAGTCAGAAACTGGGCGTTGCAGTTTGGGGTGAATTTATGGCAGTTTGGAAGGTCATGTACAAGGATGAACGAACTTCAAAGGGTGAGTTATCATTCAAAATTCTTCAAATATCCTTAATAGTTGTTCATCACTCCATTAAAGATATTGGAAACATAATTTTATATTCGAAATCGTAACAGATTGGATGAAATTAATTCGATGGTCTTCTGAAAATTAATAGTATAACGCTGAAGTTTGATATTTGACAATTCGCCCAAGTCGTTTGATTTCTTTAATAACTTGGTATTTAAAGAGGAATTCTGATTGAAATGACAGTAATTGCCCCTAGAATATATATACGCATCGGAATTCTCAGTTATGAACGTATTATGATGAAAATCATCAAATTAACCCTCTTCTTGAATTTAATTGAATTTCAAATCTCTTCTTAACCAGTCCTCCATTATCCTGTTTTTGTCATTTTTGCTTCGTCACTTGATGAAATGAGATATGCCTAATATATTACTGTAAGATTCTTTTATTATAAGAACCATATTCTAGCAAAGGATTGTCAAGCTGGACCTTGATCTTTTTATTTTCACTATGATGATCCTTCTTCTTATAGTAGGGTCCTGTCCAGACCACGGTCGTACATACAGGTCTGGGAACTCGTATGTTTGACATGAGTCTCTTACGGGTCACCAAACTCGTAGTCCCTCGCTCAGCCACTAGCTAGCGCTTGGATCGAAGTGGTAAAACGATTTCTTTCCGGAATCGCAAGCAGTGTTACTAAGTATTCTGATTTGAAAGAGGAATAGAACTGTTACTCTTGTCAAAATGTATTACTCACCTTAAAAATAACTTCACCTTTTTCGCACACATAAAAGACCTCGTTAAAACGATTTCTTTCCGGAATCGCAAGCATCCACTTTTTTCGGATTCCCGCATCTTTCGGCACTTTAAAAACAGAAGTTTCTTGCTTTACAGTTTTGTACCCCGTTTTGCATTTCGGCACAATGCACGGTTTCGTAATATGTTTCTAAAAACGCAGGTATTCCTTGTGTTTACAAGTCAAGAATGACAGTTGTCAGAGAACACTCTTCGACTACTGCGCCACCCTTTTTTGTACTACGCGACAGTTGACGCTTAGCGGAGTCACTTCTCACATAGGAAACAGCCTCGAGTTCCCAGACCTGTATGTACGACCGTGGTCCAGACCTATCAAGTGGCATAAACGCTTACTCCTCATGGATGCACCATCGAGTATGCTGCTTTGTCAACAAGCATTACAGAATACTTCTTTTGAACAGATTAAATTGCTTTGCTCTGTGCTTGTAGAAGAATAAACTGATTCTTCAATTAGTTCAATTGATAGAATAAAATATTCAACGCATCCATAATGTGTCAAAGGCATCTCTGTAGTATTATTACCAGAGGGTCTCCTCTCGATCTACCCAAGATCAGTGAGAATGAAGGCATTGGGTATTTGCGGCTCATGCCCATCAGGAACATGATTCCCATTTATTTGAAGTTGTTCTAGATTCAATAACTGTCAAATTCAAATTTCAATGAACGCGCCAAATTGCCCATTATTCGTTAACACTTAAAATACTAAATCATCAAAAATATAAGAGTATCCCATTGATGTTCATTTTACAGTACATTGAGCTTTGACG
Organism: Endomychus coccineus; assembly: GCA_958510875.1. Taxonomy (NCBI): domain Eukaryota; kingdom Metazoa; phylum Arthropoda; class Insecta; order Coleoptera; family Endomychidae; genus Endomychus; species Endomychus coccineus. The sequence goes on along the minus strand of OY294071.1, from coordinate 35,225,553 downwards.
GATTATGTTTCAAAGTGGGACAGTAAAGTAACTGAACCATTTTTGACAAACCATTTTCGCCTGAAATGCTTAAGGCAAAGATGAAACTATTCTCATATTTCTAATTTTTTCGATTCATAAGTAATCCGTCGGCATGCTCGTTTCATTTTAATTTTTCTGTTTTGTTGCTATTGAACTATTGACATACTCTTCAATTCTCTAAAAGTATGAAATATGATAATTTTAATCAAGGTGATTCGGTCTAGAATCTAGAGTCGACTTTGAAGTTCAAATCAAACGAAACATTTTGGTTTTCTATTCAATTGATTACTTAATAATTATTATTTTCATGAATTTCTACACTATCTAATCCGTCGAATCTATAAGACTGATAGAGCCAACTAATGCTACTAATGCGGTAAACATACAAGTAAATTTTGACTTTCTCCAATCGAAGACTAAAGCCATACTGTGATCCATACATAGAAATCCCTGGTGGGGATTACTCAAAAGCGCACTATTATAATTAATAAGAACACATTCTATTCTTCCCTTACGACTTATTTTGTTATAAGTTCATGTATATCTTCCTTGGTATGAACTTTTTCAATACCCAAATTTGTGGGAATTCATTACTCCATTCATGGAAAACTTTGAAATCCTCATTCCCAGCGCGTAATGCCTTAAGTTGGGAAAACAGTATGTGTAGTATCTTATCTTATCTTAAAAAAGGTTTGAACCACTATCATTTTTCTTTTATTTTCAATAGGAAGTAATTGGATGAGACTTCCATAAGCCAACTAGTTCCGAGTTTAGAGTTATTATATTCAAAAATGAAAATACTGGAGTTTCCAGTGAAACAAAACTATATCCAGATTAGCACTATCCTCCTTCACATTTTCTTCAGGATCGTGAAGCTAGTTGATAAATGTACTACAGATCTCTCTAGATCGATCTGTGACCCCACAGCTGTTTCGCCACCTCTGACATTAGTGGAATAAGTAGAGCTGTAGTGCCACTTGTAGAAATCTCTGCTAGAGATGCTAGAGATAGATAGAACAACTAACGCCATCTGCATTCGAGAAAAGGTTCCTTAGAAAAACCAACGCAATGAGAACATTGACTATACGAACTTAATAAAAGTCACGACGGGCAATGTTACGACCAAGTTTGCTAGAGGGGGATACAAACCAATGCAAAACTCAATAATTCAACAATTACTTGTTGGAAATTAATCTAACCCACAAAGGTAGCATAGGTCTCTCTAATTTAAGTTAATTTCTGGAAATTAATTGTTCAATTATTGACTATTGCATCGGTTTGTGTTGCAAAGCACAATCATATACCCTCATCCCCCTAAGAGTTCTTAATCATTTGCAGAATTACACTAGTTCTATTACCTTTTCCACTTCATCTTCGGATCAGATTCAGAAGATTGATGAAATTCATTGATATTTTCTATAACAATTGAATATGGATATTAACAAGTGTGAAGTTGAATTCGTTTGACATGTATTGGGGGAAAAGCAGTTGAACACTCTGATTTGCCTAAATCCTGCAAGAGTATATATAATGTCAACTGCACGTATTCTACTAAAATTGTTTTTCTTTTCAGAAATACCATGATGTAAATATTGATGTACTTAGAAAAGATGGTTTAATTTTGATTAGAGAAATGGCAACAGAAGTAAAAAATATGATGGATTTCAAAATGAGTGCTGTAATGGTGAGTACGGTATACTCAATAGAGCGAAAACCCCAACAATGAGCTATTAGGAAGATTTGTATATAATTTGCGTTTATTTCAGAGGATTATGGACTCAGCAGAACAAGCTGCCCGAACTCCACAAACTGACAATGGTCAACCATTCCGTTACTATAATGCCAAAAGACTGAACGTGTTTGCTCCTGATGGTCGACCAGTTGAGGGTACAAGGGAGATGATGTTGACTCCAAATCCACATTTCGAACATCTACCTGTGAATACTAGTTTAAGTTCAATTTTGATACCTGCAACAGCAGAAGAAGGAGGTAAGTAAATGAAATTAGTGTTGTCTATAGTTATAAACATATGAATCTATAGATCCCAATTTGATGAATGCAGTGCAATGGTCTGAGCATCTCGACCCATTATTCATAAATAATTATGAAGGTGATCCTTCTCTATCTTGGCAATTTTTTGGAAGTTCTTCTGGTTTTTTGAGGAGGTATCCAGGTGAGTTTTCAGTTCATCTGTGCTACGGTCTAACTAATTTCGCTACTCTCCTCCTTCCTTGACAGGGATAGCTTGGCCTCCTGAGGATATGTCAACAGCATGGCAGCGGCCTAGAATTGCCAGAAACGCTTATGATTTCCGATCTTCTGCGTGGTATGTTAACGCTGCCACATCTCCTAAGGACATAGTGATTCTAGTTGATAATTCGGGATCCATGACTGGACAGAGCGCAACTTTAGCCAGAGCTACTATAGAAGCTATCTTAGATACATTATCAGACAATGACTTTGTGAATGTCTACAAGTTTTCGGCAAATACAGAAGAAACGGTCCCATGTTTCAAGGATACGCTAGCACAGGTAATACATCGATAACATTGTATTGTCTCAAATAGAACAAATTTGTTCTCTTTATCTTTATTGGTTTTGGAGAATGTCAACACGTTTTATTCGGCATGAAATTTCCAATTTGGTTTATTAATTTCAGGCTAATGACGAAAATGTGAGATCTTTGAAGGATTCATTGGGTAGTTTAAAAGCAGAAAACATTGCAAATTTTACATCAGCACTTGTAACCGCCTTCGAAATACTGCACAAAGTAAGTGGTTGGATTATTTTTCATTTGCAAGGTAATTAGTGGTTTTAAACTGTTTCAAAAAGTTATACTTTCACTTTGAGAGAAGGATGAATATTGTAAGAATTTAATTTTCTTCTTATCAATACTTTCAGTATAACAGAACCGGGCAAGGCTGTCAATGCAACCAAGCTATCATGTTGATAACTGACGGACCTCCATCAACGTTCAAAGAAATTTTTAAGATATACAATTTTCCTCACCGGCCCGTTAGGATGTTCACCTACTTAGTTGGGAAAGACAGCAGTAGTGTTGAGGAAATGCACTGGATGGCATGTGCAAATAAAGGTAAATTATCTATAGATCAGTATCGAATCAGCCAAAAATTGTGGATCTCACTACGAATATTTTGATAACTTTGTTCTTATATACTGTATATACATTATAGGTTACTATACGAGGATAGGTAACTTTGGAGACATAAAACAAAAAGTACTGCATTATATTGAAGTGATGGCACGCCCTATGGTTATGTATCAGAACGACCATCCAATTCAGTGGACTCCTGCTTATGTGGGTGGTAAAGTAAGTATGAGAATTCTAAGTAATAACCTTTGGCTAATGATCTATTCAACGTTTCTTCAGGCTGATAGTTTTGAACATGACAAACATGGGCAATTGATGACTACAGTTACCACTCCCGTTTTTGATCGACGGAACCATTCGGTACGATGAACTTTGAAATTCAAATTGACTTCAAATGTCTAATATTTTATTTAATACTTTTAGGTACGTGTAGCTAATGTTTTGGGCGTAGTTGGTACCGATGTGTCTATTGATCAAATTAAGAAATTAATTCCTGCATACAAAGTAAGTTTCACATTTACATTTATCACATATGAATATTACACTGAATTCTTCATGAATATTTCAGCTTGGTGTTAATGGTTATTCCTTTATTGTCAATAACAACGGACATGTGTTGTATCATCCCGATTTGAGGCCTCTGGTAAGAATCTTAAGATGTTCCTATATTTACCTTTCCCTCCAAAGATAGGAGTAGTTTTTATTTAGCGAGAACAAATGAAAGTCAGGCGTAGCGTCTTTCCTATCAGTATTCCGATTTTGGTTTTGCCCATAAAATGTAACTGTTAATAATAAAAGTAGAACTTCTTTAATTCCTACAAAATTTGAAAGCATTCCATCATTCAATAATTCGGGTTGCGTATTTATACGCATACATACATGTTGATTCACTACAAATTATACATGGTGGATACTGTATTTCCAGAATGTGCTTAATCATTTGTCAAAATTTCGTTATGAAAATATGAAAAGAAAGACACTGCTTTCGTGCTTGAATAGGTTCAAGAAATTCAACTAAATATAATATTTTGTTTCCAGCATAATAGTGATTTGTATGAAGATACACTAGAACCTCAATACGTTTCAGTAGATATTACTGAAGTTGAATTGGTTGAAAATGAGAATGGGCCTCGTGAAAATCATTCTGTTCTGCTAGACGTGAGTATTCTATATTGTTCAGATTCCTGTTCCTTTCCTGTTACCTGTGAGAAGCATTATAAAAGCAACCTATGTATGAAAATGCACTGGGAGTTACAATGTTTTTCACGAGAGCTTTGAAATTTCTTTGAAATGGGTCATGCAAAGGGCTAGTCGGGCATGCAGTTGCATATCCAAGTTCATTAGTTTCCACTTGATATAAATTGATTAATCCGTATGATTCCAATTGATTTCAGTTGAGACATGACATGATAGACCAAAAAGAAGGGGAAACTGAAATTAGCGTCAAAATTCATTATGACAAGATGGTAAGATGAAAAACATTATCAATCGCTTAATTTCTAACAATTCTCAATTTCCAGAGACGAGTAACAACAAGAAGATACAAATATTTCTATAACCCCATTGAAGGTACTCCTTACTCTTTAGGTTTAGCCATACCTGAAGGGTATGGCATGTACGAACTCCTAGCAGAACAGGAGATCAAACACAGTCCAAAAAATGGTAAGTATGACGTAATAAGTTGGTGAATCTGTTCAATCATGCTACTTTTCATTTACAGTGACAGACTATTTCAAGGGCAGTAACTGGCGAGTGCATCCCGACTGGTGAGTTTTAGATCTGAGTCCGTATAGCTTGTTGTATATATTTTAAAGAAAATAATACTCGGTTCTTGGACTTTAAAGGGTTTATTGCGAATATACAAACGGAGCATCTGGCGAACAATGGTTTAGAACCGCAGAAGAAAGGGTTTTACACTTCTTGTCCAGGAGTCGTCGTCCAGGGTGGAAATGGATGTCACTACGACCAAGATCGCCATTGCAAAGAGAACATCATCATACTTCTACAAAACAAGATAGGGATGCATACTTTTGTAAGTTTTCTTCATTGCATCATTGTATTCTCATTAGTCAAAATATTAAATTGCCTAGCTCTGAGAATTCATCATAAGTATTCTAAGAACACTGATCTTGGTCAGTTTTTAGCATTGAGCTTTTTCTCTTCGTAGGTGATAAGACCTTGCTGCAGTCACTGGTGCTGGACGCAAAGGTAACAGAGGAATTGATGCAAAAACATAATCCTCATTCTCGGGAGGCGGACAATCAGTAAGTCTTAATATGCTATTTGATTGCATGGAATTATAAATAATACAGTATTATAATATGCACCAATGCCATTTTAATGAAATAACTTATTTTCTGCACATTAGCCCTATTGGCAACCTTTTCCAATCTTACTTACAAAGGTAAAGTTATGTAGTTTTAATAAGAATAATTTAATCCCAATTATTTAGATGTTTCAATTTGTTAGAAATAGTCAGAGTTGATTTGAATTTTTAGGGCATTAACATAACATGAAGCTTAAATATTCTCATAAGTATATTCCCAAGAATCTTGCAGCAATAAAAATGCAATAGAACAGAAAAAAGAAACAGTCACTCAAAATGAATCGCATCAGTACGAGTCATGTAAATTGTGTAGAATCGTACACATCTATTGTAGAATAGCTTTTTACTCAAAGAACGAAGATATAATCTTTACCGAAGAATTAAAGGACCGGAAGCACCTGGCTAGAGTTCACAATTCCGCTAGCAGGTGGTGTTAATAGTTCTGTTCGATAATTTCTAGTCTCTTAAAGGCTCGAGTCAATTGTGGATTCAAATCTAGATGAATTGAAGTAATAAAGAGTAATAAGACCACTTGACATCCGCCTCATGATATGAAATTATTATTCAGAATTTCAAATGCATATGTCTCTTTAAATACTCACTCTACAAAGAATTATGGAATACTTTATCCTAAGAAAATTATTGCAGCAAGATATTTTCGTTTTGAAAATCTAGAAAACCCAATTTCATTGTATACATTTAATATTTTCTAATATTTATGACAGTGTACCATTATTGCATATTCATGTATCCAAAAGTGTATTAACATTTTTGTTCAATCAATGTAACTTTTCCTTTTAGAAACAGGATTTTAGATGTTTGCAAATGACACACAAGATTTTTAACAAATTTATAAAATTAACATAAGTCAGTTGGAACGTTTGTGAAGTTACCGGAAGTCATATATCATCTTCAGTAAATGTATTAGAGCAAGTATTTGCACTCATATCTCATGGTTTCTCACAAGGCAAGAACGCATAATTGATAAAGTCTGTTCACAATAAGAAATAAATGACATCATAGGAGCTTGTGATGCAATATTGTCTGGTAACTGCATAGAATATTTGATCCTAACATCTTTATGTTTGGAGTATATTATTTCACATTCAACGAAAATTACCTTAAACCAACAAGCGGATGAGCAATGGTCAATCCAGTCTCCCCTTCCTTGGCCAATATTGTTCCAAGCGAACTTTGAACCTCCTTAAAATCAGTTTCCAAAAGTTTGGCACAGATATGGCCATGAAATTTTCATGTAGATTTTGATCTACATGCTTTTAAAATACGCTTAATAGTCAACTTCATTTAAATACACTGTAGAAATATTATAATAACAAAGTTGAGGAACTTCAGCAAATAGCGAAGGACAATTGTTACTTTGATCAATAAGTTCGTTTCTAATCAGAAACAGAAAATGAAACGCAATCAATTAACCAAATTAGAGCTATTGCTTTCAAATAATTAAATGAAATTCCAAAGTTGCACTTATTATCCTTCAATAATTAATAAATTCCATTTGCAACAACACCCAAATATAGATGTAAGATGAAGCTAAAAGCCATTTAGGCAATACCTTTGATGCCTTTGTTGAAGATATCGACTACGACAAATCTGCAATCCACAAAATTGATTGAATTGAGTTCAAAAGGCTATTGGGTCTAACTAGAAAGAATATTCTAACTCGATATAAAGAATTTTTTGGCCATATAAAAAAAATAATAACGAAAAATCAGCATTAGCAGAACATATTTTGAAAAAGGTCACACAATTGTGCAAGTTTATCACTTTTAAAATACAGTACTGACAAATATTCAAATAATTTAGATGGGATGGAAATTTAAAAGCTAAAAAGCAATTTAAGGAATTCAGATTCATCTTCAGCTGAGGGCAATCCCTTATTCAAATTACTAACTGCAAACAGTATTAATACAGGCACATTTCATTTTCTGATTTAGTTTACTCTGATGAAGGCTACTAGGTAACTAAACAATGGCCAGCTATTTTCACGTTCCTCTTCAAAGTAGTTTATTATTGAGGACATCATTTTCGCAGTTTACACAGCACATGATGTAATTGTAGATAGAATAAATGTCCTGAGAAGGTCTGCAGTTCTGAAGTTTAATTCTATTAACATTTGCAACGAATATATGAATTGTCTAGTCAATTGAATAAAACCGACTGATTCTTCTGGCAATTTTGGAAAGTGTTGCCAGATATTAAAATTAAATATTCCTGGTTTGACGAAGATTTGTTTAGAGAAATTATTCAAATGAATTAGTTGCATTAAATTACTAAACATGGTGTCATTTATTTCATACCTTGAACAGGGTTTATGTGATTATCCAGAGACCATATCTTTCTTGTCAAAATATTTTTGCATAGTAGTGTCTACCAACAAATTCGTATGTTGTTCCAACTAATATGAGGTTATTGGTATGATATTGCATTTCTTAGGATCATTCTTCTATAGCATACAGGATGACGTGAGTATAGGTGAAAGATAAATAATTTAATTGCAGCATTGAATCAGTAACAATAATTCTCCCTATGTTCAACTAAGCAATAGAAGCAGATCATTATATTTCCTCTTTTATTTTGTATGTCTTTCTTTCTCAAGGTTTCCAGAATAGCATCAATGCAGTTAAATTTGCAGAATGTAAAGAAAACCTATCTCAGAGCTATTAACTCTTATAGATTGTCTTTAATGGGCCACGCTCATGTCAGTCAGCAGCAAAACAAAGTATAAGCCTGTCTATCCAAGCGAATCATTCACAAGGGCTATTCCTACTTGTAACGGGTATCTACAAGATTTGTGCAGCTTCGTAGAAATCTTTCTTTCTACAGCAGAATACCATTACATTTTTTATGAATTTATAGTTCCTTTTGTCAGATTTTTTTCAGCGTCGTCTATTTTGGCAGCGTTTACATTCGTTTGTTCTGCTGCATCAGCAAATACTGAATCGATTCCATTTTCAGGCTAGATGGATATCAGATTTTTGGACTTACATTGTCATTTGTTGCCACACGAAGCGGGTTGGTTCGATGGACAGATCATGCCAAACCAGAGGATAAAGATCAGCCGTGAGTAAATCATATAATTCAAAATGAATCAATATGATTCTGATTCGCTTTCGCAGACACTTCAGTGAAAGTAACGTTCGTGCTGTGGATGAAACTTGGTACAAACGGGCAGTAGATCAACATGCTATCGAGCCAGAAAGTTTTGTTTTTTCGGTACCTTTCGATGTTGGATCGACTGGAAAGCCGATGATTACAGCAACTCATGCAGTATTCGTCGAACACAAAGGTCATAGGGCCCCAGCTGCTGTTGTAGGTTTACAATATCAGCATTCTACTTTAGCTAAACATTTTCTCAACATTACTTCCAAGGTGAGTTCAGCTTATGTAGTTGACGAATAGATATCAGAATTTACATGCACATTGAGATTCATTCATTTTATCATTTTATTCGATCCAGTGCTCAGGTGGAGCTTGCAACAAAACTTGCTCAAGTGAAAAACTGGACTGCTATATTTTAGACAATAATGGATTTATAATAATATCAGAGAATATGGATGATACTGGCAGATTTTTCGGACAAATTGATGGTACCATCATGGATTCTCTGGTGCAAGATAGAATTTATAAGAAGATTCCAATATATGATTATCAAGGAGCTTGCTCAAATAGTAGAAGTCATTTCAGTGGGCATTCAAACAACATAAAGGTACTTTTATACTACATTGAATATCGAGTAAATCATCAACCCACTAACTGTTCTAGCCTTTTGATCCCATGAAAAGTATCGTCAGCACAATTATGAAAGTTGTCTTCCTTGTATTTGTGAATCTGAAGAACGTTTATGGCACTGCAATAGCTTATTTGCAAGAAGGTAATTATACTTCATTCAATGATAATCTTTATCTTCATCACTAATTACTCCGTTATCCAACTCCTCACCACTTTAGTGCTATGTGATGTTCATATTTCAGGGGATGTTGTAGATTTATACACCGACTATGACAACTCCTTCGAACATTACCCTACTGGAGAGGATGTTATCGGCGAACAAGATCCAATTAATCCGCCCCCACCATCTGTTAATAATCCTGCAGCGTTTTTTCCTCCTTTTGAATCAGATCCTCTGGAAGGCGTTGACATGGGGCAATATGGAGTACGACCATGCGATAAGAAAGTAGACTTATACATTTTGCAACCTGAGAGATTAAACACTAGTGGCCAGAGCAGTCCATTGAAAGGGAAACTAACGAATTGCCACGTAACTGGCTGTGAAAGGTAATAACGAAATATTCGTAAATATTTTCAATATTATGGTTTGATAATCTTTTATTTTTATTTTCTCCCCCATGTATGTTTTTTGGATTGTGCTTTAAGTATATTTGTCAATGAAGATTTGGTTTCATTGTTTTTCATTTTGTTACAGACCGTTTAGTGTCCAGAAAATTCCACATAGTAATTTAATATTGTTAGTAGTGGACACTATGTGTCCATGTGGTAGTAAGCAGTTGAGTATATTGCCACAAGAGTTAGCATACGACACAGGTAATGGTGGTTGTCTGCACAAACCTAGAGACAACTTGTATAGAAGGCGACCGCCAAAGTGCATCAATTATCATCCCGAGGCAAGTATCTCATATATTTTATTCGAGACAGAGCACCCAATAGACTGAACCATAATATTTCAATTCTTAAATGACAAATACGAGTAATTGGAAAATTAGATGATTCAAGTTGAAACCCAGAAGTACTTATTTGAAATTCAATCATAACCGATGGTTTTAAAAGTCTTCCTTCAATTATCAGCTTTTACTATGTATCATTACAGAAATTCACTGATACCAGTTTATTTATATAGGTATTGCTAATTTCATGAGATCAAGTTTTTAAAACAAAATAGGCATATAGATAAAGTTGGATGGTTATCGCCGGTATGCCATGCCTCATTTATCTTTGCCATACAATTATAAACTTATCTGACATGCATGCGGTGCATATTAAGTTAATGATACAATCCAAGACGATGACTAGCTCATATATTTTCAATTTTAATTACATATGCTGGCTATTAGACAATAAATGTAAGATTTAAATAAATCCATTGAATAATAAGATCTTAAGAAGTTATTATCTATGGTCTTAACAGGTCACATTTTATCAAACATTTCATTTATCGTAACTTAATAATAACTGTAGATTATATTACGCGCAACGGAGTATACGCAACTCTGCCTACTCACCATCACCAGCGTCCTCATCTGGTTAACTTCTATCAGAACCAGTTTGTCATTATCAAACCCAATTGTGCTCGCTTTGTACTGAATTAATAAACTGATGGCATCTGTGTTCACTAATATTGATTCTTTAGTTAATGTCACATATCTAGTCACTGTATAATAAACAATAGAACTCTCGAAAAGTTTGTTAAGAATGAATACTTATGCAATTCGACGTTCCCTAACTTCACTTTTGTGTCCGAAATCGAAATAAGGGATCTATGATTTCATATATATGTAGAATAGTGAAATAAAACAGGAACATAAATTTACACGAACGGCAAAGTTTATTTTCTGATAATTGTTTCGTCCACAGTTACGTTATCAAAGCGAGTTATCAACTAGTCACTGTGCGACGAAACAATATTTTTTTAATGAATTTACACCAAGTAAACGCTGAATCGATAGAGATTATTTTTGTTATTTTAATCAATCTTTTAAATATTTACAAGCTCAAAAAAATGATAACTAGTCGTTTTATACCAGAGATTTGGATCAGGCAGACAATGTGATAAAGTTGATATAAAGTAATGAGAGTGTAGAAGAATGGATTTATTAATTTAGTCGAAAAGCGTAGCTTAGGAGAATGGAAGGCTTGTTCACGTGTAAAACATATACCTATGATCGAATGGAGCTGAGCGAAATATAATCCAGTCAGTTGATTCACTGGAGAATTCCATGCTCGTCAGTCAGTCGGTGAATATATTCGTGCTAGTTACAGTAAAATGAAGAGCTAATTGCATTATTTTGCGCTGCAAAGCATGAATTTGTTATTTTGTATCTGAAAATAAAATCCACTGAACAGTGAACAAATTGAGTAAGGAGGTGTTCACTTGTAAGTTCTCAATAACCTGCCATCATGTAAACACCTAAACCTTTATTCAATACTCTCTAGAATGATTCAACGACTTTTATTCAATCGAATAAGTGAAACCGAAAATAATCAAGAAGTGTAACAGAAAACAACAATAATAGTTAAATATTTGTGTTCCAGGAAATCGAGATTCACATCTGCGGTGATGCTCAAACCATTACCATAGAACTTGCAACGTTGTTAGTGGTAGCAGCTGCTCACTATATGTTAAATTTTTCATCGTGATTATATAAATAAAAATTTCCGGTCACAGGCTCTGTTATGCATATACCTTAAAACGTAAATTTTGCAACATTTTTGTTGCTGTACTTTATAGAAAGATATTAATTACTCAGTTGGATAAAACGCTCATATCATTTAGTAATAAAACGAGTCTGTTTCTGTAAGAAAATATCGTAAATCTAGTTCAAAATATATAAAAAACTAGTTACATTTTTTATATAATTTATAAGATAAGAATAATTTTTGGTGTACTTGTATATATCTAATATTGTAGTTTAATCTGTGATTTTCTAAAATTGAAAATATACAGAAATGAGAGATCTTAAAAGAGTAACGACAATAACAACTGCTTTTGTTAATTTTTATATTTTAGAAATACTACGTGCAATATAAGTAATTAGAAATGGTTATTATGTGCTTTACATTTGGATGTATTCTATGTACAGAATGTTTCTTGCTAAGATGATTTACTCAATGTATTTATAAACTTATCTTCGTCATCATCTGCATTATCAAACCATTCTAACGTTGTCCCTCGTGCGAGAAAATTATAAAATTGAATGAATTAATCAAATTCAATCTCATAAACACATTTTTTCAGATATTAAAAAAAATGGTATCCATTGTAGAAGCATATTATTATTATGAGTAACCGTACATATCAGATTTTCACCCCATAATTTATACTATATACCCAACTACAGGTATTTCTGAGAAACTACATTGAATCCAGGGGCATAGACGTTACAAATTCTTTTTTGATACTGTATCTGACCCATTAGAGGTTAATTAAATAGATTTTCCAGCCAACGTATAGTATTCAATACTTATTGTCAGCTCTATCGGTTAAAGCGGGTTATCATAAATATGCAACATATATATCGGATTAAGGAAGTTAAAGTAACCTCTTCGAAACCTTGGGATCCTAATACTTCTGCATTCAGTATCGATCGCTTTAGCCTAACAACCGAGTCGTTTACACAATACATGATTCATAAAATTTAAGTTTGATTAGTCATATTCGTTTAATTTTATTCCATACATGAGTTTAACAAATGGTGTGAAACTCACCCACAATCCCTTATTCATTCAACTAGTAATGAAGGTAATTGGTAAAAGTTCATTCGTTATGATTAAAACCAAAAGTTGAGCTAACCTCGAATTGTTTACATAGTTTAAATGATAAATATGGTTAAAATAAATCTGTCGATGTCAATGTCAATAACTCCCAAGACGGGACAGGGAACCTACATATTGCTTGTAATACCGATGGTTCCCCTGACACCTATGTATGTAAAAATGCGTCTAGAGAAAATAACTAATTAAATTTATTCCAAGAATTTGTTTTTATATTTTAGCATAATATAAGATTAAGTTGTACCATTACTACATTAAGCAAAGTTTTCATTCCTGAATACTACTCAATTTAATATTACATACTTCTTGAATATTATCTAGATTAATAAATCCATATTTATTGTTAAACAACCATTCGATAAATTGCTCCTGAAGCTAATTAAGGCTAAAGCATGGTAATAAATCCAGTTATTTCCTGTTTTATTTTGAATCAAAATATTATCTAAATTAGTTTATCCATTTTTACTGTAACAAACAATTTAAACTAACTCCGAGATGCACAAATATTTCAGGTAATTTGCAATTCAGATTGAAGCGGGTTTATATTCCATTATGACCTATTAAATTTCGAATAGCTAGAGGATGTTTTCAATATTATTTAAACCAGATTTTTCACCATGAATATTTTCTTCCATAGTTGCAAACATTTTAGACAACTTTAATAATTTAATTCAGATTAAAATGGGGTTCTCATCTAGTTCCAAAAATTATCAATACTAATTTTTCGGATATTTTATCTATATTAATACATTTGGAATTATTTGCTATATACATTTTTATACCTTTTCAAAATACGTAAATATTTTAAGTACTTCAAACTCAAGGCTGAAGTATGTTTAATATAATCATGAACAATTTTCTCTCATCCCTTCTTATACTAACTTAAATTGTCGCCAAAGGCTGGATTGCCGTTGTTGATAACAATGCACGTTGCGATAAAAATATATAAATATAATTTTATTACTTATATATAGACATAGGTGTATTTACGACAATACTCATATTTAAAAATTGTGAATATTGACATACAGGTTACTTAGAATAGAGTACATAATCAACTGTTGTAAATATCAATAAATAAATGTAATTATATTTTACATTATACTTTGATATAAGGTCTATTGCCATTTATTGCGTTAAATTTTACCTTAAGATCAAATTGTTAAGGGAATTTGTAAATATGTGAAGTCATGAAATATGCAATTTACATATCCTCGCAAAAATCAGAGACTCTCACATATCTCGGATGTGATAATACTCTTCTAATTCTGAGCTCTGATTTTTGCATCTAATGAGCTTGATTTGGTACTGAACGAATCATTTGTAAATTGCTTAAAGGAAAAATGCTTATTTTGTTAATTATATTAGAAATTTATTGATATTTTAAAGTTGCAAGTCTAAAACCTACTTCATCATGTTCTAATGATTGATAATATAATTATTAAAATAAATTATAAGTTAGGGGTTTTTATAAAAAAATAAAATTACATATTTATTGAAATTGGTGAAATAACTTCAAATTAATTTGAAAACGAGTGAATGATGTCATTAGTATAGTGTGTTTGATACAATAATTTGAGATTAGACATAAATATGGAATATTATAAATTGAATGATTATTAAATAATTTTGTAAAACTAACACTATACTAAAACCGAGTCTTCCAATTAAAACAAATAATTAATTGTAAGCTATTATGAGAATATAGGGAATGTAGTAATAATGTATTCAATTTTAAGCAACATGTGTAGAACAGTAAAGTCAAGCATTGTTTATTTGTCAAATGTTGGTTGTCTATTTGTATGTAACATTCATCCTAGACTTCACCATATCTTAAATAAATTACATAGTTTTAATTAAAAACTAATTAATTGAATTACCTGTTTTATTCCACAAACCTTACCCTTTCCCTTTAGAGATTTTTGATTATTGATTACTCTATTACTCAATTCTTACCAGAAGTAGTCAAATCAAGAACATAATCTCATCAAATCAGGAATAAAATATTCTCAACTGTTCTTTCAAACTTTTCATATCAGTGTAATAGACCTATCAGCGATCATCATCATATAATGACCGGAGAGGGAATCTCCAAACGTAAGTACCGATCCCTCCCTGAAAATCAGCAAACCTGGTACATGCCCCAAGATAAGATGATATAAATGTATAGCTTTGTGGAATAATTTAGCACAAAACTAAGTTTCAAAAGTGAGTAGGGCAAACACACCATCGCAAGACTCAACAGAAAGGCACCGATGGCTCTTAAAACAACAGAAGTAACTGGAATAGGAGTATATGGGTCTGGATCCGAATACTTTGAAAGAGTAGGCAAATCCCATAGTATCTTCCAAGCGAAAATTAGCACTTCTACGATAATGTGCCCAGTTCAACATATAAAGAAGTTTTCGTGGACAAGAAATAACCACACTTGTACGTAATCAGCTCCAAGATGATCTAGGAACGCTTAGAGAAACTAAATGAACTAAATAAAAATAATATGGTTACCCTCCTATCGGTTCCGGGACACACTGGTGTGGAGGAAAATGAAAAAGTAGACGAACTCGTATATAAAGAGGCCGGGAACACCATTTCCAGGACCTGAACCCTTCTGCGGTATAAGCACCAGCACAATGATGGACGAATTCAAAAAAGAAGTAGACAAAAAAGTATCCCTATATGCTACTGGATATATAAGGATTGAAGAAGGCAAATATACTTCTGGGAAACTATAACCGCAAGAGATCTAATGACTTCACCATTCTAAGAAAACAAAGTCAGAAGGCTAATCGGAATTTTAATAGGGCACTGCAGGTTGAGAGGATACCTTAAGAAACTCTGGTTAGTAGATGAAGAAGAGTGCAGATTGTTCGGAGAAGATGACGAAACTTCTATCCACATTTCAGAATGCAAAACCCAAGGCTACGATACCTGGGGGAGCGTCAAATAGAAGAGGCTGACTTACCTAACTTGAAGCCACCCGATATCGTGAACTAACCAGAAGCCGTAGGGTTGGAGGAACTGCTCTAGTCTACTAAGGCCGCAGTGTACAGATATGCCCAATATATATTATACAATACAATGCAACTTTTGTCAACACAACTTGACAGTCGTATATTCAGAAATAGGTGAATTGGGCATTTATAAATCATTGAATTGAATTCAGTAACATAACTCGTCTCCTAATTAGATTAACTCGCCTTCCTTTTTTCAAATTGCCCCCTTGGTTGAGACGTATTAAGTTGTGTATCGTACTACATAAAATTTATATGCTGAGACAATACGTAAAGAAAGAATTTCATAGACAACCATTCGAATAATGTGAAAATATTCATGTACAAAGAGACGAGAGGGATTGGATATTATTGTGGTTCAGCTAGAGCTTCTAATTAATATTATGTAGTCGATTTAGGTAGGGTTTCTGACTTCTGAGATCATTAAAAGGAACAATGACGTGGAATTAAAATTGCAGAGAATATTTCAGCAATTCTCATTACCATTTTATTATATATTATACCTTTGATCCCATAATACGCTGTGAGAAAGTTTTATTCGTCTACACATTGATTATGTATATTAATCAATGGTCTACAAGACATTCACTATATACATACATATATTTGTATTATTTGTACCGTCTGAAAAAACAAGTAGTGGTAGCTTAAAAATCCTACTGATGTTTACCTGGCAGAAATGGCCCTATAAAGTATGACGTGTAGCATACGTAAACATTATCAGTAAGCCGTATCCTTGTAGCGTCTACACTTCACAGTTCTACAGTTCAAATCCAACTGAACATAAAATGGTTTTATAGTCACCACAGACAACATAAACATTAATATTTTCAAGCAGACGTTCACGTTATATATGTAAATTAATTTAAAGTTGTATGGATTGTAAAAATTAATCAATTTGAATTTGATTTGAGTATATAATTATATTGGAAGTAATAAAGAAAAGAAATGTTCAATTACCTCTCGATTTCAAATTAGGTACAATTAAATACATTTATAATATCGGGCGTTTTGCTACATATACAAATTTCAGTTCCACTGAAATCGTTAAGATGGCGCATCAGTCGTAGTAACTTAATCAGGAATACCTAGTAAAGTAGATTTGCGTTAACACCACTTTATAGTAGCCTTAGTTTTTTTACGGATAAATTCGTAGTAATTCCCGCAACTGCTTATAAAACATTAAATGGAGGTAAGTGTAAAAATTAAATAATATATTTCCAAATACCTAAATGCGCAGACTCGTGTAAGTATGGCTGGGACTGAAAATAATGTCGGGCATTACGAATGGTGACTGCCTTCGATCGATAACAGATATGTGACGTGAATTATTCTGTCAGTGCAGTTTGTGGATAATTACCCAAGTGATTATGTTCAAATAAGTGTTGTGGACATTATTAGTGCACTGAAATTCGCAATATTTGTAAAACTGCTATCACAGACATGTTTTTCTGTTAAATGTGTAACACACACGCAGGTGCGTACGCAGACGTAGTAATAATTTTAACTGGGCCTGCTCCATTTCTGTTAACCGCGCGATGCGCTCAATTAAATAGAAATATTTTAGTAAATACGCAATAATTGATATACCGATTATATCTTTCAAAAAACCGCATCGGTACTTGAATCCCTTATTGTGTTTGGGCGGCTTATCACCGGAAGCCATATTTCTCCTGGTACCTACTATAGTTTTCGTGTAGCCTGGCGCCAAATCACCTTGCCCTTTGCGCAAATACTGTTTATGTTCAGGTGCATGCGTTAAAATTATGATATACAAATGCAACATTCCTATTTGATTGAAAAAGCGATTTTTTGCTTTAATTCTTGTGTGCAACAATTCTTCACAATGCAACATAAGCTCTGTGTTGGGCAGGGGCAAGGGGAACCATCGCATCAATTATTGATTTTACACTAGCATTTATAAATTCTATTTTTATTCCTTCATTTCAATAAATATCAGAAAGAATACGCACGACTCTAATAGCAGTTTCCAATAATAGTGAATAAACATTCGTTTCAAATAATATAGAAGTTATAATTAAACAAAAGTAATTCCAAATCGGACCTAATGTACTTAACCTCACATGTTTGTTAGGAATGGGGCTATGCAGTAAGTTTATATATTCTGTTATCGTATTTATTGTGTTGAAATTTGATGTGTTTGATAAGTGTTGAATGGTTCAATGAATGTTCTTGGTATTACGTTATCCATTCAGATGTTTTAGCATATTCACATCTAAATGAATAAGTACTAGTTACGGGAAAACTAGCATTGAAATGCTAATTTCGTTGCCAATGTTAAACCGTACAATCTACAATCTCATATACCTATTCGAGAATTTCGTTGTTACCAAGTGTAATACATGTCATAGGCGTGCAACTAAGGGTTTATTCATCGCTCCAATGTATTTATGATGCGATTTGTTTATCTTACATTTAGTCTCATTGCTATCAACTTTGTCACAAATCAAGCTAAAGTTTAAATTTTATCACCATTAAAAAGATTAAACTACTTTCATTTTCCTGTTGTTTACTCATATTATATATTCGAATAATTCTCCATCAATAACTATTTACATACTAAAATACGAAAATTGAGTTAACTGTAGAGTTACCAAATTAAATGCCGTATAATGTATATTAATTTTGTAAACAACCGTCTTTGTTGGATAGGCTTCAGACCAAAATGATAATAGGAATCACACTGAACATCTTAAAATATGTGAATTCGAAAAACTGACATGTGGCCATCATTTCAAATGAAAGATCTGTGTGAATGACAAATGTTGATTTTAATGTAGTTGATTTTTGAAAATCAAATGATGTTGTCACAAGTCCGTGAATAATAACTTCGATTTTGGGTATATATGAATATCTGACAGCTAGAACTTTTGAAACCATCAAATTTATACAAGGAGCAAGAAGAAAAATCTAACTCCTATTGACTTATGTGATTCATGATACCATCCCATTATGGTTGTTTATTTTCCATGTGGCTTAGTGCAGCTTCAAGTGATTAAGATAATCTATTATGAACGAGTTATTTCGATAATATTATCGAATCATGATGCCTGAAATAATGTATTTTTGCAGGGTGTACCACATCCATGGTACGGCTGAATGGTGATGATAATGAATTCAAACGGTAATCAGAATAACTCAATTACAGATCAAATCACCATGGTTGTAGGATCACCTGGTGACATGTCTGTCGCATCTGACGATGACGATGACAACTGCCCATCGTCCCCAGGGTCTGCTTATGAAGAAGGCACCGATCTTATGGCAGCCGCCATGGGGGACGAGGTCACTGCACAACTGGCAGCGGCAGGTAGGGGTCAATTTTATGTTACGAGTGTATGGGTCCTTTTCCAAGAAGTTCTTGATCAATTGATGATGATGAACTTTTAAAGGCACAAATACAAATAAAAAGCCTCATTAATTATTCAAAAGCCACATTTATTCCAATTGCCAAAATCCAATCAAAATTGTCCCGAATTATAAGCAATTCATCGAAACGTCAATTGCCGATTCAGAAGATAACCTAAAGAATTCAGGTTCTGATATTGTAGAGTAGAAAAGAAAAGGTAGTTCAAGATGACCTTCCATTTACTGAAGAAATTAATTACCGATTTCTACAGGGTTAAGGTAAGAAGTGTAACGGTTATGAATTTCACTACTAAAAATATATCGAAAAATTCAAAAACGCGGCCTTTAGACACAGAGTATGTTTTTCCATGTACGTACTAAAGAATGCTTCTTAATATCGGATCATCTGAAAAATTAGCAAAGAAATTACCCACATATAGCACCCATAATCTGGATCAAGTCGCAATGTAGATAGGAGCGTGCGTAACAGCGTCTGTACGTTCGACAATATAATTAATGGTCCACTTTCGCAGGTTGGACCCAGAAAAGATCTAAAATCAGTTTGGGCTTTAGCGAAAGAACGGCAAGGCAAAACATGAAACAAGGCTTCATGGGACCTACAATATGTCAATTTCAATTCGATACAATTGAAAAGTGGTTAGCAAAATTTGATTTTGATTTTGTTTTTTATATCTGACCTCAAATTTTTGGCCAACATTCATATATACTCTGATTTTTTCTTCAGGTTATACATTTCGTTTTCACGTTACAGAATATATTAGTGTTGAGTACTACATTAAAATTTCGTTTCGAAGGAATCATAGAAATTTGATCGGATATTGGCCAAAATACATCATTATCAAAAACTTTGTCGGATTACTCTTTTATATAGCATGGCCGGTTTTCATATTTTCTAGTTCTTTTTCAAAAGCACCTAGTAATCATGAAATGGAATGCCAGTATTTATTTCTGTGTATTTATGATATAAATTGAGCCGATATATTTTTTCGTCGTGGGATTCAGCGAATTGAAATTGAACATATTATTGATAGATGCGTCAGTAATTGAAAGAAATGTCACTGTTTATGACGCAGCTGGACCATCTGGTTTTGAATCATGTCTGGAGTCTTAAGGAGATAAATCTTATCAAGCAATTGCAGATTCGCGTTAATCGAATCTATAAAATACAGCTGTTCGATTCACTATCAAAATTTTGCATAAAAAATGAAGAACAATGATTTACTTACCCAGTTGTTGATTCGAATGATATCACATGACAGAAAATAAGCATTATTTATTGAAGAGAAAAAAGCCATTTCTCTGTGGAAATTCATCATTATGATTCATAATTTTGTATCTGTTTGATAATGGCACTTCGGTGTTGAAACTATACTAACGTTTTCATGTTATTTTTAAAAGTGGTACAAAACAAAGTAATAATTGTTCTTTCATTTAATCATTATCCATCGGATTTCGTGAATCATTAAACTCTTTGAATTTCATCTACACTCCACTCATTTTGTTATGGATCATGAGACGTGAGGGTACGGTTCATTTTTATTCTGCTGGTTGTGTTCCTAAACTGCAGTGACCCCAAGGACATACATTTGATAGGAATTCTGAGAAATTTCAGAAGAATTATTATGATTATTAATCATCAGGTGGTTCCGTTAGTACCCAAAGTACTGCTGCCTGAAAAGCCTTTTGTACTTGTCCCCATGTGGCTGCTTGTTTTCGATTATCAGTCATGTCTCCTTGAAGAAGTCCTGTATTTGTTTGAGTTTAACATATCGTTAGTGTCATCTTAGTGTTTCTTCTGCTGTGATCCAGTGCGGACAAATGACTCGTGTTCCTCATCACACAGTTTACAATTTGTCTCTTGTTCTCCACCTCTAATTGTTCCTGCAGTGGACAGTATCCTGTAAACAGACCTATGGCCCACTGGAGTTGGTTTCTTGTTAGCTAGTTTGGTGTCTGCCCGATATTTGGTAATTCCTTGTCTCGAGTCTAAACGAAAGGGTGACCAGTCTGAGCTCGTCAAGTCTGCTAGAGAGATCCATGAATTCGTATGTGTGGCATCACCATACAGTTGAATAGCTCTCTTCTAAATATAATCTAAGAGCTTCAGCGTATGTTATGGAGCCAAAGTCCAAATGTGTGAACAGTACTGCAAGAGAGGTCGAATTTGTGCTTTGTAGACCATGAGGAGCTGCTGGAAGGTAAAGTAACTGTTGGCACGGAATAGAGAAGCAAGTTTCACAATGGATCTCACATGAGCGTCTCAAAAGAGGTTGCTTTTGGTGGTGATACCGAGCATGGATATATAGGACTTCATAGGAATGTACCTGATATCATCATATTAGGGATTGTGGAATCCGTCATCCTGGAGAAAGTACAAGCTTGAGTTTTGGTTGCATTAAACTCTACTAGATTATCAGATCCCCTATATTCTTGCCAGATCTTCCTTCATTGCGTCAAGAACAGTGGGCGGGATTCCGTAAGGTCCCATAGCATTTTTGATATTGAGATCAAGCAAATGCGGACGAAAGACAACCTCAGGCATTTGAATATCGATGGTAGCGATATTGGGATATATAGTAGAATTTCAGCAAAACTGTTGGCTTTTTATTTTGGTTTTGTAGTCAGTGTGCCGTCATCTGTGGTTAGAGGAGGGAATAAGCTAGTAGTGGAATTCCTTCCAATTGTTTTGGCGAACGCCCAAAACGAACGGTAACCATTTGGGCATTCGATTAGTTTTGAACTTATCTTGCCAGTTGGTCTACCATTTCGTTACCTTTTATGTCCTGGTGGCCTAGTACCCACACCAGTTCCACCGAGTTGTTGATGGATAGAACGGATCTCTAAGACAGTTTTAGAGGTGATCACAAAATGCTTAATCATTTATTGCTGCTTGACTGTCTGTTATGATGAGGATTTGCTTAATGTTGTACGCTCTCTGTAACATGATTTAGAAGCAGTTGGTTACAGCCAGTATTCATTGAAGCTCACCATCGAATAACGGTTGATAGGAACCATACTTCGATTTTCATAAACTTTTTGCTACATAATTTCGGTTGCGTTCCGCCACATAAATTAGGTTACATAAGTGTTATTATACCATCCAGAATTGAAAAATTGTTTCAATAGTGTTATAACATCCAGAATCGATCTCACGCCAAAAAAACACCATGTAAAAATTTTCACTTAGGGTTTGTACTTTTTGGCAAGTCATGCCAAGCCGACAAATTCAATAGAAATGGTATGAAACTCTAGACATATACTCTTCTATGTATTCATTGGAAGAACCAAAATTTAAGGTCGATAAGAAGCTTTTTAATTTGTATTAACATTTTAATTGACCGCTGACGTTTCGATTTTAAGCTCATAATTTCGATTCCATTTAATTCCACAACAGAAACTGTGTACCATGTTCCTATAACATCCAGCATCGATTCCATATCAGAAAAAAACATATGCAGGATGTTCCTAGTAAAAATGAAACGGTGACCTCTGTATGGCCGATTTGAAGGGTGTTTCATATAAAAATGTTCGATTTGGGCCTTCCTGTAATGTATATATTATTGATTAACTCAGAAATGGCCCAACTAAAAAAAAGAAAATTTGGTGGGCAGTTAGTGCTTACCTAGTGTGACCATTCTGACCTATTGCCCAATTTTATACTTTACCGGAACATGGTAAAATAAACTACACTTATAGAATTTTAGAAGACAACTTTTCCTTTTTTCAAAATTTCTGGAAACATAAATATTATTTAGGTAGATCAAACACGGAACTGAGCATCCGAAGGCTGGGAAGAAAATAAAACCATTTTTATTACAGTAGCCTATGCAAAGATAACAATTCAATTGATGACATTATTATAGAATTAACTGCCAACCAAATATGTTTTTTTTTAAGTTTGGTCATTTCTGAGATAGTCAATAATACCTAAATTTCAGCTGCCATCTTTAAAGGGCTGTAACTTTTTATATGAAACACTTCAAATCGGCCACCGAGGTCACCATTTCTTTTTTACTAGATAGTTCCGGAACATCATGTATAAATGTAAAAAAAAAACATAGAAGGAATGATATGAAACTCTAAACAACACACTTTCCCATGTCTTCATGAGCCACATAAACATGATGGTGGATAGGAAACGCATTACCCATATTTCGTATAAACGGAAACTAGAGAAAAATGTCTGCAATTGGGTGCTGTCAAATTACCAACGTCAGCGCAAATTGCGATGCACCCCGTAAGATGCAGTACTCGGGACGATTTGCTTCGATGAAATGTTAAATCTAGCAAATATCCAGATTGCTATACTATCGCATCCAATATCGAACTGATTGATATAAGAAATCGTGTTTCTATTCAACTTGCAATATTTCTCTTAAGTACTAACTGTACGGCAAGTTATAATAAAATATTTTTATTGCTAACATGGGAAATGGGTGTTTGAATAATACGTCTTGCCATATATAATGGAACAATAGGAACATAATTATTGAAGTAGGTACAACGTTACAATAATTTATTACCAATATGGATAAGATTATTTGGAATGATTGTATGATTCCTTTTGATTTGTGAAACGAATATATCGCTGAAATCTAAAAAATTGGATATTTTTCCTCCGATCTATTATTTGATGTTTTCACAAACGGGACTACAATAATTGTAAATAAGACTGTCATCGTTGATTTGTAAGCTGATTTTGTAACCATTTTTATGTAAAACAACATTGTCTTTCGCTATTATTTCATTCAAACCAATGTACCTAAGCGAGATAATGAATGAAAAGGAAAATGTCAGTTCATTTTTGGCGCGCGTACGTCGAACTTTCTTGCTGGATTAAAGCAATAGTAGTAGTCAGATGAATGATCCATAGAGCATTTCAAAGCTTTCATTAGAAGCGCAATAAATTGGTTTTTAAGAAAAAGAGGATAACTCATCCCCGATGTAAAAAAAAGGTATTAGTGAATAATTTCATACGAACAAATTTTATTTGTAACCATTGAAGTATTTTTAACAACTTCAAATTTTTGCATATACAGATTGGAATTTATAAACCAGTAGAAGGGTATAGTGAGAGTGTGTGTGTGAATAGGATATCTATTTTAGACGGAGACAAAGCGTAACATCGACCGTTTCTGCTGAGAAGTGGGATAAACAATGAAATTATTCAAATTGGATCTTCTACTACTAAATGACGTGAATTAGATCAGTTAGAAAGAATGTATCCTGTTGCTTTTATCTTTTCTTAGCGAAAAATTACTCTGAAATAATCACGGATATAAAAATTGAAACGAATGTTCCAAATGAAATCAAATATGCTCAAAACCTCCCTTCGTTGACAAGACAATACTCCAATCGATGATAAAAACCCCTCTAGGTATAGATGGCAACGATTAATCCAACCGCTGAAATAATCGATTATTTAATTCAGATTAAATAATTATTCATATATGTTTTGCTTCGATTAATTAATAATTAAATGATTATTTACTTATTAATCGACAGCAGCACCACATATGTTCCAGAGTTCTGTCTGAACTGTACTTCCCTCCCTGTTCGGTGTATATGTTACTGGGAAAGACTGAAACTGGTGAGTGTCAACATTCTTCGATGAAATTCGGAAAACTAAACCGCGAAAAATTTGACAAACTAACCTGCTATAACATCGCTTGTATCTATAGCGTAGGTTCCAAGCAGCAATGTTATCCCAGTTTAGTATGTTGAATTTTTCGCGGGTTAGTTTTACGAAATCCATCACATTTAGAACTTTCACGGTATAAACATATACTGTTACGGGAACACGTGCTCTAGGCACATTTTCGAATATCTCGTCGCTAATCGCACCCAAAAAATTTCTCAGAGGAAGATTATTGTCTCTAGATTCCTGACATCTGTGAATGTCTGACTAGCAGAAAAAGCAAAAATGTGAGCCGAGCTCGTAATATCTGTCGCAAGATAAACATTCTCATAACAAACTATTTTCTGAAATCATGTTCCAACACAACTACTACGACATCCTGAACCTGACTCGATATAACCTCTCCTTGTCGCACTCCCGCACTATACTAGTCCCGCTAACAATGACAGCCAATGTCTGTCACTGTAGTTGTACACCGTCTTTCCTCTCCCTTGCTCTCGTGAAAGTAGGATACACATGCGGCTATATTCTAACAGCATAAACTCATATGCTGCTTTATAAATTCCAATATGTATACATTAGAAATAATGTTTTCTCGTTCAGCTCATAGAATGAAATATTAATGTACATGAGAATATACAGTCGTTTTTATCGTTTTAACAAATTCATTATATTTCCGTTAATTCTACTCCTTCACAACTCGTCCCTTCGTCTCCCCTCTATCCTTCAAGTGTGGCTGAAGGGGACAATCATCTCTCTCACCTACATAGAGGATAATTAAGTTTTTTCAATTGTCTGTACACTTATTGAATCTTCTGCATACAAGTTTCGTAATTATGGATAAATAATATCGAGAAGGCCTATATTTGAGTCTTGACTATCCTTGTTTCCCAAGATCGGCCCAAATTAGTTATTTTAGGCCATATCTAGCTAGTTGTATGAAATCCATTGACTTTAATCTCTAATACAGTGCGAAACCCATCACAAAGACAGGTAGATTTATTCTGAAGGAAGTTATTCAGAACTTGCAGCTTTATCTCAACAATGGTGGAGCCACACAATAAAGTACGGCCAAACACAATTAAATTTTATCATTATAGTAATGTGTACCAACGTAAATGAGATAAGACTATTCCAAAGAGGCTGCGTTATTGGATCAGCTGCCTGAACTTGCCCAATATGTTTTAGTCAAAATTCTACATGGGAACATATCTAATAAGGTATGCACATACAATTTTAATTATTGTTAATTATGGAAACAGAAAGATATGGGATCTAATAGATGTCTACTACAATGCATTGCAGACATAAAGTAAACTAAATTTTGTAAACAAAATTTACATTTACTTTTCAAGTTCCTCTCTAATACTTATAATGTGTCGCACGTGTAGTTCTTAACAACTATATACCACTATGACGTCACTATCTAGGTATTGGGTTCGTGATTGAACCCCGTTATGTGAATGATGAAGCAGTAATTTCATTTTCAATTTTTCCTGTTCGTCTATATAATCAAAATACCCACCACATGACCAACTTTTTCGATACAAAACTTATACCTTAAATCGAGAAACAAGACAGTTATCTGTTTTATTCCATATCTATTTCCGACGTAAAAGTAAAATAGAACTAGGTAGGTCATTTTTCGAGAGGAACAAACATAGTAGCAACTAGAGGCTTCCTACTAAGATCTCTTGTCTATTTGTGACTTACCATTACAAAATTCTTCATTTAGTTGTGCAAATTTGTCTATGATTGAATCAATTCTTCTTAAGCTATACATATGCAGTACTAGAATAGGTACACTTATCCAATGCCGAAAACATTCGTTGTTCCAGATTTTTAAGTATTAGATTCACTCAGGAAAGTTTTGATTGCTATAAACAATTATTTACAACAAGGGCGACTACAATCAGGGTATGTAAAAGTAATATTTCTGCTTCCATATGAACTATTGTGTATTGAGGTCTACGCATCTTGAAAGTGCAGCATCTACATTTCAATTATGACGCATTTTGTTCATGGTTTAGGTTTCAAAACTAATTATACCGTGAATCTGCAGTAAGTTCTCAATTTCTTCTACATATTAAACCAAAATTATGTTGATAATTACTCCATCAACATCAGTGTGTATAGGTGCTTAGGACGAAGCTATTTGTTCAACGATTACAAGGTTGGTACACATGTAGTTTTCTTTTGTTTTGAATATCAAATTGGAGCCCGTTCAATTAATCAATTATTCTGTGTTGTTTTTTACGTGTTTCAAAAGCTCGGGCCTTTATTCTTTTTAACAACAAGTATAGGATGCGAAATCTTGTGTTTTGTTGCATTGTTAATCGACGAATTTTTACAGGACCAGTAGGAGTGGCAGCAGCAGCTGCTATCGTATCAGCCAAGAAAAGGAAGAGGCCACATTCATTTGAAACAAACCCTTCAATTAGAAAAAGGCAACAAAATAGGTTACTAAGGAAACTGCGTGTAAGTAAATTATTTAACTTTATAGGGAGGGCTTTTTTTATATAATATGATATTAATGGAGAATGTGATTTGCAGCAAACAATTGATGAATTTACAACAAGAGTAGGCCAGCAAGCTGTCGTCCTGGTAGCTACACCAGGAAAGCCCAGCACAAGTTACAAAGTATTCGGAGCAAAACCCTTAGAAGACGTGATCAAGAATCTTAGGGGGATGGTAATGGACGAATTGGAGAATGCTCTTGCACATCAGGCACCACCACCGATACAAGAAGATCCTACTTTATTCGAACTACCACCACTCATTATTGATGGGATACCGACCCCTGTCGAGAAAATGACTCAAGCTCAACTTCGAGCTTTCATACCCCTTATGTTGAAATATTCAACTGGACGAGGAAAACCTGGCTGGGGAAGGGAAAGTACTAGACCACCGTGGTGGCCAAAGGAGCTGCCCTGGGCCAATGTTCGAATGGATGCAAGAAGTGAAGACGAAAAACAAAAGGTAGATTCAGTTTCGTTCAAGCCCAGTGATTTGTCTACAAACCAGTACCTCTTGACTCTTCACATCGAGTCTGTTAGTCAAGAGATTATTTGGATCTTACTAAAATGTTTGTTTTCATTTTCTGTTCCAGATATCCTGGACTCACGCTCTAAGGCAAATTGTGATTAATTGCTACAAATTCCATGGTAGAGAAGATCTGCTTCCTGCATTTAGTGAGGAGGACGAGAAAGCTAATGCTGCGGCTACAGCAAATGCAAATGTCAGTAGTTCAGTTGGAGTGCTTAAAATGCATTCATCAGGCATGATCCCAACACATAAGATACAGATCCAAGCTAACGGTTCTCCACAAATTATAACTACTTCTCCTGATGGTTTATCAGGATCTTCGGCGCAGGTTTGCCTTGATCCTGCAGGCTATAGCTCAGATGTCGATGTGTGTAGACCTATGAATTTACTAGGTGTTGTCGTTGATGATTTATGTTCATTTTCTATTACTCGTTGTATTATTTGAGTGATTGTTGAAAAGTGTTTGTTTTGTAGTTAGTGTAGTTGAACAATTGAACTTATCAACTGTTCATTAAACATTGGGTTATCATATTTGATGTGCCATTCATTTTGCCTCTGTGGTTATTGACTGAATTTAGTCATCCTTTTATCCTGATTCAATTCGACACCTACCTTGAATTATCTTGCTTATTATTGTTTGAACCTTTTTTTGTTATCTTGGGATATAAATTCTAAGGCAATTTTTGTCATCGTTTGTTCTTTATTTTGAAATTCTGTTGATGTTTTTCATTTCAGCAATCTAGTTTCAATGTTTTGTGTTATTGATTTCTTTATTAGTAAGTTGTTCCTCTGTATTGTGTTGAGTACAGTTCACAATTTTTTAATTCACTTTATGCAAACTTCCACAACTCAAATTACTACAAAATGTTGGGTATCTACAACTAAATTAAAGGTAGTACATATACATGTGGTCACATTGGTAAGGGTACTTTATTTTTCTTTGAATCATGAAATGAAATTCTTCTTCATACCAGTTGAGGGTTAGTATAGTTACCAGATGGGACCTTTCATTTTAAATCATTAAAAAAACTAATTTTTTTGCAACAATAGTTTCTACTTAAATCAAACAACAGATTATGCGGGTATTCTTGCAAAAGGTCATAATTTTCAACCAACGTCTTATCAATATCGCGAACAACAGTAATATTTCTTTAAACCCTTGAATCGTTAGAGGAGTATTTGCGTACATTAAAATAGCTCTAAAGATGTTAAATCGCACGATCTAGGATGTCAATTGAAATATCCTAAATCCATCGTTTTAGCCTGCGATGGAATTTTGGGAGAGGAGATAGGCCTTGGAGTTCTTCTTTAAATTTCGGGGGTTATAGGAAATTCATCACTAGACGAAGAGTTCCACAACTTCGCCGTTCGGTAGGAAGTTGGGCAGATCTCGAAGGAATGACAAGTCTGAGCTCGTCTGGTCTGTCTATCTGGAATCGCTCGAGGTGGATTAATAGATAAGATGTCCGATGAGCACCCTGTGAACAGTAAATTCAGGACTGATAGAATCTACGCTTTGTAGATCATGGGGAGCTGCTGGGGTGTAAAGTAGCTCTTGGCACAGAATAGAAAATCAAGTTGCTTCGAACCAGTTTTTGCAATGATCATCCCATGGAAGGGTGGTGATGGTGGCATGGATATTGAGTACTTTATAGTTGTACCTGACATCAACGTGAAATGGATGTGGGATTTGCTTCCCTGGAGAAAATACAGGCTTGAGTTAGTTGCACCTCTGGCTTCATTGGATGATATTAGGGGCTCTAGAGGAGAAATTAGATGAACTGCATTTTCAACACCCACTCAACAAATTTACGACGTTGTCCGTGGTCTGCTGGCTTCAATCCTTCGAACCTTGGAAGCCTTTAAGGCAAGATCTTTGTGTAAAATACTGTACAGACTGGTTGTTGTTGTGTGTAATTGCTATGAACGTATTGAAATTGACATTCGCGGATTCCGTAACACTTTCCGCGGTAGCACCAATATTTTGGGCCGATCTGGCTTCACTTGGACGTGTTTGGTTCTTAAAATTTTAAATTGCCCTAGACGTTAAAATGTAGCAATTAAATTCACCACACTTCGAGAAGTCCCAAATTCAGTAAAAACTTTGCAAATTGTCTAAAATTTTCACCATTCTTATATTGAATTTTCACAATATGGCGCGTTGATTTGACCATCGAATAGTTGAAAGATACTACCTTCAACGGATGCGAAATAGCGGAAAATTTTAAATGAAAGGTTTTATTTGAACAGTATATAATAGCACAGAGCACAATTTCATGAATGTCGACACTGTAGACTGAATATAGTTTTGTGTGTGGAGCTGAGTAAAAGTCCATATTTGACTGCACCCATTTTGTACAATTAACTTCATTATGCACAATAACAGTGTGATAGACGATGTAAAATCATTATTCGAATCTACATTGCACATGAAATAGAAGAAACGAATTACACCTATTTTATTACTAAAGATTTGGACAGAACACTTCCAGTTTGTAGCTTTGTACCTTCTACTTAGAAGGATCAAAGTATGCTATGAGAAATTGGGTAGAATGATGTAATTCTATTCCACATTTTCTGGATGAATTTTCATCATTTTAACATTAACATGCACTTTAATGCTGTGTATTGGGTGGACCTGTATTTTCATAGAGGATTGGTGTGGAATGAAGAAGGATCGGGACTGTAATACCTATACTTAGAGTATACAAGTATAGAAAAGATTATATTTTATGTAACATTTAACAAGAATAGAAGAATGGGCTGTTGAAGGATTAGTTTTGTTTCTCCACTTTGCTTTGTAAGTGACATTCTAGGATTTGGACAGCATGTGGACTGCACTAATGTTCACTTACAAAAAGTGATAAATATATCATCTAAAACTATAAGAATACAAAAAATCAAGTATTGGATGAATAATGAAGTTTAAATTTAGGTTCAAGGAACACCAATAACTATGATGTGATTTCAAAGAAAGTTATCTATGAATAAATACTTCCATCATATTTGATCGAAATTATTCGGACTATAATATTTATCTTTTCATGATGTACATTTACCAAAGGGCAAAATAATTATTCTCATTCCTTTCCACCTCTATCTCATATTTTGTGGATTGGGGACACCTTGAGGATTTGAATAGTGAATCTATACTTTGGTGATATGAAGTTGCAACAGATACCACGTGACAAAACTTACATTCGGACATGTAGCCAAAATTTAATTTTTTTGATTTTTCTGATATATATATCTATATCAGGAGGAGGGTGGTCGGATCATCGCCAAATTTGAACTGGAAGTTCCCCCAACGATATTAATAAAAGGGTACCATTTTGGTTCCTTAACTCATTGAGGAACTGGTGGAAAATATTTTTTTTTATAAATTCACCTCTAAAAATGTCCAAAAATACCCCTCTTTGGCCAAAAAAATATGGTTGCATCCCTTTCTGGAGGGAGAAATTTCGGAATCTTATGCTCACCAAAACAAAAATTTTCCACCAGGTCGCGTTCCATCTTCAAAAATTTTCAGATCCGGCCTTTTTAATCACCAGGTTACTCCTCCACTAATTGACTTTCTGTAGTAAATTTACAAATGTATTCAAAAATATATTAGACTACTTCGAATTACATAGAATAAAGCGGGACGTCGTCAGAACTAATCAACACTTTATTATTTTCAATAGTTATTAAATTATTTACTTTTAATGCCTGTTTAGCTTGGTTTTGTTTCTTTCTATGAATATTATTTCCGTAAATATGTTTATTTCAACGAAACTGTTTGAGTGGGCTCTTTTTTTAGTAGGTATGTGGTTTATTATTCGTTCCAGATAACCACCCAGTATACACCAACTGTTCTACATACCATCACAAATCCTGACGGCACCGTCAGTATTGTACAGGTCGATCCAAACAATCCCATTATCACTTTACCAGATGGTACTACAGCCCATGTTCAAGGCATGGCTACGGTAAGTCAAGAGGCTTGATTAGTTGTTATGTGATTTATCGTGGTGGTGGAATTAATTGTTTCATGTTTCATATTGTGTTTGATCCCATCTTGGCATGTTGATCATTATTTTAATTTTATTAGGTGTTATGTTGTGAAATTGGAGTTGATTGTTTTATTTTCCTTGTTGCTTTTAATCCCATCTTAGCATGTGAATATTTATTATTTGACTTTTGTTTCTAGGCATTGTGAAGTTGGAATTAATTATTTTATTTTCCATGTTGCTTTTAATCCGATTTTGGCATGTTGGTTTTTATTTTGTTACATTAGTGTGATCTAAAATCATTTTATGTTCCTTCTTGCTTATCATTTTAACCGAATGTTTGAACTTTTCATTGTTTTATAATTTTATTTTGTGTACGATTAATATTCTTTCATATGGTTATCATTTTATTTTGACAGGATAATATATTAGATTTTATTCATTAGTTCAATTCCAATTATTTCTTTCCACATACTTAGAGTTGTTCTAGAAACGTTTAACATTGTTGACATGCTATACAGACTTATGCAGCAAGCACGCGCTGATCTATGGGAGGGGGGTATGATCCTTCATTGCCCCTCCCCTAGATCTGCGGTTGCTCATAAATGTAATAGCATGTCAATTATGTTGAAAGGTTCTAGAATAAATTAAGCAGATTTTTGAAATCATTTTTCAAATGTAGGTGCTTTATAATTATTCAC
The DNA here is from genome assembly GCA_958510875.1 of Endomychus coccineus. NCBI lineage: Eukaryota > Metazoa > Arthropoda > Insecta > Coleoptera > Endomychidae > Endomychus > Endomychus coccineus. Next base: position 35,192,794 of record OY294071.1, on the reverse strand, counting down.
GATATACTCGCAATTATGGGAAGAGAAAGGTTAATAGTGATGCAATTTTGGACTTGTACTTTTGATTCAGATTTTTTGTAATATTCCCGTTTTTGTTCATATTTTCCAATATAACTGCTTCGTGAATTAGATTTAAAATGTTCGTTACCTCGGAATATTCCAACCAAAAGCTTTTGTAAATAATCCCGTGTGTAAATCAAACGGAATTTAACGCAGGTATTCATCCTAATTGGACGAGCCGCAAAAAAAGAGATGTTATGATGTATTTGTTACAGTTACAATCTGGACAAGGTGATGGAAGCAATGTACATACTATTCAAACTATTTCCGATGGTAACGGAGGTGGTGAAGTTGTGGACTTGAATGCTGTCACAGAAGCAACGTTGAACTCTGAGGGGCAAATCATATTGACTTCAGAAGATGGCCATGGTGCGTACGAATTTTTCTCATTATACATATATTCCTTTATCTGTATGCTATTCAAGGGGAGGAAATCGGTAAAGGTCGTTTAATTATTGCGATTGCGCATTGCATACACTGGGAGGGATTATAAAGATGGTTTAGTTTTTCTATCCAACAAAAACCATCTTTAATTATTTGTTAGAAATGAGTCCAGATTTTGGAACTTAGCCACAATTCCAGAATTTAATTGAATATTCGGTTCCTTCAGAGATTTTCCTCTGATCTTCGGAAAATCCTATTGAAGCTTTTAAAAGCTGAAGAAATTGATTAGTATGATTGTTTAATTATAATCATACTCACATATATTTTCTCATGATCAGAAACTAAGTATCGAATTGAATGATTAATAGATCAAATTAAAGTGTTTTGAAGATATTTTTAAATTGAAACGTGGACAGATTTTTTAGATTATTTTCTTCTTCTCTTTGTACAATCATCACTAAACTCTTATATCATTGATCAGAGTCTCCAAAGAACTAAATAACATTAGCTTGAAAGAACGTTTTTGTAAACATTAAAAGGTGTCAGTTCACAAACAACCTTTATAATTGTGAATATATACTATGCTTTGTATGTGTATGTACAGTGTGCATCAAAAATAAGGATTTCCTTGTAAGATTACATTAGATTGGGGGTGTTGTTACTACTGTGTCCTTAAAGGTCTACTAAAGGTATCCACCCTTTCGGTACAGTTTTATATTAGGTGAAATTTAGATCTTTTAAAAAAACTAACATTTTCCCCAGCTTCAATGGTGTAATTTCTTCTATGGTGTTGTATGTCTCAAAATATTTGTTTTTGTAGAGGATTAGAGCAAATGCATAGGTATTTTTTCTCTGAAAAATCTACACATTCTGTCATTGCCAAGTACCAAGTTCCCTTCTGCTGTACCCCAGAAGTGGTCCTACCTCATTCTTTGGTAATTTGCTTGGCTCTATACATCCATATGTGAGGATGGCCTCATCAATAACGTTGTACATTAAGAGCACTACTGCCACTCCTTCACACCATTATAGCACATATCGCCTTCTCATTTACATTGATCTAGTTTTATGTCTAGATATTTGACCTCATCTTTCAGCAAGATGGTAATTGCATTCGGCTCAATTTGCTTCATGTGATCTTCCTTTTCCTGGTAAATGTCATTATTGTAGTTTTACTAAGTTTATTCCTAGTCTAGCCGATTTACACCATTCTTTTGTGATGATCGTAAGATCTTCTTGGATGATGTTGCATAAATTGCTATCAAATTTCCATTTTTAAGGACTATACTATCATCAGCAAATCCTTGACACTGAATTCGTTTGAGGGTTAATGACTAGGAGTTCATCCACTACCAGACGCAGACGTAGGAGTGATGGTTGCATTTACTCGGATGTGTTCTCTACCAACTTTGTCTCAGCTCTTTTTGTTCGTAGCATTGCCCCCATGCGTCTAGATAAAGTTTGGTCTACATTTCTCCCCTCGATCGAATCCTTTATTGTGGCGTGTGACGTGTTGTCAAAATCTCCCTTGAATTCAAAGAAAGCATAGAGAGCTATTTCCTAGTAAGATAGTTAGAAGTTGGTGAATATTATTTGTCTTATGATTTTACTCACAAACTTTACTTTAATTTGATCAAATATTGTTGGGTGTGTATGAGTAATCCATCTTCAAATTTGAGAGAAAAAGATATAACTCAAAAAAGGGAATGTGATATCGTAGTTTTTACCTCTTGAGATGCTAAGATCACGATGAAACGCGACTTTCCCCATTTCTTATGTCAATAATATCGAACTGAATAAACTGCTTTCAAATCAAGTCGAAATCTTTACTTTGTGATGCAAACTGTATAATTATAAATAATTGTCTTTTCATATTAATCACACTGCATGTCTAAATTCTGTAACTTCTTTACAGAATATCCCGTTTCAGTGAGTGGGGTGATCACTGTTCCAGTGACAGCATCAATGTACCAGACCATGGTCGCAAATATTCAACACTTGCATACAAATTCTGATGGTACAGTATGCGTGACACCTGTAGTACAAGTCCCGAAGGTAAGCGTTTACATGTGAATTGAATTTACCTTTAAAATTGCTGGATACTGCTTTCGTTATTTTCAATATAGATGGAATTGAACACGTTTTTCAGATTAGATAATTAACTTGGTGATTTCATTTTTACTAATCACATTATAATAATAGGAATTCGGAAGAAAGTCACCAATATATGTGGAATGGAGAGGCAACATTGAACAGTTCCCTTTCGCTAGAAGTATAGGACCCAGAGTATGTGAAGACCTAATGACCTGGAAACCTTTTGAAATTTATTTGGGCAATTATATTAATACAAGTCAATTAGATAATTCAAATGCGCCGACATATAAAACAACTTCCAAGTACAACCCCAAACCGTTCAACGGAAATAAAAGTAAGGACGTAGTTGGAAATCACCGAACAACTCAGAAAATTGATTGTATCATTCATATCTAAAGTGCGATTGACACCTTTGAAAATAAGCATGTACCAGAACAAGTTGGAAAAAAATTCTATGCTTTACGAAATTGTCATTTGATTTCCAAACCCAACAGAAAAAAATTAGCCGGCCTTAAACATGAGAACATAATGAACATTTTGAAAAATCCGTTTTGTTTAACGGATTTGCAGTTACTGAGTAATGGAATAACTTTAAAACTTATTGCAAACCATAATATTGAACCAAAAACCTTATTACCGAATATTAGCAACGTCGGTGAGCTATCTGATATCCAAGAACTAATGGTAATAGGAGCGTCAGAGCCGAATAATATTTGGCGATGGCCAAATTCAGATGATATGACGTTAATAGAGATTTACAAGAATTATTGTCCATACTTCAGTTCCATGCAACTGGTGGAGGATGCGAATGCAAAGATGTTTGTAATACAAAACAAACAATTAATTCGGATAGAATTGATACTAATATTGAGCAACCAGAAGATTGCTCAAATGGAAACACTAATGGTTCAATTGAAAGCGTGTCTGGTGCTTACCAGGAAGCATATTTGTCTCCTGATATTTCTAGAATTATGCAACTAGAAGAATGTTTAGAGGATTTACTGAGAATGCCCAACTTGCTGTCTGAAATCAATGATCTATTGACCGATTCCAGTGAAATTATCCCTGTTGAAAGATCTAAAACAATGAATTTACCAGAAGTAAACCCCATTGTTGATTTTCCTTTAAAAGAGCAACATGATGAATCATCAGATGGTGAAAATATGGTACTACAACTACTAGAGAAATTGTTTCCCGATACTCTAATGGTCTAATGGAACAATTTGTTTGCTAAGTAATCTGTTATTGCAGAAAATGATATTATTGAGTGCGTGAATCATTACCAAATATCTGAGAAGACTGGGTTAATTCATTGACTTATTGATCAAGGAAGCTAATATATTAAAAACCTATACTTATCAAGTTATAGCATAGGTGAAAGATAAGCCCAAATGTCTTCTTTCATATTTTTCACTTCTATACCTTCATCAAACGAAGGTTCATATCTGTGCCATTCATGGAGATGGCTTGAGAGCCCTGGAGAAGGCATCCTCTTCACCTAAATAACGTATTTTCAATGGAACTGTAAGTATTTCATTAGCCCCACTGACTTAAATAATTTGCAGACAAATTACGAAATATGCATGAATCAATTGTTTCATCTTGAAAGGATGATAGAAACTTTTAATTAAATGCATGTTTTTATTATAATTGATACGAAATCTCTTTCGGCATGACAATATTTTTATAACATAATTTTGTAGAGTATTGTTAAATTAGTTGATCAATGGGTAAGTTGATGTGTTGATACAAAACCCTAACAAAATCAAATTTGTACCATAATTGAGAAATTAATATTTTTTCTTGTTTTTTTGTAGACTTATTATTTCTATTCAGTGTAGTTAGTTATGGACTTCTGTTTATTTTTTCTTCAAATAATTTATCTGAACTTGACATCCATTTAGTAACTAATAAATCAAGTTTCATAAAATCAATCCCCACTTATTCCATCCTAATTGTCCTATTTTGTTTTATTAACCCACAACAACTTGTGATTAGAAAGCGAAATAAACCAAATACCCGGAGGATGGCTAAGAAAACAGTGGAAAATGTTCTTAAAAGGTGTAGATAGCACGTGGAAGCTATTAATCGCCATTGCAGGTGCTAACAGAACGTTGACAAGAGCTACTATATTCGATTTTACATATTAATAGCAATTATGATTGATTGTCTTTAGTTCTTAGACGAATGTACCGTGCTCTTCCCCATTGACATTCACTGATAATTAATCTGGGGCAATAATATATATTTTGTTCACAGAAATTATTAAATAACTACATTCTGTTATTAATTCTATCAATTTCAATAGTTGGGACAATAATTACGTATGACTCGATATTGCACTGAGCATGCGCAAGCTGTTGACATCCACATCTGTGAACTATTATGGTTCCCAACTGCTAAATATATTACGGATGTTTAAGAAATACGTGGAGTTTACAAATTACGCATGACCATCGATATTCCACTGAGCATGCGCAGGCAGCGGACATACAGATATTTATCTTCTATGGTGTCTAACTGCTTACGGAAGTTAACACTTACAACTTGCTCATGACTCAATATTCTACTGAGCATGCGCAGGTTGCACACATATGCATCTGTGAAATATTTTGTTGTGGTTCCCAACTGCTAAATATATTTCTTACAATAGAAACGCTTAGAGTTTACAAATTATACTTGACTATCGATGTTCCTCTGAGGATGCGCTGGCTGCAAACTTCCACATCTGTGAAATATATTGTTTCTATGGTTCTCAATTGCTAAATATATTATGGATGTTTAAGAAATATAAACACTTGGAGTTAACAAATAAAGAGGAAATGGGGGGTTTTATAAAAAATCTTGAACATATATCCAGTGGTCATGCGCGTGCTTTGATCCATGAAACATTTCATTCATGATGTAATTTTAATTTTATAGATTTCGATAAAATAAGTAAAGACGGTTGTTCTATAAAACATGTGGCTTGTTGCGTAAGCCTGTAAATGGGAAGGTTCTAGTGTTCAGCAATTGTTTCTAAATAATTAGTCTATTTTTTCTTCCCTCATTTGCCCTATTATCGTAGTGTTAAAGAAATTTTGTTAACTGCGCAATGATGTAAATTTTAATTCACTATGCGCAAGCGGTTCCATCTTCTATAGTTTGACATTTCGAAAAGGTTCAGTGTCCAGCAATTTTTTCATTATCTTATAAACATAAAACATCAGTTAACTGAGTTGTTGATTTGATCCAAAAGTAATTATTTTAATGTTGATTAGGTGGAGCCGAACAATGGAGACGGCATGGATACTTTAACAGTAACACCTAGCAATTTAACCCATTCTATGGTGATTCAAAATTCAGGTAATGATGCACCACAAGTATTACAGGTACTTTCATTAAAAGATGCAACTGTTCTTACAAAAGCAATGCAAGGTATTGCTGACGTTAAAACGGAAGAAACAATAATGAGTGACCAATAGGTTTTAAGTAATTTGTTATCGAATCATGTCATACAAGCACCTACCCTACAAATACATATTTTCAATTAACAAATTTGCATCAATTAATTTATGCATTCTCTTTAATAGTAATTGAAATGAATTTATACAGCCTGAGATATCTCAATTTCCGTTAATTAGTTTTTATCGTGGAGTATATGTTTTATTTACATCATGTAGTTTAGGAACAAAATCATTGAGTAGAATTTTATTAACATCTCTAGAAAGAAAGGATTTCAATGTCAAAATTTTAATGATTTCTAAGAAAGACTATAACAAATGGTTTGTTTGCATTGGATAAATTGTCCATCCTTTTAAATGAATAATAGATGAAACTCATTCAATGGCTACTTAATGATATCAGAAATATTTGGTAGTAGCTAAAATTGTATTCATCTTTTGCCTACAATTGTGTTTCATTAATTTCTGATATATTTTTAGCATCAAATTTTCGATTATTTTTATATTTCACTAAATTATTTAGGCAGTATATCATTACATTGCCAGTGATAATTCACATTTAGATCAGTTTTTAACTGTTGATAAGTTTTATACAAAAATATTTGATTTAAAAAATTGATAAAATATATGGAATGCCAATATCATCATCAATTAAGAGACAAGGTGTGAAAAGAATAAAATTAGACTCATAATTTAGTAGAATTTATATTAAATCCAAATTGGTCAGAATTTGTGGAACACATTTCAATATTTCTGAAATATAAGAGTCCAATAAAGCATAAATACTTTTATTTATGTATTTATCATTCGATTTATAACTGTGATTTATTTTTAGTTTGACATGAATTACACAAAAAAATTATAGAATAGTTAATTAGTTTGCTACTGATTAATAATTTAGATAATTGATTTAGTGATTTTGATTGAAAATCAAATACATTATGTGATTAATTTTGTTTCTGAAACATTTCTTACAGATTGAATATTTTTTCTGTTGAATCTATCTAGTTATTTATACAATAATCTTGAATAATTTCAGTTTATTCGTTACATCAATATGAGATAATTTTATGGAAGCTCCCAAAATAAATAATTTCTCTTTATTTTTAACGATTATGTTGTGAATACTTCATGTGTCTATTATTGAAAAATATTTACTATTCAAATACATATAAAGGCCTCATTATTGTGTATTATCGAATTAAAAAAATATATTGATTAATTAATTGCAAACAAGGTTCTAGATCAAATATAAATTAGTTTATGCAAATACAAAATAAATCGTTGAAGTGTGTCATATTTCTACATTGTTCATTAAAACATAATTGTATATTGTAAATTATTGTTTATTTAGTATTTATCAGTTGATAACGTCACTTTGATAACTTTATGTTTAGATTTAGTCTTGTTTTTATTGATTTAATTAGTTTTCTATCAATTTGGATTTATCTTTATTTCTATAATGTTACTTAATGTTGAATTAGAGAGAGGCATCGACAATTAATTTATTTGATGTCAGGCTATGCCCTTGATGTGATTTGTTAATTTTTTCAAATAAAACATTCTGTGAATATTTTAACTTTATTCAAATTCTATTTGTTTTAATCTTTTTATTTGTACATACTTTTTTATATATGTATTTTAAATCAGTTATCAACATATTTAAGTAGTTTAATGTTCTAGTTCTTGGTGAATTTTAGAAATTTTGGATAATCTTGAATAATATAGAGAAAACTTCAAAAATCCAGACACTCTTATTTAAAATACTAATATTAGATTTGGAATAACTACTTTCAGAACACCTCTGATATGATTAAAAATTCAAGATCATACTAAACAATTCTTTTCAGTCCTTTTAAATTTTGTGAAAATTTGCTTGACATCTTTTGTATCATTTTGAAAAGCTGCATATGCAAGTGAGTGGTTCATTGTCGCCTCCTACTAAAAGTTAAACTGAATTTTACTATTTTTGTTTTGTATTTTTTTATTTTGTCAATTTTCTAAAAAATACATTTAAAAGCAGGCTTGGAAAAATTGATTATACAGGTTTTTGTTTCATTTTCATTCTAATAGTAATTAACATAATGTTAATCATTTTCATTCACTTTAAACTATTTGTTCATGACAAAATTTAAATGATTGAAAAAAAAATAGGAGAAATTTTCTGAGGCGCTACATCGCATATTTTATTCGCTTTGTTTGTTTAGTTAAGTTTAACTTCGACAGTTGGCTTTTTTTGGAATTATTCTCTACATCTCTTCCAAAATATTATGAAACCTGTCAATTGTAATGGTTTTTTTTTAAATAAAAAGCGTGATCGATTTCTAAATTTATATAAAATACTTCAATGGGTTACATATTTTAATATAGGAGTCATTTGATATTATTTTTCTTTTTATAAAACATGATAATTGTTGCGCCATTTTTTGGAAAAATATTCAATATCGATTATATTTTTTGTAAAGAATACTATAATTTGGAAAACATTCTTCCCAGGTGGTCAATCATATAACCAGTATACATAATCATTGTTGTTAATCTTGGATGCCGAATATTTCGTTTGTAACAATATGAAATAGATTCACAACACATAGATTTATTTGCCAGGATTATGACTTGCTATTTAAATTGAATAGTATCTAACAAAATTTATTTATTATGAAAATCATATGCTTCTTTAATAATGACGATGAGTTAAATGTTTTAAATCCAGGTAAAAAATCAATATTCCATAGTATTTTAAATGTATTTGCATTTAAATAATGAAATAGGTTTTAGTTTTGTTCATGGTTTGCCCATTTTTGGTAGGTAATTAATAAGATACAAATACTTTTCATATTATTTTAATAACAAATTGCAATTGATTTTTTGTTATGCTGCAATGTAACTTAATTCAAAGAACAGTACTTTAAATTTCCCAAATACTGCATCGAAATAGACTCCAGTTGTGTCTAGTAATTTATGATATACAAATTATTTAAGAGAATTGTTACCAACCACTTAACTCTGTTGAATTATGTATTATACTAGTCAGTTAGTCATTAATAAGAGGAAATAAGTTGGTAGTGTGTTGCCTAATAATTGGTGGACTGTCGGCGAGAAATGTTTCCTCATTATCTAAACATAATATATGTTAATAATTTGGAAATGTGCAATTGTGGAATCGTACATTATATCAAGTTTTTGAGTTTGTTGAAATAGCGTAATATTCCGCCAACAAATGGTTAAAAATCTTAAACACAGTTATCTATTGTCATTGATCTCAATTCCAGAATATTGTTTGACAAAATTCAGGGGCTAGGAATTTTTCGATAAGCTTCGAACTGTCAAGTGTCAACCTATTTCTCTTGAAATAGTAATTGTCAATAGAAACATTTGACAACAGGTGTATGTTTTTCAACTTGTCTTTTCTGGAGTCTACCAATTATTACCAAATTCTATCTTTTGATACATGATTTTGTCATTGCCAACCAAAAAATTATTTTTAATAGATATTCTGCAAGTTGCTTGCAGACTGGATTATATAGAAAATTACTAAGCCAACAAACATCCTTTATATCTAAACTATTCGACCTACTGATTTTGATGTAACAAAGAAACCCTCAACATTAACTATTATTTAATATTATGCAACTAGAATATAAGTAAATAAAATAGTCAATGTTTGTAACTATTTTTTTGTACATATGTTTGTTTTTAGATAATATTGGAACGTTGTAAAGTAGCTTTTTCAAGTCCACTTTGAGTTATTTTCGATTAGTTTTATTTGCATAATGTAGATTGTTAGCAGTGCACCGGTAAATGTGTGTGTGAAGAAAAAATGGTGAAATTTTTGTGTGTATGACTCTTGCTGTTGATGTGCCATTCAGTTGCTTTTTTATAACTCAAAACGTTTTCTTTCATTTCATGTACAAACCAAATATCTAGGTATGATTGAACCTGCAGTCATATCTAGAGTAGAACCAACCGTTCTCGGTAAATATAGCATTTTTCATGGGAATCTTTTAGGTTTTTTAATGAATTAACAAGGATATGGTATACAAAGACTAGGTCCTGCAGTAAATCATTGTAAATCAGTTGTTATTACTTTAAATTACTGTTATATACCATATATAACAGTTTTAACCAGCAAAACTTTTTTGGGAAATCACTAGAAATATTTCTGTTGATAATCTTGATTTCACTGGATTAGGAATTTCGTTATTGAATGATGTTATATTTTCAAGAAGCTATCTTATCTGAGACAGTCGTTAATTCTATAACCGAAACCCTCTCATGAAGAAGACTATTAACCTACAACTGCAGGAAGTTTTACACAAAATCCTGTAAATGTTGAAATTGTTTGGACTTCGAAATAATGCCTACTAAGTCCTATGCAAATTTGTTCTACAAAACATGTAATAGATGTAAATAATGTTATTTTTAAAGCACAAACAATGTGTACCAATGTCTTTTAGTAATTAATTATATGCACAAGCAAAGATGCATTGCATATTACCATGGGAACATTGGAAAATTGTTATGTATAGGAAAACAGAATCATAATATAATTCAACTTGGTCACTTGTTTGTTTTCATTCTTAAGATATATTGATCTTATTGTAATTAAGGTGTAACTATAGTTGGTTTATGTGATGTATAACGAGTTAAATAGTTTCTGAATGTTATTTTCATCGTATGCGTGTGAAATACTTATTAATTACATCCTAAAAAGTGACTGAATCACTTTAAACATAAAATTAATTGTAGATATCTGTAATGGATAATTAAATTTCATTTCAAAAAGCATCTGTGTTATACTCTTATTCTATGACTCATCACTATGCCATACCATAAAGAAAAAGAATACTAAAACTAGCGTCCTATGAAACATCCGAATGTTTCAAAGCAAGACTACGCCAAAGTTATTTGTTGAGATAACTAAAATTTGACTTGATAGTGTAATTTTAATGTAATATATATGAAATAAAACGTGAATAGTGAGAACTGAAAGATCTTCTGATAACAGTCAGAATATGAAATGTAAGTAAAAATTATACTATCTGATTACAACTTAGGACTAATATCCTTCAGGAACATTTTTCAATAATCTCGCAACTAGTCGATTACTTTTTGAGCTGTTTCTATAACAATTATTTCCATTATAGTACCTGATAAATGAATTTGCAAATGTCCATTACCGTTCTAATTTATCGTTAGCCAATTATTATGTTTTCCGTTATTAATTTGAATCCTAAATATCCGGAGCACCGTATGAACAATTTCGGTAGGTAATGCTTAACTAGCAGACATAATTCACTTTAGAAAAGCAACATCATGAAGTCTAAAATACCGTAGACTTCATGAACAACACAGCACAAATCAAATTGCAAATAGCGTAAACCCTGAAAAATCGAAGACATCCGATTCAAATCTGGCGCGCAATCTGAAACTTTCTGTGTTGACAACTTTATAACACCAGTCTGTTTGCTCAAAAAGCCTATTTTCTCTTCAAAATAGATGAATTTTACTGTGAAGTATAAATAAAACTAATCGGGGTAGTGGTAAAATTGGCTACAATCTTACACTTATGGAAACACTTCAACAATACATTTATTTCAAAGTAGTCATATTCATTTGAATCTTTGGTGTCTCCACTTCCAAGAATATTAAGGTATAAAAAGGCTTCTCAACTATAAATCCTATATTTAAAAAATATGAACACTGCATTTGTGTACATTAATAAAGCTCTGCTATAATTTTTCTATTCTAAAACTTAAAACTTAGATGAACATAAACAATGCTCTTATAAATAATTTAGAGGAATCAATTTCAATCGAATTTTATTAATTTTTTATTACACAATACAGGGATGTTTTAAATTAACTACATGCTGGCATTATTAATGGATATTATCTACTGATTCTAAAGCTAACTCAGGTTTATCGAATCCCAATTCTTCAGGTGTATTGATTCCTAATTCGGTCAAGGTGGGTTTAATTTCCTGAATGATATATGGATAAATCTCATCCACTCTACCACCACATTTCTCTTTTACTGCTTCAATGATCCTGACAGCTAAAGCATAATCGTTCACTCTGCGGCAAGCCTTCAATGCAGAAATGATGATTTTTGGCTCTGGAACTAAATCATGTCCACATAAGTCATTGATTCCTTGTCGGATTTGCCAACCATCTATGTCTTTCCTGTTGAAGTAGTTTTCATATCTGAAACGAAAATAAACATGTTGAATTAAAATGAGGTTAAGCCATTTTAATTACATGAGAAAGACGAGATAATTTCATATCTCCAGTATATTTCATTCATTTGTATACAGTTTTAGGTGGAATCATCTATTCTTTCCATTATTTTAAGAAATTACGTAATTTCTCCTTACCTAGTATCGAATTGTTCGTCTGTTTCTGTACTTTCCTTGGACATAAAGCGGCAAGAAATTAAAGGCGAGGCTACTGCCCTATTAATACTTATGGCACTCCTCAGTATTGAGTAAACACGAACTGCAGATGTTTGAAACATTTTATATTTTAATTTAACTGTCGAACTCGAACGGTCCTGAAAATTTTAATACCAGCAAATGTCTGTTGTCTGTACTGAGCTATAGAACACGATTAGATAGAAGAAGTATTAGTAAGCTGCAGGTTTACCATATTACCAGCATGCAAATACTTCAAATGTAATTCCAATGACTGCCGCTAGATTCACCCAATATGGCTTTTAAGATAAAACTTATATCGTGTGACTTCTCCAATGACGTCAGCAATTCGAACAATGCAGTCAACCACATGTGAATATTCAGATAATCCACATGTATCTTAGACCCGGCGAAAACTAAATTGAGGGATGGAACGATCTCCCTTGTTTTTAACTGTAGCCAACTCATCAATTCCTTTGTGTACAAGGGAATTTTTTAGATGAGTTTTACCCATTAATAACGAAATAATAGATGAAGGTGAACCGTTATAATAAAATAAACATTGGACAGTGGAAATCTAATCCCTGTGGAAATCAAGTTTGTAAATTGGTTTCAGAAGAAATGATTTTGTTAAATTAGAGACATCTATAGGTCAACCCCAAATCTACGTCATACAGGATTGTTTTGTACCGACGAGTTATGAGGACAAATGACAGAAGCTATGTCCGCTATTTACCAGTAGATGGTAGTAAAGTAGAAACTAAATTACCACGCCTGCCTTCGCCTTGCCTACCAACAGCAGCAATGATTGTTATTTCACCCAAATGAAACAAAATGAATCATTTTTGTTCGTTTATGTATACAGTTACAGATATAATCGATTTACATGTGAATTAAACACGGCAATATTTGGACTTTAAAATTAAATGATTCTTTTTGAACCGTTCTTTTAGTTTTGAACTAAATTCGTTAGTGTATGTGATACCTAGATTATCACGACCGCACCTAACTGGTGTACCTATATGTTTGTAGTGAAGTGATATCATTATTATGGACAGATAAGATAGGTTTTTGTAAATATTTGGTGAGTACATCTTTTGTCTTATCTTATCATCCGCGAAAATTATAGCTCTAATTGTTGTTGGTCCGCCAATTATGGGAAAATGGCTATTTTAACTAAAATTATCGTGTGGTAACCAACAAACTAATTGGATTTTTTTATTGTTTATGGTGGCTAGATTTGAGATTATATTCGGTCTAATGCGATTTCTTAAGTGTGCATGCCTATTTATACCATATAATTTATCGGAAGTGGTTACTTAGTCTGTCAATTATTGTTTCAAATGCCAATTATAAGTTGTTTTTGATAATTCAATCTTCATAGGGTTGATTGATTTTAGGAAATAAAAGATATTATTTATTACTTATTCTGCTATGCCCATTTTTAATTTGTTGTCATTCTATATTTAACGCTGCAGTTATAGATGGACGTTGAGCAGTAAAACTACTATTTACATTGTTTAAACCATCCGTTAATTGCAAGAATCGAATGTTTGAAGTATTAGTCACAGATTTTCTTGAATAATTAAAAGTGTCATATTTATTAATCATAGTAACTTCTCAACCTCATGATGTCATTAATTCTAATATAAACCTCTGACACTTCTTCATTTTTATTGGACCTAGATAATTTTAAAAGACAACTTTCATCTATGAAGTCATATTTATTTTCGTGTGGCAGACAAATGTCATGTACTTTAACCAGTTAAACAGCTACTCGCGCTTTGTTTACATTTTGTAACTGAGTTCTTCATTAGTATCAATTGAATAGTAAAACCTATAGACGTTATAAATAAAACAATTGTTTAAGTATGTAAATATTTATCAGCAGCCACAATAAAGTTTATCGTCCCATTTGAAAAGTAGGTATAAATCTATATTTAAGTTCATTCCCCCGATGGGTGCTTGCGGAATTTATATTTTGGTTCATAACCTACAAATTCTTTTTGTTTCGAGATGGCGTCTAATAATTTTCAAGGGAAGTTCCATTGGTCATTGTTTGTTCAGAGAACCCTATACCTATAATTTAGGTTGAGTTGATTCAACGAAAAGTGGTGTGGTCTCCGCTCAGGTTCAGGTCTGTTATTCTAATTACGGCTTTTCTAAAATTACGTTTCACTTGACAGAGTAATAGAAAATTTAATTGCATTTATATGTTTTTACAGCTTATTTTTCAATAACATTCCTTGTTAATTTTTTCAATGCAAATTAGAGGCTTATATAAAGTATATAATGATGTAATATCCTAATTTGAAAAGCTTATGGGTGTGTTTTTAATTAGGTGGGTAACAGCATTTTGGCATATTTGTCATCTTCCTTCATTTGTTATGATTAGTTACTTTTTATCTCTTCTATTTATAAAAATGAAGTTATATGAGTTGCACGTCCATAATTCTGTATCAGATTAGAGACTATACACAACCTAATTAAAAGTATTCCATGATTCAGAGCTATTTTTTGCCATTCTGATTCGGGATTTTATAATTGACATAACTATTTTTTTTCAATTTTATTACAGACCGATGGTCTGAATTCACCACGGAAGCGTTGTATGCATTCAGTTTTTTATGAAATCACAATTACACACATTTATTGGTATTTAATTGCCATAAAGTAGGGCCATCGAAGTGATGATCCAATGATTGGATATAATTTTCACTACTATTTTTTTTTAGTCTCCGGTTTCTTCAAAATATCATGAATCGGAATAAACAGATTATTCAATTCTTAGTAGTTACCAACTTTCAATGGATCACAACGGCAGACAGCCGAACACAACTTTCCTGCAAACACTTGATTCAGGTTCCAAGGCTCATGATACTTACATAACTCTTGAATTTAGATTCTTTGTGCCTTTACTATTAGTTGTTAAAAGTTTAAAATACATCTTTCTGCTCTCGTTTTTCTTGATTGAAACTGGTGACAGTTAGTTGACATAATTTATTATGACTTGCATCCCACATCTTGAGACAATGTGTTGAAGATCTACTTCCTATTCTTGAGTAAATGCTAAATGGGAGTGTTAAAGGCTTATAAATAGGTAGACCTTGCTATAAAGTGGACGTGATTCAATCATCAATTAAATGCATTTCACATTATCAACAAATTACAAATAGGGTAAGCATGCCTATGTAAATGCGTTGATTACTTTATGTTGATCGTAAACTTCCAATTGGTGAATATTTTAACTACCAGTAGCACTTGATCTTGTTTGTTGTAACACAATACCATATCGGTGTTAAAGTTTACAACTCGTAACGTCATAAGAAATCGCGTAATAAATTTGTTATGAAATGATATTTGCACAAATCAGTTTTCTTCTATCGTTACATCTTTGGAAACAAATTAATCAATGTAATCATGTATTTTCGATTCCCAGTATCATGAAAAACGTGCAGAAACAGTGAAATCGCATTTTTGTCCTAACATGGATAGTACCTCCCATGGGATTCATTTATAGGCAGTTTCCGAGTTGCCCGTTGTCGGAAAAGGACAACCAAATGCATGCCAATTATTACAGGTCAAGTCTTTTAAATTGAACATCTTTTATATTATACAAGATGTTATGTATCATCTGCAGGATGATATAACTTAACTGATCCGTTTCTATGTTATAAAGGATTTATTATCAAAAGATATGATGACATGCGAACTCATTAAACAGTTTAAGTTATTTGTATTCAAAAACATTGAAAACCAGGTCAACCTGGCAACACTGTATCACATGTTGCTATGACGTGATTTCTTTCTTATCGAGAACAGACTATAGGATCACTCCCAGCTATTGCTCATAATTTTCGGACATCCGGACATTTTGTAATTCCATGCATTATAATAATAAGAATTGTGATGTATTTGATATATCTTCGACAACGAAATAACGCCAAGAGTCGTCACTGTCCGTTTCAAATTCAAGTTAACACAAAACAAGGCTAAGTTATTTCACTCACTGTATTGGAGATCGATTTAGATCTAGTTCAAACACAATTTAGATGATAATTTTGCAGTCTATTTATAAGCCTCTAGCTTTATGAGTTTTTTCAGGGTTGCATGTTTCAGTCTAATAGATTAATAAACTGGTACACCTTCAATATGGACCCTTTTTTAGTAATTACTTATTCACCGTTTGAATGTATCAGGTTGTAGATCAACGAACTCTGCTAACATATGTTTATATAATAATTAGTGTAGCATGCTTACGCTGAATGATTCTACAAATCTTCAAACGAAAGTTTTCTACAAGTTTATGTTCCCTAACTTTTTTCAAGAAATTCGTTCTATTAGTTATTATGCGAGTAAATAACTTGAAAGTTTGTCGTAATTTTCAATAATATCCTGATAGACTACAAGCCATCGTAAATTTTCAAGGGGTCAAGTGACCCAACATGAATTATATTTAGAACGATACTGCTTAAGAAACAATAACTTTAGGCACTGTGCCGTCAATTTTTGGGTACAGGTGACAAAACAGGTAAATTGAATTTTCCATCTTTGGATAGAAAATTACGACCAAATATGCTTGCCAGGCATTCCTCAAGTTTCGTAGATTATAAAAAATAATCACCTAGAATCTACTGCAGTACAAAAATAATTGGATCGGAAGCTAGGAGAATGTTTGATTTTTCTAAAATTTTGAATTATTACTGTTCGGCGTTTTGTACAATTCGATTTCTATGCTTACATAGATTCATTATTCAGCAACGCCGTACATATTTGCTGGTACAGTGATGAGAAACCTGGCGCAACCCAACCCCTAAGTAGCACTGTGGTGGTGATTTGAACAAACATCAAATTCAATGATCTTAATGCTATTTCATGAAATGATGTCATTTTTCATGGAACATACGGCTGCCTCAGAGAAATTCAACTTTTTTACGGTATTAACATACTTTGTTACTCAGAACAATAATCAATAAAAACTAAATGCCGATGCCGTACAAAAAATATGGTTGCAGGTGTCACTCCTAGAAATTTATTTTATTTTTGCAACTATTTTCTACTTCATAAAGGTGATTTACTACTGTACAGCGTTTGTACAGTTCGGCTTCTACCTATACCCATATGGTGCTTGATCAGTGAAAAATATACGGCATCGATTCCAAAATATTATTCAACATTTCGAATAATTTTTAAGAAATGTGCCGTTAAAATCGTTTAAAGATTAACATAGAATATATTTTCTGTTCCTACAATCATTTACATTAAATTTGACCCGCAGGAGTGTCCGAAAGCTATTTTGCTAACAAAAGTGAGGGAAGTCTTGTGATCAATTGATACCAGCTTTTTAAATTATTTTACCCGTTAGTAGCGTGGATGCAAACTGGGAATAATCACGAAGCGAATCATTGTTTGAACATGTTTAAAGGTGTTCCTGTTTGTTCTGTAAGGACTGTTAGAATTGTTAAATATAGATAACAGGATACAATGGTATCATTCATGTCTCTTTCCTCTTTTTTATCATTCAAAACTGTACAGGTAAAATGAAAGTCTTCCAGTGTGAGTGCGGATTCTAATATTCAACCAAATAACGTTTAAAATAGCGTTGTGTGTTCATTGTTTATTGCAAAACAGGTGTACATACTTATAGGTAAATCAAATTATTACTTTACTAATTATACAGGGTATTCCACGAGAGCCGTTCGTTAGAAGTTTTCGTGGTTAGAAAAAAGTTAGAATTCTGAAACTTTGGGTTCCAAGGTTATCCAAGATTTTCTTTCTTTTCAAAATATTTTCAAGATCATACTACTTCCGGTTACACCGGAAGTCGCCATTAACTTCCTTATTTTAAATGGAACACCCGGTATATTATTTAATTTAATTTTCACTGATGTTCGAAGATCGGTGGATTGGCCCGCGAGGCCCTTGGAACTGGCCACCCAGATCACTCGTGTACTCTAGGCCGGTACAAACTAGAGAAGAATTGTTGAACCGTGTTCACCATGCGCTTACTAATATAAGTCGAGACGAACTTCGGAGGTCTGTTTCGCGAGGAGTATATGACAGAGTTATTCAGTGTTTGAACCAAAATGGAGGTCATATAGAACAATTATTGTAATTTTACATTCTCTTATTATTTTATGTAATTATGTTCCAATTTTTTGTTTTTATTTTATATTTCGTTCTAAATGTTAGGTACTAATGTCATGTTCTAATGAAAGTACATTTTTTACCGCTTCATTGATGTTTATTTGGCTTCGAAAGGCAAGCGATGTTTCGGTTTCTGCCAAAAAACCACATTAAAATAAAAAATATGGATTAACAAGAAAACCACTGTATAGGGAATGTTGTAGCAAATCGATGCAGAATCAAATTCTGCATCCGACCATCCAATAAAATACAGGATGTCCCATTTGAAAAAACGAACTTTTTCAACTTTTAAAATGATGTAATCGGTCATTAAATTTTGGATACCCTGTATGCGATAAATCAGTTGTCAATATGGCATTCGAAATAATCATTCCTGTGCTTCCGTCTACCCCAGAAGCGCTTTCCACCAATCGAAATTGGTTAAATGGCGCAATGCTCAAAACAGTGCTACATCTGTCAAAATTTTCAAAAAAATCAAGATATCTAAGAATAAATTGAAAATAGGTATAGGGAAATCTGATGGAATTCACTATGAAATTTTCTCAGGAATCTAAAAATGAAATAATATACCGGGTGTTCCATTTAAAATAAGGAAGTTAATGGCGACTTCCGGTGTAACCGGAAGTAGTATGATCTTGAAAATATTTTGAAAAGAAAGAAAATCTTGGATAACCCTGGAACCCAAAATTTCAGAATTCTAATTTTTTTCTAACCAAGAAAACTTCTAACGAACGGCTCTCGTGGAATACCCTGTATATGTCATTCATTCATTTGTCTTACAGAGGTGTAATATAGCTGTGCGGAGGTCTATGTATTCTAAAGCACTAACTTACAGACCTGAGCAAGTTAACAATTTATTTGTCTATAATCTACTGATCATGAATATTTTTCATATTTACTATGGAAGGAAGAAACAAAAATCAATTTTTCTAACTGTTTTATTGACTTCGGTGTACTCTTTATTTCATTTGGAGGCTTAATAAAGTGCTGCAATCTTTTTGTATAAACTTTTATTGAATTTCACGTGTTTTCTGTGCTAGTAGTACCTGACCCTAATCCTCTGGAAATTTTGCTGGGGGTTATTTGAAAGATTAAGTTTATGCCACGTCGGTTCATAATAGGGAAGATCTACCGAGTTGTATTCTAAGTCAGTTTGTGGTGGAATAAATAATAACATGCTAATTCGAACTACAAGATCGTTAATAAATCGATCTCACCGTTGCGTTGAAGTAAAAGGATATCATTTTGAGCATACGAGTATGTTATAAATTATTATTTTTTATTGTTACCAATAAATAGATATTAAATATTTTTTTACTTTTTAAATAGCTTGTCAAAAGAAATTCCATAACATAACCATGATCATGAAAAATCAAAATAGCTCTGTGCCTATTAACGAAATTTATCAAGAATTCTTTTTTGAATTTGTATTCAATAATAATTTCTGACTTGGCATAGAAGTTAGAGGATTTTAAATACTTACAAAACCACATAACTACGCTACTGTATTTGTATCAAAAACTTTTTGTCACCATAAAAATTAGTCATCTAGTAAAACTAAATTGTATCAAGTTTGAACTATAAATTTTCATTTGTTTAAAACTTAATTGGTATTGGTTGAGATGATAATAAAAAGTTCAGTCACTTAGCCAAAACCCCTTGTACACTATCCCCTGCTACGTTTTTCAGGTTTAGTACGTTGAGTGCCGATTGACTGTCCGAACAAATTCAGATGGTCTCATTTATCTTACCATAGCCGAGTAGCTTTTCCGCACATCTGTAGAAGGCAAGCATCTCGGCTTGTGTTGAGATTTCCTTCGCTCGGAGTACCCATCAATATATCTAGGACCACAAAGGTCTGCTCCGACTCTTATGTTTGTTCTAGACCCATCCGTATACCAAATTGTGCCGTGCTTTGGCGTTCGGCCAAAGCACGGGATAACGACCCTGAAATGCTGCTCCTTCAAAGACCCTGTATAAGTATACAGGATATCCGTTTTCAACCTACCCTCTATACGTATCTCCAGATTTACCGTATTGAATTTTTGGTAGATGATTTTTCGAAAAGGACCTAAAATTCTAAAAATTTTTTCAATTTTGCATCACTTCCGGCTATAGCGGAAGTTGATATAAACTTCGATGTTTTAAATGGAACACTTTTTTTGCACTTTTTGTTTCTTCATTGAAATTATGAATGAGTTTGATTACACAACCCTACCTTAATTCTCAACTGTTTTTGTGTTATTATTTAAAAAAAAAATTGTGTTTGCGTTTATCTTCAATACTATTCCATCAAAGTTAATGATTTTTGATATCTTACTAATGATGCAATAAGTTTTGAAATTGTAGAAGAAAATTTTGGGGAAAGTGAAATGAAAATATGTCATGAAGTAGGCAAATTTAAAATCGCAATAACTAAATTTTTCTAAATAACACCATCAGATTGGCTGTTTGATTTTCATCAAAAAAGATATTAGGTACACTGTAACTAAAATAGATATTTTGCGAAGGAATTATAAAAAAAGATTTAATACAACATGATGAGGAATTATAGAAAAAATAGTAGGCTAATACCGTGCACAAAACATTTACGTTGCCATGAATCCGTGTAACTCGGCGAATTCGAGATACGTCAAATGTAAATGTCACAGTTTATCATTCAGTTTGAATGTTAAAAGTTCATTGAGAATATGTATACAAATGAAGTGATTCTGGATGCATTTTATCTTCATAATTAACGTCAGCAGATAAAAAACGGGTCAAGCTTTTACCGAAAATACCTCAATTTATCGAAAATGATGTTAAAGAAGTTTCGCATAAGCCAAAATATGGGGTGCTGTTTAAAAAAATTATTCTGATATTAAATTTGTCACATTCATGACATCTTCATACTATTTTTTTCTGTATTTTCAAAATTTTCTTTTGCAGTTTCATAATATTAGTAAGTTGTCAAAAAAGTCATTAACTTCTATAAATAAAGTTTTGAAGATAATTGCAATAAAGTAGGACCCTCACATTTTTAAATATACGAAAATTATCGCGACCTCTTTATCAAATTAGTAATATGATGATCCCATTTCATGTTACAATTCATAGTAATAGCTAAATATTTACATTAATTTATTCTTTCAATCTTTAAGACCATCTCAACCTACATGAATTGTCACACGTATTAAAACACGATTCAGGTTCATCCGATTTATCATCAGAGTAGAGTGCAACAGGGTCAATTACGTATGATATGCATTGATAATTAAGTACCTAAGTCATTATAAAGTATGCCAAAAGTAACAGGCGACCTATGATGGTACCTTGCGGTACACCCATAGTCACTTTGTTTTCAATACTTGCTTACTTTTAAATAGATAATTCTGAATCAGTTCTATCAAATTAGTAATATGATGATCCCATTTCATGTTACAATTCATAGTAATAGCTAAATATTTACATTAATTTATTCTTTCAATCTTAAGACCATCTCAACCTACATGAATTGTCACACGTATTAAAACACGATTCAGGTTCATCCGATTTATCATCAGAGTAGAGTGCAACAGGGTCAATTACGTATGATATGCATTGATAATTAAGTACCTAAGTCATTATAAAGTATGCCAAAAGTAACAGGCGACCTATGATGGTACCTTGCGGTACACCCATAGTCACTTTGTTTTCAATACTTGCTTACTTTTAAATAGATAATTCTGAATCAGTTCTATCAAATTAGTAATATGATGATCCCATTTCATGTTACAATTCATAGTAATAGCTAAATATTTACATTAATTTATTCTTTCAATCTTAAGACCATCTCAACCTACATGAATTGTCACACGTATTAAAACACGATTCAGGTTCATCCGATTTATCACCAGAGTAGAGTGCAACAGGGTCAATTACGTATGATATGCATTGATAATTAAGTACCTAAGTCATTATAAAGTATGCCAAAAGTAACAGGCGACCTATGATGGTACCTTGCGGTACACCCATAGTCACTTTGTTTTCAATACTTGCTTACTTTTAAATAGATAATTCTGAATCAGTTCATTAGCATTACCTCGGACTCCATAAGCCCCAAGTTACACAAGAGAATCACACGATTTACATATCTTTAATATAGTATTTCATGTTTTGTGAGAAGATATTTCTTTGTCTTCACTTCGACTAATCAGAGCCTCATTTTGTTGAGATTATTTAAAATTCTCGTTACGAAACTGTGACAGAATTATAAAACAGCTGTAAATTTAAAACTTCGTACTCATCGCTGTGGGAACTGTACTATCGATCAAGCGCAGTTTTTGTCTACATTACGTTACACTTTACTATTGTTACCATTATTTTACATGTTTAAATAAACCGACTCTTTAAATAGGATATTCGACGTAATTTTGTAATTTTGACAAACTATAAAAGAGTTCCCATTGTGGATTCACTATTACACTCTAAATAAGAAATAATCAACTTTATCCAATAAAAATACTCTTAAAGTACTGAGGACATTTCGGCTACCGTCATCATCAGAGTAAACTAAATTATAAATCAAAATGTGCCTGTTTAAATACTATTTGGGGATGATAATGCAAACAAGGGGTTCCCGTAAGCTGGAGATAAATCGGTTGTTTAGAAATTGAATTATTGATCTAAGATTTGTCGAAACCATTTGCTGAAGCTTCTCATCTTCGTTGTTGTAATTTTGCTGGCTCAAGGGGACGTTCAACAATCTAGGAACAAGACTATTAAATGGAGTTTTTTTTTTTTTTTTTTTTAAATCTGGAGGAGAGGAAATCTTGCATAAGACACCGGTCTTTCCGGGAGTGTCGGATTCTTACCGACTAAAACCTCTCCTCCTCGTCTCACCCCTCTCACTGGAACCGCTTTCGCATTACTTCGGCTAGTGGGGCCGTCTGGGTTTCATCTTGGTGGTCGTCTCTGGTTTTCCTTTTCAAATTCTAGATTCTATTTCTTTGTTCTCTATTATGCCTCTGATTGCCCTATATGAGCATTTGAACCCTTCCTCACTTGACATAAGATTCCTCATCATATTCCTAGTTGTGAATTCCCTTCCGTTGAATCGTAGAAGTCTTCTCTAATATTTTCCCATCTAGGACATGCAAAGAGAGTGTGCTCCGCGTCATCTTGTCTTCCACAATATGAGCATGCTTCAGATTCTACTTTCCTGCGGTCGTATAGGTATTTCCTGAAACATCCATGCCCAGAAATAGCTTGTGTGATAAAATAGTCGACCTCGCCGTAAGGCCTTCCAATCCATTCTTGGATATCTGGAATCAGTTTATGCGTCCATCTGCCATATTTGCCGTTGTTCCACTTATCTTGCCAACTGGAAATCAAGTGTGCTCCAGGTGTGATTCCATCCACGCCACTATATTTGTCTTGCCTTTCTTGGATCAAGAGTTCTATTGGTGGAACTCCAGCTATCACGCCCGCTCCCTCTGCCGAAATTGTCCTGTAGGCGCAGCAAATTCTTATCGTCATCTTCCTTTGTATCCTCGTAAGCTTAGCAACTAATTTTTGGCTTTTAATGACCGAATGCCAGGCAGGTGCTGCGTACAACATTTGTGACTGGGCAACACTTAATAAAATTCTTCTTTTAGACGATCGAGGTCCACCGACATTTGGCAAAAGCCCCGACAGAGCTGTCACTGTTTTCTCAACTTTAATGGTGATCTGATTTGTGTGTTCAGCAAACGTGAGTTTGGTGTCCAACCAGACTCCAAGATATTTGACAGCCTTTTTTGGTGATACTATCACACCCTGCACTTCGAATAGGATTGGACCAATTTTTCGTTTTGTCGTTAGGAGGACATCTTCCGTCTTCTCGGGTGCTAGTTTCAGCTTCTTTTGTTCCAACCAGTTTGAAACACATTGTAGTGCAATGTTTGCTGTGTTCATCAGGATATTTTCTCCTTTAGCAACCACTACCATCGCAATGTCGTCTGCAAACCCTATAAGCGTAACCCCAGCAGGTAGTTCTATCCTTAAAAGTCCGTCGGTACAGTATATTCCATAGGGTTGGACCCAAGACTGACCCTTGTGGCACCCCGCTGGAGATTTCTCTGGTTTTAGAAACGTTTTCTGCTTCAAGGATTATGTGTCTATCAGCAAGATACGACGCTATCACACTAATTAGGCTTTCGTCTATCTTCCTTCGTCTGAGTTCTTCGAGTATCAACTGCCAGCTGGCACTGTTGAAGGCGTTTTTAACATCTAGGGTTATGACTGCGCACAGCCTTCGGTGTGCACTGCTATACTCTGTCTCAGTTTTTCTCGCGATTTTTATCACTTCATTTATGGCATCTACTGTTTGTTTCCCTTCTCTGAATCCATATTGCCTCGTTGATAGTCCCCCCGTACGAAGTAGCTCTCCCTTCAATCTGATAAGGATAAGTTGCTCGTATAGTTTACCTTCTACGTCGAGCAAGCATATCGGTCTATATGCTGCCGGGTTTTCAGCAAATAGAGCTATTTTATATTTAAATGGTGTAGCTGAATCCGCCGGAGTATACCTATTTGTTAGAGTGGGTTTTCTGTATATGTCAAGTGATTACCATATTTTATAAAATACGAACTTCATCAAATAGCGTTGGACAAAGGTTTCGACAAATCTTTGATCAATAATTTAATTTCTAAATAATAAGGAATTGGAACGCAACCAACTAACCAAATTAGAGTCAACATAGTATGTTTGTCTCCTGCACAATCACTTTAATATTTTATATCATTCTTTTCTACCCACGAATTTGTAAATTATTGATATAGAAATTATTCTTACCTGTGTTACATGAAGCTTCCAACTATTTCAATTCAATTTTCGTCAATGATTGAACATAATGTCAGCATCTTCGTTCAGATAAAGGTACGATTTACATAATTGATAATGACCGAAACACGAGGTTGGACTATAACGTACTATAATTGACCTAGTGAAGATTTGGCAACATCTAAGTGTTTTATATTTAACATTTATCGCATAGCGTTCAACCTTCTGTGGAAGTTCGAAGAATTTTGTTGAATTGTATACTAATTTCATCGATTATTTGATAGTGAACCATGAATTATATGGATTTGACACCTGGAAGGCTTTTTGTGTGAAGCATAGAAACTGCTAATTATCATAAAGCGACGCATGAATATTCACCTTCACTATGCATATTTGGGAGAACGAATTCAAATGAACAGATCGTGTTATTTATCATGTTTGCCACAAGAGATGATTGTTTCATAAGACCAAACTCTCACAATGCTATTTTGTTAACTTTCTTCCTCTAAAAGTTGAATCCGGGAGATCGATTTTTATGAATATTTTCGTAACGGGTCAAGATAAAATTATGAAATTCAAAATGATCAGGAACGCCTACAACTAGGGGGGCGTAGAATAAAAAATAACTTTTTGTACTTGATTTTTCCATAATTTTGTATGAAAAATCTTGACATTTTGACAGAAAAGATCGCCTAGTTCTGTTTCGATTTGAAAATTATCTGACTTTAAGTATGACGCGAAAATATTGGGTACGGCCTGAAATTATTAAATGCCATTTTTGTGTAGTATTGAATTTTCATCATAGGCGTGCCTAACAGGGAAGGCGCTTTTTATCATATCTTTTAATGACTCAAATTTTTCAATAATTTGATTCTATAATATGACTCATAGACTGAATTTATACACGAAAGATACTCCCTGTACCTCATCGTACGCGGTAAAAAGAGGTGCTGAAAAATTTAATGAAAACACTTAATTAGGAGCAACTTTGTCACTCTTCCACTCTCGGAGTCCTAGTGGAACGAAGTTTTCCACAGTCTTTTCAAAAGTTGCAGTTTCACTGAATCTGATACAAATGATTGGATAATCGTATAAATAATTTATTTTCTTATTCATCCGATTATCGGAATAACAGTAGTTTTGATTATTCTTCCGAAAGTGTGTTCATATACTGTTGATATACCGAGTTCAATGTTCAACCTGCATCGGTGATTGTGGTCGTCATTTTTCTTCCTGGTTTCGAAACTCCAAGCGGCAAGGTCATCGCAGGTTACTTTGTTAAACTTTTGACGGGTTAGTTTTCGTAATTTTTACATATGTTTGGCAATACTAGGTTAGTACTGTTAGTAGGTTATTTGAAGGATTGTTGTAATCCTTCTTCATATATGAATAGGGCATCATGAGTAATAACTTTCGGAAAAATAAGCGATTTATTCATCCGATTAACGGACGAATATCCAGGGCCCCAGGAACTGGATATTTGTCCGATAATCGGATGAATAAATTATTTTCTTATTCATCCGATTATCGGACGAATATCCAGGGCTCTAGGAACTGGATATTTGTCCGATAATCGGATGAATAAATTATTTTCTTATTCATCCGATTATCGGACGAATATCCAGGGCTCTAGGAACTGGATATTTGTCCGATAATCGGATGAATAAATTATTTTCTTATTCATCCGATTATCCGACGAATATCCAGGGCTTTTCCGTATTGGTATAACTATGCATTTAAAATTTAGTGCACTTTTAATACTTTCAGATACTAACTGAATTCAAATATGAGTTCCTTAGTTAACGAAATAAGCCTACTTTGTTCTTTCACCTAATTACCTGTTTTCAGCAAATCTTTCAGACCTCTTTTTACCTTATGTATATTAAACCTTATTTCAGGGGGCAGGGGAATCAAGGCACAAAACACCTGAAATTAAAATGGTGAAAATGTTCAAAAAAAATGTTACACCCGCCAAGGCTTGCTAAAAATTAATTCACTTTTCAGAACACCTACTTCAAATTTACACAATTTATAGTGAAATTTGTGAAAATTTCAACCAGACAAGTTTCAATAGTCTCAAATTTTATTTTAAAACAACAACCAAGGAGGTGTTGCGAAATGTATTTTCATTAAATAATAATTCATAAACAAAAGTCTGTCTGTGATAAATTATTTTTAATACTCGATTTAACAAATTTTCACTAGCCTGGCAGACAATATGTTTTTTACAAGTTTTTCGGACATATTCCATGTTTAATTTCAGGTGATTGAATGTTTGTTTTCAGTTTCTCGATCACTGTCTCCATGTACTTCAATTTGCAATAGTCATATGTATTAACAGTTACAAGATTGTTCTCTTTAAAGTTTAAAGAGAGTACACCACTGGAAGCGTGAATGAACTCCGAGACAAAGGGATATTTGAATATTAGCACGAGCATAATGTATATGCAAGCGACTCATAAAAATGCACCGTGAATAATTGGAAATCAAAATGAATTACCGAACATCAGACACTATTAAACCTTGTATGTCAGTTGTCCACTGAATTGTAAACGTCCTGTGGTTTTATAATGAGTAATTTGAACTGACTTTGCATGTTGACTAAATGAAACTACGAAAATAACTTCCCCGCTGAGGAATAAGGAATAATGTTGTGTTTTACTACTTTAATGGATCGATAGGTGAAGTCGAGTCAATTTTTATACACTGTACCTGATTCCAATATACGAGAACAGCTCCAAAAATTCCCAACGTGACTTAGATACAGGTATCGCAACGAGTCAAAATGTTCATAACACACAAGTTGTATTATTAGTATTGGAAAAAACGAAAATGGATTTTATTGAAATTAGTCTTCCAACTGTCACTCGTATATCAACGTCAGAAGTTACGCAAATTTAGTATCAACTTTCTTCGAGGTCTTTCTCCTCAAAGCATCAAAGATAGGCTCGATAGGGCGTACGAGGAAAATTCACCGTTTTATTCGGTGGAGGAATATTGGTCAATACGTTTACGAATAGCAGAATCGTTAGAAGATCATGCTATAACAAGAAGGACGGTACAAGTGGTGACATACGTCAAAATTGCCCTTGTTGAACTGTCGACAGTTCAGCGCCAGTGTCGTTTTGAATTGCTCTGTGGACAAAACCTTGTTGAATACAATTGTCTCAGGAGATGAAACTATGGTTATACGGAGTTCGACGGAATGAAGGCGAAAAGGAGAAGCGCCACCAAGTATGTTTCGGGTCAGTCAGTCGACAAAAAAGGTGATGTCTATGATCTTTAGGGATTGTGAGGGTATTCTTCTCGTAGATTTTGAAGAACACAATACTACATTTAACGGGGCATATTATAAAGCACTCCTGTACAAATTACGAAAAAATATATGGTAGAAAAGACAGTACACACTGCTGGAATTACGCAGGCCGTAATTTGGGACTTTGGTTTTGAACAAATCGATCACCATCCATATAGCTCATAGCTTAACGATAGATCACAGTTTGTCTAATATCATGGACAGAGATCGAATACATTTATCGCCAAATCAGGTGTACCTCAGGGCTCAAACCTTGGTGCTCTACTATTCCTTTTAGTTGTTAATGATTTTCATTGAAACCATCATTCGCTTGAAATTAATTTTTCCCGATGACTTGGAAATCTTTTTGGAAATAAAGACCATAGTGACTGCTAAGCACAACAAAATGATCTAAATAATAAATTTGATTCAATATATTATTATTTTTATTTGATTCGATATATTATTATCTACTTGAACCAAGAAGAAAAATGAAGAGCGCAATATTGTTATTGATTGTTGTATAGATATTTGACAATTGTCTAATTTCGTTTTTTTTTTCTTTCCAGGTAGCTCAAAATGCTCAGTCAACTAAATTATTTCCTGGTTTTGATTACATTACATTTATACAATACGACAGCTAGAGAAAGTAAGTATTAACCAGTCTCCTCTTCTGTTAATTTTCATCGTTTCATTTTCAGTTTGTTTTCATAACGCTACTAAGTATAACTAAAGATGTATACTTTGGTGAAATATTTTGCTGTTTCTGTTAGTTCTATTATATTTTACTTCACTCTATCCGCGCGCGGGGAATCTGAGATTTAAAATATAAGCAACAAAACACTTTCTAATTTGACAGAAAGTATTTTGTTGCTTATATTTTGAAACTCAGATTCCCCAGAATTAAATCAGAGCGGAAGCAATGTTGCTCTCCCTCTGACGTCATTATGAATGAAACATTGCAGTCAAACATTAATATTCAAATGAAATAGACTTGCATGATGTAACATGGCCCAAGTCAGGCGCCGATGCTGTTGATAATATCATATTTGCATTCCTGCAATACACAGGCAGGAAATTCGTTCGTAACAAACTGTAAACTTGGTAAACCTGTGGGCGTAACCGATTTCTATAGAGCTACTCACTTCAATAATTGTTTTCAAAGAATAGAACAACTGTACAATTATCGATTATACATGATTTCAGAATGAGTTGTAAACATCGTAGAAAGCTGGGAATTGAACTTGGAACAGCAAAATGTTTTTATAACACACTAATTTTGTGATGCATCATGCCTGGATGTGTGGCTCAGCTTTTTGAATATTAAATGTACTAAAACAAGGTTAAATAAAATATTTAATAGTATAAATTGTGACACAATAGAATTTGTTCCGTTGGATGTCCGAAATTTATGAGCAAAAAACATTTTCCCGAAACTCAAAAATAATGGAGCTATAGTTGATAATCTAGATCGATCAGCAACATTACAAAACTAATATTTGTATACATCTAACGCCATTTACGAGTAGATGACCCACTAAAGCCTAGTACAAACTGAGACTGTATCTGAGTCATATCTCACCAAATCAAATCTCTTTTCTTCTTTAATTATAATTTTTGGGTATATTTGTTAGTATAACTTATTTTGGAAAAACAAAATCTAAAACATTATAACTCAAATATTACATTCAAACCCAATTCTAAATTAGGTCCTACCTTATTCAATAATAAAGACAATTGATAAATTTGGAGTTCATAAGCTATCATGTCAAGGATGCGATTTCTTTCATGTTGGCCAAATAGGACGCTACCTACCGATAATTATTTATAGTTGAAGTTATGTATTCGTGATCCAACTTTGACATTGATCTCCAAAGAATGATCAATAACTATGTTGTTTAATTTTATTTTCAGAATATTGAGGACAATTAAAAAAATCTTTACTATTACCATAAAATGAGCTGTATTTGAGGAAAACGTGGAACTTGTTACACAAGGAATTTCATTCAATGAATATAATGAATGAAATAATTTTTTTGCCCATATCTTTCGGACACTCAGTATAATAATAATAATGAAAACTATTCAGTTAACGCTCAAAAATAGTAGACAAATAATGACAAAAGGACATTAAAAATTACAAATATTTATATAATTATAATAAAGTGTATAAAAGGAAATAATGATCAGCCGTGGGTATCTTGATTAAGATATTTTTATTCCCTCCATTGATATCGAATTTGGAAAATTATTGCGGAATAGTGTTGAAAAGTTACCTGCAGGTTCAATAATTCCCAATTTAAGGTAAGTAAGAGAAAAAAATAATTGTCATTTTTTATACATGAAAATTCGCCATGGTCGTTTTTCTCTCCTTGTTGTACATATTTATATCAGGGTTGTTTTTTTGGGTTTATTTTTTGGCAATATTTGTTTTTTATAATAATAACAAATTCACTTAAACAATATTTCAATTCTAGTTATTAGTTCCATATTAAGTTTGTATATGTTTCAATTGTACAACTGAACTAAAAATACAAGGTGGCGCAAAATCAAGTACCCTATGGAATGTTGTCATTAGTTCGTTTGTATTTGACATCTGTTCGAGTTTTTCTGTCAGTTGTAAAGTAGATACTTGGGAAATTATTATGAATCGATATACGCCTCAAGAACGTGCTGAAATCGTAAAATTTTTTTATCAAAATAATTCGTCGGTTATCCTAGCTCAACGAGAATACCGTAGAAAATATGGAAGACGCGGTGTTCCAACTGCGAAGACATTTCGGCGATTAGCGACAAATTTTCAACAATCTGGGTCTACATCTGGTAGACCTCATATTGGCAGACCTCGTTCAGCTCGTTCAAGGGAGAATATAGACCGGGTGCGTAGAGATGTGATGGAAAGGCCTTACACATCAACAAGAAAACGATCTTCGCAAGTAAACATTACCCGACGTTCATTGCAACGAATTTTAGTGAAAGATTTGCATTTGTTCCCCTACAAAATACAGGTAACCCATAAAATTATGCCTTTAGACTTTGAAAAACGACTTCAATATTGTAATGCTATAGTAAACCTTGAAAACGAAATTGGGGATTTTTGGAACAAAATCATAATGAGTGACGAAGCTCATTTTTGTTTAAATGGAGCTGTGAATAAGCAGAATCATCGCTTCTGGGGTAGTGAGAATCCACAAATTATTCACCAGCAACCGTTACATGAGCCAAAAGTGACCGTATGGTGTGGCGTTATTGGCAGAAAAATTTTGGGGCCATATTTTTTTGAGGACGATCGCGGAAGAACCACTACAATAAATGGAGATCGCTACAGAAGCATGCTGTTGAATTTTTTAATTCCGGAAATGGAAGAACTTAATCAGGAAGAGATTTGGTATCAACAAGATGGTGCGACAGCACACACGGCCCGTGAGACAATAGCCATTTTGAACAGAATTTTTCCTGGACGCCTTATCTCGAAAAACGGCGATATTGCATATCCGCCAAGGTCCCCAGATTTAACTGTTCCAGACTTTTGGTTATGGGGTTATCTCAAAGATAGGGTATTTGTAAATAATCCTCAAACACTAGAGGCATTAAAAGACAACATCCGGGAAGAAATTGACAGAATACCCACCTGAAATGTTGGAGAAAGTTATGAAAAATGCTTTAAAAAGAGCTCATTATTGCATTAATGCTGAGGGTGGCCATTTGGTCGATATTATTTTTAGTGTGTAACAAAACAAATTTTTAAAGTTTAAATAAACGTTTTTCATGTATAATATGACTGTTTTTTAATTAATCTTGCTTTTATATAAAAAAGAAATAGCGTACTTGATTTTGCGCCACCTTGTATAATGAATGCAACATATGCATTTATTTTAACATTAATTACAAATATTACACTGTACACTTGATTTCATATCTAATTTAAAATTAAATTTAAATTTGCCGCTAAAAGAATGGAAATTATTTTGTATAAGATATTACGTATATTACTATTGTAAAATAAATAAAATATATTTATATACCAATATTTGAATTTGTCTAAAAAGTACCTTGATTTAGGTGAAGTTGGTTTAATTGTTTTTTACTTGGGTTTTACTCAAAAAACAAACACGTGGTTTTTTGGGAAGATTTAATAGGAAAACCGTGATTTAATCACAAACAAATATTTGAAAATATGTTAATTTAAGATTCGAGATTGAATGGATATCGTCGAGAATCAAGGAACTATTTTATTAAATGATCTTCGGGCAAGATTAGAATTTGCAGTAGATTGAAGAATTTTGAAATGAGATGCTTATATGCTGAAACCAAGATGTACAAATTCTTTCAGGCACCTTGTTCTACACTATCATTAATACATTAGAATTTTATGTACACTTTTATATTAAAAGAATATAATGAACATATTGTTTTTTATTAATCAATCATAGGGTTTTTCAAATTTGTCCGATAGTATAGGAATCATGGTCAATTAAAGAGATAGAAAGAAGGTTAAGTTACGACAAAGATGTGGAATTTTTTGTTGTAATCTTGGTTGAAATTTGTTTTAAAGATTTGAACGAAAAACTTTTGTTTGGTTAACACAAAAAGTTGTCTCTTCTCAAAGAATATTCAAACCCTTTACAATCAGATGTAAGGGGCAAGTTAATTATTAATCAGAAAAAAATTGCGCAACTTTGTTGTCGTCTAACGTTCTCTACATCTCTTTCTATACTCCAGATCAAGTGGTGACAGTCCAATTCAAATAGCCCTGTACATCGCGTGGAAGTTCATCATTCATTTTCATTCAGAAACTCGTAAAACATGTGAATAATACAATAATCTTCGTCATTAACCAAATGCCATAATTTTTAGTTCCATCACCACCTTATATTGTCAAACAACCTCCGACAGATGAAGTTCTTTTTCAAGTAGAGGGCAATGGAGAAAACGACAAGCCATTTTATATCGAATGTGAAGCTTCTGGGGAACCTGCGCCAAAGTAAGAAATGCTATTATTATTTTCTCAAATTCAATACATTACAAGAATATACATGTTCGTCCATGGTTGAATGTGTAGTAGTCAATATGCACAATTTCGTCAAGATTTTCCGCAATTTTACCACTTGATTGATCAACAGATAAACAAATTAATTTATCCATATCATCATTTACCGGCGAACAACCTTCAAATGCGCTAATAAATAACAAAACAAGAATTGTTGTCTCTGTGGAATTATTGTACTATTTTAATTTTTTCTGCCAATTCTAAAGGCATTTTTAGTTTGATTATTAAAAAGTAAAAGTAAATAAGTTTCCTTGCCAAAGTTCGACTCTCGACAGAAGCGTCAGCGTGTTGCAGATAATAGTCTCGCTATTGATAATAGCCAATGTCTTTTTATTGTAGGCGTTCACCGAATTTCCATCGCTATCGTGAAAATGTTGTTATATTCTAACGCTAACAATCATATACAGTATCGGAAATAATTCTTCTGGGGTATAGACATAAATCTACACTAAATCTACACATGCAACAAGGAACGCAATGATATGATAATACCACATAAACAAGAGAGACGCACTGCTATGCGCCCCTCCCCTTACCCCACCCGAGGCGTTAACTGCTACTCGCACATTCGCCCGACTGGTGCTGGTATGATACTAACGTCCTACGTTCTGAGCTGACCGGCCTGAAATTGTAATGCTCTCTCTATCATATAGCAAGCTATTCTTTACGCTCTCTTGAAGCCACCATACCCAAGATAAATAATTTCCGAACCTGTATACAGAGTGTACCAATGACGTTCACATCGTGATATTTTGTTTTTACAATATTCGTAATCGTGGTAACTATTTCGTTTCAAATAATTTGTGCGTTTTAGATATCGTTGGGTGAAAAACGGAAAAGACTTCGAATGGCAGGCTTACGATGATCGAATCTCACAACAACCTGGTAGAGGTACTTTATCAATAGCAAAACCTCAAGATGTAGATCTCGGACAATATCAGTGTTTTGCTGAAAACGAATATGGAGTTGCTACATCTAACTCGGTGTTCATGAGGAAAGCCGAATTGAACTCTTTCAAAGATACACAACCGATGTCGATAAGTGGAGATGAAGGTCAACCCTTCAAATTAGAATGTCATCCACCAGATGGTTGGCCAAAGCCAGTTGTTCATTGGATATACTTTTACACTAATGGTGCTTTTAAGACAATTAACAGCTCAAGAATGACACTAGATCCCGAAGGCAACTTATGGTTTTCAAATCTTACAAAGGGTGATATAACTGATGACTTTAGATACGCTTGCGCAGCTGCTTCGCCCATCAAACACGAGTACAAATATGGCAACAGGGTTTTGCTTAATGTCGTCTCAACTACCGCATCGGCTGCTCTCAATAAACACGAACCAGTTCTTCAATACGTTACGAAAAAGAGCGAAGTTGCCCTACGTGGCAAAAGAGCTGAACTATATTGCATATTTGGCGGGACGTGAGTATACATTTTAGTAATTTCATTTTCTAATGTTCATCTTGAACTTCAATTCAAATAAGTATACTTGTAGACCGTTACCACAAACTGTGTGGCGAAAAAAAGGGGAGTTAATTCAGTCTTCTGATCGAATAACGCAAGGGAATTATGGAAAGTCGCTTATTATAAAAGTGGTAGATTTTGACGATGCAGGTACATACACCTGCGAAGTTAGTAATGGTGTAGGCGAAGCCAAGTCCTATTCCATAAATTTGAAAGTTTATTGTGAGTATTAATCTGCTGGTCATTAACTATAAATTTCTTCACGTGGCTTTATTAGGAAGCGAGACAGATTTTGATTTGATTCGTTCATGGTTCTTACCAAACGTCATGTTTCAGCTATTCCTTATTTCACTGTCGAGCCAGAAAAGATCAACGCTGCAGAAGGAGAAAGGGTCGAATTCCGTTGTGAGGCTTCAGGATCTCCAAAACCAGAAATAAAATGGATTTATAACGGTAAACCTTTGGATTCGGCTCCAGACAACCCAAGACGAACAAGGCTGGACAATAAGATAATTATAGATAATTTACAAAAGAATGACACCGGTAATTATGGATGCAATGCTACAAATTCTTTAGGATATGTGTACAAAGATGTCTACATCAATGTGTTGGGTAATTAAGTTCAATGAAATACAAACTTCGTTGCTAATTCATCAATTTCAGCGTTGGCGCCCGAAATAGTAGAAAATCCCATAAATATGGAAGCAGTAGACAATCAGAATATTAACATGACTTGCAGAGTAATTGGTGCTCCTAAACCCATCATCAAATGGATTCTTAACGGCAAGGAATTGACAGGTGGTCGATACTCCATACACGAAAATGGTGATCTCCTCATCTCCGGCGTACAGTTTGATGATAGAGGAGATTATACTTGTTTTGCCATTAATAAGTTCGGAAATATATCGGGAAGCGCTAAGTTAGATGTGAAAGGTAAGGTTACATTGTCAGCTGAAACTCTGTTTTATTGAATATTCATTTTCTATATTGAACATTTTTTCCTCGTTCAACTACTTAGTTTACTTACCATTTCGACCGCGATGCTGAACAGCATCCATGATAGTCAAGGGATAACGCAAAAGTCTATTCTACGTTCTCATAACAGATGTCCATATATTTGTGCACAGTTTCGAAGATTTGATGATGAAACCTAAATCAAAAATGAATTATTCCATCAAATGAAACAAAAACAAAATATAAACAATAACGTTGCTATAATTTTGCATAATATGAGCTGAAAGTGTTCTGCTAATAACCTTCGCAGCAAGCATGTATTTTTTTATTATTAAAAAATCGAATAACTTTGAAAAGTATAACGACATATTGGTTCTGGTGTGACTAATTTTCATTTATCGATCACCTAGTTCTTTTCTGAAGGAAGTTTATTGTAGCGCATACTTACATCACTGACGGACCCGAAGATTATGAAGTGGAAGCAGGAACAGCAGCTACGTTCAGGTGTAACGCTGTGACCGACGAGTCTCTGGACTTGGAAATACTATGGTTGAGAAACGAGCAAGCGATAGACTTCGATGGCGAACCAAGATTTGTAAAATCATCAGATCACTCCCTTACCATAACCAAGACTATTGAACAGGATTCAGGCACATACACATGTTTAGCTAAAACAGGTTTAGACGAAACTCGGGAAACGGCCCAGCTTACTGTACAAGGTACATTAATGTCAAAAATATTTTCCAAAATAGTGAGATAATATTTTATCTTTTGTAGACGTTCCAAATCCACCCCAGATGAGAGGTGTAGAATGTCACGTTAAAGATGCTACCATAAGTTGGAATTCTATGGGAGACAATCGGGCCCCAATTTTACATTTTATCATCCAGTACAACACTAGTTTCACACCAGACTCTTGGGAAGATGCATATAATGAAGTACCTGCTGCTGAAATGAGTTATAATGTAAGTTTTTCCATCGCAGTTCATCTAAAACTTATCATTATTTATTGTATTGCAGGTTCCCATGAGTCCATGGGCTAATTATACTTTTAGAGTTATCGCTAAAAATAAAATAGGCCAATCTTTGCCATCTTCTCATTCAGAAGTCTGTTCTACTTCGGAGGAAGTTCCACATAAAAATCCAGACAATGTTAATGGAGAAGGCGATAAACCGAACAATTTGGTTATAACATGGACGGTAAGATATTGAGAATATTAAGAAATGTTTAAAAAAGTATGATATAAATGTTGCGCATAAACTTACTAACTCTGTTGGTAAATATTTTTCAAATCAAAAATCTTTAATACCTAAAGATAAACAAACCCCAGTATATAAATTAAATTGTTTAGATTGCGATGGGACTTATACAGGAATCTTTCAACAATATTTACAAAAAATATATATGGTCATAAGTATAGTACTGGAAACAAAAACTTAAAAAATTCCACCGCCCTTGTTAAACATTTTTTTAATTATAATCATCAATTTCATTACAAAAATGATTATATTTTAACTACAGAAACCAATTAGTATAAAAGATCTATCCTGGAGATGATTCACATAAGAAGTGACTCTAAGTCTGTAAATCATAGCCAAATTTATACTAATTTAATTAATTATACCTTACAAATTGTGCAAAATTCGGCTTTCTGTTTGGTGACTGATTTCCAATTCAAACCCAATTTGTCTTAAAGAAACAGTCTAGAAGTTTATTCGAGCCAAAATATTAATTTCCGTTCCTTCGTCAAGAATGAAAATTACTTCAGAATCATTGTTGGGCACTTCGGAATGGATTTTCAAGACATTGTCTATCAGAATATCGTTCGGAATAAAGAATTTTAAACACTTTTTATTGAATTTTGCCCCAAAAATCATTTTGAACACAATTAACAAAAATTTTAAACACTTTATATTGAGTTTTGCCCCAAAAATCATTTTGATGAACTTTACTTGCTTATAAATAATCTAATTAATTAATGAATCGGAACCGTCGGAACTTTCAATGGAAAACTCAAAATCATATTATAAAAATTGACGTTTGAAATGTCACTCATTTGGTATCGTTGGATTCAGAAGAATATGCAGGATTGAAAATGCGATAATATACAGGGTGTGTTCCATTGAAAAATCGAAAGTTAGTATCACTTTCGGCGAAACCGGAAGTGAAACAAAAATTGCTGCTTAGTATATATATATAGGATATCCCAAATTTCAAACAATTATCTTCATATCTTGTAAGCTCCTTCCGCTTGAATGGTAATTACAAATGGGGGAGGTTGTCACTTACTGTCCTCTTATGACAGTAACTGATCTGCTCTGGTTTCTTGAGGGTCCAGGTTCCCTTATTATATAGGTTTTAAAATTGCTATTTCTCTTTCGTGTGGATTGCCAAATAAAACAGATGTTTCCTTGTTCAACTAAGTTTATTAATTATCCCTATTTACATTTGGTATATTTACATAGCTAGGTACAATATATAACAGGCCGTTTCATGCGTTCGTTTTCCGTGCATAAAATAACTCGTTAATTAGATGTTTTTCTTGTCGTCGATTAGCGTTGGGAATCTCCAACATCTGCGTGAGATGATAGACAAGTTTTTGTCCCTAGGTCCAGGGAATAAAACGCGACAATCTAAATGTTTAATACACCTTTAACTTCGACGGAGCGTGGATCCTATGTTTATTCTGGCCTGTATTTCAGACGTAATTTCTTACGGAGCGGGGCATTCCGGACCAGGTTGATTTGTCAGTGATCTTCGGCTATGACTGAATTAGTCATTTTACACGTCGGTCTCGGGAAGTATCACAACGTAGCCCCTGAAATCATTTCGCAGCAGCTGAATCGCAAACGTCCAAGCTACCAGGATTGATTTTTCAGGTTGTTCCTGCTGTGAATTTATTCACAATTCTACAAATCGGTCTCGGAAAATATCTTAACTTAGCCCCTAGAAAACAATTCGCAGGAGCTAAATCGCAAACGTCCAAGCTACCAGGATTGATTTTTCAGGCTGTTCCTGCTGTGAATTTATTCACAATTCTACAAATCGGTCTCGGGAGATATCTCAACTTAGCCTCTAGGAAACAATTCGCAGGAGCTGAATTCTGTTCACCAGTTTTTATGCATAGATGTGCACGAAGTTTGATCTCTTAACTTTGCCTATGTAATTCGACTCTACTGAATATTCAAATTGATTTGTAAGTAATGGAAAATGCGTCATTACAATCTAAAGAAATCTATAGGGATGTCCCTGAAAGGTCATTATTTGCCTAGTATCGATTATGAGGTGCAATGAAGACCCGGCCTTCTACGATTTTTCGTGAGAGTGCGTTTTTGAAAAAACCACATTAGGCATTATTCTATCGAAAAAATAACACCGTAGAGTTGTATGTACTACATCCATCAAAATGGTCCATCGGTTAGTTTTCTACGGGTGTGTAAACTTAAATAAAGGAAAAATTTAAACACCTGAAGTGCATCTAGAGTGCCATGAAATCGAAACTATATGACTGTCAGAACAACAATAAACTCCCAACATACAATAGTACGATTTTCATCCTGATTACACTCCTGGAATATTCTCTTATTAATCTTATAATTTCCACCTTTTCTTGAGAAGTCAGCTCAACTTTTGCTATCTTTACTTAATTTTTTGTCATGACCTACTGCTCTAATAAGTGCAAACATGAATTCCTATAAATGCATCTCCAGAAAGTATTGAAATGTTTGTCACATTCTTTTATGAAGTTATTTTTTTTATAAAATAATGCCTAATGTGGTTTTTCAAAAAAATGCACCTTTTTGAAAAATCGTAGCAGGCCGAGTTTTCATTGCACCTCATAAACGACACTAGGAAAATGATGAACTTTCAGGGACATAGCTTTAAAAATTTACCATATTCGAATTGTTTTGGCCTACCTAGATTTTCAGTGGTGTCAACACTAATAATGAGACATTATGTATATTATTATTTCTTGTAATGCGTTTATGCAATAGGTAAATATTTTTTGACGAGTATGCTACGTTGTCCTATAACCCATGACTGAAACTTATATATACAATAAAGCAACTAACTAACACTATAAATTCTCGGACGGTTATGAGACCGTGACTATCTTCTTACATGTGAAAATCCGTCTTCAGGATCCATCTTAATATAAGATCCCGAAACAAACAAATCAATCTTCTGAAGAAAGCTAGTGAACTATGATCAGGAGCAATAATCATCTCTACGGTTTTGAATCTCACACGTACTGTTCAGAGAAACATCAGCATCTAGCTTGTGTAATAGTTTGAATTTATCTAGAAACCAAGATTATCCAATGTTTCATGTATAATTGTGATTTTTATTTTCAGAAAATGCCGCAAATCGAGCACAATGGACCGAAATTCCAATATCGCATCTCCTGGAAAAGGGACATCCCAGGACAAAATTACACTGTAGTTGATATACTGGATTGGCGGCAAGATCGCTATATGATAGACAATCAGCCGTCTTTCAAGCAATACAAGATAAAAGTCATCGCTATGAATAAAAATGGAGAAGCCAACGTTTCACCCAAAGAAGTTATCGGTTACTCCGGTGAAAGTGAACCGGAACAAGCACCTGCCAACTTTACCCTGCTCCAAATCGTACCATCTACAACTGCTTTGTTCAGCTGGAGTCCCGTCGATCTCAAATCAGTCCGTGGACATTTCAAAGGCTACAAAATCAAAACTTGGAGCGACACATCTCCAATTCGTAACGAAATTCAGGTTCAAGGAGATGCAACGAAAGCTTTAATCAATAATCTCATCCCATATACCAAGAATCACGCCCAGGTGTACGTTTATAACGGCAAATTCAACGGTCCTGCCAGTGAAACACTCCATTTCGATATGCCCGAAGGAGTTCCTGGACAAATGGATGTTTTGGAGGCTTATCCATTGGGCTCGTCGGCGTTTTTGTTACGTTGGGAGAAACCGGAACGCGCCAATGGCATTTTGACAGGATACAACATCTATTACGCTCTCGTAGACAACAACATGAAAGTCAATCCGATGGTGCCGAGGAATCCGCAAATAAAAGATCCGAATGTGAAACACGCAAAATTAGGTGGCCTCAAACCGGGTACAACTTACCGGATATACATCCGAGCCACAACAGCTATGGGCGAGTCCAAGGAATTATACATCGAACGAAGTACTAGAAATCTGGGCATGGAAGTACCTTCGAAACCTACCTTCGACTGGGAAACGTCCAAAGACGCTTTGGCTGCTTCTGTAAGAGTTCGGTGGATCCCCAACGGAGACGGATATCCAGGCTCTCACTTCTACGTCAAATATAAGAAGAAGGGTGAAGTGAATTACAGACAGACTGAACCCGAGAAGAATGAAGATTTCCAAGAGGTGACCGGACTAGAAAGTGGGGAATTGTATGATTTTGTGGTAACTTCTGTTGATGGGGGTAACTTTGTGGACAGTGAACCGCAGGAAGTGAGGACTTACGACGCTAATGGGCCTGTCATCGTTCCGAAAGAGAACGTGGCAACTGCTGGCTGGTTTATTGGGATGATGCTGGCCATAGCATTCTTATTGATTGTCCTCATCATCGTATGTATCATCAAGAGAAACAGAGGTGGCAAGTACGCAGTCCACGAACGAGAACAAGCGAACGGGAGGCAGGATTATGCCGACGAAGGTGGTTTCCACGAATACTCTCAACCGTAAGTTTGTAACTCTTTTTTATCAAATATTGAATAATAAAATAACTATTAAACTTAATAGTCCAGATCGATCAGTAACGTTACAAACGTATAGTTCCAGACAGCTGTTTCGTTTTTCCCATAGAGCTCATCAGTGTAATGAGCAAGTTTGCAACGTTGTTTGAGGATCTCTGCTGAAGGTAGTCATAACCAGCCTAACACGTGGTAAAAAGACCAAAATATCTCACACATCTATGAATAGATGTTCGACTATAAAATCAAGCAATGTATCAGATTGACAGATTTCTCGAACTTTGTAAATGTTACGAGGATCTGAGACTACTTGAGTGCGCTAGATGGCGACACCTAACCAAATCAATGTAAGATCATTGGAAACAAATGAGTATATGGATATATTCATTTATCTCATGTTGGCTCTTGCCAGATAATAATGATCTATCAGTAATGTGACAAACTTATAGTTCCAGACAGCTGTTTCGCCTTTCTCATAGAGCTCGCCAGTGGAACGAGCAAGTTTGAAACGTCATCAAAGGATCTCGGTTGAAGATAGTCATAACCTACCTACAACGTGGTAAAAAACCAAAATATCTTACGCCATCTATGAATAGAGGTAGGTCTCAATAAGAAATCAAGCAATGTATCACATTGACAGATTTCTTCAACTTCTCTATGAGAGGAGCGAAACACTGGCTGGAACTATAAGTTTTGTGACGTTACTGATCGATCTGGACTAGAAAGACCTTATCATTGTTATCTGTCAAAACCCAACATGAGATAAATGTATATTCATATATTCATTTGTTTCTAATTATCTTACATTAAGTATTAAAAGTTTGATTAATTTGTTAAATAAACGTAATTATATTTTCGGCAACACCGTAGCTTATTTAAACAAATATTACCTACAAAAGAGCTAACCTAATTAAGGAGTGAGCTGTAGCGAACTAAGTCTTGGCTCTTTTCAGCTCTTGGTTTCTACGTAGCGGTCGAACGGTGACTCGAATTTACTATAATTTTCACAGAAGATAGAGATGATGCGTTAAATTAAGTGGATTGTAAATTCATTGTCGTACCTTGAGCCGTGTTCGAGTTGCTCGACGTTATTTGCTTTATTTCGCGCACTCTACGGTGCGCTAATTATATGGGCGAGTGTGGAGTGTAGAGGGAAATAGCGTCTCTATAAACTCGGTGATTAGTACACGTACCGGAGCGCCCTCTACAATTTACGGGCGGCTGTTG
Source organism: Endomychus coccineus (assembly GCA_958510875.1). Classification (NCBI taxonomy): domain Eukaryota; kingdom Metazoa; phylum Arthropoda; class Insecta; order Coleoptera; family Endomychidae; genus Endomychus; species Endomychus coccineus. The sequence continues at coordinate 35,149,762 of OY294071.1, read as the reverse complement.
ACACACAGTGCTTACAATTAGTTTAACGCCTTCTGATGATGATCGTGAGACCGAAACGTTTTAAAGATGAAATTACAATAGACATATGTCTATGTGATCTATTTCCCAAGAATTTACATATATTTATCATTAATACGATGACAATTGTGTTTTATCATTGAGAATATGTATTTTCATGAACATTTGTCTTAAAATTTTCTCTAGTTTCTGATGTTCTTGGTTTTTCACGATTTACAATATAGAAAATGATTTGAATGCCACATCCACCTAATCTTACTCGAGTTGACCACTTTAAATTGAACATTTATTAATTTATTTCCAGTTTGGACAACAAATCTCATGGTCGAGCTTCGATGAGTAGCGAGCCGAAAATAGGGCCTGAAAGTGACACCGATTCTATGGCAGAATACGGTGATGGCGATACGGGTAAGTTATTTGTTATAAGTGAAAACTTCAAATATTGGCTTTTATATAATTTATGTTAGTGAACCTGATTTGTGGCTTGCAAGATGTAAATAATGACATTTGTACTATGAAAATATGGTGTTTTTCAGCACTAAATAAATGTAATGGATCGAAATTTCCATACTTATTCCGACAGGTGAATTGCCATCTTCAGTAGCTCAATACATTTTTTTTTCTATTGATCTACTGCAGAGGGGGCAATTGATTTGGCCTAAATTCGCATTTAGATTAAATTGATGTTTCTTTTTAGAAAGGGATAATGTACATCGTATCAAAATTTCGACGTTTTAATAGGGAATCTAGATAAGTATAAGAGAAATACCAATAAATGAACCCGCCATCCTCTATCTCCTCTTTAGGAAAAATGTCAATGGTGAAATTAAAAATTGCATATCGCCTTTTGCTTTCGAGGTATCTGTTTGTTAATTATGGAATCGGAAAAAAATAATTTCTACATTCTTCAGGCAACAATTGCATTGTTCTACAATTTTACAGAACTTATGCCATTTAATAATGACTGTGGATAGTCTAACTAAATACTTAATTTCTATTATTTAGTATTTCTCAGTGCAAAATGGCTTGAAAATTATGAATATGTATAGTATTTTAATCTGAGTTGCAATAACTCTGACACTGCAAGTGAATTATACTTTAATCGATATCCAGGAAAGAAACAACCATTTTTAAAAGATTCAAGGAAAATCTTATATATTATGGATTATTTATAATAAACCGAAAACTATGAAATATGACGTTGAAAATGCTAAAGAACTTTTTATAAATGCTATTGCTATGGCTGTTGTGGCTGTCAAATACAAGCTAACTCTGGTATGACATGAGTGCAAGCATTGCGAGTTTTGATAAAACAACAACTCCACCGAAGATTCTAAGATATTGAGATTCCTCATTAAAACATTGAAATTTAGCCACCTATCAAACCTGCAAATATCATTTGCCTTCTTTAGGACAGGTATGGTGCTATGCTGACTGTTATTGTGGTTACCAATATGTTGTATCCTATTTTCTTTTTGTTTCTGGATGTACAAAATAATTTTTAATTTTTCATCTCTGGTTCAATTTCCTCCCTTTCAAAATATCTGAAATATCCCAAATTGTAAAAATTATGTGATTATTCTTCATACATTTGAATAAAAATAATGAATTTTCAGTTCAGTTCAATATTCTCTTTTTGAATATTTAAGACAAATCAAAAATAAATTTTTGGGTAATAAGTTGAGTTTTCACTTTGATAAATGTTATTACATATTGAAAAATATGAAGAAACATCATTTAATCCAAACTTCATTTATATATTAATTATTCAAATCTTACTTCAACATAATTTGTGTTGAGTCTTGTTTAGAATAATATGAAGGTGGTGGGTGCATGTTCCAGTAAATCAAATTAGGAAGTTATATTTTTTTGTGAAATTTTCATCAATATTTATCATTTCCTTAGAGGGTATGAATGAAGATGGTTCATTCATAGGTCAATATGGCCGAAAACGTGGCCAAGCAGAAACAACATCGCAAGGTTTCGCAACGCTTGTGTAATGTGTAAGGATATTTTTGTTTATTTTGTTTTTAACCTGATTATGAAAGGTTTGCCATTGATACTAACAAGTAACAACTAGTGATTGAAGTTTTGAAATGATTAATTTGTTATTGCTATATATGTATATATACAAGGTGAATTATCATTACATTGAATTGTCAATTGGGCTTCACCATCACATGCAACATATTTATTACATTTATTATTTATTTTTCTTATATAGCAACAGAAGCTTATCCATGATGTTCTGAAATAATTGGTAAATTAAAAGTATATTGAGGTATGAGACTATTGGATTTTTCCAAATCAATATACAATCAATATAATTATAAGATGCGATGGATACTCACCATGTATATAATATGTTGGCAAAATTATTATGACTAACACCGTTTATTTTTGAGTTTTATTAACAGTAGATAATATATGGTTGTGTTTGCATATTCTAAAGTGATTGAGTGAAAAAGGGTGATAATTTTGTTGTATGATGATTTTATTTGGCATTGATTGAAATCTATAAAATGTAATATTCTACTTACTGACGTCATGCTTTACACAGGTCGTTTCACTGAAGATGGATCTTTCATTGGTCAATATGTTCCCACTAATATGAAACAACTAGGTGCCAACATAGGTACGAACAACAACGCTATGGCAACGTACGTTTAGACAATTAAACGTGAATTCAGAGCTTTCTATTGAGATTTATATCAATTGCTGACGCTAATGTGTTGTGACATGATTAGACTTTATTTTCGTACTTTATTTTATAATTCGTTGAAAAAATAATTTCAAAAAGATGTCATTTACTTTTATTATTTGACAATAATGTGTTCTTTAAGCTTATCATTTTATTATCAATTTCGTCCATATTAGGTTAAATAGGTTAATATTTAAAATCAAAATGAATGGAATGTATAGTAATATATTTTGTTTCTTGCTGCAATTTAAAAAAATCTTCTAATATTTGTTTTAAATTGCAACAACCGATTTGTTAAACGCTCTAATTATTTCTGTATCTTTATGTATTATATAGTTATAACAACATATATTTCAGATGTTTAATATTATGTTCTTATATACATATTACTAATTTTAAAGTTTAATTATATGGAAGCATGTTAAATGCTTGCAAAATAAGTAAAGTCAGGAAAAATTTCAAAAATCGTTAAAGACTAAATGAAAATTAGTTCTCATTATTTCGGAATGTTTGATATTTATATGAATACTTCATTAATTCAAAAAATATATATCATTTTTGTAGTTTGTATAAATTTTACAAACCCCTAGTATATTCACTGGACATGACATTTAGAAAACAATCTCAATATGTGATTTTTCATAATAGGCTTTGAATGTTTCAAAATATTTTTCTTTGTAATCATTGTCACGATTTTTGCTTTTACCTTATATCAAGTGTAACAAAATTTGTAGCAGCTATATTTAAAAAAGTTGAATGGTTGTTTTAAGCTTGGAATTTTTTGTTACTTCTTTTGAAGATTCATAATATGCAGCTAGATTATTTGGTAGTTCCAATAATGTTTAATATAGAAAAATCTTCAGAGCACAAAGATCGTAAAATCGATCCATATTCACTATTATCAATATTTAGAGAGTACGCGATATTTAGAGGTTGTGGCCTTTTATTTTTACTATTCATTATTTTTTCTTCATTGGCAAGCTGTAAATCGATATCTTATATTCACCAGACATGTTCAATTAATCATAGTTTCAGAAATAGGATTTTGCTGATATGCACAAATATGCATTACTATTATGATTGGGCGGAAAAGCATTCAATATTGATTATGAGGAAATTTCAATTAAATTTCACAAACGCTATCTGAATTCCACAAATTGAATCTCAATTTTTCAATTATTACATCTCATGTTTTGGATCTGATTATAAATAAGTGTAACCTGAATTTTACGTATTTTAAGACTGATACATTGTGAAGTTTGTGACACCTGATATGTGTCTGGCAAGGTAAAAATAAATCATGACAATATATTCATGTAGTTTACTAAATGAAAAGATAAAATGATATTTCTAAACAATATTTTGAAAAAGGGTAATGTAATGTAAAGGACAGGAAAATGTCAATTGGCCGGAAACATTTGGCTTCTGTAAAACAGGATTGTGGTGCTAGTATTGTGGTTAACAATTTGTTGCATGGTTGTTGCTTGTTATAATTATTAACGGCTTCAGAATATAGCTAACCTTAAAGAACAATGAATATTTGACTCGGTTAATGCTGGAATTTTATAATACTTGCAAATTTGTGCCCAATTTTGATTATTTTGAACAACATCACACATATTTTAACAGAATTACATGGTCCAATTTAAGAAGATATTTCTTTATATTTCCAGTTTCTGTAATTTAAATTCTCTCCAATTCCTTCATCTTTTGGTATGCTTTATTTGAAAACGACGAATAGAAAAATAGCAACGAACATATGCATAATACTTGATAATATTTATAATATGTAAATATATTGTATAGTAAATAATGAATATGAATTCAAAAATGGTTGTAAATATCATGTTAGATGGTTGTTATTGCTTGAAGTGAAATTTTTAGAGTTAAATATTCATTGTTGCTTTAAGTAGTAAACTTCACCCAAATGCAGGAAAGATCTTTAATTCGAAAAATATTACTTGTAGTTTGGCTTTTGTGAGAATATATAAAAGTTTGTCGCTAGCACGATTTTTTTTAATATATATTATATTATTGACAGTTGAAATGCACTGTTGGATATTAGGTAAGATATTTGGATATATTTATTATTAACAACTATTATGTAACTGCTTTACTAGTTGTTCTAATACAAATTAAGTATTTTTTTATGTCTTGTACAAATAGTATAAGTCTTTGATTGACTATAATAAAGATGTCGGTGTATCTTTATTATTTATTGAATAGATGGAACTATCATTTTTCATAATCTGTATATCCTGAGCTATCTATTAGCATTTGCTAATCTAGACAAATTTATATACTACTCCAGCCATTATTTAATCATTTTGTAATGTAAATGCCTTCTATTCATATAAGTTGTAGATTTTTTATGGATCATTTAGTTACAAATCTTGTCATAATTTTTGCACTTAATAAAAAATATTCATATTATTTCTATTTTATTCAGTTAACCCATGCCATTCTTCCTAAAATAAAATATAGTGCCCTCCTCTATAGCTCAACTAACTAATTTAAGGCGCTCATTATATGGAATATTTAAAATCCAACAAGAGAATTCTCATTTTGTTGGTACCGCCATCTATTGAGCAGTATCTGAAACTACAGGAATATCGAGACCACTTGCCCAAAGATCTTGAAACTTATTTGTACGGCCCATCTGTTGAGTGATAGCTCAACTAATTAAATTATAGCACCTACTCTAAGGAACATTCCCGCTTTGTAATAGCTCAATCTACAGAAATATTGATGCATCGCCTGTCTAGAGATCTTGAACCTTTTTTTTGCACCATCTGTTGAGTAGTAGTTCAACTAGAAAATTACAGCATCCTGTAACAACCAACAAAAATGGCCAATCCGGAGTACTACCGACCGATAGTATGGTTAAGAGAACAAAGAGGGAGTTAAAATAAAATATAAAAGAAAAGCCCTGATTAATTCAAGAAAAACTCTGTATTCAAACGACGGCAGATATTTTAATCTTCGCCGACAAAACATTCTCAACGTTGAAAAACGTAGAATTTTTACATGTCAAATCGTTCATTATTCCATAATACATGTACTTTGCGTATAATGAGAGAACAAGTAATGTTTGAGAAATAATTAATCAGTATTTAACCACATTCTTCAATATTACACAGGCAAATTCAATTGTGTATAAATAAAATGGTTATTGTAAAATCAATAATAATCCGAGTGATAATTAAACATGTATGAAAATACATATCAATTAAACAATACATTTGAATGATTAATACAGATCTGAAATATCTTAACTACATAAATTTGCCAAAATATATTTCCTATTTTTTAATTTAATTATTATAAAAAACTTGTGATTTTTATAATCCAGTTGACAATTAGTTTCCTTCAAAATTTTGTTATAATAGTTTACATTATTTTATGCAAAGTTGTAAAGTATCATAGTAAATTTCCACACACGCTTTGTTTTAATTTGGTACATTTACTTAAGGAAAATTAAAATATTCAGAGGAACCAACTTAATAATTAATAAATTATATTACAAGAGTAAGTAAAAAAGACATTATAGGCAAGTCAAAAGTCAGACTAATGAGCATATAGTGTAAACTATTGTTAGTCATATATATGGTATATTTCTGTGATTAAAATACAATGTTAGTGATTGAAAACAATATAACCTTGACCAATATTCATAACTTATTCAATAATTGTGCGATTTGTAATCTTCTTGCATACCCGAAAAAAAATCTAAATAGTTAATTTCCCTGTTACTTTTGAAGTATCACACACAAATATCATGTGTAGAGCAAACAAATGAATAGTTAAGGAAAAAGCCGATTTTAATTACAATGTAGTTCCAAGTTCCCCGCAAGGATCTAATCGTTACTACCCATGCTACCTGAAATGGTGGCTGTTTTCCTTGAGGTTCCCAGTCTTAGTAATTCTGCACAAATTCCAACCATAATACCACTTTTTCTCAGTAACTAAGATGGTGGCTATTTTCTATCTTCAAGCATTTTGCATCTTTGCCTGGAGGTGATTCATGACTGCTTTCATTGAAACTGTCAAATAACTCATCTACTTGGTGAACATATATAGCTGTGACTAAAGCCCGTCATTCAAGCTCACCTGTACATAAATTAAGAAATATAATTTCACATTTGGTTTAATACACCATAAAAGAGTTTATACTTTAGATACACTATAACACTAAGAAAAAATCACCCTTATTCACTAAAAATAGTGTTAAATTACTCAGAACCTTTCAGCTATCATCACAGTAAACTAAATTAGAAAAGATAATGTGCCTGTTTAAATACTATTTGGAACTAGTAATGCCAAAAAGGATTACCCTCAGCTGGAGATAAGACTAAATTCATTAAATTGATTTTTTGTTTATACGCTTCTATTAGTTTGATATTTATCATCACCAGTTAAGAGTGATATAAACTTTCTACAGCATTGGTGAACTATATTAAAAAAATGTTTGGTTAAATCTGATTTTTTTCACATTATTTTTCATTGTGCGTGCAAAATGTTCTTTATACTGACTTAGAATGTTCCTTATACACGACTCACAATCGAATTTATAATTCCGGATTTGTCGAAGTCGGAAACTTTATAAAGATCTATAAACGGGTTATATCACCTTCAGTTAGTTCAATAAAATTCAGAAGTTTCGTTTATCATCCTTTAGTATCTAATAAATTCCATAATTTGTTTTTTTTTTTCATTTTCAAACTTCCGAGAGAAACAGTAATGCCGGCAATGGCGATCACTCACGGCATCAAGTTTTAATTGCGAGGCTGGCGTACCCTATCGGTGTCTTATAATTACAGAACATAAGAACTCTTCTTAAAAATTATTGATGCATGTTTCTCCACCAGACTACTGCGCCCACTACGCTTAGTCTAGTTCAGAAACGGAACCATAATGTCTGAATATGCAAAAGATAAGCAAATGTGGATTAGTTCAATCTGAATCGGATTAAATTGTCTATGTACCTACGCCTATGATAACTAATTTGTGAGAAAATTTAGTTTTCGTTGCCGCGTAATCTACTGAGTAGTAGCTAAAACTTTGATATGGCTCTCATCTAGGAATCTTGAAATATATATGTTGGAGTCTGTATGTTAAGCGGTACCTGTAATAAAAATTGTACCATCTATTGAGTGTTATTTGCATTTACAAATCTTAAAACAGATTTCCTTATTACCATTTCTAGAAGCAAAGAGAATTTTCGTGACTAATATCGACATTTAATTAAAATAATTTTCTTGAGTGCGGTTGGGTGATAAGGGATGTCAGTGTGTTTATAACAGCACTAACGCATCTCTCAATTTTTAACAAAAGCTAACATAATTTAATTAAAATTACCACGTATTGCACTGCCATCTGAGGGATAGAAGCTAAACTAAAGTTGAAATTCATTCAATTCGCTATTTGTATCATGTCTTAGGTTATTAGCTAGTTATTTATTTAACAAAACTGGACGGAAAAAATGCTTTGTTGCTATCAATAAACAAAAAGGGTGAAAATAAAAAGCATTTTTCTGTAGTAGCGATATTCATTCGCCATTTGTAGATGGAGTTTATTTTGCTGAATCAATTACATGATTATATTGTTTCCAATGTATATTAATTATTGAAAATACATTACATCATACCTGTATGAAAGCATTTAAAATACAATAGAGTAGAATCTAAAAATGGATTGAACCTGTTATCGGGAGTGGGAACAATATTTATAAGTAACTGAACAGTAATTTAGCTTAAGTAATTCATTTTAAACACTGCTTTTTCAAAAATTCGATAGTAGAAGCCGTTACTTTATGATAGTTTATCATTATGATTAAATGAAAGAAGAATTACTTTGTTTTTATACCACTTTTAATAATATGAAAACGTTACTATAGTTTCAAATCCGAATTTGTTTGTTGTATCTGTTCACTTCGGTGTTGAAACTATAGGAACGTTTTCATGTCATCATTAAAATTTGTATAAAAATATTATACCTTACTTATTAGTGATATAACATAGAATTCAAAGAATTATTATACCATAGTTAGAATGCAGTTAATAACTCATTCTGAGTATATCACCATGTGGTGACAAAATTTATTGATTTACGCCTTAAAAATAGTGCTAGAAGTAATGAAATCAAGCACAATCAATATTTTTCACCCTTTTCAAACGTGTCTTATAGGAGTTGCCGGGCCATCACAGTCTGGCTAGTGAACTTTTAATCAATACGTCTTGCCAGTAAAATAAGAAAATTTTTGTAGAATCTGCATCCAAATGTTCCGACATTCTGACATCAGTATTTTGAATATCAAAACAAAACTACCAAAAGAAATTTCAACCTGTTAAATGTTATGCAAGTCGCCTCAAAGAGATTTTATTATACCGCCATCTTAGTATTTACAAATTATATTTCAATTGAAAAAAAGAATTTACAAACTTTGTAAGATCCTGTCTTGTTTCCATACAATCTCCATGAATACTACATTTGAACTGACTTTTAAACATTAAAAAAGTAAAATCCTAAAATCCCATATTTTTTTCAATTACGATCTATGTTCAGAGAACATTTGAACAGATTGTTTCACAGCCTACTCTAATTTCTAGTATGCTATGATTGATTCAATCCATAATACTTCTTAGCTAGTGAAAGCTGGATAATATTTAATTCCAAGAGTTAGAGGTAACAGAATATTATCAATATTGTAAAATTAAACATTGATGTTGATGTCACTTTAATTTAGAGTTCGAGGGTTTCACGCCATCTTCAGATCGTCCGGTTAAATAAAAAATGATTGATCAAATTGAAAATTCAGGACATAAAAGTAATTCATGTTGAATTACTGGATTACCGGACGATAGTCTAACGGGTGCTGATATTTTAACATATTGTAAAGGGTCAGATAAACAGTTAACTTTCTCATATTTCTAAATTCAATTCATCCGAAAATAAAGTCTACTGTAAAAACTAAAATAAACAATTGTATCAACTTTTTAGAACTAACACTCTCAAGAACAGATAACATTTCTTTTAATATTTATCGAAAAAAAAACTTACTCAGATATTATGCTTCCATCAGATAAAATGGCTGCCTTTCATTCAATGATATATAGTCTTTTTTATACCACTATCACAATCAAATTTTCAACAAGAAATAAATACAATTAAACAGACCGCAGTGAATAATGGTAATTTATTCCAACTAATAACTAAATTAATCTACTATAAACAACATTTACTTCAGCATATAGCCAAAGAAAGAAAAGAGATTTGGAAAAATCACCGAAAAATCCAAAACATAATAACTTGCATTTAATCCCAATTCTAATTTAGAACATGTCTTATTCAATAATAAAGACAATTTAACTGGAGTTTATATAAGCCAAACAGGTTGCTCATGTTCTATTAGGTTTAATGAATATAAAATATGCTTCAGAAACAGGTTCCACATTTGCAGATCATTTTTTCGATAATAACACTGGTCTGCAACGAAATCCTCTTTTACATAAAATATCAGTTTTCCATTTTTTGCTGTCACGTATATATTTTACGATATGATTGTTTTATTGTTCAAAATTCAGAATTATGTGATTTGTTTTCGAATCTACACCACTTTAAACTATTTAAATAGTATTTGTACATACAAAACCAGTTTGAACTGATAGAAAGATATCGTTGTTTTCGAAACAATGCATGCACCTGCGCAGTTCTCGCATCTGTGATTTCATGGTACGCAGTACCTTAAGAAGTGGTCTGCGGTTGTTTGTTTTATATTGGATAAGTTTTGAAGTAAAATTTCTTTACTCGCGGTAGACAAGGAACGTCAATCAAGAGCGAAGAAACTCGAATCAATTACAAAAACAAACTTTCAAATAACCTACTAACCTAGTGTTACCAAAAATATGTATAAATTTAAAAAATAAACTTTTTTTTGCAAATATTGTAGTTATCATTAGCGTTTGATTATAATTTGTAATCAAAAATAGCGTTATATTGAAAAAACATTATATAAAAAGTATACATCGTACCTACATATGTTTTATTATTATATTTCGACTTAATAGGTTGAATTATAATTATACATAATGATAGGGTGAAAACATTTTTTTTCTGCAACCAGTGTAATGTTCTTCCCTCTGGATTAAACAGTTTACATATTTTACATATAGCCTATGGTTTGAAACTAAACTTGCTAGATCTTTGGAAATTTACAAACACAAAAACCAATACTGTACCTCTCTAAGATCAAACCGACTTAATTTACAGATAAAACAAGAAATTTTACTTTGTTAAATACCACTTTATTTAAAAGAACGTTGATTGCAATTTCGAACTTTACAGTTCATTATCAAAACGTACAATGAGAAAACACTGAAATATCATAGTATTTATACGGAATTTACAATGAAGTGAATCGATTCTAAGAAAGAATGGTACATATAGCTACTAAGGATAATAAGAAGTTGAGATAGCAATCGGTAAGGGATTAAACTGTCGATAATTACATTCCAAGGGTTGTAATACGTGGAGTTTAACAGGGTCACCAAAGTGGAATTTCCTAAATCTAGTCGCTCGTTTGAATATTTCTATAGATTCTAATAGATTAAGTTTTCTACCCTTCGTAATTGTATGTAAAATATTTAGGTTTTCTAGTTGAGGGAAACGGTGTTGGCTTTCTATAAAGTGATTTGAAAAATCTGAATTACTTTTATTCAGTTGAAATTACTTGAAAATGCTCCTTATATGCAACTTCAAACGATCTACCTGTTTGACCAATGTATAGGGCATTACATTCCTCACAAGTTAACTTATAAACTCCTGACTTCCGAAATTCATTAGATTTAGTTTTTGCATTGAAAAATATTTTTGGAAGTTTATTTTTATAAATAATTACATCAATAAATGTATTAAACTCTCATGGTTTTTGAATATAATTAATTTATTTGTATTTACAATTAAGAATTAGATTTTAAAACAATTTGTAAGGAATTATTCAAAACTTTTACTTTATTAATTAAATAAATAAAAAGTATGAATTAATCATTTATTATTAAATCTATCATCTATGGAAATCCTGCTTATTAATATGTAACAATACCTGCAGACTCATGAAATAGCAGCTTTCCCATATATGATACATAGAGCCTTTTCTATACCATTGGAAAAACCAGCGCTTTTGACTGAGTGAGACCCTATAAGAAACATTGCGATACACAACGGCTATTCTGTATCGTTAATAAATAATTTAATTAAAAGAAAACCTTTAAAATTAACTACTACTCAAATGTATCCCAACGTGCAACAAAATTGAGAAAAAATATGCTACCTTGACGTACTTCAAGAAACAAAACTTTCAAACAAATTTTTTTACTGCAAAAACTAAATCTAATAAATTTCGGAAGTCAGGAGTTTATAAGTCAACTTGCGAGGAATGTAATGCCCTATACATTGGTCAAACAGGTAGATCGTTTGAAGTTAGATATAAGGAACATTTCAAGTCATTTCAATTAACTGTTTTCCTCCATTGGAAAACCTAAATATTTTACATACAAGCACGAAGGGTAGAAATTTATAGAAATACTTAAGCACAATAATCCTTCAAACAATCTATTTAACGAGCAACTAGATTTAGGAAATTCCACTTTGTTGACCCTGTTGTAATAAAATCCTGTAGAATGTAATTACCGACAGTTTAATCCCTTGCCGATTACTATCTCAAACCCTTATTATCCTTAGTAGCTATATATCGATTCATCTAGTTGTAAATTTTGTATAAATACTATGATGTTGCAGTTTTCTCATTGTATGTTTTGATAGTGAACTGGAAAGTTCGAAATCAATGTTCTTTTAAATAAAGTGATAATTGACAAAGTAAAATTTCTGGTTTTTATCTGTAAAAATGGAATATCACAAAGTAATGACAGCTCCATTCAAATTTAGACCTAATTTATTTACCATTATTTGAAGCAATGTGATTTATTGTCCTGATTAGCTTCTATACCCTATTGTTAATAGCAATTCGTCAGTATTAGAACGTAAAAATCAACCATGTAATCCTACATTAATAATCCTCTAAGTTCATAATGACCAATCTCAGTAATCCTTTGGTACCGATCAGTATTTATAGTTGCAGTTATGTATTTTAATTGTATATGAATACCGTCTGAAGATGGCGTAATAACGCCGAAACTCGAGTAACGGAAGTTACAAATAAAAGTGTTTAATTTTACAATATGGATAAAATGTCATATCATATAATAAAGGGTGAAACCATAATATATAATCAATTTTTAAAGTTGTAATTATGTTAGTTTAGAAGCAGAATTTTAGCGGGAGAGAAACACTTGCTTTCTACATTCATAATGAATGTTTTAGGTTAAAACCAACCAAAAGAAAAGATGTCACTGAATTGAAAGTTATTCAACCACACAAGTAGCATATTTGAAGGGAATACTATAAAATGTAAATATACTCAAAGCAAGTTGCCACATTACAACAACACCAATACAAATGATCTCACTATAAAATTGTAAAAATCGCAGGCCAAACATTTCTAACTTGCATTCAGAGTTCTCTACATTGTACTTAAAGGCACGTCTTTATATTCAAACCTGCTTTTGAAAACCTTAAATACATAAAAAAAATATAATAATCTCTATAGGTATATAAACAAATCACATCGTGTAAACTAGGACTAGATGCGTACATCACAAAAATTAAACATCTTAAATAAAATACTGGAATTTGACTAGCATTTGATGTTATAGATCACATACTACACGGTTACACATACTATATAGCTTTGTCCGCGGTAAATCTTAAGGCGCATGCGTAGTCACAAATCATCCGCATTGCTTCAGTATTAGACCAAGTATAAAAATACTGAGAATTTTTCAGCGTCCAAATAGCCACCATCAGAGTTTACTCTGGTAACTGAAAGATCCTCAGTAATTTAACAGTATTTTTAGTGTTATAGTGTATCCACTGTGTGAACTCTTTTATAGTTTATTATCACAACGAAACAATATATACAAACAAAGTATTTAAAATTATGAGTTAAAAAAACTGAGGTATTTTGTTCTATTGTATTAAAATATAAATAATGAGGTGTTATCATATGGAATTGATTTAGTTTCTTACATTGTATTTAGAAAAAAACGAGTTTTCATTATAAACTAATATACTGCAGTTAAGTTCAGATTTAAAGTGCGACGAAGCCTTTAGTTCAAAAAAGAATTTTCCTTCGTTCTCAATTACTGTTATTGAAATAATAATTAGGTTCTGACATATTTTCCAAGTTTAAATTCTTTTTTTTTATTGTTCAGTATTTAGAACTCTAATGATGATACCATTTTGAAAGTTTGTACAAGGCCGTAATACCGGAAGTGGACATTTCTCATTTCCAAGGCAAACTGTGCGAAAATGGTTTCCCTTAAACTCCTCATAACTTGAAATTATCATACAGGTATAAGGAACATTGATACACATCGATACGGAATTTAATTCTCCTTCATTTAATAAAAGAAAATAATTATCATTATATTCAGAAAAAATGCGTTGTTTGTACCTGAACTTTTTTCTGATGCTCAAAAACGATTTCAAAATATTCAAAAATGAGTTACTGATTTTTAAAGAGGAACGTGGAAACTTAAATTTACAACAAAGCCTGTATAATTGTAATAATTTGAGATCCAAAAACTACGAGGAATCTAAAAACGAAATAAAAAATATAGCTTTTCGTTTGAAATAAGGAAATTAATATACAATTACGGTGTAACAGAAAGTGTCGCCATTTTGAAAATATTTTCAACAAGCCGCAAATAATCGATTATGGCTGCGCACAAATTTTCAGACTGGTACCATCATTCGAACTGAAAACACTTCTAATGTACACAAAACATCCTGTATATTGAAATAGATGGTTACTAAAGCACGGTTTCATCACTTAGTTAATTTTATGTTACGTTTTCGCGTTGTAATATATAATTGAAAACGATTTTCTTTTATATTTCCATAGTCACCAAAACCGTTGCAATTCGCTGAAACGCGCGTGACGTCACGATTCTACTATTTGAAGGCTCTGTCTGAATTCTATCGTCAGCGAATATACAGGATGTTCAATAAATTAAAGGGCTGGTAGATCGTTTAAAAACCGAATTATAATGTTTGTGTAACGTTGTTATTTTGTGAGATACACGCTGATTAAGGAGAAGAAATATACAATTTCCTTTGGATGTCTTCCTCCAAGATACGGACAGTTTTGAAATTAATTACAGGTTATTGTTTCTTCAAGACACTTAGATGTACTACTTTTGCCAAATTGTAATAATCCAGGGGATGGTACCAGAGGTTCCAATTTATTCTTGCAATAAAGCTCACAAATGATTAATTTTTTTGAAAAATGTACATCTATTTTCCCTTAATCATACTGTAACTGATGTCACCAACGTTTCAATAAAGTGTTAGTAAAAATGAAGAAATCAAAATGTATTGTAGTGTGATTTACTAAAAGGAGGGAAACATTCGGTGGAGGTTGACGCTTATACCTCAAAACCATAAAGAGAGGCACCATAGAAGTCGATCCATTTCGATCCGACTAAAACTCTAGAATTATGTATGCATGTTCCTTGACCTGGGTTAATTTTATAGAAACCTCCACAGCCAATCCCTTATTTCAATACACCTGATATTCATCTAAGTCAATTTTTAATATTCATTCAATGGATAGCTTTAAAGCTTTTAAAAACTTTTATCGTCCGATAACCATCGAAAAGTTATTAAACCGCTTTAGAAACTAAATTGTGTACTTTAACCAACATCGCAGCATTTAAATTTTCTTGGTGGTGTCGAAAATGTTTGGTTGGACTACATAAACTGTTGAAATATCTCTCAACTATATCTACATTTAGCCAACTAAAGTATTTGAATTGCAAAATCTTATAATGCGCAGCATTCTGAATAGTATTTACTTTGAATAAGCTTGCAGTGCAGAAAAAGGTTTCTTCTCCAGGGACCGTTTCTCTCTTCTTTTGTCCGCGTATTTGTGATAGACTGCTTTCAACTCGTGCCTATGAGGGATATCGAATTCTGCACTGTTCGATTGCCGTTTTCGCATATTGTTACCGGTATATGCGACACCTTTCATTTGGAATTCTTGACTTTCCATGTTCCAAATTAAATTAGCCTCAATCTTTTGCTGAAAATAGAGTCTAACATTAGACAACTTAGATGCTATCAACAAAGTAGGGCAAATTGGAAAGTTTCTAGCTCAATACCAATAGAACATTTAGGAAATGAATAACAAAAAAATATATTTTTTAGGGATTGATTTCAAAACCATTTACCTCGTTTTGGAATATGATGGAATAAATGAATAACATGAATGAAAATAATAAACAAATATTATAATCCATGTTAGTCAAACTTAAATAATGTTTTCTACTTTTAGTTATTAAATTTTATCTCATCTCATTTTGTTTCTTATTTCAAATTCTAATATTCGAATGTTGAGATTTTGCATTTCCACTGGCTTTATTCCAAAGCTGTGTCGGGCAGTGAAAGTCGTGTAAAACTTATTACGCCAAAGCTAAGGCATTTCGCCCTAACAATCTAACTTCATTCCTATTTAAGGCAAAGGAGAGACTCATTAACAGACACTTAAGAGATGTGACACTGAAGGCCTATCCCTTACACTGGCGTCAACAAGCCTACCAAACTGACCTCTCGACTGAAACGGTCTTGCATCATCTAGTCACACGAATAGATGATGCTATGGTTCGAGAGGAACACGCCCTAGGGGTATTTATGGACATGGAAGGGGCGTTTGATATTACGTCCGTCGAGTCTATTTGCTTAGCTTCTGAGAAGCATGGAATCGGCCCAACAGTAGTCTGGTGGATTGAAGCCACGCTAGCTAGGCGTGCGACAAAGGCGCAACATAATGAATGCGTTGTTCAAACCACCTCTACAAAAGGCTGTTCACAGGGAGGTGTCCTATCTCCGTTTCTCTTGTGTCTCATAGTCGATAGACTCTAGAAGTTGGAAGGGACAGGGTTTTATGCCCAAGCCTATGGTTGGAGCCACCTTTGATGGACGGCACTTGGGGACACTGTGCGAGTTGCAAAACACGCTAATCAGCGTGCAGAATCGCTGGTGTCGCACAAAGGAACTCAGGGTCAACCCTGACAAAACGGAAATTGTATATTTACCAGGGAAACGTAAGCTGGGCACACTGCCAGAGATTACTTTGTCTAACAAGGTTCTGGAACTCTAGGGTCGGTGAAGTTTCTGAGACTAGACTCTAAACTGACCTGGCGCGAACACCTCGAATATCGAGTGAGGAAGCCTCTGCTTCCTTTTGGGTGTGGAGGACAGCTTTCAGCAACACATAGGGAACAGGGCCAGGTAGCTCAGTGGTAGAAGTATCGATCTTCTGATCACTGTGGCTGCCGGTCGCGGGTTCGAATCCAGCGACTGCGGAATTTTTCCGATCGCCCGAGAAAGTGGTACAATGGGCTGTCAAGCCCAAGTGTCATCGTGACTGCCCTTGTTGCAGGATCGAGCCTACCACACGAGGTGGAGTGTTCAGTGGGTATATCTGAGGTGATTAAGTTCGGGACTCAGGGACTCCCACACTACCTTATGGGATGTTACAGGACCATAAGGTGCCCATAAAGGGTTTCAACCCCCCCCCCCCCCCCAAAACATAGGGATTACAGCCAAAGATCTATTGGATCTATACCGCTGTGATCAGGCTTACGGTCACTTATGCTGCGGTCGTGGACAAGGACTGGTATGTCCCAACGCCCCCTGGACCGCCTTTAGCGGCTTGCATGCGAGATATATTAAGTGGCATGAGTTCGGCTCCAACGAGGGCTCTTGAAGCTCTCGCCTGATTACCACCTCTACACTTATATATAAAAGCTGAAGCCATGACAACGGGGCCTAGGTGACTGGAACAGTAATACTCTCTAAATCTCTAAATGCCCCATACTAGAATTGAGGCAAGATAGCATGATTCCAGCTATACGTCTCACTTCTCCCAAAATCCTCATCCGTGATAGAGTAGATTGGAGCAACGAAACTCTCGCCCTACTGCCACCAAGTCAACTCGTATGGTGCACAGACGGGTCCAAGGTAGGTCAGGCTTCCGGAGCAGGAGTGTAACTAAAAAGACCAAAGGTCACTATATCCGTGACTTTAGACGCCTACTTCACGGTTTATCAGGCGGAAGTCTACCCAAAATTGACTTGCGCCATGGAAAACCTGTTAGCATTTAGCTCATTTTGTGATAATATTGTTCTTTGCTTTTTACTAGAATAGGGATTTTAAATAAATGGTGTACTTTTTTTTAAATTTGTTGTTCATTGAGAGCAGAAAAAAATAAATTATACATGGAACTGTTCATTTGACGGTTATCATAAATAAGAGAAATAATTCTGAAACCAATGTCTCTCAGTTTTATTATTTCCTGGGTTACGTTTGAGGATGTTTGCTTAACTGGTAAGAAGGTAACTAGTTCTTGGATTTTAGAAAAACGTAGGTTGAACATAAATGCAATGGTTGTTTTTAATTTCAGGATCGTTTGCAAAAAGGAAAGCAGAAACAAGGGTATTAGCTGAATTATAGCTATTGCATCCAGCAACACAACAGCAACAAGGCATATTGGAAAATAATGCAGAAATTAACTCAGGAAATCACTTAAAAATCCAAAGGAAAATGAAGAAAATGTGGACCTCATCATCATCATATGAGGGGAGGGGCTTAGCCCCCCCTGATGCACTTAGGCCACTTAGTTGGGCCCATTGTGCGCCCCGTGGTCAGAAGCCTATTCTATTATAGCAGGTTTGTGGCCCGCCAGAAACCCAGGATATTGCCAGTGCTGGCTTCCATAAGTTCTTCTGGGAGCAGTTAAAATTCTCCGACGTGTCGGTGCCTGAGGGATGCTAATGCTGAGCATTCCAACAGGATGTGAGAGGCAGTTTCTTCTACCTCTCTGCATTTCCTACATATTGGGTCATCTGTGATGCCCATAGTGTGGAGGGAGATCTTTGTTAAGACATTTCTCTGATGTCCCTTCTGTTCAGAGAAAGGAGTTTCTTTGAGAGCCTAGGCACAGGATCTTTGATGAAGAGCTTGGCCTGCCTCATGCGTGGTGATTCTCGCCACAGTTTAGACCACTCTTTATTCAGTTGGCCCAGAAGGGCGAGACCCCCTACTAGTTTGATAAAGCGACCATTGGCTCCGGCCCAATAGGGGCGCGAGACGACCCTCGCCTGGCCAGAGACTCGGCCAATTCGTTCCCTACAATTCCGCTGTGTCCGGGGACCCAGATGAGTTGAGCTTTGTTTCTCCTAGCTAGTTCAGCCAGTGTATCCCTGAATTATTTGACAAGCCTTGATGTGACCCTGGGTGATTTGAGAGCCCCCGGGGCCGACCGGCTGTCCGTGCTAATACAAGGAAATCTCTTAAGAATCCAAAGGAAAACGAAGAAAATTTGGACCTACAAACATACATAATATTCACACTCACACTAACTTCACTAAAATATAATCCGGAGCAAAGCTACGATTTCACGCACGTCGACAACAACAAGAAAATGGAAAGAAACTACGTAGAAAACACATAATTTGTTACAAATCTTCCGCATTAAATGCTTTTTAAACCGGACTAAACATAGAACAACAAACAAGTGGTGCCATGATGCGATGAGTCATCAGTATTCCAGCCCATTATTACAGCAAGCTAAGGAATATCTTACAAGCTGCGGCAAAAAACAGAATTTTCCCTTTTTTTTTTCCTAAAAAGTATTAAAAATCTGTTCTATTTCATTTTAAATGTAAAGGACCCCGCAAATTCCTTACGGGAATTGGGTCTCAGTGGATATTTCTGAATTTTTGATATGATGTAGTCCATGTGATTCTGAGCAAATGTTATCATTGCGCCAACCCCCAAACATGAACAGATTCCCTGCTAGGGGGAGTTATATTTACATTTTACTCTTAATAGACTATTTATTTCTGAAGACGGGGACAATATTTTAACATGCTTCATTCTAGTTTATGTTGCATAATATGGTTCTTCTCCCATAAACATTTTTTGAAGCCCCCCCTAACCCCCCTTAAATAAAAAAATATACCTTTTTTTGGATCACTTCAAAAATCATTGTAAAATGTTTTAATAAGCTTAAATACGGAATCCGCACTTGTATTTCAAAAATCAACTCCCCCCCCCATGTGGGGGATGCACAAAAAATTTCGGTGGATTTTTCTGAATTTTTGATATGTTGTAGTCCATGTAATACTGAACAAATTTTATTCATTTATTTCATTCAGAAATCAACAGTTTTTCCGCTAGGGGGGGTTATATTTACATTTTACTCTTAATAGACTATTTATTTCTGAAGACGGGAACAATATTTTAACATGCTTCATTCTAGTTTATGTTGCATAATATGGTTCTTCTCCCATAAAAATTGTTTGAAGCCCCCCCTAACCCCTAAACCCCCCTTAAATAAAAAAATATACCTTTTTCTGAATCACTTCAAAACTCATTGTGAAATGTTTTAATAAGCATAAATACGGAATCCGCACTTGTATTTCAAAAATCAACTCCCCCCAAAATGGGGGATGCACAAAAAATTTCGGTGGATTTTTCTGAATTTCTGATATGATGTAGTCCATGTAATTCTGAACAAATTTTATTCATGCGCAAACCCCGAGAAATGAACAGTTTTTCCGCTAGGGGGGGTTATATTTACATTTTACTCATAACAGACTTATTCATTTCTGAAGGCGAGTACAAAATCCTTACATGCTTTACTCCAGGGTCACTTCGAAAACCATTGGAAAATGTTTAATCAAGCTCAGATACGGAAACCGCACTTCTGTATCATAATTGCGTCAGTTATCAACATTTAGAGGAGGTCTGTTTTCCACATTTCGCCAGATAACTGCTATCAGTTTGTTTGCGTTTACTACTCCATCAATTCTTGATAGTTGCGCTGGCCGAAAAGATCTCTCGCATACATAACAATCCCCACGATTTAGGTAAGTCATTAATTTTAGTAACCACAACCAGTAAATAAAACTACAATAATGCAGAAAAGCACAACAATAATTACTACTAATAAACAAGATGACAAGACGCAGTGCATAAGTTTGACAGTCCTTAGGGCAAGATAAAAGATTGCTCATAGCCGCCTCTAAATTAATTGCAATTGATAAACGTGCGTTCATTAGAATGAAGAAGCGAATGTAGTTCAAGCAAACGTAGAAATTGAAGGACTCATAAGAAGTGCCGTATGCGTCCATTTCAATCGAGATCATTTGAAGCCATCTTCTCGCCTTACAAAAATGTAAATAAACGTCAAATAGCTATATAAATAGTTATCCGGCAAAATGTGGATAACAGACGCAATTATGATACAGAAGTGCGGTTTCCGTATCTGAGCTTATTTAAACATTTTCCAATGGTTTTCGAAGTGACCCAGGAATTAGTATTTTTTATTTTCTCAAAAGCGGGGGTTGGGGGGATAGGGGAGGCTTCAACATTCCTTCATGGGAGAAGAACAATATTATGCAACATAAGCTGGAGTAAAGCATGTAAGGATTTTGTACTCGTCTTCAGAAATGAATAAGTCTGTTATGAGTAAAATGTAAATATAACCCCCCCTAGCGGAAAAACTGTTAATTTCTCGGGGTTTGCGCATGGATAAAATTTGTTCAGAAATACATGGACTACATCATATCAGAAATTCAGAGAAATCCACCGAAATTTTTTGTGCATCCCCCATTTCGGGGGGGGGGGGAGTTGATTTTTGAAATACAAGTGCGGATTCCGTATTTAAGCTTATTAAAACATTTCACAATGAGTTTTGAAGTGATCCAGAAAAAGGTATATTTTTTTATTTAAGGGGGTTTAGGGGTTAGGGGGGGCTTCAAACATTTTTTATGGGAGAAGAACCATATTATGCAACATAAACTAGAATGAAGCATGTTAAAATATTGTTCCCGTCTTCAGAAATAAATAGTCTATTAAGAGTAAAATGTAAATATAACCCCCCCTAGCGGAAAAACTGTTAATTTCTCGGGGTTTGCGCATGAATAAAATTTGTTCAGAATTACATGGAATACATCATATCAGAAATTCAGAAAAATCCACCGAAATTTTTTGTGCATCCCCCATTTCGGGGGGAGTTGATTTTTGAAATACAAGTGCGGATTCCGTATTTAAGCTTATTAAAACGTTTTACAATGATTTTTGAAGTGATCCAAAAAAAGGTATATTTTTTTTATTTAAGGGGGGTTTAGAGGGTAGGGGGGGCTTACAAAATTTTTTATGGGAGAAGAACCATATTATGCAACATAAACTAGAATGAAGCATGTTAAAATATTGTTCCCGTCTTCAGAAATAAATAGTCTATCAAGAGTAAAATGTAAATATAACCCCCCCCTAGCAGAGAATCTGTTCATTTTTGGGGGTTGGCAATGATAACATTTGCTCAGAATCACATGGACTACATCATATCAAAAATTCAGAAATATCCACCGAGACCCAATTCCCGTAAGGAATTTGCGGGGTCCTTTCTATTTATTAAAATTATTTTTATTCAAAAACAAATTTTTATTATTATCTGCTTACCGTATATTCAATAGGAATGTAGCTATCAATCATTAAAGTAGCTAATTGTGTTTCACGAACTAGAAGTCGATTATTATCCAGCAACGCCTCCATCTCCCTTTGGTACTCATGTTCTTTGTCTTTGTATTCTTCCTTGAATTCGTTCAAGAAAGTTTGAATCTTCTTGATTTTTTTGGAAAGAGCGATACCTTCTTCTTGTAACGTAGCATATTTTTCTTTAAAATCGATACGTTCGGCTCCTTTTTTTTCTAATTTTTCTTGAAGCTCTTGGTGACTTTTGTCCAAACTTTCTAGCACAGCTCCCGAGCTTTTCAAAAGGAACTCCTGCTCTTGGGCCTTCTCCAGTAAGTTTATACCGCCGACCAGAATTCTCTTCTGAATCATCGAAATCTTTTGTTCCAGATCATTCTTCTCTTTCCTGAAAATTTCGTGTTAATAACTGTCCCACTCAATGAACAACAATTTATCCCAGATATTTAAAAATCTGGGATAAACGTTTTGTACAATTATTCTGAATCATATTGAGAAAGAAATTATTACATTCATGGTCTGAAAATAACCTATAAAAATGAGAAATAGGAAAACTCCCTAACATTTTCCATTGCAAAAAATGAAGAAACTGATAGTTGAGTTAATTGCTCAAATTTGGATGCCATCAATTGGTTATAAGCAAACCAAGACGACAACTAATTTTGAATGAAGTTTTTTCTGTTTCTTGAAAATAACTGCCATGTTATATATAATGAGCCACAAGCAAGCCTCTCGACAACCAAAGGTAAAAAAATTACTGGGCACATGCGAAGGACCATGCTATCACTAACACTAATAAATACAAACAAGATGTTCAAGAGATGCTGCACTGGGACAAGCAACAGAGGATAGAGGTCAAAGCATCCAGTTTCTGATAGTTGAACTATTTAAAACATCAGACTGTTCAATTGTTTTGAAATATTATTATAAACATTTAGTTTTTAGGTAAAAAGTCAAAATATATACACTTGAATAAATTACTTTGCTAACAGAGCAACAATTGACAGAAAAATTCATAAAAAGGCTTATTACTCACTCAGTTTTCTCAAATTCTTCCTCAATTTTCATCCTCTCATCAGATTTACATTCCATATTTGCCTTATCTTTCTTCTTCTAAAATATTGGAAGGTTAGGTTAAATAATCGGCCAATATCAAACTAATTACCTGTTTTGCAGGATTTATTTCCTGCACAGACAGTTCCATTATCTTTAGTTGTAAGTCAGCTATTTCTTGTTCGAAACTTTCAATTAATCCCCTATGTTCTACATTGATTCGTGCATGATTTTGAATCTGTTTAACTCTTGCTGCATACCGAAGAGTGCAAATACTTTCTTCATAGTCCACATCACACGGACTTACCATAGATATCTTGAACAATATTTATTATTTGTGAATATAAAGGAAAAACAATATTTAGAAAACTTACCATAGCTGTTTTTGAGTTGCCTCCTAATGAATCTTGCAGAAGCCGAGTTAATTTCGAGTTACGATATGGGATATGAGTACTTTTCCCATCAACAAGAGCTGATATTACATTTCCAAGAACAGAGAGAGACAAATTAATGTTGCTAGCTTCACGCAGTCTCTCTCCAGTAGCATGTGTCCTACTGGCTCTTTCTGAGCCCTGAAATATATACATTTACTTATACTACAAGGAAACTGATTGATAAAAAGTACTTACAGCAAGATCTACTAAGTTTAGCTTGCCAACAGTTGTCTTATTATCTTCCCTATTTCTTGATTCAACAGTGATTGTAAATATAGCATGTGATCTTGAACTAACATCATTCATTAGAGTAGAACGAGTCACACGATTTTTGTTTCCTCTGTTCAACAGTTCCGATATTGATTCAATGGAGTCAACGGTAAAGCCCATCAAATCTTTTACATACACACCAACATCCACTCTCTCTCTGATCGCAAGTTTTTTTTGAGGAGCAGCTGATAATAAGTCTCTGACTTCTTCATTATATATTTCCAAGTATGTAACAGTTACAACAAATGATTTTTCTCCACTAGCATGTGAAATTTGACCAAAAATATGAGAAAATGTATTTGGAGTTATCCCTTTAGCTTCTGGATTCACAGAGCTCCCTGCCATAGTATATGTTTTGCCTGTCCCTGTTTGACCATAAGCAAATATTGTGCCATTATATCCTTGAAGAATTTTCTCAACTATCGGGGCCGCTATAACTCTATATAGATCCATCTGAAACAGAAATATTAGAAGAAGCATTCAGTAATTATATTAACAAATTAAACCTGGCTAGAAGTGTCAGGGAATACTTGATCGAATTTGTATGGTTTGCATTTATCTCCATTTCTATTTAAAACTATTAAGTTTTCATTTGGATCCACCAATGTTATCACTTGACGCTCTTCAGATGTTTCTTTTTTATTAACAGGTCTTACTCGAATAAAAACACGTACATTTTCTATTTCCGATTTGATTTCAGTCTTATTATTGGCCATTTTACCTAAGCTAAATGATCGCACAACCAGTTTTGAATAAAATCTTAGAATCGATATTTATAAAAACAAACGTATGTATATTCAGCTCTATTTTTGATAATTTTTGAACACTGAAGCACAGAACCCGCTGATCCATAGAGATATTTGGTAAAGTGCAATTCATTATTTATTGAAATTAAAGGCGTTCAATGAATTTTATACTTTGCGTTTGCAATTGCATCTGCAGTGCAATTCGAATAATTGGAAATACAATACAAGGGACCTTAGCCTTATATCCATTGTCTTTCAAGGACATCCGGACATCTATTGACCAATTCTGTTAACTAAAATGGAAGTACTATGGCCCGTTGTAGAGAGCTAATAATACTTCCCTCGTAATAATATCCATGGTAAATTTTGAATACTGCACATTTCAGTTGTTCAAAAATGATAATATATGCTCTTGGTTCGGCTAGGAAGAATAAAATATCCTTCTTGCACCATATACTTTAGCGTATGAGATGCCATCTATTAAAAACGAATATAAATTAAATGTCTTATAATCATAACTTAGAATACTTAGATTAGAGCTCTAGTTTTGAAGTCTATGTCGCAACCTGATGCTGTTTAAATTTTCAATTTGATTGTAAAAAAGCAATTATATTTATATCGGAATTTGGTATCAATATTATTTCTCACATCTTGTAATTTTTGATCTTTCAGCAAATCAACATTATTGCCACAAAATCTTAAATTAATTATTGCAAATCTATTACAACTTTAATGATTACTAATAGACTCAATAATTCATCGAAATCTAGAGAGAAAATGACAATCGTTCATATCGGCTCATCATGTATCAACAGCTCCTCCCATCATTTCAAAATGTATTACATATTACGTTCTTTAGAGATGAATGGAGATTGTGAAACACCGGCTTCGTTCGGAGCCGGTATTCAACACGATGTAACATAAAATGTACCATATGGAATTTATTTCAACTAGGAATATGGACAATTCTCAACTTGCAAATCCATCTCTAAGAGTTATTACTGATGACATTATAACATTCTCTGTATTTTTGATGAAAATACTCCAACTCGTATAAACTTGCTTTTTAAATAAGAACTAGTGCAGATACGAAGTGATTGCGAATGCGCAGTCATAGAGCTTGAGCAGGGAGGGGTGATCTAAGCTTCAGTTTTTGTTAGCTGTCATTTCGGTTCGATTGGAATGTGTTGGTAGCTAGTAAGCAATGCGAGCGATTGTTATGTAGAGAGGACGAGGGTATGTTGATGACCACTATAATAAACATTACCCAATTTCGTGTCGGCAATCATGGCAGATCATTGAAAAGTTCTGTTTCGTTATGTTTCTAACCTAAAACAATACGAATGTGTTCAGTGTTTGTGTGTTAAATATACAAAGTTGGCTAAGAGAAACAGAAGGCTATAGGTGGGTGACATATGTGCTGTACACTATAAATTACACGGTGAATTTAACTGGACCAGTGATTATTGTTTTTACTTTAACGTCAAGGAATTGCAAATTTACCTGGCTGTGGAATTAATTTAGGTGAGTCTTTGTTAAAGTTTAATTGGTATTCAACCCAACCTTTCCAATTCTGAAAGATGTTAGTAAGTGCTTTTAGTAGTGTAAAATCTCAACGATATTTCTCTTGTATTCTGATTGATGATGGATATTCGTTGGATATATCTAATTTCTAAAATTCAGAAAATACCAACCCGGTTAGTTAACATAACACTGTATTTACAGGTAAATTATAAAATAGTTCCTTCACAACGAAGCATATTTTCAGCTTATTATCGATCGGAATTATGAAATTATTGACAATTAGTTGTAAAAATCTGGATATTGAAATACTTATTTTACGATTTCCAAATTCGTAGTTCATTTGCAATTTGTTGCAATAGTTGACGCTGACGAATTACTTGCAAAAAAGGATTTTAATTATTTTGAATTGAAGAAAACCTAATGCCCGGGACAAAATAGCAAAAGTATAACTTTTATTTTGAATAATTATGAAACTTTTAATACATTATTCAATAGCAGATTCGTGTTTAAATGTTGTGGGAATTATTTCCTACATGTGTCTCGCCTTTGTTTACATATTTAATAGACTATTATCCGAGGGATTATCATCATTAAATTTCTCTCTGCGTTCAATTCTTGCAACCCTTTCAAAGGGTTCGGTTTATTTTCATTCAACACGCCTACGCCCGTATCGTTCAGATACCTTTAAGATTATGATTATACGAAAAGGATATGAATAGAAAGTGGAAAATTGAGGTGAGTGTTTTATGATTCAAGGCTTCAACTATCATAGTTCTACAAAAAATGTTTGTAGGTACAGTTAAGTTACACAATAACTACCCGGCACATGTTCTTAATAATTCGTCATTGGAGTTATACTATTTTCATTGATTATATCGGTCCTAGTAAAAAAAAAAATTTATTGTGACTGGGTTGTGTGAATGAATTTATGTGCGTAGAACGTTTGTATGAGAAATGAAAGTCACAAATTTAGTTGGTTTGAAATATTTGAGCTGTAGCCAATATCATTAATATTATTGACGTGTCGTGTATTAATTATCAGGTCAGGGGCATATAATAAAACAGGGGTTCCAGGTATTATATCAATTATTTGATCAAGTTGGCCCAACTTTAATTCCAGTATCAATTAGGAAAGTATTTGAAGAAAATTAAAAACAAGATTGCGCTTATTAAACTGGGATATATTCAACGAAACGTTAAAGTTGAATATATCACAGTTTAATAAGTGTAATCCCTTTTTTAATTTTCATAAAACCTTTCCTTAATTATATCAATTTGATATCATTTCTCAAATAATACTTGTTGATTTGGTTGAAGGAGTGGGTGGGTTTCCTTGAATAGGAAATGGTGTGGTTTTCTATTAATTGTGTCATTATGTACCCATACAGGCTTGACCAGGCACAATTATATGCCTCTTATTCTCTCATCTTGTGGTCAAGCGATTCATCAACAGTTTTGTAAAGATGGAAAATTTTAATTTGCAATACCCAGGTCATCACTACACTTCGATATTCAATAATTGTATTTTGCGACCTTTATTAGAAGAATTTGGATAATTAGTTGGAATTAATATACTCTGTAGTTCTGATAAATGTAAAATCGAGAAAAAAAAATTGCCAACATTCACCAATCACCACCATAGCTGCGAGTGCGAAAGCACTATGTTGATGTCATTGATGAAACGGGAGCGGCTTTTTCGGTAACACTATAACTGTCAAACCTCCTACAATAAACCTGTCTTAACTTGCATTTGTAAAATAAGACTCTACGTCATTAAGTATAGCTAAAACTATGGTTGCAGAAAGACTTATTCATATGGCGTAACAAACATGAATTTTATTTTCAGATTTCCTCAAAATGATTCATTGTCTGAATTCTGTAGGATTTTATTGTCACTGAACTTTTCACGAGTCACGTTTGGCGAAAATAATTAATCCCACCGAAATTGTTCATTTCGTAAAAAGGTGAATCATGATTCGGTATTAAATAATATTTCGCGTAATAAAATAGTTGTAAAATCATGAATATCACGTACATACTATTCAAGCTCTACTTGTTTAACAACGAGGTCAAACCAAGATCATGGGTTTGGAAATCTTAAATATACATACTTACTAAAACAAGTAATGAATAATATAGATTAAGAACAACATATAGTTCTGAAACTCTGCTTATAGGCATATTTATATTCTCATTGTAATTTTCAATTATTTCTTAATCGAGATTGATTATTTTTTTTAATTTTATAGTTTTATTGTTTCGATCGAGTTTGATTGCACAATTTCTGATTGAATTTAGGCAACCATTACTTCAACAAATACTTATACTGTCGATAATAGTTAGCTGTGGCACAATTTCTATTACGAACTGTTTTCAAATTTTTGGGACGGTTTTCTGGATATGAAAATTTTACAGCGCTATCTGTAACTTGTTGTTGCAACTGAATTATAGTGAAGATGTTGTTGAAACCAAACTTGTTTTGTAAACCACGATGTTTTTATTTTTCCGTCTGAATCATGCCTAATATTCATATCTAGGAAATTTATGTTTTTGTTTACTTCTATTTCACAGGTAAATTGAAGTTTTCAGTAGAAATTGTTAAATTCATTAATTATAAACTGAATTTTATCCTTAGAACCACAGATTAGGCAAAATCATCACCATACCGTTTGAAAAATACGGGTTGAAAATCTAGTGAATTTCAAACTTCTACACAAGTCCCTTGTACACCAATAACGTCGTATGAAGTTATACGACAAATTCCTGAAGTTCCCAAGAAATAACTCCAACTCCCAACAAAGTTACCTCCTCGATGAATTCCTCGAATTCTCAACATATCCCCTTCACACCTACCTCATACTCCTGGAGAAATGAACATCTGTAAAGCAGGAACAGTAAAGCCAGCAGATTCATAGACTGACGCAAGGAGAATTATGGGCTGTTTAGGTACACCCTAATTAGAATTGATGACCTTAAGTTTTAAGGTGGCACAAGTTATTGAGAACACGAGTACTTAATTTCTCAGCGAACGAAAATGTTATTTTTATTGTTTGAACAATTTTTTCGCTCATGTGCTTCCAACTTATTGTCCAAGCCGCAAAATTGTTCAACAACAAGATCATTCAATTTCTGACTCGAGCATTTCGACAGCCTTCAAAATTACTCTATGAACTAAAAAGATATTTTAATTGTTAAGCTGTTTTACGGCAGCAAAACAGATAGTTTTGGAAACATGCTCAGAGTATTTAATTTCTAATTATCTGCTGATTTCAATTCTTTTTCTTTACCCGCTTTATAGATTTTATAAATCATCCAATTCTTAAAGAATGTTTGTCATTCTAATAAATTGAATGACTTCCTAGTAAATACCGAGGAAAATACCGTCAATTATCAACAAACTTCCATTACTTCTTTAATAAACCCATATAGCTGTAATATCGATGAAATCCTCAAATTTCCTTCACAACCCACATCATATTCTAGCGTGGAATGCCCCTATTAAATCCTTGAGAGTCCCTAGAAGATCCATTCAATTTCCAACATTTGTCCCTCCTCGCTTCCCTCACTTCCCTCACTTCTCCAATAAACTCGTACATTTAATGTACCGATGGATTCATCAAATACTCTTCAAATTTTCCTTATAGTCGAGGAAATAAAGCCGAAAAGGTAGAAATAAAAAAGCGGCTGAACCGATTTTGACGCATTTTTTAAAATCGATTCTATAAGTCATGTTATCAGTTTGTTTTTTATTCACATGCATTTTAGCATTTTACAGAGCTAAAATTCAATGTGTTTTTTTATCCACGTCGTTTGGAATGAAACTTGTTAGGGATGTTCTCTTGAGGTTGTCGGTCATAAGCATGACCCTCAATAGTCACCTGGTGGTCAAGACACCCTGATGACCTGGGTCGTCTCCAGGGATTGCTTTTTAATATGCTCTGTTTTTTGGGGCGTTGATCACGATTCTGGAGTCTGAATGAATCGACGATGCATCTTATGAACAAATCTGTAATCAAACTTGATTGAGTTTTTCAAGTGCGGAAAAAATAATAGTGAAATATTTTTGATTTTAATGGCAAAAATGTTGAACATTTTAATAATTAAGTTTGTTTTTTTAAGAATTAGTCTACAACAGATAAGTTTACAAGAAATAACAACAAAAACCATATCGTAAAACAGGAACTTCAACTTTTTGAATTATTTATTATTATTATTATTATTATTGATTCCGAATCCAGAATCGTGATCAGCATCCCAAAAGACCCCCGGGAGACGAATTTGTCATCAGGGTATCCGCCAGGTGACTATTGAGGGTCATGGTCACAACCGGCAACCTCAAAAGAACCTCCCCCACAAATTTCAACAGATTCCAAAAGATAATTCCACGAAGATGACGTTAGTACCAGGTGCGTCGTAGTTTGAATCTGACACCGGAATCGTGATCATCAACCCCAAAAACCCCCGAGACGATTTCAGTTGCGTTTCTGAGTATATTAAAAACAGAACCCGGAGATGATCTAGGTAATCAGGGTATCCTGACCACCAGGTGACTATTCAAGCTCATGCTCATGACCTGCTCAAGAGAACCTCTAACAAGTTTCACTCCATTGCAGAAGATATTTTCACGAATTTCCTGTAGACGACGTGGGTACAGGATGCCCTGGTCCCATGTGCGTCGTTGCTCCAATCCGACTTCAGAATCGTGATCAGCAACCTCAAAAATCTCCTGAGTAAGAAATTCTTGCATATTCCAGCTATATTTGGCCTCTTTTTTTACATTGAATTTTAGCTCCTGAGAGTGCATTCAAAAAGATGCATTTTCCTTTGTAGAAATACTAAAATGTATGTAAATAAGAAACAAACTGATATCGTTTTTTTAAGACTTCTAAAATCGATTAAAAAAAAGCGTCAAGCGGTTTTTTATTTTTTACTTTTGCCTTTTTTCGGCATTATTTCCTTTACTATTAGAACACATCCCTGTGGGAAATCTCTCTTTTACCTTATAATAAGTAATAAGTGCCCTAAAAGAATATTATGTTGTGATTGTTAATAAGTGATAGTCACGTTCTGGAACGTAGTCAAACATAATTCCTTTGAAAATTCCAATCTCATCTCACCTCGGGTCTAATCATCTAACGTTACTATTCGAATCTTAATCTATCGAAATTGTAAAAAATGGAAGATAAAAATAGCCGCCAATAAATTTGAGCACGACTGCACTTTCAGATATGGAACACCTCTTTTGTTATTAAATAATTTGATAGAGAATGTCCACGGCAAATAAATCGTTTCTCACGACTAACAGTAAAAGGTTAAAAGAACATAGTACAGAACCCAGCAAGCGAATGCAACATCTGCGCTTCAACAATAAAACTTCCTTGCCAGTAGGAACAAGTTGAAAATACTGACCGTGAGAGGTCATTAGACCTTCCTATTCGCCTGTCATCGGTAAAATATGCTGTTTTTTATTAAAAACTGAACGCCTAGAATTTGTGCACGAATTTTAATGCAATTTTCAGAAAATATGTGGGAATTTCACTCGGAATTTCAGTTGAAACTAAAAAGACAACTATTGAGCAAGCTTTGGATGACCAGATGTCGTGTTCACATCGTCACATCTCTTTGTATAGTTAGATGGGAGACACTTACGATTCAATTAACTGAATATTCTTAAGTTGTTCCCAATGTTGCAATCACTTGAATCTTAGTTTCATCTTAAATATCTATTTATTTATATACCAATTTATCCAAACAAACAGGTGTGACATCTATCTGAGTAATTATTTTCACACTACCCAAACCGTCTATATTATTCTAATTTTTCAAATTTCTCCTTAGTTTTGTAAAAGTTTTAATGAGGATTTCATTAATTAGTGGATTATCGTTTCCTTCGAAATATTGGTTCATTAAAATTAATGTTGAGATAGTTTAGTTTTTGATTGTCTTCTGAATGAAGAGACTGAATTGTATACAGAATGGTCCAGTTTGTAAGTCATTAATTTTAAGAGCTGATACAGATCAAAAGTAAAGCAGATTTTCCCTAGAAAATAACTTTCGAAAGTTCTTATAATAAATTTTCTTCTCGTAACTTTTGAGCCGTTCAACCAAATTTGTTCAAATTTTAAACCAAGTTTAGCTAAATAAGTCCTCCTGTATCACAAAATTATAATGGACTAATGGACTCATCTTTCGGGAATTGAAAATGGAAATTTTCCTTTCTGACCTGAAGATGTTTTTTCATGTGTATCTAATTTTTCTCTGTTTATTTTTCTAACTTCGACGGGTTTTCGTGACGATCATCCTTAGGAAATAAATGTGTTCTTTCATCAGTGCCTACATGAAAAACACAACACCTGAACCATTTTGAGATAAAAAGCTATTAATTGATAATCAATTCAAAACATATGCTTGCTTTGACTGTTGACATTGACAGTTGACACTGTTCGTCGGTAGACCGAAGCATGCTATGATGGCGCCACGAGTGGCAGGAACTGACAATTTCCTTTCCTATTGCGCATAATTTCCCGATTGTATATGAAATAATCCCTACCAAATACTTAATTAAGATTCAATTGTTTCAGGAGTAATGGCTTGAAGGGTTCCAATCCAGTTGTGCTGCTATGAAGCGGCCGCTCATCGTTATTTTAATGGTGGCGGTTGTAACCGCCACTACGGTGCGACTGAGCGCGGCGGCAGCTTCCAGCAGGGATATCATCAAAACGTTCAACGATCCAACCGTGCAAGTTTTCAATCACCTGGTCGTAGATAAGAATACCGGCAGAGTGTACATAGGCGCTGTGAACAAGTTGTATCAGTTATCCCCTGATCTAGATCTAGTCATAACAGAAAGAACAGGACCGGAAATGGACGCGGACGAGTGTTCGGTTTTGGAGTGTACGTCGGCTGTGAACAAGAAACTCACGGATAACGTAAACAAGGCTTTAGTGATCGATTATACGACAACTCGTTTAATATCGTGCGGTAGTTTATTCCAAGGGATTTGCTCCATTAGGAATCTCCATAATATATCGGATGGAGCTAAAGAAGTGCGCGAAGCTGTTGTTGCTAATAACGCAACAGCATCAACTGTAGCTTTCATAGCACCAGGTCCGCCTAATCCTCCCTCAAGTCATGTTATGTACGTGGGAGTTACGTTCACTCTAGGATCACCTTATCGCTCTGAGGTACCAGCCGTCAGTAGTCGCTCTTTGGACAAAGACAAAATGTTCTCCATAGCCCAAACCGCGGTCACAACCGGTACCAGAATGTTTGCCAACTCTTTGGCGAGAGAAAGATATCCCATTACTTACGTTTACGGTTTCGCATCTGAAGGCTTTAGTTATTTTTTAACGACACAGATGCGCCACACCACTTCTAGTCAATTTATAAGCAAGTTAGTTAGAGTATGCCATGATGACCAGAATTACTACTCTTATACAGAAATACCGATCGATTGTATAAGCGAGGCCCAAGGTGGTAGAAAGTACAACTTGGTCCAAGCCGCGTATGTTGGTAAAGCTGGATCAGATCTGGCTTCAGAATTGGGAATAAATGCTCAAGATGACGTTCTCTTTGCCGTTTTCAGCGAAAGTGAACCAACCAATTCCAATAAGCCTTCAGATTTATCGGCGCTTTGCGTTTACTCTCTGAAAGCTATTCGTCGGAAATTCATGCAAAACATAAAGAATTGTTTCAGCGGAAATGGACAGAGAGGATTGGACTTCATTTCGCCCAGTCATCAATGTGTTCTTACGGTATGTACCTAAATTTCTATATTCTCGATAATTTAATCTTCTCTTGTTCCGGAACTGGTTTCATAGCTGCGTTCTATGTAAGAGGTTTTCCAAATGATGGAAATATATCCTTTTTCACGGTCACATGGGGCCCATACAAAGAGTCTGGGGTTTTAAAAGAGGATATCTACACTTATTCAATTAAATGAAAATATATTGGGATAGAAATGTCGAAATTACGTACAACGCGAGAGTTGATAAGTGGGAGATCGGATTGTGATAACAGGAATATTTTTACGGAAAATGTTGAAGTAAAACCATCAGTTTGATAGGGTTCTCGGTGTATAGCAGACTGTGCTGGGATAGATGCTCTGAACGGTAGTGAAATTACAGAATTGCATCTAGTATTATGACCTAAACACTTCAAATATATGTAGAAACTTATGTTATTTCCACTGAGATTTATCTTATGTGGTGTTTCTAAACCCTCCACTTTAAATATTATGTATTGAGTTGATTTAGCACTATCCTTTTATTGCTGAACCAATTTGTAGCAGAAGCAATTATTATGGAATTCCCCAGTCCACAAATTTTTCGGTGATTTCTTGTTGTTACCATTACTGAGGTGTCGACATAATTGATTTTTTGTATATTTGAAATTGAAAATTTACCAAAATTATTGATGAAGATAATTAAGAATAGAGGAGCAAGGTAGGTACCCTGGGAAAACCTCATGGACATGTCCATTGCTACCGACTGTATGTTTTGATCGGTGTTTGATTCTAACTGCTTGATTGTCTTTCAAGAATGATTTGATCCAATCCAAGGCTATGCGATGGATACCATATGTTCAAGTTTTATAAGTATACACTTTGGTCGTGTGGTCAAAAGCCCTGGACAGATAAACTATAAAAGAATTGACACTGTATTATACACTAACACTATATTTAAGAAATAATCACCCTTATCCACTAAAAATACTGTTAAAGTACTGATGACCTTTCGGCTAACAAGTAGCCATCATCAAAGTAAGCTAAATTAGAAGTCAAACTATGCCTCTTTGGGGATCCCCAAATAGTATTTAAACTCAGTACTTTAACAGTATTTTTAGTGGATAAGGGTGATCATTGCTTGGCTATAGCTCTGGACAGATCCAAAAAGATTCGGCAGCATATATCTCCTTGCTCAAAGGGCATGGCAGATTCCGCCTGTAAGTTCAAATAGCTACAGAGCAATTGGCTTTTCCATGAGATGATCTAAATTGAAGTTAATTAACTGGAAAAGTAGAACTGTAAATCCTAAATAAATGTAAAAACTTTAAATCTATTGCAATTATATTGATGATGAAAGATGCAATACGTAGACGCAAATGGTCATTATATATAATTATTCAAGTACTTTACAGCCACCTCATCTAATGTTATAGACCAGACATTAATTATGTCAGGTTATAAAACTGTCTCCACACCGTTTCTATCGCATTGAGATGTTAATACTCTAATGTTCAAAAACACTTAATTCAAGTTATCTGAAACGTATTAGGCATTTTGTGGGCTATTTTATCTCCCATCGCCGTAGCTGTATAATTGAATAATTCTTTGATTCTCTTGATATTATTTAGTGAATTTTTCATCCAATATTATTATGTTGTTTATATTATTCTGTCTATCTTTTTGGATAGAATGTAAACAATAAATTACCGGACCAATGTAGAAATCACAATTTCTATGACATTATTCAACCGGTAAATAAATAAATCTAAATTATGAGATTGCCCTGGGTTCATATTGTTATCTCAGCGATGTAGACATATTTGCATATAATATAAATAATATGAATAACTGGAATTCCTTAGAAGACGATACATAAGCATAAATTTAAGATGGAATTCGGTTTATAAATGCCAATTTAATATAGGATAATGTTGAACCACATCTGCTATCAACAATAATTGTTATTGATACTAAACGATTATGTTTTACGTTTGAATTAGTATATGGCGCCACAAATATCAAAACATGCATATTACATTATCTATGAGTTTACTTAATTTTTGACCCACCATTGATTATAGATTGTAGCTTCATCGATACCCAATTTGGCAAGTAAATCACAAACGCGACACTTCAAAGGGGTTGAATATTCGAATCTTCTATGAACAAAATTAAAACGTGAATGACTATGATTCCTGAAAATGGTTAATCATTCTCGAATCCCTTGCGACATTATGTAATTTATGTAGCGTAAGGGTTTCTTGATTTCGAGACCTACCACCACTCGTGACAAATTCAATTTATGCATAACATCTGGTCCTGCAAAGAGGGTCTCGCAGAGCCGAATGTTATTCTTTCACCTAATCAAAATTAGAAATCTGAAATAATTGCGTATATTTATTGTTATTGAGTTGTTTTACATACTGATTTTGTTCTATACCAGTGTTAATTATTGTTCCCATTTATGTTTATTTATAACTAGCATACCAAGAATTCTTTGATAACCTGATGAACTATCGTTGTATCAAAGTCGTTGCTAATGAGATTAGTGTGGGCTGTTAATTTGAAAACGCTGTTGTACAATTTCCAGGATGCTTTTTTAATATCAAGGTATTAACTGCCTACGTTAATTTCCGAGTTTCGTGAAAGGAATCTCAATATAAACAAGAATAAACAGGTCATGAAATAAAATGATCCACTTGATATGATTTGAATCTATTAAAAGATTTAATATAAGTACTTGTAATATTCGTTTGTTATACAACTCCAGATATTCAATTAGGAAATATACCACATAACCGGTGTGAAAACAGAAACGGTCGGCGCGCCAGAAACGAATTATTTATGCGCAAGGTTGCCATATGTTACTCCTTCGAAATCTTCCCAATTGACATTGTTATTTTAATTTTCTACATTATTATGATGATAATGGTGCTTTCCATAAAACATAGGATTCTAGATGTATTGGTTAGTCGACAGACTGACGGTACTTTGGGACATTCTGTGTATGGAAAACA
This sequence comes from Endomychus coccineus, assembly GCA_958510875.1. Lineage (NCBI taxonomy): Eukaryota > Metazoa > Arthropoda > Insecta > Coleoptera > Endomychidae > Endomychus > Endomychus coccineus. The sequence continues at coordinate 35,112,599 of OY294071.1, read as the reverse complement.
CACTCACACCGATAGATACCTCGATGGGCTTTCCCACCACCACCCTGACCAAAAGCAATCTGTCATAAACTCCTTGGTCCACAGAGCTGTCAACTTATCCCAATCCTTGAAATCAGAATTAAAACACCTTTCATCTTCTTATTAGCAAATATTTTGTCCCATTATAACATTCAAAAGGCCATAAAGAAATTCACTTCGCCCAAAACTTCAAATCAACCTGAGCCACAACCCCCTCCTCTCACCTCCTTCATCCAATGCGTATCTTCCATATTTAAGAGAAGCATAATACTCGTTTTTCCACACTTCCAAAACTATCTCAGTTTTACAAACCTATCCAAGATCCCTCCTTTTCATTTAGAAGGTCTTAATAGTATTCCCAGTTCTTGCTGTAACGTCTACATTGGTGAAACAGGTAGATTTGCACTTGCGGAACATAGTTTGACACTAAATACGCATGTACTTTTCGATAATACTAAAATCCTAACTCGAGCCTCAAAAATTCTTGAAGCGATAGAAACCTAAAACATCCACAAAATCTAAACCGCGACTCAGGATATTACCTCCCCCACATCAGGAAACCATCCCCTAAAATTCCACTTCGCACATGATCACACAACGGCAGGGTAAGGTTAACGGAGTTAACCACCGGAATAAAAGCAGTGAATTGTGTAGCGTGAAATTTTTTTCCTACTATAAATACCGCTACAGAAACCATAAGAATCAGTTTCAATCCTCAACCCTGCCCTGAAGATGCCAGCTGTATTGGTTGGCGAAACGTCGTGCTATTGTGAACCGGAATCCATCCGGAAGCCAAGAATTTTCAAGATGAACTCTGTTTTGAAATTTTTGAGTCTGGAGATGCGAAATCTGATAAGGGGTAAGTTTTTTCAGCTCCTGAATATACAGTGAAGAAGAAATTTCCATAAACGCCCTTTTTATCCCATCATGTATGTGATTGTCACAGTCACTGACAAATATGAATTTATGTTTTAATGAAAGCACCATTATTATCATAATAATGTAGAAAATTAAAATTGCAATATCAATTGGGAAGATTTCGAAGGAGTAACATCTGGCAACCATGCGCATAAATATTTCGTTTCTGGCACGACAATCGTTTCTGTTTTCACACCGACCGGTACATATTTATTGGTTATTCAATTCTGCAAAGTATATTTGCGTTAGATATTGATATCCAGAAGTTAGTACAACTTAAAAATAGAAATACATACATAGATTTTTCTGCACGTGCTTTATAAATCAACTTCGTTTATTATGATTGAATTTAAACACAGCGTACCTTTTGAATAACAGTATGTTTGTTATAAGATTATCCGGCTGGAAGTGAATAACTGAAATTTGATAGTTCCTTCCAATAAGTATAATCTTTTAGTAAGTTCAGTTGCCAACACCAAATATTGGTATATTAATATAGGGGGATCCAAATTGAACTTAAAGCTTTGTTTTCTGAATAAATTGAATTGCGTTCAATACAAGTATGTCAACCTCCACGTCTCCCCTCACATGATACCAAGTTTTTTATAATCGTTTCACGTTTTTGCACTGCTCTATTTTAGGAATTGAAAGGGTTATTTGAGAAACAACCTACGTTCGAACTCGTGAACGACCGAGACAATATGGGTTTCTTCCCCAGCGAGCAAACTGAGACCTGCTGGCGTACGTAACACATATGTGGCCGATATCCTTTGAATAATATGGGAATCGCTAGCAGTATTGAATATCTCCAAAGCATTTGACAGAGTCTGAAACCAAGACTTCCTTGGAAAACTACCGTTGTATGGTTGGCCGCCTTAAACTATCGAGTTTTCTCTTAGATAGATCACTCCATCTTGAAGTTGATGGAGTCTACTCCGATGCAATGGCTATCAATCATGGTGTTCCACAAGGATCTATCTTAGCACCAACACCAACTTTGTTTCTACGTCATGTAAACGATCGGTTGTAAGTAACATATGTCCAGTTCGTATTTTTCGTATGATGGTACACTTCATACAGCTGTATCATCTAGATTCCCTACAGCATCCAATGAAGCCCGAGGTGCAAAACAGAGACAGGTCAATGCAACGAATGGAGATCTGGCAAGAAGTTTGAAATGGTGATCTGATATATAGTAGGGAGTCTTGTTTTCACACATATGCGATTAATTGGATACCATCTAGTGTGATTGGAATATACTTTTGTAAACTCTCGAAAGCAGAAATCTATGATGCCACAAAGACTATTTAACCTAGATAGTTGTTTCGATATATTCTGAATTTCGGTTGAAATGTTGTGGTTAGAGCTCTTCATTTAACCACATTTCCCACAATATTAATAGTGTTGAAGCTGAGTTATCCTAACAGGAATTGCCTATGATAGTTCATTTCCTTGGATAGATGATAACAAATGAATCATACTTATCTAAGAATAACATGTAACGCAGTACATTGACATGACTGTGACTGATAATTTACTATTAGTAGATATCACAATACCCCATAATAAAACAATGACAAGACTATAAATATCAATATTATGTACGAAGTAATCCTAGTAGATGCGATATGTTTTAAAACCCACGCTCTTAGCAACATTTTTGTCATTTTACGTGCAACGAATTCCCTAAGACGATGAAGTCGATATAGAATATTATGTTTTATTTTTCTATATTCAAGTAAGAAAATTAACATTTCCTTCAGATTTCCCGTATCAAAAATTAATCAGATATTCAATAATCAAATTCAGATGTAAACGGTTCAAATCCTGATGGTAAGATTTCAATTCAGTTTCGATTTTTCCGAGCCATACGGATATTTTTTATTCGTGGAGGAATAAACTTTTAATAATTGAACTTACTTGCTTCATTTTCAGAACTAAGCAAAAAACTGTTCTATGAAAGTATTCATTAAACTTTGAATCAAACGGAACTTAGATTTGTATAGAACAGTTGCATTATTCGTGAAAATTGAATTCTAACCGTTCAAGCTCTACGATAAATCGAGATTTTATAGACCCTAAATCTTGTCTGGAAGGAGATAAAACCATTTAAAATTAAAATGTCTTCAGCTCGGTTAGAAAGAAATCCTGAAAACTTCGGAAACCCGGGCTGAACTTCAATAAATATTAAACTGAAAAGGAGTATGGATATAACTAACTCGGCTTACCTACCAATATTCCCAATTTTATTTCATTTTATTCACTGTTATCGAAAATAAAATTGATGAGAGTCTATAATTACTAAGTAGCACATAGCTTGTTCGCAAAGACAAAATCTATAATATGAATATTGCTAAAAATAACGGTTCAATAATAATACCAAATCAAATTTCGCAAGTAACATATTCAGGTCACATCGAGAATCACACTTACAAAATCGAGACTTACTCTCAAAATACAGCGACTAACCTTACTTAGGTACATTGGCAGCTATAGAAATGTATAAATATGGATATCGTTTGATGAATTTTGATTTATCTCCGATTGAAAACAATCATTCAAAGTACTTCTAAAAACCTTCAGGTTAACTCAAGGAACAGGTTCATATTTATAAGTAATTATCTGTTAACTAATTAGGATTAATGGCTACCTGGAATAATTGATGTTTCTTTTCGGGCCAAGAAGTGCCTGTAATACTTTCATGCATGAGAAACAGAATAATAGCCGCTTTATTACTGGTTGTAATTTACCCTCTCCCAAATTTGACTGTCTAAGAATATCGCGTTTTTCGCATCTTAGCTTACAATTTCGTTTAGATATGTCTTTGACAATGGCTGTATCGTAACCGCTTTAGATTAGTTGTTGAAAAAGTGTAAGCTAAATTGTAATGAATCTGTTTTCATCATGACACTAAAATAAAGTAGATAATTATGCAGTTTCCTATAGAAAATAAATTATCCAACTTAATTAATAAATAATGTCTTCACCATAGGAATAGTAAATATAAATCGATAAAAGTTGTTGCTTTCCTATAATTGGTTTTACGTAGTAGCGTGACTCAACAAGCACGAAGAGCTTATCCAAAAGTAGAGTATGCGCAGTTCATAGACGGGTGCCACAAATATCTTAAGTGGCCCCAGACGACCCGTCAACAATCACTGTTTGCAATGATTTTACAATGGTTTCATGCTGAAATAGGTTAACATGGAGAGATCTTAAATTCAAATCGATATTTCGTCAGTTATGTGTTTATTTTAAGACAAAATAACCATAAACCAAATAAAATCAGTTTGATTTAAAAAAAAATCTTCAAAAAGATGCAAAAAATATGAATAAGTACAGGGATCTGATGTCAAAATAAGATATACCAACGAATGGGGATGAAGTTACAATATGGGGAAATACAAGAACGCAATTAAATACTTGAAATTGGGAAAATTATAATGCGGGGTTATAACAAATATCTGCTACAAACGGATTACGATGAAAATTCCACACCTGTTATTTTGAACCAATCATAATACGTTATTTTGACAGATCCCCATGACAACGGAGGTATTTTAGTGGAAATTTCTTTCTCGTGGGATACCCAACAGCGAATATACTAGAAATTTTTTGAAGTTTACAATAACAGACCATTTTTTACAGACTGGTTTTTATTTGTTCACATAATATTTAGTTTTGATACAGTTTAATTACAAAGCTAAGATGTTTTCTATATTCTTCGGACACCTCCTCTCTTCTTAATGGCGAAAATGCAGGACTTTGAATGTTTTCAATTAAGTGTCTATGTCTAATAAAATATATATAATATTTAGACACAAATTTATTTACCTTTTTCCCATTCGTTACTTTCAATTTTGCGTAGTTTAGATGCAAATATTCGTGGACAATTCGGAACAAATTTTCTTTCTTCAAGTTGGAGCCACAATCCTCTATTAATGCGAATAAATAAGTCATGGTACGATGATTGATCATTACATCAGACAATTTCACGCATATTTTGCATATACTATGATTTTCAAATCGATTCATTTTTTAAACAAAGAATTTTATTGGTTTTACTGGCTTTGCAATATTCTTTATTGCAACAAAACGCGAGTTTTTTTGATGTTTTGAAGTGTCAAAATACAATGATCACAGCCTCCTATGATTGATGCTTGCTGACGCTGGTTATGAATTCCATACCATTAAAGCGCGCATAACGCACGTTAATAAAAACGCAAAAAAAAAAAATTTCTACCACTTGTAGTTACTCAAAACTTATGTAAAATTGAAGAATATACTATTTTCTATCTTGAAATGGTATTCCCATGCAATTACAATGAGTAGAAATTACCAATTTGAAGGCTTAAATAATTGCTGACAAAGCTATGACGCGCTATGAATCTGTTCATGCAGCTTCCCGAAAAACCTCCAAAATTATAATTTTCTACCACTTGTAGTAAGCTCAAGTAACTATAAAATAAAAGAATATTATATTTTTTCCCCTAAATGGCACTTTTGAACTACTACAATCAGTAGTAATCAACAGTTTATAGGCTAAGAGTCCATTGGTGTGAAGACAAACTGAACATTATTATGTAATCTGTTCCTGTAGGTATGTATCTATAAAACTAATATTTTTTTCATTTTCTACCACTTGTAGTAGCCCGAAGTAAATAAAAAAATCAAAGAATGTAATATATTTCTTAAAGGGCAGGCTGATAAGTCATTACATGGCCATTACCGAAACTGCAAAGCACATTAAATTTGATAAAATTATAACTTTTTACCACTTGTAGTAATCCAAAGTTGATATAAAATAGAAGAATATATTATGTTACGCTTTAGGTTGCCATTTTCATGCAACTACAATGAGTAAAAATTTCCGAATTATCGCAGGCTTGTAACCCATACCTAGAGGATGGTATCGACACTTCGACGCATCGCAAATTTGTTATATTTGCCTAGCTAGGTTTCCAGCAGTTGAAAAATAACATAAAAAAATAGATGAGTTTTTAGTTTTTTATTTTATATGAATGGTTACAAGTGATAATAAATCTAATTATTTATATTATTTTGACTATTGTAATTATTGTTTATATGGAAAACGAAATTATTATAAACTATGCCAGGTTGATTGGAAGTAGTTGCTTGTTCTTGATTCAGAGATTCTCGAATCGTCTTTGCCGAAGTTGAAGCAGACCTCATTGCGTCAATTATTTCCTGATGATGGTCCGAGTCTATTTGCAGATATGATTTTATTGAGTGGCTGCTACCATGACCGGTTATTTTAATCAATTGCTGTTCTCCAATTCCCGTTTTGGCTAAAGTTGAAACAGCAGTGGCCCTTGCAGAATGATTTGTTATTTTGATCTTTTTGACATCAATTCCAATCAATGATGCAGCGGATTTGAACCAGGAAGATATTGTATTCTGTCCAACTGGACTGTTCTTGTACCAGCCTTTGGAACTGGAATTCTTCCAGTTTGGATTTGGCGTCAAAAATAAATGCTTCGTTTTAATGGGGCCTCGCTTGCTTGTTAGTTTTTTGACCAGTCTCACTGGGCAGATTTCTTCGTTGAGTGTATTCGGTACTAGCCACTTACTGTCAGCCATTTTATTTGAATCGCCTTGGGTGGTCTTGGAAAAAACCGGGTTATACTCAATGCGGTCTGTTGGTTCCCCTCTATTGTCAATTTCCTCCACAAAATATTCGAGTTGTGTTGCCGCTCCTTCATTTCCTCTCCAGGCCAATTCATGACCAGCAACGTGGAAAAGCTTTTCCTGCAGTCCTTCCGGAGTGTTTTCGTCCCAAATCTCAATAATTTTTCTCAGCTCGTCTGCTGATAGTGCAGATGAACTTTCCTTTCTCTTGGTTGGATCCATTTGTAGCTTCCGGCGCTTAGCATTTTTTGCAGCTCTTGCGTTCAAAAATTGTATGTCAGAGAATGGATTAAATTTGCGATTATACTTTTCAAAAAAATATTCCTGCAACTGCTTGGCTGTGGAATTCCATAAAACTTTGATAACTCTCCCTGTAGTCTTCGAAATCGAAATTATACGATTTTTCTGCGCAAAAGTTTGTAAACTGCCTCCATACGCTTGACTTCGATTTCCTGCAGGGTTCGGAGTGATAATTATCATCGATAATTATACCTTGATAAATACCTTGATAATTATGAAAATCCACATTAACTCTAGTTGTACTTTGTATTATTAGCGTTTTCCACTGGACTGCCCTTTCGCACTCCAGTGCACTTGAGCGTAAGTTCGGAACGCACCCTCGTATCCGACCGAACTCACCGAACACAAATAACCTCAAAATTTGTGTCAAAACTGAAAACAAACGTGTTCGTTCGTATGTTAAATTAAAATTTAAAAATAATATACAAAAATGCCGAGACTTAAAGATTCCGTGTAGAGCCAATATGTGTGTATCAAAACAAAAAACAGTGGTATGTGGGCAAGGTGCCGGAAGTGCAAAAAGGAAATGCAAGGCATCCTTAATAGACTTAAAAAACATTCAAGTATATGTAGTCCATCGACAGATACACCAACAGCGGCAGTATCTACTAATTTACAACCTGCAAATAATTCGTCTACGCCTGCAACTGCATCACAACCACAACAGTCACCAGCGACAGATTCCAGTAAACCAAACATAATTCAAACCAAGCTTGCAATTACAAAAAATCATGTGGAACACGAAGAATTTATAAAACTTTGTACACTGCTTCGGCCTGGCTACAAGCCTCCATCGGTTTATCAAATTGGTAATTCAATATTAAATAAAGTTCATAATGAAGCTACACAAGAAACAAGAAAAAAGATTAAGGGACAAACAGTCTCTATGTCGTTGGATGGATGGAGCAACATTCACAACTGTCCATTAGTTTGCTCAAGCATCGCCACCTCATGTGGTGAATCTATTTTAATTGACACGGTGGACACACAGAGCAATCCACATAGTGCTGATAATTTAAGTGTAGTTGCAATGAATGCTATCAAATCCGCCCAAGAAAAATTTGATATTAAGATAGGCAGTTTTGTAACGGATAATGCAGCCAATGTGCAAAAAATGAGAAGAGATCTGGCTGAAAAACAAAAAACAGATTTTGTTCACTATGGTTGTTCCGCTCACATTTTGAATCTGCTTGCCAAAGATTTAGAAATGCCTACAGTGACATCGTCGATTATGAAAGTAATAAAATATTTTCGAAATAAACAGGTTCCATCTGCTCTTTACAAAAATGCAGGGGGTAAAAAATTAGTTCTTCCCTTAGAAATTCGATGGAATACTATGAATGATTCATTGCAATCATATCTTGACAACAGAGGGATATTAGTGCAAGTTTGTCAAGACCACAAAGAGTCGATAGACAATGAAATTATTAAAATTGTGAATGATTCTCACATAACAATGAATTGTGTTGATTTGCTAAAAATACTTTCACCGATTGCAGTGGCTTTGGACAGAATGCAAAGAAACGGAACCACTATAGCCATAGCTGTAGAAATATGGAATGTACTAGAAAATGATTTAGCACATCAGACATCAACTGTAAAAAAAGCATTTCTGGCGAGAAAAAAAAATGGCTCTGTCTGGAGAGCACTATGCTGACAACATGTTGGATCATCGATTTTTAGGTCGAAATCTGGGTAATGCTCAAAAAAAGGAAGCTTATGAATATATAACAGCAGCTGACAAAAACTTCACTTCCTTCATAATGGCATTGGTTGCCAAAACTCTTCCTTTTCCAGAATATATGTTTGGGGCTCAGTTCGTAATGACCAGTCCATTATTATGGTGGAGGTCAATGATTTTAGAAAATGAAAAAGATTGGCCAGATAAGGAAAAATTTTTGACTTTTTGCGAAAAGCTTTTAACTGCTACAGCCGCCACAGCGGGGCTTGAGAGGCAGTTCTCAACATTTGGCTTGGTTCAGTCTAAACTCCGCAATAGATTAGGCAACGAAAAAGCTGCCAAACTTGTCTTTTTATTTAAATATTTTAATCAAAACCCTGAAAATCGAAAGAATGATTTGACTTGGATAACTTCTCCAGTTCCTCAATCTGAGCTGCCTTCAATATGTACTCCTACTCCCACAATAATTTCAGTGGAAAATGATTCGGATGAAGAAGACAACATACCATTAAGGGCATTAAGTAATTTAACAAAGACTTAATATAAAGACTGATTTTAAAATAATAAAAATCCTTAACATGGTTAGAATGTGATACTATTATTTATTTTGTATTTTGTTTTTTGTTTAAGAAGTTTGGAATATTATTTTGTTTAACACATTATTATTTTAATTTTATACTACTAAGAAAAAGAAATTTTGAATTTATTTATTTTTTTATTTCATATTTAGTTTTATTCATTTATTTTTATTTTTGTAGTTTCAAATAATAAAAAAGTTGATATAAATGCCTTTCTTATTTTTATACACAACATATTTGAACTGAAAAAATAATTTGTAAGTAAAAATATAACGAAAATAAGTTGTCTGTCAGTATGGATAATTATCAGATAATTGTCAGATAATTATCCGATAATTATCTGATAATTATCAAAAAAAAATAATTATCTTGATAATTACGAACCCTGATTTCCTGGTATTCGCGGGTGTCAACTGCTCAATCTCCTGGCGAATATTTTCTTTACTTTCTTGACCGAAGCGAAACATTATTTTACGTCGTGCCACTTGACAGCTTCAAAAGTGAAATAATAATTTCGAGGTTAGGGTCTCACTTAGTTACCATGGCAACTCAACAATCAAGTCGACCACACATTTTATGTTTCGCTGGTGACTTGATGAAGAAAATAATTTGCATTGTTGAGAATCGAAAAATAAATTTTGAAAATATTTGATTTTCCACCACAATTCGGTGTGGAATTTTCTTACCGAATACCACGCGAAGTCAAATTAATAATTTGACCTCTAGTGGTGTTACTAGTGAAAATATTATGTTATCAAGACATTGAAAAGAAGACTGTAATACAAATTTATATATCTGCACTGACAGCCGAGCGGCACTGGGCACATGACGCTCCCATAGAGGGACTCCTAGCCCTATTTTGGAGTGCAGGCCGAATTAGCCAGATGGAACAAACTTCAGCTAGTATGGGTACCCGCCCACTCTGGCGTGAAAGGAGAGTAAGTGAAGTGGGCGATGAATTGGCCAAACGTGGTTCCCTAGGCATGCCTGGCCCCGATCCAGCGGTCGGAATATCATCGACCACCGGGCTCTGCGTCCTCAGAGAGCTACTGGATAGACAGTGACTCTCGGTTTGGCGCAGCGTCCCTGGTATGACTTCTCTAAAGCGTTCGACAGACTATACCACTGCATTCTTCTTAATACACTTGACAACGTTGGTTTCTCTGCTAATCTCTTCTCTTCTTTTTTAAATCTCACCTGAAGTCAAGAAAACACTTTGTGTATTATCATGGTTGAAGATCGGCAGGCATTTTTGCTACTTCGGGGTGCCACATGGTACATTCTCGGCCCTCTATTTTTCATTTTGTTCATTAACGACCTCTTGACGTTCTTGGATGTCCCCCATCTTTTGTATGCCGATGACCTGAAAATATATTTCAGGTTATCCGATCTCGGTGACAATCTCAGACTTCAATCCAATCTGTCAGCTGTGAATGCATGGTGTTTGAAAGATATGTTGCCCCGTATGTTGGTAAGTGTGCTGCCTTGATATTCTCGCTGAAATCCAATGACATTCTATACGAATATACCCTGGATGCCCGTGTCTTGAATAGACCGAAGACGTTCTGTGACCTTGGTGTTATCTTTGATATTAGATTATATATAAAAATTCTCGGGAAATAGGTCACAATAACACTTTGTTTTAAATATTCGTCTTTACGTACGTTTCGGTCTCACGACCATCATCAGAAGACTCACTATGTCTAAAAAGGGGGTTTATTAAAACTAATTATAGCACAAGCGTCCAAATCGCACAATTTAACTTCAATCAAAAGAGCCCACGCCGTCGAAACGAACAGAACCACGAATAAACGAAATTGTATCGTCAGAATTAATGTATAAAAAAATTTTTTTGTAGTAAGAATCCGCTATTCAGTAATATTATTAAAATATATGAGTGCATATTGATTGGTATTCTCACAACAAATGAGAAGAACGAAGTTATTTGTCAAGTATCTACTTTCGAAACCAGATGTGTAGGATTTATGACTAGGTTTCAGACCTGTACTGGGAAATAACTATTACGAATTCTTCCTAAAAACATTTTCTACACTTATAAAGACGTATGTAAGAATTTGCAAGAGATTATTTAATCAAATTAGTATAAATATGACTTAGATTTTGTGTGTCTACCCTATGATTTACAGATTTGGGGTCCCGTTTTATGTGAATCATCTCCAGGATAGATCTTTTATAATAATTGGTTTCCTTAGTTAAGATATTAACATTTTTGTAATCAAATTGATGGTTATAATCAAAGCAATGCTTAGCAAGGGCGGTGGAATTTTCTAAGTTGTTATTTCTTGTACTATATTTATGGCCGTACATTCTTTTTTGCAAATATTGTTTAGAGATTCCAGTATAGGCTCCATCACAATCTAAACAATTCAATTTATATACTGTGTGGGTTTGTTTATCTTTGGGTATTAAAGGTTTTAGATTTGAGAAATATTTCCCAACACAGTTAGTAGGTTTATGCGCAACATTTATATCATACTTTTTCAAACATTTTTTGATTTTCTCTGAGGTCGCCGGAATGTAAGGTAGAGTTATAAAATTGTCTGTATTACCTTTTATGTTATTTTTATTAGACGAACCATTATAGATTTTGTTTATTCTTTCTTTAATGATAGGATTGAAAAAAGTTTTTGGGTAGCCATTCAATTCTAGTGTAGTACGAACAATTTTTAAATTTTTGGGGCGGTCATCTGCGTGGGACAATTTTATCGCGCGATCTGTAAGGCTGTTTATGACACTTTTTTTATAACAAGCTGGTGCAACGGAATTGAAGTGAAGATAACGTTGAGACCATACTTCTTTAGTAAACCAAGAGGTTTTTATTTTTCCATCAGCATCATGCCTAATGTTCATATCTAGGAAATTTATGTTATTGTTTAATTCTATTTCACAAGTGAATTGAAGTTTACAGTGAAAATTGTTAAATTTATCAATTACATATTGAATTTTATCGTTGGGAACACACATAAGGCAATCGTCTACATACCGTTTAAAGAATACAGGCCGAAAATCTAATGAACTCATAACAGATTCCTCTAGGCACTCCTTAACGAGGTTAGCAATGGTAGCTGAAATAGGAGATCCCATTGCTGTGCCGAATATTTGTCCAAAAAATTGCTCACCATAATGAAAGTATGTGCATTCTAAACAAAATTTTACAGCATTTATAAATTCCGATTGATCTAGAGGTGTGTGGTTTTTAATCTCTGCCCAACGTTTTTTGATGCTATTCAATGCCAAAACAACAGGTATATTTGTAAATAAAGAAACAACGTCCAAGGAAATCAGTTGATGGTTTACGGGTACGGATTGATTTTTTATAAATTCATTAAAGTGCCATGAATCTTTTACATAGAATTCATTTTTTCCTATTATATTATTGATAGATTTTGATAGAAATTTTGATAAATTGTAAGTGGGCGCTCCAATATTACTAACAATGGGTCTTAGAGGTATATCATTTTTATGCAGTTTGGGAAGCCCATAGATATAAGGTGCTAGCCCATTATGGCAAATTAATTTATTTTTTAATTCAATAGGGATTATCTTATTCTTATGCCATTTATTTATCAATTTATTCATGTTGTTTTGTACTGATAAAGTAGGATCAGATTTTAATTTTTTATAAGTTGTTTCATCATTTAAAAGGTTTCCTATTTTGTTTTCATAGTCATTTCTATGCATTATGACGGTTTTATTACATTTATCCGCGTTCAAAACTAATATTTGAGGGTTAGCATCTAAGAAATCTTTTGTTATTTTTGTATGATAGTTAAAACGATTCTTTGCAATCCCTACTTCTGCCTTCTGTTTGTTCTTTTTGTTTGTCAAGATGTTACAAACTTTGTTTCTAATTTCGTTTTTCTCTTCTACATTTTCATTCCTAATTCCGCATTCTAAATTTGCAATAATATTATCGATAGGCAGTTTATTATTGTTATTAGGCAATGCAAATTTCGGACCTTGCGGACTAAACTGCCCCTCATATCCTTGTAGAATGTTCAGCACTGGCTTCTCTTAGGCTACAACACCTCGGCAGCGCGAACATGCCGCCTGAGAACATAAGAGACCATGGAGAATTCAAGCTTTGATATTAGGTTATCATTCATTGATCATATCAGTCATATGTGCGCCAAAACGTGTCTTATCATGGTTGAAGATCGGCAGGCATTTTTGCTACTTCGGGGTGCCACAGGGTACATTCTTGGCCCTCTATTTTTCATTTTGTTCATTAACGACCTCTTGGTGGTCTTGGATGTCCCCGATCTTTTGTATGCCGATGACCTGAAAATATATTTCAGGTTATCCGATCTCGGTGACAGTCTCAGACTTCAATCCAATCTGTCAGCTGTGAATGCGTGGTGTTTGTAGAATATGTTGCCCCGTATGTTGGTAAGTGTGCTGCCTTGATATTCTCGCTGAAGTCCAATGACATTCTATACGAATATACCCTGGATGCCCGTGTCTTGAATAGACCGAAGACGTTCTGTGACCTTGGTGTTATCTTTGATATTAGGTTATCATTCATTGATCATATCAGTCATATGTGCGCCAAAGCGTCTAAGATTTTGGGGTTTGTTCTAAGATGTTCTAGGGAGTTTTCCGAGATTCAGACATCTATTCTTCTCTTTAATACATTTGTAAGATCACGGTTGGAATATGCGCCCTTGGTATGGTCTCCATTCTAGCAGATTTCTCAAATATCTTGGTTTTAAATGTGACAATATCTACCCTGTCATTGGCTATCCGCATACCGATTTACTCTCGAGGTTTTCTTTTGATAGCTTGGCTCACCGGAGATCCAGGTCGGGTATAGTATTCCTGTTCAAACTCTTTCATTCTTCTGTGGAATGTTCGGAAATTTTGCGGACTTATTGTTTTCATGTGCCTAGATTTGAGTTCAGACTTAATTTATTTTTCGCGGAGTTCTCGCCCAAAAGCACAAAAACCCTTCTCTCTATGAGCAGAAAAGGCTTAAAACAGGTGACTGCCATCGGAACAAACATCTACACTTAATGGGCATCGTTGATGACCCAGGTTGTAGTAGATGCAGAGAGGCGGACTAAACTGCCCCTCATATCCTTGTAGAATGTTCAGCACTGGCTTCTCTTAGGCTACAACACCTCGGCAGCGCGAACATGCCGCCTGAGAACATAAGAGACCATGGAGAATTCAAGCCTTCGGCGCTGCCTTAGTCCTGTATCAATAGGCGCACAATGAACCCAATCAAGCGGCTTAAGTGCTCTGGGCTTGTACGACCCCTTTTCATTGATTGATGGATTGAATACAAATCTAATTGATCATTAAGAATGTTATCGCTGTTATTTTTAATACCTTCAACTATTTCTATTGATTCTATTGAGTTTAATTTTAAACCTCTACTCTGATAATGCAAAGTATTAATTAACTTCTTGTAATTTTGGGTTTCTAAAATATGGTTAGAATAAAAGAATGTGTTTTATCAAGTCTAAACGCTCGGAAATGTTCTTTATATCTAGTTCCTTATCTCATTCTGAACATTTTAATTTATAAACTCCAGCTTTATTAAACTTATTCGTTTTATATTTAGCATTGAACAGAATATAGAATTCCTCCAATTTCTCATATTGATAAAAGTTTATTTAATTGACCTTCGGATCCTACTTTAATTCTTACCGTATGAATAGTGCGTGTATGTGGCGCCTTAGCCACAACTCCTGTGTGGTAGCTGCGTGAGTCATTTCAAGTAAAATACATTCATCTCTTATCTCAAGTTTGTTAGGTTCTGCATACAAAGGCGATTGCTGGAGAAATACCAGAATTACATTATAATATAAATAACACACAGTTTGACGTGTCGAATTTGTAACTCATGCATTGTTTCATATTCTACAAATACGACACCAAGCCAGGCTATTATCACAAATAAATATAAGCACACCTGTGCCAAAGGAAATGATTTAATTACTCATTTAACAATGCTTGGTGTAACAATAACACACTTGCGGTTTTAATTTGCAAGATGAAGCATTTTACATCTCTGTGGTTATTGTGTTGAAGTCAATATTGTTCCAGGAAGTCATAAACTCATTTGTCCAAATGTATCAACGAAATTGTTAGAAAACACGTAATATAGTTTTACAAATATAATTACATTCTCACATATGGTTCGATATTTCAATCATTATCTAAGAGTCACATGAATTAGACTAATGTCAAAGTTGGAGGTGAAATCAAAATGTACTTAGAATATTGAAGGACAGACATTAGGCTGGATGAGGTTGGATTTATGTATCCATAATCCCAGGCAACAGTTGCTTTCAAAACACGAAACACGCAAGCAGCTTGGTGGGAATAATTACTGCCGTTACGTCAAAAATATATTAGAACAAATTCCAGGATACACATATTTATTTTTCTTTTAATCATATATTCCGTGTTTCTGAAGAACCATTCACTTTCAGACTGATGTGAATCTTCAAATGTTTTATGTCCAAACAAATGAATGGAGTGCCAGTTGGATTTTAATGAAAAAGCAGAGAGGTAGCGTGCATTTTGATGACGTTAAAGAAATTTTATTTTAGTCGATACAACTTATTACTAATCGATGTTGTACTTCTAGAGATGAAAGCCAAACCGGAAATAGTATTTTATATGTATATTATGCACTAGCGTATGGCAAACTTAATCGATTAATTGTTAAGCCAGGAAGTTGTAAAGTTATATAAATTTAGAAATACGAATTTAATGACTAAAACGGCGTCAGAATTCTTCATTTCTCTTATGTGCATGTGAGTGAATCCAGATGAACAAGCTAAACAATGTGACACGTCAAATAATTATTCTAGCATTCTACGATGACATTGACACTTCAATGTTTGCATCTCTAGATTGAAGGATATCATTAGCAAATGTCCATCTACAAATATAACATATTGCGTTCTCGTATGTTTATGGTTTTCCATTTTCCGTTATAGGTGGTGGTGTTTTAGTAATATGTAGTTGAACTTGAAGCTTGAATATCAGGCTTCAAGATTCATGTATGCGTATTTTAGTTTGCAATTACTGAGATGTAGCCTTCTTTTTTAGCCTTTGCTGAGCGAACCAGATATGAAACTGGTGTGAACAGGAAATATTGTAATTTACCATTCAAAATGTTATATAAGTGATTAGAGTTTCTAAAATCCATCCCCCGTTTAGTAAAGTTCACCTGGTAACAGTGTTACTTCATTTATTTGTAACTGCGGACTAGGGACTTTTCACATGCCATGATCTTTCCCATAACATCGCTATTGCTACTGTGCCATCATCTAACCAACTCGGACCTTTGGTAATTTTGGAATGTTCCCTTGGTTATGTTTTGCTCGAGTGTTGTAGATAGCATTACAGATTCATGTGTTGCATTTTTTTGGTTTTGTTTGACTTGCAGTTATATGGTGCGAAGCGACTGCGCAGGAGGTGCGAAGCGACTGGGATGTATCCCATGGTTTCTGTCAACCGTTCTAGGACATCAGTAAATACAGTTGTGGAACTTGATTTCGGTACTGTATTATATCCAGTCCTATCAGAGGATCATGTGTACTGCTGCCAGAAGGTCGTTTTTTTCTATGTAATCAAAGATACGTAGCTATGATCCACCAAAGCAACACCAGAGGAAAACCTACAGCATTCATAGAACAACATGTGAGCCAGTGATGAAATGTTGGGAGAGGCGGTATTAGAATTTTTCCCAAAAGTTTGGAGGTTATGTGCATCGGGAAAGATTTCACTCGGCAAAACACTCCACAACTTTGCCGACGAGATTCCGATGGAGCACATGGAAATATCTATAGAAATAGAATCTAAGAGCTTCAGCATATGTTTGGCAGCTGAACTCCAAAGATGTGAACCGTACTCAGGACAGTTCTAATATGTGCTTTGTAGATCATTAGGAGCTGTTACCACGGAATAGAAGACCAATTTTCTGTGAAGCAGCTCTCGCAACGGTTCTGACATGACCGTCCTATGAGAGGGTGCTGTTGGAGGTGTTGGCGATCATGGATAAACGACACAGTAGTGTGACTTCATTTGTCCGCAGTGGTTTTTCCGAAGCTTTGTTTTGATTTCCAGTAACGTTCTTTTTCGATGTGTTCTATTGCTGTCCCGTTTTTCCTAAACCAAATCATCGCTGTGGGATCTTCTTTTCATTATAATCTTGTAAATATGCATTTCCACAGCAAGTTTTGTATCGTGTAGCCCACAGTTATTCGAATCCGTTGGTGATTCGTTATTCTTATAAGAATGAAGAATAAGAATACTTTATTTCAATATGATTATCACAAATAATTGTTACAATAAAATGAAATACGTCACCAAAAAAACAAGAAGTATGCATTTGACCTATATTAAGGATAAAAGTGAGTTAAAGTAAATATTAAATAAATAATTTAAAATTACACACAATAATAAATAAATAAAATTGGATAAACAAACATTAAATAACAACAGAAGTTAAGGAACACACAGGTAAATAAATTAGATAAAAACAGAATATTACTATTTTATTGGCAATCTCGATTTAGATATTCCTGAGTACTGTACGGTTCTAACTCGAGAAGGAATAAATGAATTCCTTTTTTGAATTGTTTTATTTCCTGACAGAGCTGTAAAACTTTCGGCAGGCTATTATAAAGTTTAAGTGACATGTATAAGGTATTTTTCTCTGTTAGAGACAATTTATGAACGGGATAATTATATGCAAGTGTGCGAGTGTCATATACTTTTTGTTTCTCCAATTCTTGAAAATAATGTTTATTTTTAAAATTAAATAGTAGACATTCTTGAATGTAAAGACCCGCTAAGGTAAGAATGTGATTTTTCCTAAAAATACCCCTACATGACTGATGGAATTTCAGATCAAAAATGGCTCGCAAAATACGTTTTTGTTGAGTAAATAAGATTTTAGTGTTTGTGGAGTTACCCCAAAAAATAATTCCAAAATGTAACAATGACTGGAAATTGGCGTAATACATCATTTTAAGTGTTTCAGTATTTAACTGCTGTTTCATTACTCTTATACTGTAGATTACCGAAGAAAGGCGTTTAGATATGTACTCAATTTCTTTGGTCCAATTGAGGGTGTGATCTATGTAAATCCCCAGAAATTTGCAGTTTTCGCTTATTTTTATGTTTTCCATATTTATACAAACCGATTCCGGTATATCTACTATTGATTTAAATGTAGTAAATAACATGCAGTCAGTCTTCTTTTTATTTAGAATAAGTTTATTTTGTATACACCAACTTTCAATCACTGCCACAATCCTGGATAGTTCGCTACTTAGACGAAGTAAATTTTTAAATTTAATTAATACATTTGAATCGTCGGCGTAGTTTACCATTTTTTCCTCAGTATCGGCAATGGCAGCTGGCATATCATTAATAAAAATTAAAAAGAGCAGTGGACCCACTATGCTACCCTGCGGAACACCCATTTCCATTACCTCTTCTTTCGATACATATTCCTTCCCATTAACATTCAACATTACTCTTTGTTTTCTGCCGCTTAAATAGCTTGCTATAAGTGATAACTGTTTCCCTCTAATTCCATATTTTTCAATTTTTTTTAATAAAATATTATGATCAACACAATCAAACGCCCTGAAAAAATCAAGAAATATACCACAAGGGATATCTTTATCTTCCAGAGCTGTTAAAATTCGTTGTGTAAATTCAAGAATTGCTGTTTCTATATTTTTACCTTTCATAAAGCTATGCTGGCATTTGTTAAAAATAGCAAACTTAACGAAAAATTTTGTAAGCCTTTCACTTAAGATTTTTTCAAATATTTTAGAAAAGGAAGATAGCAAGCTAATAGGCCTGTAGTTTCCCATGTCAGTAACTTGTTCTTTCTTGAATAGTGGTTTAACAAAGAGCTATTTTGAGAATATCCGGGAACATGCCAATTCGGAAAGAATTATTCAAAAGAAGACATATTGGTTCCGCGATATAACATATAGACTTTTTTAATATTGATAAAGGTATTTCATCATGACCACTGCTGTTTTTATTTCTCAATTTTTTTGCTATATTCATTATCTCTTTTTTGGTAACATCAAAACAAAAAAAACGTATTTTCGACACTTGGTATAGAATTTTCAAATTCTACGGAAGGCAAACTCTTACACAAGTTGGGAGCTATTTCCGCAAAATATCAGTTAAAGTCATTTGCAAGTACTTCAGGGTTTTTTTGAGAAATCAAAGTTATTGGACTTAGATTGCTTACCCCGGATCGTATTTACAATATTCCACATTGATTTAGTTTTACTGTCTGATTTACAGACCCTTTCTTGGAAATAACATTTTTTTCCCTCTTTTAAAGCCTTATCGTAGGATTTTTTTAGGTTCTTATATGCATTTTTGTATTTGGAATTTATTCTAGAAGCTGTGTAAAGGCTGTCTAAAGACTTTTTTAAGCTTTTAATTTTGGGCGTATTATAAAAACTTTTATTTGAATATTTTCTATTTGTATCTACACTGATTAAAGGGAAATTATCATCAAATAAGTTTAATACGCTGATGTCGGATCCGCTCAGGATCATAGACAATATTCGAAACTGTGGACATCCTCTTGACCCTTGTGTTACTTATGAAAAGATTGGTTCAAAGATTACTCTTTCAATTAAGAAAACTAAGAGCCTGTAGCAAAATTTTAATGAAAAGATTTGATAATTAGTTCAAATTGAAACTGTCACTGTTTATATTATTCCACATTTACTTTGATGGAGTCGCTTCAGGGATGAAGAGAATTGGAAAAGGTGAAACTACTGAATTTTTTATATATGTCGTTAAAATTAAAATCCTCTGGGATACTGTTTCCGGATAGTGCTAAACAAGTGCTAAATATATCCCAGGCTGTCTGTCTATAAAATTGAAAATAACGAAGTTCCTTCAAACTAATGATATATAGGATTGTGAACTACCTTGAAATAAGGGCTTCTGTGGAAATTCGCTCTCGTAGAATTTGACTTGTAAATTTCCACCCCTTTTAAAGTAAAATAACTTGATGCAATACTTTCATGTCTCTGTATTCTAGAACGCTTCGTCACTTCTTGGCAAGGATCCACAAGTGACAAACATTTATCAACTGCACCAGTTCTGGTGTTACCCTTACCAATCGATAGTCCAGATAATGGTGTAGATACTTCCGCGTTTATCGAACCGACAATAGCTGATAAATTGGGCATATAGATTTCTAGTAACTTAATACTCCCCCTATATTATGTTACAAATATATACATACAATTGTCTTCGTTTTGAATATCTGGGCCGGTAGTTTCAACATCACTTCGTAATCTAACTTCCGGGGTAGATTACGCTTACAATTAAGCAGGTTTCGCAACAATTCATTGGTTAATTCACACTTCAATTATTACTGCAACAGTTTGTCACTAAAATCTCTCGATCATTCTGCGATTGAAACAGGCAATTGGAATTAATTTTGACCTAATTTGAAGCCACGGCAAATTACTCGATTATTATTATTTGTACCTGCCTTTTTGGGCACTATGGGCGACCATCCTGATAATGCTGAACTAGCCAGGACAAACGAAGTTCAACTCATCTGGATCCCAGGACACAATGGAGTCAGTGGCGGCTCGTGAATTTTTGAGAGAGGAGGCTGGACATAAAACGTTTTTGTAAAAATATACTCATTCACAGCCTTTTAACCTTTGCACAGAGACCGTACCACCTACTTCAGTGACAAAATTAATTATTACCAGCAAGAACCAACGTGGAGGTATAGAGTTTCTCTTGGCAAAAAATTTTTTTGTTCGTTTTTTGTCTTTTATTTTTTTTGGATTTTTAATATTTTTTCTTGTTTTTGGAATTTTTCATATTTTTTTTTTATTAATTTTAGTAACTTTTTTATATATTAACGGAATTCTACGGTCTTTAGTTTGCGAAAAATGATCAATAATATTATCAAAAAATGGATCATTTTGTTTTAAGTCTTTTTCAATAGATATTAAACTAACATTGTATAAACGATTTTGGCCCATGTATTTGGCATGTAAGTTTTAATTCGTTTGAGAGTAGAAAATGATCTCTCCACCGATGCCGACGTGACAGGAATGGTGACTGTCAAACAAAGTAGTTTATGAAACTGAGGTAAAACTTGTTGCAAATCATTGTCTATCATATATTTTATCATATCGGCGTGAATGTCGTACTGGCCTAAAATATCTTTATCCGAGTATATAACACATAATTCATTGTGCAGTGCTATTTTATCAAAAAAAATATATTTTAGAACTAAGTTATACAAAAAACTTCAATTCATGTAAATCGGAAAATCGAATCTCAATTTGACCTTTAATAGTATCTAAAATTTCATAAAAAAAAGTGTTTATAATGTAGTTTCTTTTCTACCAAATTATATGTTTTCCTCCTTTAACAATATTCTGTTTAACGGTTAATTTAAACTTAATACTCGATGTAATATGTTCCTGCGATTTTTCATGTCTGTCTATACCACGAGCTAAATTTTTCAAATCATCATAACCCGAGTGCCCCCAACATGAAGTTGTATCAGATGTAAATAGCAAGCAATACCAGCAATATAATTTATTGTGTACCTCAGATCCCGTTAACCATAAATATTTTTTACAATTATCTCATCAGCATCAAATGATCGATTTTGAAACATACCTGTCATCACTAATCTTTTCAGCAACTAAAGCACTAATCATTTTAACGTTTAATAACCAAAGAACTCTTTGTTAATAACTCACCGAACAGATAAATTATAACTTAACCTTACATCGCTTCGCGAAACAAAAACAAGAAATGACAGAGCACGTTTGCAGCGGCGACAAGTAATCGTATTTCATACGACCGCCGGGTGTGTACGAGAAGCTAGCCTACATAGGGTGTTGCCATATTCGCTGTTTTACCCTATTTGTGAATTGAACTGGTTGGAAAAACGGCAACTGTATTGACCACACGTATTTAGCGTTTGAGATATATAGAGAATCTAGCCTCTGGCCACTGTTGCCAGATTAAAAATAACTACTGAGAACGGGGAATTAATTGTAAAATTTAAAGAATTATCAGAGAAACAGGAAATAAAATGGAGAATGATCATTAAGATAAATTGGTGAGGAGGCTGAGCCTCTTTAGCCTCCTTCGAGGAGCCGCCACTGAATGGAGTTGAAGAGAATGAAATGGCCGACACCATGGTCATCTGGTATCCCTGTTGGGCCAGAGCCAGTGGTCGCTTTATCTAACTGCGTGGGGGGTCTGGCCCTTCTAGGCCAGCCGTACAAGCAGTGGTCTGACGTGGCGGGAATCACCATGTATGAGGCAGGCTCTTTATAATAAAAGAGCCAGTGCCTCGCTCTCGAAGAAACTCCTTTGTCTAAACAGAAGGGTCATTAGGCAGAGGACCGGAATCCTCCTCACGGGTCACTGGCGTCTGAAGAAACACCTGCATATCATGAGCATTGCAGATGACCCTATATGTAGGAAATGCAAAGAGGTCGAAGAAACGGCCTCACACATCCTGTTGGAATGCGCAGAATTGACATTCCTCAGGCACTGTTACTTCGGCAAAGCATAACTGCTTCCAGGGGAACTTATGGAAGCCAGCGTAAGCAATATTCTGGGCTTCTGGCGGACCACAAATCTGCTATAATAGAATAGGCTTCAGAACATGGGGCGCACAATGGTTCCAATCAAGTGGCCTAAGTGCATCTAGAGGTTAAACCTCTGCCCCTTAATGATGGTGTTGATGTTCCTGATTGAACAGTGACAACGCGTCTATTAGTTCCAGACAGCTGTTCCGCTGTTCTGAGACTATCCCAGTGGAACATCTCTTTTCCGGCAGATGGTGTTCGATCATCTAGGTTCTCCAAACATTTTTGGAGATGGTAATTATACCTCTGCCGGAGATGATTCATCGGTTTCTTGCTCGTTCCACCAATGAGCCTATGAGAAAAGCGAAACAGCTGTCTGGGACTAATGGACGTGTTGTCAATGTTCAACCTGAAGAACCAAAACGTTGTCTATTGATTCTTACACGAAATGTGTATTTCACTTTGCATTATTTTATTCTTATTGAATTCCCCACATTGTAAAAAGTTAATTGCCATATAAATTTTAAAATTCTAACTAATAAAGCAATTTAAAATAATTCTCTCGGCTGTAAAATGAGCCGCAAACAAATACGGCTTGCTCTTACGTCACTATAGTTATGACGCAAAATCTCTTCCTCGTGGGCTGCACCCAATAAGAGCAACTGGAGAGATTTTATTTGACAGTCCCATATTTTAGAATCAATAACTTCCCATTGAACGTTGTAATTTTATGTACTGGTATTGGCTATTACGATTGAAGTATGCTTATTTATTCAATATATTTATTCCAGAAATTGCAAACGATAGGAGAAGATTTTTGTGGATTGGACGTCAACACACCCCTTGGAGGAGAACAAGCCATTTCGGCAATTCCAGTGTCGCTGTTCACTACAAGACTGACAGCAGTTGCAGCTACGTCCACTGGTGATTTCACAGTTGTTTTCATCGGTACAGCTACAGGGCATCTTAAAAAGGTTAGTTTCATTGCTTGTTGAATAAAACATCAAGTTTCTAGAATAATGTTATGCACAAGAAAGATCAAATCTCCTTTGGTGATTTCTTAGACTGATCTGGTAGTTTTGGTTGGCGAAATAAATCTATTCCTTATTCATTGTAAATATCGAAATCCTTCTTTTGTTATCCGTTATTTTTGGATAAGCATTAGACGAAACTGTTGTCCAACAAATAACTCAAACAGTGTATCCGGTCCTGAAGAGAAAAAAAATATCCGTCTAAGAAGCATCCTGGTATTTCCACAAACGGAGGATGTTTGTCATAGAACCGATTTTGTAGGAAATCGATTTTCTGAATAGTCCAGCAAACTGACCATATTCCTAGAGCTGTGTATTAGACCGGTTGAAGTACTGTAGGTCGATCCGTTCGATTGCTAATCAGAAAGCAAAGCATTGTTCCCAAGGTCTGCATAAAAGAGCTGGTACAGTTATTTCGAATAGAAAAAAAAGAGATAGCTAGTTATTAGTCATTGGTTTATGTCAAGCATTTACATACACGTGATATTTATATTTCAAACGTTTAATTGAATAAAGTATTAATAGCAAAGCTTTATGAATACATATACATATGTCTATGGCTAAAATTAATTAATAATTTTAGACCATTGCACAATAAGAATTTTAATGACGTTGCCTCATAAATTACTATTAATGTTTACTATAATATACCTGCGAGCCAATATCATAACAATATTCTTTATAAAAAGCAAACCGCAAGTTTCAGTGGTATGCGTTTTTAAAGAAACGGCCTCCAAACTAGTTTATTTAGCATGTATGTCCGGGTGTAGGAATTTTTACACGCTTTAAACTTTCTAACAGAAGAATTCATGCGAAATTATGGCCAATTGCACAATCTGAAGACCAGCTGTCAACGGATCCACGTATCCTTTGATTTGACCGAATTCTGCTACTCAATTCTTTGGGTATAGGCATGTACGATGTTAATCTAAGTTCGAATTTTGAACACACTTAACTTCGAAGGAGGAACATTTGAATATCGCAGAAAACTGATAAGACAGAAGAAATTAAAAAATTTAAAGGAAACATCGAAGTCTAGTCATAACTCGTAGATGCCGTTGAATGAAATACTTTGGGCCTAACCCATTCAAAAATCCCAAAATGGTCAAAACTGATAGAATTTAATGGTGTTTGTTTATAAATCAAAAATCAATACGAATGAGACATAATTTTCTCATCAAAACAATTTCAATCGATCTATATTCTTGCACATATAAACATGATCTTGTTTGTTGATCCTTCCAACTTGTATCAACATTCAAAAACCTTCCAAATGTTGAGGTAACTACCGTCAAAAAAGTGAAAAATTGTACATGGCCTTTTTTTGACTAAAATTCACGATACCTGTATCGAAGTTACGGTGGTGCATTATGTTTTAAGGTGAAACGTTTTATTTAATACTGTTCGAAAAGGAATGTTCAAAAGAATCGTTCAGGAATAAACTAAGTATAGTATAGTTTTTTCCTATACTTTGACTACACGAGAGGGAAACTCATAATGCTCGAAGAACTGGCTGTAAGCCAGCGGTGGAATGTTGGTAGAGGAGATAGGCATTCGAATTTTTCTAGAAGTTTTGGAGGTTATACGCATAAGGAAAGACCTCACTAGGCAAAGAGTTCCACAACTTCGCGTTTCGATAGAAAAACTAAGTCGGGTAGCAAGAAGTTCGGCAGGTCTCGAGCTTGACAGCTTGAGTTCGTCTAGTCCGCATATCAGGAATCTCTGGCGGTAGAACAACAGACGACATTTCTGATGAACACCGACCATGGAAATATCTATAGAAAAGGGAGAGACCGCCCACCTTCCTACGGTGTTTTAGAGAGGTCACTGAATTTGTAAGTGTGACCTCATCACTCAGGCGAATAGCTCTCTCCTAGATAGCCGAACTCCAAACATTTGGATAGTACTCCAGGACAAGTCGAATCTGTGTTTTGTAGATTATGAGGAGCTGCTGGGATGGAAAGTGAGTCTTGGCGCGAAATAGAAGACCAAGTTTTTATGGAGCATTTTTCGCAATGGACCTCACATGATCATCCCATGAGAGGGTGCTGTTGGTGGTGATGCCGAGTATGGCTATGGAAGACTTCATAGGAATAGTTGTAGCTGGCATCATCATATTAGGGATTGTGGGATCCTTCTTCCTAGAGAAGACGCAAGCTTAAGTTTTGGTTGCATTAAATTCTACAAGATTATCAGATCTCCATTTCAGAATCATTGCCAGATCTCCATTAATTGCGTCAACCTGTCTATGTCACGCTCCTCTGGCTGCATTGGATGGTATAGGGACTCTGGATGAGAAAACGGTATGAAGTATACCATCAACTGCAAAGCTGTGGACAGGACAGGTGGTCACTTCCAGATCATTGATATGGAGCAGAAACAAAGCTGGTGCCAAGACAGATCCCTGCGAAACACCAGCGTTGTTAGCCATTGTATCAGAGGATACTCCGTCAACCACCACAAGGAGTGATCTATCCGAGAGAAAACTCGGTAGTAAGTTGAGGCGGCAAACCATATGACGGAAATTTCCTAAATTCCCATATTATACCGCTGACCTTCACTGCAATAAACCAACTAGCTGATTAAACCCCATGGTGTTGGTCCCAACATCTTCAGACCGCAAGGAATAGGTGCAGGGTCGGCTTGAAAATATACCTACTTATTGATTTATTTCTATTTTGAATTAAAATGGCATTTTACAATAAAGGAAAATAATGATGAATTTAAAATAATATTCTATTTTACATTAAATTTAGTTCTGTTTCACTATCACTATTATCTTCTTATTATTGAGGATTGAACATTAGTAAGCATACACGTATAAGAGTATTTTTCCACCTTAATTACATGTTGCATGCATAGAGTTTTTCAAACTCTATAGACATGCTATGTTTTTTATTAATTCCACTACAGGTATATTTAATGTGGGGGAAATATTATTCCTTCTAATATTTGATTTGACTTCGTGCCACTTTAGTTCGATTGTATTAAATACATAAAATCATTACATCCTTTTTTCGCAAAGTCATGTGTCAAACTATGTTTCGTCAATTGGACGATTTTCAAATATTCATGACGCCATTCCCGTAAACGTTGAGATACCATTAGGGTTTGTCTTTTATCCATCGTGTAATATTTAAAACCCATTTAAGCAAAAATCTCCTTAGACTTGCTGTGCTACAGGAAATATATGTTTCGTCGTTGGTCAGCCCATTTTTTAGAGAAACCAGTGTAGGTACAGATTGTTCTTCATACATTTTATAAATTGTCCTTAATAAATTCACATCATTCTGGTCAGTACTTCTAAATATGACAGAGTCAGGTCGCTTTATTCTAGGAATAATAGGCTTTAGTACTGTATCCTTTACCGAAGATAAAGATGTACTAACGCAGACGTTTCGGCTAAAGCATCACTTGAATTAAAATCTCTTTGTAGCAAAGATTGATATACATTTCTAATTATTTGTTTAGCATCGGGAGATAAATGTTGTAGATTCTATAGACATAACCTATATACGCAAGCAGCCAGAATGTGCAATGTAATCAATGTTATGTTTTACATTTACATTGGAAAAGTATAAGTAATATAGAAACTAGATTAAAATTAACAAAAATTATCTTTAAACTTGAAAATTGTATGCAACTTCCTCCTTATGTTGGTCAGAAGCTTCCTATTTGGCAAAAATGTTGTGATCACCCCCCGTTGTTGATTCTATAGACATGAGCTATGTCCGCAAGCAGCCAGAATGTGCAATGTAAATGTTGTGTTTTGGATGTACATTGGAAAAGTATAAGTAATATAGAAACTAGATTAAAACTAACAAAAATTATCTTTAAACTTGAAAATTGTATGCAACTTCCACCTTATGTTGGTCAGAAGCTTCCTGTTTGGCAAAAATGTTGTGATCACCCCCGTTGTTGATTCTATAGACATGAGCTATGTCCGCAAGCAGCCAGAATGTGCAATGTAAATGTTGTGTTTTGGATGTACATTGGAAAAGTATAAGTAATATAGAAACTAGATTAAAACTAACAAAAATTATCTTTAAACTTGAAAATTGTATGCAACTTCCTCCTTATGTTGGTCAGAAGCTTCCTATAGGCTCTCCCAAATTCAATAATTTGGTCTAAGTCCGCCTATTTGGCAAAAATGTTGTGATCACCCCCCGTTGTTGATTCTATAGACATGAGCTATGTCCGCAAGCAGCCAGAATGTGCAATGTAAATGTTGTGTTTTGGATGTACATTGGAAAAGTATAAGTAATATAGAAACTAGATTAAAACTAACAAAAATTATCTTTAAACTTGAAAATTGTATGCAACTTCCTCTTTATGTTGGTCAGAAGCTTCCTATAGGCTCTCCCAAATTCAACACTTTGGTCCAATACAGACATTTTTTAGTTGATTTTTTTAGTGATCCATCAAAAATAAACTGTATAATCCTGAATAATCCTTTATATTTACTCACACTGCTAAGTCCGCCTATTTGGCAAAAATGTTGTGATCACCCCCCGTTGTTGATTCTATAGACATGAGCTATGTCCGCAAGCAGCCAGAATGTGCAATGTAAATGTTGTGTTTTGGATTTACATTGGAAAAGTATAAGTAATATAGAAACTGGATTAAAATTAACAAAAATTATCTTTAAACTTGAAAATTGTATGCAACTTCCTCCTTATGTTGGTCAGAAGCTTCCTATAGGCTCTCCCAAATTCAATACTTTGGTCTAATACAGACCAGAGTTGATTTCTCTAGTGATCCTTCAAAAATAAGCTGTATAATCCTGAATAATCCTTTATAATCACTCACACTGCTAAGTCCGCCTATTTGGCAAAAATGTTGTGATCACCCCCCGTTGTTGATTATATAGACATGACCTATGTCCGCAAGCAGCCAGAATGTGCAATGTAAATGTTGTGTTTTGGATTTACATGGGAAAAGTATAAGTAATATAGAAACTAGATTAAAATTAACAAAAATTATCTTTAAACTTGAAAATTGTATGCAACTTCGTCCTTATGTTGGTCAGAAGCTTCCTATGGGCTCTCCCAAATTCAAAACTTTGGACATTTTTTAGTTGATTTTTTTAGTGATCCATCAAAAATAAACAGTATAATCCTGAATAATCCTTTCTATTTACTCACACTGCTATGTCCGCTTATTTGCCAAACATTTTGTGATCATCCCCCGTTGTTGACTCTATAGACATGAGCTATATCCGCAAGCAGCCAGAATGTGCAATGTAAATGTTGTGTTTTAGAATTACATTGGAAAAGTATAAATAATATAAATCAAATTCTGGCTGGTACTATTACATCAACTGACACGTATCTGTCTGCTGGATGTAAAAATAATAATTTTAACACTGTCAAACTGGAATATGTGACTTGTCATTCATTTATTATATTATCTCTACACACCATAGTTGAGCAAGAGACACATATTTCAGTTGATCGATAAATTAGCAGCTATATAATTTCGATTGTAAACTTTCTAATGGAATATATCACAATTGTATAATAATAACAGAACTGTATAACGAAGTAGCATTGAAATTGATACAACAGATAATTACAATGAAACAAAGTTTTTCATAGATCAAATTTAATGATTCAACATTTAGATTTTATTTTAAACCATTTGTTCGTTCATTCAATACATACAGGGATGGACCAAGTTAGATTTATTCAGAATCTTTTAAAATATAGTTTCCGGGACCAATTGTTTTTCGTTGACTCGCAAACGGTCATGAATTTGGCTTGAACAAGCCCATTACTATGAATTTGGAAGTAAAATATCTTGTAAAATATATTTTTATCAACATTAATTGCACGTTTACGACCAAAAAACAGAAGTTAATTTACGAGGTTTATTGACGAAATTTACAATTTTGTAAGCTCGCGTTTTCAAGAATACATTCCACTGTTCGTTTTCGCATTCTTCTTGGACTTTCATTATTAGACACCGGTTTGCTGTCTCCTAGACTAACCTTCTTCTTGTTTCCCGATGATGACCATGGATTCTAAACCATTTTGTATATAGCTTATCAGTTTGCAATCTAGTTTGACCTCAACGATGCAAATATGCGCTAAATGATTGGTAATTTTTGTGTTTGTGAGCATTGCATGAATCGAATCGTCAGTCGTAACGATATATAGCAATTTGAAATTCGATGTTCCACAGGATATTGAAGTTATCAAAACAGGAGGTCACGATATATTGTTGACGCATAATAGATACAGTAGTGAATAATGGGAAATTATTGTAGAAAATATGAGGAAACACATATTTGCGTTCCAAATGAGTCTTTCTCAAGTCATCCATTACAGCTATTGTTTTCTATTCAATTTAATAATGAGTAAGTGATACATAAAAGCCATTTTACTACGAGCTACAATGTGGAAATGACAGATGTTGTAGAAGGAATTGCACAAATCGTAGATTTAATGAATCGGACCAAGGATATTCAAAAATAAGTCTGAATAACTAATTCCGCAATATTGTCTGTTTGAATGACTAACTTGCTGCAAGAAAAGTCTGGAACCATGCCCACGACTCTTTGCGGTCGTTTCGATAACAATAGTCTTTCACTAAACAGTAGTTGTTGACTTGTTGCATTTCCTGATACATGACAGAATCCTATAATAGCAAAGGTATTTATGTACTTATTAAGACAAAGTTTTGGTTCACCAGATTGAACAGTGACAACATGTCTTTTAGTGCCAGACAGCTGTTTCGCTCTTCTCATGATCTCGTCAGAGGGACGGGACAGAGGTGAAGTCACTGATCACTGATGAACCTAGATGTTTCAACACACCATCTGCCGGAAAGCAGATGTCCCACTGAGAATGCCAATCCCCAGATCCCCATTTCCAAATCATTGCCAGATCTCCATTAATTGCGTCAAGCTGTCCCTGTCTCGCTCCTCTGGTTTCATTGGATGATATAGGGGCTGTAGATGAGAAAGCAGTATGAAGTATATCATCATCTGCAAAGCTGTGGACGGGTGGTCACTTCCAGCAGATCGTTGATATGGAGCAGAAACAAAGTTGTTGCCTAGACAGATCCCTGTGGAACACCAGCGTTGATAGCTATTGTTTCGGAGGATACTCCGTCAACCACCACATAGAGTGATCTATCTGAGAGAAAACTCGATAGTAAGCGACAAAGTTCAAGCAGATGTCCCACTGAGAATGCCAATATTTGGTTCACCAGGTTGAACAGTGTCACTGTAAACCAAAACTTTGTCTATTGACTTCTAACGCGAAATGTGTTTGTAGTTCACTATGCATTATTACGGGGTCGTCAAATGGCGGTAGTATTTCCAACTGTTTCCCCGAATCGCGAGAACGCTTTTATAAATGCGGAGGAGCATTCTGAATTGCATTCTCAGTGAGACATCTGCTTTCCGGCAGATGATCTTAGAACATATGGGTTCATCAGTGATCAGTGACTTCACATTTGTCTCGTCCTTCTGACGAGATCATGAGAAGAGCGAAACAGCTGTCTGGCACTAAAAGACATGTTGTCACTGTTCAACCTGGTGAACCAAAACTTTGTCTATTGACTCCTAATTGAAATGTGTTTGTAGGTCACTATACATTATTTAATAAGACTTGGCTGACATATTTAAAATATTAGGTGACATCCAGCGCCACATCGGATCCTAAACAGGCCACATGCACTTGAATGTCTAATGGTATGTGGTCATGTTATCGTTGCTGTCAGCAGTCGAAATCGGTTGCATAGTTGAGTTTATAAAAAGCAATTTTCATATGTAGACCAGTCAAAAACAATGATAGATGTACTATGGTCGTTTTATCTTATTCGGAGACCCGAGCTCTGCAGATTTTAGGTGTGAATCATTACTTTCTTCCTGTTCTAACAATGAAACGTGTGTAATGAAACAATTGTCAAATTAGAGTAATCGTGTATTTCCACAAGATGAATTAACTCTAATTCCGATTAAAGATAAAGTGGAATTTTAATTTAAGAGCAACGATACAGGAATTATTCACATCTACAACCAGCAAGACACCTATTATTACCATTTGGGCTTGTCTCAGCAAGGTAAAATAAAAATAGTTCACCACCATATCTTCCACTATTCTAGGTCTAACTAGATGATGCTACAACTGGGGTTAGGCACACTTTAATGAAAGCATTCTGTAGAAAAATGAATCTGACACAACACTCCCTCACATCGTTATTTATATTTTATAATAACTAACAATAAATATTGTTTGTTTCGCTATTTTTTTGTGTTTTTCAAGTATACTTTCAATTTTTCGGATGACTGACTTAAAAGCCATCTCGCTCGTGAAATACACAATAATTTTACAACTTTTACAAACTATAAACTTGAGAAATGAGTAAACTTTCTTCTGTTCCATTCATACAAGATTATTGAAAACTCATTCATCTTCGATGTTATGATGACGGATCTGTTTATCCTCAAAAATCGTTCTGGGCCTTGCAGCTTAATTTTATTCAACCTTTCCGACAACTGGTATATTCTCAGGTTTATTAACATATACCGCCGCGCATTCACTTTATAATTCTATATCCGTAGAGCACGTAGATAAATGAGCTTAATTCAACAACATCACGTAAAACTTTTGCATTTAGAAGATATTAAACAGAGCCCGACAACAGCGCGTAGAGTATCTATAGCATTCAAGTGCAGACATAAACTATGAGGAGGGAGCATTTCAGAAATAGTACTGTAGCAAGTGTGGAAAAGAGCTTATTTCTCACGAGCTTTGTCGAAAACGAATAGGGGTTAGAGAGAATTATGAAATTTAGAAATAGTTAGGGCACTTCTAATAACAGCAGTGTCGTGGTTGACAATATTAAGGGTGTAGTAGCACCGATTATACAGTTTTGAGGGGCTATAAACAAGTAACGATATATAGGGAAAAGCTTTTTATTTTAGAATTCCGCAGGTTTGAAAGCAATGTCCGCGACATAACGGATGTTAGCAGCAACAAACTGTTGGACACGAGCTCTGAAGTTTTGAACATTTCGGTCATATATTCCGTGGGGTGCTACGTCAACTTCTTCAATAATCCGCTCCCTTTGCTCTGGTGGCATGTGAGGGCCTTGGTTTTGCAGTTGAGGTAATGATGTTTGAGGTCCGCATGTTTAGAGTTGCTTGACTATCGGACATGATGTACTTTTTGTATCCTTCGTTTTGTGCCCATCTCTTAATTACATAGACTTACGCTTGAAAGACGATTATTCAGGGCTGGGCCCAAAAGACTCCGGCCCCCGCTGTTCTGAATCCATCGGTTCACCAACAACAACAAATTCCTGGATTTAATTTTCAAAAGCGGGTTACTACGGATGATCTAATGAAATGATTTGTAAGTTGCGAATAGCCGCTTTAAAATTTTTACATTTCTGTAATGGTTATTCACAATTAATACCAAGATTTAGGCTCCCAAAAACAATACAACAATTGTTTCTTATATCCTCATCCCACACTATGATTGCTGTGTGGTCGCGTGCGTCGTCTAACAACTTAACAAACTCTGGAGAAGTCACATCTTTTTACATTGACTAAACTTACACTTTGGAATAACGTTTATTAAATTTAGTTGGCAACATTCATTGTTCATTATATGTAAATGTCTGTTCTTCGAATTGGTTCACCAAATCTAACAATTGATTTCGGTTTTACTCGAATGTTTAGATGGTTCTTGACTCATTACTTCTTCTAGCTTCAAGATTGGAGCCACATGATAGGAGGTGTGCTTGGAATCTCTGTTTGAACGCGCTACTTCCTCCGAGTTTACTTTAATAATATTTCAAATCTTTAATAGTTTCGACGTGTTCTAAACAATATCCAACTAAACAGTGTGTATTATTTCATCAATAATACGATGTAACAGAATAGTAGCGAACAGTGTAGGTTTATGAGAATTCTAACACGATCTGACAATTAAACCATGGTGAATGTAATTCTAGAAAATATGCCATGACAAATTGGATTATCCAGTATAAATCGTTATTGAATATAGCTATTTCATTCTATGACGTTCTTGTTTGCTGAGAAATGGTTCGATCGAAATAATATAGACATTTATTTTTCTAGAAATATTACTTATTTATGCCATTGATTAACGAAATAGCCGATATTAAATATGATTAATTTAATCTGGAATTAAGCAAATAATTTCTAATTGAATCGGAATGTGTTGTGAATGTTTCATGCTATTGAAAATATTACATTCTTTCCTTTCTGCAATTAGTTCCGGTTATGTAAACCACTTGTTTATAGGTTAAGAGTTACTCATTTCATTGAAAAAGTTAAATAGCATTATTGAGGTCTTGCACATTATACAGAATGAGTGGAAATTCCTTCATGCTAACTCTACATCTACTTGTTGAATGATTAAACAATGTTATCTACTTTTTCCTATCTAAGTGAACACTCCAGAAGACCATTTTAGATATTGTGTCGTGTGTACGTTGCATTAAACTCTCCTAGATTAGCAGATCCCCAATTCAAAGTCGTTGCCAGATCCTAGATCCCCAATTCAAAGTCGTTGCCAGATCCTCATTAATTGCGTCTGTCTCGCTTCTCTGGCTTAATTGGATGATATAGGAGCTCTAGATGAGAAAGTGGTATGAAGTGTACCATAATCTGCAAAGTTGTGGATCAGACAGGAGCAGAAACAAAGTTGGTGCCAAGACATATCTCTGTGGAACACCAGCGTTGGTATCCATTGTATCGGATAATACTCCGTTAATCATTGCATGGAGTGAACTATCTGAGAGAAAACTCGGTAGTAAGCGACAAAGTTGAAGCGGAAAACCATATGACAGAAGTTTCCCAAGAAGGCCTTGGTGCCAGACTAGGTCAAATGCTTAGGAGATATCCAATGCTACAGCTATAGATTCCCCATATTTTTCAATATATGTCTGCCTTATGTGTTACATAGGCACAGGCCTCCTGTTGATCTCTGCTGACGAAAGTCATATTGCCGGTCATTTAAGATTTTAGAGCTTTCTAGCTATTGGATGAGCTCGATGCTGATTAATTTCTCCATTACTTTAGAGATCACAGATATTAGTACATTGGGTATAATTATTAGGAAGGGGGTTCTTTCGTTTTTGTGGACTGTAGCTGTCTTCCAGCTGGAAGGAAACAGCCAAGCTTATATGAAATGGTAAATACCCTTTAAAAAACTGGTGTTAATCCTGGCATACATTCTTCGAGAACCGGCGGAATTCCGTCTGGCCACATAACCATTTTGGTATTGAGATCAACCAGAATGAGTCTAATTGTACACTGACGAAAAACAATTTCAGGCATATGGCTGTTGACAGCAATATTAGGAGGGTCCTTCTCTTGTGGATCCAAAGAGGAATTTGCAAATATTTCAGCAAAATGATTGGCTTTTCTCGTGGTGTAGTAGACAGTGTGCCATCATTTTTGATTAGAGGAAGGAATGAATTTCCTACGCCAATAACGGTTTGCTGTTTGTTTTGCAGTGACGGCCCTAGAACAGGTTTTGTTGAACCATTGTTCACCTGATGATGGTGATGTGTTAGTATGGGGTAGGTGAGATTCCATTCCCATCATGAAAATCTCCGAAATCTCCTTTGCACATTGCGTTCGGTGTTCAGATTCAAACCGCTTCTCCACGGAAATTGTAATGCCAGACGTGGAGTGATATAGGTACAGGTCGTGGTGAAGAGTGAATGATCAGAGTATCCCAATGGTGCACGGACTTTTACCCCATAGGGATCTGGATTGTTAAGGAAAGTCAAGCGTATATTGGCATATTGATAGTTGTTATCAGGAATCCGTGTTGGTTCATTATTAATCTGATATTCCTCAGATAGAAAAATAACTAAATATAATTTTTTGTATTTGCAAGTCTAGATTCGAAATCATTTTTACTAGCTATTGGTCTGGTAGTTTTTTCATCAATAGGAAACGGCATGTAGAACACTTTATGGGAATGCCCGTGAGAACAATCTATTTTAAATGTTATATCGATGATATATAAAACTGTATTTTTATTTCAGGTGGTTGTTGAGTCATCCGCTACAGCTTTGGAATATCAAGATATAACAGTGGAAGAAAATTCTCCAGTGAATCCGGATTTGCATTTTGATTCTCTGCTTATGCATCTTTATGTTATGACTGAAAAGAAGGTAAGATATTTATTTAAATAAGATGTGTGGTGAGTTCAGAAACGAATCCTAATCGCATTTGAGCTCGTAGAATTCTTTCCTTATTTGATAGCGCGTATATGAAAATCAATGATTGTTGAAACTGAACCAGCATTCCTTGAAAATCTTCTGTAGAATAAATTCAAGCGCATCAAAAGCACATATTCCTCGTTAGTATGCGGAGTGTGACCAATTATATCAAGAATTCTTGAATATCGGAGAATACGCTATTCCCGGTTAAAATGCAGATGATGACCAATTATATCAAGATTTCTTGAATAACAGAGGCTCGGCCGTAACAAATGGGCTTTTACAGCCATTAGATTCTGCTTGTGAAAATTTACATTGATATGGTTCAAAATTTAAATCATTTGCTCTGTTAGAAACACAAACACGATGGCCAAATTTGATTGCTAATAGAATAACGTATTCTTCAAATAGAATCTGGTAATAAACTATAGAAGAGTTCGCACTGTGAATACACTATAACACACTATGAATAAGAATATCCACTTATCCACTAAAAATACTCTTAAACTACTGAAGACCTTTCGGCTACCAAGTAGCCATCATCAGAGTAAACTAAATTATAAATCAAAATGTGCCTCTTTAAATACTATTTGGGGATAATAATGCAAACAAGGGATTACCCTCAGCTGGAGATGAATCTGAATTTAATAAATTGCTTTTTCGTTTATACATTTCCATCCCTTCCAAATTACCTAGATATTTGTCTGTAATTTGTCTTAAAAGTGATAAACTTTCTTGAGAAATGGTGTGACCTGTTTTCAAAATATGTTTGGCTAAAGGTGATGTTTCACCATTATTTTTCTTTATATGGCCAAAATGCTCTCTATACCGAGTTACATTGTTTCTTTTAGTTTGACCCACATAGAATTTTGGACACGACTCACAATCGATTTTGTAAATCCCGGATTTGTCGAAGTCCGAAACTTTGTCAAAAGTGTTGCCCGAACTGTTTAGCTTGTTCTTACATCTATAAACTGGTTGTATTGCAAATTTTTGAGTAAAACTTTTGAATTTGTTGAAGTATTTGAAGGTAATGGATCTAATTTGGTTAATTGGTTGCGTTCCAATTTTCTTTTTTGTTTAGAAATTATATTATTGATCAATGATTTGTCGAAACCATTGTCTAACGCTATTTGCTGAATATTCTCAACTTCGGTGTTGTAATTTTGCTGGCTCAAGGGGACGTTCAATAATCTATGAAGAAGGCTATTATCAAATGGAGCTATTTTATATTTAAATTGTGTAGCTGAATCCGCCGGAGTATACCTATTTGTTTGAGTGGGTTTTCTGTATATGTAAAATCCAAGTGATTACCATTTTTTATAATGTT
This sequence comes from Endomychus coccineus, assembly GCA_958510875.1. Lineage (NCBI taxonomy): Eukaryota > Metazoa > Arthropoda > Insecta > Coleoptera > Endomychidae > Endomychus > Endomychus coccineus. The sequence goes on along the minus strand of OY294071.1, from coordinate 35,075,265 downwards.
AATATCAAGGAAAGGAAGATGATCATCTGTTTCTATTTCGACAGTGAATTTCAGTGAATAAATTTGGCTATTAATTAAAAATCATAATCTTTACTTACAATCGTGAAATTATCGTCGACACATCTATGCCAAACTGATTCAATTTTAATTGTGAGGAGGTTTCAAGTTCTCTTAGAAAAATATTGGCCAAAAAATGAGAGAGTGTTGTTTGTACATAGTAGTTTTGGTTAAAAAGTGAAATAATTTTGCTCCATAATAAAGACAAGATCACGTATACTGTAAAGTTTCTATCAGGGATATTAATATTTGAAAGCCATTTCTTCGTTTATCGATAATTCTAAAGTTTCACTTATCATCCTTTAGTAATAATTACATAATTTGTTTTCAAAATTTGCAATATAATCAGTTTATAGATGTAAAAACAAGCTAAAAAACCGTTTAGGCAACACTTTCGGACTTCGAGAAATCCGGGATTTACAAATTGATTGTGAGTCGTGTTCAAAATGCTATGTGGGTCAAACTAAAAGGAAGATTTTAACTGGGTATAAAGAGCGTTTTGCCAATATGAAGAAAAATAATGGTGAAAAATCAGCGATAGCCGAGCTTATTTTGAATACAGGTCACCCATTTCTCAAGAAATTGTATCACTTTTAAAAAACCGTACAGACAAATATCTAGGGAATTTAGAAGGGATGGAAATGAAGGAAAAAGCAATTTATTAAATTCCGAGTTATCTCCTGCTGATGGTAAACCCCTTGTTTACATTGTTATTCCCTTAGTATTTAAACAGGCATTTTGATTTCTAATTTAGTTTACTCTGATGATAGCGACTTGGTAGCGTAAAGGTCCACAGTACTTTAAGAGAAAGGATAAGGGTGAATATTTCTATTGTTAGAAATCTGGAGAATTTTCTGGAGCTCAATAATGTTAAATTCCACGTAATACAATCCTTAGAATGTAATTTGAGAGTTTGATCCCTTTCCGTTTACTATCTCAATACAATTAACCTTAGTAGGTATGTGTACCATTAATTCGTAGAATCAATTCACTTCATTGTAAATTTCGTTTAAATAATATGATGTTTCAGTGTTTTCTCATTGTATGTTTTGATAATGAACTGTAAAGTTCGAAATTGCAATCGTTTTTTTTACATAATGTGATATTTAACAAAGTAAAATTTCTTGTTTTATCTGTAAAAATAGAATATCACAAAATAACGGATAGCTCCGTTCAAATAATAAATGAATCTTTCATAAGTTCTATTTTGTAGTGAACTAGTGTTGCTCGTGTTTTGGGAATTCACACATTCCGTAGTAAGCGATTAAAGAATATGTACCTTCGCAACTTAAGGATAATACCATGTCAAATTTGAACTACATAAGTCGTGTTGGGGTCAGGAATATTTCCACGCTATATTTGCAGAATAAATAAATGTATGATAACATCAGTGAGCAATAAAACTAAAACGCGAGGTTGTGTCGCAGAGGTGGGAAGTATATTTAGGATATTATGTTTAAGTAACTTGTTCGTGACTCATGTAGTTTATCTGAACAAGAAGTTCCCGAATTATTAAACTCACTTGTGTAAATAATAGCACATCCGAAAGCGTTTTAGAATAGTACGCGAAGAAATCTCTTCGATATGTATGACCCCAATTAGCATAATGGACTGAGCTAGCACATTGGTACGTCCGCCTGTAGTTACATAAGACTGAATATAGGGCGAAACGGTAGCCCAGCTGTGAGCTGTGACTGAATAATTCATTTTGATACGAAGCGAAGACAGAAGAGATGCATTGCATATTGGGCGAGTCGAGGTGGAGGCAGTTACTTTCGCTAGTTCCCAGGTTGTAAGCGATTTTTTTTCCCAAACGTATCCCATCCATCGGTTTGATACGCCTGAACGAGCTATCGCTTACCTGCAATTGAACGGTTCGTACACTGTAACGCAACAAAGAGAAAGGTCCTTGGTGCAGCATCGGCATCACTTTCGATTCTGTAAAGCGCCTGCGTTGGTTTTACATCAAGCCAAGCCGTGGCTGCTGGCAATGTCGCCGCTTCGCATTTGTTTTTCGTATTAGTCATTACAGTCATCATTGTATTCCTTTCCTGTTTCGTCAAATATAATTTATACCTTTATTCAAATAATATTCATGTTCAGTTCTAATTGTTGTTGAATGAGCCGTTTCTCAACAATGTATATGCACTTGAACTTTCATATAAATGCTGCAGCATCGGATGCTTTCATACACTCATTCTAATGTCGCACTCTATCTTGTCTGGAATATTATTTCCTAGGTAATTAGTAGTGATTTTTGTATATTCTCCATTATCTGGTACTAACCACTAGTCTGGACATTTTGTGGATACTTATTATATCCTACGTTAATCAAAGAAAACTTATCTTTCACATACAGTTTCACCGCCCTCTTTCAAACCTTTATCATCATAAATTCACTCAAGCTATTAATGAATGAGCAAGGCGCGGTTTTTCTTCGCCTTTTTTACTAATGATTTCTTTATTAAATAACCCAGAAACACACTCGATCAATACTGTATTGAAATCGATTATAATATGTGTCACTACATTTCAACATAGTCAGATCGTAGTTGTAAACTGAAGCAATTAAATAGAATAGTACAAAACGTGTTGCATTCTCCGCTTCGTTGCTGCGCAAGTTATCCTAGGTTTCCAGACCATTTTCACCCGTACAGGTAGGATGAAAGATGATGAGTAGGAGGTGAAGAATTCGATATGAGAATAAAGATAGACAGATTGGTCGGAATTGGTGTTCGAATGCAGCTCTTTCCCTCCCCAATGGTAAATGAGCGTGTGGTGCTGAAACTAGACCACTAGTTTATGTAATGAAAGTTCACCATGTTTGTATACCAATGGATGCAGAACAGCAGAAGGTACGGGCGGAACTTTTGGGCCCAGAACTAATTACTCTGGGAACCCATAGGTAAATACGCCAGTCAGCCTTGAGAGATGTGCACAGATCAATCTGGACAAAGGATACCAAAAGAAGTGAAGAATCTCTAAAAGCGCTCACTTCAATTATCATTAACTCTAGGATGATCCTTAACTGCAGTACCAAAATGAACACCTTAGAGGTGCAAAACATAATCGCTCTTCACTAGTTCTCAGAACATACAGGAATTGAGAGAAAGGTTCAGACATAGGGAATTACACTATTGGAGCCGGGAAAAAATCTTGCTTACCGGCGTACTGAGGCGTTCAATAGTCTTGTAAGTACGCACTAGGAACAAACCCTCTAATATTGATATTCTAATCTATAATCTCCGAAAATGAAGAATTTGAGGTTTCTTTGTTGTTCCTTTATTCTAACCTTGAAAGATCTAGCTGACCTTTATATAAATCCGTATGGGATCCCCTTAACTGAGCTCAACTTGTAAACACTTCACTAGAAGTTAGTGAAACTTGCTCATTGTGGTATTAGGGATTTCCTGCGGCATCAGAGTGATGCTTTGAAAGCAATCATAATAATCTCATTGGGTATGGTGTTAACCCTCTGTCATTGGCCCTCTTCTATATCTTGTTTCTTCAGCTACTTGATGTAAAGTCAAATCAGGTCAGATACAATCTGATTTACAATTAATTGATACGTTGTTACAACTGGCGACTTTCCTTCTACAACAATGAAAGTCATAAAAACTTTGATAATCACATTATATTTTGATATCGCCATTACACCAGTTTGTCGAGGTAGAACAGACCAATCAAAAGCCTTGACAGATGAATTAATATCTGTTTCTTAGGTGTTCTCTAGATTAATTTTAATCGCACGAGTTTGAATATTCGTTTCATATGGTATGTCATTCGTTTTGCATATTAAATTCGATCTGATTATTAGTTTGACTTGTTCGATATATAGGATGTTAATCTGAGAATGTATATATGAATATATTATATTTACAAATCAAACATATCGAATATATTATTCGATATGGGAAACTGGGATGCAAATGAATATATGAATAAATTACGAATTATATCACGGTTTGAACGAATATTACCATTTGATTAATTGGTTGGATTGATTTCTATAGGCAACGCGAATATAAAAATATTTACAATATATAAAGCAATTAACAAAATGTTGTTTCCTAGGAGATAAGCTAAATTTTCCACTCCAAGAACTAGCAAAAACTAATTGCAACCGGTTATGCTTGTACATTTTGTGCAAACGGTTGAATGGTCTGCCAGTTCTCTAGTATATTTGGTCTTCGCATCTATGCTGGCGGATGTTGAGCATTATAGCCATAATGGTTCAAGTCCAACGTACAGTTCAGCTCAGCAAACAAGAACCGTCTATGAGTCTATGGAATGTTAGACGCCAACGAATCCGATTCTTACTGTTCTTGTCTTCAGCCCAAATATGTTATATCTTTTAACATATTTGCGTTACCTCACCAGTCCTACTTGATCTACCTCTTCATATCTATTTGGAGACAGAGGCCAGGAAGACTGCTCGAAAACTCCCCAAGAAGTTGAAGCCTGAATATACGGTTGCAGCCTTAAGACTGGACTATTTTTCAAGCAGAAGTACATGCCATCGAGTTGTGAACATGACAGCTGGAACAAAGTCAACGTGCTCGCAGATCGATACAACTTTACTCTCACAGCCAAACGGCTCCCAAATTGATTGGCTCCTATCGTTGTAAATCAAGAACTTTATGGAACTGTCAAAAAGCTCTTGCATGCTTAGGCAACGAGAACAAAGTGACTCTGATCTAGATACCAGGGAAGGTGCTGCATCAAAAGTTATCAGACTAGAACCAGTGCTTGGCATATAGCAAAATAGCTATATTATCCTGTACTGAAAGTAGAATACTTCAGTACTGGCTCACCTTACCAGGTTTAGTCCTCTCTGAATCTTTTATAAATCATTCTAAAGCAAGAGTACTACGTACTCTGATTGGTCTATACAGCTTGAGTCAGATCGAGCAGGATATTGCCAGTTAATAAGTGCGATAAAGAATCGACGAAGATGAAAATAGCATGTATCCCCAATCTGGGCGTGATTTATAACGCGCATGTCAGTACCCGTTATCTAACGACACAGACCAGTATTTTTTACTAGAGATGGGCAAAACTGTTATTTCTCAATTAGAAAAATCATCGGCCTCATAAAAAAACTTGGTGGGTGAACTATAATTAGAAGTGAGTCACGATAATAGGCCACATAGTAGCTGGTTACCGGCCAAGACTACATTTTCACTGGCGATCGGATCAATGAAGTACCAAAACTGTCATGTGCTACTAGAACCACAAATTGAAGAACTTCATATCGCTCTTGTTATGCAAAGATCAGCCTATTTTTGGAATGAATACTGCAAGATTGGTTCTTTTTCCGTCTGGTCAACACATTGATACGTAGATTGCAAGAGCTTACTAGTGTTATGTACAGCCAGGAAGGCATGTTTTTCCAATAACCTTGCTGGTATTGAAAGGACATTTGGACATTTGGTTGAATGTTAAGTTTTGAAGGTGGTGAGCGAGCTTCGAACAAGTATATTTTCTATTTACATGGGTGATTATTTCTTGGAACACTCGAAATTAAAGGGATTCAATAAAGTGTTATCAAAAGTTAAGAAACACTACAATGGAAACGTTCTTCTCTGCTGGAAAATGAGCAGTAACAGAAAGTTGATCCAGAAGTTTGAAGTTATTTCGTAATTCAATCAAAAACATAACGGTTTTATATTTCCTCCGAGAAATCGTTTTAACAAATTCAGAGTGGTGAGTTATTGCAATAGTCTCCACTCATTGTTTAATAGTAAGACATTTGGAAAAGTAATTAGACGTTCGAGTTCAACGGTACCAAACCAAGAAAGAGCATTATATCTTAAGATATAAGCTATAAAATGTGAAGAGATATTCAATAATGAATTCGTTTTTCGAATTAGTTTCCTTATTTTATAATGTTAATTTTTCAGTTCTACGTCTATAATTGCAATTGTAATTACTAATTATTTCAGCTCGCCCATGATGAGAAATTTAATAGTTGAACGTATGATGTATGTCTTGACAATGCGGAACGTAATAATATCTTTTTAATTGTTTGAAAATGACTCGGTTGAACGCTCCAGCGCATTGTGAGATACTTATTCGGTAATAACCAATCACTGTAGAATAAACATGCAGTAATGATCCTTTTGTCCCTTAACACAAACTGAATCAACAAAGTAAAGTTCAAAGATGCATTCATTGACGCTGGTTATTTGAATCGCTATCTTTTGTTCGCTTATCATAATCATTTGAAACTGTTCTCTATTGTACGCTTCAAAACGTTCAAATACGTTGAATTTTTGTCCGCTCGTTGTTTGAAATCAATATTTGTTAGTCAAATATAAGTCAAACTGACACAAATCATGATTTGTGATTTATTTCTTCGGACAGCGATATTCGGCCATTAAAACGTTCAAAGGTATAAAAAAAACACATTTTGAAGAGGATACCTTACAGCTTCTTATATGTGAAATATTCATTCGCATTCGCAACTCCATGGAATATTTGTTCTTTGCATCTATCATAACTTTGCGTTATCGGACGCTTCATATAGATGGTGACACATGTATGATGCCTTTTCGGCCATTGTCATACATAGCCGTTATGAGATAGTGCTTAGCCACCTTGTTCACGTTAGATGACAAGGTAAGCCTAGACTTATTCCAATATTGTACTGATGAACCATATTATCTTTCCCCATTCCAACGTCTGAACCCAAATGAAAATGCGAATTATTACTACAACTATAAATAGAAGAATAACATTTGCAAGAGAATGTCCCAGCGCCCCTTGGACCGAAAGCAGCGGCTTGCATGCGTAGGTATATTAAGTGGTATGAGGTTGGCTCCGAGAAGGGCTCTCGAACCTCTCGCCAGATTATAACCTCTCCACTTATATATAAAAGCTGAAGCCATGAGAATGGCGTATAGGTTAAGGGGCCTAGGCCACTGGACCAAAACGGATTACTCTCGTGGACACTCAGCGATTTTAAGTGAGGCAACCTCTAAATGCCCCATACTAGAAATGAAGCAAGATAGCATGATTCTAGCTATATGTCTTACTTCTCCCAAAATCCTCATCTCGGATAGAGGAGACTGGATTAACGAAACTGTCGCCCTACTGCCACCAGATGGGCTCATATGGTTCACAGTTGGGTCCAAAGTAGGTGAGGCTCCTTGAGAGAAAATATACCTAAAACAATCACTATATGAGTGACTAGGCGCTTACTGTACGGTTTTTCAGGCGCAGGTCTACGCAATCATGACTTGTGCCATGGAAAACCTGCGAAGAAACTATGTAAATAGACGCATATATATTTGCACAGACAGTCGGTCGGCTCTGGGAGCTCTCAAACCACCAGAGTCACAGCAAGGCTTGTCAAAGAATGCAGAGATACACTGACTGAACTAGCCAGGAGAAATAAAGTTCAACTTCTCTAGGTCCCTGGACACAGTGAAGTTGAAGGGAACGAAATGGGAAAGGGAACCAATGGTCGCTTTATCGAATTACGTGGGAGGTCTCACCCTTCTGGGCTAACTGAATAAAGAGTGGTCTGAATTGTGGCTAGAATCACCACGCATCAGGCAGGCCAAGCTCTTCATTAAAGAGCCTGTGCCTAGGTTTTCTGAACGGAAGGGACATCAGAGAGATGACTGGAATCCTAACTGGTCACTGTCGTCATAACAAACACTTTCACACTATGAGCATCGTAGATGACCCTATATGTAGGAAATGCAGCGGTGCGGAAGAAACTGCCCCTCATATTCTGTTGACATGCCCAGCATTAGCTACTCCCAGAAGAACTCATGGAAGCCTGCACTTGCAATATTCTGGGTTTCTGGCGTGTCACAAACCTGGTTGAATAGAATAGGCTTCTGACCAAGGGGCGCACAATGAGCCTACCTAAGTGGTCTAAATGCATTTGGAGACTTAGCCTCCTCTCCTCAAACGATGATGATGAGTAGAAGAATAATACTTCGGATTTGTAAAAATGGAATTCAATTCTGGATTCCAGAATTGAAGATCATTTTTATATATATATATATATATATATATATATATATATATATATATATATATATATATATATATATATATGCAACTTTTATGTGATAATTTAGATAATAAATTTAGTTCTGTGTCACTATCACTATTACCACGTACCACCTTAATTACATATTTCATAGTTTTTACTTGCTATGTTTTTTATTAATTCCATCACAGATATGTTTAATGTGGGGGAAATATTATTCCTTCTATTATTTGATTTGACTTCGTGCCACATTTGTTCGATAAGATAGATAATTGAACGATTTTCTGCTCTATATTGTTTAATAACCATCAAATATTCATGACGCCATTCCAGAAAACGTTGAGATTCCTTTAGGGTTACAACAAAAATCACTCGCGGGAAAACCAATAACAACTAAAAATAAAAATTTAATTTCATGTTTATATTATTAGGTATATAATACCTCCGAACGTTCTATTTCTACCTACTTGAAATGGTATAATTAGGGTCTTATTGCAGTCAAAAGGTCAACAGTATAATATGAATAATACTCTACAAGAAGATAACTTCGTATTTGTAAAAATCAAACCTATTTTTGTTTCTTTTATGTGAGGAAATTCTCAGGTAAATGTTGATTTGGCAACGTTCTTCATTAGACCTGCTTCTGACAAATCTGGTTAATTAAAAGATTTTTCTCCTCTGTGAAGTAACTGAAATTCCTTGTTGGCAAAATGTTCAAAAAAGGTGAAATATTCTCAGCAGAGTCTAATGGAAACGAGCTTTATATTTTCCTGTTTTAACAGATTACTAAAGTGAATATGACAGCTTTCTTGTCGTGCCGGAGGCGCTGCTAGGAGTGATGTAAGTTGGCAGCAAACCCCCAGTCAGATTTTAGAATCAAATAAGTAATTGTTTTTGGAACATAAAACCGTAATGGAAATTATATTCAGAACGGGACGGGAAAGTTTCAGGATATAATTCTGCGAAATCTATCTATTAGTTTCGTAACAATTAGTTTTAAACGTGATTATTCTACCGAATATATCACCCAATCCTGAAGACATAAAGTTTTCATAGTTCCTGTTAATCAAGCTGGAAGATTTTATAATACATCAAATTTATTTCTTCTCACCAGACTGAGTTTATAGCTTTTATGTTCAGTGGATATTGTCTACACCGTTGAAATTGGTCATTAAAATGCATAAAAGACACGCCCCGTAATCGGCAAACGCAGAACATCCTTATTCGTCTAAACACTGAGGAGGAAAACTTTTTCGGAAAATTAGAAACAACAAATAAAACCAGAGTTATCAAAAAATATTTAGGATAAAGAATATTTTCTGGTAAGTCGACAGCCACTTCTTCAAGATATCTGTCCGTAATAAGGAATTTTTTAATCAATGCAGAATTGACTGAGCAATTAATGTTTAAATAGAAGCCAACAGAATCAGTAGACGACAATTGATTATCAATGATATTTAAATAAGCTATTTCACCATATTTTTTTGCATGAAAATGGTATTTTCTGATAGGGAAAAGGAAAATTTTATCATTTATTTCGAACAAACTTGAAGGTTTATCAGAGAATTTATAATTTAAATGGGTATAAAAATAGGACAAATCCTTAAATCCTTGGAAAATGGATCGATTTTGATGGGACAAACTGCATTCTCTTCAGAATGTCATCAGAAAAAAGTTGACCACAAATAAAGTTGCGCAAATTGTTTGTTAATAAAAGACCACCAACTAACACAAAACCAAATGGTTCAACAATTACAAAGATCACGTGAAAAACAATGACAGGTAACGATAATTTTATAAATGATACAATACCTGTGTGTGAGTTCTTGACGAGTCATCAATCAACTACCGTCATATTTTAATAAGTTTATAGAATCTTACAAGCACTAAAACTTGAATTGAACCTTTGAAATTGAACTGCATCAAAAACTACACAATAGGGATTACGGAAAACGCCTGTTTACGTGTGAGGCTTTAGATTTTATGAGAAATAGTCCTGACCACCATTTAATAATGTCAGATGAAGCATGTTTCCACGTAAATGGAGCGGTCAACAGACGCAACTGGAATGAAGAGTTCACATCAATTTGATGAAATTGAAAATGACGTATAGCAAAAATAGGAACGTCTAGAACTGGGAGGGTAAAAACTACCCCATAATTTTGCATGAAAAATCTTTGAGATTTGGTGCAAAATTGGTAGCAATTGTCAAGGATTATCTTTTGTACATGCGGAGCCCACAATCATTGTTCCTCTTTTCATAAGTTCCAGGGTCACTAAATCTATGATGCAAACGCGTGGATGCTTTATCGCATGGTATTTGACGAAATGGAAAGCGCTTTTGATACAATTTTGTCGCTTGAGCCGCGTTACCAATAGTTTTTCCATAATAGAAATTCTATATTGGTATAACCTTACATTTCAAATTCAGTGCACTTCTGATACTTTCAGATACTAACTGAAAAAGGCCTACTTTGCTCTTCCTCCTAATTACGCGTTTTCATAAATTTTTGCAGCAAATCTGTCGGACCTCTTTTTACCGCGAACGGTGAGGCAAATCACGAGGAGTATCTTTTTTGTGTGAATTTAGTCAGGGAGTCATATTACGGTATCAAATTATTGTAAAATGTATTATTATTAAAAGATATGAAGAAAAACAGAATGCCAATCCCTTTTAGACACGCCTATGATGAAAATTCAATGTGATCGATACTTAACAAAAATAGCATTTAATAATATCGGGCCGTACCCTGAATTTCATATCAAAAAATCATCATCGTGTTCCAGAAAAAAAAATCGATATTTCAGCGTCATCCTTACATTGAAGTCACATAATTTTCAAATCGATTTTACTCGCAAATGGTGCGTCCAATCGAAACAAAACAAAGTTACCTTTTCAGTCAGGAAAAAATTTCAAGACTTTTCATGCAAATTTTTGGAAAATCAGGTATTTTTTACCGTATGCCCCCTCCTTGTTCTAGACGTTGCTCATACAATTAATATTTTCGTTTGAAGAAGTAGTTAAGGAATCGTATACTTATTTACCATTTTCAATTACATAATTTTATCTTGAACTGTATCGAAGATATTTACAAAAATCGATCTTCAGGGTTCGCCGTTTAGAGGCCCTTAGGAAACATTTCTGCCCCTTGTTAATATGTTATTTTTTCTTAAAATTATCCGAGGAGTATCATCCTGAATTTAGTATACTACAATCTTACATTTAGGTATGCATAAATGCTGTAACGGCCAACTAGAACTAGAACCATTCTAACGTATAAAGAACAGTTTGCACACATGAAGAAAAATATTGTTGAAAAATCAGCGTTAGCCAAACATATTTTAAATATAGGTTACACTATTTCTCAAGAAAATTTATCACTTTTAAAACACAGTACGGACAAATACCTAGATAATTTAAAAGGGATGGAAATGTAAAATCGAAAAAGCAATTTATTAATGATTTCAGATCCACCTCAAACTGAGGTTAAACCCTTATTTGTAACGGTGAAGTAGAAACCGTTTTATCAAAATTTTCGCCGAGTAATAAGCATTTCAAGTTTCCTTTTCGATTATAATTATGTCTGATAAACAAACACAGTTCTTGTGTGTTTTTTATTCTCATGATTATATATAGTATTTTATATTGGTTTAGTCTCAGCAGTTATTAAATCAAATTGTTTGCTCGTGGAGATTGTGATTAAATTAAATTGTCAGAAGAATTTGGAACATCTGGAATCGTTGATGCTGAATCATGTTTCCATTCTAGTAATATACATGCAATGTATATAAAAAATATGCGGTTTATTAAACGTTTTGAAACATCCAATATTGTATTATAAAAGGTATGCTAATATTACATTTTTCATTTCAGGTATCTAAGGTCAAAGTACAGGAATGCCGTGTGTACAGAAATTGTTTGGAATGCCTCGGAGCGAAAGATCCATACTGTGGGTGGTGCTCGTTGGAAAATAAGTAAGACAACGCCAATATGAAATACCAGCAAGATTTTTGCTCAATTATAGATAACAATAATGAATGAGTACTTTGGCAAGTTATTCAATAGGAACGATTTCTCTTATTAGTAAAACTTAACTAAACATTCGAAATATGTTCTGGATAAAACGAAAATACTGACGTTCAAAGCACAGCTCAACGTGAAAATTATATCATACTATCTTCAAAATATTTCCTTTCTATTAAATACTGTTTGATAAACAAAATAGAATTAGTACTTACCATTTATTAGAGACGACTGTTCGCAGATTGTGTTTATTGGCGTCCCAATTTCAATGGCGCAGAGTTACATTAAATTTGTTTCGAGATTTATCAGATGGCATTTCACGCTTCACTCGTTCTGAAGTAATTTGTCTGTTGGGTTCATTTCCATCTACAGTGCACTAAAAATGTTTAAAGCCAATTATTGGAATTGCAATTACGCATGAAAGTTTCGAACGAGAAATCTCGTGTTATTTAATTGAGGTTATGCAAAAGCATCTTTCCAATTTTTCAACTTTCATGACTCGCATATCTTTCCGACATAATCCATAAGTAGAATTAGTATTCGATAGACCGTTGTTCTTTGTTCAAACGAGAATACGTTCAGACTTTCAAATTTAAACATTAATAATTTTCACACCTTTGTGGATGGTATGTCTAGACTACACAGTAAACAGGCATAAATGACAAAAAAATAATGAGAGCTTGCTTACGTTAAATAAGATTCAATGTCGTACAGGATTATTATATCTCATTAGAACACGTTTATTCTGAAAACTCAAGAAGAATCGAAAATGTCTACAGACAAGTCAGTACAGGAACAATCATGGCGTTCTGTCAACTGGTTTGAAACAAAAGCGCGTTATTCAAGTTCGCATATTCGAATATCAACTATAATATTTGTAGTCGAACATGGATTGAGAGGATGTTGGTTAATGATAATTGGAATATAACCAGTACGTGCCATATTTCATTTGCAGGATATTTACTTCCTGGAATTTGTTGATCCCGATGTGGTGGGATTTTAATCGGACATTGGCACCTTCGATAATAGCTGAATATTGCTCTAATATTAGCCGGAAGTCTTCCTTGAAATACTCATTCTCAAGTATTTTCCAATATTACCCTGATATAGTAGGGTTGGGGTGCGGATAATTGGGAGCTCGAATTGGGAGCTCGTGGGTCTGCGCAGTGGTTCATGCTGTGTCAGGGAACGATTGCGGCTGTTGCTACCTGGTAATTTCAAAGTCGGCACTCGGCACAGCTCAGCTCAGCCAACACTCCAATCACTCGTTCCAGGTAATCGCAGAGAAGATTTATCAGGATTTAATTTATAATTTCAGTAACTCGCCTCTCTGAATCAATACAAAGTGGTTTTAGCGATACTTCAACTACCTCGCGATACTCTGCGAATCAACGGAAAAATTATAATTTCACCTCTATTTGTTTATTCCATTTCTATTGAACTGCATCAAGTTTCAGGTGAATTTACTGGGAATACTTCAAAATCTGTAGGTCTCGATTATTGGGGAAAAAATTTAATCCATCAACTCCAATCGATCGAAACCTTATTAAATTCAGTTCCATTATTGTACAAGGAAAATTGCACTAAACGAAATAGCTTAGCATTAACCCCACCATTAATTTCCATAATGAACGAAAAAGAGCCCAAAGATATTTTCGAATATAATCAAAGGTATGTGAAGTCTTTGAGATAACTTGAAAACTTCAATTTTATTAAAGACGTTACTTATCCACAGATCAATCGGAATTGATAAATAACCTCATTTGTGAATTACTACATTACTCTTTAGAAATCATACCGAATTATTGACATTAAACCATCAACTTTAATTCTAACTGTTGGAGAGATCCCTCCATTTCCCAGTCCATATTTCGTACAAAAGATGAAATATGAAACCCTTTCATTCTGGCAGTCTGAAGCCCTCCGCAGCTTTTCAGAAAGGCTTGAATAGAAACCTAGACCTCGAATAAAGGTCTCTTCAACAATAAAGTACAGACACAGAAGTAGTTTCTAGCTAACTATGGATGGATGTCTTCACGAATCGCTTGGAGGATAGTGACGTGTTTGCCCAAAGTGTTTGTTTGCCTGGTCTTGGTTTCTCGCTCCATCAGTGAACCAGATTTCACCATTGGTTGGTAAGGTTGTTTGGCTACTATTGTTGAGCCACTTCGTTTCCGAGACACAGGGTGTTGAAGTTTTGAAAAATTATTACATTTTCTTCATTATCTTCTGAACGAATGAAGATTTTTAGCTCAAACTTGGTAAACTTCAGTTTTACTGTATGAGAAATTTTCTTGGTTACAAAATGTTCTTAAGACAAATACAGTAGCGTAGTTATAGGATTTTGTACGCATTTAACCCCTTAAACTTTTACGCCAATGGTCGGAAATTATTATTGTATACAAATTTGAAAAGTTTGATATATTTTCTATGAAAAAAGTATTTTAGATAAATTCCACTTGGAGGCTTCCTGTTCGAGCTATTTTGATTTTTCTAATCAGGGTTATCTTATGGAATTTTTTTTGAAATGCTATTTACAAAGTAAAGAAATATTTAAATACTTATTTATTGATAACGATGAAAAATAATTCATAATAAATGCTTAAAATGATCCATTTACTTCAACGCAACGGCGACATTGATTTCTCAACGACCTTCTTGTTCGAATTAACATTTTATTATTTATTTCATCACAAGCTCATCGAATACGATTCAGTAGATCTTCTCTATTATGAACCGGCGTGGCACAATTGTATCTTTCAAATAAGCCCAAGCAAAAAAGTCCAGAGGATAGAGGTCAGTTGATCGAGGAGGCCATGCAACTGGACCATCTCTACTAATCCATCTTTCACCGTACTTCCTATTTAGCCATTCTCGTACTAGACAGCTATCCAATTGTATCCATGCATTGGTTCCCTCATTATGTGGTGTCTCCGTGATTAGTTTCCGAAAATTCTAAAAATGCAGCGGCCGTTAGTCTGTCTGGTAAAACGTATGGGCCAAAAATGTTGTTTTGTAAATGCCTAGCCAGACATTGACATTGAATTCTTCTTGAAAATTCATGCATCTTGTACCATGATGGGTTTTCATTTGCCCATAAGAAACTGAACAACAACGAAAACTTTCTCCAGCAAATATTGTGGACAGATGAAGCACATTTTACACAGACGTGGATTTATTAATTTTCACAATTTAGGTTTATAAGCAAATGAAAACACTCATGGTACCAGATCTAGGAATTTCCAAGAAAAATTCAGTGTCAATGTCTGGCTTGGCATTTACAAAAACAATATTTTTGGCCCATACGTTTTAGCAGACGTACTAACGGCCGCTGCATTTTTCGAATTTTTGGAAACTAATCACGAAGACGCTACACAATGAGGGAACAAATGATTTAGAGAAATTTTTTTTATGAAAGACCCCTATTATTTTCAGAAGTTCTATAGTTTATCGAAGTTATGAACGAAAAACCTGAAACACCCTGTATACATCTATATATATATATATATATATACATATACTTTTTTTTTTTTTTTTTTTTTTTTTTACATTCAAACCTGGTCGGGGCTGCTGCGAGCTCCGACGACATCGCAGCAGTCGCGCCAGAAAAACCTAAAAGGCGGTTAACCGAAGCTACTCCTTATATATATATATATATATATATATATATATATATATATATATATATATATATATATATATATATATATATATATATATATATATATATATATATGAAGCAAGAATATCCGGGTTGGCGGGGTGGTCCCATATGTTTCCAGGTACCAAACACTACCCATTCTTACAAAAAACCTAAACTTGAAAAAACTTCTAAAATCTGATCGATTTTCGTCGAACTTTCCTGGACTATATCGCGATTCAGTTGTGAGACGCTCTCCTTCAATCTGACGGTTGCGATCGTTTTTTGTTGCATAATATAGCCGGTCCGTCGTATCTCAGGATTTGCAATAGCCTGGTTGATTAAAGTGCATCTTAGTTCGATTAACGCAACCGAACATAGATAAACAAATCGAGGATACTAAATGGGAATGCAATCTGTTGAATTTTCTGTGAATGATAATTTCTTTCGTTGTACAGGTTTAACTAACGCAACTTCACTATTATATTTGTACTGATTCTAATAGATTTAATTCATGGCCATTTCGTTCTGCGTGCAAGATATTTCTGTTATTCAATTGAAATGAAAACTAGATGGAATGAAGTTATAAACGTATAAAAACCACTGGTAACACAGTAACAAATTCGCTCGGATCCGGTTGCTTGATTCCAATCGAACTAATTTAAAACGAACACAGTTTTAAGAAAGGATGAAAAATCGAACGAAAGGCTTTGTTCTTTCAATCGAGAACTACCGTAAAATTGAAAGTATTGTTATGCGAAGAGAACGGATCCATAGATAGTTGAATGGGATTTGTACGATTACAAACATAATGAATATAAATTGTTATTAAAGCGATAACTGTTCCTTAGTTTTCAATGGAAATTACGTCACATTTAGCAAGTTATTAATTCGATTAGCTGCTTTTAATTAACTAATTAAGTTTCTGGTAAACTAAATTTCATAAATAAACACATGGATACACTTTACATGATTGTTATAATTTTGAAACAATAATTAACCAGCTTATGCAGTGATATCTAAATCAAAGATTTGTATGTCACCTCAAATTTTGTTACTTTGGTTGATAATTAACACTTCTATAAAAAATGGAAGATGCAAGGTGAAAAGTCCCTGAAAAATGAAACATATGGCTCCACAATCGAAAATTCCATGTGACATCTGTGATATACCATCTTTAACAAGAACGCTTTAAATTTTTCAGACTGATATGTCATTCAGTTCTGTTTTGACACCCATCGAAGGCAAGCAACCTTGAAGATTTGTAAACTTGGAAAAAAGTGAATTTGGCGTCTTGATTAAACATTATTTTTTGCGTGGAAAAACATTACGCAAACCAAAGCATCGCTTGTTAAACATTATTAGGACTTCTTCACCATCGATTGGATCGATTCACAAGTAGCTTACTGATTTTCGTTGTGGTAGTATGACCACAAAGGACGCCGGTCGTCCAATTAAGGTTACAACGCCAGAAATCGTCATAAAATCCATGGTGTGATATTGGACGATCGGCGAGTTAAAGTGTACGAGATTGCTGAGGCTATGGGCATCTCAACCGAACGGATACGGAACATTTTGCATAAACTTTTGAATTTGAGGAAGTTATCTGCCACATGGGTGTCGCATTTGCTCTGTTGACAACAAGCGCGATCGTTGGACAACTTCAAAGGAGTGTTTGGCGATGTTCAAACGCGATAAGAAGGAATTTTTGCGCCGTTTCGTAACCGTAGACAAAACATGGAGGCATTACAACACACCAGAGACCAAAGAACAGTCGAAACAGTGGACTTGTCCTCACGAATCGAAGCCGAAAAAAGCTAAAGTGGGTTCATCGGCCAACCAAGTCATGGCGACAGTTTCTTTGGGATGCACACGGTATTGTGCAGAGCTGTTGGATCGATTCGAGGCCGATTTGGAGACAAAGCGGCCGCATTTGGCAAAGACAAAAGTGCCCTTCCACCAAGACAACGCACTGGCGCACAGGTCCGCAGTCGCAATGGCAAAATTGCATGAATTGCGCTACGAATTGGTTCGTCATCCACCATATTGTCCAGATTTGGCCCCCTGCGATTTCTATATATTCCCAAACTTGAAGAAATGCTTATTTTGAAGGATTGCCGAAATCGTATTAGATAGATAGAGTTTATTGACCATTTGTTAAATACATATTAAAGTACATTAATGGTAAGTCAAACATGTAAGTAGAATTAAAATTCATTAATTAACACACAATGGTAATAAAGAGTTAAAATATGAAAATATTGTATTTACAAATTGATAAAATATGAACATGAATACACATAAATGAATATATGTGAACAAATAAATAGATAAATAAATAAATAAATAAATAAATAAACATGTCGAATGATTGAATAGATATTATTTATTTAACTGACAATAAGTTTCATATTCTTGAATGGAATAAAAAATATTTTTGTGTAGGATGTCTTTTAATTGCTTTTTGAAATTAATTGTGTTTTGTGCTGTTAGACATTTTGGTAACATATTATACAGATGTGAACCCGCATAATAAGGCGTTTTTTTAATAGACACTCTTGTAATGCATGGTAATGCTAAATTATTTCTGTATCGTGTAGAATAATTATGATTGTCACCCACCTTCGATAAATGGTCATGTCTAGCATGAATGAATATAAGGATCTTTAGCAGATATATGGAAGGGAGAGGTAAGATATTGTGTTTTTTAAATGTGGGTCTGCATGTTTTGCGAAACTCAAGATTGAAAATTAATCTTATAATTCGTTTCTGTAATTTAAAGGCTCTTTCGGAATCGCTAGAATGTCCCCACATTATAATATGATAAGACAGTATCGAATATATGTGTCCATAATAAACAGACATTAGGCAGTCTTTGCTGAGAACGTTCTTTAGATTTGATAACAAATAAAAATGTGAGTTTAGTCTGGATACTATATAATCTATATTCCTAACCCATGACATATGCTCGTCAATAAAGGTACCTAAAAATTTACATTCTTGTTCAGAGATCAGGTTTTCGCCCTGGAAGTCAAAAACGAAATTGCAAGATGGTCGCAAAGGTGGCTTGCATTCCATACATACAGTTTTTTTATAATTCAATGAAAGTCCATTTTCTACGCACCAAATCTGGAAATCATTCATAAGCTTTAAAGCTTTATTGTGCGTCTCCTGAGGAGTAAATCCCGAGATAACCGTAGTCCAAGTATACTGCCTTGTGGAGTGCCTAGTGTTACATCGAACGTTTGAGAATAAACCTTGTCTACTTTTACCACTAATGTCCTACTGCTAAGGAATGACATTAGCCATTTTTTTATTGAGCCCCTTATACCGACAGCATCCAATTTCCCATCCAAAATTTCTCTATTCAACATGTCAAAAGCATGTGTTAGATCAAACTGAACAATCACAACATATTTATTTTGCTCAAGTTCGGAGCATACATACTGAGTAAGCTCAATGACCGCGGCATTAGTAGATAATCCCGGTCTAAATCCAAACTGACATGGCGTTAGTAAGTCATATTTTTCTAGATATTGCATAATTCGGTTATAAACGGCTTTTTCAAAAATTTTTGAAAAAGTGCTTAAAATAGATATTTGTCTATAATTTTATATGTCTTCTCTGTTTCCTTTCTTATGAATGGGGGTAACTTTTGCTACTTTAAGTGTGGAAGGAAATGTTCCTTCTGTGACGGAAATATTGAGCAGATCTGTTAGGCATGGTGTGAGTTCATCTGCCACTTGTTTAATTATACCTATGGGAACATCATCCAGACCGCACGATGCCTTATATTTTAAAGACATTATTATGTTGTTAATCTCCTTTTGTTCGAATGGAAAGAAAAATAATGAATTAACTACTTATTATTTGGAAGAGATCGAAAAATTAGGAAACGTTGGACGAAGTGTATCGGGCTACAAGCAGATTATGTTGAGAAAAGTTTTGACCAAATAAATCATTTCTTGTTTCATTTTTTCAGGAACTTTTCACCTTGTTCTCTTACATGCAGCTTCCGAATGTGCATTTTAAACTGATATAATTCCATCTACTTGAAAAATTCTATTAAAAATGTAAAGGCTGTTACGAATATTAACCTTTTATAATTAGAATGGAAGAATAAATATATGATCGAAAGTGAGTAATCGAGGATCACGTATATTATTTTTATTAATTTCTAAAATCAATTATACAAATTTTATGTCGTACCTAAAACCGTTTCGCACTGTTTCGTGCGCTATCTGGCCGATTGCAGAGAAAAATAGTGCTAAAGAATCGAGCTTCCGCAACTAGACTGACTGCGACTTGCGCTTTTGATCGACATATGCAAAAGACGACGTAATCGTTATCGGCTTATGCGAATGACGTGAGCGTAGCGACTGAAGACTTTCCTCCTTTCGGTTCCTATGTAATGGCACATTGTTGGTTTCTACATAGCTGTAGAACGGTGACTTCGACTTACTGCGCCTTAAACGTAAACAGACTGCAGCTCGCGCTCTTGATCGGCTTATACTGAAGACGGCGTGAGCGTAGCGAAAGAAGTCTTTTCTCCTTTCGACTCACTTCCTCTTAAACCCTTTGGGCATGTAACAAACATTTAAGTTCCAATGCAAAAGTGGTATACCATACTATACAGAATATAGAACTTTACAAGTTTTATGTCAAAATAGGAGCATGTTATTCAGTTCTAAGATTACAGTAGTCAAAATATCTACTTCATAGAGTTATATACACTTTACTTTATTATGATCCTACAGTACATAGAAGTAAAGACAAATTTGATAAAGATGTAGAATATTAATTTGAATCTGTGACAGTGAAAGATGGGGTTGTGACGTCAAACTATCAGGGTCAATTTTATCACCATTAGGCACTTTTTTCGACACATGCTTATATGAACTATTTATCTTTAACTCACCCGTGGAATAATATCCTCAAGTGTCGGAACCTTATTCTTAAACGCCCTAGCCTGACTGCCTCTAGTGTCCCAGAATCGAAAATCCATTAGTTTCATTTTAATCTCATTGGCTTTTCTATTGAAACTATTTTCACCATTACATTGTTTGTGTCTGCGAACGAAAACAATGTTATAGTGGTCGTTTCTTGCCAGGGATTACTGCTTAATCTGATTTAGTTGGCCGACCGAATATTTAATTTGTTTGTTTTAATGGAACATCCGATGTAAATGATCTCAAAATGCGAGATAGTGTGATTAAATTTGTTTATCCCTTCTCTGTTGTTGAGATAAACAAGATGTGTAAGCTGGATTTCTGTCGCTTTCCATGGTAAGCTGTCGCGTGATCAATTTTCATTATTTTCCCAAAGGATACTGCTTGTTGATCGATTGTTTGACTAAAAGACTCTTTACAGTTACCGACAAAGTTACATGAATCATATCAAATGTTAGCCCTTTTGATAAAAGCCACACGATTCCAAATAGATTTCATGTTTGTCGTTTTACGAAAATTAGAGTACTTCGAGTTTGGAATATGAAAGAGAACAACATTTAATGTATTTATCGGGACGAGATAAAATAGATACGTGAAGATTAAACCTTCGGAGGAAGACTAGTTTATTCTTAATTTATAACTTGATGTATATACAGGATGTCCTCGAACTGCGTAGCCAAAATAAAACCGAAGATTCTTAGATTCGAAAAAAATTCGATGAGCCTTTTTACTTTTGCCTCAAGTGTTTTGTTTAGCCGGTAGAGGGCTTCAAAGTTGCAAAAATAATTTTGTTTTTCCGGTATAACTTGAGAACGTGATAGAGGACTTTTACAATATTTGGCAGGTGAGTAACTGTCAATAATAGCCGTTTTTAGAGCGGAGCACAGAGCCTTAGAGACCATAGAAATGGCTCGAACTTAAGGATGTAACGGGAAAAGTGTCCAGAACTTTTTTGTGGTCGATGTAATTCACTCGATATTCCGTATGTAGATAGCTTATCTGATTTGAAAACTTTTTTGACTCTTAGAAAATTTTGATAAAATCAACGGATTAGCTTGAAAAAATTAATTTTCGAGTCTTTGCAATTTTGGCTCACTAATTTTACTTGATTAAAATAGTTGTCTTTGCTTCTCTAATGTCATTTTGACATTTGGAGAATTTATTCTCAAAACTGTCAGTTTTTACTTTGCTTTCCGTAAAAAATTTATAAAATTATGGCTCAAAATTTCACTAACACTGAAATGGTTAATATCTCGGTAAAACACGAATAATAAAAACAATAGAAATGGGGAAACGATGTGATTATTCAGGAAAAACAAATGCTAAATTGAAGGAAACAACAAAACTTTTTGGGAAATCGCTGAGGCATCAATTGTTCGAAATGTTGCACATTTTCCTGAATACACAAATTAATTCGTTTCAAGAAATTGAATTGAACTCTGGCTAGTACTTCAGGATCATTCTTCAATAAATCCGCTTCATGATTAATTCGTTGCAACAATTACTCCCGTGTGTTTACTGGAGCTGCATAGACTTTCGACTTCAAAGCGCCCCATAGAAAGAAGTCGCAGGGCGTCAAATCGGGGGAGCGGGCCGGCCAGTTCACTGGTGCATCGTGTCCTCTACCTATCCAGCGGTCTGGATATTCCGCATTCAAATGTCGCCTCACAGCTATTGTGAAATGAGGAGGTGCACCATCATGCATGAACCAAAGGTCACAACGAATGTGTGAGGGCAAGTCTTCCAACAGTTCAGGTAGTCTTTGTTCCAAAAAGTTCAAGTAGTTCTCCCCGTTCAATCGATCTGGTATAACGGTAGGACCAATAATAAAGTTATCCACAATTCCAACCCAAACATTGATTTTGGTTTGATTCTGAAAATGTGTAACTTCCGTTTCATGAGGATTTTCATCAGCATAGAAATGTTCATTATGGAGGTTAAAAAGACCACATCTCGTGAAAGTAGCTTCGTCCGTGAACAGAATTCTTCTACAATAATTGGGGTTTGCGTTTTGTCTTTGAACAATAAACCGACAGAAATCTAGCCGATGACCTGGATCCATGGGCAATAAGTCTTGAACTGTTTTAATATGATAGGGATACAACAGTTCTCTTTTCAGTACATTATGAACTAATGATTTTGAGGCTCCAATACGAAGTCCCAAACGTCATGTGCTTATCCTAGGTTCAGTTTCAACCGCTTCCAGTATCTCTTCTTCGAGCTCTAACGTCCTTCTTGTCCGTCTGCGTTCAGTTTCTCTGCGATTTGCTCCAAATCTGCCAGTTTCGCGAAGTCGCCTCTCGATATCAGCAAAGGTTTGCCGATTTGGAATTCTGTGGTGTGGATATCTTTCCCTATAAACTTGTACACTTCTCCGGCCATTGCAACGACAAAGTCCATAAATCAATAACATATCAACCATTTCAGTGTTAGTGAAATTTTGAGCCATAATTTTATGAATTTTTTACGGAAAGCAAAGTAAAAACTGACAGTTTCGGGAATAAATTCTCCAAATGCCAAAATGACATTAAAAAAGCAAAGGCAACTAAGGTAATTTAATCAAATAAAATTAGTAAGCCAAAATTGCAGAGACTCGAAAATCAATTGTTTCAAGCTAATCCGTTGATTTTATCAAAATTTTCTAAGTGTAAAAAAGTTTTCAAAGTAGATAAGCTATCTACATAAGAAATATCGAGTGGATTACATTGACCAAGAAAAAGTTCTGGACGATTTTCCCGTTACATCCTCAAGTTTGAGCTATTTCTATGGGCTCTAAGGCTCTGTGCTCCACTCTCAAAACAGGCTATTATTGACAGTAACTCACATGCCAAATATTGTGAAAGTCCTCCATCACGTTCTCAAGTTATACCGAAAAAACAAAATTATTTTTGCAACTTTGAAGCCCTCTACCGGCTAAACAAGACACTTGAGGCAAAAGTAAAAAGCCTCAATTTTTTTTCGAATCAAAGAATCTTCGGTTTTATTTTGGCCACGCAGTTCGAGGACACCCTGTATAATATTACACACATTTTTTTTGGGTACAAGTCTTATCTGTAATATACGAGGGGTGGTCAATAAGTCCTTGTATATTAATGGAGAAGGAAGTTTTGGGTTAAGCCTAGACAGCCCAACAAAATTTTCTCGAGTTCCGGCGGGGTAAATAGAGTCCCATTTCCGTATCCCTACTTAAATTGTGTTCCGGATTTCAATATATCCCCAGAATACTCCGTCCACCACGACATGGAGTGTTCTATCTGAGAGAAAATTCGATAGTAAGCGACAAAGTTGAGGCGGCAAACCATATGACGGAAGTTTACCAAGAAGGTTTTGGTGCCAGACTCGGTCTAATGCTTTGAAAATATCCAATGATACAGCTAGAGATTCCCCATGTTTTTCAATAGATTTCTGGGTTCATGTGTTACGTAGGCAGTGATCCGTAGCATGGATATGGAAGACTTTATAGAAATAGTTGTACCTGACATCATCATATTAGGGATTGTTGGATCCGCCTTCCTGGAGAAGATGCAAGCTTGAGTTTTGCCAGATCACCACTAATTGCGTCAACCTGGCTCTGCTTCGCTGCTCTGGCTTCATTGGTTGGTATAGGGGTTCTAGATTAGGCGATCACTTCCAGCAGATCGTTGATATGGAGCAGAAATAAAATTGGTGCCAAAAGATATTCCTGTGGAACACCAGCGTTAATAGTCATTGTATCAGAGGATACTCCGTCAACCACCACATGAAGTGATCTATCTGAGAGAAAGCTCGATAGTAAAAGACAAAGATGAAGCGGCAAACCATATGACGGAAGTTTCCCAAGAAGGTTTTGGTGCCAGGCTCGGTCTAATGCTTTGGAAATATCCAATCATACAGCTAGACATTCCCCATGTTTTCCAATAGATTTCTTCCTTACATCTGTTACTTAGGCAAGCAGATCTCCTGTTGATATCTGCTGACGAAAGCCATATTGTCGGTCAATCACCATTTTGGAGTTCTATTGACCTCAATGTTGATTGATTTCTCCATCACTTTAGAGATCACAGGTAATAGTACAATAGGTCTAAAATTATTAGGAAGGATCTTCTTTCCTTTTTTTGGAATTGGTTGGACTCTAGCTGTCTTTCAACTGGAAGGAAATACACTAAGTTTGTATGAAAGAGCAAACAATCTGCATCAGAAAACTGGTGTTAATTCAGACGCACATTCATTGAGAACTACAGGTGGCATTCCGCCTGGCACCAAAGACTTTTTGTTACTGAGATCAAGCAAAATGCACCTAATTGTGCGCTGACGAAAGACAATTTCAGCCATATGGCTATCGATGGTAGCAATATTAGGATGGTCCTTCCCTTGTGGATCCAAAGTGGAATTCGCTGGCAACATCCTAGCAAAAAGGTTGGCTTTTTCTTGTGGTGTAGTAGCCAGTGTGCTATCATCTTTGGTTAGCCGAGGTAATGAACTGGAAGTGAAATTCATACCAATTGCTTTGGAGAAAGTCTAAAACAAACTGGAGCCATTCGGGCATTCGATAAGCTTTGATATTATTTTGGCATTATATGCCTCTTTCGAAGAGTTTATTGTTTCATTGCACATATTTCTGCCTTCAACATATTTTGTTCTGGTCTCCAGTGATGGGTTACCTCTCCAACGACGGTATGATGTTTGTTCTGAAGCGACGGCCCTAGAACAGATTGTATTGAACCATCGTTCAATAAACCGTTCAAAACACAATATCTGAACGAACATGCCCTGCTATTATCATACAATAATGAATTTAAAAGTGCCATATAGTTAATACTGCGGAAATGACCTGTCCATGATTTTATGACTAGTCATAAAATGCCAAACGGTAGTTTGAGGTTTGCTATCGTTGCACAGCGATTAACGATTGGTTCGTACGTTACAGGGTAAAGCATTATTTGTAGCCTACGCTCGAAATTAATTGCCCTTACGACAATTTCATCGGTAATTATGAAATAATCCAATAATGAGATTCATAATCTCCCGATAACAAACCTGCTTCACCTAGATTTCTGAATTATTACCTGAAGTTTATGATGCCAATAATATGTATAGGTTTTGATTGTTCATTAAACGCATAATAGGTACTTGTCACGGTTAATCGAAGCAATCAAGATTCCTTTTTCATTATGCACTACTTTCCATACATAAGGCAATACATTTTTTCGGAAAATATCGATACACAGCGATTAACGATTGTTTTGTACGTTGTACGGGGTACTTCATTGTTTGTGGCCTACGCTCAAAATTAATTGCATTACGACAATTTTATCGGTAATTATGAAATATTCATAATCTTCCGATAACAAGCCTGCTTTACCTACATTTCTGAATTATTACCTGAAGTTTATGATGCCAATAATATGTATAGGTTTTGATCGTTCATTAAAAGCATAATAGGCTAATCAAAGCAATCAATATTGATTTATAATTATGCAAACCCTTTTTTCCGATAATATTCGAGTGGATAATGTTACGGAAAGAAGAAATTGAGCAACTATCGTGGTGTAGTTATGCATTATCGGAAGCTAGGTCATTTATTAACATTAACCTGATGATTCCTGTAATTATTATGATAATGAACTTCCATATCAAGCAACTAAACTGTGGATATACTAAACACTGAGGACGAAATATTCACCTTATCCACTACGTCCCTGGTAATCTGTTCATCCGTTATCAAAATGCGTTAAACTAGGAAATAATTCATTAAAATCATGTACAACTGTAATCTCTCTAATTTAAAATACAAACTAAGATCGTCAAACCCTAATTTTCTTAAACTATATAGCTTACCTAAGATTCATAAACGGAGTAATTCCATAAGACCAATCATTTCCAACATTAATTGTCCTACTTACAACGTAGCAAAATGTTAGTGAAGGATTTTAGCAACTTCCAAGCCGCAACAAGTTTGGGACTTACTGCAAAATTGATAGATTTCAAACTTGAACCTGGTCATACTCTCGTTTCATTTGATGTTGTTTCACTATTTACAAATACCCCAATCCCTGAGTCGATAAACATTTTGAAGAAATGACTTTCAAATATTAATATCCCCGATACAAACTGCATAGAATACCTGATCCTTACATCTTTATGTATGAAGCAAAATTAATTCACTTTTAACAAAAATTACTATAAACAAACAAGGGGATGTGCAATGGGCAATCCTTTTTTGGCCAATATTTCTCTAAGCGAACTTGAAACCTCCTTAAAATCAAATCAGTTTCCGAAAGTTTGTTTAGATATGTTGACGATAGTTTCGCAATTACAAGTAAAGATTTTGATTTACATAGCTGTTTGAACACGCTTAATAGCCAATTGAGTCACTGAAATTCACTGTCGAAATAGAAACAGATAATCCGCTTCCTTTCCTTGATATTAACATTATAAAAGATGGTTATCGCTTGGATTTCCACATATACAGAAAACCCACTCAAACAAATAGGTATACTCCGGCAGATTCAGCTTCACCATTTAGATATAAAATGGCTCAATTTAATAGTCTTGTTCATAGATTATTGAACGTCCCTTTGAGTCAGTAAAATTATAACAACGAAGTTGAGCAGATAGCTTTGAACAATGGTTATGACAAATCTTTGATCAATAATTTCTAAACAAAAAAGGAAATTGGAACGTAGCCAACTAACCAAATTAGAGCCATTACCTTCAAATACTTTGATAAAATACAAAAGTTTCACTTATCATCCTTCAGTAATTAATAAATTTCATAATTTATTAAATTTGCAATACAACCAGTTTATAGATGTAAGAACAGGCTAAAAAACCGTTTAGGCAATACCTTTGATAAAGTTTCCAACTTCTACAAATCTGGGATTTACAAAATCGATTGGAGAATAGCTCTCTTCTGGATAGAATCCAGAGCTTCAGCGTATGTTTGGGAGCCGAACTCCAAACATGTGAACAGTATTCCAGGACAGATCGAATCTGTGCCTAGTAGATTTTGAGGAGCTGCTGGCATATGAAGTAGCTCCTGGCGCGGAATAGAAAACCAAGTTTTTATGAAGCGGTTTTCGCAATGGACCTGACATGATCATCCCATGAGAGGGTGCTGTTGGTGGTGATCCATAGCATGGATATGGAAGACTTCATAGGAATATTTGTACCTGACATCATCATATCCTTCCTGGAGAAGATGCAAGCTTGAGTTTTGCCAGATCTTCACTAATTGCGTGAACCTGCCTCTATCTCGCTCCTCTGTCTTCAATGGATGGTATAGGGGCTCTAGATGAGAAAGCATCTGCAAGGCTGTGGATGGGACAGATGGTGATATGGAGCAGAAACAAAGTTGGTGCAAAAAAGATCCCTGTGTTACACCAACGTTGATAGTGAATCAATCAGAGGATATTGGTGTCAGACTCGGTCAAATGCTCTGGAGATATCCAATGATTCAGCTAGAGAATGCTTATAGAAACTAATCAAGAATGAAGCGGTTACCTTCCCAAGATTTCCCTGACACACCGGATTGGAGGGGAATAAAAAAGGAACCGAAACACCATTTATGGGACCTGAACCTTTCTGCGGAATATGAACCAGCACAATACTGGAAGAACTCAAGAAATACAGGTCCAAAATGTATAACAATTCCCATTAAAATTTATGGTCCAATCTTGAATCTTGCCAAAATCATCAAAAATCACTAAAATGCGAAGATAGCCTGTGGTTTACGAATTCAAGCAAAAGTTGTAATGTGTACTCAATTTCACTCAATCTTCAGATCTCTGGTGTTTATCTCTGCTGAATTAAATATTAGAATACATCAACTAATGCGTGATATCACATTTGTCACATGTTATGGGTTCCCGACTATCTACAAATAAACTATTCCATATTGTTTATTTCTACGACACGAATGTTATTGTTATTTTATCGGTAATATGTTTTCATTTGTTATTAATTGTTGAGGTGAAATTAGCATTTATTACTTCATAGGTACCGAGAAAATAAAGTGATGAAGCACCTACACAATTCCACAGTTTCATTTATATTCTGATGATTATCTGAATCTTCGAGATTTCTTTTTGCTTTCTCAATAGAATAGTGCAGCAGAACTTTAAGCATCATGTACCAACTTGTTTATCCACATACCAGCTGTGTTCAATAACTCCAAAATATAACATGCATCCAATTATCTATAGCTGATGCAACTTGCAGAGCATGGGAAATATACACAGTTAGAATCAAATAATTGATATTTAGGTGAAACAAAGTTTGGATCATACACAAGTATTCAAATTATTAAATACACTTTAGAACTGCTCTTAAAACTTTTAAACGACGAGTAATAAAGATTTAGAATATTCTCGTTATTACCATATCTCAGTAAAACAAGCTACTGGAGAATTCCGTCCGTTGTAATCCGAATGGAGGGAAACAGGAAAACTTCAGTGTCGAGTATGGATGCATAGCAGGTGTCATTTCTGGTTCTCCACATGCTTTCCAAGATCGTTTTCCTTTTTTCTAACTCTATCTAGGAGAATCTTGGACTGTCCTGGAAGGGAACTACAATGATCAGCACTGAATTTTGTGTCTTCTGCTGAGAAGATTCCTTTTATAGTAAGTGTTCTCAACCTCACACGAGTTATTGTTCTATTGGAGGCGTTTCGGCTATCTTGAGTGCAAGGGCGTCGAGCTGTTCATTTCCCTCCATTCCTGTGAACCAGTGGAGGATGATTCTCTTCTGCAATTCTAAGGTGTTTAGTTCGGTTTTGCAGGTAATAACCATCCTTGAGCTAATAACTGGGTGAAATACTTCGGAGCTATCCAATGCTGCAAGTAGAGATTCCCCTTATTTTTTCATGGATGCCTGCCATACGTATGTTAGGTCGGCAAGCAGGATTTTGGGAAACGCTCAAATATTTTAAAAAATCGATGGTGGAAGCCGTTACTTTATGGTAATTTATCATTTTGATTATATGAAAGAAAAACTACTATGTTTTTATACCACTTTTATTAATAATAACGTGAAAATGTAACTTAGTTTCAACACCGAAGTGCCATTATCAAACAAATAGAAAATTATGAAGAAATCAATGAAACAGTTGAAGTATAAATAGATTAGAGTAAAGTAGGGTTGAGGTTAAGGGATCAACGGAAATTCCAAAACGGGTAGATCCTAGGAAAGTACAATATTACATAGTAAGCAATTTGTGAATTAGTGTGATTATAATTTAATTAATCAAAGATAAGATGACAATAAGTATAGCCTTGTGAAAGAATTTAGCACAAACTTGAGCCTTCGTCCTATTAGGTTAATGGGACAAAGGCACCACCCCAAGACTAAACTGAATGCCATTAATTAGCACAGATGACTCCAAAACAACAAAAGGGGAATTGGGAACTGAAATATACTTATACTCATGAATGGGACGAAGACACTACCAAAACAACAGAAGGAACTGGAAACTGGAATATAAGTATATGAGCCTGGAACCAAATGCATTGAAAGCTTGCAATATATTTATTATGTTGGCAAGCAGGTCTCTTGGTTATTTCTGGTGACGAGCACATATCGTCGGTCGTTGACGATTTTGGATGAGCTCGATGTTGATGTTGAGAACAGTGGGCGGAATTCCGTCTGGCCTCATAGGCTTTTTGGAGTTGAAACCAAGCAGAATGCGCTTAATTTGGCGCTGATGAAAGACCAACACGGTTATATGTGAACATGGATTAATTGTCGCATATTATACTATTTTATCATTTGATAGGTTGCATGTCAAACTAAACACTTTCGATGGTCATATGCATCCATGTTTGTTTATGACTATTGTACATTATATCGAAGTGGCGACGTATTAACTGATAAAATACTTTTCAGATGTGTAGGCTAATTACTTTGGGAATTGATTTTGGAAAAATATGAATCAGTCAAGTTTGTTCATCTTATCTGATTAAGTAAATGAGAACATGAATAATTTAGCTCGAAATTTATGCTAATGGACAATAAACAATAGAAATGCGCCTACAACATGATATAGACTGTAATAATGCTTTTTCGTGCATCAATAAAGAAACAATATTAAGCTATCGTATTGTATATATCCGTTATTTGTATAAGAAAGTTACAAAAACAACGAATTATTTTAGAAAACGGATCGAATAAAACCATATACGTTTATATGTGAGAGTCGTAAACATTCCATTTTTCCATAATACAAACAATATTGGAACAGCCATTTTTATTTTTTGTATATTTTCTTATTGGTAAGAAGAACGAAACGATTTTGTGACTTTGATTATTTCGAAACACTTTGAACTAGTCGAGGAATTATAGCCAAAATGATCGAATTTTTTACTGGCAACCTGTATCGAGATGCGGTTTTCTCCATTTGCTTCAGAAACACAATAGAAAAAAATGTGCCATATTTGTTTTACCAGGAAAAGCTTGGTTGCACTTGTGCATGCAAAAAATGCATTTAAATAATGCGATTTGCGGAACTGTATTGTTGCTCACCAAATATTAACCAAAATTGACCAAAATTTGTTACTCAGGGGTTTTTGGGGTCGCTGATTACGAATTTGATGTTTAGAAAACGCCACGCTGCATTCTGGGGCCGATTTCGGGCCTGGGGGGGTATTTGCAGTAAAAAGCGCAAATCCTCAAATTTTCTCAATCATTCGGTATTTTATGGCAATTTTGGGATTTTTAAACACAAACTAAATGATGTTCGTCAACTCAAGTGCCCGGAGCAAAGTGGGGCAATGTGGGGCAATGGGGGGCACTTGGGACTATTATCGAATTTCAAACATCAAACCTAAAAACCTTGTTCTCTGGGGGTTTTTGTGGTCGCTCAACACGAATTCAAGGTGCATTCTCAGCTCAGACGCTCCTGGGGCAGAGTGTCCTCCGAGGCAACGGGGGCATCTGGGGCAGTAAACCAATTTCAACTGCCGAACATCAAATTTTATCAATAAAAAATCGTTAACAATGAAAAAATCTTCAAACTCGCATTATTAGATGTATGTTTCTTACTTTCTCCGCTAGGTGCGCATGTACCGTAGGAATACTCTCTCGCAATAAAACTTTCCAATGAATAACTCATAAACTACATCGACAATTTTCATTTTCGAAAAACAATTGATCACAAAAACTGGGAATATAGTGAGAGAATAACTCCTGACTCAGCTGAAGTGTATTCAAGTTTTTCTTGTGAAATACGTTTAGCTAAGAGGAAGTTGGGTGCATAACCCTGCCTCTGAGTTTCACCGTTTCTTCACAACCGTTCCTGTATACTTATAGGAATTTGGGTGCATAACCGTTGCCTGAATATTTGAATTCAGTTGTCAACCGATCTTGAGTTATCTGTTTAGGTTTGAAATGTATGGTACTTTCTAGATAAAAAATGGACGTGTCATCGACAAGTGGGGATACAGCAATGTATAATGCACCTCTAAGTTTCAGAAAGCCAAATTTGCCACAGGAATTTCCAGGTCCGAACAATATTGAATTGGCTGAAATATTCAGATATCGGATGTACCGGTTTGCAGTTGCGAGGAAGAAAAAACTTGAGCTGAGCAAAATTGTTCCAACTGTCGACGCTTTTACTCAACACTTGAAGAGGGTTTACCTGCAAACGCAAAATTGGCTGCACGACGAGGAAAATATTGACATGGATCCAACTGATTGGGGTTGGGAACTCAAGGAGAACGAGTATGTTCCAGTAAAAATGCTGGATAAACCTGCTCCAGATCATATCATGAACGTCATATTTTGTGGTTGTAAAACTGGTTGTGGAAACGCATGTGGCTGCAGAAAAAAAGGACTGTCCTGCAATATCGCTTGTACATTTTGTCAGGGGACTAACTGTACCAATACTGAAAGCAAAGATTATATTCAAATAGACGCGGACTTGAGTGAATCAGAAGAAACAAACAGAACTGAAGACGAAGAGTTTGAGAATGAAGATAATATTGCTGAAATACTAAATAATTTTATTGATGATTAAGAATAAATAATTTTTTTGTTAAAACAATTCTGTAAATAAGTCACAACCAATATATGATATGTAATATATACTTAAAAAGTTAGGAATTAATTATAACGTAAATTTGAAAATAATTATATGTTGTCGTAGAAAAGCATAACATTTCCACTGTTCATTATTGTTCGAGTGAATCTTATGTAACAAGTACATCTGAGCTGAGAATGCACCTTGAATTCGTGTTGAGCGACCACAAAAACCCCCAGAGAACAAGGTTTTTAGGTTTGATGTTTGAAATTCGATAATAGTCCCAAGTGCCCCCCATTGCCTCACATTGCCCCACTTTGCCCCGGGCACTTGAGTTAACGAACATCATTTAGTTTGTGTTTAAAACTCCCAAAATGGCCATAAAATACCGAATGATTGAGAAAATTTGAGGATTTGCGCTTTATACTGCAAACAAGAGATGTATCTTGCCACTATTTCAAGAACGTTGTGAACCAATCCAATCATTTAATTTTTACTAATAGAAGGATAATGTCTAATTACTTGGTGTATCTCTGTCTTGTGTTGTATGGAATAATAACTAACCAGCAGTTATAATAACAGGGTTTCACTACTTTTAAATTTCCACACTAATTCCAATTCTTTTACTCGAACTTCTGTGTGCACGACGCCATGACTTTCATTTGTTTCGATACCAACTGTAGAAATTCCAACTAAAGTTCGCACATATATATTTTTCTCTTTTGTATGAAGAATAAATAAAAACACAGGTTTTGCAGTGAAAATTCATAAATTTAAGATTAACAATCGATCATAAACCATTGACAAACGACCTATACATGGAATACTAGTATGTGATCAGAATTCAAGTACAACGATTGGGAAAGTTTAGCTACTAAATTCGCTCGTATCTATATACATTTACTAACTTATTTCTCTGTAGTTTACGTTCTGAAGACATATCTCACAATTGTGTCCTTCAATAAAAATAACTCGTAGGTTGTTTTAGTTTCATCGGTTTATTGAAGTTTGTCCGTGGGACGAGTGCCTTAATAATAAATTTCCTGTTGCGAGAAATATTGTCTACAATTTAGTTACAAATGGTTGACAAACAATTTCTCTCCATGAATAAACTTGAATAAAGTGTTCTACTTTTCAAACAATAAAATAGACTACAATAAGTAAATAATGGATCCGCATTGTTTGAACTCTTCATGCTAGGGGACGTATCATCGACATACTTTAAAAATCGTTATGTAGTTATGAAATATTTACATTATGCTTAGAGTAAGAATGAGACTTTTAGAATACTTGAACACATGCTCCTAACGATCTATGTCTTACTTGTGGCTTAGCCGTCTAGATATCTGCTGCTTGTCGACTGAACTAAGGAATTCACGCTTACTGTGATTTATTGTTTATTTGTTAATCCGTTTAAACATACGGATGTTTGGCCACTCATGAGAAATAACATTATGTGGAATAGTCAATATAATATTCATTGTTTTACAGTCTGGTTCTTAATAATGGGTCTGGTTTGAGATTTTGCACTGTAGAAAGTAAAGAATTTGAGAAATGAACACAACAGGCCTCTTATGGTCAGTTTGTTAATTATCTCATTCCTTCTGGATACATTTTAGCATCCACCAACACGAATTCATTGATTAAAAAGTTCGATTGTCAATTGAAAAAGTAGAATAAAATTAAAACAAACTCAGTTGTAGAATATGTTATGTTATGAGTGTTCCAGTTGATAATAGCAATACTTTACTAGTCGATAGTCCATCTCAAATGTATTTTTTTTCTAAAACTCATCCCAAGGGATATGCAGGTCCTTCAAAGTTCAGTACAAAAATATCGCTCCCTGATCGCCGCAGCTATTTTGACAAAACTACTCCAAAATTGTTCAGTGGCGTAGCTAGGCGGTTGCTTCCCTTCTTACACCGCTGGATATTTTTGGATTCCGCGTTTCATTTTGAAAAATGAGTTATACGTGCTAAATTTTGGTCAGAGCAGTCGTTTTCAAGCCCTATAAACTCAATTTTTGGACTGGCGAATATTAAAAGGGTGGTTTCTTCCTTTCAAATGTGAGAAATAAAAATGATAACCACAATAATTTTCATCTTTTAATAGAATAACTTTTTATTCAACAACCAAACAAAAATCACAAATGAACGAATGTAACATTTGTTCAAAATGATAGCCATTTTGCTGGATGCACAATCTACTGCGTCTAATGATCGACAGGTTCAAGCTTAGCAGCTATTTTAGATTTTGTCCAAACCTTCAACAAATTTGATCAAAATCGCTGCAGCAGTCAATGATTGATTCTTTAAACTGTACTTTGGCTGTACCTCGCTTTCGAAGCGTTTATTATTTTTCGATGGACCGTCGCTTAACTATAACCGCCCTTTTGGCAAACAAAAGTTAATAGGATGATAGTTCCTTTGAATCGTTGTAGATAAAAAGAAGATTTATCTCCAATGGTACATTTTTCATTCTCAGGTGCAGCTTAAGGTCAGATTGTCAAGATGCAGCAAAAGATCCATTATACTGGATCAGTTACAAGAGTGGAAGATGCACAACAATCACGAGCGTTATTCCCAATCAACTCCAGAGAACCACTGCGAGAACGGTAAGTTCTTCTTTATATATTGGATGAAATCTCCAGATCGCTGTTTATTTTTACATTTTAATCTTCGCTTGACATTTGTTATCGTGTTAATCGCTTAATCACTTGGTGTTTAATGACAGACTACATACAGCTTGAACTAAGATTAAGGGTACCAATTGAACTCATGAATCCAAATGTCGACAACGATTATTCTTTTCTGAGAAATGTAACGTAAGAATAAGTGAAAAGTACTTGTTGACAAATTCTCTACACAAAAAAAATCTACATGAAATAATACTATTCTAGAATTTCCAGTATTCTTATAATTACGTTTTAAAATAATAACAACATGAAATAATTGCATTATCGCGACAATTGAAGTGGAAGATTATTATTTCCAGAAATACCCCTTTTCCATTTATCTATCACATAATGCTTCTGATCAATCCAAGGAAAGGAGTCTTTGAACTTACAACTAGCAAACTTCAATAATGAACTTCCACAATAGTTGCTTGTTGGTGTTTGCTCTATTTTATCGTTTTAAAGTACAAAGTTTTCAACTGAGATATCTCGTTTCACAAATAATGAATATGCGACTAGGACACCACTGTACGAATATTCAATAAGACGACTTCGAGGGCATAGACATAGAACCTTCGAAAACTTGTACCTTTCATACATGAAAATGAAAAACCTTCTACTACCAGGAGAGAAAGGTTTATTCTTACTGCAAATTAGATAGCAATGAAATAAGTCTGGATGATGGTGAAATGGTTGAAGGCATATGGATTCGGCATACTTTTCAGAATTTACATGGCCGAGGTTAATCTCTATTGCACCTAGTTACCCGAATAGATGATATTATAGATCGGGAGGAACATGCCCTGGGTGTATTTTCGGATATATAACATGCGTTTGATACCACATCCGTCGAATCTATTTGCTGAGCTACCCAGAGACGTAGAATCAGTCCAACAGTGTTGAAATCGATTGAAGTCATGCTTTCACGGCGCACCATGCAGGATGCTTTGTACAAACCACCGCTCTCCTCAAATATAGGTTTTATCTCCGATTCTTTGGTGTATCGTGGTGTCCAAGCCTTTGCCAACGATTTGGTCACCTATGGCCAGCACATGCTTATCATTGTGGCACGCTGAGGGCCTCAGGGTCAATCCTGAAAAGACGGAAATGGTAATGTTTACCAGGACACGTAAGTTTGGCGCACTGCCGGATGTTTCTTTCTCTGGTCCTGTAATTTAAGGGGTCGGGGAAGTTTCCAGGAGGAATGCTGACCTGGTGTGAACAACTCGAATTTTCTTTTATTTGTATTGAAAAGCCATTCATTCAATTCTTTCAGGGCAATCCTTATATCGAATTTGGAGCAAATAGCATATAATATTTCGAGACAAGTACAATTTTGTTCCTTCATCTCCAGAGGATTTGTATCAGAAACAAAGAGTCGTCGCTCTTTCAACCCATGATCTCGAGTCCAATTAGTAACCTGCATCCGCCATTGCGTTTAATGCATTAAGTGGTGAAACACCTTGTTACATCAGCAGATAAAATAGTAGTACTCACATAAAAGGAAATAGTTGCAAACAGTTTTCGTCCGAGCAATACCGGAAGAATTCTTATTTCGGAAGGGAATCGTAAAAACCGTTTTCGCTTTTGCTGACATCGGAATGTTTCTTTTCAGTTGGACTTAATTATTGATAATCTACCTAGCTTGAGTGGACATTTTCGTTGCGCTTTCACCGCATTGGATAAAACTCTAATAACGAATGCTACGAGGAAAGGCTCAGGCGTCAACTGCACAACACCAAGAACTGATTTATTACCTTCAATACCACCTGGACAACGTAATATATGATTTGATCTCGTTGCTAATCGTTTTATCAACTTTTATTACTGATGTTTTAGATCATTTTACTGCTAAGCTGTCTGTGCGAATGACATCTGGTCCAGATTTTGTCGCAACAAATTTCACGTTTTTCGATTGTAACACGTATAGTTCTTGTACACAATGTGTATCGTCATCTTTTCCGTGCGATTGGTGTGTTGATGGACACAGATGCACTCACGACACTGCCGAAAATTGCCGAAACGATATTCTAGTGACAGGAATTAGTGTAAGTATGAACTTGTCTGAAGATTGGATTGACAATTACCGAGCTGTTGTTTTTCTCAGAGAGCCGGTCCTAGCTATCGATCTGGTCCAGCGTTTTGCCCTACAATAAACGCAACTGTAGGAAATTCGCCAGAAATTCTTGTAGCGTCAGGCATTAAGAAACCCATTAGGGTTAAAGTCCATATTATTGGGCAGTTCATTGTTCAGACCAGATTCGTTTGTCAATTTAATATCGAAGGAAGAGTTACCAGTGTGAATGCCCAATTGCTTGGTGATACTATTTATTGTGATACCATGGAATTTTCGTACACTTCAAGAGCGCCAAATATCACAGCTACTTTTGCTGTTATTTGGGGCGGCTCCAAACCCTTGGATAATCCAGATAATATTCACAGTAAGTTACTATCGAAATCTGTTTTCGTGAGATTCTATATAATTTTTTTTAGTTGTTATATATCGTTGTCGAGATATGGCAGATAATTGTGGCATGTGTCTGGCGTTAGCTGAAAAATACGATTGTGGTTGGTGCCAAAGCTCTGATCGTTGCGAAGTGAAAGATCAATGCGAGAGAGGATCAGCAGTGTGGTTGAATCGAAGTCAAACGTGTCCCAACCCAGAAGTGCATTCTTTCAGTCCAGAATTGGGACCTTGGGAAGGTGGCACAAATATAACTATCCATGGGATCAATTTGGGAAAAACGTTTCAGGATATTTACAGAGGAATTAATATAGCTGGTATAAATTGCGAACCTTACGAACAACTTTATGTGAAGACGAAAGAGATAGTCTGCAAGGTAAATTTCTATAATTATTGTTACATTGTACATATTTTCATTATTTTGCTATACAACAGGTAGATGGACCAGGTACTAGCGAAGCCCGTCAAGGCCCAGTTGTTGTTCGGGTTGAAGATTACAGAGGCGAGTCGAAAAGCAATTACAAATTCGTAGATCCTATTATAACTGGAATTTCGCCAAAATTTGGTCCGAAATCGGGAGGAACCATGCTTCAAATCAAAGGAGACTTCATGAATGCTGGAAGTACTATTCAAGCTTATATTGGAGATTTGCCATGTAGGATTCTTTCGTGAGTGTTTATTAGCATTATTTTTGCTCTTATGAAAGAATATAATGTTGAATAATCCATTGTTCTAAGGCAGATGCCTTTGCAATCAACGTTCCAGCCAAGCGATTCGTAAACAATCGCAAATTTTCATTTAACTTTCCCCGCAACAAAACGCGTCATCAAAGTTATTCTTTGTACTTGTTTTGGTGAAGAACTTTCATTCCAATGTCACCGCCAACATTCTATTTTTTCCCTGATTATTTCGCATGAGTTGTAAGGGATTATAACTTGTTTGTAAACATTAATTATGGAATCAACCCAGTAGAAATTGAAATTTTTCTTGGGAAAATATCACAATTGTTATTTTATCAACTTATAAGTTAGAGTAGAATTGTACAGGGAAGGGGTGAAAAACCATTCTATTGTTTGAAAATATATTTGGTTTTATGTCTTAGCGACGAAAATTTGCCAAATTATGGCTAATTGTTGTTGTTTAGGCAAAAAAACTCATTTCACCTTAGAGATTGCGATATATCAATTCTTTATATCATATCAATCAATCAATACGGTGCGGACAAGTCCGGAGCACTTGGACTGCTTGATTGGGTTCGTTGTGCGCCCCTTGATACAAAAATCAGGCCTAAGGCAGTGCCGAAGGCTAAGATTTTGCATGGACTGTGATATCTTTTATGGCTTCAAGCAGTATATGTGTGCTGCCGAGATGTTGTAGCCTAAGAGAAGCCAGTGCTGAACATTCTGCTAGGATGTAAGAGGCAGTTTCATACGCCTCTCCATATCTACTACAAGCTGGGTCTTCAACAATGCTCATTGTGTGTAGATGTTTATTCAGGTGACAGTGTTCTGTAAGGAGTCCTGTCACCAGTTTTAGGCCTCTCCTGCTCATAGAGAGTTGAGGTTTAGAGAGTTTAGGCGAAAACTCCCTAATGTGGAGCTTCACTTGCCTCATGCCGGGGGCACCACGCCAGACCGAGAGCCACTGTCTATCCAGTAGCTCCTTGAGGGCGTGGAACCCGGTGGTCGATGAAATTCCGATCGTTGAATCGGGGCCACGGGCATTCAAGGAACCCCGTTTGGCCAGTTCATCGGCCACTTCGTTTCCCTTCACGTCAGAGAGGGCAGGTACCCACACTAGCTGGATTTTGTTCCTTCTGGCTAATTCAGCCAGTTTCCCTGCGTTCCAAGACATGCCTAGAAGTCACACTGCGGGCGCGAAGTGGTGGAAGCGGCCCAAAGTCTTCGTTCTCCCAGTCCATCCTCTGTGTTATGAGGACGTCTGGTGTTTGAAACCTGACAGTAGGCGCTATCGTCAGTCGAAGGATCGGGCAGTTCTCGGCTGCCCAATCCCAGATTTTGCCATGACCGCGAAGCACAGGCGCATCGACCCACTGGTCCAGACCAGCCAGCCGATACGCCGTACCTGCGGCCACTGTTTTGATATGGAGCTGTAGAGAGCTCTGGTGGGGGCGGTTCTCCTGGCCCCCGTTATCCTCCAGATGGGACAGAACCGTTTCTGTCGCCGGCCACCACACGACGGCTTCGTAGGTTATGATTGGGCGGATCATGGCCGTGTAGATCCAGTGCATAACCTGTGGCCGTAGACCCCATGTGTTCGCGAAATCTCTCCTGCATGCCCATAAGGATGCAACGGCCTTCTTCACCCAGGTGAATTTTCCAGCTCAGTTTAGCATCGAGGATAACTCCACTGAGCCTTCCATGTGTTGGGACCTTCCTAACATACAAATGTCTGGTAGGGGTCCCAGTTTAAGGAGACAGTACTCTACCCTGAGGGCAACCTCGTGTGACGTGTATACATGCGACGCTGCCATTATGGTACTCCGTTATCAGTCTCTGCGAGAGCATGGTCTTGATTCGCCCGACCAAGGTGTAATCGATTCCGTGTCTCTCCGCAGCATGACACATGAACTCGAAGGAGGTTTTTATCATATACTGATTGTATTTAAATCAGCAGTGTTTAGTGATTTAATAAGTGCCAGCGACAACAACAACAAACATGGGGTTAAATGGTCGTTTTTGTCATTAATCATCTAAATATGTTGCTAGAACTAGAATTATTTTATTGAAGTAGATAATGTAAATTTATTTCATTATTCATAGAACAGATATACGAGATACTAAAACTTCTCAAATCAATGTACAATCGTACTTCTACCGCGAGTTATAGCCGTGAAGTGAACGTCAGTCGGCTTGCGCGCATCGCACATTGTAGCGCTTGACTTGTTTCTTTTGTAAAACAATAAAATGATTCTGACTCGCAAGATTCTCCTATACACCGCTAATTTCAACTCGTATACTCATTATCTAGTATTTATCAACAAATAGGAATTTTGGTCTCCAAATAAGAACGTTTATATTATAGTAGGGGGTTAAGAGCGGACATACCTTTCCCGTCAATGTGATAAACATCTGCTCGTGTACAATTGACTCGTTCATACATGAACAGATAAAAATGAACTATCATTGTTCACAATCTTTCATCTTCGATTTGATTTGAAGCCACACGCTTTATTACATCTTCAATTATTCATGTAATTGCGTTGGACATTATAATCCCATTTATTGATATCTCATTACATATTAATCAACGTTATAACATTACTTGGTTCACTGGCGACGAATTTTATATATTATTGTAACTCGATTTTTATGTATGAAGTTCAGCAGATTTGAAATTCCAGTTTTGATTGGTACAGGTTTAAAGATTCGCTGTTCGAATTCTTTCTTTCAATCACGTCCCACAATTCTTGGTTATAGGTCAAAACCGAATCATTGATTTAATGCTCACATTAAATCAATGAAGTTATCTGATCATTCAGCAAAGCTGAATCGTAAAAATTGCTTACTTTCATTTTCTGAAGTATAAAATCTCTTCAGCCAGATTGAAATGTCAACCGCAAAGCAAAACTTGTAAAATAGAATGTGTATAGCTGAAATTTGCTTTGTTTGGATATGCAGGCTTTTCCATAATAAGCAGCAAGTTTTAAAATTAAAATTATATTTATTTCATTATTATGTTTATTTAAATTTTCAAGCTGTTACTCCTAACCGCATGTTATTTTATGTGGGTAATGAAAATTCGTCATGGTAAGAGACGTCGATGCAGAATTATAGCCTTCGGCGCTATCTTAGGCCTGTTGGATTAAGTTTTGTTTCGAGGGGCTCACAATGGACTCAATCAAGTGGTCTGAGTACTCAGGACTTGTCCGCACCCCACTTTGATTGTTTGATCGATTGATGGTGATTCCATAATCCCCGAAGAGTTTTTGTAAAAAAGTAATATAATATAGTCAGTCCGTGCTATTTAATATGGGAAATTGCGTTGCAAAATATTATCTCAAAGTCAACCTCATCTGTTTTGATTGATTTTGCTTTGGGTAATGACATTTGTTACGAAAACAAGTAACTATCACATGAATTCGAAAGCTTACCTACAACAAATAATTCGATATAGTTCGTTTTTATATGATAATATAACCTTTATTTTAGTACGGATCAAAATCAAGCATTATGCATCACAAGTGCATCAGAAAATACCACTGCCAAAAAACTAAGAATGAAGTTCGATAAAGGCGACAGGTTCTATGATAAAGAATATTTCGAATATGTAGACGATCCAAGTATTGACTCTGCAGAATCTGGTGTCGCGAGTCAAATTAAAATTCCCAAAGGCATACCAGCTGGCGGGATTAAAATTTCAGTGTCTGGGAAAAATCTCGCTTATATTCAAAAGCCCCAAATGTACGTGTACTACGCGCAGAAAATGTTTATAAGCGTAAGTGGAATAATAATAATCACGGTCCTCGCAATTTATAGTGAATTTTCAGGAATGTAAGATCCAGAGCAATATTAGTATGACCTGCAGCAGTCCAGTCATCGAAACAGATGAAATTATTCTAGACGCCGACAATCCTTTGCAGCTAGAATATGGTTTCCGGATGGATAATGTATCAGGAGTACAGAATTTAACAATGAATAGCAATTTCTCCCCATTCTTGCTCTTTCCGAATCCTGTGTTTGTTACGTTCGATAAGGAAGTCAAGTATTACAAATCGGACTATTTGAATATAAACGTAAGTTTTAGTTTTCCAATTTCCATACACAGAACGTGTCATATCGTCCATGCAATTTGTGATACTGTAAATATGTAGAATATTGAAATAAAACACAAACTTGAATTTCCACGAACCACGAACTGCAAAGTTTTATTGTTGACAATTGTTTCGTCACACAGTGACATTTTCAAACTTAAAATATGGGTTTTATTCCACTATTCTACGTATTTTTACTTCTCCCATTACCAGGTCCGGATTAAGTAATCTTCGGCCCCAGAGGCGCTACAGCTACAAACTTCGGGTCCAATTGCAATGCAAAACATTTTTATTGAAAAATAACATACTTTAGTAGGTAGAAAATATAAAAATATCTAAGTATAACAAAAATATAACTCTGGATTAAAATTAGTTTCAACTCTTCTAAAAAACAACATACCTTTATTTGAAAAACTAAACATTTTTAAATTTGTTCTTAACCTACTTTTTTCAACATTGCTTATTATACCTTCCTTGTTTAGATTTTCTAAATAATGACTTTGAATGTGCAATAGCGAAAGAGCCTCCGATCTTTCTTGTTCCATCGTTGATTGTAAATAGGTCATTTTTAAATAGTCTTAGAACTGGAACGACCTCCCCGCTGATGCATTTGATGAAGGGATATTTAGAAAAATTTCTTATGTCATGATATTTACGTAAGATTTATAATTAACTACCCCAAACCCCTTTCCCACCCCTTAATACAGACAAGTACCGATCTTAAAGAAATATTACACACTTGTTCTTCGAAACAAGAGAAAAATCACTGTCTACATGAGATTTCGAAAAAAACTACAACATTCTTCTTTCCCAGCCTTTGAAACAGATATGTAGCGAACTACCCCATCTATCTTTCACAACCAGTAAAGCAGATAAGTATTGATCTTGATGAAATTTTACACACTTGACCATCAAAACAAGAGGAAGGTCACTATCTCTACCCATTTCCCTCCTCGGACCACCCCGGGAAT
This sequence comes from Endomychus coccineus, assembly GCA_958510875.1. Classification (NCBI taxonomy): domain Eukaryota; kingdom Metazoa; phylum Arthropoda; class Insecta; order Coleoptera; family Endomychidae; genus Endomychus; species Endomychus coccineus. The sequence goes on along the minus strand of OY294071.1, from coordinate 35,031,711 downwards.
TTCAGCTGGTAACACAATGAAAGTCCTAGTATTAACCCGTGTAATACACATATATTGTCAATTCGAATAAATTTATGACAGTATAATTTGACTTACGAGTGAGAGAAGTCACGTGATCATTTGATAACAGTCGTTTTTGAATTTGAGGGCAGCTCCAAAAATTCTCGACAAGTTGAAGTCAACGTTCATACAACTGTCACTTGTTTATCACGTCAGATGTCATGAAAATTTCTTATTCGGTAAGGTTTTTCTCCTCAAAACATAAAAGATTTTGAAGACAAACCGAAGTAATATTTTTTCAGCAGAAACGATGTAATTTCTTCGAATTTTGATTTTCTTTCCGGAAAAGTTGTAATCTCGTGTATTTTCAAACTAAATCAACTTTTCTCCTTCAATAAATAACGCGATTTAATTCGTTCATAAATATTTCGTTTTTCGTAGATCTTAAGCCTTAGTTTTACTTTCTGGGAAGATTGTATTAGAAGAAAAGTTTGTGCAAGTATCAACAAGGGGATTTGAAATCTAGAGGCGAGCTTTAGATTAGATGTTCGCAAAGCAACGAGAATATCGATTTTTCTTATAAGGAGTTCTGAATTGAGCAAATACATTTGATCGGCTTGTTCGAAGGTAAATCAACCAATCCAATTCTGGTTGAGAATATGAAAGTTCGAGATGAAGGCTTTTAGAGTTTAATTGGTGGGATTGATTGCACGTCTAAATATGTCTAATTAGTTCCCGAATTACTGTCAAAGGAGTGATAATAAAGCAGTTGTTCCAGTTTGATGAGAATATTTCTTAGGACTCTGGAGTTCCTCACCTTCGAAGCTTGATATTTTGGATTAATGTAGTTTGGAAACATGACAAGCTAATCGCTATATTCGATGATATATAGGGTGACTAAATTTCGATGTTTTAACAGGGAATCTCGATAATTACAAGAGATGCCAAAAAATTAACCACCTATCCTCAATCTCTTTTCTTAATGGATGGTGAAATTAAAAATTGGCTACTCTTTGGTTTTCGTTTTTCAGGTATATTTATTTATTTACGAAATTTTAATAAAATAATTTCTACATTCTTCAGACGATTTTACAAGTAGAATGTAGTGGCGTAGTCACTTTACCAAAAAAAAATCAAATTTTTTTATATGGGAGTCTTAAGTTGGAAAGAATTTTTTTTCCAATTCCAAATATAAATATATTGGGTCGATTTTACCATTTTTACTAAATTTTAGACAAAATTGTATTTATTGAATAACTCTCAAAATTTCTTCACTCTAAGTAGTAGGCTTATGTCATTTAGAAAATGATTAATTGAACATTTTTATAAGATTAAAGAAAAAAATTAACAATAATATGTTGATTTCAAATAGACCGTTGACCATTCATAGTTTCACTATAAATTCGATAAGCCAAAACTCTATTGTGAAATATGGGACACCAAACACTGAAACCAAATCGTCTCCAAATTTGATGACCACCAATGCTCATTATGCCCGTTGAAAATTCCGGTACTGTTGACATATGCTTCATCCGTCCAAATAATCTTTTTAAAATATTGGCAAATTTGTTGAATTTGACGCAAATACCAGTTACAAAATTGCCATTTGCCCAAAAAAAACATCCCTGTTAGGCACGCCTATGATGAAAATTCAATTTGACCAATACCGCACAAAAACAGTATTTAATAATATCAGGCCGTACCCTTAATTTTCACATCAAAAATTTTCATGTTTCTGAAAAAAAAATTAAATCAATTTTTTGGAGCCACCCTTAGTTTAAAGTCAGATAATTTTCAAATCGATTTTACTCGAAAATTGTGCTTCCAATCGAAGGAAAACAAGGCGACCTATTTGTCAAGTAAAGTCTAAACTTCAAGATTTTTCAAATTATGAGAAGTAAATTTCACAATTTTATTTTGAACTATTTAGAAGATATGTAGGTTTCCTGGTTTACACTGTAGAGGGCTGTAGCTTCCTTAGGAAGCACTTGTTTATATCAACGTTTTTCCAAAATCATGCGAGGAATAAGATCCCGCAGTATATTACCGTAATTTCCGAACATCCTTTATATGGTTTATATTTTAGGGTCAAAACATAGACAGAGCCTGTCAGGAATCCGATGTAGAAGTGAGGATAGGCAACAACTACTGTAACGTGACATCTTTGTCGAGACACCAACTAACATGTCGCCCACCAGAAACCCAGCCTCCTGCTGTTGACAATAAAGGTCTTCTCAATGGCGAAGGTTTACCGGAAGTGGTTGTTATAGTAGGTAGTTCCTTGCGATTCAACATCGGGCAATTGTCATATTCCTCTCCTCAAGGCTTGAATGGTCCCGTTTCTAGAACGGCCATGGTTGCCATAATAGCCGTGGCCGTGGTGATCGTCATAGTTTTCATCCTATTCTTGATCGCCTATCGAAGGAAATCGACCGAAAGCAATAGGGTATTGAAGAACATGCAAGAACAAATGGATATACTAGAGTTGCGCGTAGCGGCCGAGTGCAAGGAAGCCTTCGCCGAATTACAAACGGAAATGACCGATTTGACTGGTGATCTAACATCTGGAGGCATTCCTTTCTTGGATTATAGAACCTACGCCATGAAAATCCTATTTCCTAACGTCGATGATCATATCGTGCTACAATGGGAGAAACCGGAGCTGTTGAGGAAAGAAAAAGGATTGAGACTGTTTGGTCAATTGATAATGAACAAAACATTCTTGCTTTTATTCATCAGAACGCTAGAAAGTAACAGATATTTCTCAATGAGAGATAGAGTAAACGTGGCCTCGCTAATAATGGTCACACTGCAAAGTAAAATGGAATACTGTACCGATATTCTGAAAACTTTACTAGCTGAACTCATAGAAAAGTGTATAGAAGGCAAAAGTCACCCCAAGTTACTACTCAGAAGAACAGAAAGTGTCGCAGAGAAAATGCTAAGCGCCTGGTTCACCTTTCTTTTGTATAAATTCTTGAAAGAATGTGCCGGAGAGCCGCTCTTCATGCTGTTCAGAGCCGTGAAACAACAGGTTGATAAAGGACCTGTAGATGCTGTCACATCAGAAGCTAGATATTCTCTAAGCGAGGAGAAACTCATTAGACAATCAATAGATTTTAAGCCAATGGTGAGTTATTTTGAGTTTTGACTAGGCTACAGATTTTACTGAAACTCCCAACCTAAGGTACAACACCCAGCAATACATGAGAGTTATTAAATTTCCATACAGAGGTATTTGCTTGGTTTTGTAACTTTGGACACCTTCCATGTAATCATTACTAATTATTGTGTTTATTTCTATTTTCAGACTGTTTATGTATCTATTTCCCAACAGACCATGTTTGTTGGTGGTCCAGATCATAATACAGATAATGTTCCTGTTAAAGTTTTAGATTGTGATACGATAAGCCAAGTCAAAGAAAAATCTTTAGATACCATTTACAGAGCTACCCCATATTCCCAGAGGCCTCGGAAAGATGATTTAGATCTTGGTAAGTACAATTGGTACATTTGGTTTTCAGTACCCTTTGGTTGAATGTGAATGAGTAGTTAATTCAATTATTGTATAAAATTTCATAAATTTTGCTGGATTTCCCAAACATCTTCTGGACCAAAACGAACGAGTACAGATTCGTTATGGAGTTCAACTCCCAAACATACGGTGAATATCTTAGATTCTATTCATTCTATTCGTCTGGTTGGTAATGTCACACTTGACCTCTCTACAACATCGTAGAAATTTGAAAGGATCTCTATGGTTTGTGCTCTTCGGAAATCACCTCTACGAGAGATTCCAAGTGGGAAGAATAGAAGAGCTCAGGCTCGCCACCCCTTCAGTTAGGTTTGAGACCTACCGAGCTTTTTTCTACCAGAGTTAATTTTTCAATCGAATGGCGAAGTTTTGGACCACTTTGCCTCTTTTCTGCAGCGCATGACCTCCATTCTTTTAAGATAAAATCTAATGCCAACATTTTACCGCTGGTGCGCCTCGAACATTATAGTTTTTTCTGTAATGTAGTCAAAAGATATAGGCAGATATTGAAACACCTTTCACAAAGAGGAAACGAAACATTCCAAACGAGCATTTTTTGATATCATTATCATGGCTGTTGTTGAGACGTTGAAGAAATTACTTCTAGGAGGATAAAAGACCTGCTTCTCGACAGAATATGTACAGTGTCTCTGAGGTCTTTGAAGATGCACAAAGTGAGTTACTACTCCTTTATATAGAATCTTTCCCTAACTTAGGTACAAATAGAAGCACGATATCTTTAACCAGAAAGATAAACTCGTCAAATGTATTTTTTCTGCTACATTAGCGGAAAACCTATAGCGTTTGCAGAACATCGTGTGGACCAGCGGTACAGGCATTTTTTTTAACTTTGAAGGTTCTTCTAGTTTGCCTGGAAACTCTCGTTGTGGAATAACATACGAGATTTTCGAAGAACAGCGACCATAAAAATATCTATAGAAAGGGAAGAGATCCCCCACATTTCTACGATGTCCTAGATGGGTCAATGAACTCGTATCAATCGGACGAATATCTTCCTTCTGGATAGAATCCAAGAGCTGAACTTCAACTTATGTTTGGGAACCAAACTCCATATATGTGAACAGTACTTCAGGACAGGTCGGATCTGGGCTTTGTAGATTATGAGGAGCTGCTGAGATGTAAATTAGCTCTTGGCACGGAATAGAACACCAAGTTTTTTTTAAGCGTTATTCACAATGGACATCACGGTCTTCATGAGAGTGTGCTGTTGGTGGTGATACCGAGGATGCATATGTAGGACTTCATAACAATAGTTATACCTAACATCATATTGGGAATTGTGGGATCCGCCTTCCTGGAGAAGATGCAAGCTTGAGTTTTGGTTACATTAAACTCTACTAGATTATCAGATCTCCATTTAAAAATCGTTGCTAGATTTTCATCAATGGCATCGATCTGTCTCTGTCTGGCTCCTCTGGCTTTATTGGATGATTTAGGGAATCAAGATTAGAAAGTGCTATCAAGTGTACCATCAAAAGCAAAACTGTTGGCGGGACAGGAAGTCACTCCCAAGAGATCGATGATAAGGAGTAAAAACAAAGTTGGTGCCAGGACAGATCCCTGTGAATGACCAGCGTTAATAACCATCGTATCAGAGGGGACTCCGTGAACCACCACATGGTGTGAATTATCTGAGAGAAAAGTCGATAGTAAAAGGCAAAATTGAGACGCCAAACCATATAACGAAGTTTCCCAAGAAGGCCTTGGTGCCAGACTCGGTCAAATTCTATGGAGATATCCAATGCTACAGCTAGAAATTCCCCATACCTTTCAATAGATGTCTGTTATTTATGTGTTACATAGGTAGGTAGATCTCCTATTGCTGGTGAAAACGATATTGCCGGTCATTCACGATTTCAGAGCTCTCTAGATATTAGATGAGCTCGATGTTGATTGCTGTAAAAATCACATATAGTAGTGCAATGGGTCTATAATTATTAGGAAGGATCTTTTTTCCTTTTTTCGGATTGGTTGGACTCTACCTGTCTTCTGGCTGAAAGGAACACACCAAGTTTGTATCAAAGGAAACTCCATCGGAAGAATTTGAAATACATTACGGCAAGACGTGTTTGATATTTAAATATTCCTTATCGTTCACGATACACTATATCATGCATAGCTTCAGGTGGAAGAAGGGGTGGTTCAAGTGAAACCAACCAGTCGTTCCAGTGTATCTCGGTTATAGACCAGTGGGTTTGTGTTTTGCAACTCTACTAAGTTAAATGCAATAGCGCCAATTATACGCTTCATGTGAGAATCGTTTTCTGTCCATACATCTCACCTCCTTGTAATGAATTCGAATCTAGAAGAGCTGTAAATCACATCATACTACTTGTTCACGATCACATACACCACAACCAAACGGTTCTGTTTTTAGAAGTCAAAATTCATTTAGTCGCTTTTTCATCAAATTTGATTTGTCAATTTCAGAATGGCGCACTGGCACATCAGGTAGGCTCATACTTTACGATGAAGATAGTACAACAAAGATGGAGGGTGATTTTAAGAGAAAAAACACCCTTCAACATTACAGAGTTCCCGATGGAGGATGCCTAAATTTAGTGTCCAAGCAGAGTTCTATTTATAATTTAAGCATATTTTCGGAGAAAAACGACAAATTACACAAATACGAAACCCTAAATCTTAGCAAATTCAGTTCGGCCAGCCCCCCTCTCAGTCGAGCAACGAGTCCATTGAATCACGACCACGACCAGGGATTGAAAGTGTGGCATCTAGTGAAACATAACGATAACGAAAATCAAAAAGAGGGCGAAAGGGGCAATAAAATGGTTTCGGAAATATACTTAACCAGGCTTTTAGCTACCAAAGGTACACTGCAAAAGTTCGTGGACGATTTGTTCGAGACAATATTCAGTACAGCGCATAGAGGTTCGGCGTTGCCGCTGGCTATCAAATACATGTTCGATTTCCTCGATGACCAAGCTTTGCAACATGGCATTTCCGATCCTGAAGTGGTCCATACTTGGAAAAGCAACTCCTTGCCTTTGCGGTTCTGGGTGAATCTCATTAAAAACCCCAATTTCGTATTCGACATTCACAAGTCCAACATTGTGGATTCGTGTCTTTCGGTAGTCGCTCAAACGTTTATGGATTCCTGTTCCACCTCGGACCATAGATTAGGTAAATAATCTTTTTTAATCAATTCATCAATTGTGGTTTCTAACTCATCTTTTGTTCCAGGCAAAGATTCTCCTAGCTCTAAATTATTGTACGCCAAGGACATACCCTGCTACAAAGAATGGGTTGAACGCTATTATTCAGATATTAAAAATATGCCTGCAATATCCGATCAAGACATGAATGCCATGCTAGCAGAGGAGTCCAGGGTAAGTATAGTAAGTGATTTTTTGTTTGTTTTTGCTTATAGTGATTTTGTTTATCAATAGCTTGTAAGGCGAAGTAGGTGGGTTAATTGCGACCATGCATTTCAACTGTTTTTATGGCAACTGTATACCTTTTGTCACTCACTAGTCCTTAGCTAACAAGCTTGTTTGATTTTTGAGGACAGTTTGGTAGTTTTTAACCCGAGCTCGCACTTAAGATAATGCAGCATTTAAAAATGAGCCAAAAGAATCCATTTTACATTTTGCCACAGGAATTTCTTTCAACACCGCGAAAAATATAAATGTTATTAACGAATAATTAATTGTAATCCCTTATTAAAAGTTCGAATAAAAGAAAAACCCGATTTTTTTGGTTCATTGAAAATGCTCATCGTCATGGAATTTTCTTGAATATTATTCTATAAACATAGTATTTGACATTGTCAGGCCAATGATTTTTTGGGTGTCCACCATTGTGGAATAAATTTCTATTCATTATGAAATTAAAATTTATATCAGATTGAATTTATTGGTAATCGAAGTTGTTGCTAGCCTTTCAAATCGCCATTATACAGGTACGGGACTGGGCGTTAATATCGGCCCGGGAGTTAAATCCACACTCGCAAGCTATTCTGAAGACAAAAGAGAATTTTTTTTCGGAATTACAAACAATGAAGTCCAATTGCAATTTAAATATTTAAATTTGATGTCTGATATGTACCTGAAGAAAGAGTGGTCATGTAGGCAACATACATGCTAATGCAAGTAACCGCTGCCAGGTAACAAGCAGGCATCAAGGAGCGGAATAAGCTGCTGGAAATATTCACAGTATCCTGGGAATGTTCTCAGATATTATACTCACAACTACAAACGTGAACATGTTCAACATCATCTTACCGGAAAGAGATGGATGGGTTTAGGATAAAAACGACCCACTGAGAGTGGACATCTGTTGCTATACAGACGGCTCCAAAACTCCCCAAGAAGTTGGAGACGGAATATACGGTTGTAGCTGAACTATCTGTTGATTTCGGTGTTTATGCAACTATTTTCCAAGTAGAAGTACAGTTTGGGACATTGAAGATCGCCTAGCAGAAGAATATTTCAAAATTCGTCGAGCTTAAACATTCTGTGTTTGCCAAAATCTCAATGGCGACTATGTTTCGACTATGATGAACAGCTGGGGAAAGACTCACATCCGAGATTTTTGGTAAGACACATCTCCTACCAGAAGATCTGAACAAAACCTCAACCAGCAAAATCATAGGCCTTATAAAAGACTGAATTTCAAAGGTGAACTATATTTAGTAGTGAGCCACAATATACCACATGGTCGCGGCGGAGGGATCGAAGGTGGACCCCTGACAAGAAACCTGAACCTAATCTACCTAATACACTGATTTGAATAAAAATCGCAACACCCAGTATTAGTTAAGCACTTTATTTCAAATTGTAACATGAAAATAATGTACTTCGATCGAAAAGATTTGCTATAAAACTCATAAATAGAGATACTTTCTAGAAAAAAGTTATACCTTCAACACCATAAAACATTCTAATAAACCATTTTGATTAAAAAAATTCATATCAATAAATACCAAGTTTGGAAACATAATTTAATTGTAACTGTTGAAAAGACCTGAAGATATAAACTCACATATGAGTAAGTAATACAAAATTACTATATTTATAGAATTTATTGATTTTGGAAAATTTTTGCTACATTGGGAAACTTCTATACTCAGTTCGTCAGCTCTGTCAAGTGATTCATTCAATTTGGTTGTGACATTTTCAAATTATCATAATTTTTAATTGCATTCTTTTCAAGATAAATAAAAAATAAAAGTTGTGAATGAAGTGGTTATTCTTAGTAGGTTTAAAGCTTTTTAAAAAATGGTCAGAACCTAATTGGATAGATATATTTGAATCTTACAAATGCATTGATTCTGAAGCTCATAGTCGATTTTGTCTTAATGAACGTATCGTTCATAGTGGTAGGCGCAGGTTCATTCGGTGTTTCTTTGTAGGTATTCTTAGTAGGTTTAAAGTGTTTTTAAAAAATGGTCAGAACCTAATTGGATAAACTTATATTTGAATGTTACAAATGCATTACTTCATTTTATTCTTCACTCTAAAGCTCATAGTCGGTTTTGTTTTGATGAACGTATCATTCATAGCGGTAGGCGCAGGCTCATTCGGTGTTTGTTTGAATCCCTATTTTTGTATGTAAATAATTGAATAAAATATCCACATTTTTTGGTAAATTCGATAGAAAACTTCATATAGCTGTCGAACAGAGTATGGCATATTTCTTGGGATCACAGCTTGATCAAGTTACGTTACTAGTGTGATATTTAGCTAACCAGCTTGTTTTCCGATTTGAACAGCTCCACACCACGGAATTCAACACAAACTGTGCGTTGCACGAACTTTACACATATGCAATGAAGTACAACGAACAGCTAACGGTGACGTTAGAAGAAGACGAATTCTCACAGAAACAAAGGTTAGCATACAAATTAGAACAGGTACATAATATAATGACGGTGGATGGGCCACCATGATATTGGCCTGACGTCACACACCCAACGGCACCACCGCTGTCGTCGTTTGTGATTCCGTCAGCCCACCAAGAACTTGCCTGCTGATAAAGATTATACATATCTATGAGAACTCAACTGTTAAATGTATCTTTGGGTAATAATTAAATAACTGTTTTGTGTCGTTGGTCGGTCATCGGTGCGCACTCTCGTGACTTAAGTGCCTCTGAAAGGAACGAGCGATGTACTGTCTACATGCAGATGATTGTATTATATTTTTATGATGAATGTTCCGTTTATGCTTTCCTGTGCTCATTCGGTGAATTACCGAAACTAATAATCATATGATGCAAATATGGAATGCTTTTTAAGTAATTGTATAATCGACGTACCTTGTATTTATCTTTGTACAGTTTTATATTTTTATATTTAGTTAAATGCAATCACGATGATTGTCTTCCGCAATGAAGGAAGTAGCAGGGTGTAGTGTTTATTTGCGATCTTTCAATCATCAATGTAAACCTCTACATACTGCGCACGGGTTGTGTCAGTGTGAATTGTGTGTAAAAAGGCTGTGTACATTTTCTGTACCATATATTATAATAGAATATTGCTGTATTACTGAAAACAGTAACACCATAACTGTTCTTTATTTCTATGCAATTCGACCTTATTCAACCTGGCTGTAATTTTTATTATTTATTATTTTATCTAATTCTATCGCTTCAGACAAAATAACTTGTCTGCTAATCTAACCTGTACTTTATTGGCAGGTGGATAGACGTAACCTGTTCATATAATTGTATTTCTGACTCTTCAGGTCTAGACAATTCTTTCAATTTTATTATGATTTTGTTACATAATTTCCATTTTATCTCGAATTATATCAAATTTATATATATTTATTCTGAGTGTAACATTCCAAGTCCAACCACAATGTACTAGTTTCATTACCAACACTATTTAGCAAGATCTTTCTAATCTCCATGATTAATTTCTTTCATGTTATATTGACACTAGTAAAAAAAATTTAATGTATCATTTTTGAAAATGATTCATCAGGGTAACCTTTTTTTGTTAATTAACATCTGACGGACCCTCTGTATTAATTATTTTTATCATAAAAAATACTTTTTCTTTGTTTTTGTTTTAGAATACGGTTTGAGATCTCGCCTATTTTTTACAATTTATCTGGTTGGCAATTTTTGTCAACTACCTTGTCAGAATTAATTCTAAATGCGCAGCATCCATGCATGAAAAGGCTCGACTGGTCTCATTTTTTAAAAATGAAGTTCAATATCTTCTAGGAATAAAACTTTGTCATCGAAAATAATTTTTTTCAAGCACAGTGTCAATGTTTGTCAATGTAAATAAAAATTTTCCGACGATCAATTCTTATGCATAAAAGTAGTTTTATAAAATGTACTATCAAAAATTTATAAAAACATTGCTAATCAGATAAAAGTTTTCCAAAAATGATACATTATTTATTATAAATTTTGTATATTTGAAGCAGTTCTGAAAACTGAATTGATTTTTTTTCATCTAATTTCAAAAATTCATTGAAAATAACAATTAAGACATTTTTACTAGTTTGGGGTGCGTAACATGTTTTTCCCTTAGTTCAATGGGGGTATTTTTCGTGCCATGAGATCTTAAACTGTACAAATACTGTTTGAAAAGATACTTAAACTATGCAAAGGAGAATATTATGAGTAGTAGTATTATGCCTCGAAGAAGTGTGAAATGAGCTGCTTAGCTCTATTTTTGTAGTATCTTTAAACACATTCTTCATACATACCTAAAATATTAAAGTTTTAAAATTTTGCTGAACTCAAAGATTTTGAAAAATTATGGGCAAATATTGAGATTGGGTAAGGAATTTATTGTAGAAGATCCCCATATGATTAGATTCAAATATAGTACATATATCCTATAAGGTAGTCCAAAATTATGTTGAAAACTTCACCAACGTAAAAGTCATGTTTTAAAATACAACAGGAAATTTTTTGCAAATGATTATATAGTTATTTTAGCAGTTTCCAACATATATGTAAATTATTATAGACTCGTAATGTACCTTCAACATAGTTGAATGAGTATTTCAATGAAACTTCTAATACAATGTCTACCTATGGTTGTTTGACATCCCATTACAGGATCCTGTAAGTTCTTCAACAACTAGTCAGTTAATTGATGTATTCCTTTCCAACACTTAGTTGTCTGGACCTGTGTGCAATGTTTTAATGATCATTGTATCTAATTAATAAACATTGTGGGTATATCTTGGAGTATTACACCTTAATTATTTTTTAAAATATTCCATCTAGCACATGATTGCACTCTTCTGACCTATACCACGCCCGCACTACGTTTGAGTGCTTCTTCATTGTAAGACTATTAGTATCAGATCATTGAGATGTTACATCTCGTTTGCTACAATTTTTGTCTTTTCGTTAGTTTCCCACATTTTTAAATTTTTAACTTGTATTAATTGTTCTGGTTCAGCATATTTATACTTTCTGCCTTGTATGCAATCATACTGGAGTCCAAATTGTTTGAGATTAATTTTTCACGGTACATTCTATCAAAAACTAGTCTGCCATGTGTTGGAATTAAACTCACATTTTTCCAACATATTTAATTGGCTTTATTTTTATGTTCTCGATGTTTTGAAACTTGTGAAGTTATAATTTTATGTGAACACCAACCACATGTCAGATTAGTTTGAAACATAGACAGCGATTTAAGTATATGAGCCAGATTCTGTGTCGGTGTGAGTTTAAATATTTGTAAGTTCTATTTTGTTATTCTTCTGAAACTGGATTAATCATGTAATTGATGAGTATTTATTATATTTCCGAAATTTGATTAGTTCAATTAGAAGTTTATAATATTGCATGAGGCTACCAGGTACAGACCTGTATTTTTTTGGCCTGATTGGATTCAAGACGTGTACCTAACTGTCGAACCAGTAACCAGATGAAGAAACTTACATTGGGAGTCGAAAAGTGTCCATATTCGTGCTTGTTTTGTCAATTTTGTTTATTGTAATTATTCCGATTTCTTGGGGAATAAAAATCTCATCATAACTCAAGCGTAGCGAAATGAACGTGATAACACTTAACCTACAAATTTGAAGGTTGTCACGGGAGAGTTATGACAGCTGCATTCCAATATGGATACTTTTGGTGCTACTCGTGTAGTCCAAGAGCCGCAATGTTGAAAGTGGAGGTACTGTGGATTCACAGCCCCTTGAAACTCAAATAGACATCACCCTCTCAATCACGAATATGAAGTCGCAAACCCTGAAATGGGCGTCCCTCTTCCAGGAGCAGTCCCTAAAATACTGAATTTGGGCGCGATTTAATAAAAAAACTTAAATTTTTGGTGCTGCCTCTGGGTGGGAGCGTCCATTTCATGGTTCGCGACTATCATATTCGTGATAGTGAGGGTGAAGTCTATTCGAGGTTCAAGGGGCTGGGAATACACTGTCGGTTAATTTTTTTTTCCGGCTCACGGACTACTGTAGGTTGTGTATTTCGCATTAATTTGTAACACACGTACCAAAATATTGTTTTGTCTGAAGTGCAGAAAATGTATTCGAAATTACTCATATATATGTCTTACATGATTGATACTATCATCATTTTACGAATTGTAACCGTCCTTATGAAATAATTGGATTATCCAAATAAGCTTATGGACAGCTACGCATATCATCAAGTCCGGCTAGCTGAGGAAGCAACCAGTTTCCAATTTTATTGTCTTTTAATTATATTTTATTTTTGTAATAATTGTACTAGTAATTTTTAAAATCACCTAATTGAAATATGAAATTGCTTCTGGACTGTGTGGTGCGTAGTAAAGACTCTACTGTGTATATAATATGTGTGAGAGTGTGTGCATGTGCACAATATATTTATGGTATTATTGTATGTACTGATTGCATTGCATTTGCAATAATATGAATAGTTACGTATTACTATTATATGTTAAAAAAAGACTGAATGGAATTATCTGAAATTATTAAAAATCTTATAAACGTTGTTTTCATCATTATCCCTCCTCTTTCATCATCACTTTAAATGTTAAGTGATTATCATGATATTTATCTATTACATGCAGATTTCAATAAACTAAAAAAGAACATATTTGTCTAATGTCCAGGATATAGACTCTTAATAATAAATGATGATTCAAATTAATCTTAAGGATTTGTTTTTTGAATAAAAACAAAATATTGGAGAAATCCGAATTTAATTATAAAATTACCCTTTTCCATTGCTGATTTTTGGAATTTTATGTACATTTGACTAGCATAGCCAGAGAATCTATGGATTTAATTATTATCAATATAAAGTACAGTTTCTTCGTGGACACGATATAATCACAGTGATGGAAAACGAGTGTAATTTGTGATACACATCATTGAGAAGGGTTGATACAAAACGTGAATACAATCAATGAAATAAGTGAATATAGATTTTTTATACATAATCAATTCAAATCGGGGATCCAAGGTCAGATCAGAAACCCAGCTTGTGTTGCAAGGAAACTGTTCGAACTAGGACAATGCTTTTGATTCTGCTATCTATTCAATAGAAATTAAATCAGGAGTCCAGACAGGCAATGCATCTTACTTTATGGGTTAGCATATATTCCATATAAATAGTGTCTGTAAAAAGACTTGCTATTGATTTCCGTGTATAATCATATATCTAATAGATATAATTAAATCAAACCAGAGATCCTCGCAGATGGGCAACACATCTTGAACTAATAAGTTTTTGATGTGATCGGCGCAGGAAGTAGGATAATGGTTCTCGTATAATATCAACGAGGTCTAGACCTCGTATAATATACGCTATGGAAATTAAACCAGATCCTTACACATAGGCAACACATCTTGCAATGTGGGGTAGCATGTGTTGCATATCAATGGTGTTCGCAATAGGACATGTTATTGATTTTCGAGTATAATCATATATCTAATAGATGCAATTAAATCAAACGAGGGATCTTCACAGACAGGCAACACATCATAAACTAGCAAATTTACGATGGGATCGGTGCTGGAAGTAGCAAACTGCTCCTCATTTTCACATAATGAAATGTGCGTAATATAGATAAAACTAGGAGCCCTTGAAGGTAGGCAATACATCTTACACTATGTGGTAGGATGTGTTGGATCTAGACGGTGTTTGTACTAAAACATCCTATTGATTTTCATGTATAATCATATATTTAATATATACTATTAAATCAAAGCAGGGATCTTCACAGGCAGGTGTCACATCTTGAACCAGGAGCAGGTTTGCGATGGGATCGGAGCAGGAAGTAGGATAATGCTTCTCATTTTCCATAATATACGGAATCAAAATTGAACCAGATGACTACGGATAGGCAACACATCTTGCACTGTGAGGTAGTATGTGTATAAACAGTTCGTAATAGAACATCCTATTGATTTTCGTGTATAATAATATATGGAATTAAATCAAACCTGGGATCTGCACAGACAGACAACACATCTTCAACTATGAACTAGCCAATTTTTGATTGAATCGGCACACGAATAAGGATAATGCTTCTCATCTTCATATAATATACTTAATAGAAATTGAGCAGTAGGCCCTTAATGGTAGGTAACACATCTTGCATTGTAGGATAACATGTGTTGCATATAAACAGTATCAACAATGGAACATCCTATTGATTTTTGTCTATAATCATATATCTAATAGATACAAATAAATCTAAACAAGGATCCCCGCAGACAGGTAGCACATTTTGAACTATGAATTAGCAAATTTTCGATGGGATCGATGCAGGAAGTAGGATAGTGCTTCTCATTTTCAAATAATATACGCAATGGAAGTTGAAACAATGACCCTCACAGATAGGCAACACATCTTTCACTGTGTGGTAGCATGTGTTGCATATAAACAGTGTTCGTAATAGAACATCCTATTGATTTTCGTGTATAATTATATCTAACAGATATAATTAAATCAAACCAGGAATTCTCGCAAACAGGCAACACATCTTGAACTATGAGTTAGCAAGTTTTCGATGGGATTGGTGAACGAACTAGGATAATGTTTCTCATTTTTATAATAATGTACATAATAGAAATTAATCCAGAGACCCTTACAGATGGTTAATACATCTTGCACGGTGGGGTAGCTCGTGTTGCATATAAATGAGGTGTAAAGAAAATTAAACCAGTGGCCTTTACCGATAGGCAACCAACACATCTTTCACTGTGTGGTAGCATGTGTTACATACAAACGGTGTTCGTAATAGGATATCCTATTGATTTTCGTGTATAATCATATATCTAATAGAAATAATTAAATCAAACCAGGGATCCTCGCAAACAAGCAACACATCGTGAACTATGAACTAGCAAGTTTTCGATGGGATTGGTGAACGAACTCGGATAATGTTTTCCATTTTCTTATAATTACGTAATAGAAAATAAACCAGGGGTTCTTATATATAGGCAACACATCTTGCATTGTGAGCTAGCATGTGTTGCTGTACTATCAGACGAAGTCTATAGGAAAAACAACTTTTATATTCCATTTTAGTGACCTTACAGACAGGCAACACATTTTACACTGTGTACTAGCATGTATATCACATGAAATATTTCTTCTTAGTAAAATATTCACTTGTTTCACCTTAATTCCTCTCTAATTTTACGACTGATCCATATTATAAATAGAGATCGATCAATGTTACACGTATATATGTAAGATGCCGTACTGGTACTGGAGCTTAAGTATGTAACCAATAAAACTGGTTGTTTGTTTTATTAGTTGCATACTACAAAAGAAACCACAGAGTTCGATGAAATAGATGTTCGTTGCATTTCCTCGTACTGTTGATAAATCTTCTGTGGATTTGGAAGTGTGTTTTGTGATCAGAATCAAACCATATGTGTTTAAATTATTCTATATTTTTGAGGTCAGGTGTTGTGACCACAATCACTTTAATTTGTTTTTATTTGACAGTTCTATCTTGGTGTTTGGACTAGAAGTTTGTGTATGGTGCTCTTTGTTTGATTAACTGTTAAATTGATTTTATTCATTGTTGTTGGTAATATTATAAGCCTACAATCAATAAGAACAATACGAAATATGTGAATCTGATAAAATTATGAAATGTTAACTGTTCGTTAACCTAAAATGAATACGGAAATATTTTCTAAGGAGAGATCTAATTTTTTCAACAAACTAATAAATACTACAAATTCATCTGATAATCGTGTCCTGGATAATGGAACTAATGGGGACACAGAAGGCAAAGTTAAAAGTAAACTACTCTCCATGTGGAACAATGTTAAATTTGGTAATTTTCATTCATTGCAAAATAGTGTAATGTTTGTTGTTGTAATGAAATATTACTACAATAAAGTATTGCACAAGTTATCTTATGGTTATCACGTTGATTACATTTTTCAATCAACCAGTCATTTATATTTTAAATCATAATTTATATCTATTTTGTTATATCACTTACCACTCTATTAAACATCAAAAGACCTGAGTCTACCAGTCCTACATCTACATTAATTCAAAAACAAATGTTCAGAAATATAGCAATTAAATCTAAAGAGCTCATTCTTCTTCACTAGTAACATTAACAACATTTAGGTAGGTGTATTGCGAGATATTTTATTTTGTGATTAATATGGAAATAAGCATCAGCAAATAGATTTTCATACATCATGCAATAAACTGATTGAATCATGGGATGTTTGCTATATAAATTTGCAAGTTATAATTTCAATTTGTATTTGTCAATTTAGCTTATTCTTCTAGTATGTACACATATTATGTAGTAATCAGTTTGTGTAGTAATTAATACCTTTAGGTTTGTTCAATTGTGTAATAGCAGCTATATTTTCCATTGAGACTGACAAATATTTATCTATACTTGTTGTACACAGGTTATTTCTCAATTTATACAGATGATAAAATTAATGTTGACTGATTTCTAAATATTGTTTATTAATACACTTCTTTACCAACATAGGGATGAAACTGAAGAGTAATTTTTCTAAAGAATCTCCAGTATGGTTACTAGGAAAATGTTATAGAAAATTAGAGACTCCTTCATCTGATATCACAGAATTGGGAACTGATGTGGCTGCTTTCCATAGCCAAAGCGAGGTAATTCATACAATTCCCTATATTTAAACCTTATTATTCTATTATTTCTAATAAGAAAACATTGAACAAGGAAAATGAATTCAAAACTTAGTTTATTTTTATTTCAATGCAGGCATTGTTCATGAGCTTTATAAATTTGCTACCACAATTTATCTAGAATTACCGAATGGTTATTTTTTATTTCTCTCTTGATTGAAAAAAAACCTCAAATTCATTTAGTTTTTTCCACATCTACAGTATGGTCCTTTAGAGCTCTTAATTATTCGTTTTATCACCAGATGTTCCCTATATACTAAATTGGAATCAGTTATTTAATCTCTGTTAGATATGTATGATTTAGGTCAAACACAAGTTATACAAGTTGATTAGAAAAAATAGAGTTGTAGATGTGTCAATTCAGCACAGATGAATACGGCATTAATGGTTGATTAGACTGAGGAAATCAAAGCTTTTCAGTTTATTCATCTGATACCCACGTGTGATTTTTTTGGGTTGATTTTAGTTTAATTAATCTAAATTGTAGACTCCCGATTGATTTCTTTTGTATTAATTCATTTGTTTTTTATAGAAAAGAAGAAGAGTTAAATTATTCAGTTCTCAACAGAGTGACAAATAAATGAATGATAGAATAAACTCTTCTGCCTCAAAAATATTCTATATGCAGGGCTTGCCTTACGTTTTATAAAATCATAAGCAAAATGAAAGATGCAGTTATAAATATAACTAACTATCTAACACTTTAACCCAAGATATAGTCATCTTATGTTTCTTGTTATTGATCATATACATATTCTTTTGTTTAGTCCTTCATTTGTTCTCATAATTCCTCTTTCTCTGTTAAGAACATTGATTCCTACATTACCAGGGCCGTAACTAGGGTGGGGCAAGGGAGGCTTTTGCCGCGGGCGCTAGCCCGCAGGGGCGCCAAAAATCGAACGTAAAGTTTCAATGAATACGTAGAATGGCGGTAGGTAATTTTTTTTTTTAAATCTGTATTTTTATAATGAATAATGTATAAAAACAAGAGAATTGTTTAAAGCAGCTACTGTTGCCCAAACTTGTATTGTGACACTACATTCAATCGTCGGAATCCGACGATTCCCGATTATGCGTTTGTGTTGTTGCATATTCGATAACATGATAACACAGTTTAAATCACGATTTGCCAATCTGAAAGAAATTAGTGATGATTTTGAATTTCTCAAAGGCCAATTCATATCGCTGGCGACAATAGAAGACTTGAAACGATATGCTGAAAATTTAGTTCGGAAGTATGAGGATGACCTAGATGCTTCTGAATTCATAGATGAAATAGAGAGTTTTAAATTCCAAGCATCAACTCTTGTTGAAAACTTTGGGAAATTAGATCATATTCAAACTCTCCAAATCATTCATGAAAATGAATTGGAGAAAATATATCCGAATATTGACATTTCAATAAGAATATTCCTCTGTATTCCTGTTACGAATGCTTCTTGTGAAAGAGCTTTCAGCAAACTAAAACTAGTAAAAAATTATTTGAGGTCTTCAATAGGCCAGGAAAGATTATCTGATTTGGCTATACTCAGCATTGATAAAGAAACAGCTGCTTCAGTAGATTTTGATGACGTGATTAATGATTTCGCCATAGCTAAATCAAGAAAAGTTCATCTTTAATCTTCAATAATTGCCTATCCAAAGTACCTACTACGGAAATGGTTCCTTTATTTTTTGTGACTGATTTATTATCGACTGAGTACCCTAGTTGATATATGTATTTATGTTTTTCAGTTTTTCATTTGAGTTGTAAGAATCTTTATTTATTTATTTTATTTTTGTTACATACTTTGAGGAAATAATAAACAGTTATTTGGATACCACAGAAATTTTTATATTTGTATAAAAAAATTGCTTTTGATCTGAATAATATTAGCTATATGAGGTTTTACTATTGTTAGGGGGCGCAAACCTACATGTTCGCCACGGGCGCCATCCACCTAGTTACGGCTCTGTACATTACCAAAGTCCCTATACTGCTACCCAAGGCAAGCTGAAGCAAAATACGGAATCGACGTAGGCGGTGGCTTGTCAATGATGCGTGGATTTGTAGGGGTCAATAAACATTTGGAGCAGTTGTCCGAATTGTCATACAATTGCAACGAATTAAAGTAGTGTTCGGCGACGTAGTAATTTTTTGCCGACGATAGATTTTTACGTCTCCGACGAGCCACCGCTTTTCCGATATCGTTTCAGCTCGCATAGGGAGTATGGACTCATCATTTTAAAACAGAGTTCGGTGTATATTCTCAACTTTTCCATAGAAATAACCGAATTCATATTTTCCATCATTCCATTATGTAACAAAAACTACAATTTCATATAATTCGGCCTATTATCATACATTCTACGGGTCAACATTGAATTCCTCTTCATTTCAATTAAAATATTGTCTATAAATCGATATTCTAGATGATAACGCATGATGATGAGGGTTTTGAAGCATTTAAAAGAGACTTTATTAGTAGATTGTGGCTAACTTATAGGAGGGAATTTCCTATTTTGAATGGGTCCAACTACAGCAGCGATTGTGGATGGGGTTGTATGCTCAGAAGTGGGCAAATGTTGATAGCTCAAGCTCTAGTTTGTCATTTATTAGGAAGAGGTGAGACGTCCTACTTTTGTTTTAATGTGATACAGAATTGAGTGATTTTCATTTAGATTGGAGGTGGGATCCAGAAATGCGACCAACTACTAGAGAAAATTTCATTGATTTGGTCAATCATCGGAAAATAGTCAAGTGGTTTGGTGACAAACCATCAAAGAACAGTCCCATGTCATTACATACTCTGGTAACGTTAGGCGAATCTTCTGGTAAGAAAGCAGGAGATTGGTATGCTCCTGGATTTGTAGCACACCTATTCAGGTAAATAAATTAAAGGAATGGCTTGTAAAATGTTAATGAAATACTATTTTACACGGATTTCCACCATATAAGCAAACGAGGAACTTATGTTGCTTGGAACAAGATCATCCGCAAACACAAGCAATTCCGAAAAATCGTGCTGTCTTTTGATGTTTCAAGGAACACTGTTTGCTTGGTGTAAACGTGCAGTTTTTTTTGTAGAAGACAAGATTCAACAGATTCTCGAAATCGGTGCTTAATGTTCTCACAAAATGGCAAAAAGCATATCTCAACTCCCCATTCAGTCCTATGTTGTATGTTGCAAATAAGCCAACATATTTTTTTCCGTTTAAAAAGTGCACTTACCCAGTGCCTTGGTCTTTTTTGCGTTTTCAATGTTTGCGTGTTATCGCTATCGTTATTAAGAAAGAGAAAATGAAAAAATATCGTCAGAAGACATGTGTTATGTCGATCTGGTTGAATTAGTATTTCGATTGTGCTTCAAAAACAGAAATTTGCGGTCGACTCCAAATTCTTCCCTTTCTCTGAAATAATACGATGCTGAAGAGCTTTAATAAACAATTGTTTCACCCAAAAAATGATGATGTTCCAGGCAAATTGTTGTTTCATTCACATTTGACTACTCATTTTGAATGAATTTACATTACATTGATATAATAAAATAAAACACTTACTTATTTTTTTCATCACATATATTATAGAAAGAAATCGTGACTATAGTTTCGATAGCTTGTCATCTTCAAACTATACTAATGTATCAAAATATGAATAATCTTGGCTATTTATGGTACAATAAATATACACATATAACAAGTGGGGTTCCGGTTGGCGAAATACATTGCTAGAATAGTATAATTGAAAGATATAAGGAACATTGTCGATCTTTTAGACTTAATAAATAAAAAATACGTGTGGCACTCGGGGACTGCCGCGGTAAAGCTATTGCATAGCATTTTTTATCAACTTATGCAATTATAATCATTTATTTATTTTTTATTTATGCAGTATTTTCTTTGATATTAATTCAAGTTACACTTTTTGAGCGTGGTGACCGATAAGAAAACAATTTTTTTTCTTTTATTGAATAAATGAGAAGTTAATATCGTTTAATATATTTTTATTAACTTACAATACATGTATGTTATTCAGGAATTTTTATCATTGAAACTATAGGTTTATGGTAACTGAAATAAGAAACATAATTTGAGACTTGATATCCTCTAAATATCTGGAAAATACCGCGTCAATGGTGGTCCCATATTTTGTTGTGGATTCTTGTGGATCATTATTCATTTTCAAATTCAATTTTTCCGAAAGAACAGTTGTCAACCTCTCTGATTTTTTATCAGCGAAGTTGATGTTGAAATCGCCAGCCAAGATAAGTGGAAATTTATTACCATTTGTACCAAGTATTTTCGACCCTTCTTCAGTGTACTCCAGTAAAGTGCGATGAATAAAATGCTCTACCTCGTCCAATTTTGGATGCGGATAAATGTAAATTGCTACCATGACTATGTGTAGGCCATTTCTAAGTTTGCATAAGCACGTACAAATATCTCCAACAAATGAGCGCCTAACATTAACATCGCTAACGTGTGCAATATTTATTTCAATATTCGGAGTCATAATATTAGTAACATTATTATTATTTTGGTAAATAGCTACCCCACCTTTTGGAACAGTATCTACAACAGTATATATACCTACATGTATACTTACGGGGTGCACATGCGGTGAGTGGCATTATAAAGATGTGATAGATACCTATACACCTATTTACTTTCTCACAAACAGCTGCTTACGTATTCGTCCGATTTCGGAGCAGCTCGTCTCGATCCGTGCGAGCTTCGTACAGTCGTACCATATACATACACGTTGAGCGAACGCTCGGCCGAGCTACATGGTAGGCGGAGTGGGGGGTGTTAGGTTATTTTCGTTACGGAATTTCTTGATTCGGTCGCCGCGCTCAAAGCCCGTGATAAAAGCTATGCAATAGCTTAAAAAAAGATTAATCTTTCTCTAACCATATTTTACAAACAGGGCACATCTTTCCAAATTTAGATGAAGTTAAAATTTTACATAACCAGAGTAAAGGTTTCAAATTACTACCACTAGAATCAATAGAAATTGGAATTAGGTATTAAAACTAATGACAACAAAATTTTAAACGATCAATTAGATGTGTACTACAGCATTCTGTTTGATGCCTTGATAACGTAAAATTTTCCATAATCCTCTTGTGCCTTCCTAGATACCTCCGCATTAAAATTTCCTTATCACAATATTGACTCTACCACATTATCCAATTGCAATTATACTACTCTAGCAATGTATTTCCCCAACCGGAACCCGACTTGTTTTACCTGCGTCTTTAATTCTACCATAAATTTGTCTGAATAAAGACATTATTATTAATAAATAACCATAGCACTGTCGGCCATCTACAACTAGGGCACAGGTCATTAAAAATAATCCCCTTTTCATACCACTAGCGCGCGGGGTCAGTATACGACTAGCGCACGAACTACCTGCGGTATACCTACCTACCGGCGACCTTTTTTATGCCCTCAAAAAATTTACTTTTTTTTGCAAATCAATTTGTTTCCTTAATTAATCAAATAATAATAAAAAGATGACTTCAGACCACTTTGAATTTTTTTTTCTAACTTAAGTCAAACTCATTATATACATTAACATTTCCACTCTGTGTTTTTGCGGGGTTGTGACCGCCCTAGCCCACATTAAAAATGTTGTTTGCAATTGTGGAAAATAACCAACATACGGTTCCATGATACGATAAGCCTCTTGTACCTCGTCTGGTCTTAAAAATGGTATGCCAAATGTCCATCTGAGCCACATTCCAATCACAGATTGGTTATTCTTGTATTCTCGAACGAGACCAAATTCCTGAATTTTCCTGAACAATGCCTAGGTGAGATGGAATAAACAGCCATGGATTATCAACCCAGGCCAACGGGATCTCAATGAGTCTTGTATTGCATATTCAAAATCCACAACAACCTTGTATGGAAAAAATAGCCAGCGATATTCCCAACATTTATCAATTGTTGAAATAAAATAGCATATGTTATTTTTTCTTTGTTTGATAACAAACAAAATAACAACGGTATGTAATTGTTGTTTTTCACCCCATGGATGGTGAAAAGTTGCTTGAAATGTTGGACACAATATTCAAATGTGTCATCCATATAAATCGTTCTCATTTGACATAAAAACTGAAGACTTGGAATAGTTCCAAAAACTATAAATTGATTGACAGGATCGTTGATAAGGACCATACTGTCGTTGTCAGTGCTGGATTATAGCATAAGCTTGACTAAGCTATAGCTTAGGGCCCCGACATTTCGGGGGCCCCGCGGAAATTGTAAAAATTAAAAATTAAAAAACTAATAATGACAATTTTTCTGGGAAAAAATAACGAAGTAAAGAAATTACTGGAATATAAAAGTTTGCGTATGCCTAACGACTGGTAAAAGGCGAATAATTCGCGCTTATAACTACTCTTCATCTTGGAAGTGCAGTACAGTGGCAAGTTAAAACGCATTAAAAACCCTTTGACGACAAATATGCGACAGGATAGGTTAGACTCGCTTGCACTACTGTGCATGGAAGCTGATGTATTGCGTCGAATCAGTTTCAATGACCTGATAAAAGATTTTGCGGCTAGAAAGTGCAGGAAAGGATTGTTCTAAGTCAGTAAGATATAAGCGAATCATTCAGCGGATAAGTTTCCAAAAGTGCAATTGTAAGTGATTGATGTAGTTACGCATTGTATATTATGTCAAATTAAGAAGACGTACTAATAGTGTAAATATTCATTTATGTACTTATTTTCCTGGCAATAACCTTCTCCACGCTTTAGAGCATTATATTACTCTACAAATTATTTTATTCTATGAATAAAGAGTAATTAAAAAAAAGGGGGGGGCAAAATCTGTTGTGCTTAGGGCCCCTCATAGTGTTAATCCGGCCCTGGTCGTTGTCTGGAGTAGAAATCTTATCATTTTGCATCATCCAATCCCTCGAAAACAGAGTAAAAAAACATTATAAAAGTAAAATTGAAAATGTTACAAAAAAGTTTATGAAATTACTATTTATACGGTGGAACCATATAACTATTAAAGTACATATGTACATATGTATTTTGTATTATATATATCAACGTATAATATGAGTTTGACTTGAGTCAAATGTAATGTATATAATATGAGTTTGACTTAAGTTAGAAAAAAAATTCAAAGTGGTCTGAAGTCATCTTTTTATTATTATTTGATTAATTAAAGAAAAAAATGGATTTGCAAAAAAAAAGTACATTTTTTGAGGGCATAAAAAAGGTCGCCGGTAGGTAGGTATACCGCAGGTAGCTCGTGCGCTAGTCGTATACTGACCCTAGCGGCTTTAAGAGGCTTTGTGCGCTAGTCGTCGAACGCCGTACTGTCATTGTAGACACGAAAACGGCAACTATTGGAATATCTTTGTACAGTTGATCTTTGTCTGAAACTTGTTGCAAAATGTTTTTGATGTCCTAAGAATCATTGGTCACCCAATCTCACCATGGGAAATTGGCACAACAATTGTTTTATTAACAAATTGACCGTTTAAAAATTTAAATTAGCAAATTTTCCAGATCCCAAAAAAATTGTGGGATTTTTGGTGTCTGTAATTACGATTCCAAAGTCAAAAATAACATAATTATTCATCATCACCTGGAAATAGGCCAATTGGCACCAGAAGTTGATAATATTTAACATAATTTATACCTTTTTCTTGCAAAAAATGGACTCATTTGGTTTTTTTGAGCTAGCAATCATTATACCGAATGTAAAAATAATAATAATAAGTAACTAAAACTTTTTATTTATTCATTGTCCTCAAACGGTGTATATTATCATTAAAATATGATTATTACTGATTTTTTTAATGTCATAGGAATATGAAACAGCATCAAATCTTATGCACTTCATCAACTTCCGGTTCCAATTGGTCAATTTACGGACTGTTATAGATTGATATTTTATCTTTGAATTTGGTATACTGATTGTTAGCTAGATTGAATCCATTTTTTGCAAGAAAAGGTCTAAATTTTGGTAAATTCCATCAATTTCCGGTTCTAATTGGCCAATTTCTGGGCGATTATGAATGCTCTCGTTATCTTTGAATTTGGTATAGAGATTGATAGCTCAAAAATACCAATTGAGTTTATTTTTTGCAAGAAAAAGGTATAAATTATGTTAAATATCATCAACTTCCGGTGCCAATTGGCCAATTTCCAGGTGATGATGAATAATAATTATGTTATTTTTGACTTCGGAATCGTAATTACAGACACCAAAAACCCCCGAGGGGTATTTCTGCCTCAAAATAATAATTTTTTCGGGAACTGGAAAATTTGTCAATTTAAATTGTTTATAAACGGTCAATTTGTTAATAAAACAATTGTTGTGCCAATTTCCCATGGTGAGACTGGGTGACCAATGATTCTTATGACATCAAAAACATTTTGCAGCAAGTTTCAGACAAAGATCAACTGTTCAAAGATATTCCGAAATAAAATCTTTAAATGACTGTACTACCATGATTATTCATATTTCCATACATTAGTATCATTTGAAGATGACACACGCTAGTGTCGAAACTATAGTCACCATTTGTTTCTATAATCTATGTGATAAAAAACAAAGTAAAAGTGTTTCATGTTATTATATCAATATGATAAATTATCACTTCCACCATTGAATTTACATTACACTTATAAACGCCAAAATTCTGGAATTAAGATCTAATGGTGCGAAATTTCGGAAATTAGCAGGTCTGAGATGGGGATTCCATCTCTTCTTATAGTCTGGCGGTTTAATTGTTAGTTGAAAATGTAAACCAATGATTCAGTTGGAATATTATATGAGTACAAATGTTTTTGTAGGCAAGCTGTGAGACTAGCTTCCGAGGAAAATTACGAATTTGATACAATAAACGTTAGCGTGGCTCAAAATTGTACAGGTAAGTTAACAAAAGAATACACTACATCATATAAAATATGCACTAACTATCCGATTGTAGTTTATATTGGTGATGTTCTAAATGAATGCACTGGTGTAGATGATAAATGGAAATCTCTGATTCTTCTGATTCCTGTCCGCTTGGGGGTGGAAAAATTTAATGCGATATATGCACCTTGTTTAACGGCACTTTTCAGTTTGAAACAATGTGTGGGAATAATAGGCGGACGCCCAAAACATTCCTTATATTTCGTTGGTTTTCAAGGTGAGTTTGAAAGATAATGTTACATTTCAACCTCTAGTAATATCGTACGTCGTAAGTAGATCTATTTGGATCAATGACAAACATTATTCATTTTCAGGTAGAATCATGATTTTGTAACGAAAAATCCGCGATTTTAATATACAGCTTTTCCAAACAAATATTACAAAGTACTCCATCATTATCATTTGAGGGGGGGGGGAGACTTAAGCTCCAAGGGCACTCAGGCCACTTAGTTGGGCCCATTGTGCGCCCCATGGTCAGAAGTCTATCTATTCTAGCAGGTTTGTGGCCGCCAGAAACCCAGAATATTGCAAGCGCTGGCTTCCATAAGTTCTTCTGATAGCAGTTTTGATTCTCCGAAGTGTCGGTGCCTGAGGGATGCTAATGCTGGACATTGGTACAGGAGATGCAGTTTCTTCCTTCTCTCTGCATTTCCTATAAGTAGTACTAAGTACA
The DNA here is from genome assembly GCA_958510875.1 of Endomychus coccineus. Taxonomy (NCBI): domain Eukaryota; kingdom Metazoa; phylum Arthropoda; class Insecta; order Coleoptera; family Endomychidae; genus Endomychus; species Endomychus coccineus. Next base: position 35,004,448 of record OY294071.1, on the reverse strand, counting down.
CAAAAGTACTTTGTGATATTTGTTTGAAGAAGAATAGTTATTTTATTTCAGTTTAGAATGGATCACGTAATGGCTGATTATATTCAATTTTCGAAAATAGGTCACATTGACACTTCTGTAAATTATATTTCTTCGTTTTTACGCTCGTTTCGGTCACACGACCATCATCAGAAGACGTTTGAAAACTAATTAACATCGAGAAAAGCGCGAGAATTAATTAAAATTAGTGCTTAGTAAAATTAGTTTAAGTAAATCTCGCGCTTTAGTTGATGTTAATTAGTTTTCAAACGTCTTCAGATGATGGTCGCGATACCGAAACGTACGTAAAGAAGAAAATATAGTAGACATGTGTAACTATTTCCCAAAAGTTTACATATAATTTATACCTCGGTCAAGAATCATTTTTATATAATTTATATCTCTGGAAGCAATTTATTTCATGGTTTTCTACAAAACCCATTTCTATATGGTCCTTCATGCTCGTCTTTAAAAATGGCAGATCATAATCGCACAGAGGAAGGGCTATCATTATTTACCAGTATTAAGAATAATTTGTGATTTTTACATTTATAGACTGAAGGATTAGGAAATTTATTAATTGATGCTCGAGTCACTCAGGTATTCCAATTTATGTCTGATTCATAATTGGAATTTAATGTAAAATTTATCTTCTATAGATAAGATACTATTTTAACAGTAATTTAATGATTCATGGAAAGATATGTTATTGTTTAAATACATTATTGAGTATGATTTAGTTTTTTTTATCATAGTAATATTCACTTCTTGAAATATTACCGTTGAATTGTTGAACTTACAGATGACAAGTTGATTCACTTAGATCCTCATTACTGTCAAGAAGTCGTAGATGTATGGGCACCGGATTTTGCACTATCAAGCTTTCACTGTAGATCTCCAAGAAAAATGCATATAAGCAAAATGGATCCTTCATGTTGTATAGGCTTCTATTGCGCAACCAAAGATGATTTTTTCAGCTTATTAGAGACTGCTCAGTCGGTAAGTTACATTTGAAGAATAACAACGTTTATACGAATACACTAAAAGAGTGGATACACTTTAACATTAAGAAGAAATAATCACCCTTATCCATTAAAAATACTACTATTAAAGTACTAAGGACCTTTCAGCTACCAAGCTTACTCCGGTTCTTAGTACTTTAATAGTATTTTTAGTGCATAAGGATAATAATTACGCATATACGAAGCTTGATCAGGTATAGTCACAGATCAGGTATCTTTACAATTACGACACACAGTCGTAAAATTCTCATTTAATGCCATCAAATTTGGGGAAACGTGTATACAGAATCATTTGAATTGAAAACCAAGTCGTAACTCATTTAAAGGTATCCTCTACTCAAGGTCAATGAAACTACCCTGTATTTCTTGGGTGTCACATTTATACCTAATCTGTGGTGTAGTCACAGACATGTTTAAGCTGTGATATAGTAGTGAACGGTACTCATTGTTCTATTTTTGTTACAGTTAGTTGTCCCTCCAGGAAAGTCCAACAACTTGGGACTAGATTATCCTCTCTTTGTTTTTAGTACAGGTTTTAGTAAAGATGCAAGCACCTCTCCAAAGAAACTACCACCGAGGGATTTCGAATATTCGTACAGCAGCACTGAAGCAGATGATGGAGAGACAGAAGATTTCGAAATTGTTTAGAGTATCTCTAATTTTTTTTACTTAGTTCCTATTACTATTTAGATTATCAAAAAGTCAGTTATTATTCAGATTCTCAAGTTCCAAACGACTGAAAATTATCGTTTCGTTAGTAAATTTCTCGTGTTCGATGGTTGAATGATTTGTATCAAGCAGGACAATTCGAAGCACATATGTTAGATAGTTTTCCGATCATTTGGTTTTGACCAATTACCGGGACAGCACGTTTCGCTGCATGCTTGGTTTTGACAGGTGTAACATCTTACACCTGTCAAAACCAAGTGATCGTTCCAGCATCTGTGTTTCGAACTGGTCTTAGCAAAACGTATATGCATTATGAAAATGTAACACTATCATAGGGGAAGAATACCAGACGCATGCGTATGCCGCTGATTGCGGTACTGTCATATTTCAAAGAAATAAAATTTTTGCTTATATGCAGAATACCTATATTTATAGGTATTATTGTTTCTAGTCATTGCAATTTTTTTTCGGCAGATTTCCCAGTAGAAAGTAAGTGATTAAACAGTGAAATGTGAATAAAACATTAATTTACCCTTTAACAATAATACAATTGTATCACCGCACAGTAGGACCCCCGCATGTAGTAGTACCTCAAAATGAATTATTCTCTGACCTCAATGATGCCATTGTGAGGTGGAACAATTGTTATTAAAGTGAAGATTTGTGTTTTCTCCATTTTACTTAACAATTTGAATGATTTACACGTAGTTAACATCGAAACTCTAGAATTATGATTAATTTTAGTTGAAAAATATATTCGGGGTGATTCGAATTCAATCTATTTGCTTAGTTTATTTACTTCTATTAGTCGCTTTTAGACTGCAGTAAAAACCGTATGACACGCGTTCGTAGCGTCCCCAGCGGGTTCTTGCATTACAGCGCTAAATTCAAACTTTACTTGAAATGCTATTTTCTATTTCATTAATTTTTAGGCAAGTTGCAACTACGTGAAGATGAAATTTAGCGCCCGTTGGGGATGCAGTATAATTTGATCGCCAGCTTGAACCATAGGTAACGCCTTCAAATCACAGATGCATCCCCGGCTGCCAATTTAGCAGTCACAGAGTGAAAATTTTTAATTCGATGGTGTTTTAACTCAAATTAATAAATCACAATTTTGGAAATATATGAATTAATTCTAAAATATAAAATCCCACATTTGATCATTTTAATGAATTAATATTCACAAAATGGCACATCGTTCTTCTAGGAATATAAGTTCCAATTTTTCAACTTCCCGGGTGATCTTTTTTGAAAAAGAACTTTCCATTCCTCTGTCAACATTTTATGTGGCCAAAGATTATAACGAATTAAGAGAGATATGTTCCTGCATATAATTTATGAATATTTTAATTTTAGTCAACAATTATAGAAATTTAGCATCAAGAAGTCACACTAATTGTATTTTTTTAACTGCTAAGTGGTGTAAAAGATTAAAATACAGGCAATCTCAATCAATAATTTAGAAATAAATTTTAATCAAGTGTTTGTGTGAGCGTATAATCTAGTGGAATATAGAAATGACATCAACATATTTCATAAAGATACAATTCTTCGAATAAATAAATTTTCGGAAAATATTTCGCGAAACTTTAGAATGAAAAATATTTAATTCTGTTATTGAAATGTGTTGTTATTATACTTAAAGCTTTAATGAATTCACGGCTCAATAGCTTCTACTTGCGAAGTTGTCAAATATTCCCTGCGGGTCAAGCCTGACCACATTTTCGGAAAAATACTACGATTTACATCATTGTTTTCGTTAAAGATTTGGTGGTCCCAAATTACAAGGCAGATAATCAAGAACATGTTGGTCATTTTGCAACAACAAATATATCTTTCTCTAACACGCTTTTAGAAAATATCTATTCTATGATCAAAAATTAGATTGTAACATATATCATTCTAAGAGACTATATTCTATCACTGCTTTCGACCAATCGGAAACGGTCTAGCTGCTTTCTTGAAATAATTAATTATCTTGGTCCACGCCTTGTTGGATCACAGCGATCATTTGACGACCTTTGTCCTAGACAAGGATAAGTTTAATAAAATTATTATTGTTAACCAATAAAATCTTGTTAGAGAAAATATAGTTTACTAACATGTTTGGAATGGCATATTCCAAACTTTCGCTCGTGTGGAACATAAGCCTTTCCAAAATTCTAGAATATACTTATATGAGCATTTACTTGTATGGTATGATCTTGAACGTGTACTTTGTCTGTTTAGGGCATCTTGTAAATGTCTTTGATAACTTCCTAATTTATTCATAAGCTACTTACTATTCAGTAGTTTAGTTCAGAACAAAACACGCTAATTGATAATTTGGAGTACACAACATTCAGGAAACAAATGTTCTATTCGAAAAAATGAAAAATCACAATTTGTTCCCTTCCTTTAACTGTTTAATTACTCGCGGGCCGAATATTTGATGTAAATAATAAACAGACCAAATAATCATTTAGTTATTAGTTAGATCATCTATAAATCAATCATTCCTTCAATTAACATAACGCCATCCCAAAAGACTCGTGACTCAATCTCATTTTCATTTCTTAAGTTTTATAATATAAATTGTTGATGAAGTCAAATAAAGTTGAAGTTTATACAATGTTTGAATCATGTGTATATATATATTATTTTATGGCTGTAAATTCTATTGAATATAAATTCTATGAGATTTACTTTGAATTATGTACGTAATCTATTTATTGTCTTATCGATTTTGCTTTATTTGAATTGATTGTAAACTTAAGAAAATATATGTACATGTTTTACAACTTGTTTTGTTGTTGCTTGATTGGTTGTGTGAGGGCTGTGAGTGCTTCGGCTACTTCCGGCCAAATTTCGTCGGATGTTCTTCCTTCGAATTCTTTCAAAATCCCAAGTTCCCTGTAGAATTCAGTTACTGGTCTGGTAAGTTTATCATATTGTTCCAATCTATTTAGAACCACTTCCGGTTTGTCGTCTTCCCTTTGAACAAGAAGCTCACCTGTTATGTCATCTTTCCCCTAAAAGCTACATACGTATTAATGAAAACATTAATAAACTAATGTTCTATCAAGTAGGTAGCTCGGGAGTGAATATCAAAAAATAAATCGGTAAGTATTCATATCCCAAGACGTTTTAATACTTATTTCTGAGAAATCCTCTACATTGTTATTCAAAGAGTTAGTAATCTACTTAAGCTTAGACTTACAGGAATTTTAGGAGCATTAAAATCAGTGTTATATACTCTTCCACTAGGTAAGTGAACCCAGCGTCCTTTCACACGTTCTATTATAACGTCAAAAGGCACAACAAGGTTTAAAGCAACATCTAGCTTCTCAGTAGCCCAAAGAGCTTGAGCTTGTTGAAGGGTACGTGGAAAGCCTAGAAATGTATCACAAATACATCTTGTAAAGCAATGTTATTTCACTTACCATCTAGTAACCAACCCTTGTTGTTTACTTGATTTATTTCGCCTACTATGAAATTTACCATGAGATCATCAGGAACGTATTGACCTTTATCCATATACTGAACTGCTTCAATTCCAATTGCTAATTTTAAATAACATGTTATGATTGAAAGTGTTAGTTCATCTGGTAGGTTCTTGATGCAGCAATACTATGTTATTGATTAAAATGAAAAGTTCAGATGGAATTCATTAAATTATTCTTATTTCCTGTCAAACAATTATTGAATATAGGCATAAAAAATCATGAGGATCTCAAGTAAACGCAATTGTAGATTATTATTCCTGTTTGAAATATTATACTGGATAAAATAATCTCAAAGCTGAAGCAGCTAATAAGCATCAGTTATTTATATCATAAAACATCCAGAACATACTGTTTTGATGGAATGGATATATAGGGTTCCCAAACCTATGTAAAGTTATCGGGAACGGGAATTATGTTCATTTAAATGTTTATAGGGTAAAGCGCCCTCTGTAGTTTCGATGAGACTTAACGTGATATATTGTATTCGTAATATTCACTGATACCTGATCCTTCAAGGAATATAAAACCTAGTACATTTGAAGGATTTCTCATCTCACAGCTCTTATAATATTTCTTATCTACGATTCTTGAGTATGATGCATAACGACAATCAACTTCCTATTTTATTATTAAACGTATACATAATTAGAAGAAAATTGCGTTCTTCTGAAATCATTCACAACAGGTTCTTGGAAATTGCATGGCGAATTTCAGATTTTCTTGTATAATAAGTAATATCTTAATTATGTTTCAATTATGAAAATAAATTAATTATGATGCAACTAGTTCTAATAATAATTACAGTTTTGGATATTTCACAGACAATTCATGCTCTATAACCGAATTGAACCAATTTTGAATCTACTAAATTGAAAAATTTACGTACGTGTTTTGTTTTTGATGTTTAACCTTAATTTATCTCCACTTGAAATATGTTCCAAATTGAATTTTTTCACAATTCTAGATGATATAGTGCCTTTGCCAGAGGCTGGAGCGCCTAATATCAAGCACTTGAATAATTTCATTGCCATTTGAATATACTATAAAACAGAAATGACACTAGATTTCATTAATTGACGTGTTTGATTTATAACCATTAATAACCTTTGGAACTAAATCTACGACATCGTATTTACGCTAAGTAATTTCAAGTTAACTGTAGTATTTATTAAGTTCTATTTGCTTTAGCGATAAAATTATCTTAGATTGCTTCGTGTTTATGCAAAATAAATAACGCATGCTTCGTTAATGCAACATCGCTTGTAATCATTGCCAATGGCGGTAAATTTGAATTTTATCAATTCATGAATCTGCATCGTAACATTAATAACATGTATTGCTTAATATATGGGTAAGTTCATGCTTTCGATAAAAGTTCATTATGTTAAATATTTGAGTAATAGCGTGTTGATTCAATTCAACCAGTAACACAATGTCACTTTCTGCGAGTCATTTCAATAGAATATGTAAATTATTTACTACAAATAATATCTTATTTTCGGTGAGTTATACAAAATCAATAGACATAATCAATTATATAATAACATTCTAGCCTAAAATTACAATAGACATTACGGGACCGAGAAATATTTCTAGAAATATAATACTCAATAGCACAGTGTCTTTTAATTTATCTGATATAGGAGAAGGAATTAGAGAAGTTTCAGTGAAGGAATGGTTTGTTAATGTGGGGGATAAAGTATCTCAATTTGACAATATCTGTGAAGTTCAAAGTGATAAAGCATCTGTTACCATTACGAGTAGATATGATGGTGTAATAAAAAAATTATACCATGATATTGATGGTACTGCTTTAGTTGGAGCACCTCTTGTTGACATTGAAGTAGATGGTAGGCAATTAAAACACTATTTTGAATTTATTTTGAAGTTGAATTGATTGCAGAAGCGAGTTCAACAGAAAATAGTCACAGCAATAAACATTCCAATGTATTATTCGAAGAGCCTATTACAACATTAAGTTCAAGTAATGAGGTTAATAATTCAACTTTATGCATTCCATCGGTGAGGCGATTGTCAAAAGAGTACAAGGTAGGAACTAATTCTTAATAAATCTGTTTCTATTAAACTATTTCAATTTGATATCATGTAGTGTTAATTTAATAAATGAGCTTTTTCGAGTTTCAACTGTTTATTGGTAGTGATACTGGTATACATTGAACGGGAATTACGAAGTTTTTTATTCGTGATGATTAAGGAGAGTACACACGTTCAAGTATGTCGCACAAAACTAGTAGTATTTGCGGATTCCACGATAAAATGCTCCCAGAGCGTTCAGTCAATCGTAAATAATACAGGATAATATATTATTGATTAATTCATGAATTTTGATTATTCAAAAAATATGTTCTGAATTATATATCAATACTACAAAACATGCGTGATTATTATCCAATAATTTGCAGATCAATTTGAAAGATGTGAAGGGTACTGGTAAGAATGGCAGAATCTTGAAAGAAGATGTATTAAGGTTCTTGAACTTGAAAGAGGAAAATGTGACAGATAGTATGCCTGTGGATTCCAAAAATGTGAAAATGGCGGATGATAATGTTGATAGAATTGAACCCATTAGAGGTTTTCAGAAAGCTATGGTCAGAACAATGGAAAAATCATTGGTGAATATTGTAATATGTAGTTTTCGTAGGACAAACTATTGAATCAATTTTAGGCAATTCCATATTTCCTATACTCTGATGAAATAAAAATAACGAAACTGAAAGAACTACGGAAAATACTAAAATCAGCCCCAGATGTGCACTTGTCATTTATGCCATTTTTTATAAAAGCTGTATCCAAAGGCTTGTCGAGTTATCCAGTATTAAACTCCAGTTTAGATGATGATTGTAAAAATGTTATTTACAAAAGAAGTCATAATATTGGAATAGCAATGGATACAAAAGTGGGCTTGGCAGTTCCTATTATAAAAAATGTTCAGAAACTAGGAATTTTGGATATTGCCAAAGAATTGAATAGATTAATGAAACAAGGTAAAGAAGGAAATTTCACAACTGAAGACTTGAAAGGTGGTACTTTCACTATATCAAATATAGGAGTGGTATGTGCTTAGATTTTATAATTTATTCGTATTTTATTTAATTTATATTCCAGATTGGTGGTACTTACACAAAACCGGTCATTCTGTCTCCACAAGTCGCGATTGTGGCATTAGGTGCAATAAAAGTAAGAAAATATTCTGAATTCTAATAACTTTCAACATCAACATGGTGAATTTAATTAACTAACATTTATAGGACTATTTTTTTGCACTTCCAATAACCACATTTTATCTGAGACTATATTTTCAATATCCTTAATTTTGGAATTATTTTCAGATGGTTCCAAGATTTGATGAAAACATGAAAATTTATCCAGAGGAAATAATAAATATAAGTGGTGCTGGTGATCATAGAATCATAGATGGTGCCACCATGGCCCATTTTACAAACATCTTTAAGAAATATATAGAAAACCCTAGTTTGTTGCTCTTGGAGGCTTGAATATTGGAAGACTGAAATTGGGAATGGAAAATAAAAAAAATATTTGATTGTTATTAAATATTTTATTTTCCCTTCGAATAAAAAATATATAAAGTATTATGGACTGTTTTATTTCATAAAATTGTATTCAATAAATTAAATTTGTATATTTATAATACATACATTTTAGTTAACTATCAGTTAACATTAGAAGGAAGACGTAAAATATAAATAAATTATAATTTATTTCAACTTAAACATAGTCAACATAAGTGATATAATCCTAAAAAATATAATTCACTACATAAAATAATGTTTAAAAAAAAGCTCATTCGGAATAGAGGATTATGCTGAAGTTGATAGAAGAACAACAGTTATTTTGAACTTCTTAATGATGAAACGGCAGTCAATTTGTTTCTGTGTAAATTAGTTGGAAGCACATTTTCACGTGAATTTTTTACAGTTATTGGACAATTTTGTCATTGGCACTTTAGCATAATCCTGTACAATCATATCAAATTTTCTATAAACAGCTTTTACCATGTTTTCGATGAATAAATAAGTTATTACTTCAGAAAATCATCTTTTTCAATATAATAATGACATTCTTTTATAATTTCAAAATTTATGTTCACTGTCTTATCAGAATTCTAAACACAAATATTGAAGGAACTTTGTAGAATGCTCAAAAATATCCTGGTGGAGGAGTTAAAATAGATTAGTCTATAATTTAAAGTATTTTATGTGGCAAAATGCGATTTTTTTTTGTGTCTAAATAAATTCAGTAGATGAATAATTTGTGAAGTGAACTTTTTAATTAGATCCAATTGTAAATTAATTGGATATTTCTACAATATCCAAAATATCTTAAAATAATGAGTATATGATGATGTATTATATTTTGTTTCTTAACACTATTTGGATATTTTTTTGTGATGTTACCCTTATCAGATGCAACTAAACAAATACTTTCCACAAGTAAGTATAAAACTATAAAAAACATTGGGTTCAATGAAAAATAAATTAAATTAATATAATGAAATAATTATTCTGGGTGCTTTTGGAATGTAATTAAAAACATGTAATAATTAATTAGATTGAGAAATATTTTTCATTCCCTTCATGAACAGTTTTTGAGGGACAATTATTGTTGCAACCTAATGAAAATAGGCTTAAAAAAGTTTTGTTCTCCTAAATTATGGTATTAAAAATATTTTGTATACAAAAAAAATAATAAAAACCTATACAGGCTGAGTCACCACCGCCATAACGTAAAAATATTCAATCTCACAGAGTTTAGTCTTTAAAAAAATTACATAAATGCAAAATTGGTCAAAAAATTAATAAACACGAATAAATAAAACTTATTTAGGTTAAACACCCTGTTGATTCAAAAATATGTTTACATTGCAGCTTATGGTGATATAAAGACTGTCCTACATTTGCGCTGAGATAAAAAAATGCCAAAGTAAATTGATTCAACCAAATTTTTATTCACATCAATGTTACTAATGATCATGATAAACCCTCAAGATTGACAAATAAATGTGCGCCTTTGAAGCTTCATGAGGAACAAATTAAACAATTGAGAACACACATGTTTAGTTTAACCGATTTGTTTTGGCTTTGGGAACACAAATATGAGACAGTCTGTATATAAGATATACCCGATTTATTTGTTCGAGTAACGTCGTAACTCTCCAAGTTGGCGGTAGTGAGTCACCCTATATGAAGAAAGGTATGTGATTAGTATGAGGTTATATACAACTATTATATCTTCATATGTGATAAAAAAGTATCAAAACGATAACTCTGACTTTAAATCTTATTCTCTCCCAAGTATTATTGATTTTCCTCGAAAATAGTCGATTGGTTTATCGTGAAAATGGCGAAACGAACCATCACAGAGCAAGTAAAAAAATATAAAAAAAATTCACAATCATAAATATCACTCAATAAAGTTACATTCAATCACGTCAAGTAGGCACTATTAAAGACACATACATGTGATTCTTAGGTCAGTTATATTAGGTATACTTTGTGTGTGCTAGTTTACAAGTAACGTACGGGTTTTGTAGAATTCGCGGTGTCGTCTCCATTACTCTCAAAAGTAGATCGTCTAAATAATCCTCCAGATCCTTGGCCTTCTTCTTCTCCAACTCTAATTCTGATTGCAAATTGCAAACCATCAATACCAATTCCTGGAACATAAACAATTGGATGAACAATTAGTAGAAATTTATAAAATTTCGATGATTAGAAGGATGCAAGTTGAAGCGAAATACGAATACGAAGTAGGCGAAGCCTCATCGGTGACGTAATAATCCATCGTGGCACAAAATTACTGAACAGGTGAGACGCTAGGCAGTTCCCATAGATTTGTAGTTATTACGTCACCGACGAGGAACCGCCTACGTAGGCTTGGAATTTCGACTCACAATTCTAACACAGAATTTGATATTCTGTATATTACTTTTGAATTTTTTTTATGTGACGGGGCTGCTGTGCGCTCCGACGACAAGGCAACAATCACGCCAGAAAACCTAATCCGTTAAACTATTCCTCCCCACCGCTCGGTAAGTGGCTTCAGGTTTGCAAATCGTGTGCCCCAATAGCCTTATTGAACCCAGAATGTCTGCTTTCTGCATCCGGTCTATCAAAACCTGTGGAAAGTGCTTGCAGGCCGGAATGATCTTTAAGTTGGAACACAGCGAAGACCGAATTCCGCCCAAAACACCGATAATCAGAACCACTAATACGATCTTGTGGCCTGGGTATAGCGTGCGAAGCTCGAACAGGAGATCTTGATACTTTGTCTATTTTTTCGCCTCTTTCAAGGCTATGTTCTTCTCTAAGCAGATAATTCGATGTCATACATAGGCTTGATTTGTTTATCGAGGACAACGTCAGGCGTAATTGCTTGTATGGACCTGACGGTGGACACGGGTAATTCCAGTAGATCTGGCATTTTTCGTTTCCGACAACGGATTCAATATCTCCTGGCATGTAACTGGCACCGGATCTTGGTCTATTCAATACGAGTGCTTTAGATGCTAATAAAGCAACCGTAGGGCCGCATTATGGCGATGGATGTCTCAGACGCCTTTTGATAGGTCCTGCAGCTGACACCTGGAACGTTGCGGCGATAGACCAAGGTGTTGATTACGTCATCTTGCCAAGTTGCGGTAAATCTCTCGTTCTCGGATATAAGCCCGGCTGACCTTAGGTAGACGAATGTCAGCCTGGTTGACAAGCCGAGCGTTTCTATGTTTCGGTCGAAAACAGCGTGTATCGGCTTGTTAACATGCCGCCTGAGCATAAGATCTTGCTCCGCGGCATTTATCTGAGCTTTCAGACGAGAAGGTTGAAACTCGAGGTTGCCCTCTGGTTGGCCTTCTCTATGATGTGAAATTCGAGACCAAGTTCTTCGCAGCTTTTTGTGCCGTCTCAACGATAAATGTCCCCACTAAGGCCAATTCGTGGCTTTTGGCAAGGCACAGGAGGGGGTCCGAAGTCCTAAGAACTTTAAAAGCTATACTCAGAACCACACTTTGATGCAGAATCCCCAGACTAAGGAGTCCCCTACCTCCCCGGTGACGTGGGAGATAAATGCGGGAAACGGACGACTTAGGATGCAAACTGTGATGGATATGCATCATTTTCCGGGTGTCTATGCAGCTCATCAACCGTCCATTTCACCACTCCAAAAGAGTGAAGCAGGACTTTCAGGCAACCTTCTCGCCTGAAAGTTCAGATGAATGCGGGGGAACAAGAACATATGCTCAGGCGGCATGTTGACAAGCCGATACAAGGCGTTTTCTACAGCAACATCGAAACGCTCGGCTTGTCAACCAGGCCGCGTAGTGTACCTTCAATCCGAAACAAAAGGGCAACTTTATCATTTCTTGATAAATACAAAATCCTTTTCCAATACCAGTTTGGATTTGAGAAAAATATCAGTACCGAAAAGCGGCTACAAGAACTAATCAGTGAAATTCTAAGGAACTTCGAGGGAAACAATAGCCTTATTTCTAGACCTACTAAATAGCATCGGGATAAGAGGTCTACAGTTTTTACGTAATTATTTTTCAAATAGGTTCCAACAAGTAAAAAAAAATACAGTCAGAGTCCTAAACAGAAGGTCACAACCGGGGTACCTCAAGGCTCATTCTTGGGCCCAACTTTGTTTCTAATATTCATAAATGACCTTCTGGTGTCTTTTCAACACTACAGTTTATCTCATATGGGAACGACACCGTACTGATATGCTCTGATCGAAATTGGAAAGAAGCAAAGTTAAAAGCTTCCAACGTTCTCGCCCATAAAATCAGATATGCCGGAAGGTTGGAAGGCTGCTGTTCCAAACTAAATCCCTTAATTAAATAATAAATGTCCTAAGTTCTTCTCTAGATTCTTTTATTTCTGTCTTGCATAATACTTTATATTCCTTTATACTTTGATTTAAATGTATATATTTATTTGTTTTCTTATTATCCTTACCAGTGGCGGCTCGTGAATTTTTGAGAGAGGAGGCTGGACATAAAACGTTTTTGTGAGAATATACTCTATTCACAGCCTTTTAACCTTTGCACAGCGACCGTACCAGCTACTTCAGTGACAAAATTAATTGTTACCCAGCAAGAACCAACGTGGAGGTATAGAGTTTCTCTTGGCAAAAAATTTTTTTGTTCGTTTTTTGTCTTTTATTTTTTTTGGATTTTTAATATTTTTTCTTTTTTTTTGGAATTTTTCATATTTTGTTTTTTTTTATTAATTCTAATATTTTTTTTATATATTAACGGAATTCTACGGTCTTTAGTTTGCGAAAAATGATCAATAATATTATCAAAAAATGTATCATTTTGTTTTAAGTGTTTTCCTAAATCTTTTTCAATAGATATTAAACTAACATTTTATAAACGATTTTGACCCATTGTATTTGGCATGTAAGTTTTAATTCGTTTGAGAGTAGAAAATGATCTCTCCACCGATGCCGACGTGACAGAAATGGTGTCAAACAAAGTAGTTTATAACACTGAGGTAAAACTTGTTGCAAATCATTGTCTATCATATATTTTATCATATCGGCGTGACTGTCATACTGGCCTAAAATATCTTTATCCGGGTATATAACGCATAATTCATTGTGCCGTGCTATTTTATCAAAAAATTTATATTGAGTGTATTGGGGAACTCTTTTGAAAAAGATTCGAAAAATGTTCTATTCGTCAAGTCAAAAAACTGCAATTCATGTAAATCGGAAAATCGAATCTCAATTTGACCTTTAATAGTATATAAAATTTCATAAAAAAGTTGTTTATACTTAATGTAGTTTCTTGTCTACCAAATTATATGTTAACCTCCTTTTCGCGGGAGGAGTCTCATCAGTTGAAAAATTTTCAAATAAAATATTAAAATGAAATTCTGTATTACGGAAACTTGAAATTTTTCCAATGAGATGTTTCGAACGATCTCTTGAATAAATTATATCAGTGAATTTATGTTGTAAAATTTGAAAAATAAGATCAGTTTGTTCAAATATTGATTTAAAATTATCAAGAAAAAACAAAAATTCTTCATTTCCTAAATAAGATTTTAAACCAACAGCAGCATTTAATGAAACCTGATCTGTTGAAAAGTCATCACTGTTTAATACAAAATCAAATGTTTCAATTAATTTGTCTTTATTTTTATGGATGGTAAATACTGCACGTGATGTAAAATTCCATCGAGTTGGAGCATTACAGGGAAATCAAGGATTTTTTTAAAACTTCATCTTGTCAATACTACTATTAGTATTAACAATGATCGATTTTGATAGTTACCTGACATTACTAATCCTTTCAAATCCGGTAAAGGCCGTTTATTTAAAAGAAACACTTTTATCATATGTTAATTCACTGAATGGATTTTCTAAAAGGCGGCAACTAACTCACTAACACTCATTTTAAATTTACAACAGACAACAATCTAACCTTACTTGGCGTGACAACACATAAACAAACAAGCACTGACTGACCTACTCAGCAGTCGGCAGAACGCACGTCTCGTATATCATAGATTGCTAGCGGCTGCCGCAGGCTAGCCTCCAGAGAGTGTTGCCGTTTTCGCTGATTTACCCAGTTGGCGTTCGGACTGGTCGGAAAAACGGGAACTGCGTTGAACAACACATGCTCAGTGTTTAAGATATATAGAGTCTAGCCTCAGGGCACTGTTGCCAGATTAAAAATAACTACTGAGAACCTGGGAATTAATTGTAAAATTTTAAAAATTATCAGAGAAACAGGAAATAAAATGGAGAATGATCATTAAGATAAATTGGTGAGGAGGCTGAGCCTCCTTAGCCTTCTTCGAGGAGCCGCCACTGATCCTTACATGATTTCATATCTATGTGTATTTCTATGAGGACAATATATAATACCTTTAATTAAATTCTGAAAATATATATGTATAACATATGAAATTATTACTATCTGAACATGAAGTGTTCTTGTTTGAACAAAACGAGGACATCTCAGGTGTCACTATATACTATATTACTATTACAAAGAGTGGAAAGTTGAGGTGTGGCAGTCAATTGAATTTCCTCAAATATGATGATTACACCAGTAATAGCATTATAATTGGAAAAACTGAGCTAACGTAAAAATAAACTTACCTCCCGAGACTTCCCTTGAAATTTCTGCAACAGTTCATTTGAGATTCTATTACTATGCACCATTACCATTGTCTCACTTTCTCCACCTATAATAATACGTTCATTGGAATTATTGGTGACTTTTTCAACTTTATCTAAGCCTTCTAGTTTATCTAAAACAAGCTTCACTACAAACTGCAACTGCTATGTCTATCCCATAATTTACCTTTTTTCAAATTCTTCAGTTTGGAAAACATTCCGGTACCTTGTTCTTTTCTAGGTGACTCTGGTGATTTCATTGTCATAATTTCTAATGGTTCTTCTTCTATTTGAGTGTCTAGCTTCGTTGCATCCCATGATCTTCTGTGTAATGTTTCACTGTTGGGTTTTAAAACACCTAAAAAGGATCATAATGGTATAGCAACAATGAATTAAATCATATGTGAACTTACTTTTATTCTGTTTTCCAAATAATTTTGATTCCCATTCGTCTGAAGGTTTTAATTCATTTCTTGGAGGTTTCGAAGGGGGTGATACTATTTCCCCTGAAGTAACAACATCTGGGACACTGTACTGGTTTGTGTTTTGACTAAGAGAACTTGCAGAACTTTTATGGGATAGTTCATCAAACTATAAGCAAATATAGAATTGTAAGTGATAGAACAGATGACGAAGATCATAGTTTCGAATTATAACTTTCTATAACGAATAACAAGCTTAGTGTATGGACATGTTTTTGTGATGCTCAAACTGGCCATATAAAACCAACAAATTTGAGTCTATGTTATCATGCTTCTTCTAAAGAAGGTTGAATTGTTATTATAAAAATAGATTGAATTGTGAGAATTTGATACGATAATAAAATGTTCGGGAAAACATATCTACTCACTGTAAATTCATCTTCATCTTCACTCACAACTCCTGGATCTGCGTCCCCTTTGGTCTGTTTACTGGTATAATTGCTAAAACTATCATTTCGTCTCCTCAAACTACCAACGCTTCCTATAGATGAAGAATCATCAAGATCGCCATCCTTCTTTTTTCCTCGCAAATGCATTTTTGAACCTAACGATTTTGCAAACTTTTTGATTCCTTTTCTCTTCTCTGCACTTCCAAGGCTCAATAAACTTCCACCTACACTCTGAGCTACATGAGTAAGCTGACCTATCGATGACTTATGTTTTTCTTTCTTACTCAAGTCATTTAAACTTCCTGACTTAACGGTAAAAGCAATTTTCACTTCAAGTTGTCCTCTGTCTTTCGATTTTCCTTCTTTCCCTATGGTAAAGAGGAATCAGTTTTTTCATTGAAGATGAAGGGTAGAAGACTCACCTGGTTTGCTCTGCAGTGGAAACCATCGATTTTTTGGACGTTCATAAATATCTAATGAGTTCAAAGGTATTGCCACCCTACCCAAAAACTCATCTACACCCATGAAATTATGGTGTAATGCGGTAAGCACTATCTCAGCAGTGTTACCATGGTCAGGAATGGCACTACAAGCAGTGAATAAGTTTGTAAACAACATAAACATACAAACATAATTGGTTAATAATAAATCATCCCCAAGACCACTATACGATATGAATAATGACAATAATTATATTGTGGTTCTATATACACTAATATCTTGAGTACCCCAAAATAATTTCAAATGAACCCTTTCTAGATTATTTCCTGCGACAGCATTTGATATAAAGTTTCAATTTTACAAACTGAAGTAAGAGTAATTTGAGCTATTTTCGTTTGCTTGAATTCAACGCAAAAAATAGGAGGATTTTCAAAACTTGATTAAGAAATTAACTATATTGGAACGTTGAAACCTACATTTCAGTAATGTATGGAATGAAGTCCAGATTTTAATTAAATTAAATTAAATGTTACTGTATCAGTAATTATTAAGTACTCACAGTTCACATTCTTCATGCCATTCGATATTTGCTGATGCCTTTTCTTTAACTGAAGTTTGGTATTTTGTTTTTCCAAGAGCTATAGTCACAAAACAATCATTGGTATGATTTTTGCCCTTTGTTAACAAACCAGTAGCTTTTTGGACTAAAATAAAACTAATTTAACACAGACTTATTTATTTATGAACATATTTACCTGTAACTTGTACATGAGTAGGCATCCACATGATTACATTGAATTAGTTTGTGAATTTAATGAAGAATGACTAATTATAAAAGATTGTAGAGGAATGCACCGAGGTGAAATGAATCGATGGTACTAGTAGATAAGAACGAAAACCTCCGATTTCACCGTTCATTTCAATTGTTTCCACTCAACATACTGGTTACAGGCTTGTCGTATAACTGATTCCGTTATTTGTATGAGTCCGTGAATTAATTATGAAGACTGTAGAACAATAACAAAACTAAGTTATTATATTTGCTAGGTTATTAGTTATTATCTTACACCTATGTTTATTATCTACATAGGTGCGTAAAGCTGACGTTACATGTTCCATAAATAACTTGACATTCCTGATACGAATAACTTAAAGATTCGTCATATGACGTTGACATTTCCTCTAAAAGATCATCGAATTATCCAATGTTATTTCTTAGAAATATAAGGGCCTTTAAATCACAGAACAACTATATAAACAAGAATGGTCCTCATTCGACGTTTATAGAACTCTATCTATAAGCTTCATCCCACGGTCGTACATACAGGTCTGGAAACTCGGGGCTGTTTCCTATGTGAGAAGTGAGTCCGTTAAGCGTCGACTGTCGCGTAGTACCAAAAGACGTCACGTAAGAGTATCATAAAAGGCGTCACGTTAGAGTATCATCTTGATCTCTATGAAGAGTATTCTGTGACAACTGTCAGTTGACTTGTAAACACCATGGTCGTAGTAGTAAACAAGGAATACCTGCGTTTTTAGAAACAAATTACGAAATCGTGCATTGTGCCGAAATGCAAAACGGGGTACAAAAATGTAAAGCAAGAAGATGCTGTTTTTAGAGTGCCGAAAGATGCGGAAATGCGAAAAAAGTGGATGCTTGCGATTCCGGATAGAAATCGTTTTAACGAGGTCTTTTATGAAGTTATTTTCAAGGCGAGTTTGACAAGAGTAACAGTTATATTCCTCTCTCAAATCAGAATAGTAAATATTGCGTTACGAGAAAAATTGGCAGTGTCAACATAGCCGAGGTTTCCGGACCCGTCGAGTGTACAGTACCGGAGGTTTTAGTGTATAATGTATACATTGTAAACTTAATGAAAGACAACATACTAAACTAGTATACATGTATTTTAATTGTAAACATAATGAAAGACAACATACTAAACTAGTATACATGTATTTTGATTGTAATCCTAATTTAATTAAAAAAATATTTATACCCGATCGATTATTTTCATACATTTCCTTTTTAAATTACCACCAAAATAAAGCCTTAGATAATAAGTACATACTCCGGAAAGAATGTGTTTTAACGAGGTCTTTTATGGGTGCGAAAAAGGTGAAGTTATTTTTGAGGTGAGTAATACATTTTGACAAGAGTAACAGTTCTATTCCTCTCTCAAATCAGAATACTTAGTAACACTGCTTGCGATTCCGGGAAGAAATCGTTTTACCACTTCGTGATCCAAGCGCTAGCTAGTGGCTGAGTGAGGGACTACGAGTTTGGCGGCGCGTAAGAGACTCATGTCAACCATAGAGTTTCCAGATCTGTATGTACGACCGTGCTCATGTAGCAATTACTGCATAGAGTAATCATAATTTACCAATTAGTCTTTTAAAAAGTTATATTACTTTCTATGAAATTTAATCCTTGTCGGTGCCTAGAATTGTAGCAAAGTCTATGGGCATGAAAATTAAACACTGACAAAAGTATACGTGCAATATCTGGTGACGTCACAGTAGTTATTAGCTTCACTTGATGCAAGAATATTTCCTTACAATCATTTTTATTATAATGAACTTACAGCTGTGGAATATATTTCTTTGAAGACATTTGTTATTCAACATTACCAAATATGGGTATTAATAATTTTTCACTTTTTAGTAAGGCGTTTTTTAATAATAACTGAGAAAGGAAATATTTTTCTAATTTTAAGAGTGTATGGAAATTTAATTTTACATAAAAGTAGGATATTTAAATCACTTTGATGTTTATCAAATCTACAATAAGCTGTCAAACAATTTCCGTTAAGAAGAATCGATTTTAAGAATAATTAAATATTTGTTTGGACTTTTATATTGTGTACAATGGAAGAATGAAGTTGGTTTACTTTCGTAGTGAATTCTATACGTATTCAGATGATGATTTCTACCTTTTCTAATAAATTAATAAAATCGAAACCGATCAACAAAAATAGTCTTATAACATTTTACATAATGAATATTTAGTGACAATACTATTATAGTAGGTAGATGCTTTTTACAGGGAAATATTTTAATTTGGCTATTGTTACTTTTTAATGCATATTGAACAGAATTTAAACAATTTCCGTTCCAATTGTTGAATACTTCAATATGTTAAGATTTTAATAAGTATTTAGGTAGGTATGTCGATTGACGTCAAGTTAGCATTCGTTTGTTAAACAATAATTCGATTGAATAGAATATTTCAATAAAACCAGCATTTAACAGATTATTATGTATATGTCCCACAGATTAGTTTCACAGATTTACAACAATTTTGTCTAGGTGCATTTAGTTTATATCAATGATCTTTTTAATTTTTTGTAAGAACCAAGTCATGTTATTCTACTTGGTAATATTAATTGTATTATTAAATATTTACATTTCAATTTAAGCCTAATTTTCTAACGTTTTCCTGTGTAGAAGCCTCATCCTAATACAAATGAGTGGGTTGGAATGCGCGGTGTTTCTCGGGTAATTCAGTGAATATAAGTGAGCGTTATTATTTTTAAGGATGATAGATTAGATTAGTGTTTGGGGTATATCTGAACCATCAATGAATCTACAAGGGTAATAGGGAATTCAAAGTTCTGAATAGATCATATATTTTTGAAATCTCGAACAGATATGATTCTGCCAATTGTTATAAGGTCTTCTATTGCTGATCATTATCCAATATCGTGTCAAGTTATAATGACAAATAAGTCTCAGGAACCTAACCCCGACTCATACAAACTAATAAAACGATTTAACAAACAAAAATTTATAAGTGTAATATCACAGCATTCTTGGGAATTTATTTACCAATCGCAAGATGTCAATTTGATGATGGATACATTCGTGAACACAATAAACAAAACAGTTGAAAAATGCACATATCAAGTTAGAATAAGGAAAAAAAATCGAAAATCTTGGATCACCGAAGGTCTACTGAAGTCAATACAACACAAAGAAAAGCTTTTCAAAAAATATAAACTGAATCCAAATAATAAAATAATCGAAAATAATTTCAAAGAATATAGAAACAAATTAACAGATATAATAAAAAAATCGAAAAAATGTTACTATCAAAATAAACTGGAAAATTACAAGATAACTCAACACAGCTATGGAATGTTATCAAGGAACTTTGAAACAAAAATAGTGGTAAACAAAAAAAAATAGACAAAATTAAAGTTACAGAGAATATAATCACAAACACCAATATCATTGCACATCATTTTAATCAATACTATGCTTTAATGGGAGAGAATCTAGCCAAAAAAATAGACAAAAATGAAAAATATAAGTAGAGAGAAAAAATCCATTAACCAACATTCCCTTTACCTTTTTCCCACAGATCGAAAAGAAGTAGAAAATAGAAAAGCTGTAGGTTATGATGGAATAAGAGAACACCTAAAACTAATCACAGAAATAATGTCAAAACCTATAGCATACATAATAAATAGAATTTTTCAGACTGGTGAATTTCCAAGCAAGTGTAAAGTATCTGTGATAAAGCCGTTATATAAAAAGGGAGATAAATTAAAATTGAAAAATTACAGACCCATTTCACTTATTTCTAATATAACAAAGATTATAGAAAAGATCCTCAAGCAACGTTTAACGTCATTTGTCAAAAAAATTCGACTTAGTATCTGAACAGCAATACGGATTTCAACAAAACACATTGACTGAAGAGATGCAATGTTGCAATTAACAAATTTAATATTTAGTTCATTAGACAGAGGTCAAAAATCACTACGTGTATTTATTGACTTGAAAAATGCATTTGATACTTTTTCACATAAAGAATTGTTGCTAACACTACAAGATATAGGCGTCATAAATAACGAAGACTCAACATGGCATGATCTAAAGTTTAAAGCAGAGTTAGATTTATTGAATATAAAAGAATGGTTTGATCACAAGTTACTCACCATAAATTTCACAACATAAAAATACACTGCCTGACTTCGACAATTCATGTGTTAAGCTGGAAAATGAACAAAAATTTGAAATAAAGGCCTGTATAAAATATCTTGGTATCATGATTGACTAGATTGACATGCATTTAAAATGGAATTTCCAAATCGGCTTCGTTGTTAAAAAATTATAAAATATATTACATAAATTCAAGCATCTAAAAGATATCTTAGATCTAAAACAGTTAAAAACATTATATTTCTCACTAGTGGAAACTCACATACGGTATGGGTTGCTATCATGGGGAGGGCCAAATAAAATACTTATCCATTCCTTGGAAATTGTGCAAAAAATAATAATACGAATTATAATGAAGGAACCGCTTCAGTGTCGTAGTAATAGTCTATATCAAATTTCAAAATTTGTTAAATCCTAGACAACTTTTCTATTATAAAATTTTACAAAGAGAGCACCTGAAGAAAAAATTCTTGAATTTGAACATGCATGAACATAATACAAGAAATAGAATGTACTTTTACTTACCTAGATTTGCACGAAGACCATCGGACAAAGATCTTATGCGTTCTTAGCACCAACATTATACAACAATTTACCGAAAAATATAAAAAATTCTAAATCAATAAGTATCTTCAAAAAAAAATTATACAATCATATTATATCACTAGAGAGAAATGCAATTCATAATGAAATAGATATAAAGAATTCGCAATCAGTTATAAGTTAAAAATGTAGTATAAACAGTTAAGTTAATAATAATTAAAAATATTGTATTTATATGTACATGTATATGTATATGTGTATATGTTGAAAAAAATTGAAAGAAAAAAACATTTGGACTTTTGTGTTATATATTGTGATTATATATGTATATGAATGTATGTATGTATGAATATGTATATATGTATGTATATGAATGAATGTGTATGTATGCGTTTCGATGTATTACAAAGAAATCAATCATATTACTACCGGGATATCAAAAATTATCTTGGTCAAGGGTGGTTGTGGAATCTAAAACGTGTGTTTTACTTTAGGTTTGAAATAATTATGTCACTATCACACTGACATCATCAATAACCTACAAATTTCATACCTATTTATTTCAGTTGTAAAACAATAATGAACTACAAATTAAAAATTATCTTGGTCAAGGGTGGTTGTGGAATGTAAAACGTGTGTCTTACTTTAAATTTTTGAATATGTTTTGTTGTGTCAGAATCTGTTAAGTCATTGTGCTGAAATTTTCTAATCCAGTTTTTGAATCATGCCTCTTACCACACAGCACAAAATTTTCATGATTGAAGCCTATTTTCGAACGGGTGCGCTAGTTAATGGAAATTGGCAATACAGTGAAAGTTTGTGTTTGGACAATTTTCGAGAGCAGTACCGTTATTTCATAATTTGTAGTTCATTATTGTTTTACAACTGAAATAAATAGGTATGAAATTTGTAGGTTATTGATGACGTCAGTGTCAGTGACATAAACATTTCAAACGTAAAGTAAAACACACGTTTTAGATTCCACAACCACCCTTGACCAAGATAATTTTTGATATCCCGGTACAAATTACGTGTGTTTATCGATTTTGAAATTCAATAATTAATGTGTAGATTATTAAGTTAGATTATTTATTCCCTCGAATTTCATAGCGTTTGTATATTCATATATTTACATATTTATTATAGGCTACTGATTCAATATTCATTCGTTCATTTTAATATATTGTATTTTTTTTTCTCTGTTCTCACGTACAAGCCTCGGCTTTAGTGAGCATTCTTCGTTTATTTAAGTATACATTTCAATTATTGTAACCAAAATTATAAAAGTAACCATATAAATAAACGCTATTATTATTATTATCATTCTGCGTAGGATATTGTATCCTTTACTGTACGTCGATGACCTCAGATCCTCTAAAAACCTTTTTGAACTTGACTAGGAATAATTTTAGAATCCAATTAATCTCAACGTATCAGGGCTCATTGTAAATATCTTAATTTCCAATTTTTCAACAGCACCCTCTCATGATACGATAATGTGAGGTCCTTTGCGAAAACTGCTTCACAACAACTTGGTTTTCTATTCCGTGCGAGCAGCTACTTTACACTCCAACAACTCCTCATGATGTGCAGCGCATATATTCGAACTGTCCTGGAGTGCTGTTCATACATTTGGAGTTCAGAACATACGCTGAGGCAAGAGCTCATCAGAGCAGAAGAAGAGAACATCATTGAAAAGTGGGCGTTCTCTCCCTTTTCTATAGCTATTTGTATGGTCGGTGCTGTCGGAAATCTCGTAAGTTATTCCCCCACGAGCGATTACAGGTAGACAGACTAGTCGAGCTCAGGCTGGTCGTCACCCTTCTGTTGTCAAGCTCGAGACCTATCTTACTTTCCTCTACCTGACTTAATTTTTCTGTCGAACGTCGAAGTTGTGGTACTCTTTGGCTAGTGAGGTCTTTCTTGATGCCTATAACTCCAGACTTTTAAGAAAATGTCTAATGCCTATCTCTTCTCCCAACATTCGAACGCTGGCTGACAAGATTTTCTACGAACATTTAGGTATATAGGTTTTCCTCTCGTGTAGTTAAATTATATGAAAAAGCTAATCAGCATATTTATGGATCCATCGGTTACCTAGCTTGTTCTTTTCCTAAGATGATGCAAATTCCAATCTTCTTTGTTTCCAAGAACGGTTTGGAAGTTCTGTGTGAACACGCACCCATTGCCCTATTGCCCATGTTGTCTCTTGGTGGCATGGATAAGGATTATCTAAGACTAATTTTTTTAAGTCATTTTGTTTCCGGATCCAGATATAACCATCACTGATTCATAATCTTATGCCTGTAATTAATTTCTTTGTGGGAATCTCCCACCGACGGAGGAATTTCACACGATGATTCAAAAACCTGAAAATTTGCCGTTAAATGAGACTAGAACGGAAATTTTATGTCATTATTGAACTTTTAAGAGTGCAAAATAAATACTGATATACACTAAGCAATTACAATTATTTATATGGATACATGAAAGACCATATCCATTGTTATTACAAAGGTTCAGAAAAAACACGTACATTCCCCGAATTAAAACGTCTATTCATTGAACTGGTGAACGCAATTCATTTGTTTGTTTTATAAAAATTGCACAGATTACAATCATATTTCCTGATGATTTCTTATAATTTTATTTTCCTCGTTTTGTCATTTTTCTGATTGTTTAAGAATTTTATGTAATATTTAGTTATTCATAATAATATAATAACTAATATGGAGATGCAGGAATTGAAATTTTTCAACTATAAAATTCAACAATTATTTCAATTAATAAGTCTCGTATTAATCCAATAATCGAATTTTTTGAATTTATGTAAATAATCATTCAAATCTATAAACATTCAGGTAATACGTGAGGGAACTAAGCAAAAATAATTGTTTACGAAAATACCAGAAAATAATATGAAAATTAAATAAAATTGTTGTGCTGTGGTTTGCCTGTATGTAATTTTTATATTTTGTAAGATACTAAGATACTATTTAGGTAATTAATTATTTTTTGATAATTTGACTGATTTTTGTAACCAGATATTGATTACTATTGCATGGCTCAAGACATTTCGTCCTTTTCGAATCAATCGGATATTGGAAACAAGTTAAAATTGTCTTAAAAGAATTGACCGTAACAAACTAGATGATAGAGAGAACACTGCGATTACCAACCGCAAGTCCTCAAGGAATTAATAGAATAACCGTGATTGTATTCATTAGGTAGTCACTTGTGCTGGTTGGTTAGTTTCCGTAATATCATTAAGTCGAATTATACCTAAAATAAAATTACATCATGGATTTTCCAACTAATACCATTTCACTACTTTGGCTAATTGCCAAGATCACTGGAATGGTTTAAAAACAATTTCATTTTAATGTGGAATATTTTTTCTTGGATGTACTTCAAAGTTCAAATGTACTTAGACTTAATACCTTCATATTGTATTTGTAGTTGACCAGTTAATTCATAAGCTCTTGTATTTGTTTTATCTTATATATATATATATATATATATATATATATATATATATATATATATATATATATATATATATATATATATATATATATATATATATATATATATATATATATATATATATATATATATATATATATATATATATATATTGTTTAGAATTAAATTGAATTGAAATTTATAAGCATTATTCAGATAATTGAATATTTAACAAAAAATAATAATATAGTAATAATTATAATCGATGGAAAACAAATTAATTAATTATTATTGCAATATCACCTCATTACATTAATTACATAAAAGTTAAAGTCAAAGTTAAAGTTAAAGTGATTGTTGTGAGAAATACGTTTTAGATTTTTTTAAAAGCTGTTATTTGGGGAATTAACTTAATATAAGATGGCAAGGAGTTATAGATTTTTGGTGACTGTACATTTTCCTTACAGGAAATTATTTTCTTTATTTCCAATAGAGGTATGGTTTACAGTTTCATCTATGTTGTTGTGATGCCAGAGTTACACAGAATATTTGTCTTATGTTTCTTGTTTAAGTAGTTCTATACAATTGATCCGATGTGTACCTATGCCAATTAATACTTTTTAAAATTCTTTTTGGAACCATCTCCCCCCCTCCCCCCTCATGTTGACGCTACTTTCTCACCAATCAGGTTTTGACCTATTTTTTAAAAACCCTTTAAACATATTAAGGATGTCTACTACATACAGCAATTTTAAACATTTTAATTTGTCTTCAAAAACAGTGCCAAAAATGCAATAGTAAAATAAGATAATTTGAATTTAATGAAAACGTACAAGTATTCCGAACGTATACTGTGACATCATGAATCTACTTATCACCGTTTGAGAGTATTAAAGTCAATACCAATGGGCATAAACAAAAATCTGGACATAATTTACCTAGTTTAATACCAAGGGCAAAATAAGAAAATGAATCGTTTCCTAAACTCAACATTTTGAGTTATTACTTTCTCTTGATTTAAAAGTTTGTATATTGCTTGTAGCATTCAATATTTTTTTCATTGATGTCTTTGTATAACTGTTGTCACGTGGTGTTATTAATAAATTGAATTTTAAAAAATTTATTGGAAAAAAATGCAAAATTATTCAAATGGTGACTTGAAATCTTCATTCAAATAGTGTTCAGACATGATTGGTATCTCATTCATAATTGGTCTAAAGTCTATAGTCTAAAACATTTTACCAAGAGATCTTTATTTGAATAAAACATTCTCTTCTGAATCATTTGAGTGGAAACAAAATTTGTAGTAGGGAAAAAAATTTACTTCTGCGGTCAATTGCTTGAAAAAGTTGAATCTCAACCTTCGATTTATTTCCCAGTACATGCGTACTTCAATTGGTACAACATGAAATTTGTAAAAAGTTATTGTTCAAAACAGGAAATTCACAATTTAATTTAATGTCTTACAAGAATATAAATTAGCTATTTATTTTTCTACGCTAGATTTCATGAATCACGTCATTGTTATTTTCTTACAATAATTTGTTTTCAGTGGATTGTTATGAAACATATCGTATAAAAGTTGATGTCTAAGAGACGCAATTTGATTTGCCCTAAATCCTAAACCTCGCCGATCAGTATATTTCCTGGCTACGTTCATAATGTCAATCTAGGTCAGCGTTTCTCAAACTATTCCAAACGCGGCGTCTCCACAGAGTCGAACTTAAGATGACGTCGGCGCTCATAGTACAAATTCTTGTTACGAATATTCTGCTACTGGTTGCTTTTCACATATCAGTTTTAGTAAAAGGTTATAATATAGTCTGTGGTTTTTCATTATCCAAAAATACCTTTACTATTCGAGTTGTTTCGTAGATGCTCAACTATTTCTTGAGGTAATTCTTCATCTGTAGCTGTACCTTAACCTCACTCTTTCAAAACTCCTTCACCATTGGAAATTTCCACTTTCTACTAATTTTACCATTGATTATGATCGCAGTAACCTTCGAAGTGACAGATGTCATTATGTTTACAAACAGTATTTTAATACGAAATAATCATCAAATCATCCAACTTCAGTGTAAAGTAGTAAATGTAACCGCACCAGATCTAAATTTATTATTTTCACAAAATCGTCAAGGACAGTGTATACATTTTTACTACCAATACTTGGGGATGGGCTTTAAGAAACGTTGATCTATAAGATTATCCATTGCCTACTAGAGAATTAGGCCTGATGTAGAATTTGCCACGTTACCGTTGTTTTCAAATTGTTCCGCTTTGAATAACAAATAATTTGTGACGTTTTAAAATAGTTGGAATTAAATCTACAGACTGCTTGATACAATTATATATAAGCTCCAGGACATTGAATTCAATGAATTGATATGACAGATAATCAAATTTGAACAAAGTTCGTCTTTTCCTACAAGCGATACAAATTTAGATTTTCATTTTCTGCGGTCGATAATATAGTAGAGGAAATGAATGCATCAACCTCTTGACTTTTATTATATTGATGAATTTTAATGAAACCTTCTGCATTCGATTCATTTTTTGATCAATAAAAAATATCATCGTTTAGATTGTGGCGGTCGCACCTCCTGTAATTGCTACAGGGGTTAATAGCACCCCTATTTTGTATCTCACTGAGTTCTCAACCGAATGGCTTAAAATTTATGTACAAGTAGTTTTAGGGGTCGCTGATTACGAATCGGTTGAAAAAATTTCAAAGTTCAAAATGGCGGCTACAAAATGGCGATTTCAAATATAAAATTACATTTTCTAGCTTTACAGATGATTTTAGAGAAAAATATGAAGAGTCAAAAAGTATTTACAATTCCATTTTGTATGAGGATTTTTAATATCATTAAACAACCACCCCTTACCCGAATCGTTAATCACCGCCAACCCGCATATCGGAAATCTAATTGAAATGGAAAATGCAGTCAGGCCTTTGATTTTAGAGAAAAATTTCAAGATACGAAAAATGTTGCAAATTCAGGTTTTTGTAGGAATTGGCCATTTTCAATGTCATTTACTACCTCCGCTTTCCCCCACCCATAAAATTTTAAACACATTTTCTGGCAATTCTATTGGCTTTAGGTAAAATTGACAAGATACATAAACTGTTCAGAATTCAATTTTACATAATAAAAGTATATTTATATGGTCACTTTCAACCCCTTTTTCCCCTGAGACGGTGAACATCCCTATTGGTTTTGTAAAAAAGCCGGATTTTTCCATGAAAATAGGGAAATATTATATAAGAACATGTAAAAATTATATTTGGAGTATATCCCTTCATTCTGCACCCTATCAGATAGACCTCCAAGGGGTTGGGTTTTTGTCACATGCTACATCGCTATGTTCAAGAGGAATGTTAACCCACTCAGTGTGTTAAGGGGTATGTAAGTGACCATACAAACTTATTTGTATTACACAAA
The DNA here is from genome assembly GCA_958510875.1 of Endomychus coccineus. Lineage (NCBI taxonomy): Eukaryota > Metazoa > Arthropoda > Insecta > Coleoptera > Endomychidae > Endomychus > Endomychus coccineus. The sequence continues at coordinate 34,975,368 of OY294071.1, read as the reverse complement.
TAACTCAATACACGATAATTTGTATTATATACGAACTTTATAATTTATTTTTCGTGATAAAATATGAAAAAATAGGCATTTTATTTCGTCTTGAACATAGCGATGTAGCATGTGATTGAACCCCCTTTCCTTGGAGGTCTATGTGATAGGGTGCAGAATGAAGGGATATACTTCAAATATAATTTTCAGATTTTATATAATATTTCCCTATTTTCATGGAAAAATCCGGCTTTTTTACAAAACCAGTAGGGATGTTCACCGTCTCGGGGTAAAAAGGGGTTGAAAGTGACCATATAAATAAACTTTTATTATGTAAAATTGAATTCTAAACACTTTTTGTATCTTGTCAATTTTACCTAACACCAATAGAATTGCCAGAAAATGCGTTTGAAATTTTAGGGGCGGGGGAAAGTGGAGGGGGTAGTAAATGACATTGAAAATGGCCAATTCCTACAAAAACCTTAATTTGGAACATTTTTCGTATCTTGAAATTTTTCTCCAAAATCAAAGGCCTGACTGCATTTTTCATTTCAATTATGATTTCCGATATGCGGGGTGGCTGGCGGTGATTAACGATTCGGGTAAAGGGTGGTTGTTAAATGATACTAAAAATAGGGTATACTCATAGAAAATGGAACTCTAAGCACTTTTTGACTTCTCATATTTTTCTCTAAAATCAACTGTAAGGCTAGAAAATGTAATTTTATATTTCAAATCGCCATTTTGTAGCCGCCATTTTGAATTTTGAATTTTTTTCAATGGATTCGTAATCAGCGATCCCTTAAACCCCTTGTACATACATTTTAAGCCATTCGGTTGAGAACTCAGCGAGATACAAAATAGGGGTGCTATCAACCTCTGTTGCATTTACAGGGGGTGCGACCGCCACGATCTAAACGATGAAATTTTTTATTAATCAAAGAATGAGGCGAATGCAGAAGGTTTCATTAAAATCCATCAATATAATAAAATTCAAGAAGTTTGGGTCATTTTAAGCACTCATTTCTTCTACTATTAGAACCTAAAACAATATTTGGAACATCATTCATATTTTCATTAAAAAGAATTAAAAAAAAGCATGCACTGTTTACGAAATTTTATCCACATTGTAAAATTAAATATACTATGTTGATATCTCTTTTATTTGTAAATTGCGTTACTCGAGTTTTAGCGTTAATACGTATAATATGCGTTATTATGGTTAACGCTGAAACTCGAGTATCGTTACAAATAAAAGTAATATCAACATAGTATTGTTAACTTTACAATATAGATGAAGTCATTATAATTTAAAATATCATCACCTTTGAGCCAGGTTTGGAAATCAATTTCATTGCGATGTTCAACGGTTAATTGTCATTCTTCAGGACGTTTGATTGGACCCTTTATGAGAAATCATTCGGAAGAATAGTAGGTACGCAAATAAAACTATAGAAGAGTTCACACTGTGGATACACTATGACACTATAAATTAGAAACAATCACCCTAATGCATAGTTTATTCGGAAGCTTGCACAACTTTCTTAACTGGTTAAAGTCTCGATTTAATTTGAAACCAAACTAAATAGCCCAAAGGCTCCCTGTGGTTGAATAGTTTTAGTTCCAAAGAAATCAAATATTTGAGTAGGAGAGAAAAATCAATGTGAAAATATTAACGCAAAATCTGAATGCAAAAGATGTTGCGAATGCTATCGTTGTGTAAAATTTTTGTTTGGAACAGTCTACGGTTATATAGACCTGGATAGTGAAATAAACCCAAAACGTTTTTATGTTAACATCCATTCGCTATACAATTGTTTTATAACTTTATTACATGAGCTGAAAACTACCATTGTCAAACAGTTAGTATATATACTTACATTTTAGGATAGCACTGAAGAAATTTCAGTTTGAAGTATGATATGATCAGGTATATTCACACAGTTCATTACGGTATATTTCATGGAACAATAACAAAAGAGGTTGTGGTTAACGTTAGCCAAAATGGTATATTTGAAGGACAGCACTTTCTTAACATCTCTTCGGATTCACCACATGGAATTTTTTATCTTTACCACATTCTCGGTCGTAGTATATTTCAATTTACCGGATCAAAAACTTTTTTACCATGGACATAGAAGGAAAATGCACACATAATTGCAATTTAATGCTAATTCTGCACTGTTAGATAGGTAGCTATGCATAAATTGTTGTGACCATTGTTATTTTGATTGCTGAAATTATAAGGTCATAAGACCTTACCTACATGTATACAATACAGTGCTGCATAGCTCAATTTGAATAAAATAATATATTCTTTCAGAATCCAGACGATGATCTTGTTAGATACCTATTCAATAATTTTGATTAGGTAATACTTTGAGCGCGAAATTCTCACGAATCATCAACTAGCTTAAATTGAATCAACCAATGGCAAGGTTATATTATGGTCTGACCAGCTGTGCTCTGGAGAATAACACGAACATCTGAGCGGCTGTTTATTTGTAATTGAAAAAGTAACAGTACTAATATTCCAAATTTTATATAACAAGCTGCCTTAATGGCATTGGCCAATAACTGGATTTTTATCAGTTAACCTGGATTTTTGATGGAATATTGTTTATCATCGGAAAAATTCCGATTATATACACAACGATTGTTTATACAAATTCGCCCGTCGTCGGTAAAACTCCCGAGCCCCTCTCTCACGATATCATTCGCGTATAAAATACAAGACTGAATGGGAGAAGCATTTTGGGTGTCGCCCGAGTTGTCTGTGTCACCTACTCTCACATGTTAGTATCTTCTATCTTGACTTGACGTTCTTGATCGTGTATTTTTATTTCTTAATTAGAGGGTAGCAATTTGTGTGCGCTTCTTGTGTTTGTTGCTGTGAAGGAAGATATTTCCAGGATGAGTTACTCTGAGAATATCAGTGCCAGTTTGGAAAATAGCAGGTTAGTATTATTGATGACATTTTTACCCTTAACCTAACAATGCTGGTTGGTTTTACCTTCGATTCCAGGGAGAGTTGTCGCTAGATATTCTTGATTTGAAATCCTGTTGTTACCGTCTATCATGCAATTTTAATCATGCCACTCTTTGAAACCGAATTCAACGATACTAAATATGTAGGTGTAGGTCGTTTTTCAGTTGATAGTGCCTATTGGCTCACATTTGGAAATCGTATGATGAAATATGACGTTTCAAGTAGTCGAATGTGTGTTTCTTGTAATTTTATAGGAGTAATAATATTAATAGATAATGCATTTAGAAGAAGCTTGTAACCTCAAAATGTTTGGGTTGCCAAATACCTACCAATTCATTTCTGATAAATAAATAAATTCCCCTTATCATTCGGTTTGGCTTTCATTGTCTTCGATTTTGTCGATATTATTCATATTCGAGAGCCGAGCTAAATTAATAGAATGGTCGTTGAATATTATGAGGCATGTAACTTGTAGGTGATTTCTCATATATTCTCAAAAATTGTTCAGATAACTTTGAAGATTCAATTTACATTATCATTCAGAATTTATGAGAACAATAGAATTAGCAAGTTACATTTTGGCAAGTCATGCGTTTATTTTATAGAACACCAATAATAAAACCTTGACGTACGTATGAATGCAGCGACAAAGTTTAACAAATAATGTGTTTGAGTTTATATTGAACCAAGTAGTTGATTACTTCTTCCATCATTTCCCTGTTTGGCTCATTATGTTTGTTATTTTAATTGCTGCATGTTTGACAATAATTGCAGGATAATTAATTTGAATGAATTGTGATTCGTATTACCTACAAGTTTGCAATGAAGCAAAAACTGGAACGCGGTTTACAAAGCAATCTGGTGATATATTTAAAATGCACGTATTTACATTTTTTATTGTATTGAGGTATTGACCCTAAGGTTTCGTTCTATATGCAAAATACCAGTAGAATGTGACATGATCCGTCTGTAAACCAATTATTGGTCAACTGAATCAAACGATTACTCTTCGCATAATCCAGCCATTTCTAAGTTTGGAAAATCGTACTTTAGAATATAAACTTACATGAATCATAGTTGACTTAATTCTCCTGGACTGTTCCTCTAACCTCCTAACATAGGAAATGGTAATGCTATAGAAATGAAATGATATAGAATTGTGAATGATTTTGTAGAGTTGACCAGCGTGTGCTACCTCTTAATAAAACAGGTGAACCGTTTGATTTTGAAATGATGCAAACAGTGGTTGCTGCAGAGTTCTGACGAGACCCAGCAATGTTGAAAGAGCTATCAGATGCTGGCATATGATCTGAATATCAAAAATTGAATATAATCAGCAATTAAGTGATGAAAATCCATTCTAAACTTGAATAAAATAACTACGAAAAGTTTAATTTTCACTAATTTAATAAATAAATGTATGTAACTATAGTTTCGCCAACACCGTAGCTTCTTCAAACAAATATTACAAAGTACCAACAGTTGGTACTTTGTAATATTTATTTGAAGAAGCTACGGTCTTGGCGAAAATATGGTTGTTACATATTTCTTTCATGAATATATTGTTTGACATCCATTATCCGTCAAGGTATTTGGTTGTTTAGGAATTAATCACTATCTTTAGACAAATTAGAATAATCTAACGATTAAAGAATGGGCTAAAGTTTCGCTAAAGCCATTTTTCAAATGAAAAGTACTTACCGCGTTTGGTAGTGACATGTGTAGATATCTTACTTTCATTAGTCTAGCCTTATTACTCTTATACATAATTGTAAAAGTTCTTCTTTGTAAATAATTGTTACAGAGTTGAAGATTTAATGCCACAGTTAGGTTGACCCACATTTACATGTTTAACAATGTATTGCGAATTTTGTTTATTCTTACAATTTGATACCTTTCTCTGTGTATATACAAATACTACACACACAATCAATAAAATGAAAGGCGAGATTAAATGTTAATTTTATATTTTAGTAAACATTATATTCTGATTTGAATAAAAACCGAAACACCCAGTATTAGCAATTTATTTGAAATTCTCACATAAGAAGTACTCTGATATAACAGAGAAGCAGCATAATCAACTCATTTACTCGGTGAGGGACACTGTGAACCAAATTATCAATAAACAAATAAATAAATAAATAAATGTCCCCTTGGGTATATCATTCCAAGCATCTTGTATGGGAAGACGAAGATCGTTGAGATGTTCTATAGGGGATGAGGTAAAAAACCCCAGTCTGGTACCGAATAACATACCAGACAATCATGTTCGATTGGTGAGAGATCAGGGAAACGTACAGGCCATGAAAGCACATGTACATAAGTTGTTCCAAAAAATGTGTCGACCCCTAGCCGAGTGAGGGCGGGTGTTATCTTGTTGAAAAATTGATAAGATCACTTCTTGAATGAACCCTTTTGATTACCCAAACCAGTAGTTCTCAATGAAACACCAGATCTGGTTCTAACTGCAGTTGCGATAAACATATCAACTCATCTTCGATGACATAGGAAATGTTTGTTCCTTTCAGTTGCTCTAATCGATCTCATCAGATCTACTGCAAATTCATTAGCTACCTAAATTTTCATTCAAAACTTCAAGCCATAGTATTCGAGACTGGGAAATTCTGTTTATCCCATGGACAGTGACAGCATAATTGTTAAATTGTACTTAATCGCACCAGATTGGAATGTATTGGGCCTGGCCCGGTCTGGCAAGCTCCTGATGTCTCTCTAACTCATTATTTTAAATAGTCTCATCATGATTTGGATGAAACACAAATCTACATTCGACTAACCATATATTGGTAGTAGAGAATGTCTTCCGATGTTACCAGAATGAGTTGGCCAAATTAACGTTTCAAATTGAAGGTCTCAATGCTACCTACTTAGAGTCTGTAGGGTTTCCGTGGTGACTACCTTCCAAGCGAATTTCTAGGGATAGTAGTTTTTGTATCTTCTAACTTGTGTTCGGCCTATCCATATAAACTCCATTTTTGAAAGAGACCAGAGGCTTACGTGTTACCTTATGTTGCAAAAATAAATGATGTCTTACTACGATTAGCAATCTTTTTTTGATATTATGGATATTTTCGGAGATATCTGGTAACCAAACGATCAAAGATCTTGCCGAAATAAAGTAGTTCAAGTGGACAGACACGATGTCTGGGATTGAACCCGATGAGGTTATTACCTGGAAAACGGGAGTGGCTATGATTTAAAAAGAAATTATCTGAGTGTTATCAGTGTGATGAATACCTACTTACTATTAGCACAAAACAAATATTCCATGTAAATGATTTTATCTCATATATGTAAATGTTTTGCCAATAAATATATCAATATAAGCCAATAACTTCAATATAAACATATTATCGTAATAGCACCAATTTGTACAGTTCTCTTCCGAATTTACAAGGACTTTACAATGCATGTTATATAGTAATAATGTTTCATGAATCAGGAAGCATATTTTTGTATTGTTTAAGGAATGTGTTTACAGGTGTCCCATAATTCGTGTTATTATTCATTAAAAAGAATATCGCATTGTTTGTTCTGCTTAGAACTAGAGCTTCCAATTTAATTCCGGACTATTGTTTTAGCAAAACATAACAAATGAAAATACACATAATAAACAAGTTATTACCTAGTGCTTTGAATAAAAGATGCCTGATTGTTTAAATGAATAACCAAATCCCAATTTAACACAATTATAACAATAATAACTAGGAACACGACGTGTTGGTATCGAGTTTTTTGATTTTTGGATTGGTTCTTAGATCAATAAACAAATAATAATTAAACATATTAAAGCCTGATTTTGTAATATCCGAGGAAATGAATACATGTTTTCTCGGTTAAAACTGATGTTACTACCTTGACAAAAAAATATAAGTTGCACGACATAGGAGAACATAGACAAACCGGTAATATCGCGCAGAATGAATCTCTCTATATCGATAATTTCAATAGTTATAAACAAACCAATGTGAAAAATATAGCAATTATACTTCGATCAACGGCTAGGATGAAGTCCAAGTTTGATTTACTAATTGTAGCAGAAAAATAATAAGCAAATAAATATGAAAATGTCGTAAATTATGCATTTGATTTTCTGTGAAAATTGTTCCAATTCTGATAATAATTCGGAAACATTATCTAATTCCAGTTTATTGAATATTTCCAACTTAATATTATGAGTTGGATTTCAGTTACGTCTGATTAAGACATTAGTAAGTTCCTAGGAAATGTGAAATAATCAATAATGTGAAATAAGACAAGTCAGAAACGGGTTCAATTAGTACCATATCAATATGAAATTCCACTAAGCTCTATCAAATATTGGTTGTCATTGTTCAACAAATAGTAATTTTCGGTATACATTCAAATGACAAAATGGATCTTATGTTTTTAGTGCTTGTTCTGCTTTGATGTGTTTTGAATTGACTTAATATTCATTCACTCAACCGATCAGTAAACTACAGGGTTTTAGAAAAACGTGTCACAAAGTTGAGAGGTGGATAGTATGGCCTAAAATATGCAGACAAGTCTTAGTGACCATGGGTCCGCTCTTTTTTCATTCTCATAAACTTAACTCGAATTAGTTGACATGCATTTTACGTATGGTCGTGTTTATGGAAATGCCAGAGAAGAGCTACGTCTTTATTTTGAAGCTCATCCCATTAGGTAGATCCCTTGAGTCCGTATTTTTGCTAGTTCCAAAGATGTGATACCGGTCAATTTGGGTCCCATCATTCCGGGAGAACAAGGTCGGTGTCCAACCCTGAGGCAATTTTAGCACGGGCAGAATAGAATTTGGAGAAGAGTTTGTAAAGAATATATTATGCCGATGTAGGAATTGGTGCTCTTCTAGTAGCCTCAATCGACCTGATCATCATGCACATACAGTTAGTTGTTTGCCACTGGTTTCTACGCAATGATGGAGAGAACCCTGATGTTGTTGCCAATATTAATTTTATTGATGATGACAGGATCACACGAAATGGACTTCATACAATACGAATGTGTGGGCAGACAAAAATCCCCGTGTCATTATGGGTCATTTGGATGGGTATTTTGGGCGACAGGTTACTAGGACCGTTGTAGAACACACTAATTGAATTTTTATACGACATTCTTTTGAACCAAATGCAACAAATGTAGTTTCACCACGATGTAGCTTCGGTGCGTTTTTTATTGCAGTTAGAGAGCGTTTACACGGAACTTTTGGACGAAGATTATTCGTCCATTTGCAGACCCATGTTCTGGGAGACTTTTCTGCATATTTTGGACCGTACTATCGCTCACCTGAAGTTTGTGATACATTTCTTTAACACCCTGTGTATGACCAAACTGGCAAATAGATTCGGCAAAAATGATTGTACCGTTCATCATTTGGTCTAATGACGGATGCATAATGATTTTATAGTTTTGGTAACTCTTCTTTTTTATATAATATTGTTGCTTCCCAGACTTTATTTGTTTCGAGGAATGTCTTTGTTTCATGTAGAAAGTATTCATCATGATTATTGCTGTTTTGCCACCAGGCACCTAGGTGTGTAATAAGATGCTAAATCAGTAATATCAATAACCGAATGACATTCAATAATATAGCAAGGATTGCAATAATTTTTGTTTATAACAAGAAACTGTTTCCTTCTGCCCATCGAGGATTCATGGTGAAATTTCTGGTTTTGTTTTGCCCATTTTCCTTTGTATTTGATAAACTAAATCTACCGGTATTTAACAGAAAGTACTTGATTTTCTATTGACTAGTAGATCGATGGCGATGTTTGCGCAATTTTTACACGGTATTATAATGAATATAGATATTAATTACATTGTTTCGTTATAAGAATCTACTTTTACTTTATGGAAGAGTAGTCTTGAAACGTTAGCGCAAGTAAGATAACGTTATGTTCGAAGTCGAAATGATGTAATTATGAAATAAGTTACACATTATACATAATCATTCCAAATTAATTCAAGTAAAATAATGTCTAGCTTCAACAATAACAAAATGTAGTTTTTGATCAAAATCGGTGCTCGGAATTTCTTGGAAATTCGATAAAAACATGCTTTGGCTGCTTTGGAATAATGAATCATAATATATGAAAAATATATAGCCTTCACCTAAATTGTTTGTAATCTTCTATAGTTTTATAAACAAATTGATGTACCATCCATCTATAGCAGATCTCACTCTACGTGTATTATGTAGTGTCATTCGAAGGTATTTCGGCTACTTGAGGTAAGTACATAGATTTCATGGAGTTTGTATAAATCAACCAAAGACGCTAATCACCAACGTTTGTTTGAACTATTATGTTTAGCCAAAGATATAATAGAATAGATTCTGCAATAACAAACGTGGGAACAGTTTGTTATGAAGCCATAATTTTTGATCATTATAATAAGTTTCACGAGTTCTATCATTATTTTGGCATTAAATTTGCATCAAATATTTTATAGATGGCATTTATTTCGAATGCTTTATTCAAATTGCTGTGAAGATAATAATTGGCGAAACAAACAGCAACAGCCAAGGCTGCAAGTGGTGAAACCGCTATTGCAAAACGATGGCACAAGTTCATAAAAAACCTGCCATCTATCTGTGCGCAAAAAATGCACACGAATTGGGTCTGGGCTACATACAAGATACCCGTAGGAACCCTGCCATTTGTATTATTTCAAAATAATAAAAATGTTTAATCATATAACAAACCACAACAGAAACCCCTAAATAAATTACCCAACAAAGCCGAAAAAACCCTAAATTTAGAGAGAAACCACCTTACCTGGTAACAGTGCCTCATAATCGTGTGGTAGGTAGCATTCTGTGCTTAAGATATTTCAGCTGCAGTTTTCGACTTGCAAAGCATAAAAAATGGGAATATTTGTATTTGAAATAAACACGTGATAATTATTAACCTTGCTAATGAGTAATTAACCAAGATTTATGTAATTCAAATATCGATGAAGGAGATTCTTTGATTTCCTCTATATGTAAAATTATATGAGGGACCTTGTATGAGATGAACTTGAAATTGACCTCCTAATTGGGCGTCTTATGATAATTCGAATTCCTATGCTATGTTTTAATAATCTTGGGTTGATTAACGGATATGATTCATCATTCCTAATATCTCTATAGTGCATGTTTTCGAGATGAATCGTAAATTAAGCCCCCGCATAATTTTGCGTAGGGTGGGACAAAACAAAATTACACGAGCTATATTATAAGTATAAATAAATATATATACTTTTCATTGCACATTATATATAAAAATCCTTTTTAAAAAAAATAATAAACAATAACAAAATTCAATATGAAAAACTTACATCTGGCAGATATGTAAAAGAAAAAACAAAAGTTTTGTAATATTTAGTTCCTTTTGGAAATTTTGGGCTGACATTGGAATTGACACTGTGCACCATATTAGATATATTAGAATAAGTTTATTAGGGTTTTCTACAGTGTAGTTGGTTATTGGGAAACAGTAACCAATATTCACATTATAAAAATCATTCAATAACCTATAATAAAAGAAACAATCGTTGTTTTAATTAGACATCACTTCTTCTAAAAAAGCTGTGATTGTGGGAACATACAATATATTGGGAATGATTTAAAAACCGCTAATGAAAGACGTTAATTTATACTTTATGTTACATTGAACTTTTATCCAAATGGTCTACATAATGTATGTCACAACTCTATGTTTTATACTGACATCTGCTGCCAGGTTGACTTTCTCAATTATTCACATTATAATATAACTTTGCTGTCACATGAACTATCTAAATGTACCACAAAATAAAGGCATAAAATAGATCATGTCACTTGAACCTTAAAATGAGAATTTCGGACACTTCTGCAGGTTAAATATATATGTGTGATGTATATTTATAACAATAAAATACCATAATTTCGTTGGAAAAAATTATGATGGAAGACTTAATTTTTCTATCGAACGACGAAGTTGTGGAACCCTAGTGAGGTCTTCCCCTATGCCTAAAACCTCCAAACCTTCAAGAGAAATGCGAATGCCTACCTACTCTCACAATATCTGCCGCTTTTTCTCTCGTGTAATCAGGTATAGAAAAAAAAAGAAATTTCCAGGGAGGCGGCAAATTCCACTCTTTTCCCCCCTTCCGGGCGCGTATTATTATAGATCCTAGAATTGTGTGTGAATGCTGGCCAAAAATGTACAATTTATCAAACTGTAGGGATTGTAGGAAGTTCTAAGTTGCAGTGATATGAGATGAAATGTTTTCTCCTCGTTCCATCGGAGATTTTAAGGTTATAATTTCAGTCTAGTGTTTACTAAACTTATCATAAACTAACTTTCAATGTCATGGGAAATACATCTTTTATCATCGGTGTGGATTGATTATTCTATTATTAAGTATATTTATATTATATAATTTGCATCACTAATTGAAATAATTATCATATCAGTTTGAATTGAAGATCGTCTCCCTCCTGACCTCGTCTAAATTATATTATCAAGTATACGACATGAGTGATTTTATTGCGTATATTTTTAAAAACGTTCTCGGTTTTCAGAAGTCCATGATGGGTCATTTTTTGTTTATTTTGATTGTTTGTTATGACATTTGATGTAAAATCATCTGTAATTAACTCCGATAGTGCAGTCTTTACACCTTCACCACTCACTGTCATTGTAATTTCACTATATTTGAAAGCTCTAATTGTCTGTTAATATTCGAGATAACAAAAAACCGACCACGCATCCGCGTTCGTTTATTTGAGACAAATTCAATGGAGCTTACAAATTTTCTGTCAGTTGTTTTGACGCCGCAGCCAACTTTTCGATGTTTGCCCATTTCGACAATTTATTTCGCTTAATATCAAAGATATTGCCAAACTGTAGTAAAATTATATTGGCACCTTTTTACAAAGAACCCATTGGCATAGTCAGATTTTTTTCTGTTTCCATTTTTGAGGTATCGCCTAAACTTATATATTTTTTTAATGCAAAGCGTAGTTGGCCTCGACCTTTTTAAAAAAAAGGTTTTTTTCTGATTTCAACGATATGTAATATGAAAGGTCTAAAATAGTTACAACATGAGAAAAAAATGAAATGTTTCATAGATTATCTTATTTTGTTGCCTCAAAATCTATTTTGACTTCTCGATAAAGTTCTCTAACATAAAAAAATGTAACAACGTTGACGTTGACAAAACCTTTACTAAAAAAATAATAATAATAGTAGTAACATTCTTTTAATAGACAATATTAAATATTGAAATATCTAAAACAAACTAACGTACATGTTCAGATTGGTTTCCCCCTTTCTCAATACGTCGTTCGCAACGTCGTCATTGCGTTAAATATATTAAGGTTCGGTATACCTCTCTTTTAGTCCGACTACTAGGCGTTAGGTCCGGTAACCTTGGTGGCCACAAACATGGTCCACTGGTACATAGACATAATCAGATAAATCATCGTTATTGTTTTCACCCATATGTTCGTTGGCATAACAGCCATCACAACCTGGTAGTTCAAACTATTTGGTTCACAGCAGGGTTTTTGTACAGTTGCTTAATTTCAGCATTTGTTCTCCTCCATTCCTTGTATTTTAACTCTTTCGTAAATCTTCAACAGCACTGTTCGTTTCCAAATGTTTAGTAAGTTGTGCTATTTATCGTTTTCTTTAAGGTCATTTCCACCAATTATAAAGCTTCCCGGTCATTTGGAGTGCTCTTATTACATGATACTATCAACTATTTGTTAATTGCAATTTTTAATAATTTTTTGGAAATTAATATACTTTTTAGGACACCTGCTTGAAATTTACACCATTTATAGTAAATAATGTATATGTTTTGAAAAAAATTGTCTGGCTGACAATTCGTGTTAATTATTATCTGACAAACTTTTTATAAATTATTATTTTTAATCTCTATCTAATAAAACTTCTCATTTAAAATTTTTCAAACTTATTACCTAAACTTTTTTAACATTCGAAGGATTTAATATAAGAATGATTCTTGACCCAGATATGAATTATATGTATATTACATATAATGATTTTACTAAAAGTATATTTCATTATCATGATACACCTCTTTAGTTTTTTTGAACTAAAAGATGCCTATATTCCTAAAAAAATTACATTGAATAAAATAACTATTAAAAGTTGGATTTTCACTATTTTAATAAATTGATTTAACTAGTTTTGTTGCTTCTTCAAACAAATATTACAAAGTATTTCTTCCAATAAGCTAGAGGGTTAGCGGAACTATAGTTATATTTATGTATTAATCAAACTTTTAACAGTTATTTTATTGAAGTTTAGAATGCAATTTCATCACGTAATGGGTGATTATATTTAATAAAATACTTACCAACCCGCATGGAAATCTGCTGTAAAAAAGGTTAAAACAATCAAAATATCTTGTAGGAAATAAATTGTTTGTTGCCACATCAATGACATTAGCTTTTGTTTAGAATTATTGTGTACCACTTTGGAATATATCCGGAAGTTGTTGAATAATTCGATCAAGTGCAACGCACTGCTAAGTCTAATGTTGGAATAGTAGGTTAATTTTAAATTACTCGACCTATCGAATTTAGCTTTGGTTCAATCTGGTGAACTGTAAGACAAAAGCAACTCGCTTATCAATATTTTTGTCAGTGAGTTTAAGTAATCTTTGAGACGTTTTAATTCATAATTAAGTCAGGTTCGTTATTTCTTATCCAACAGTTGTCTTGACTGATATTATTGATTGAATGTCTGTTGAATAAGTTCAAAGATCTTCCAGTACCATCATTAAAACGCGTGTCTAATATTTTAAATCACAATACAATGAAAATGAATATTAATGACTTCGTACAATTGTATTATTGAAATTGGTTTTTTTCATGAGGATGAAATAAAAATAAATCATGATAAAAGGAGGATGTCTTACCATGATCGACCTTGTCATCACTTTCCGGTAGAGTTACCTAGAGGAAACAAAAATATCAAGTTTTTAAAACGAAATAAAAACAACACTGTTTTAATTATGTATTACTACCGATTTTTGTTGCAAAATGTAACTGAAGTTTTGACCGGTGAACTCATTATCAAAAGGTAACAATAACCACATAGTTAAAATAGTGTTGTTTTTATTTCGTTTTATCAATCAGATAAATTACGGCTTCAACAATCAATTACTTAAAAATTAATAATGATACTTGACCCAGGTATGAATTATATATAAATTTTCGGGAACTAGGTCACACTAACACATTTTCTTATTATTTTCGTTTTTACATACGTTTCGGTTTCAAGACCATCATCAGAAAACCGGATTTCTTAAAATTGTATCAGCACAAGCGTACCTTATCGCACCAATTTCAATTAAAAATGCCCACGTCCCCAAAACGAACAGAAACACGAATAATCGAAATTGTAACACATTAATGTTTTAAGTATATGAAATGTATCAAGAATCCACTGCTTAGCAATTTTCTTATAATATACGAACTCATGTCAAACAAAGTCTGTATATGACTGAAACCAAAAAATATAACACTCAAGTATCCATTTTCGAACCAGATGTTAAATATTTATGAGGTAATAGAAAAAGGTTGTCAGATCTTATTAGAAATATTGCTATTTGAGCAGTCTACCTAAAATATACTTTTACCATTATAAAGACGCATGTGGGAATTTGCAAGGGTTTGAATTAATTAATTAAATTAGTATAAATCTGACTTAATGACTGAATATCTGTTCTATGATTTACAGACTTGGAGTCACGTTTTATGTGAATCATCTGCAGAATAGATCTTTTATAATAATTGGTTTCCCTCAGAGGGCCGTTCTATAAAACATTTTCCAATGCCATCATTAAAGAAAGAATAAACAAAATCTATAATGGAACGTCATATATAACTAACATAAACGGTAATACATATAATTTTATAACATTACCATACATTCCGGAGACCTCAAAGAAAATTAAGAAATGCTTAAAAAAGTGTGGTATAAATGTTGCGCGTAAACCTACTGACTGCGTTGGGAAATATTTTTCAAATCTAAAACCTTTAATACCTAAAGAGAAACAACCCCACACAATATTTAAATTAAATAGTTTAGATTGCGATGGGGACTTATACAGGAATCTCTAAACAATATTTACAAAAAAGAATGTATGGTCATAAATATAGTACAAGAGACACAAACTTACAAAATACCACCGCCCTTGCTAAACACTGCTTTGATTATAACCATCGATTCGATTACGAAAATGTTAATATTTTAACTAAGGAAACCAATTATTATAAAAGATCTATTCTGGAGTTGATTCCCATGAAACGTGACTCCAAGTCTGTAAATCATAAAACATATATTCAGTCATCAAGTCAGATTTGTACTAATTTAATTAATCAAAACCCTTGCAAATTCCTACATGCGTCTTTATAATATTAAAAGTATATTTTAGGTAGAATGCTGAAATAGCGGTATTACTAATAAGGGCTGACAAGCTTTTTCTATTACCTCATAAATCTTTAACATCTGGTTAGAAAGTAGCTACTTGAGCGTTATATTTTTTGGTTTCAGTCGTATATAGACTTTGTTTAACATGAGTTCCTATATTATAAGAAAATTGCTAAGCAGTGGATTCTTGATAAATATTCATATACTTAAAACATTAAAGTGTTACAGTTTCGATTATTCGTGTTTCTGTTCGTTTCGGCGACGGGGGCAGTTTTAGTTGAAATTGGTGCGATAAGAACGTTTTGTGCGTACGTCATTCTGATGATGGTCGTGAGACCGAAACGTACGTAAAGACTAAAATAATAAGCATATGTGTTAGTGTGACCTATTTCCCGAGAATTTATATATAATTCCTTACTAATATCAAGTTATTTCGCAAAGGTGGTATGTTCTGGAGATTCAAAACTTATTCGATTTTTGATAAACACATGGTGGAAATTCATCTCAAGGCTGTCGAAAGATCAAACTCAACTTCCTCTGTAATGCCTATGATCTTAATGCCATCAAAAGTTGTAACCAATCTAAGGTTATATTAGTTTGACACCAGTAAAGGTGTTTCAAGAGAAGGTTCCTTACATTGAACTTCCTGTATAACCTTCCACGGCTTATCGTTTTTATAGAAAGATGAATAACTTTGACTAATTGATATATCAAATCAGCAAACCGTTAACTTTGTTATGACAGTAATACAGTGTAATATGCCGCTTGATATTCGATGCATGCTATATATGCCTCATCGAATAACAGTAGCGATTACTTCAAAAACCAAAACGTTCATATCAACCTTTAAAAAGAAATTCGCAATATTGTAACTACAAAAGCCCTGTCCCATCTCCAATATCAAAAATCTCGTAAGAATGCTCTGAGAAAAGTATAAGCTAGGCTATCTAATTTCTACGAGCTATCTTTTAAGATTCAAACTTCGGCTATGATCAAATATTATTACATATTACGACAGTGGCGGCTCCTCGAAGGAGGCTAAGGAGGCTCAGCCTCCTCACCAATTTATCTTAATGATCATTCTCCATTTTATTTCCTGTTTCTCCGATAATTTTTAAAATTTTACAATTAATTCCCCGTTCTCAGTAGTTATTTTTAATCTGGCAACAGTGCCCTGAGGCTAGACTCTCTATATATCTCAAACGCTGAGCATGTGTTGTTCAACGCAGTTGCCGTTTTTCCGACCAGTCCGAACGCCAACTGGGTAAATCAGCGAAAATGGCAACACCCTCTGGAGGCTAGCCTGCGGCAGCCGCTGGCAATCTATGAAATACGAGACGTGCGTTCTGCCGACTGCTGAGTAGGTCAGTCAGTGCTTGTTTATTTGTTGTCACGCCACGCGAAGTAAGGTTAGATTGTTGTCTGTTGTAAATTTAAAATGAGTGTTAGTGAGTTAGTGACTGCCTTTTAGAAAATCCAGTGAAAATTAGTGAATTAACATATGATAAAAGTGTTTCTTTTAAATAAACGGCCTTTACCGGATTTGAAAGGATTAGTAATGTCAGGTAACTATCAAAATCGATCATTGTTAATACTAATAGTAGTATTGACAAGACGAAGTTTAAAAAAAAATCATTGATTTCCCTGTAATGCTCCAACTCGATGGAATTTTACATCACGTGCAGTATTTACCATCCATAAAAATAAAGACAAATTAATTGAAACATTTGATTTTGTATTAAACATGACTTTTCAACAGATCAGGTTTCATTAAATGCTGCTGTTGGTTTAAAATCTTATTTAGAAAATGAAGAATTTTTGTTTTTTCTTGATAATTTTAAATTAATATTTGAACAAACTGATCTTATTTTTCAAATGTTACTACATAAATTCACTGATATAATTTATTCAAGAGATCGTTTGAAACACCTCATTGTAAAAATTTCAAATTTCCGTAATACAGAATTTCATTTTAATATTTTATTTGAAAATTTTTCAACTGATGAGGCTCCTCCCGCGAAAAGGAGGAAAACGTATAATTTGGTAGACAAGAAACTACATTATAAACAACTTTTTTATGAAATTTTAGATACTATTAAAGGTCAAATTGGGATTCGATTTTCCGATTTACATGAATTGAAGTTTTTTGACTTGACGAATAGAAGATTTTTCGAATCTTTTTCAAAAGAGTTCCCCAATACACTTTGAGATAACTTAGTTCTAAAATATAAATTTTTTGATAAAATAGCACGGCACAATGAATTATGCGTTATATACTCGGATAAAGTAAAATATCTTTATTAGGCCAGTATGACAGTCACGCCGATATGATAAAATATATGATAGACAATGATTTGCAACAAGTTTTACCTCAGTTTTATAAAATACTTTGTTTGACAGTCACCATTTCTGTCACGTCGGCATCGGTGGAGATATCATTTTCTACTCTCAAACGAATTAAAACTTACATGCCAAATACAATGGGCCAAAATCGTTTATACAATGTTAGTTTAATATCTATTGAAAAAGATTTAGTAAAACACTTAAAACGAAATGATACATTTTTTGATAATATTATTGATCATTTTTCGCAAACTAAAGACCGTAGAATTCCGTTAATATATAAAAAAAGTTAATAAAATTAATAAAAAAAAACAAAATATGAAAAATTCCAAAAAAAATAAAAATTATTAAAAATCCAAAAAAAATAAAAGAGAGAAAACGAACAAAAAATTTTTTTGTCAAGATAAACTCTATACCTCCACGTTGGTTCTTGCTGGGTAACAATTAATTTTGTCACTGAAGTAGCTGGTACGGTCGCTGTGCAAAGGTTAAAAGGATGTGAATAGAGTATATTTTTACAAAAACGCCACTGATTGGAGGGCATTCGATTGCAACTGTGAGGCGCGTAGAGTAACGGATCTGAAGAACCACAGAGCTGGTCTGTGGTGTTATTTTTAATCTACTATGTTTAATGTTAAGAAATAAAATGTTTTTTGATAATCTAAAATAATGGTTGCAACTTCGCACATGTACAAAGATCGAGATGTTATATGTTAATGAACTTGTCCTTATTGAATAACATAATTAATTAATTCCATGATATGGTTTCTATTACTTGTACTAGTCAAACTACGGTATCATGAGTTATACAAATACAATGTATTTTACTTTCCAAGGTTATATTTGTTGGGTTTCTTATCGGAAATTTCGTAACTTCTTTCTTTGCATTATTAATTAAACAATACACTATGCTAGTATTATAATATTCAATTGAATTTCCTAGGTATTTGGTATATATTACTCTAACATATTGAATGTTTCACTCAAGTAACGTACAAAACAATAACTGGAACGAGATGGACTCAATTTTATCCATGCCGGTAATTCCAAGCGGCGGTTTAGTTATCGAAGCGCTGGCAGTGGGCGCTTGCGCCTTAGATCGGTCTAGCCTATTTTATTTCAAAATTGGATTCAAACTGTGACTATAAAATTGTTTCTATTGGAATTACTGTAAGAGATTATAAATAAAATCAAACGAACACTGCTTCACAAATATATATATCATATCATCGCGCTTACATTTCTATGTCTCATACTAAGGTGTACCTATTATTCTCCCAAAAATACTATACTATAACCTCCAAACCTTCAAGAAAAATTCGAATGCCGATCCCCTCTCCCAAACATTCCACCGCTGGTTCACATGATGTGTTCTTCGAACATATATGTATAGGTTTTTCTCTCATTTAGTCAAGATATTTAAAAAGAAATAAATTCGGTCACTTTTGAGGGGAACTCGAACAGGCAAATATGATCTAATGAATGAATACGAGTTTTATCTTTATAAAAACGAATATAATATACTGCTGACTTAAAATGTATGTTTTACTTACATTATCTCTTGATACACTCAGCGTATACTTAAGTATAAATACTTATATCAACAATCACACATATCTCTCGTGTCTATTCAGAAAAATTCCTATCAAAATGCTCATTTCTTTTTACAGAGAATTCCACGCTAGTCACGTTGTTGTATGGTGATTATTTGAATGTGACACCGTGTTGAATTTGAACTGATCTATCTTCAACTGATTGATTGGTAGAACAAAGTACTGGGTCATACGAAATTTTATTTACGGTTGGTTACTATACAGGCTGATTGAAATTCGATACGCAGTATTGGGATCTCGGAAATCGCTTAAAAAAGGAAAGCTTTTAGTGCTGTTTAATAATCCTTTGAGAAATCAATCCTAACCACACTTGGTTTTTGAGTTATTTTCAAAAAACTGACATTTTTCATTTTCAAGTAATTTGCAAGAATTTTTAAATTCCGTAAGTACTTTCTCGAGGCACTTTTTACACCGAAGACGCTCAAATAGTCAATTTCATATTCAACGTTTCGACCATTAGAATGTATCATCAGGTTTAGTTTTTTTTTATTTGCGACATCTTGGATTTAATCACTTTTGATAGAGCATTTTAAGCTGATTTCATATGTACCGGTTGAAATTTTTGCTCTGCAATTCAGATATAACACTGGACGACGAAAACTGAAAACTACAACAAATAATAAACTAGAGGAAGAAAAGATTTTATTGACGGTAAAAAACAGAAAACTTCAGCGAAATATTAGAGATGTTCAATCAACCCACCCACCACTTTGATTAACACATGTATTAATTCGTCTGTTTAAATAGTTTAATGACATGGCAATCAATCAAAACGGGGGCGGACAAGTCCAGGGAACTTAGATCGCTTGATTGGGATCATTGTGACCCCCTTAATACAAGACTCAATCCAGAAGGTTTAAGGCTGCGACGAAGGCTAGGATTCTGCTTGGTTGATGTCTCTTCTGGCCTCAGGTGGCATGTGTGCGGTGCCGAGGAGTTGTAGCCTAAGAGAAGCCAGTGCTTGACATTCTACTAGGATATGAGAGGAAGTTTCGTCCGCCTCTCCCCGCATCTACTACAACCTGGGTCATGGAACAAAGTTTGGCTAAGACAGATCGTTGTGGAACACCAGCGTTGTAGCCATTGTATCGGAAAAGGCTCCCTCAACCACTACATGGAGTGATCTTTCGAAATATGCTCGAAGTGATCGGTAAACAATATGACGGAAAATTCTCAAGAAGAGCTTGGTGCCAGACTGTCAAATAGACAGATTGTTGTGCACATAGATAACAGATTGTTGTGCAATGGGTCTTCTTTCCTTTTTTGGAATTGGTTGAACTTAAGCTGGAAGAAAACACCAAGTTAAACTCCCTACAAAGATCTAGCGTTGTATCTAGTATTATGTTGGGGATGTTTGTTCACTGCGACCTAAAAGATCTATTGTGTTTCCTTCTGCTGCTGCACCATTCAGGATATCTCAGCGGCTATAGTTTCTCCAACCCTGTGGCTTTAAGAAAGTTCACTATGTCGGATGGTTTCGCGTTAGTTAAGTCTCCCGCTTCTATTTGGTATGCTCCAAGGTATCGTGCCCATGGGTTTTGCAAGGTAGTGAATTCTGCTACGATGTGGATGGAAGTTTCGTCCTTCTTCTCGCAGAACCTGTTCTCTTCTTCTTTCAAAAATCCGAGCCTCTTAAGGTGTCCTTTCAACCGATAGTGCCCTGTCAGAATTCCCGTTAGTATTCAGAGTTTATTCTTACTTAGGTTGATGCAGTCATTAGATCTCTTTTGGTTGTAGTTTCCCTGAAGTATCTTTGCTTGCCTCAGCCCTTGTAGACAGACCTATCCAGTGGTGGGATCTTTAGTTCTATACTTCTTTTTTAAGTTCTTCCAGTATTGTGATGGCTTATCCCGCAGAAGGATTCAGGTCTCGTAAATGGTTTTCGGTTCCTTTTTTTGCGAGATCGTCTGCTTTTTTATTACCCTCCACTCCGGTGTGTCCCGGAACCAACTGCGTTGTTCTTGCTTAGTTCATTTAGTTTTTCTAAGCATTCCCAGATCACCTTGGAGGTGATTACGTGGGAGCTCAGCGAAATGATGGATATAGCCTGTCTCTTCCTATATTAAACTGGATACATTTTCCTATAGCGTGAATTTCCACTTGGAAAATACTCCGAGATTTGCGTAAGCTTTTAGAGTATTTGGTTCCAGGCCCATATACTCCTATTCTAGTTTAAGATCTGGTGTTAATCCTGGGACCACCTATCTGGTGGAATTCCGTCTGGTCCTACAGTCTATTTGGTATTGAATACACCTAATTGAACTGATGAAAGACAATTTCAGTCATATGGTTATCGATGCTAGCGATATTAGGAGGGTGAGGCGTCTCATGTTTTATATTTCTCTGTGATCGCCGAAAGAATTTAAAAAAATAAGTCACCCAAACTACTCGCATATCAGTCAATTGATTTTCCTCAATTAATGTGTATTTGTTTAATTCACATGCACTATTATACAATTCAGCTTCTTGATCTATGCATCATAGATAAAAATAAATTCCCAGGAGATAAGTTTGATTATTATATTGTCTCTATGCACTTTCGTTTCCATGACCTTCCTTAGGCCGATGTGTACATTCCAAATAAACGTATGCTTTCAGTGAATAATGTGTAATTAAGCAAGGAAAAAACGATGCCAGCGTCACTACTTCGGTCTCATCATATATGAATACGCTGGCATCGAACTGGTTTTATTATTGACGATACTTACTTAGTAAGAAGTTCGGACATTGCCCTAAACCGATCGGAATTCATTATCGACAGCCTTTGATTAATATTTAAGGCATAAATTAAAATCAATGCCAGAACGATATTTTTAATATTACGCAGTATTGTTTGTAAATAAGGTGTTTTGCATCTAATCCAAATTTCAGAATATTTAAAATAAATGCAGAGTTGGTAGGCATTTTGGAAAATAGATATTGCCTTATTATATTCTTTGTTACAATTTTTCGATCGATTGGTTTACCAGTAAACCTTGATGTCTGTGACGGCATATTGCGATAAAATACAATAGCATAGAAGTTATAATAGCAATAAGACAAAGAATTTATAATGACACAGTAGTAGTAACACTTACTTGGAGTATTAAATTGCTGTAGGTTGCGCAAATAATGAGCTGAAATTAAAGTGGGTCATTATTTTAAGAGCTTCTTATCAGAAAATTGAAAATGGTTATGCTAATAATTCTATACACATATATATATGTAATATATTTATTATTTATTAAGAATGTTGAATCATTTTATTCCTCTGTACTTTTCACTTTCTCTTACCCATAGGTGAGTGAAAGTATCAATTTAGGGTTTTTAATGAATTTATGCGAATGGAACAATAGTTTCCATAAAATAGTTATTCTGTGATTGTTTATCTGTGTCTCTGACCTCGGTAAAATCTCAACTTATAACGTAACTTGTAAAACCTAACGACGAGTTCGGGATTTTGTCGCCCACTGGTGACGTCACCGATTGAGAAGTTGGCACTAATGGCTTTACCTCGTTTCTCTTCAATTTTCAATTTATTACCTCATTTTAACTGTAGTTCATATTTGGTCAAGGTTGACTTACGCACGTTGGTAATTACTGATTCCTAATTGAGGCAATAAATAAATAATTCAACAGCTGTCGTCATTGTATCAAGGCCTAAATTTGTCTTCACTCCCTCTGTTCATGGCATTCTTTGGAATCTTCATTAGTCCAGATTCTGAAACTGAGTGCCTTGATTCCATTTCTTAGCCTTAGACACATTTTCACGAATTGCTATATATTTTTAAAAACGCATTTTTGGGCAGTGTTGGATTTTTCCATTAAAAAGTAGTACACAATTCTCGGGAAATAGGTCACATTAACACATATATTTTTATTTTTACCCTCGTCTTTACGTACGTTTCGGTATGTTTCTTTATTTACAAATATACCAGTCGATTTGGCATTGAATAGCATCAAAAAACGTTGGGCAGAGATTAAAAACCACACACCTCTAGATCAATCGGAATTTATAAATGCTGTGAAGTTTTGTTTAGAATGCACTTATTTTCAGTACGGTGAACAATATTTTGGACAAATATTCGGCACAGCAATGGGATCTCCTATTTCTGCTACCATTGCTAACCTCGTTATGGAATGCCTGGAGGAATCTGTTATAAGTTCATTAGATTTTCGGCCCGTATTTTTTAAACGGTATGTAGATGATTGCCTTATGTGTGTTCCCAATGACAAAATTCAGTACGTGATTAATAAATTTAACAATTTCCACTGTAAACTTCAATTTACCTGTGAAATAGAAGTTAACAAAAACATAAATTTCTTAGATATGAACATTAGGCATGATGCAGATGGAGAAATAAAAACTTCGTGGTTTACTAAAGAAGTTTGGTCTCAACGCTATCTTCACTTCAATTCCGTTGCACCAACTTGTTATAAAAAAGCGTCATAAACAGTCTTACAGACCGCGCGGTTAAATTGTCCCACCCAGAGGACCGTCCCAAAAATCTAAAAATTGTTCGTAATACACTGGAATTGAATGGCTACCCAAAAACTTTTTTCAATCCTATTATTAAAGAGAGAATAAACAAAATTTATAATGGAGCGTCATATAAAAATAACGTAAAAGGTAATTCAGACAATTATATAACTTTACCATACATTCCGGAGACCTCAGAGAAAATTAAGAAATGTTTGAAAAAGTATGATATAAACGTAGCGCATAAACCTACTAACTGTGTTGGGAAATATTTCTCAAATCTAAAACCTGTAATTCCTAAAGATAAACAAACCCACACAGTATACAAATTAAATTGTTTAGATTGTGATGGGACCTATACTAGTATCTCTAAACAATATTTACAAAAAAGAATGTATGGCCATAAGTATAGCACAAGAAACAAAAACTTAGAAAATTCCACCGCGCTTGCTAAACATTGCTTTGATTATAACCATCAATTTGATTACAAGAATGTTAATATTTTAACTAAGGAAACCAATTATTATAAAAGATCTATTCTGGAGATGATTCATATAAAACGCGACACCAAGTCTGTTAATCATAGGAGTGACGTTCAAACACTAAGTCATATTTATACTAATTTAATTAATTAATATTCTTGCAAATTCCTACTTACGTCCTTATAATGTAAAAGTTTACTTTAGGTAGAATTGTCTAAAGTATTTCTCACAGGCCAGAGACCTTCTTTTATCACCTAATAAATTATGACATCTGGCGCTTAAATGAACACTTGAGATGGTCTCGTCTGTTAGCAAAGAGGATAGAACTCTTTGTCTGTTAGTCTCTCGCAGACATTTATGAAATGTGTTCGTATTTATTGATGATTCTACTTAATAGTGGATTTTTAATTTTTACGCTGCAACATTGCTGTGTTATAGTTCCGATTTCATGTCTCCGTTCGTTTCGCGACGTTGGCATTTAAACGAAATTTGTGCGATAAGGACGCTTTGTGTTATTACAGTATTTCTAAGTAATCAGGTTATTGTATTAATAAGTCTTCTGATGATGGTCGTGAGACCGAAACGTACGTAAAAATAAAAATATATGTGTTAATGTGACCTATTTCCCGAGAATTGTGTATTAATTCATACGTGGGTCAAGAATCTTTATTATTAAAAAGTAGTTTCAAACCACGATGGCCTTTTCAACCCTGCAAATTTATAATTCATATTAAGAATGTGACGTTATTTATAGTGCTCATGATTGTATCAATAATCGGATTAAGAATCGAATTATTTATAAACAGTACGATGTACTATGTACTGTTTAGGTTTAAGTCGAATATCATTTGCACCCATGAGAAATGTCATTGTTTTATTCTTTTAAGTGCCTTGTTGCCTTTGTATTTTCCCTACTCGTCAATTAAGGTAACTGCAAGGATAGTTTGCATCATCCATCATCATCTTTCGATAACTGTATCAAGTCAGGAATCACTACTTTTAACGTCATCTGCTATTGTTTTGAATGGGATTAGTCGAAATATCCTTTGCGCACATAAGACATTAAGGCATAATGTTAGTCAGCACTGCTAGTTCTTGGATTTTTAACTTCCTCCAGAAAAATGCCACTTTATTACATACATTTGTATAAGTGTACATGAACTGTTAACGGAACATGAAGTATGAAGGCATGAACATATTATTACCATTAAGCATCGAACATTGAGCGTCTACTCCTCAGAGTTAAATATTATATATAGAGAATTAGAAAGAAATGAATATATGAAAATACTCATGTATCTCATGTAACGTATAGTTCCAGACAGCTGTTTCGCTCTTCTCTTAGAGCTCATCAGTGGAACGAGCAAGTTTGCAACGTTACTGTAGGATTTCTGCTGAAGGTAGTCATAACCGACCTGCAACGTGGAAAAAAGACCAAAATATCTTACGCCATCTATGAATAGATGTCCCACTAAGAAATCAAGCAATGTACCACATTAACAGAACATTTTCGTTGCTTTAAACCCTACTAGATTAGCAGAACCTCATTTTAAAATCTTCGCCAGATCTCCATTAATTGCGTCAACATGTCTCTGTCTCGCTCCTCTTGCTTCATTGGATGGTATAAGGGCTCTAGAAAGAAAGCGGTATGAAGTGTACCATTATCCGCAAAGCTGTGGACGGAACAAGGGGTCACTACCAGCAGGTCGTTTATATGAAGCAGAAAGAAATTAGGGGCCAAGATAGGTCCCTGTGGAACACTAGCTTTGATAGCCATTGTATCGGAGGATACTTCGTCAACCACCACATGGAGTGATCTATATGTGAGATACTCGATAGTAAACGAACCGATTATATTTATTCTACTTATTAAATCTCATAATTGAATTAAACAGGTTATTTTTTACTCGAATTAACAATTAACACATCACTGGATTAACATGCTCTGACATGAATGATAGCATTGTCTGAAACATCATTTTATCCCCAGTAATATCCAGCACATAACTATTCACAAAAGGCTCTGTAATGTCACTGTTTTCGTTATCGAGAAGAATATTTGGAAGGATGCCACACCAGTGTATCACATGCTAGATATTGCCAAAACATACCGATGACGTAACAGCTATGACGTAGATTATTCAAAGAAATTCTGTCGTTTCACTGTTCATTAGGTGATGGAAATTTCAACCATATTGTAACATTAAACACTATGTTAATATCACATTAACCTTTTGATAATACATCTATTTCAAAAATTTAATAAAATCAGCCATTACGCGATGAAAGTCCATTCTAAACTTAGATGAAATAACTATTCAAAGTTCGATTTTCACTAGTATATTAAGTAAATGTGACTGTAGTTTCGCTATAACACTAGCTTTTTCAAACAACTACAAAAGAGCTACCTGATATATAACTTGATAATCCTAGAATAGATGGTTATTAGGAATTTTACCCAATTGGGATTAACCCATTGAGGGAATAAACGATAAACTGGTAGCAAACTGAAAATCTAATTATACAAATTTTACAACAGAGAATTATTAAGTAGTTGTTGATTGGTCAAAATGATATTGGACTTCTTATGTTTATTAATTTTTAGGGATTGTAACAAATTTCATTTATAACCTTTATTCTGAATGTGTAAATCTTGAAATTATCATTAAAGTTATGGTTTTCCATAATTAAATGTACCGCAAAGGTTTAATCCGATTTATTATTAATGAAACTACGTCTATGTTCTTTGTCTGAACAACGTATATCATACCCACACGTCAGCTTGTAAACCCCACATTTGTCTTCATCGAGTCTGTCGCGAAAGCCTTGTGAAACACTCGTCATATGATTTGCCGCCTCAACTTTGTCGCTTGCTATCGAGTTTTCTCTCAGTTAGATCACTCCATGTGGTGGTTGACGGAATATCCTCCGATACAATGGCTATCAACGCTGGTGTTCCACAGGGACCTGTCTAGGCACTAACTTTGTCTCTGCTCCATATAAACGGATATTGGTGAAATGTGAGCTGTACGATAATTTGAAAAATTTGAGACTTTACAGAGCCTTTTGTGAATAGCTATGTGCTGGATATTACTGGGGATAAAATGATGTTTCAGACAATGCTATCTATCATTCATGTCAGAGCATGTTAATCCAGTGATGTGCTAATGGTTAATTCGAGTAAAAAATAACCTGTTTAATTCAATTATGAGATTTAATAAGTAGAATAAATATAATCGGTTCGTTTACTATCGAGTTTTCTCTCAGTTAGATCACTCCATGTGGTGGTTGACGGAATATTCTCCGATACAATGGCTATCAACGCTGGTGTTCCACAGGGACCTGTCTAGGTACCAACTTGGTTTCTGCTCCATATAATCGATGTCAGTGTGGAGCAAGAAAAGAAGATTGGAAAGCATTTATTGGTGAAATGTGAGCTGTACGATAATTTGAACAATTTGAGAGAAATGGGTCTTGTGGATGGCGGAATAGAAGGATTGAATGATGTAATAGAAAATAAGGAGAAGTATAGACCGCTTGTGATGTATGCGAGAAAGATGTTTGAAAGAAGAAGAATAAATGTTGTAGTAAATGAGATGAATGGATGAGTATGCAAGACGCAGGGAGACACCGCCAGAAAGGTCTAAGCTTGACCTTCATTGGTTGGTAAGTGGCTGACTATGTGGAACTCTTTCCCTAGTGAGCTCTTTCCTTATGCCTAGAACCTCCAAATCAATCAACCATAAATTTCAACAATTGTTACCTAAAACTCCTAGAGAAGAAACTAAGAACATAAACATTATTCACAATAAAACCGGTACTAATTTCAATGGAACGGAAATGAGTTTGTTAAATAAAGGTTTAAATTTTGCAATTGATCCCAAGAAATTACCACCGAGGATTTAATTGATGATATTGAAAATATGATTTGGTCTCCCAACTTTCAAGATAAAGTGCAAGACAAGTCTTGAAAATTCAAAATAAATCACAAAATAGTTCCTCCAATAACTTCAATAATTTCTGTAAATCATTGAAAGAAAAAGACTGTTATTACTTGAAAGCAGATAAGGGAAATTCCATTCGTAATTATGGGCAAAGAAGATTATCACAATTCGGTAAATACCTTATTAAATGTTGAACAGATTCCCAGGAATCCTTTATCAAAATGAGTTAAACTGGTTAATAATTCATCAAAATTGTATACCGCTGTAATCTCCGATAATTTAAAATACAAACTTACACTTTCAAATCCTGATTTTGCTTACCTAATATTCATAAACCGGGTGGGTCCAATCATTTCAAACATTAATTGTCTTACTTATAACATAGCAAAATGTTAGTGAAGGAATTTAGCCAATTCCAAACCGCACTAAGTTTGTCTGAAAAATTCTTTGGAACTTATTGAAAAATTTCAAACTTGATACTCTCGTTTCATTTGATGTTGTTTCACTATTTACAAATACTCCAATCCCTGAGTCGATGAACATTCTGAAGAAATGGCTTTCAAATATTAATATCCCCGATACAAACTTCACAGAATACGCTTGATCCTTACGTCTATATGTATGGAGCAAAAATATCTATACACGAACAAGCGGATGAACAATGGGCAATTCACTCTATCCTTTTTTTGACCAATATTTTTCTAAGCGAACTTGAAACCTCCTTAAAATCGAAATTGGATCAGTTCCCAAAAGTTTGGTATAGGTATGTTGATGCCATTTTCGCGATTACAAGTAAAGATTTTGATTTACATGGCTTTTTGAACACGCTTAATAGCCAATTTGATTCACTGAGACTCACTGTCGAAATAGAAACAGATAATTAGCTTCCTTTCCTTTGATATTAACATTACAGAAGATGGTAGTAGTTGACTTGGATTTCGACATATACAGAAAACCCACTCAAACAAATAGGTATACCCCGGCGGATTCAGCTACACCATTTAGACATAAAATAGCTCCGTTTAATAGTCTAGTTCATAGATTATTGAACGTCCCTTTAACCCAGCAAAATTATAACAAGAAGTTTAGAAACTTCAGCAAATTGCGTTGGACAATGGTTATCAAAAATCTTTGATCAATAATCTAATTTCTAAACAAAAAAGGAAATTGGAACGTAGCCAACTAATCAAATTAGAGCCATTACCTTCAAATACTTCAATAAAATTTAAAAGTTTGACTTATCATTCTTCAGTAATTAATAAATCCCATAGTTTGTTTTTCAAATTTGCAATACAACCAGTTTATAGATGTAAGAACAAGCGTTTAGGCAACATCTTCGATAAAGTTTACGATTTCGACAAATCCGGGATTTAGAAAATCAATTGTGAGTAATTCAAAATTCCATGTGGGTTAAACTAGAAGGAATATTTTAACTCGTTATAAGGAACATGTTGCTCATATAAAGAAAAATAATGGTGAAAAATCAGCAGTAGTCGAACACATTTTGAATACAGGTTACACCATTTCTCAAGAAAGTTTATCACTTCTAAAACACAGTACAGACAAATAACTAGATAATTTAGAAGGGATGGAATTGTATAAACGTAAAAGTATTTTATTAAATTCCGATTTATCTTCAACAGAGTAACCCTTTGTTTACATTATTATTCCCGAATAGTATTTAAACAGGAACATTTTGATTAATAATTTAGTTTACTCTAATAATGGATACTTGGTAGCCGAAAGGTCCTCAGTAGTATTTTTAGTGGATAATGGTGATTATTTCTTATCAATAGTGCCATTATGTGATACTAACATAAGAATAGAATACACATTCAGAATCCCTAGAAAATAATGAATACTTAATAATGTGTATAATTATATTCTCAGTTAGCTACCAGTCTATTGTTTAATCCCTCTCTATGGGTTAAAGCCAATTAGGTAAAATTCCAATAACCATCTATCCTAAGATTATCATTATAGTTATATATTAGGTAGCTCTTTTGTTGTAAGACTTTGTAATATTTGTTTGAAGAAGCTACAGTGTTAGCGAAACTAGTCACATTTATTTATTAAATTGGTAAAAATCAAACTTTTATTAATTATTTTATATAAGGTGTATCTATCTATTTCCGTTCAGGTACAATTCTTATCATCGGGATGTCGTCCGTTAAAACATTATTACTTGTATTGGTTATAAAAGTTTAATCCATTTACATGGATACTTTTTGTTAGCTTAGTTTGTGAGTGTAAGGCAATTATCATAAATATAGGTTATAATAATATTGGTTCTAGAGTTCAAAACAATGATTTCAAACAAAAAGTAAATGTTGTAATATATCGGTTCAATGATAAGTTTCAATCAGGAATCCTTTATATTTAGATCTAAAACTTGACCAACAGCTTTTGCGATAACATAGTTCCAAACAAAACATTCGAACATACGATTATTTTGCAAATAAGAATTACGAAAGTTACTTGTTTCATATGTGTCATTTGGTAATATTTCCACGAAGTCAGATTATTAATTTGGAAATCACGTTTGCATAATTCGAATTGGATCTATGCGTATGACATCAGCATAATAAACAATGTGCTGCACAAAAATTTGAAATAATAAAAACTGTTATTTGTTATTCTGTATGCGTGCCATGGTTTGCATGCACACCTGGTTCCATTATCAGATATTTCTTATCTTCAAATTTAGAAAATATAAAGAACAAAGAAATCGTTTATGATATAGCATCATGTCGTTTTATGTCAACGAATTATTAATTATGTATATATTTTATTTTAATTAAGCAGGCTCTGCGGTGTCTCAAGTGTCAAACAGATACTGGGACAATATTTAAGTTTCATTTGTATTTAATTAACAGCGCGGACCATAGACTATCTAAATCGAGTTAATATCTAGAGAGCGCCAAAATCGTAAATGACCGGCAATTTGACTTTCGTCAGTAGATATCAACAGAAGACCTGCTTGCCTACATAACACATGTATGGCAGAAATCTATTGAAAAACATGGGGAATCTCTAGCTGTAGTCTGGCACCAAAGTCTTCTTGGGAAACCTCCGTCATATGGTTTGCCGCCTCAACTTTGTCTTTTACTATTGAGTTTTTTTTTCAGATAGATAACTCGATGTGGCCATTGACGGAGTATGCTCCGATACGATGGTTATCAACTGTTCCACAGGGATATGTCTTGGCACCAACTTTGTTCATGCTCCATATCAACGATCTGCAGGAAGTGACCACCTTTCCCGTTTACAGCTTTGCAGGTGATGGTACAGTTCATACTGTTTTCTCATCTAGAGCCCCTATACCACCCAGTGTAGCCGGAGGGGCGAGACAGACAGGTTGACGCAATTAATGGAGATATGGCAATGATTCTGAAATGAGGATTTGATAATCTAGTATTTTGAAATGGACATCTGATTTTAATGTAACCAAAACTAAGCTTGTTTCTTCACCAGGAAGGCGGATCCCACAATCCCTAATATGATGATGTCAGGTACAACTCCTATGAAGACTTCCATATCCATGCTCGGAGCTACCACCAACAGCACCCTCTTATGTGATGATCATGAGAGGTCCATTGCGAAAACCAATTTACAAAAACTTGGTTTCTATTCCGTGCCAAGAGCTACTTTACATCCCAGCAGCACCTCCTGCATTGCACAGATTCGACCTGTCCTGGGGTATTGCTCATACGTTTGGAGTTCGGCCCCCAAACTTACGCTGAAACTCTTGTATTCTATCCAGAAGAGAGCTATTCGTCTAATTGATGATTCATTAACCTCTACAAAACATCGTAGAAAGTTGGTCGATCTCTCCCTTCAGAAATCTCGTCTGTTGTTTCGCTTCGAGAGATTCCAGATAGGTGGACTAGACGAGCTTAAACTAGTCAAGCTTGAGACCTGCCGAAATACTTTACCTGAGTTCATTTTTCTATCGAACAGCGAAGTGGAACTCTTTGCCTAGTGAGGTATTTTCTAATGCATATAACCTCCAAACGTTCAAGACAAATTTGAATAGCTATCTCCTCTCCCAAACATTCACTGGCTCACACAATGTTCTTTGAACATTATAGGTTTCCCTCCCGTGAAGTCAAAGTATAGAACAAAAATAGATAGCCTATTGGAATGATATATATATATAATACTCCCTGACATCGTTGTACAGGTTGGCTAAGTTTCGATGTTTTAATAAGGAATCTTGATAAGTATAAGAGATACCAAAAAATGGACCCCCATTTTCGATCTCTTTATTTGAGAAAATTTCAATGTTGAAATCGAAAATTGCTTTACTTTTCGTTTTTATGTATATCTCAGTATTTATGGAATTGGAATAAAATAATTTCTTTTGGCATAAAGTTGTATTATATTACAGTCATAATTGGCTTGAACATAATTGGAGAGAGAACGAGAGGGTGCTGTTGGTGGTGATACTGATACCGACAATGGATATGGAAAACTTCATAGGAATAGATGTATCTGACAACATCATATTAGGGACTGTGGGGTGGTCCATTCTAGTTAAAATACACGCTTGAGTTTTGGTTGCATTAAACTCTACTAGATTGTCAGATCCCCATTCGGAAATTCTTGCCAGATCTTCATTTATTACACTGACCTGTCTGAATCTTAAACCTCGGGCTTCATTGATCGATATAGGGGCACTAGAGGGAAAAGCTCAAAGCTCGAAGATGATTCTCAAGTGCAAAACCAAGCTTTGTTGTGCAGAACAGAATCACCATCCACTGTGTCCGACATACTGGACTCGATGAAATTGAATAGGCCGACGCCCTTGCACGCAATGGAAGCGGAAACGCCTCTGATAGAACCGATATCCTTTTGCGGTATAGGCAAGCACTATAAAGGAAATCCTTGAAACAGCAGAAGCAGAACTCAGTACAAAGTACTGGTGTTCTCTTCCGGGATACAGACAATCCAAAACCCTGCTAGATAAATGTAGGAAAAAGGACGTTTTGAAAAGTATAAGGCCAAGTAGGGACAAATTGGAAACCATAAAAGGATTTGTGACAGGACACTGCAAACTAAACGGCCATATGAATAAAATTCACCTAGTGAACGATGAAATGTGTAGATTTTACACAAAAGCAGAAGTGCTCACCAACTGTGAAACTGGTCTTTGGAATATAATCAACCATCGAGGAAAAACTTTGCTTTCTTAAGAGAGCTAAAATTCACCGGCTACTGTAAAGGGGGATACAATAATTCTTTAAGGACGCAGTATACCT
Organism: Endomychus coccineus; assembly: GCA_958510875.1. Taxonomy (NCBI): domain Eukaryota; kingdom Metazoa; phylum Arthropoda; class Insecta; order Coleoptera; family Endomychidae; genus Endomychus; species Endomychus coccineus. The sequence goes on along the minus strand of OY294071.1, from coordinate 34,941,843 downwards.
GACCCCCATCAACAATCTAATCTAATGTAAGGACATTAGAAATAAATGAATATATGAATATACTCATTTATCTCATGTTCGGTTTTACCAGATAACAATGATAAGGTATTTCTCGTCAAGATCGATCAGTAACGTCACAAACTTATAGTTCCAGATAGCGCAGTTTCGCTCTTCTCATAGAGCTGATCAGTGCAACTAGCAAGTTTGCAACGTTACTGAAGCATCTATGAATAGATCTAGAACTAAAATATCAAGCAATTGATTGATTTCTCGAACTTTACAAAAGTTACGAAGAATGTGACAATGATAAGGTCTTTTTAGTCCAGATCTATCAGTAACGTCCCAAACTTACAGTTCCACACAGCTGTTTCGCTCTTCTCATAGAGTTCATCAGTGGAACGAGAAAGTTTGCAACGTTACTGAAGGATATCATCTCTGCTGAAGGTAGTCATAACCAGCCTAACACGTGGTAAAAAGAACAAAATATCTCACGCCATCTATGAATAGGTGTACCTCTAAAATATCAAGCAATGTACCACATTGACAGATTCCTCGAATTTTACAAAAGTTACGGGGAATGTGAGTCTACTTGAGTGCGCCAGATGGCGACACCAAACCAAACCAATGTAAGAGAACTAGAAACAAATGAATATACGAATATACTCATTTATCTCATGTAGTCTTCATCGATCTGGACTAGAAAGACCTTATTATTGTAATCTAATCTAATCTAAAAAATTAAACGTCGTATCTGGAAAATTATTTTCCCTGATCACAAAAAAGTGTTTAAGTAAGAACTCTTTGTTTTCCAACATAATCGGCCGTTCTTGGATATTCGGAAGTAATTAGAATTTGTTAATTCCTTCTTAACAAATTCTCCAGCGTTAAAATGCTCAATTTTCAATCTATCTTTTATAGTTAACAAGATAGCAATGCTAATGCATCGGATTTGTAACATCCTGTATAAGATATTGGGTTGGCGTGAAACGCATTATTTATTGTATTATTCATAATCGACTTAAAATTGGCTGAAAGAACGGTACCTTATGTTCAGCTATATACCCAATAGATTTAACGTTTTAATGTTGATGGTTTTAGAAAGTGTGCTAAAATTGAACTGGTCATTGTTAACATTTCCGTTCTATCGAACTTATTTCCATATGATGTCACATTTATACCTAATAAAATAATTGTCTTTTGTTACAGAAACAGCCTACGTCGCATTGCCCGAAACGATGACACGGAATTCTCCAATCAGAGTGTATACCAGGTGATGGAAAAATTTGTGAAGAGCATAAACACGATGGACGAAACTATCTTGGTGCCTTGCCGTCTAATGGATTTGAAAGTAGGAGACGAGCTCGATCCTACTCCTAAAGATAGCAGCAGTCGTTCAGTGAAAGAATTACTGAAAGCAGCCGATTTGTTTCAACTGTATAACATGTTGCACGATGTCAAGGGCGATCTAGTGTGGGGACGGGACACGAAGAGACAAGGTCACGTGAGGAGACCATCCACAGCAAGCGTGGCTTCCAGTAGTTCCATCACAAGCGATTCGGAATCTGAAGGTGGAGCGGAAACTGATTCTGGAATTGAGGAAGTACAGGATGTGAATTACGTGGAACGTATCGATCTGGTTTCTTCAGATTTCCGCAGACACCTAGCTGGACTCACAAGTTCTCTCAGACAGATGACCGAGGCTGCTCAGTATCTCACGTCTCGCTATCAACATGATATTGGAGGACCTTAACAAGATCTGCATCGCCGGCTTTATTGAATGTGTGCGTTGAACGTGTCATTTCGGTGTTCATTTACCTGTGATTGAGATTGGGTTTAGTAGTACGCCTGCGCGGACAGTGACAATGATATTCAATGTGGCTGTTCATCGTTTCTTTGTTATTTTATTTTTATTTATTCTAGTGTGTTATGTATTTAATGATAGGATAGGATTTATTATATGTAATACAATATATTCTTTATTAAACTAATGCATTTATTATTCGAAGCGTAGTCAGGTTTTTATTTGTGAACCACATCCATCCTGTCACTTCTTTGATTGTCAGAACCGGAAATACTTGAATAACTCGATGTATCACAGATAAGGAAGCTTTTCAAAGATTGCATATATTTGGTTTTATGCATAATTAACTTACAAATACAACAAATTGTTTTTTGCTTGTCATATCGCTGAGAAACGCATTATTCATCACTCATCTCGAGTCATACGCGATACATGCAAAGAAATCATCAACATTTGCAATGAATAATTCTTAGTTCTTCAAAGTCATTATTAGTTATAAGCAGAGCTATTAAAATTCATGCATATTAGCAAGAGCGCCCCTTGGACCGACTGCAACGACTGCGAAGTATATTGAGTGGTATGAGATTGGCTCCAACGAGGGCTCTTGAAGTTCTCGCCAGATTACCATCTCTACACTTATACAAAAGCTGAAGCCATGAGAACGGCGTACAGGTTAATGGTCCTAAGTCACTGCACCCAACAGTACTACCCTCGTGGACACGCGATTTAGAGTGAGGCAATCTCTAATTGCCCCATACAAGAAATGAGGCAAGAGAGCATGATTCCAGCTATACGTCTCACTTCTCCCAAAATCCTCATCCGTGATAGAGGAGATTGGAGCAACGAAACTAGCCTTACTGCCACTAGGTGGGCTCGTATGGTGCACAGACGGGTCCAATGTAGGTCAGGCTTCTGGAGGTGCTTACTGCACGGTTTTCAGGTGGAGGTCTACGCATTATTGACTTGCGTCATGGAAAACCTGCGAAGAAACTATTTAAATAAGAGCATATACAGTCGGCTCTGGGAGCTCTCGAGTCACATCAAGACTTGTCAAAGAATGGAGAGATACAGTGGCTGAACTAGCCAGGAGAAATAAAGTTCAACTCATTTGGCCAGCTGGGAGACGTCTGGCGTTCCTATCGGACCGGAGCCAATGGTCGCTTTCTCAAATTCCGTTGGGCGTCTTTCTGGGCTAACTGAACAAAGATTGGTTTGACTTGTGGCAAGAATCACCATGCATGAGTCAGGCCAAGTTCTTTATCAAAGACTCTAAACAGAAGGGACATCAGAGAGATGGCTGGAATCCTAACGGACCACTGTATTCATAACAAACACCTTCATACCATGAGCATCCTAGATGTAGGAAATGCAGAGAGGTGGAATAGACTGCCTCTCACATGTTGTTGGAATGCCCTGCTTTGACATTCGTTTTACTTCGGCGAAGCAAAACTGCTCCCGGAAGCCAGCGTTAGAAATATTCTGAGTTTCTGGTGGACCACATACCTGCTAGAAGAATAGAATAGGCTTCTGACCACGGGGCGTACAATGGGCCCAACTAAGTGGCCTAGGTGTATCTGGGGTTGATTCCCCTCCCCTCAAATAATTATGAATAATGCAACGGAAATTGGATGATATAGATTCTCTAGATCTGGAGGGAAAAGCGGTATGAAATGTACCATCATCTGCAAAGCTGTGAACGAACGGGACAGGCAACTTCCAACAGATCCTTGATATGGCATTCCCTTTTTATTTCCACATTCGCAAGACAATCACAATTCGGTACACTTTCAATAGGAAACTTGTGCCTTTGTTATAAGTAAAGCTTGATTGGAAGTATATTGCTGGTAGATGCTAAACAGACCAAGTAACCAGTATTGCAATCTATCGAATATTTTTATTCGAATATAATATTTTAATATACTTTTACAAGGGTACTCCTTACTTATTATTCCAATAATAGTTCTGCCAATCAAAATAAATTCCAGCATTGACAGTAGTTGTTTAGCACTGTAGGTACATGTAGTACAATTTGTATCTTGTGGACCTGCAATACAGCCTTCTTTATTCTGTCCAACTAAAATTCACATTGTGAGCTTTCATTTGAATATATCTCATTCGTTTCGGTTAAAATAGTTTATTTGCGTGTTCCATCGATTTTTGTCTTAATGCATTTTGATTCCATACTGATATGAACAACGTCGAAGCCTTCTACAAGATTGTTCAAATCTTGATATTTATCCAAAGTTGAAGTCCCTGTGAAACACTTGCATTAATAGCCATTGTATCGGAGAATAATCCACCACATACTAGCAATCCATATAACGGAAAATTTCGCAAGGAGACCTTGGTGCCAGACTCCAATCTTTATATAGTGTATCCAGAGTGTGACTCTTATAATTTATTATTTGAAATAGGGTTGACGAGTTGACGTTGCTGCATAATTTAACAAGGTAGCGACATCTGTTGGAAAGTATTACAAGCTCGCACTATATGCGAGCTTCTATGTTCGGTTGTTTTTATTGAAATAAGAGTAGTCTTTTGAATGTGTACTATATTGAAGAAATGTGTACTATGATATAGAAATCTGTACTATCAGTTCATTCATGTCCCCAAAGATGTAGTGAAAAAAATGTATTCAAATATTGGAGGTTCCATCACATTGTAATATTTTATTATACCTCTAATACAAAGTCTACTCCGTTAACTATAACTGAATATATTTCATCAACGATGGATGCAAAAGATTATAAAATGTCCTTGAGTATGGCATGTAACATGTAAGAAATGAAATAGGGTAGTTGCTGCTTCCTAATTCAACGAGCTAGTGACTCTTGTTAGAGAGTATAACAAACTTGAATATAGAAGTTCGGTCTTTCCATTGGGATAGCAGTTGTCTTCTGAATATGTACTATATTGTAGAAATCTGTACATCAATATCCCCAGATATGTAGTGAAAAAGTTTATTCAAATATTGGAGTTTCATTACATTGTAATATTTTATTATAACAATACAACATAAGTTTACTTCGTTAACTACAACTGAATTTATTTAATGAATGATGAATGCATTAGAATATAATACGTTCTTGAGTATGACATGTATCATGTAAGAAATGAAATAGGCTTGAAGCTGCTTCATAATTCAACGAGCTAGTGACACCTGTTAAAAAGTATTACAAGCTTGATTATAGAAGTTCGGTTGTTTCCATTGGGATAACAGTAGTCTTTCGAATATGTATATTATTGTAGAAATCTGTACTATCAGTTCATTGATGTCGCCAGATCTAGTGAAAAACGTTCGTTCTAATATTGGAGTTCCATTACATTGATATTTTTTATTATAACAATAAAACAAAGGTTCACTTCTAACTGACTTAATTTGATGAATGTTGATTGTAATAATTTTCCAGAAGATCTAGTTCGTTGATCCCCAGTCTTACCTAAATAATAGACTACATATATTACCTGTTTCATTTCCAAGATATTTTGGTCAAACAATATTCCAACAATGCAAGATTTTCTTTTCCACATAGACATTACATACATTTGTATAGTTTTCTCATGTTTAGGAAAATCACACTTACACAAACACGATAAAACCAAGCAGCAAAATGATCCGTATACCACAGAACAACTAAAAAGCATCCTAACAGCATGTGAAATATAAATCACAGAACAGCTATAAAACCAAACGGCAAGACTACATAATGTGGACTTGTGGAGTAGCTCTGCAAACGAAGAGCGCCTTGCTATACGACGGAAAAGCAGCTCCACGACTGGCTAGTGTTGCCGATCCGCCAGAATTCACCTAAATTTTGAAAAAATATAACTTGCCTTGACAACGGGATTCTCTATTGTTGAGCTAGGACATGAGAATTCTAAGGTTGGCCTTCTTCCCTCTATGCCCTCCCCTAGCTACCACCCTGTAGGAAATTAGCCGATAGTACGACTAGGGACTAGGCACTGGCTAGTCACTGAGATATCTTCCGTTTTAAATTAAATCTTTTGTGCTTTCAGACAATCAAATTCCAACAAAAGTCTCAGAGAATCCACGTGTTCGTATAATAGACTTTTGTGGGATTTTTCTTCATGAAATTCAGAACAGTCGGACCTTTAATTCTTTCTACAATTTTTTTAATGCTCAATAACAAGAATTCGTTGTATTCATAATCGTAGAAAGCATCAGATGCACGCTGTAGATGCAGGAAGAATGAACCAATGGTGAATCAGTAAACCGTCCACACAAAGTTTGCGGAGCTTAATTTTGCATTATTTACATAGGTTGTTCATCAAATATGCACAATCCCTGGGGTTGTGAAGATAAGACCATAACAATCGATACTGTTCAAGTCAGAATAATTATTATGTTCAAAGATTATTCTTACATAGAACAAACAGTTCGTAAGCAATAAAATTACTTCCACTGGTTTAAACACATACACTAGACGTCTATAGCATTATGGCCGTGAAAAATAAATACATGAAAATTATCACAGAATAGCATGAAGGGGCGAATATTACATACTTAATATCTCAAGTCATCTAAACTGCTCATAAAAACATTAGAGTTCATGAATATATCATGTCAGGCCTCGCTTCGATGTAAAGCGTTTGAAACTACGTCCAGCGTCTTCATCTTAATAGAATTAATCTTGAATGTTTGTAGGTATTTAAAACAGTACTGGTTTGTTGTGGGCATGATCAACATTTAAAACGGAACGTGGTGTTCTGGTTAAATTTGAAATCTCGTTTTTCGTACTCGAAATTCGAAATAGAGGATTTTCGGCACAAGTTTCACTTTTAGACCCTCCTCAAAACAACAAATCACTTGAAAAACAAGTAGTTGTTATGTGAAGTAATATTTGAAAACGTGTGGCACTCGGGGACTGTCGCGGTAAAGCTATTGCATAGCATTTTTTATCAACTTATGCAATTATAATTACTTATTTATTTTTTATTTATGCAGTATTTTTTTTTCTTTGATATTAATTCAAGTTACACTTTTTGAGCGTGGTGACCGATAAGAAAACAATTTTTTTCTTTTATTGAATAAATGAGAAGTTAATATCGTATGAAATATTTTTATTATCTTACAATACATGTAGGTTATTCAGGAATTTTTATCATTGAAACTATAGGTTTATGGTAACTGAAATAAGAAACATAAGTTTGAGACTTGATATCCTCTAAATATCTCGAAAATACCGCGTCAATGGTGGTCCCATATTTTGTTGTGGATTCTTGTGGATCACTATTCATTTTCACATTCAATTTTTCAGAAAGAAAAGTTGTCAACCGCTCTGATTTTTGATCAGCGAAGTTGATGTTGAAATCGCCAGCCAAGATAAGTGGAAATTTATTACCATTTGTACCAAGTATTTTCGACCCTTCTTCAGTGTATTCCAGTAAAGTGCGATGAATAAAATGCTCTACCTCGTCCAATTTTGGATTCGGAGAAAGGTAAATTGCTACCATGACTATGTGTAGGCCATTTCTAGGTTTGCATAAGCACGCACAAATATCTCCAACAAATGAGCGCATAACATTAACATCGCTAACGTGTGCAATATTTATTTCAATATTCGGAGTAACATTATTATTATTTTGGTAAATAGCTACCCCACCTTTTGGAATAGTATCTACAACAGTATATATACCTACATGTATACTTACGGGGCGTACATGCGGTGGGTGTGGCTTTATAAAGATATGATAGATGATAGATACCTATACACCTATATACTTTCTCACAAACAGCTGCTTACGTATTCGTCCGATTTCGGAGCAGCTTGTCTCGATCCGTGCGAGCTTCGTACAGTCGTACCATATACATACACGTTAAGCGAACGCTCGGCCGAGCTACATGGTAGGCGGAGTGGGGGGTGTTAGGTTTTATTTTCGTTACGGAATTTCTTGATTCGGTCGCCGCGCTCAAAGCCCGCGATAAAAGCTATGCAATAGCTTAAAAAACATTTGTCTTTGCTCAGGATTATCTGAAAATTCTAACGGTCATGAAATATAATCGTACGGGGACATCGGAAGACATGATCATTCCAAACCACGTTTTCAATTCATTCTACATAATACTAGAAGAGAAATATGGATATTTAAGAACAGGAATAGCAATAATGATGGTAGTGATAAAAATACCACACAGAGACACACATTCATTGAAAATACTTGATTTATTTTCTGGAGTCGCGTACCGTGAGGGTGTATTTTAGAAGTAACAATATATAGAGAACTTGAGAAGTGACTAAATTTTGTCATTGGAGAATGAAGTAATAAATTCCACATTCAGAGCGAGTGTCAGTGAACAATTATTATAAATCTAAGTGACTGCTTTACGTCGAATTTCCCAGCTTCCAGTATCATCTCGTAAAGCGTTAGTAGAAACTAATAAGAATTTCCAGCAAGGGGAGAAGAAAGGCATTGTTCAAAGCATCAACCTGCTTTCTCATCAGATACGAACTATTTGCGTTGAGGATTAAATTCTACTTCAGATTTATGCTCAAACATTTTTGTCAGCTAAACTGGTTAACAACAACTAATCAATTCGGTCTCATTGTAAGCTTGGAGACCCGCAATTATTTCATGATTAGAAAGCATTCAGCGCGCTGGTTTGACAATGAGGACAGTAAAATGGTCTGACGTCGTATTATTAGAATTCCGATACCAGCTTCACCATATTTCATCGCGTAATCGCATTTGTGGCATATGTAGGGGACTTACCCGTTAGCTACAGGTCCTACTTAGGACTCGGCAAATACTAGCACTTTTAATTGAGGCAATTTGTCACTTCTTCCTGCCTTCCATACGAACTGAATTCACTTGTCTCATAATGATAGAACAAGAGATTTGACACATTGAGTTGTCCGTTACTTTGTTATATTCCATTTCCAAAAAATAAAACAAAATTGCTTTGTTGTAGCACTATTGATAAACTGAGAAATTGGAACGTTCATTTATGTAGTTAAAATATTTTCAATACCAGTTATTCTTGTAAATGTCTACTGAACCAACAAACTGAAGCTTTTAGATCTAATTGATCAAAAATTATGATATACTTATTTCGATTTTAATACATTTTGAATAGTAACATGTGAATAAAGTACAAATTTATTATTCAATAACAATATATTAACAATTGTTCCACCAAACATTATTCGGGTCAATTCCGTTTGCTCATTGCTATTAACGTTGCTGTTCAAGTCATATTGCTATATTCCTAAGTTAGAACAATATGACTATGACATTATATATTCTGTTTGGATTGTTAAAGCAAGGTTGGCCTAGTAATATTGGTATCAAGAACTTCCAGAATCAGTGAATTCACAGCTGATAACACTGTTTCAAGACATTTGTATGAAGATGAAGAAATTAACCTTACTTGTTAAACATTTGTTATCCGTTTTTCGTTATTCCTAATCTCAATAGCTAACTTTATTTATAGCTCTAATAATAACAGGTTGATTCATTCCAAGATGCAGGTCTTCAACAACAATAGTTTGGTAGCTAGCATGACCAAAAAATTGAAGATTAGCATAAACCTAAGCAAATTTAAGTAAAATTCAAAATGTTTCTAATTTTTCAATCTCTTCCAAATCTTCAAAATAGGCGTTTGTTTCAACGATTACCTCGTCGTTGGAGACAAATCTCTTTCTGCCGAGCCATTTCTTCAAGTTTGGAAATAAATAAAAAACGCAGGGGGCCAAATCTAGAGAATATGATGGATGAAAAGTCAATTCATAGCGTAATTCATGCAATTTTGCCATTGCGACTGCGAATCTGTGCGCCGGTGGGTTGTCCTGGTGGAAGAATACTTTTTTCTTTTCCAAATGCCACCGTTTTTGCTTCAAATCGGCGTCGAAACGATCCAACAACTCGTCATAATAAACGCCGGTGATCGTTTTGCCCTTTTCAAGGTAATAGATATAGTCGATATCGTGAGCATCCCAAAAAACTGTCGTCATGACTTTGTTGGACGATAAATCCACGCCAGGACATGTCCACTGTTCCGACTCTACTAGTCTAACTACCATACATTTTTTTTTATTTAGATGTTTACAGTCTAAAATTAATATTTGATAACCGTGCGCGTCTAAACGAGGCGCGGCTAATTGTGACGTCACTATACGTACGGTTGATGGGCGCCAGACAAAAGGTATTCGTTATTAGTCAACTCGGGTCAGTTTTCGTTGTGTGTTGACTATATGTATCGTGAATTTACTGTCGTTTGATTAATAATGAGCGATAAAAAGAGTTTTCGCAAAAGTTGCGTGGTACCAGAGTGTAGGAATACATCTATAAATGCAACGGATAAGCTGTTCATTTGTCTGCCTGCCAACCAGAAAGTAAGAAAAGCTTGGCAGCGTGCTAAGCGTAGAACTGATTTTGTGTCTGACAAAGGATCGAGATACTGTTGCGAAGATCATTTTGATTTGAGCATATCAATATAATGAGGGTAAGTTTAATTTCTAATACATCATTTTCATATCAGGTTGAAAAGGACATAGAAAATTACATGTACTTAAAAACTATGAAAAGTGGCAGAATACAAATGAAATCATGTGTAATACCGCATATTTTTGATTTCCAAAAAAACCGCACTTATTCACATAGTACCAAACCTAGGGAAGTATTCAAAAAACGGGAAAAACTAAATATTATGCAGACTTACATAACTGAAATTTCTGATAATGATTTGGCTGCTCTTAATCAAGACCAGAAAGAGAAATTACTACTGCGACACAAGCCGCGGATCGTGGTATTCAAGTGAATTTGCAATGTAAGTATAGAAGAATACTTCTGATAAAATCTAATGTGTTTACTTAGCGTTACTTTTATTTCACTGCTAATAAAGTCCTTATTTTTGTTGAAATAGTCCATTATTATAAATATATCCACTTCTGGTAGATTACCAGAATCAGCTTTTATAAATCCAGCTTTCAATGCGTACATTTTAAAAAGAACAACACACTTCACCAACAGGATAAATACTCCAGTCAATAAGCCGGAAGATATGGAAAAGTTGGGAAACAGCTCGGATTTGAAAAATGTTTGATGCAATGGGTGAACCCTCAAGATCATTCGTTACCACTAAAATCACACCCTGAGGGCAATGGGCAATTTTGGGGGGTGTTCCCCCCTCCCCCAAAGATGAGTCCAATTTTGGGGCAACTAAAAAAAATTCATCTCCAGGAATCCAACAAAATTTTCCATCTTAAAGTCTCCAAATGTCACACCCGGGGGGTTTTTGGGGCCCCAGGTGCATGTGGTGACTTTTTAGATGTCATATTCGTGATCAGCGACCCCAAAAACCTCCTAGTAGATATTTTCGAGCCGATTCCTTCACTCTGGACCATTTTGTGAATTTTTTTTAGTTGCCCCAAAATTTGACTCATCTTTGGGGGGAGAACACCCCTCAAAATTGCCCATTGCCCTCGGGGTGTGATTTTAGTGGTAACGAATGATCGAAAATTTTTCAAATCCGAGCTGTTTCCCAACTTTTCCATATTACACAGTATTTCCCGGCTTATTGACTGGACTAAAATACGAGTAACACAAGCGATGCCGCGGCCACTAGACTATGTGTGCGTATAGTGAGGTCACGCGCTGTTCTCGGTACTTTTCCACCAGCGCAACTTCAACTTGAATTATTTCAGTACAGGATAAAGCTATTGGTCTGAAATTTTTGTCAGTATATTAAGGGTTCAGCCACTACAAGAAAATCCATAAAAAGGTTATATTGTTAATTTCACTGGACGACCTTATTGGACGACCAGAACGTTCGGCGTCTTTTGTGGTCATACTACCACAACGAAAATCAGTAAACCCCTTGTGAATCGTTCCAATCGATGGTGAAGAGACCCCATAATGTTTAACAAGCGATGCTTTGGCTTGCGTAATATTTTTCCCACGCAAGAAATAATGTTTAATCAAGACGCGAAATTCACTTTTTTCCATGTTTACAAAAATCTTCAAGGTTTCGGTGGGTGTCAAAATAGAACTGAGTGACATATCAGTCTGAAAATTTTAATCGTTCTAGTTAAAGATGGTATATCACAAATGTCACATGGGATTTTCGATTGTGGCGCCATTTGTTTCATTTTTCAGAGACTTTTCACCTTGCCCTCGTATGCTTTAAGACTAAGTCACAAAGAAATTTAGTTGGCGATATTTTTCAAACCTGTCTTCTAACGGATCTGTTTGAAAATATCCTAACAACATGTAATTTGAATTAAGCTCATTTTATAATAGGAAATTATTTCTAAAATTTCTCTAAGCTACCTTTGACAATAGGTTCCTGTAATCCAGGCAATGAGCCGGGATTTCAGCTATAATAAAAAAAAGACATGTAGGTCAGAATCGAAAATTTTTTGTGGGATTCGATTCGTGGGGCTATCAGGATCATGCATAACACATAAAACCTCACCGGTCACCCCAACTCCCCTTGGGGTCACGAGTTTGACGTCAGATTTACTTGAAATCAATTCTGGGGGTGGAAAATCGATCAAATTGGCCATGTTTGCACCCTTATAGATTATTTTGGCAATATATATCATTTTTGGGTTTTAAATCGACCAAGGAGGTTTTTTGGGTCGCTGATCACGATTTTGACATCAAATTTACTTTTAATCAATTCTGGGGGTGGAAAATCGGCAAGTCTTGGCCATTTCTGGGTCTGGCCCAAGGGGGGGAGGAGGTTGACCGGTGAGGTTTCATGTGTTATGAATGATCCTGATAATCCTACGAATCGAATTCCACAAACATTTTTCAATTCTGACCTACATGTCTTTTTTTTATTTTCCGGTTCGTTGCCTGGACTACTGGAAAATGTCCGTTAATCGTTGCCTTTTGAGAGGAGTTTCATTATTCTCCACCAAGCTAATATAATATTTATAAGCTGCACTGTGCATTTGAAATGCTCTACATTTGAACGAAATTTAAGTATAGCCTGTATAACATAAGTTCTAATTTAACATTTTGACGTTCCAAATTTGTAGGATAGAGTGCTTTTAAATCAAAAGAATATCAAAATTTTAACAGTTTATCATGTTCTAGTTCATGCATTTTTTAAGCATGAAATGAGGTAATGTTCTCGTCTCTCGAGACAAAGTTGGGATACTGCATAATTAGGAACAGGTGCTTCATATAATTTTCCGCAAGAAATTGGTAAAGTCTGGTAAATTATATGTATCAGAGGACACGCTTAATTACTTGCGATGGGCAATAAACACTGAAAGGTACTGCAGTCAGCTAACTCGCTTCATCCAGGCTCTTGTTGATGACGTCAAACTTACATTTAATTGTTACGCCTAGAACTATATACGGGACGTTATTGGTTTCTATATAGTGGTCGAACGGTGACTCCGATTTACTGTACCTTAAGCCTAGACAGATTGCGGCTCACTCGCCACTCCGTCTTAGCCCTTTGGGTATATTCGCAGCGTATTGAGACTTCCTAGCTAGATAGCTGAAGCCAATATGGTCATGTAGACAGTATGACCAGTTCCTCGTATCAAGATAAATATGTCAAAATTCGGTAAATGACATTTTTTTTCGTAGGGGAGGGGAAATCTTGCATAGACGGATTCTTACCGAATAAAACCCCTCCCCCGAGAGATTGGTTCTCCATCCCAGAGGGAACCCCACTGCATTGCGGTCATTAGTGTCATATATGCCCTCACAATCTCTATATCAGTAGCCTGATATAGGGGATACTTCTGATTTCCCTCGGGTGTAGTTTTATCGTCTCCGAGGTATGTCCGACGACCAGCCGCGTATGACGTGCACTGACACAGCACATGCATGGGTGTCTCTTCTTCCACGCCGCAACCCCTGCATGTGGGCTGATCTACCACAGACACAGAGTAGGGAACTATACAGAGGCGAAGGCCTGTCAAAAAACGAAGCAGAAATTTGTATGCGCATTCGCTAAATAACTGGTATATTTGTCAACCTCACTTTTTGTTTAATCAAAGTTTAGTTTTGACTTTTGACTGCGTTTTGAAGTTGTGCTATTGTTTATTGTGTGAATTGTGAATTATTTCATGTTAAAGCATGTCTTTGAAAGGTGGAACTGTTTGTGCATTTCGTGGGTGCTCCTCTAGGACTGGCAAAGGAATATCCCTATTTTATTTTCCAAGAGATGCTGAAAGGTTTGTTTATGATACCAAGTTTTTTGAATATGCTATAATTTCCTACATTACCAAATTATATTGATCTGATTTTGTGTTTAAGAACTGTATCGTGAAAATCTAACCCTGAATTATTTGATTTTTAAGAGCTGTGCGCACAATTTCTCAGTGTGAACTTAACTGGTATTTCAAGGTCACGAAAATTACGGAATGAAAGATCAAAGACACCGCCTAGTAGTGTCGTCTCTGTATAGTTCCCTACTCTGTGCCACAGACCCATCGTACAGAGATGTTTGTTGCATGGGGCGTGTCCGGTCAGAAATGCAACAAGATTCCGTATTTCTTGTCTGCTGAACGTCACTCGTTGCTGCTGAAGATCTCCCATCAATCATTTCTCGACTGGTTTCCTCAGACTCCCATACGAGTGTCACTCTATTGGGGCTCTTTACTAGTGCCGTTAGGTCTTTTACACAATCGAGTACACATTGTGAGGTGATTGTGTATGACTTCAGTGCCTTAAGCACTGTTAGGTTGATCACTTTGATTGTGATTTGACTCTCTCCCTCATAATTCGAGAACATGTTGTAATTGCTACTATTACTATTATGCTGTACTGTACTTGAAGTACAATGCGATAGTATGCGGACATATTTTATAAATAGTATTTAACCTGAAGTAGTCACCATCAACTGCGCGTTTGTTCATTCTCATGTCGATTGTGCACTTTGTACTATAAAAATGCACCTATATTGAAATATTAATATACTACATGCCAGGTAAGTAATTTTTGAAGTGAAAACTTCTTTAGGCGCGTTGGGCTATTTTAGATGAGGGGTAAAACCATGAGTCCGTGACGTCCCGTCACGCTGTAGCTATATATATTAGGTATTATGTATACTGCTGCGTGCGCAACTGCGGCCGTGCGGGACTCGGGTCAGGCGTCAGGCAGTCTCTCTATACGCTTACACACGTGTGCATATCTGAGTCGGTGTTGGTGAGCCTGCCTGTGTGAGCCAGTGCTCTCGATTACGGTATACAGGACAGGTATACGTATACACTGCGTATACATACTATACACTGTATACAGCTACAACAGCACGCACATACTCGACTTTATTAATTTACTCAATCCTCCGTCCTCGTGCAGACGAAAGCTATATTTTTATGCTAACTGAAAAAATGGACCTTTTTTGCAATACAATTCATACTTTAATTATTATAGAGTAAAAAGTAATAATTAAATTATGTGTGGCCTGTTTTTATATATGAGCACACCTGATTCCACACTATGGTTCATGCTTGGATCTTATCTAATAATTTAAGTATCGTCGAAGTTACCGATAATGACTACGCAAATGAAGAAAATGCTGTTTAACATTACTTTCATTTACATCGATGTAAATATCAGTAAACAATATGTTTTGAAAATAAAATAATTCATACTCTTTACAGGGATTGTACCCCCCATTATACGTTCTTTATTACTAAATATAAAAATGTATGTAATTGTTGATTGAAATGCCGACAGTTGTGAAAACTAAAGAAAAACTAATTATATTAATTTTCATTTAAAAATAATAAAATTGTAATTTCGAATGCTACAATGATTCAAAGATAACATAAAATAAATTGGTTACTTCATAATGTCAGTTTTCACTCCTTTCAGCAATGATCGGTGACTGCCCGTTTTTTTAAATTATTGTGAATGTGTAGTTATAACGCAGTGATGTTGGGTGGTTTGTTTATTTCTATGCAGTGTTCAAAATTTTATGACACAGTGCACAGTATTTATGTACAGCAATATGGTCACTTTCTGTGAAGAATAATATATGTCCATGGCGTAGGAAAATCACCAGCTGTCCCATCGACATCAGGTTTTACAACAAAAATATTCACGTGACACCTCAGTTGGTCAATCAGCACCAGTCAAGAAACAACGTGGTGCTTCCTCAAACATAGCAGTAGCAGAGACTGATATCAATATACATGATGACTTAGATTTCGAAAAAGAATCTGAGGAACACGATGCTACTTCCTCTCATTACATATTATTTACCGATATGTTAGAGACTCCAGATGAAGCAGTGAGCAATTGTGAAAGGTATAGGAAAATAGGAAGCCTAGGTTATCACAAGAAATGTTTTTCGGAGCTAGCTACTTCCTCTTCCAGAGTGAAAACAAACGAAATAGCTGAATCATATATAACCATAGGAACAAGAACACAAACTTTGAAGAACTCCTGGTTTTGTGTGCTATCCAGTGTTGAGCTTACAAAAAGGGACGAAAGGGAAGTGTTTTCACTTTATTTGTTTTCTATACTTTGACTACATGAAAGGAGAACCTATAATGTTCGAAGAATATCGTGTGAGCCAGCAGTGGAATGTTGGCATTCGAATTTTTCTTGAAGGTTATAGGCATAGGGAAACACCCTACTAGGCAAACTACTTCGCCATTCGATAGAAACTTGAAGTCTAGTAGGAAGAAGTGCGGCAGGTCTCGAGCTTGACAATGAAGGTGTGACTAGCTTGAGCTCGTCTAGCTGGAATCTCTCGTGGTGGAACAACAGACGAGATTTCTGATGAGCACCTAGAGACCTCTAGAGAGGTCAATGAATTCGTAAATGTGACATCTTCAACAGAGGAATATCTCTCTTCTGGATAGAATCTAAGAGCTTCAGCGTATGTTTGGGAGCCAAACTCCAAACAAGTGCACTCCAGGACAGGTAGAATATGTGCTTTATAGATTATGAGGACCTGCTGGTAATGTAAAGCAGTTCTTGGCACGAAATAGAAAACCAAGTTCTTGTGAAGCGGTTTTCGCAATGGACCTCACATGATCATCTCTTGAAAGGGTGGCTTTTGGTGGTGAGCCCGAGCATGAATATGGAAGACTTCATAGGAATAGTTGTACATGACATCATCATATTAGGGATAGTGGGATCCGCCTTCCTGGAGAAGCTTGAGTTTTGGTTGCATTGAACTCTACTAAATTATTAGACCCCAATTTAAAAATCATTGCCAGATCTCTATAAATTGCGTCAACCTGTCTCTGTCTCGCTGCTTCATAGGATGGAATAGGGGTTCTAGAGGAGAAAACGGTATGAAGTGTACCATCAAGCTGTGGATGGAACAGGTGGTCAATTCCAACAGATCGTTGATATGGGTCAGAAACAAGGGAGATTCCTGTGGAACAACAGTGTTGTAGCCATGTATCGGAGGATACTCCGTCAACCACCACATGGAGTGAAAACTTGATAGTAAGGCGGAAAACCATATGACGGAACTTTCCCATGAAGGCTTTGGTGCCACACTCGGTCAAATGCTTTGGAGATATCCAATACTACAACTACAGCTAGAGATTCCCAGTATTTTCCAGATTGTAAATACGTTTTTCGAAATAAAATGTATACTCTTCTTTATAACAATTTGGTCTAATCACCTATCCTGCACTGAATTGTCACAAATATTGGCCATGTTGCCAACCACATGATGGCAATTTGGCCATTTTATAAATGACATTTAATATTTGTCAAATTCAACACACTTTCTTTTCAAGCTACAATTTCCTACAGATAGTATTTGATGCCGCAGTAATCTCGTTTTTGCTAATAATCTCAAAGCTGTTATCGAAAAAAATAAAAAGGCTTAGTACGGCCATATTTGCTGCAGCTACCTCAATTT
The DNA here is from genome assembly GCA_958510875.1 of Endomychus coccineus. Lineage (NCBI taxonomy): Eukaryota > Metazoa > Arthropoda > Insecta > Coleoptera > Endomychidae > Endomychus > Endomychus coccineus. The sequence goes on along the minus strand of OY294071.1, from coordinate 34,924,222 downwards.
ATGAATGCGTGCTGTCATTCGCTTGGATTATACTATTGTTGACGCGAATTCTATGGTTTTGTACAGCCTAATAAAGCGTTCCTTAATAATAATTATAGTACTCTGGTTAATAGTATAATCATAATAGTCATTCTTATCTAATCGCAAGACTTCCAGTTTAGTACGAAGTAGTACGAAGAAAGAAGGAAAGTTAACGATGTTGTTAGGGCGCTATAGGCTTCTTGAGGAGCCAGCATCCACTACGTTTGCACAACGTGAGGTGTATGTGTTTATCGATAGGTGAAGACCTGTAGCGCCTGCGTGAATCAATGTGCGCCGTCCGTTTTTCGTTACACGAACCCGGCGTCACCGTTAAATCCGACGCTGCTGTTAGTATCGTAAAGTAGCGTCGCTCGTAGTCGCCGGTGCATTGCTCTATGCGCTTCCGCTTATATCACGTCGCACAGAAAGTCAGGTGAGAAATATTCCCCCTTTCTGAGTATTGATGTCAGTTTTCCGTAGGAAAATTAAATTTCCTCTGAAAGGAAATATATAACCTTAAACTCAACTTCATTTTCAAGAACTTTTATTTTGTTTTTACCTTTGAAATACATCATTTTAAAACTTTCTCGATCACCTCCATTATAAAATTTAATTACATATCTCATAAAATAAACACTGATCTATTTGTTAAATGAAATATCTCCATTATGTACCACATAAAATTCAAAATGTATTTTTGATTCAAATGATAAATGAAGCAGTGTGATTGTAATTTGAAATTCGGAATAAAAAACGGGAACGCACTTTTATATAGAATTAATTATAAAATAAGATAAAACAATTCAGTTTAGAAAGGCAAGGTTTGAACCATAAATCATGATATAAATTAATATTAATACAAAGTTTGAAAGTTTAACTTATAACGTATAAATATTATTCAAATCATGATTTTATGGCTCAAACCTAATACCAAAATTTATTTTTCATCACATAAATATGATATCAAATTCGGATTGATCTAAATTTTTCGAACTCTAAAATAAATTATTGAGGCCAATTGAAATGGAAAATAGGTCGCGAAATTCACAAAAAATCAACAAAATTAATTATTAACAATTGTTTCATCACAGAGACTCATCATTAGAAGGATGAGTTATTAACTGAATTCAGAGCACAAAATATCTTAAATTTTGGAATAAAAAGTGTAGATTTACAAAAATGGGTAAGTGAAAATTATAAAATTCACAGAAAACAGTGTAACGAAGCTATTGATTATAATATATATCTGAATTTAAATGAAATAAGTATTTAAAGTTTGAAAAAAATCGTTGGTAGAAGCAGTTACTTTATGGAAATTTATCATTATGATTAAATGAGAGAACAATTACTTTGTTCATATACCACTTCCAATAATAACATAGAAACGTTACTATAGTTTCAACACCGCCGTTATCAAACACGTATAAAATTTCATTATTATTAAAAGTGGTATAAAAACAAAGTAATTGTTCTTCCATATACTTAAAGTTTGATTTTCACAAATTTTTTCACAAATTAATGGAAATCAAACTTTTAATAGTTATTTTATTCAAGTTTAGAATAGATTTTCATCATATAATGATATTATTCAATTTTTAATATTTATCTTTTTTATTGTTCAGATTGAATTGAACTAATGTTAGAAGACAGATCATTCGGAAAATATTGTCCTACTCCATAAGAGTTATTATTAACAAATGTACTGTAAGTATAAAAAAAAACAGTTTTTTTCAGATTTCATCTCTTCCTTTAGGGAAGTGTGAGATATACTTAGTATATGCATGATGAATAATATGAGTAGGTAGGATATTGTTGAATGTTGATCATTTTAAAATTGGTTTCGCTAGTCGTGACAATCAACAACTCTTGAATCTATGAAATTAAATTGATAATAGCTTACTTTATATATAAACTCTCGGGAAATAGGTCACACTAGCACATATGCTTATTATTTTCGTCTTTACGTACGTTTCGGTCTCCCAACCATCATCAGAATACGTATCAATGTCTAAAACGGAATTTCTTAAAATCAATTGTATCATCACAAGCGTCCTTATTGCACCATTTTCAACTGAAAATGCCCATGTGGCCAAAACGAACAGAAAAACGAGTAATCGAAATTGTGACACATTATTGTTTCAAGTATATGGATCAAGAATTCACTGCTCAGCAATTTTCTTATAAGATTCGAAGTCATTTCAAAGCACCGTTTGAAATACAACTGAAACCAAAAAATATAACGCTCAAGTATCCACTTTCGAACCGGATGTTGAAGATTTATGAGGTAATAGAAAAAGGTTGTTAGACCTTATATATTGCTATTTGAGCATTCTACCTAAAATATATTTTTAACATTATAAAGACGCATGTAAGTATAAGCAAGGGTTTTAATTAATTAAATTAGTATAAATCTGACTTAATGATTGAACGTTGGCTCTATGAGTTAGTTACAGATTTGGAGTCACGTCTTATGTGAATCATCTCCAGAATATGTCTTTCATAATAATCGATTTCTTCAGTTGAAACATTAACATTTTTGTAATCGAATTCATGGTTATAATCAAAACAATGCTTAGCAAAAGCGGTAGAATTTCTTGTTTCTAATACTATACTTATGGCCATACCATATAAGTAATAGCTTACTTGCTTGCAAAATCGTTTAGATTATCTTCAATATTTATCACATCCATGGGTAAGGATGTACAGAAATGCTAAGCCACTCAAACTATTTTCAGATTATTTTCAGTATTGCACTCAACACTTGCGAATGTTCCCAAAATATTCAAAAGAACGTGAATATTTGGAAACATATTTTCATCGCAGCATTTTAGTGTTTCTAATGCACTTTGTGGCTTTTTTTGCTAAGATTTAATTTAATTTAATTGCTATAAATCTCATTTTGCTTGTTTAATACTTTTTGTCTAGTGAATCATCTGAATAAAATTCGATTGTGATTTCTAAATATTTTATCCCACATATTTGTTGCCAAAAAGATTAAACCGTTCTTGGAATAATTTTTTTTATACTTACGGGAGGGTAACCTATAATGTTCATACAACATCGTGTCAGCCAGGAGTGAAATGTAGGGAGAGGAGATAGGCATACGTATTTTTCCTGAAAGTTTGGAGGTTATATGCATAGGGAAAGACCGCACTAGGTAAATAGGCGAGGAAATAAAGCAGAAAAGGTCGAAAAAAAATCGGATGAACCGATTCTGATAATCGCTGAACACGATTCCGGTGTAAGATTTGAACTAAGACGCACCTGGGGCTTAGGACTTCCTGGTAGTATCGTCGTCTCCAGGGAATTCGCAGAAATACCTTCTGCAAAGGAATGAAGCCTTTTAGGGAGGTTCTCTTGAGCATACGGGTCATGACCATAATATTCAATGGTCACCTGGTGCTCAGGAACCCTGATGACCTGGGTCATCTCCATGGATTGCAATCAAATTTGTATTTCGCGGGGTTTTCAGGACCGCTGAATGCGATTCCGGGGCTAGATTCGATCTACGATAATAACATTTTTGACATTAAAATAGAAAATATTTCAGTATTACTTTTTTCGCATCAGAAAAATTCAGTGAAGTTTCATTGTAGAGCAAACGGTATTTTTTGAATTCTTTGTTGTCGATAGCACAGATCTGTTCACCAGATGCTTCTGTGATTGGTCCGAATTCCAAAAAAGTTATCAGCTATCCGAAAAAGCCAGGAGAGACGAATTTGGTTTCATTTCAGAGCATATTAAAAAACAATCCATGGATATGACCTGGGTCATCAGAGTATTCTGACTACCAGGTGACTATTGAAGGTCATGATCATAACCGGCAACCTCGAAAGAACTTCCTTCACAAGTTTCATCCCATTCCAAAAGATAATTTCACGAATTAACTGGAGACGACGATAGTACCAGGATGTCCTGAGTCCTAGGTGCGTTGTAGTTGAGATCTGGCACCGGTATCGTGTTCAGCGGTCCCTAAAACCCTTGATAGATGAATTTGGTTGCATTTCAGAGCATATTAAAAATCAGTTCATGGAGATGACCTAGGTGATCAGGATATCTTGAGCACCAGGTGACTATTGAGTGCTATGGTCATGACTCGTATGCTAAAGGGAACCTCCGTAACAGGTTCCATTCCTTTGCAGAAGGTATTTCTGCGAATTCATTGGAGACGTCGGTAGTACCAAGATGTCCTGAGCCCCAAGTGTGTCGTAGTTCAAATCTGGCACCGGAATCGTGTTCAGCGGTCCCTAAAACCCCCGACAGACAAATTTGATTACATTTCAGAGCATATTAAAAATCAGTCCATGGTGATGACCTAGGTGATCAGGATATCTTGAGCACCAGGTGACTATTGAGTGTTATGGTCATGACCCATATGCTCAAGAAAACCTCCATAACAGGTTATATTCCTTTGCAGAAGCTATATTTCCAGGTGCATCGTAGTTCAAATCTGGCAACGCAATCGTGATCAGCGACCCCAAAAACCCCCCGAGTGAGAAATTTTGGCTATATTTGGTCATTTTTCCAATATTTTTAATATTATCTCCTGAAAGTGCATTCAAAGAGATGCATTTTCCTCTGTAAAAATGCTAAGATGCACATCAGAAAAAAAAAATTTGTAACATTTTTTCTAAATGACTTCCTGAATCGATTACAAAAAAAATTATCATAATCGGTTCATCCGATTATTTTTTTACTTTGGCCTTTTTTGTGCTTTATTCATGTTGTTAATATAGTTATAATATTGTGGATGGTCTTCTTTCCTTTTTTGATTGATCGCACTCTAGCTGTGTTCCAGCTGGAAGGAAACATACCAAGTTTGTATGAAAGGGTAAACAACCTGCAGAAAACTGGCGTTAATTCGGGCGCACATTCCTTGAGAACGACAGGTGGAATTCCGTCTGGCCTCATAGAGTTTTTGGTATTAAGGAAATTCTGAGAAAAACACGCGAAGACCATCCCAGTCGGCTGATTTGTAATGACAAACTGTGCGTGGAGGCGTTGGATTGGTTTGTGGTGATGAGTGAAAGGCCAGAGTTTCGTAATGATGCACGGACCTTTACTTCATAGGGATCTGGATTGTTAGTGAGGAATAAGTCTGCAATGGGCCAAAAGTGTCCCTGTGAAAAATTTCATGATAGAAACAATAACAGAACCAGATTCTCGTGGTGATCCCGCAGTAAGAGTGAATTTTGTCAATTATTTCGAAATTAGAACAAATTGGATACAAAATAGTTTGTATTAAGTGACAACAATGCACTCAATAGCAAAGCTATGAACAATATTTCTAAACATAACAAGTTAAGTATCGTGCATCGTCATACAGTTCATGATCATTATTTTATCTATTCGATTCAGTTCACATTCTCAAATATACAATGAATAATTGGCTAAATTCAAAACCCAATCAAATTATGGAACTCGACGAGAACATTCCTCATTTTGTGCTTAAAAAAATTCATAAACCAGGAGTAATAATGTTTTTTTATATGATTTGACTACACGAGAGGGAAACCTATAATGTTCGAAGAACATCGTGTGAGCCAGCAGTGGAATGTAGGAGGAGGAGATAGGCATTCGTACTTTTCTTGAAGGTTTGGTAGGAAGAAGTTCAGCAGGTCTCGAACTTGACAGTTAAGGGGTGACTGGTTTGAGCTCGTCTAGTCTGCCTATCTAGAATCTCTTGTAGGGGAACAATAGGTTTCTGATGAACACCGACCATGGGAATGTCTATAGAAAAGGGAGAGGTCTCCCACCTTTCTACTATGTTCTAGAGAGTACAATGAAATCGTAAGTGTGACATCATCAATAGCTCTTCTGGATATAATCCAAGAGCTTCAGCGTATGTTTGAGAGCCGAACTCCAAACATGTGAACATTACTTCAGGACAGGTCGAATCTGTGCTTTGTAGATTATGAGGAGCTGCTGGGATGTAAATTAGCTCTTGGGACGGAATAGAAAACCAAGTTTATGTGAAGCGGTTTTTGCAATGAACCTTACATGATCGTCCCATGCTGTTGGTGGTGGTCCCGAGCATTGTTTTGAAAGACTTCATGAGGAATAAGTCAAGCGTATTGGCATAATGATAGTTGTTATCAGGGATCCGTGTTGGTTTATTATGATAATCTGACATAGATGTTTCAAGTATTCGTTTATGTATGTTTCATTAATTTAATATTATTTCCCTAATGGGCTACGCCACTGGAACATATAATTAGAATCAAGATTTTATCGTTGCGCCTTTTGTAGTACCGTTCATTGAAAATAACTCTTTCAATCAATGGTAGTACCTAGTGAAGATACAATCCATTTTTAAGTCAACTTCTTGAATATAAAATTTCATTAACACCAACTCTATTGCCGCTGTGGTGCTTGCTGCCGTAACTAGAAAGGATAATTAAAACATACTGGAGGAAATTAAATCTATTGCCGCTAGTTGCAGAACAAAATGATATGAAGCATTGGCTTTTAAATATTCATAATGCCATAATAGTTAGTTATACATGTTTCATATAATTAAAAAAAATCGTTTTTCCCGTTAATAACTCTTTTATGGAGCAATTAGTAATAACTAAACATCAGTTTCTATGACATTCGGCAACATAAAAAAAGGAAACAATTATCGCTGATCATTTTACATTTAAAATTGTACATCCTGTCAGTAAGCCTGAAATGTTCCGGTCTGAAGCTGGTACATTCATTGACTATTTAAATTGAAAGTATTACAAACTTAAACAGATTCAGAATGGATTGTAACTTATATGAGCTTCTTGATAATATATTATATACATACGGCGTTCACTTTTATTATTATTATTATTATTATTTTTGAAAAGGGCAGAGGTTCTAGAACTTATTACGCCCAAAATACAAAATACCAAAAGTACCTAATAATTTACAATAAATTTAGAGATGGGAGCAATTGAAAAATAACAAAATTACAAAATTATAATTAAAGAGTGTGAGGTAAATGATAAAAAAGAATAATATAGAGCAGATAAAATATAATAATTATTTATGAGGTCACTCAAGTAAGACAAACAAAGGAAACCGAAAGGAACACAGGTATCACACAAGCGTCACTTAAAAGAATCATAGTGATTAAAACTGTTAACAGATGTAGCTGCCGCTACATTATCCGGTAGACCATTCCAGGGTAGGAAAACACTGTGAGACTGAAAGTTTTGGCGTGATGTGTATTTGTTTTCCCATGTTAACTTAAAAATGTGACAACGAAGTCGGATGTCAGAATTTAAGGTGAATAAATGTTGGTGTAAATTCATTTTTGAATTTAAATTTACAAGTACTGCAAAATCCAAATGCTGACACGTTTCGTGATATTTTCGAAGAAGTTTACAAAATGGCGACAGATACCATCTTGACCTAGGTAGCTCTGGTCACTCGATATTTTTTTTCAATGGAGTATTCATACTTCACCAGAAATTTCGATCGGTAGCACTGCAGCTTACTCATTTGTCATTTCGCTGATGAGCTCGATAGAGCGAAAAAATTGTCAGGAACTATTGGCTGAAGTGTTACTGGTCCATCTAGAGAATTCTAATTACATTTGTGGATAATGTCCACCAAGTAATTTGTTTATTTTCTATCATTATTTCAGTTGAATAATCTTAGTGCATTCAATTTGCTTCATATCTATCATTAGCTCTTGTAACTGAGATCTTTCACATTTCTTTCGTGTAATATTATTATTCTACTAATATTTATGAATTCTAGGCTATTTATATGAAATGATATTATACCAGATTTTCTTGTTAGCTCACCTACTTGATAATGTAAATAAACAACATAGTAATATATACATTAGTTGTTCAGAGATGTTTTAAAAATTGTGAATTACACAAGGTCGAGCTGAATTAATTTCAGATATATTTAATACAGAACGACGAATATTACACTCAATGTACACCTATACCCTATGTAATTTTCAATGAAAAGTTTTTGTGAAACACCATATCTCTCATCTCACAATTCAACCTAAATGAACTGGTGTATCCGTAATTAACGCTTGTTAACTTTAAACTCAATTACGAAAATCACAGAATTTTAATCTTATTTCAACCCTCACTGTGCATGACTGACTTTGGCTTTTCTAATCGCTATAAGAAGGAACTGCCGCAAAGACGGTATGAATTAATGATGATATATTCACTTAGTAGAAGGAGACAATATTTCTAGGATTTACAGATTTCATATTGCCTAATTTGTGTAAAAGCTTAGTTCGCTATGTTGTACAACACGAGTTATTCCTCCTACCAAGTGCTTAAATTTATTCAAGAATTAAATACAGCATTAGATTTTAGAAAAAGTTTCACAGAAATAAAAGGATTTTCGAAACATAATTGATAGCTTCTATAAATGTAGCTATTATGAAATTATACTTTTCCAAAAAATGGATGCTGGCTCAGTTGGCGCATTTCATTATGCAAAACATGAGTGCAACCGTTTTTGAATTAGAGGCATTCTTGATTAATATGAGTTTCTAGAGAGTTTCCTGAGTGATCGGCAGATACCAATATAGATATATACTATAGTACAAGGTTACAAGGCCTATACGCTGAGTACAAAAGTTGTGAACAAGAGGCTTACGAAGCTTACAACAGTTATTTTATAACTTTCGGAGATAGTTCGGAGACACTGAAGAGCCCATGAAGAAGGGCTAAACAGCTGCCTGAGACTATAGGACGTATTGTCACTATTCAACTTATTGAACCAAAAGTTTTATGTATTTCCTTTGGAAAATTATATGTTACACCTGTTCCTAAGGTGTCCTTGTGTGATTGAAACGTATTTTATCTGCAAATAAGCGTGTATAAGAGTGTTATGGCTGAATAAAGTGCGTTGCAATATGGCTTACTATGAATGCGTATGTTGGTTTTTCCGCGTTTTGTTCAGTTTTCTTTAAGATGCACTACGGAAACAATGGATATCGGATGTCCCTGTGAAAAATTTCATGGTAACAACAATTACAGAACAAGATTCTCGTGGTGGTCAATTATTTTGAAATTAGAACAAATTGGATACAAAATAGTTTGTATTAAGTGACAATAATGCACTCAATAGCAAAGCTATGAACAATTTTTCTAAACATAACAAATTAAGTATCGTGCATCGTCATACAGTTCATGATCATTATTTTATCTATTCGATTCAGTTCACATTCTCAAATATACAATGAATAATTGGCTAAATTCAAAACCCAATCAAATTATGCAATATCCCAACTTTGACTCGACTAGAACATTCTTCATTTTGTGCTTAAAAAAATTCATGAGCTAGGAGTGAAACTTTTTTTTTAATATGATTCGACTACACAAGGGGGAACCTATAATGTTCAAAGAACATCGTGTGAGCCAGCAGTGGAATGTACGGAGAGGAGATAGGCAATCGTACTTTTCTTGAAGGTTTGGTAGGAAAAAGTTCAGCAGGTCTCGAGCTTGACAGTGAAGGGGTGACTACTTTGAGCTCGTCTAGTCTGCCTATCTGGAATTTCTTGTAGTGGAACAATAGATTTCTGATGAACACCGACCATGGGAATATTCATAGAAAAGGGAGAGATCTCTCACCTTCCTACGATGTTCTAGAGAGGTCAATGAGATCGTAAGTGTGACATCATCAATCAAACGAATAGCTCTCTTCTGAATATAATCCAAGAGCTTCAGCGTATGCTTGGAAGCCGAACTCCAAACATATGAACAGTACTTCAGGACAGGTCGAATCTGTGCTTTGTAGATTATGAGGAGCTGCTGGGATGTAAATTAGCTCTTGGGACGGAATAGAAAACCAAGTTCATGTGAAGTGGTTTTTGCAAAGGCTCTCAAAGAAACTCCTTTCTCTGAACAGAAGGGACATCAGAGAGATGACTGGAATCCTAACCGGTCACTGTCGTCTTAACAAATACCTACACACTATGGGCATCACAGATGTCCCAATATGTAGGAAATGCAGAGAAGTGGAAGAAACTGCCTCTCACATCCTGTTGGAATGCCTATCACTAGTATCCTTCAGGCACCGACACTTCGGAGAATCAAAACTGCTCCCAGAAGAAGTTTGGAAGCCAGAACTGGCAATATTCTGGCTTTCTGGAGGGCCACAAACCTGCTAGTATAGGATAGGCTTCTGATCACGGTACGCACAATGGGCCCAACTAAGTGGCTCAAGTGCATTTGGAGGCTTAGCCCCCTCTCCTCAAAAGGTGATGATGATGACGAAACTACAAATTAAAACATCAAAGTGTTAAATGTTATATAGGCTGTACTTCAATTTGGTAAAATATAGAACAATCCAAATTCACAGGAAGTAGGTACTCAGATATGTCCTAAAGAATGAATGAATCTTTTGTTTTACTGTCTTTCTAATGGAAGCGCATTTATCTTGTATAACTTGAGAATGATGGGAACAAGTTTTACTGCAGAGTTGTGACGAGACCCAGCAATTTCGAAACAGCTGTCAACTCTTAGCAACGGCTGCGATTCAAGAACAAACATATAAATAAAAATTATTTAAAAGTCTTGGAGATTGGCTTAGATTGCCTGTGTTTCAAAAACGTAAAATAATATATAGAAAAGAAGAAGAAAGAGTTTTTGAAATAATAATTTTTAATCTTGCTCTCAGGTTTATTTTAATAGTGTGCTCGTCAATCTAAAAGGAAAAACTTTCAGCACAAGCATCAAAGTAACAAGCTTTGAATTTTGTGAGCATCCATAAATTTCAAGATAGTAAAACCTTGATATATTTTAAAAGGTAGCTGTAATACCGTAAAAAGCTATTCTACACTTTTGAAGTAAACCAGCTACGAGTATTTCAAAATTGATTATCTAAATGGCTTCCAGTATCATTATCACATTTCCATATCTCACAAAATAGTCATATTATTGTAAGTCTTTTCTACAATAAATAACCCCAATATAGGGAATTAGTGGTTTCAGCTTAGACATGCATTGTTCTATAATTTCTGTTTTGGACGGTTTCTACGTCGTTGAAGTGTGATAGAGTTGGAATACGTGGTGCTCCATCCAAATTTATTGACTGATTGCTAAAATCATCTTTTAAAAATAAAATTTTAGTTCCTCAACTTGAGGAAGTACTGGATGAGTTTTCCATTTTTGCACTGTTTATTCTCACTTTCCAACGTTTTATCCGACTCAAAGGACCATCGTTTTATGTTTGATTCCAAGAACTATTTCACTTTTTCATGGTTCAATTCTCATCTACATCGAGTGATCGAAGGAATGACATAATTTTGATTTCATTGAATATATTCAGATGGCCTGAACTGTGTCGGAAAACCGGAGACTGAAAACCATTTCTTCATATCTATCGGGGTTAGTGACCCATTTTGCAGAGAATGGCAAATCATCTAGAATGTTGTCATGATAAAGATATTAAAGTGTATTCTACCCGACCATCTCAATGGTCTACAAAAGACTCTCACAAAGAAGCAGAAAAAGCTAGAAGCTGATATAAGATAAACAATTCGATTAGAATGGAATTGAAGTTAAAACGTCTTACGAATAAAATTTGAAGTTTTTACGAGGGTGCTGGAGTTTTCTTATTTGATACCATTTTAATATGACTTCGATTTTCATGACGTAACGCAAAAACAAATTGTTCTTTTCTTTCCATGTCTGAGATTAACCGGTTCACAAATTTCTTTCTCCTAACTGAGTTATTTCATTCTTTTATTTCCTTATTTTATTGAACTACTGCTTCGTAATATCGCCAACTTCAAATATTCATTGAGAGGCGGTAAAAGCATCTCATCAATAGTTGTTTAAAATTCATTACCACATGCAGACAGACAAACCAGACATACTGGCCTTAACTGAGACGCAGGTCAATCCTTCCAACAACACGATCTATATGCTCTGCTCTGGCTACGAGCTCCACACTCGTTTCAGATTTGAAAGAGGTTTCTGTCTCTATTCTAGAAATGATCTCACATGCCACCGAGAGGGGAATCTAGAACCACAAGAATTCGATATAATGTGGTTCAAGCTTGATAATCAAACACGAAATGAACCAGCTTATGGTGAACTGTTTGAATTTCTTTCTTTCAAACTTGACCTCATTCAGCAGAACTATCCAGCAGCTGTAATTATCATCATGGGTGATTTCAACGTTCACAACTCCGCTTGGATCAAGTTTTAAAACAAGACGGATAGCGCAGTGCGATAGGCAGAGGCCTTCGCCTTTATCTATGGTCTCGAGTAGTTAATTAAGGAACCAACACGGATCCCGGATAACTACTAGCAATAGCCAATATACACTTGACTTTTCTTAGCAATCCAGAGCCCTATGGGGTAAAAGTCCGTGCATCATTGGGATACTCTGATCATTCACTCTTCACCACGACCTGTATATGTATAATTCCTCCACAAACCAATCCAACAACTCCACGCACGGTCTGGCATTACAACTCAGCCGACTGAGACGGTCTTGGCATGTTTTTCTCCGGATTTCCTTGGAGAAGCGTATGTTTTGAATCTGATGACCAACGCAATGTGCCACAGAGATCTCGTATATTATCAGGCTAGGAATGGAAACTTACATACCCATACCAACAAATCACCGTCATCTGATGAAGGATGGTTCAATGAAATCTGTTATAGGGCCGTCGCTTCAAAACGAACAGCATACCGTCGTTGGCGCGGAAACCCATGCCTGGAGACCAGAATAAAATATCTTGTTGAAGCCAGAAATATGTGCAATGGAACAATAAACGTTTCGAAAGAGGCATATAATGCCAACATAAGATCGAAGCTTATCGAATCCCCGAATGGCTCACGTTCGTTTGGGATTTTCGCCAAAACAATTGATAGGAATTTCACTTCCAGTACATTCCCTCCCATAACCAAAGGCACACTGGCTACACCACAAGAAAAAGTCAACCTTTTTTACTGGAATGTTGTTTAAAGTGATCCAGAATCCTTCTTCTCTCCGTCTGTCTCATAGGTTATTGGGTGGTTTGGTGTTTAGAAGCTGACAGCAGACGCTATCGCATCCTGCTTCAGTACTCAGTAGGAAAATCAGGCAGCTTCCAGCAGCCCAATCCCAGCTTTTGTCATGACTGCGAGGGACGACACACCAACCCACTGGCCCAGGCTAGCAAGCTGGTACGCAGTACCCACAGCCACTGTTTAGTCCATAGAGAATTGAAAAGTGTCTTATTCCATTTGATTGTCTCAAATTGGTTACAATCATCCGTAACCGAATGAGTAAATTTTCTTTTTATTTTACTACTTATTTCGTAAAGGCACTATTCATTATTCATTATATATTGTTATTAAGAGCATAGTACAATAATTGATAACTTTTTCTATGTGGCTTTTCCTGAAATGATCGATTTTATCATCATGATTTAAATAAATAACAGCGGAGCAGTTATAAGTGATAACGTTTCGTTGTTATTTCAATAAACCATGTACCACTGAGATGTTAACATTCGTGGTAGGTCAAAATTTGTTACATCCGGTGATAATTGGTTGTATCAATTTTAACTTGGGTTCAGTAATTCATCCATTCTATTCCTAATGTTTGCTATACGTGTGATCTAGTGGATGAAATGAGCAAGGACACTCTTTATTATTTTAATTGCATCACGAAATGATCTACGCAGGTCTGGTCTTAGTGAAGCGAGACTCATTCCTATAAAGCAAAGTATTGCCTATTTTAAGTATTTCAAAAACGTTGCTCAGTTGCATGTTTGATATCAAAATATATTTTGTGAAATACAAAAAGGACTAATTTAGAAGTCAAATCAATTAATAAACAGTTATTGAGGAGGTATTAGTTGAATTGGGTCTAGAAACACAACAGCAACGAGTTATCTTGGGAAATAACCTCGAAAATAACTCAGGGAGTCACTTATTGTTAATCTTGAAATCCAAAGGAAAATCTCATGAAAATGTGGACCTACAACGTACATAAACTTTCACACTCACCTGGATAACTTCACTCAAATATAATCCGATAACGATTCACTTAGTTTTCTGGTCGACAATACCAAAAAAGTATCGTACATAGAAAACAATTCTTGATAGTTTCTTTAGGAAACTTCCACTTAAAATGCTTTCTAAACTAGACAAAATAAAGGGAATGAACACAAACCAACAAGGAACACGTATGACGTCACAATGCGATGAGTCATCAATATTCCAGCCTGTTATTAGAGTAGGCTATGTATGGTTTCGTACAATTTGAGCATGTGGTCGTTTTTGGGATTACCATTGAAACCGATACAAATTAAATGATCAGTATTCTAATTTTATGGACAGTACACTTTCCCCGTATTTGATTTCAAATGGTCAGTGCGATAACATATAACAGTCAGTAGGATAAGAATATTCAGTTGAATTAATAAACGATTATTAAAATATGAAATGGTCGATAGAATTAATAATCGGCCCGTACAATTAATAAACTGTTGGTAAAATAAAAAAGTGTCAATAAGATTAATAATCGGCCAGTTCGAATCGATGAGCCGAATTGTATGTTGTTTCTGCATCAGCAAGTAGAGCATCTTTTTTTGGGTAGAGGAGGGGAAATCTTGCATCGACGCCTCGGGGGCCCGGGGGGTGTGCCGGATTCTTACCGACTATAATCCCTCCCTAGAGGGAGCACCATTGTGGTCTTTAGTGTCCTATTGTGCCCTCACATATTGCTATCTCCTCATCAGTTCGGTGTATTCTATGAAATTCAGTAGCGTGATGTAGGGGATACTCCAAGATCTACAAGGTATGTCCAATGACCAACCGCGTATGCTGTGCACTGCCACAGCACATGCATGGGTGTCTCTTATTCTACGCCGCAACCCCTGCTTGTGGGCTGAACTACCAGACCCATCGTGCAGAGATTTTTGTTGCATGGGTAATAAGATTCCGTATTTCTTGTCTGCTGAACGTCAGTAGATTTTTCACTCGTTGCTGCTGGAGATCTGCCATTAGTCGCTTGGAATGCGACATACTGTGCTCTGCCTCGAGCCATTTTTGGGCTACATATTTCGCTGTGACATTATAAATGCCACAGGTTGGCTCTGGTTCAATCATGGGTTGTTTCACTCCCGATTTAGCCAGTGTGACGGCAATTTCAGTCTTTTCGCGTCTGGTTTCCTCAGACTCTCATACGAGTGTCACTCTATTGGGGTTCTTTAATAGTGCCGTTAGCTCCTTTACACAATCGAGTACACATTGTGAGGTGATTGTGTATGACTCCAGTGCCTTAAGCACTGTTAGGTTGCTGACTATGATTGTGATTTGTCTATTCTCATAGGCTCTCTCCCTCATAATTCGAGCACATGTTGTAATTGCTAATATTTTTGCTTGGAATTCTGTCGCAAGTGTTCCTAGGCTTAAGGAAATCATTTCTCCTTGGTCCTTTGTCTCGACTATACCAACACCTGTATTTTTTTCGGTCTTGATGCCTTCGGTGAACCATTCGGAATCCCCTGGTGTCATATAAGTATTGCCCCCAGCGTTCTCCCACCCATTCAAGGTTTGAATCTCAAACGGTACGGAAGTGCTGTGAACCTTGATCCTGTCGGATCTCATCTCTAATGGCCGAGGTAATTCAAGCAATCCAAGAAGCTTTTTTGCTCGGCTTTCCTTGTCCGATAAGATCGAAGTGATACGCTCCTCTTATGGTTTCTGCCTGAACGGTGAGGTGCAATAGCTTCAACTCCAACAGCATAACATAGCTAGTGCAAAACTCCAAGCGGCAACGTTACCGCAGGGTAATTTATTAAATTTTTATATATTTCGGGGAATACCAGGTTAGTAGGTTATTAGAAAATTTTCTTTGTAATTGATTGACTTTACTTGCCCTTGAATACATGTAGGAAGCCTCAAGCGACAAAGATATCGCCGGTTTGTTAAATTTTCATGTATCTTTGGGAATACCAGGCTGATAGGTTATTTGAAAATTTGGTTACGCAACTGATTGATTTTCCCTACCCTTGTACACATGGAGGACTCTCCAAGCGTCAACGTTATCGCAGGTTAGTTCGTTACATTTTATATCTTTTTGGAAATTCTAGGTTAGTAGGTGATTTGTGTTTGTAAATTTATTTCCGACTATTGCATACTCGCTATTTATCAAGTTTTACTGCAGATTTGTAGATGTATCACTAGCTAATCAATACTGATATTTCATTAATTTTTAGTGCCCATTATATTCACAATAATGGAAATAGAAATACTGACTAAATAGTTATTTTACTGCTCAAAAATTCCATTTTAATTTATTATATTGGGGATATTTGCACAATGCACTATTGGGCCCCCTTCTGCTGCTGCGCCGCTTAGGATATCTTAGAGGTTCCTCCAACCCTGCAGCTTTTATAAATGTCTTTTACAATATTTTACTGACTGTAATATTATAATGTACATAATGAATTGAATACTGTTCAGATTATTACTATCCCATTGAAAATGTTGATAAATAATGATCGAGTAAAATAGATATCCGCCCAAGGCCGGCCCTGAATATAAGTAAATAATATAAAATTACTGTGTAAATCAGGCAGACATACATCGTGTTCTCTTAACGAGAGTGAGGTTTTAATATTTGAACGTTCATTGGTCTGTTTTAGTCACTTATGATAATTACTGTTTATCATCATCGTCTTAGACTCTAAGTAAAAGAAAAACAACTGTCAAACAAATTGTTTCATTTTAAATGCAATCTCAAAACATTGTGGTTTCTCATGAAAAATAGAACAGATAAATGTGTGTGTAGGTCGAATGGAAATTGAATTAACTACGGATTTCCGATAGGATATTATACTAGTCGAATGTAGTGGTAGTGATACGTAACAAACAGGCTTAATGTACAACGTAATACAAATTTTACTTTCTGTGTAGTGGTGTTTTAAAGTTACTTTTATTTCAGATTCGGAACAAAGTTCAACACTATTGTTTTTTGGTAAGTGCTTTTTATATTTCTAAAGCTAAAGTAAAATCAGTTATAGTCCAAACATGATTTATAAATTATGTGAGAACAAATGAGCGTACCCCTTAAAAGCAGTAATCGGCCAGTTTCCAATAGTTGATTACATAGCATAGTAATAGGAAGTATATCAAGAATAACCAAGACTGACGTTAATCACCTAAACATTGCAGAACAGTGACCACAAATTATACAACTTTGCACAACTATCATATCGCTTTTTCCGCTTACTTTTTAGTACAAGATTAATAGCATCCACTGAATTATTCAGTGAATCTTAAACTTGAAGTATATATTTACATATTTACGTGAGTATTTTTTTACTTTAAATCAGCATGAAAATAGGTGAGAACATTGAGAACTGGTCTGGAGTTTATAATAACATTTTATATTAATTTACTATGTAGCGTCAAAATCTTGTATTCGATGATCAAGAGAGAAAAAGTAGTATTTTCGATATTCGACTTGATAAGTACCATCTAGGCTAGGTGTTTCTCAAACAAAACTTTTTTTTTGCGAACCGGGAACAATATTCTTCCTGTGTAGTCAAAGTATAGAAAAAAGTATACAAGTCTGTTGACGGTAAAAGCCTCAGCCCCAATATTCTTGTGATTTGTGTAGTATATGTTCTTATCTAATCATAATATTGTTTTGCATTAATGAATAAATGATTTTTTACTCAATATCCAAATTATTAGCAAAGTAAGAATTGAAAAATCTTGTCTTCCGGATGGATTCCGCGTCACAATAGCTCGACTTGATGCCGACGTTTCGCCTACCATTACAGGTGGCATCTTCAGGGCAGGCTTGAGGCTTGAACTGAAACTGGTTCTACTTGTTTCTGTAGCCGTATTAATTGTAGGAAAAATCCTTCACGCTTCATAGTTCACTGCCTTTGTTCCGGTGGTTAACTTCGTTCCGGCACCTGACCCTGCCGTTGTGCGACCATGTGCGAAGTGGAATTTTCGAGGATGGGTTTCCAAATGTTGAGAAGGTAATATCCCGAGTCACGGTTCAGATTATTCGGATGTTTTAGGATTTCTATAGCTTCAAGGATTTTCCGCTGATAGAAGTTTGGGGCTCGGACTAGGATTTTAGTATCTTCAAAAAGGATTTGATGATTTGTGTTAAACTTGTGTTCCGCAAGTGCAGATTTACTGGTGTCACGAATTCTTGTACAGCGCTCATGTTCTTTCACACGAGTAGCTACTGTACGACCTGTTTCACCAATGTAGACTTTACCGCAAGAACAGGGAATACTATAAACACTTTCTAAGTGGAGAGGAGGGAGGGGATCTTTAATAGGTTTGTAAAACTGAGATAATTTTGGAAGTGTGGAAAAACGGGTAGAAATATTATGTTTTTTGAGGATTTTGGAAATTCGATCTGTTATATTTTGAATATATGGAAGATAGGCCGTGGATAAAGCAGGCGGGAGGGTTTCTGGCTCAGGTCGATTTGGAATTTTAGGTGAAGTGTATTTCTTTATGGCTTTTTGGATGTTGTAATGGGAGAAATTGTTTGATAATAAGGCAGATGATAAATGTTTTAATTCTGATTTTAAAGATTGAGGCTGAGATAGGTTGACAGCTTTGTGGACCAGGGAGTTTATGACAGATTGCTTTTGGGCAGGGTGGTGGTGGGAAAGACCATTGAGGTATCTATCGGTATGGGTGGGTTTCCGATACACAGAATGTCCTAAAGTACCGTCAGTCTGTCGACTAACCAATACATCCAGGAACGGGAGTGAACCTTGCGATTCGACTTCCATGGTGAAACGGATATTGGAATGTAATGAATTTAAATGATTGAGGAAGGGAACAAGCTTTTCGCGACCATGTTGCCAAATAACGAAAGTATCGTCGACATATCTAAACCAACATTTCGGCTTGAGAACAGATGAGTCAATGGCATCTTGTTCAAAAGCTTCCATGAAGATATTAGCTATGATCGGGGAAAGTGGGGAACCCATGGTAGCTCCCGAGGACTGCTCGTAGAACTTGCCATCGTATAGAAAATATGTGGAGGATAGACAAAAATCAATTAACGGTAGCAAGTCCGTTGAAATGTTTTTGGCAGGTAATAATTGAGAAATTATGGAAAGGGTGTCTGGAATGGGAACATTGGTAAACAGTGATTCGACGTCGAAGCTGACGAGCAGATCGCATGGGTCAACTTTCAACGTTTGAAGTTTTTCAACGAAATGAAAGGAATTCAGGATAAAACTATTGGAATCACCTACAAGGGGTTTGAGAATAGATGACAGGTATCGAGAGAGTTTATAAGTAGGAGATCCGATAGTGCTGACAATTGGTCTCAGGGGAACTGAGGGCTTATGAATTTTAGGCAAACCATATAAACGGGGACATTTTGAACAATGGGGGATAAGAAATTTCTTATCTGAATCAGGAAGGGAAGAATGACGAATAATTTGTGAAATTGAACGTTCTATATAGGAGGTGGGATCTTTTGGTAAAAGCTTATAGGAATTAGTTTGCAGGTGTTGCAGGATTTTGTTATCATAATCTGAACGATTCATGACAACAGTGGAGTTTCCTTTATCAGCCCTCAAAATAGCCAAATCAGGATTTGATTTGAGTGAATTGAGAGCTTTAATTAAAGGTTTAGGGTAATTTGATTTAGGAATCTTGGAATGACGAAGAATTTTAGCAGTTTCGAAACGAATTTCATCTGCTGCGAGATGGGGAACTTTATGTAGGGATGCTTCTACAGCAGAAATAATGGATGTCGTAGGAATATTTTTGGGGGAGAAGACAAAATTAGGACCTTTAGATAGAACCGATTGTTCAGCAGAAACGTCGGCATCAAGTCGAGCTATTGTGACGCGGAATCCATCCGGAAGACAAGATTTTTCAGGATTAGCTGTCCGCGGAAGTCTACTATCCAAGATAAAGTAAGAATTGTTTAAGAATTAATCAATCTAATAATGATAATATAATAATAATATTTATTTATTGCCCAATTTATAATATACAATTAGTAATGAATAAACTACAAATATCCGAATCACTGAGTCGATAAAAATTCCGAAGAAATGGCTTTCAAATATTAATATCCCCGATATAAACTATACAGAATATGTACTTTTAACCAAAATTACTATAAACAAACAAGCAATGAGCAATCCACTCTCCCCTTTTTTCACCAATATTTTTCTTAGCGAACTTGAAACCTCCTTAAAATCATAATTGAATCAGTCCCCAAAAGCTTGGTTTCCGCGATTATAAGTAAATATTTTGATTCACATGGATTTTTGAACACACTTAATATCCAATTTGTTTCCCTGAAATTCACTGTCGAAATAGAAACAGATAATCAGCATCCTTTCCTTGATATTTATATTATAAAAGATGGTAATCACTTGGATTTCGACATATACAAAAACCCACTCATATAAATAGGTATAGACCGGTGGATTAAGCTACACAATTTAAATATAAGATAGCGCCATTTAATAGTCTTATTCATAGATTATCGAACGTCCCTTTGAGCCAACAAAATCAAGTTGAAAAACTTCAGCAAATAGTGTTGGACAATGAATCTTTGATCAATAATATAATTTCTAAATAAAAACGGAAATTGGAACGCAACCAATTACCCAAATTAGAGCCATTACCTTCAAATACTTCAATAAAATTCAAAATTTTCACTGATCATTCCATAATCGGTTTTCTAAATTTTCAATACAACCTGTTTATAGATGTAAGAACCGTTTAGGCAACACCTTTGATAAAGTTTCCGACTTCGACCGGTATTAACAACATTTATTGTGAGTCGTGTTCAAAATGCTATATAGGTCAAACTAGAAGTGATACAGATAGCCTATCTTGCCTCGTTCCTAGTATGGGACACATAGAGGTGGTCTCATGACTTCAGACTTTATGAATAAGTGTAGAAAATACCACTCGTGATAACTACGCATGCAAGCTGCAGTAGTCGGCCCAATGGGCTTTGGGACATAGCAGTCGTCGTTCCTGGCCATCACACAACTCCGGCATAGGTATTTATAGTCAATGGTACTAATCCATACGACTGCTAACGCATGCGACAACCATAATGTAGAAGCCTTTGTCGGTAATTTCTTTATCGACATTTAGTCTAAATGGCGCATAATGTCTGTTACGCAGTGAGGGTATAGACGGCTGTGTGAGAGCTAGCTACCAACTACACTCCACCAGCTACCGAATATTTATTGTCAGAACTATTTAGGTTTTGAACCATTGCGATTATTAAATATTTGAAAGTAATTCCGTTCGCACTTTGCTTTTTACTCCAGAAAACCGTATCTTATTTTGGGACTTGGTGTATTGGTTGTCCTGCAACTCTAAAATGTATACAACGGAGATTATAAACACATCAATAAATCCAGATAGCATGAATTTTAATGAAAACAAGAGGTTTGATGCAGGGTAACAAAGTTAAGTCATGTTTGGAAAACGAATTCTTTCACCTTTAGAGGCAAATTGTATCCAATAAAGAATGTGAATGTCTTAAATAGTTCGTATACCTGCTCAAATGTATTATGAAAATGTTGCAATTTTTAGCACTTAAATTTTGTGTCGCTTCGTAAATACTTAAAAGGTTTTAAAACCGTGAGCTGCGGAAGCTTGGGCATCACAGGATATTCGTTTTAACCCGTTTTGATGAAGCTTCTAAATATATTGCGAACGTCGGGAAATGAGTGACGTCAAGGTAGGAGCGGCTGGATATACTTTGTATATGCATAAGCAAATATTAAAAAGTTGGGCATTTCTATAATCGATATTCAAGTGCTATTTAAATTCACTTTTCGAGACAGAATTTATTCCAATTCCCATTTAATACAGCTTTTCTTCAATACTTATCAACACATTAGACCATACACCTGCTCTTATTAATGAACATCCAGACTAAGACCTTGCCTAATAATTATAGACCCATTGCACTACTATATGTGATTCCTAAAGTAATGGAGAAAGCAATCAACATCGGATAAGCATCCAATATGTAGAGAGATCCAAAATCGTGAACGTCCGGCAATATGGCTCTCGTCACCAGATATCAATAGGAGACGTGCTTGCCTACGTAGTACAAAAATTGCAGATATCCATTACAAAATATGGGGAATCTTTAGCTGTAGCATTGGATATTTCCAACGCATTTGACGGAGTGTGGTACCAATGCCTTATTGGAAAACTATCAATTTGTTTATTGCTCCAACTGTGTCGTTTACTATCGAGATTTCTCTTAGATAGACCATTCCATGTGGTGGTTGATGGAGTCTCTCGCATACAATAGTAATCAAAGCTGGTGTTTCACAGTTTTGCGGATGATGGTACACTTCATACTGCTTTCTCCTTTAGGGCAGGTCGATAAATGAAGAGTTTAATGCAACCAAAACTCAAGATTGCATTCTTAATATGATGATGTCAGTTAAAACTATTCAAATGAAGTCTTCCAATCCATGTTCGGTTTCTACCAGCAGCGCCCTCCAATGGGACGATAATGGGAGGTCCTGTGCGAAAACTGCTTCACAGAAACTTGGTTTCTATTCTGTGATAAAAGGTACTTTACACCCCAGCAGCTCTTCATAATCTACGAAGCACAAATTGGACCTGTCTTGGAGTACTGTTCACAACTCCCAAAGATACGCTAAAGCTCTTAAATTATATGCAGAAGAGAGCTATTCGTCTGGTTGGGATGTCATACTTACGAATTCATTGACCTCTCTAAGACACCGTAGAATAGCGAACGACGTCTCCCTAGTCGATATCCTCATGGTGGGTGCAAATCAGAAATCTTTTATTCTAACAAGAGATTCCAGGTAGGCGGACTAGACGAACAAAAAACTGGTCATTCCTTCATTGTCAAGCTCGAGACCTGTCTAACTTCTTCCTACCAGACATAGTTTTCCAATTGATTGTCGAAGTTGTGAAACTCTTTGCCTACTTAACTCTTTCCTGATGTCTATAACCTCCAAACTTTTAGGAAAATAATGCTTATATTCTTTCCCAACATTCCATCATTGGACCACACGATATTCTACGAACTTTATACGTTTTCCGTGTGATCAAAATACGAAAAAACATGTTACAGGTTTGAAATCCACGACTGATAGTTATAAATGCTGATCACATCAAAATTTCGGACAAACACGTTGTTATATGCTCGTAACATTAGCTGAAGTTTTTTTTCCACGGAGGTGAAGAGAACCCTTTATGGGGAGGTTATAAGCCTTTGGGTCTCATGGTCTACTGTGAGAGTCACCTTTCCAGGCATACTCACTAAAAACAACACCCCCTTTGTAGGCTTGTCCGGCTATTGCTTCCGGTGACACTTAGGCCTGCTGGCCGATTTTATCTCCCCTTTGTTTTGCTGCTTTATGGCATTCACTCGAGTATGTTTGTACCTTGTACGAGTTTGTACAAGTCCTTTACTGGGTGGGAACTGTATAATTCTGGTTCGCCGCTAGGCTTTCCAAAAATTCCTCGCACTTATTCAGTATGTGTATCACTATTTCTGTATCATTACTGCAAAGTCTGCATGGTCGCCATTATATAGTCCCATTTTGTTTAGGTGCCCTTTTACTGGCACATGGCGAGTCATGAGCCCTGTTACGACTTTTATTTTTGTCCCTATTTAGTTCTAATAGGTCTGTCGTTTTTTTGTCACACGGGGCTTTGATGTATTCCTTCCCATGTTCGTTTCCTGGAATTTTTCCTCAGTATTCTTTGTTGTTTTTCATGATCCAGTCTTCTACGGATCTTCGTGCTGTACGTTTCGGTCCCGCGTGGTCTGTTCTGGATCTGGAGCGTTCTCCGACTCTCTTCTTGTAAGTTCATCGGCTTTTCCATTGCCTGTCGTTTCCTGATGTCCCGGCACCCAGATCAACTTAACATGGTTTCGGTCTCCCAGTATTTCAAGTTCTTCTTTGCATGTTCATACCAGACGGGATGTCACTTCCTTACTATTCATTGCCTTAAGTGCAGCCTGACTGTCTGCTCATCTTCGTTGGCTCTCCGATTATTTTCCTTCACGCATTGGAGGATTGAATATACCTCTGCTTGGAAGACAGAAGTGTGTTCACCTATAGAATGTCGCCTCATGCGTAACACGTCCCTGGTCACGATTTTTGCGATGTTCATGTGTCCTGGCCCAATGTGAACATTCTCCAGTGTATTTTGTATCCTGAAGGCAACAAGCCTTCCTTGAATTACCAATTGGAGTGGAGGTAATCCCAGTGGTGCCTCCATTGCTGCAGTGGGCGGTGATCCCAAGACATGCAAGTCTCTGGACCTTGATTAGTCTTGTCGTGGTCCCTCTTTGTTGTGTTTTAGGCCACCAAATCCAAGAGGCGTGTGTTATTGCGGGTTTAACCACCATGTCGTACAACCAGTAGAGCATGCTCGGCCGTAGCCTCCATTTTTCACGAAGAAGTGTCTGGCTACAAATAATGAGGACTCCGCTTCTTTAATTACTTTTCCCAGATGTTGGTTCCAAGTAAGTTTCAAGTCTAGCTGAGGTTTTCTCTTGATGCAAAATACAACAAAAATACATCAATCGCTTGTTGTGGCTAGCTGCAAGCCCCAAGCTGCATTCCATCGAACTTTCACGCGAGAAGGAAATACTTTCTCAACTTAATAAATCAAGATGTACATTCTCGTTTCTCCTCCTTGAAATGTGTTAAGCAGGCGAGGAAATGATGAAAGCTTCAAAACGAAAATGAAATTTATGGCAATAAGAAGATGTATTTTTACAATTGTCTATGCATGTTTCATGTAACAAGGTTTCACTAATTGAATTCAACCAGTCCGACAAGTTTAGAATGAACTAAATCAATTTATTTTCAAATCCCCATCATCGGAGGAAACAGTTTGTGAAATATGGTTATCTATATTTTCTTGCTTTTCAGTCGTAAGTCATTTACTTTCAAAGGCTGGTTTCCTCAACTTCCTCCATATCTTCGAAAGAACCGTGTCGTTACATTTTGAAATGAAAATAGCACGTTGAGATACAGCCACGGCTAGGCTATCACTTATCAAACCGTTGGATCTTTAAATATACACTATCTTAATAATTTTGAATTTAAATGTGGCACTCCTGAACACGATCGAAACTCCTACACTACCAGGGTCTGAGGTCATCAAATCATCTCAGGCTAGCGACCACAACCAGCCCATCTACATTGTGTTATATAATATATTGTTATATATATTTTTTTATAAGCATAATAGTCCAGCTTTTGAAAAATTAAGTCTCCTTCTCTAGGACAATATAAATTAATAGTGATTATATATAAATTCTCAAGACCATCATCAGAAGACTTGTCACTGTCTAAAACGGGATTTCTTTAAAAGTAATCGTTCAATTAAAATGCGCACGTCGCCAAAAGTAATAGAAACACGAATAATCCAAATTGTAATACATTAATGTTTTAAGGATATGAATATGTATCAAGCATACACTGCATAGCAACCTATCTCTAGTAATCGAACTCATCTCATGAATTGTGAGAATAAGATGGACAAAACAGCTCTAATACGCTCAACTCTGCACTTTCAAACCAGATGTAAAGATTTATGAGGTAATAGGAAAAGGTTGTCAGACCTCACTAGAAATGTTGATATTTCAGCATTCTATCTAAATATACTTTTAACATTATAAATAAGCATGTAGGAATTTGCAAGAATTTAAATTAATTAAATTTGTATTTTTTACAAGCTATTGCATAGCTTTTATCGCGGGCTTTGAGTGCGGCGACCGAATCAAGAAATTCCGTAACGAAAATAACCTAACACCCCCCACTCCGCCTACCATGTAGCTCGGCCGAGCGTTCGCTTAACGTGTATGTATATGGTACGACTGTACGAAGCTCGCACGGATCGAGACGAGCTGCTCCGAAATCGGACGAATACGTAAGCAGCTGTTTGTGAGAAAGTATATAGGTGTATAGGTATCTATCCTATCTTTATAATGCCACACTCACCGCATGTGCGCCCCGTAAGTATACATGTAGGTATATATACTGTTGTAGATACTGTTCCAAAAGGTAGGGTAGCTATTTACCAAAATAATAATAATGTTACTAATATTATGACTCCGAATATTGAAATAAATATTGCACACGTTAGCGATGTTAATGTTAGGCGCTCATTTGTTGGAGATATTTGTGCGTGCTTATGCAAACTTAGAAATGGCCTACACATAGTCATGGTAGCAATTTACATTTATCCGAATCCAAAATTGGACGAGGTAGAGCATTTTATTCATCGCACTTTACTCGAGTACACTGGAGAAGGGTCGAAAATACTTGGTACAAATGGTAATAAATTTCCACTTATCTTGGCTTGCGATTTCAACTTCAACTTCGCTGATAAAAAATCAGAACGGTTGACAACTTTTCTTTCAGAAAAATTGAATTTGAAAATGAATAATGATCCACAAGAATCCACAACAAAATATGGGACCACCATTGACGCGGTATTTTCCAGATATTTAGAGGATATCAAGTCGCAAACTTATGTTTCTTATTTCAGTTACCATAAACCTATAGTTTCAATGATAAAAATTCTTGAATAACCTACATGTATTGTAAGATAATAAAAATATTTTAAACGATATTAACTTCTCATTTATTCAATAAAAGAAAAAAAATTGTTTTCTTATCGGTCACCACGCTCAAAAAGTGTAACTTGAATTAATATCAAAGAAAAAAATATACTGCATAAATAAAAAATGAATAAATAATTATAATTGCATAAGTTGATAAAAAATGCTATGCAACAGCTTTACCGTGGCAGTCCAAGAGAGCCACACGTTTTTTAATACCTTGGCTACACTATAGGGAAACCTATAATGTTCGAAAAACATCGTGTGAGCCAGCGGTGGAATATTGGGAGGCGAGATAGTCATTCGGATTTTTGTTGAACGTTTGGAGGTTACAGCCATAGGGAAAGACCTCACTATAAAGAGTTCCACATCTTCGCTATTCGATAGAAAATTAAGTCTGCTAGGAAGAAGTTCGGCAGGTCTAGAGCTTTGTACTTTATACTATATATACGTTTTAGACAGTGACACGTCGGATGATGGTTATGAGACCGAAACGTATGTAAAGACGAAAATAATAAATACATGTGTTAGTGTGACCTATTTCCCGAGGACACTATAAATATTTATTTCAATAGAAATCTATAAGTATAAGGGAATAAAATAGCTAAACAAAAATCAAATCTCTTAAACTTTGGTGGTAAATCACTAGATCAAGAATCATTTTTCCATTATCTATAGACATGAGAATATCTTTTTCACATGGCATTAACATAAAAGCCTGTAAATGATCTCGGGATAGACAATTTTAATTTTTATAATGACATTTCACATGCCACTTCAAATGGGACTTCAGCAGCTTCAACCACTGCTCATAAAACTTTTATCATTTACTCAACTGATACAGAATACACGTCATGTCCCAATTATACTGGAAATTCCTTTAATTGAAATATATGGAATTGTCGATTCTATTGAATCAAGAATCATCTGGAAAACGATTAAATGGACATTATATGATGTTGCTATGTATTGGAGGAATAAATTGATACATTATTTGTCGAGGGGCATCAGCTTCTTAATGATATCTTCAGAACAACAAATGTGGCTGTCTGAGTCAGTGCTTCCCAAATGATGGTCCGTGGCATAATGTTCGGTGGTCCTCTACCCTAAAAAATATCAATTGTTGGGATAAAGCTTCAACTTTTCAAATTTACAAATTTTTTTTTTGAAGGGTTTGACCTGAAAACTCTTAGCTGCAGGCACGTAACTTCCCCTGCCCTTCCTCGCGTCGCTCGTTTGAAGGGGGGCGGGCCCTCTTGTTACTGGTGTCTAATTTTGGAGCTCCGGGATGTTGACAAATTTGGGGAACACTGGTCTAGATGATTCCACTCAACCTTCAAAAACTCGAAATGTGAATTCAGCGATTGAATCAAACTAGAAATGAAGTGAAAGAACGATTGAATAATAATTTTATGAGCTTTCTAGAGTCTGAAAACCAATTAAAACGGAAGCTGTGAATGCATGAATAAATTATTACATTACCTGTGAAGGATCATCAGTTATTTGTATCTTCTAAATACTATGTTTGAAACAAAAAATGTGTCTGTCCAAACCTCGGAAACATTTAAATTATTCTTGTATTCATTTCCAAACTATACTGACAAATTGTCAATCCTATCCAATCGGAAATGAACCCAATGGGAATCGGTGCGATTGAATCAAATCTGGATTGGAGTGGAAGAACGGTTGAATAATTATTTTATAAGCTTCCTAGATTCTGAAAACCAATTAAAACGGAAGCTGTGTGATGCATAATTAAATTAACACTTGAGCTGGAAAGAGCCATCAGCTATCTTCTCAATGTCCTATAAAATTTCACAATACTATAGCATCAGTATTTTTTATTTAATTAAGTTAATTAAGCCGCAATAAAGAATACATTCTTTATGAGCAATTTTGTTTGATTGGGAACTGTATGGAAGACATCCCCTTTTCGTCCCGATTGGGTTTCACCAATGAGAAGACCTTTTGTACCCTACTTCAGGTTCATTGTCATCAGCCCTCCATCGATATGTTCTTGCAATAGCGGTTGGAACAGATGATTGTCATCGGATTTCAAATATTCTTCGATTTAATTTCGAAAAGGTGCAATTTGAAGGTCTAGACCATGGGTCGGCAACGTTTCAGTAATATCTTGACGCAACTATTATACATAATCATTCTATGTTCAAGTATGATAATTATTACTCTATATATACAGGGCTGCCCACTAAGGGTGGCGAGTTAGGATGTCCCATAAACTATGATTGCTACAACTTGGACAAACAAAATTTCATAACGGTCTATATAAAGGGCTGTAAAAGTTTTAAGCTTCTGTAATGATTTTTTATCTCCAAAGTTATTCAATATAAGGTACCACTTTGATAAGGTCCGCGAAAAGATCTACCACTTCTGTGTTAGTTTGATTGTTAGCTCTTTTTGCCATATCTTCAATAATACAGGAGTGGAAGATGAGTAATTTAATTTTCAAATTGTACTATTTCCCAGATCTTTTATCTGATTTTATTTGAGTGAGGATTCGTTTGAAAGAGAATTTTTTTGGTAGAAAACCTAGAGGGGATTTGTTGTCTCCACGATTTTCTTTAGAAATACTTCTTCATGAGATATTATAAGACCACAACGAGCGTAATTTTCTGGCGAAAGCCCCATTTTGATATATCTACTCAAAGAAATGTTGCATGAATGTACATACTTGTATGCTCATTTTCACTTTTCCGTGCATATTTTAAATCTATACTGAGTGCCATTGAAAATCGTTCCGCGTGCGACACCATGTAGCCGATCCCTGGTGTAGACAAATCATTTGGTTTGGACGTATCAAGGGAAATCGGTGATTGCTCGGAAAGCGAACCTGAGGCAACGCCAAAAGCGTAAACTATTGCTTGGACTGATATCTCTTATGACCTCAGGCGTCATGTACGCGCTGTTGACGAGTTGCAACCTAACAGAAGCCAGTGCTGGATATTCTCCTAGAATGTGAAAGGCAGTTTTGTATGCTTCTCCGCATCTACTACAAGCTGGTTCAACAATAATGCGATTAGGTCCAGTTCTTTCGGTACTCTTATGCTTGTCCTGCTCATGGAGAAAAGGGTTCTCGAACGTTTGGGCAAGAGCTCACCAATGTGAAGTTTTGCCTGCCTCGTACCAAAAGCGGTGCTTCAGTCCAAGAGCCATTTTTTCCCAGTAACTCTCTGAGGCCGCGGAACTATGTGATATCTAGGGAACCACGTTTGACCAATTGATCAGCCTATTCTTTCCATTTCACGGCAGAGTGAGCCGGTACCCACAAACAACACTATCTGGAATTTGTTGTGCCTTCTTGCACTCCAAAATGCTCTTATAAGCCATCCTATGGGCCCTCGGCTCTCGGTTCAGATATGCATCCGTCTATCTCGGTAGCTTAATCTCAGACTCTTCGCGACACAGGTTCATATTGCACTCGGCCTAGATAACAGTGAACTGAGCGGAAATTGAAAGTTCAACGCAATTAATGGAGAACTGGCAAATAATTCGAAATAGAGATCTTATAATTTAGTAGAGTTTAATGCAACCAAAACTCAAGCTTGCTTCTTCTCCAGGAAAGCGGATCCCACAATCTCTAATATAATGATGTCTGGTACAACTATTCCTTTGATGTCTTCGATATCCGTACTCGGGATCACCACCAACAGGACCCTGTCATGGGACGATAATGTGAGGTCACTTACTAAATCCCTTCACAAGAACTTGGTTTTCAATTCCGTGCCAAGGTTCTTAACTTTCCAGCAGTTCCGCATAATCTACAAACACAGACTGGACTGGCTCAAATTAATCACTCCTTCATTGTCAAGCTCGAGACCTGTCGAAATTCTTCTTACCAGACTTAATTTTTTTATCGAACAGCGAACTTTTTACCTAGTGAGGTCTTTCCCTATTCCTATAACCTCCAAACCTTCAAAAAACATTCGATTGCCTCCCAACATTCCACCGCTGGCTGACACGATATTCTTCGAACATTATAGGTTTCCCTCCCGACGGAAGTCGTCCGAAGACCTTGTTTTCCCAGGCAGTCCTCTGGGTTATGAAAACGTCCGGGACTTGGAACCTGAAAGCAGGTGTTATCCCGTCTTGCATCAGTTGCAGAATCGGAGATGCTCGAGGCTTGTTTTAATTGTTAGTCCAAAGTCATCAAAAGCACAACTTTAGTTTTGTAGAAAGTTATTACTACTCGTTCGGGTTCGTTTTATGTGTTGAGTATATATTTAAGATACACGAATCGCTTTTCGATACCAACGTGATGACCAGCAGATAGATTTAATTGAACCATTAATATACGCAATATATGCGATTTCAGGGCTTTGATGAGTGATTGAATGATTGCTTCATGAGCCGCCTAGACACCAGGAATTAATTAAATCGTGAACAGTGAGCTGTATGGATAATATACAACCAGAATCGATTTGTGAATTATCATATTGGGCTAAGTGTGAGAAGAATTCGCTATATTGAAACGTATTATCCTCCCATATCCGGTTTGCGTTCTTCTATATTAGATCAACACAACAATGAAATAATAAACACGGTGATTCCTAATTGAAGTTATTGGAAAAAATATATAAATATAAGCTCTACTTTTTTTAAGGTACATAAATACAGCTAGAATTCTATTGAAATAGTTATAATTATTGAGGGGTAATTTTAGAGACTGAATGAAGATTTGTTTGAATATAAGAACAGGTGAATCACTTTTTTGGAGAAGAGAATTTGTTACTCTACAGGGTACATTAATCATAGACGAGTATCGTATATTCAAAGGTCGTGGCAAACCACTGTCATAATTCTTACTTGTTGATCAATAAAGACTTGAGTAACTTTAGAACTTACTGGCTTTTCTTGCTCCTTGGAATAATGCTATCCCTATAATTTACTTTTTCAATACTAATTAGAGAGTTGAATCAAACACGTAACATATTGAATTCCATATTATTTCAAACGTATTATTGCATAGTAGAGGTTCGCCGTTTCCTCGTATGAATTAAATTGTAATATGTGATTGGATGACAATGTATTCACAAGCGACTACAAAAGTAATGTCATCACACTATTACCACTCATTGTCATAGTCATAAGAATTCCAAATTTTAAGTGGATTATCTCTCTACAACATGATTTTATTAGGGTCATTGTGTATGATATGACCAGCTTTCAAAGTCCCGATACTCTGAAACGTGGTTAATCATGGTCTGAGGTTAAAACTGAAGCTATAATTGAATTTCTCACATTTCAAAATGTGCTACATCGGTGTTCCAATTGAATCAATGAGGTCGACCAAAATCGAGTTTTTTCCATACTTGCCCCTTACGAAATTTTGCAAAAATAAAAAATTAAAACAAGTTTGGTAAAATCGCTAAAATTTGTTCCCTTCTATAACATGATTTTATTAGGGTCATTGTGTATTAAGGTGAACCGGGTTCCGTTATCATTTTTAACCTATAATTCCGAATTTCGAATTAGAAACTTCCTATGACAGCTATGATAACTAACATTGTAATTATAATTTCACTGTTCTAAGGCACATATTTGTACCTCATTTAATTAGGCACGGTCCTGTTTATAATCCTTGCAACACTACCTGGTTTTGTTACAGTTGCGCCGTTAAGAGTTTATTGCAGTGGACTATTCAACAGTACATCATAAAACGAACTTTTATTCTTTAAGAACTGTGTATTAGTATGCTATTTTGGGTGGGGTAGCATATTTTATAGTCTGGTATCTTTCGTGTCATCTTCTTTAATAATAAAGTGAAACATATTAATTAAAATTGGGAAACATCGAAACAAATTATGACATTCTGAACATCGAATGAGAAGGCAAATAATATAAACAAAATTAATAGTTGATTTCTTTACATAGACCTACAGGTCAGTTCAACACAATACAAGCATACCAGCAAGAGCTGTCTACGGAGGAACAAGTGTTCCAGGAAAATTCATTCAGCAAGTTCACTTAGAACGGAAGAGCACAAACAATAGAAGCCAGCGAATCATGATAACTTGACACCAGTTAGTAAGTGCTATGTAAGTGTGTGTATAGGCCAGCTGGTGATAGGTTGGTCGTGACACTTGAGTGGAAGACACAGGTGAATGAATACAATCAAAGCTGGTACCATATTTCCTCATTATTTCACCTTATCATTCAATTCCCAATTATGAGTAGTAGAAGAGATCTTTACATAAAAGCATTATATGAATAGTCCCATTTTAGAGAATAATTTCTTATATGTTAGACAATGTTATTCCCTGAAAACAACTGTTCGGTCATATTGTCAACAGAATACAACATACTGAAAATTTTGACTGACATGCTTGATATTATAATGACTTTTAGCCATTGTAATTTCTAGAAGCCGAAGTTGTAATTGCTCATTATTGAGCTATATGTATATAATTTCTGTCAAGCAATTTATAGTGGCATAAATCACAACGTGTTTTCATCCAAGTTGAAAAGTTGGCCTCTGGGTGAGGTATACGTTGTTAAATCTTCTTAATGACCGTGCTGATAGTTTGGTTTCAGTAAAAAAACAGATTTGACAAATCTCCGTCCTGATATGAAAAAGGGAAATCCTTTCTCGAGTGCTTAATTTGGTTAAGGCAACGTTGAGATGAGGCATATATTTCTCCGGAGAAAGATGAAAGACCAAAATTCCAATCAAATATATCCGAACTTTCCAACACTTATAGCTCTGGCATCACTTGAAGGATGCCAACTGATAAGATAGAAAGCTTTGAAACTGCAACGTTGAGTTTTGTTAGACAAGTTCCCAATTGTTACTTTATTTATTTGCCGTAAATTTAATTACAAGAGCTGACTCCGAGACAAAAAGAGCGAAGCAATTTTCTCATCGAATTGGACCACTGAAAAAATCGTCTCAATTATACAAGAGACCTGACTTGACATGAACTGCATTAGCAAATTTATTCTACATTTGCTTGTCCGAAAACTTTTGTCTTGAATTATTCATTGTTTCACCACTACTCAACAAAGGATGTTAATAATCCTTGGAATTATAACCTCAATGCCGTCAGTTGTACTATTCCGAAAGTAATGATCTCTTTAACCCTGCACATTTTGGCTTCCGAGCGGGTGAATTAACTACTATGGCCGTAACTAATGTATTCCAAATAACTAATTCATCTTTTGAAAGTGGTAATAATACAGGTGTATTATTTTGTGACGTCTTTAGGGCATTCGATTGTGCAGATACACAATCGCTTTGTTTATTTTTGAAGTCATATATTTCTGAAAGACAACAAATTGTTTCATATGAAAATAGTTAGTCTGACTTCCTACCAAAGAACATGGGGTTCTACAAGGTTCAATTATGGGGCTACTACTATTTTAGATATACATAAATGACATACCTTTGCCGATTCAAACACTTGTTCGCCGATGGCAGCACTGCAGCAAACAGTGATAATGGTATTGATCAGCTAAAGCAGTCCATGACCAGTCTTAAGCTGAACGTTAATGAATGGTTCTTGGCTAATGATTTGTGCCTAAACGAAACGAAAATCATTATAGACCCACTGTTCACGATGATATGTCCACTAGCAAATTCTTAGGCGCTAGGTCGTTTATGGAGTGCTAATTCGAAGGAACTTTCTTAGGCGGCGTTCAAAGGAGTTTATGTATGCGTAGCTTGGTATAGTCTAGGAATAGTTAGGCTATACTTTCATGGAGGCGGTCTCAGTTATATATATTCTCTCAAAACTCTGAACATTCTAACCTTGCCCTCTATGGATATTTTTCGTTGTCTAAAATACATTAACATGATTGAATACAAATTCCCTGTGAGAAATCAACTTCATGAAGCGAATACTCGACAAATTAATGATATCCAAATAGACTTTCAAAGAGTTTACAGAACTAGATGTCATATTAATTAACGGTGTCCTATTTTCTTTAACAAACTTCCTGTAAGGTTTATTTTGCGAGAGTAAGTGGTAATCTTTAAGAGACGCTGTGAAGCCCGCGCTTCACTCTGTGTGAAATTTCTACCCACTGAAACCATCTCTCGTTACGTCCCAGGACACCGCGGAACCGCCGTCAGGCATTACTTCGCGGGGGACAAAATTCTGTTATGCGCCCTACCCTGGTCTAGCTGGCCTTTTCTCTCGTTGTCTCTACGTCTGAGCTCCTTCAATACAGTGGCCGCAAAGTTCGACACCGCATTCCAGATGGTCTGTGACTCCGTTAAGTGTTAGAAGAATGCCACTAAAGTCATTTCTCGTTATTTTCCATTGTGGGTCCTTTAATTCTTATTCATTATCATTAGATTCCTTTTTCATGTGGTCCTTCCATATCATTCACATCTCTACTTCTTCGTCTCGTCTATAGTATAATAATGTCTATCGAAAACATCGCGGTTGTGTTACCCTACTCTCTATAACCTTATCTCTTGAGTCTATTAGACCACATTTCATAATCCTTACAATGTAAGAGAATCAGAAACAAATGAATATATGAAATTACTCATTCATCTCATGTTGACTTTTGTCAGATCACAATGATAAGGTCTTTCTAGTACAGATCGATCAGTAACTTCCCAAACTTATAGTTCCAGACAGCTGTATCGCTCTTCTCATAGAGCTCATCAGTGGAACGAGTAAGTTTACAACGTTACTGAAGGATCTCCGTTGAAGATAGTCATAACCAGCCTTCCACGAGGTAAAAACACCAAAACATCTCACGCCATCTTTGAATAGATGTCCCACTAAGAAATCAAGCATTGTATTACATTGACCGATTTCTCGCTATTTACAAAATATTACGGGTAATGTGAGACTACTTGAGTAAGCGAGAAATAAACAGAAAAGTTCTTAACTACTAAGGACCGGTTCTATAATGGGGGTATAAAGCAGAGAAAGTTAATACTAGGGATAAACCTATACTATGGTATAAATCACTGCCGCGTTCTACAATCGTCGGAACTCGATAGATTAGCTATACGTGGTATATTCATCGAGTAGTTCTGGTGCACCCACAAATAGTTCATTCTGTGCGTTAAATCTTAATTTTGCTATGAACTTATTCCTGATAGCACTGATCTATTGACAGAAATGACAGACGACATAATTGTTTTGTATGCATCGAAGCACACCCACTATATCCGTTATTTAAATTCTTTACCAGTTATAATGAACTGTGCCGAAAAAAAAAGATGAACAACTTCACAACTGACGAGGTTAAAATACTACTCAGTTTGGTAGAGGAACATATGAATATAATTGGTATATCCATTGGATGCATTGGTTCAAATACAGAATACAAATCCGAAAAAATTGGTTAAATGTCAATATCGA
The DNA here is from genome assembly GCA_958510875.1 of Endomychus coccineus. NCBI lineage: Eukaryota > Metazoa > Arthropoda > Insecta > Coleoptera > Endomychidae > Endomychus > Endomychus coccineus. The sequence goes on along the minus strand of OY294071.1, from coordinate 34,888,289 downwards.
CAAACATGCGTACGACAACGGCCAATAGAAAAGCAGAATAGCGCTGTACGTAGAATATCTGGTCGACGGCCGAGGGATAACTTATCTCCAGTTTATACTGCTGTTTGACCGTATACCTTAATTGTAGAACGCAGGTAGTGGAGTTATTCCCGGTATAAGCTTATACCTAGTTTATACTCTCATTGTAGAACCGGGCCTAAGCCGGGGAATTAAGCTAAGTCTTAAAAAGAAACTACGGACACCAAACCGTGCAAAGCGGGTAACTGTACGGCGGGTAATAAGCTTCGGTCGGGAAAACACTAGCAAGATCGGTAAAGCAACAACCAAATCTAATGCATAAATCTCATTTAGTTTTCTCAACTAATATACGCCTTGTTACAGGCCCGTCCTAAAATATTTATCGCGGAGAGAGAAAATAAAGAGTGTTATTTCGTAATCCTCTACTTTAGACAATATTAATTACTATAACGGCGGAAAACACGATTGCCTGTTGAGGTTGCCGGAACGTACCTTTCACTTCAGACAGAACCCCATGGTAGTCGCGCTAGAAATTCTTCACTTTTCAGATCCGCATGACCGCCCGCCCGTTTCGTCAGACTGCAGGTTTTTAATTCACGGGAATGGTGTAACCAACCGACCGTCTATTGACGTTGCCGGGACGTACCCTTCACTTACTTCAGACAGAACCCCAGGGTAGTCGCGCTAGGAAATTCTGCTCTTTTCAGATCCGATTGTCCGCCCGCCCGTTTCGTCAGACAGTATCCTTCGCACCACTATAAATAATATAATAGAAATTATAACCTTGTCAGTTTTCAAGACTTCCCGCCCTTACGCCTTTAATGACTATACCCCAGCGTAGTCGCGCTAGAAATACAGCCACCACCAGCGATTAGGCGTTGGTTCCCGAAAACCTGAACTCTCAACTGGAGTTAATTTCACCTTTAAATTTATTTAATCAACAGAAACACGATCGGTCACTACGATACAATACCTTTGTTTTTATCTCTCTTTAATTCAATGAAAATTCAATGTCTCAAACTCAATTGAGGAAACTGTGAGATTATCTCTTTTAAACGGACTTATAATTACCTGACTATTATTTTCGGTTTTCAATATAATGTTATAAAACTTCGATACTAATATTTTCTCAAATTGCCTTATTTCACAAGATGTTAGCTTGTTCCGTAAGACCATTGAGAAACTGTCTAAACTAGACTCCCCTTTCCTTAGGCAACGACTGGCTTTTACATGGTCCCATCTAGTGGACAGCTTGGTCCGGTAGTTCTTCGCCGGCGAGGAATTGGTGAAATCACGTTTTTTACTTATGATGGTTGTCTCGTTATCTGATAATGACACGGCTTTGTTACGATTTTGAATGAAATCCACAATATACGATTCATGAATTCAAACGAAAGCAAATCTGACTTTTATAATGCAAATATGTCTACACCGGATAATATCCTTCATTAATTACTTTATGACGATATATCTATTCGAAACTTTTAGATTCTACTTCTTTATATGCATTTATGATGATTTAGAATATTCAATTACCCTGAATTATGATTAATATGCGCATGCCTCTATTGACAATCTATAACATTTATTTGGAATTTAAGCTATCGCTATAGCTTTCGTTACAGCCTTTTGGGAAACTTTCATCATATAATTTGCCGCCTCAACTTTGTCGCTTACTATACAGTTTTCTCTCAGATAGATCACTCCATGTGGTGATAGACCTCCGATACAATGGCCATCAACGCTGGTGTTCTACAGTGATCTGTCTTGGCATCAACTTTGTTTCTGCTCCATATGAACGATCTGCTGGAAGTGATCACCTGTTTCGCCCACAGCTTTGCAGATGATGGTACATTTCATACCGCTTTCTCATCTAGAACTCCTATACCATCCAATGAAGCCTGAGGAGCGAGACAGAGACAGGTTTACGCAATTAATGGAGATCTGGCAAATATTTTGAAATGGGGATCTGATAATCTAGTAGAGTTTAATACAACCAAAACTCAAGCTTGTGTCTTATCCAGGAAGACGGATCCTACAATCCCTAATATGATGATGTCATGTACAACTATTCCCGTGAAGTCTTCCATATCCATGCTCGGGATCACCACCAACAGCACCCTCTCATGGGACGATCATGTGAGGTCCATTACGAAAATTGCATCACATAATACTTGGTTTTCAATTCCGTGTCAAGTCCTACTTCACATCCCAGCAGCTTCTCATAATCTACAAAGTACAGATTCGACCTGTCCTGGAGTACTGTTCACATGTTTGGAGTTCGGCTCTCAAACATACTCTGAAGCTCTTGGATTCTATCCAGCTATTCGTCTGATTGATGATGTCATACTTCATTGTCCTCTCTGGAACATCGTAAAAAGGTGGGAGATCTCTCCATTTTCTATAGGTATTTCCATGGTCGGTATTCATCAGAAACCTCGTCTGTTGTTCCACCACGAGAGATTCCAGATATGCGAAATAGACGAGGTCAAACTAGTCACTTTATTGTCAAGTTCGAGACCTGCAGAACTTCTTCCTACCAGACTTAATTTTTCCATCGAACAGCTAAGTTTTGGAATCCTTCTGTATGCATATAACCTCCAAACCTCCAAGAAAAATTCTAATCCCTATCTCCTCTCCCAACATTCCACCGTTGGGCTCTCACGATGTTCAACGAACATTATAGGTTTCTCTCTCGTGTCAAAGTATCAAACTGTGGATACACTATAACACTGATAAGTAAGAAATAATCATCTTTATCCACTAAAAATACTATCAAAGTATTAAGGACCTCTCACTTTATTCTGATTATGGCTACTTGGTAGCTGAAAGGTCCTTATTACTTTCATAGTATTTTGGTAGATAATGGTGATTATTTCTTACTTATTAGTGTCACTTACTTCCAGCATCATCAATTACACGAATATTATTTCCTTGAAAGGCTACGTGGATTAAGTTGCAAATAAAGGGAAAATATTCGCTCTAGACCACCTAATGAAATGTCAGCACAAGCACTCCTAGAATAAAACAAGGGATTCCGTTTTTGTGACAAGAAGGACGAGTGAGATTAATTTAATTAGTGGTATATTGTGCAGAAATGTGTATTCAATTAATCGGCTTTGTTTGTGACTTTAATTTTACCCTGAATCAATTCTAGTTGAAATATTCAGAAGGTAGTTGATATCAGTGACTGGCGCTAGAAATAACCAGTTATGACTTTGGACTGAGAATACGTCGGTTAGCTCATGAAAATTGAACAGCTAACATTTCTCTCAATAACGTAACCAACCGAAAATACCTATTGTATACACTGTTCTTTGTTAAGGCAAACAAAAACTTCCAGTTCCAGCCATGGATCAATAGTTAAAATATAATGGAGCTTGCAATATTAGGCAATTTAAATTCAAATTCATATCACTCCTGGAATGACACTTCAGGTTATTGAACACGAAGTCTAAAGTGGACTCAGATCATATCTGATGTTCCATGTCGTTGAGGAATATCAAATATTTGTATTAGAATTTCTAATACACATATCGGAAAAGTAATCAGACTTTATACAGTGTATTTTGTGCCATCACGTCAGTCTGGGAAGTCTCAAGAGGTCTCCTCACTGTTCCCCGGAACGTAAGGAGACACGAATCCTTACGTTACGAAAGTTGTACGAAACATGATCTAACTCTTCTTGCAGTCTTGAGTTTCATTGACAAAATTGACATGGAAGATGATTTAGTGAAGAAAAATTCGCTAACCATAACCGTTTTATTAGCTGTGGCGAAAGGAGCTTCGCAAAACTTAAATTAATCAACAACTCCTTAAAATAAATTGTGACACAAGAAAATTCGACTCCATCAGGTGCACTCTCGATTGAGAATAAGTTAGCCCAACAGAAAAAGTTTCCAGGATTTATTAGACAGTTTGGTAGTCTGAAACCACGAACGATTTCCTTTTACTCATTATTATTAGAATTATTAATGTAGGGACAACCAGGGGGGTTCCTAGACCGAAGCTCATATCACCTGGGGGAGTCAGTTATTCAACACCCAGTTAAGATTGGGAGCTCGGATAGGTAGTTAGTGTCCTGATGAGCTGTAGCACCGTTTTCGTTTCTAGTTTCTGGATCTGCTCAATGCCGCATGGCTCTACAACGGGTACTCTAGATCTTGGGGGAATCAGTGTTACGCATCTGCACAAAGTGTCCATTGTTGTTTCGTTTTTCGTCTTCACCACCTGCTCAAGGGTGAATTGCTCAAATTCATTTCGTGGAGGGGGTAGATAAACCGTCGATGTCCCGATAGTATCTGTGTCAGCTGTTTGGCATCGGTTTTGGCCATCTTCCTCACTTGATTAGACCAGTCTTCTCTAATAGCTTAGCTTCTCAGTGCTTTAGACTACCTAAAATCGTTTACTTGTTGGCACTCTTCCGACTGTTTTGCCAGCTGATTGACTATTTAGTTCTTCCTTATTGTAGAGTTATATATAAATTCTCGGGAACATGAACATTAGGCATGATGCAGATGGGAAAATAAAAACTTCTTGGTTTACTAAAGAAGTTTGGTCTAAACCTTATCTTCACTTCAATCCCGTTGCACCAGCTTGTTATAAAAAAAAGTGTCATAAACAGCCTTACAGAATGCGCGGTTGAATTTGTCCCACCCAGACGACCGTCCCAAAAATTTAAAAATTGTTCGTAATACACTGGAAATGAATGGCTACCCTAAAATATTCTTCAATCCTATCATTAAAGAGAGAATAAACAAAATCTATAATGAATTGTCTTATAAAAATAACATAAAAGGTAATACAGACAATTATATAACTTTACCATACACTCCGGAGACCTCAGAGAAAATTAAGAAATGTTTGAAAAAGTATGATATAAATGTTGCGCATGAGCCTACTAACTGTGTTGGGAAATATTTCTCAAATCTAAAACCTGTAATACCTAAAGATAAACAAACCCACACAGTATATGAATTAAATTGTTTAGATTGTGATGGAACTTATACTGGAATCTCTAAACAATATTTACAAAAAAGAATGTATGGCCATAAGTATAGCACAAGAAACAAAAACTTAGAAAATTCCACCGCCCTTGCTAAACAGTGCTTTGATTATAATCATCAATTTGATTACAAAAATGTTAATATTTTAACTAAAGAAACCAATTATTATAAAAGATCTATTCTGGTGATGATTCACATAAACCGTGACTCCAAATCTGTAAATCATAGGACTGACGTTCAGACACTAAGTCATATTTATACTAACTAATTAATTAATATTCTTGCAAATTCCTACTTGCGCCCTTATAATGTTAAAAGTATATTTTAGGTAGAATTATCAAAAGTATATCTCAGAGGCCAGACCTTCTTTTATTACCTAATAAATCATGACATCTGATTCGAAAGTAAATACTTGAACTCGTCTCTTTTGTTAGTCGTTCATAGACTATGATGAAATGCGTTCGTATTTTTTGAGAGCTCTGCTAAATAGTGGATTCTTGATATATTATAGTTATAAAATTGTTGTGTTACAATTTCAATTTCGTGTTTCTGTTCGTTTCGGCGACGTTGGCATTTTAAACGAAATTGGTGCGATAAGGAAGCTTCTGATGATGGTCGTGAGACAGAAACGTACGTAAAGACTAAAATATAAAACATAAGTGTTAATGTTACCTATTTCCCGAGAATTTATATATAATTCATACCTGGGTCGAGAATCTTTATTATTATTATTGTAGAGTGGCTGGATCCTCTGAATAGAGTTTGCTCTCGTCTCTGCTAAGGTTGTTTGGCGTGTTAATATAATCCCACTTGCAGCAAGAGCTGGCTTGTTGTCTGTTGATATGCTGATGTGGTTTTGCATTGTTGTTACTGTTTAGAGAAATGTGGCGTGTTCCTTCAGAGGTATAATGAATACATTTGCCTTGGCTTTTGCGATATATCCCTTCCCCCACTTGTTCATGGTTTCCAGCTCCTTCAGTAAACCAGATGTTACCTTTGATTGGTAAGGCTGATTAATTGTTGTTGAGCCAATCTTTTTTGGTGGGTATACCTATACGATACTTCTTATCAAAAATGTATCGTGATGCCATGTTATTCGTTCTCATTGAGTAATTGGGATGTGTAACTAAAAAACCGATGTTTTCGAACTGATGCCAGCCATTTATTTGTATCAACCGTTTCCATGGTCACCGGAATTGTTTGCTCAATTTGAAATCAGTGAGACTTTGAAGTTATGTGCAAATGATACAAAGGTTAAGAAGAAGAAGAGTAGGGGTTTTAGTGAGTGCAAGCCCCACAGTACCTATTAAAAATTCTAGGTGTTACTGCGTCAGGCATTTCCCCTTCCTCTGCCACAAAAGAAAGTTAGGTTAGATTGGGCAAAATAATGGATAGCCCCAAAAACAGAAAGAGGCTGCAACAAAACGCAGGAAGCAAGAAGATTTTTAAGACAAAACAAAAAACAAATATTCACTACTACTGGGGAAGTCAACCATTTACAGGCTCAGGAAAATGGCGAAAGACAATATAAATACTGAAATGAGATCAAGGAAAGGGGCAGTGTACCTAAAAATGACGAAGGTCACTATTTCAGGGACTCTAGGCGTCTACTGCACGGTTTTCAGGTGAAGGTCTGCGCAATATTGACTTGCGCCATGGAAAACCTATGTAAATATGCCCATATACATTCACACAGACAGCCGGTCGGCCCAGGGAGCTCTCAAGTCCCCTAGAGTCACATCAAGGCTTGTCAAAGAATGCAGGGATACACCGGCTGAACTAGCCAAGAGAAATGAAGTTCAACTCATCTGGGTCCCTGGATACAGTGGAGTTGAAGGAAATTAAATGGCCGACTCCCTGGCCACGCGGGGTTCGTTTGGCGCACCTGTCGAGCCGGAGCCAATGGTCGCTTTATCAAATTGAGAGGGGGGCCTCCCCCTTCTGGTGCAACAGATCAAAGAGTGGTCTGACTTGTGGCGAGAATCACCACATATGAGGTAGGCCAAGCTCTTTATCAAAGAGTCTGTGCCTAGGCTCTCGAAGAAACTCCTTTTTCTAAGCAGAAGGGACATCATAGAGATGACTGGAATCCTAACTGGTCACTGTCGTCTTAACAAACACCTTCATACTATTGGCATCGGAGATGATATTATATGTAGGAAATGCAGAGAGGTGGAAGAAACTGTCTCTCACATCCTGCTGGAATGCCCTGAATTGACATCCCTCAGGCACTGTTATTTTGACGAAGCAAAACTGCTCCCAGGAGAACTTATGGAAGGCAACGTTAATAATATTCTCGGTTTCTGGCGGGCCACAAACCTGCTAGAATAGAATAAGCTTGTGACCACGGGGTGCACAATGGGCCCAACTAAGTGGCCTAGGTGCATCTTCAATATGGACGTAGAAAATAGTTGATAAGATTTTTGTTTTTTCACAGAGTACCCCGAAAGGAAATGACGCAAAGGAGGAAGGGGAACTACTGAATCCGGGCCTGGAACTATTAACTCTATATTTGCCTTGTCATTTTTACTCACTGTCTTAGAAATATTTTCATGGAGGTCAGGAACGTACACGTGTAGAAGTATTACAAATATTTTCTAATTAAATAAATTAGATTCAAGGTGATTCAATGGATATTATTTTCTTGTAGCCAAAGCGAATAGTGTATAATGAAAGTTCTCTAAGTTCCACGTTATTGAATCTTTCATATTTCCTCTATGGAATGTAATTAGTAACTAATTCTTCTTTATTATTAGTTCACATTGTTCTATCTTGCAGAGATACATGTCGGGAAAATCTTCCACTTTTCTGGAATGACTAGTGCAATCAGCACAATAATTTATATACGAGGTCTGGCTATTAAATAACGAGACTACGCGCACAGAAGACGACCTAGAGAAGTAGGGGGGAAACGAATGCAGCCTTGGATAGCTGGAAGTGTCTACTATTTCAGTACGAAAACACGTTTTTGTCGCTGTAGTAGTATTCTTTCTATTGAGGTTAGAAACGAACGTGCTTTTTTCTCGTGCCGATAACAATGTGTGACGAAAAACACGAGTAACGGATCACTGTGAAATTTCTCGTTAAATAAAAAAAATCCGACTGAGTGCTTTAAGTTGTTGAAAGAGACCTATGGTGAGAATTCTCTATCTCGTGTGCGTGTTTTCGAATGATATAAACGGTTTTCTGAAGGCCGAGAGAGCACCGAAGATGATCAACGTCCAGGTCGACCTGTCTTTGTTTCAACTCCGCAAACAGTGACCAAAATCAATGAAATTGTGCGCGGAGATCGTCGTATGAGCATTCGGATGATTGCTGAGACTGTAAACGCCGATAAAGAAACTGTCAGAAAAATTTTACATGATGAGTTGATCAGTTGAACATGAAAAAAGTTTGTGCGAAGTTGGTCCCAACAACAACAACGCACCTGCCCATAATGTGCTGTCAGTGAAGCGTTATTTAGCCGCTAGAGGCACTCCAGTGCTCGAACACGCGCCGTACTCGCCTGATTCAGCACCCTGTGACTTTTTCCTGTTTCTGCCTTGAAAGAAACTCGGTTCGAGTCGATGGAAGAGGTGAAGCGAAAATCGGCGGGGCTTCTAAATGCTCTTACAAAAGAAGACTTCCAGCATTGCTTTGACCAATGGAAAAAACGAATGGAACGGTTTGTGGCGAGGAGAGGGGAGTACATTGAAGGGGAGCATTCGATGTAGAATAATTTTTAAAATAAAACTCTTTTTCATAAGCAGTCTCGTTATTTAATAGCCAGACCTCGTATTGTGGAATAGTACTCATTAGATTCAACGAATGCTACCTGATACAATAAGTATTTGCAAATCCTAATCAAAAGCGTAATATGATTTTTTCACGAATCTATCCCAGTATTTTCTCTCACATGGATAAGTTTAAATCGATTTCTAAAGAACTGAACATACCTCAACATGGCTAAGTAGATTCTGAAAGCCGATCATCTTTGCCTGATTGATGTTCCCATTTGATACTTTCTTGGCAATTCCCTTCCATCTTGAATAGAAGCTGAATAATCTACTGAATGTTTCAAGTGGAACAGAAGCTTTTCGCTGATCTTCCAAGTAATCAGCCCCAAGAAGGTCTGGGAATGCTTAGTGAAACTACATACTAAGTAAGAATAATGCGTACATACATAAAATAACTATTAAAAGTTCTATGTTTACTAGTTTAATAAATAAACGTAACTATAGTTACAAAACATTATGTAATATTTGTTCGAAGAAGCTACGGTGTTAGCGAAACTGTATTTACATTCTTATATTCCAAATTGATCAGTATCGTTACAAAGTTATAGTTCCAGACAGCTGTTCCGCTTTTCTCAACGAGATCTTCAGTGGATCGAGGAAGTCTGCAACGTTACTGAAGGATGTCTGTTGAAGGTAACCGACCTACAACGTGGTAAAAAGACCAAAATATCTCGCCCCATCTATGAATAGATGTCCCACAAACATGACAGCATGAGATGAATGAGTATATTCATATATTCTTTTGTTTCTAATTCTCTCACATTGGTTTGCTTTGGTGTCACCATCTGGTGCACTTAATAATTCTTACATTCCCCGTTACCTTTGTAAAGTTTGAGAAATCTCTCAATGTCGTACAATGCTTGATTTCTTAGTGCGACATCAATTCATAGATGGCGTGAGACATTTTGATCCTTTTACCACGTTGTAGGTTGGTTATGACTACTTTCAACAGAGATCCTCCAATAACGTTGCACACTAACTCGTTCCACTGATAAGCTTTTTGAGAAGAGCCAAACAGCTGTTTGGAACTATAAGATTGTGACGTTACTAATCGACCTGGACTAGAAAGACCTTATCATTGTCATCTGGCAAAACCCAACATGAGGTACATGCGTATATTCTTATATTCATTTGCTTCTAATTCTCTTACATTGGTATAGTTAAATTTATTTATTAAGCTAACGAAAATTGAACTTTTAATAGTTATTTTATTTAAGTTTAAAATGGGTTTTTATCAAATAATGGGCGATTCTATCAAATTCATTTCACAATCTTCAGTAATTAGAAGATTGCAAGAGTACATGAACTTGTGATACTATAATGCTTCTTATATTGTAATAAATAATGCCACGTCGACAATTAGTTAATCGTTAAGCGAGCTTAGCGCAAAGAAGCACCAATAGAAGTTCGACTAACAATATGAAGAAGTTCATTGGATTATTGGCTTGTGTTATTTCTCGATTTATCTAGAAGCCACTTCTAGACTAGTTAGTGAGTCTGAGAAATTAGAGCAAATGTTTTTGAGGGATATACGTATATGTCGCCTTGCCCAGCTTTGAACTGTGATGAAATAATGAGATTGGCAATGATTTAACACGTGTATATTAATTAGAATTACAGAAGAGATCAACCATATTACATAGTGTCGGTAACTGAATTCTGTTCAGCTCATACACATAATAATGACATACATAATGACCCTAATAAAATGTTATAGAGAGATAATGCACTAAAAATTTGAATCGGGTTTCTTTTGAGATTCAACTAAACAAATTTCAGCGATTTACCAAACTGATTTGAGTTTTCGACTCTTGCAAAATTTCATAAGAGGTAGGTAGGTATGGAAAAAAATCGATTTTGGTCGACCTCATCGATTCTAATGAAACACCAACTTAGTACAGGGTGTCCCATTTTGGGTACTTTTGCGGGGTATCTCCTTTATTTTTAAAGATAGAGAGTTGCGGTTTTCGCGACACTGTGCTACTTTTTCATAAAACTCAAGATGCCGTCAACAGAATATTCATAGCCCTTTTAGTTTTTAAGATACATTTCTGAAAATGTTGCATTTTGTGACCCCCCTCGTATCTCCGTTATCCTTCAACTTATCGAAAAGGTAAAATAACATTCTAATAGATTTTTTTCCGTAGAATGCAGTGGTGTAGATAACTTTTGTTACATATTTACTGTTTTTGAGTTATAAAGTAAACTTATGTTTTTTTAAATGGAACACCCTGTATATTTATAGACTATAAAATTTGTCTTTTTTTTACCTTTTCAAAAATATATGATAGTATAAACTTTTTTTCAGAAACACGCAAATAATTGACAATTTTCAGAAAATTAAATACATATTTTAATAGTAGGCTATGGATAACAATAATAAACAAGTGCAACTTACATATTACTAACAAATAATTGGATACCTTGTATATAGGTATCTATTAAAAAAAATTCCCATAGATCTTTTTCTAACAGTAAGTTTGTAACAACAGTTTTGTGGCGTAAAGTGACAATATAACAAAAACACAAAAAAATAACATTATTAAAAATAATTAAATGTGATGTTCAAATTGACCACCATTTTCTCTAATGCAAAATTGGCACATCTTTGAGATTCTTTGAATAGCGTTCAAAAGAACCATTGTTCTCATTCGTAGATTTCGAAAAGCTAAATGAGCCTCTCGAAGTTTTGCAATGCCGTCATATCGAGTTTTATATACTTCATTTTGTATATAACCCCATAAAAAAAAATCTAAAATTGAGAGATCTGGTGATCGTGGAGGCCATCTAACAGGTCCGTTGGTACCTATCCATCTTTGAGGAAAGTTATTATTTAGAAAGGCCCTTAAGAGCCTAGAGTTATGACTTGGGGCACCATCTTGCTGTAGGTAAACAGCATTATACTGGGCTAATGGAATGTTTTCGAGCAGTTCTGGAATAACTTCCTCAAGAATTTCTAGGTATCTACGTGCTGTAAGAAAGACCTCCTTCAAAAATCCTATAAACTATATGTCTACCCAAAATAAAACATGAAACCTCAACTCCAAAGCGTCCTTGTTGTGCCCTTTCAAACATTAAATGTAGATTTTCACTACGCCAGTTCCTGGTATTGTGACGATTGAAAATGCCAGCACTTGAAATGAAGTATTCGTCCGACCAAAAAACAAGTCTGCCAAATAAATCGTTAGCATCAATTTGTTGCAAATACCACTGGCAAAACAGTGCCCGGCGCTCGGCATCGCCAGGATGCAAATGTTGTAGTATATTAAATTTGTATGGATGATACTTATATTTCTTCAAGATCCTCTGAGCGTTAGTTTTTGGCACACCAATTTCCTTCTAAATTTTTCCTTTTCTTTCCCTGTTCTCTTTGTTGTATGTTTTAGGGCGCGGGTGAACAAATGATCCGTGCTCAACTAAATTTGCTTTTAAACGGGCAAATATCCCAAAAAACGGTTGCCTTCTTTCTGGATATCTAACAAGCAAAAATTAAAATGATAATAGAGATTTTCATAGCCATAATAGCTTACTCACCTTTGGAAATATAATTCCGAAGCTTCTTCAGAATTTTCATTACTCTGTATAAAACATACCATCATATCATATTTCTCATAATTTTCGTAAACTGCCATTATTCGAAAAAATTGATAAATATCTATTGAATAATGATACCAAAAGAACGAAAATAAACAGCTTAAATGCGATAGAGATTTGATGTTTATTTCTGTTTCTTGTCATAAACAATATCAATGGCCTACAATTAAAATATGTATTTAATTTCTAAAAATTGCCAATTATTTGCGTGTTTCTGGAAAAAAGTTTATACTATCATATATTTTTGAAAAGGTAAAAAAAAGACAAATTTTATAGTCTATAAATATACAGGGTGTTCCATTTAAAAAAACATAAGTTTGCTATATAACTCAAAAACAGTAAATATGTAACAAAAGTTATCTACACCACTGCATTCTACGGAAAAAAAACTATTAGAATGTTATTTTACCTTTTCGATAAGTTGAAGGATAACGGAGATACGAGGGGAGTCACAAAATGCAACATTTTCAGAAATGCCCTGTATCTTAAAAACTAAAAGGGCTATGAAAATTCTGTTGACGGCATCTTGAGTTTTACGAAAAAGTAGCACAGTGTCGCGAAAACCGCAACTCTCTATCTTTAAAAATAAAGGAGATACCCCGCAAAAGTACCCAAAATGGGACACCCTGTACGTTTTCGAAGGTGAGAAATTCGATTCTAGCATTATTTTTAACCTCAAACCACGATTAACCACAGTACAGAGTATCGGAACCTCCAATTCTGCTCATATCATACACAATGACTGTTATAAAACCATGTTATATAGGGATAATGCACTTAAAATTTGAATCGGGGTTCTTTTGAGATTTAAGTAAATAAATTTCAGCGATTTACCAAACCTAGTTGAGTTTTCGATTTTTGATAAATTTCATAAGGGGTAGAGGTACAGAGTATCATAACCTTGAATTCTGCTCATATCATACACAATGACCCTAATAAAACCGTGTTTTAGAGGGATTTCATAAGGGGTAGGTATGGAAAAAATCGATTTTTTCGACCTCATCGATTCTAATGAAACACCGACTTAGTACGATTTCGAAGGTGAGAAATTTGATTTTAGCGTTATTTTTAACCTCAAACCATGATTAACCACGGTACCGAGTATCAAAACCTTGAATTCTGCTCATATCATACAGAATGACCCTAATAAAACCGTGTTTTAGAGGGATAAGGCACTTAAAATTTCAATCGGGGTTTTTTTGAGATTGATCTAGATAAATTTCAGCGATTTATCAAACTTGTTTGAGTTTTCGATTTTTGCAAAATTTCGGAAGGGGTAGGTAGGTATGGAAAAAAATCGATTTTGGTCGACCTCATCGATTCTAATGAAACACCGACTTGGTACGATTTCGAAGGTGAGAAATTTGATTTTAGCGTTATTTTTAACCTCAAACCATGATTAACCACGGTACCGAGTATCAAAACCTTGAATTCTGCTCATATCATACACAATGACCCTAATAAAACCGTGTTTTAGAGGGATAAGGCACTTAAAATTTCAATCGGGGTTTTTTTGAGATACTACTAGATAAATTTCAGCGATTTATCAAACTTGTTTGAGTTTTCGATTTTTGCAAAATTTCGGAAGGGGTAGGTAGGTATGGAAAAAAATCGATTTTGGTCGACCTCATCGATTCTAATGAAACACCGACTTGGTACGATTTCGAAGGTGAGAAATTTGATTTTAGCGTTATTTTTAACCTCAAACCATGATTAACCACGGTACAGAGTATCGGAACCTTGAATTCTGCTCATATCATACACAATGACCCTAATTAAACCATATTTTAGAGGGATAAGGCACTTAAAATTTCAATTGGGGTTCTTTTGAGATTAAACTGAACAAATCTCACCGATTTACCAAACTTGTTTAAATTTTTGATTTTCACAAAATTTCGTAAGGAGGTTTGGAAAAAAATCGATTTTGGTCGACATCATCGATTTTATCGAAACACCGATTTAGAACATTTTCGAAGGTGAGAAATTCAATTCTAGCTTCATTTTTAACCTCAAACCATGGTTAACCACGTTACAGAGTATTGCCCCTCTCACACCTTTTGCGTAAGTATTTTATGGACGACCCCTAATGTTGGAGATATGAGGTTAGGTTAGGATAGATTCGAATTAGTTCAGAAGCCACTTCCCCAGTATGTAAAGAGTGAAACGATAATTGGGTCCCCTTTGATTCAATTTTATATTAGGTATAAACAGAATCTAAAATTTCAATTATTTATTGTATCTTAAATACATCCCTAACTAAGGAGTGGGAAATTATTGGAAAAATGAATAATTTTCTACAAAATATTAATGCAAAGAGGCTTTCCTTTTTAAAAAAATGCATGCACTAGTGAATAAAATTCATTTAATAATTAATAAATTGTATTGATTTTAGGCTCTCGACATATTCAAAATCTTTGCAGATTTCAATTGGTAAGTTTCTGCCCTTTTTTACTTTAGAGTTAACTTTCGTGTTTATCTATTCATATTGAAGGTAAAACGCAAATAGAATACAAATTTACGCTTTAATAATTCTACATGTGAATTATAATGTTATAACTTCACTGTATTGATAAAACATACAGAAGATCGAGTACCTATATACAGTATGTAAAACTATACTTTGACAAGACATTATTTGTTTTGATAATAGGTGGATGATTGAAAAGAGGAATTTTGTTTCTGATGCGGTGGTGTAACTTCAACCAAGCCGTTTCTATTCAAATACATTTTTTCTCCGTTACTTCTTTATATATTTGCATATTTGTATTTGCTATTTCTTTTGCCTTAGAAGAAAATGTCAAATATTTGAATACTTTCTGCGGATGCATTTATGCACTTATTAGAGTTGGGCCAAAATGTAAATCTAATCTAAAATAATTAACTTGTAACGCCGTAAAATATATACTTACAGCTCGTTTGAAAATAGATTGTTTCATCACGATAAAAATGTTTCTCTTTATGGATGGTTCTCAACTTCTATTGTTATAATTTTGCTGGCTCAAAGGGACGTTTAATATTATATGAACACTACTACTGAATGGACTTATTTTATAATTAATTGGTGTAGCTGTTTCCTATGTTTGAGTGGGTGTTCTGTATATGTTGATTCCCAAGTAATTGCTATCTTTTATAATGTTACTATCGAGGAAAGGGAGCAGCTGTTTATCTGTTTCTATTTCGACAGTGAATTTTGAGTCAATCAGATTGGCTGTTAGCATGTTCAAAATGCCATGTAAATCCAAATCTTTACTTATAATTCCAAAAATATCATCGACATATCTACGCCAAATATTTGGAAACTGATTTAATTTTCATCTAATGACAGAGGATTTTGCCTATTGCACATCTGCTTATTTGGTTATAGTATTTTTTGTGAAATAATTAAGGATTAAGGAAATAATTAAACATGTAAGGATCACGTATTCTGTGCAGTTTGTATCGGGAATATTAATATTTGAAAGTCAGATGCTTATCGACTGAGGGATTGAGGTATCAAATAAAGGGAAAATATCATTGAATCTGGGTGGCTTGGAAGTTACCAAATTTTAACTAACCATTTTACTATGTTATACGTGAGTCAATTAATGTTTGAAATTATCAATCTCACGGAATTACCTGGTTTATGAATCTTAGACTGGTCCACACAAGAATGTGAAGAGGTTTCATTCTAAGTGATTTTTCATAAAAATTGGTGTTGGGGTTGGTGTTTTAGTTATCAATTCTAACAATATAATCTGATCGAACGAATTTGAGCTTCACTAATACCACAGATTGTCTGTATATCTGTGTTTATTCTCTGAATACTGTTTGCTGAATCAGATTTAGCGAGTATCATATTAAATTGACCATCCAACTGTTTGTTATTATCAAATGGTTTGATGAGTTCGACCATTCATTGAGAACTAACAGAAAACGGATTTAATATGTATGATTGTAAAACTAGAACTATTCTTTAGGAATGTTACGTTCGACAAAGCAATTTCCGGTAGAAAACCACGTCACATTATTTACCTAAGCCGTTAACCTTAATTTGGTTTATCATTTGACTGAAAAGCATGTGACTATGGATCTAACACTGAATTAATTCACCCTATTAACGAACCATTTTCATGTTAGTAACCTGGAAGTTAGTATCCATAAAAACTTTCTTTACCCATTTAACTTTAGAAATAATTTATTCTTCAAGATCTTTACAATGGCCCTTAGAATTTAATTTTAACAGACTACTTATATGAGACATCAGTGCATCACCAACCAGACTAGTACCTCTCTATTGTAAATATAATCTAAAAGCTTCAAGGTATGTTTGGGAGGTGAACTACAAACATATTAACAGTTCTCCGACACCGGTCGAGTCTATGCTTTACAGATCATGACGAGCTGCTGAGATTTGGAGTAGCTATTGACACGGAATAGAAAACCATGTTTCTGTGAAGCAGTTTTTGCAATGGAACTGGCATGAACGTACCTTGGAAATAGAGCATTTTTTTGGAATTGGTTGGACTCGCTGGCTTCCAGTTGGAAGGAAACATACCAAGTTGGTATGAGAGGAAATGAACTGATAGTAGTACAAATATATTATGCTTTTCCCTCGTTGGTAGTTGAGTGACGACATATGATAGATTTGGTCCAGACTATTTCCGACAGAAGTGGAACGGAAGGTAGGAAGCGGTGAGCGCATGGGCACATGGCTGTTTGCTTCGGTGTTTAGATCAGAATTAACTGGAAGACGTTCTAATATGGCAGATTACGAAACGGTTCTCACAATTTGTTTTTGATATTGCATCGTCTACTAATGTACGCTAAGGTGGTAGGGGAATATCAAAATTAATATTAATAGCTATGATTCGAAATGTCTCATTTTAGTTTTAGTTTCTATTCGAAGTTGAATTATTTCTGGTTTGCTACTATGGAGTGAGAGAATGACGCATAACTACGGTAGAAAAGAAATTCAGGTCAATGCAATTTACTCCATTTCTGATAATTACATTGTTTCATCACATTTGGCTATTCAGTTATAATGAAATATAATGTATGGAACATTGAACAATGGACAGTACATTGCTATATTGATTGAGTTTGCATTATTTAACTGCGACAATTGCGTCATTATCATATTCTTAATAGTAACGAATCAAAGCTGGAATATATTCCCTCAGTCGTCTATCCTTAGGGCATAGGAGAATTGTTTCTAGGCTTCATGATAGACACGCTGGAGCTATTTGAGTTTTCCAACTCCTAAGTTTAATTTCGATATCCCATTACATATGGACCCTTCTCTGAATTATAATCGGATATTGATTAGCCCAAAATATATTAAAAAATGTATAGTGTAATGTTATAGTTAGAATCTTACCATCTATTCAAGAACGTCAGATACAATTGCCTATAATATTGGGGAAATCCCAAGAAACTCTTTTCTATGAAATTCACCTAGCATCCAAAAATAAACTTACAAATAACCGCTTGAACATAACATTGTTAAGTGTTCAGTTCTGTTATTGTATCCAAAAATAACCTAACTGATAACCTACTAACCTAGAATTACCGGTTGGAGATGATAAATGTATTCAGTTATTATGCAAAAATAAAATTACAAATTAATAACCTACTAACCTAGAATTACCGCTTGGAGACAACATACGTTCAATCATTTTAGTTGCGAATCACATTCGAATCCATTTTTTCTTAGCGTATATGACCAATACCCTCTATAGTAGAAGAAGGCTTATACACTGAGTACAAAATCAAGCTTACGACAGACTTATTGACTGTGACAGGTGATAAATATTACAATTTAACAAAGTTGTTGTGTATAAGAGTGTTTCGACTGAATGAAGTGTGTTCAACATGGCTTCCTAAGTGAATATTTATGTTGGTTCTTTTCGCGTTTCTGCGTGTCGTACGTACAGTTTACTAACGTCTTTTAGTTAATTACTTATGTCGCATAAATGTTATGCTCTTTGCTGCAAGGGAAATTCAACAATGGGCCAAAAATTCAAATGTTCAGTTTTATTAAAGATAATGCACTACGGAAACAATGGATATCGGATGTCCCTGTGAAAGGTATCATGGTAAATTGGAACGAATTGGGTACAAAATATTCTGTATTATAAGTGACAATAATGCACTCAACAGCAAAACTATGAACAATTTTTCTAAACATAACACGTTGAATATCGTGTATCCTAACTTTGATTCGGGATACGAGAACATTGCCTTAATTTGTACTTTAAAAAAATGCGTGAACTAGAACATGATAAATTGTTAAAATGTGGATATTATTCTAATTTGAAAGCACTCTATCCTGTAAATTTGAACATCAACATGTTAAAGTAGCCCTTAAGGTATTCAATGAAAACGTTATACAGGCTCTACTTTAATTTGGTTCAAATATAGAGCATTCCAAATTCACAGCTCACCTTAACTTGGTGTAAAATAATGAATGTAAATACTCTCCTCAAAAGGCAACGACTAAGGGATATTTTCCAGGATACTATCATCAAAGGTAACTTAGAAGTTGATTCAAAATTCAAGTTTTTAAAAAATTTATTGAATTGGTTAGATGTGTGGAAGTTCGATTTTAAATAAGTTAACAACACCAATACAAATTGCATGGTTACAAACAGTTCACGAAATTTCAGATATAATTCCGTATAGTTTCAATAAGCTTAATTTGAATAACATATTGTTTTTAAAACTTTAAACGGAACCAATAGGAGACAGGTTTTTTACATTAATAAAAGCAAATGAGGTGCAATAAGGACTCAATCCACGTCTGGCAACCCCGTTTAAACAGGGAGTCCTAAAACCTAGCAGAATTGTGCCGTAACGTACCGGTAACCAGCTTCAACACATACTCTGGATTGTGACGTCAAGATAGAGCGTTCAAGCCTTGTACTGGAGAGGATATTGGTATGATCCTCGGACGAAAGCATATATTTGAAATGAAAATGTATAACTTAATTTAGAGTCGGACGCCACTGTAATTGACGTTCACGAACAATCTCTATTAGGGAAGTTGTTATAAACGCAGGAAAAAGAGGATTTAGAGACGACAAACTAGAAAACTTGTTTCGTCATAATGTCTACAAGTTCGAAATTTTTATCATGATGAAAATGATAGATTTGAGTTATGAATGAAAAGGGATCCTTGACATTTTTTATTGCTGCTTTTGTTGGGAAGAAAACGTTTTCTTCTGAATCAAATATAAAATTCAGCACTCTCGTCGCTTGCGCGGGCGAAGCCAATTTCCAAGTGAGATATTTGCATTATATGTCGCAAAAATTCCAATGCGGAAAAGAGAGTTCGTCTCTGTGGCCTTCAATGGTGATCCTCTGAAGCTGAAATAGGCTGAATAGACGTTGGAAATCCAATAACAAATATGTTATGTGAAAGCGATTTTAATTATTTTGAGTTATCGAAATATGATAAACGTGACTGAGGATTTAGAGATTATTTGGACAAAAATATGTGATGACAGTTCAATTTGGAACGGTATATAATCCTATTGGAATACCGTATAATATCAGGTTGTCATCACATATTCCAGCGTCAGTTCATCCTCGAAATACGTAACGAATTTATGGGCACCTATCACTATTTATTGTGAAGGCGCTAATGTAGAATATCCATAAAGGTAGAACACATATTTTGCCCCTATTGTAGTCATTCATAATTCGTAAGCTATGTGCTATGTGCAAACATGTTTTTTGTGAATTCATCTTAGGGCATGTCTCAGGCTTGCTGATTTCATGGGAGGGGACGATACTTGATGTAATATATGAATATATAAGATACTTTGCTTAAAAACGATTTAGATTTATATAAATATGAGAAAGTTGAGTTGAGAGTATATCCAGAAATAAAACTAGTATTTTGTAAACCCAGACCTATACCATTTGCGTTTAAGAAATGGTTAATGAAGAATTGGGCGAGTTGGAAGAGAAAGGGGTTACTTCACCAGTCAAGAATTCAGAATGGGTACACCTTTAGTTTCAGTACCAAAGAAAACTAGTAAATTGAGGCTATCAGCGGATTACAAAATAACTATTGATACATTTGTTCCTAATGTTTAACACCATTCAATACCTAGAATATAATAATGATTCTTGACCCAGATATGAATTATATGTAAATTCTTGAGAAATAGTTTACATTACACATACGTTAACTATATTTTCGTCTTTACGTTTTGGTCTCACGACCATCATCAGGAGGCGTTTGAAAACTGTTTCACATCAACTAAAGAGCGGAATTTCTTAATCTAATTGTATTAAGCGCTGAGGGTATGTATCGCATTAATTTCAATTGAAAATGTCAACGTTGCAAGCAACAACGAAAGAAACACGAATAATTGAAATTGTAATACATCAATGTGTAAAATATATGAATATGTATTAGAAAACCACTACACAGTAATGTTTTTATAGTTAAAAACGTCAACTCAGTTTGACAGCCAAAATCCGTTTGTGCCAAGGTACAATGTTAAACAGAAAACAGATGTGTTTAAAATTTTAAGACTACGACAGAAAAGGTCATTGCTCCACCAATTTACTGATTTTTTGCATCAACTTTCTACTATACACATTTTAATGAGTGTTATGACAATAAAATCTATAACTCGAACATTCCTTCATAGCACACATGAAGAACCTGAATTAAGAAAACACATACAAGTGTTTAAGTGGCGGCTTACAATGTTTACAAGAGAAAGATCATTTTCAGAATTTAGTTTTAATTTAAACCGTTCAAGAAATTGTTTATTTATTTATCTCAAGATTATTTATAGACCTTGATGTTTGAGTGTTAAATATAAGATATATAGATAGATAGATAGATAGATCATTTTATTCATGTTATGTACATAATATGTTTACACTCGAAATCATAAAATATAAATAAGATCACAATATTAAATTTAAAAACTTATTTAAAAAATCTTCTGTGGAATAAAATACATTATTTAGAAGAATATTTTTAACTGATTTCTTGAATTGTTTCAATGGTAATTCTCTAATGGGTTCGGGCAATTTATTAAAATATTGAAATGCTAAAAATTTTGGCCCATTTTCAGATTTTTTAAGAAAATCTGTATGGCTATTTCTCTTATTACGAGTATTGTAATCATAAAGATCCTCACTCAATGAGTACTTATATCTGCAATTATGTGCATACTTAAGACATTCATATATAGACAGATTTGGGAATGTTAATATGCCTAATCCCTTGAATGCTTTTCTACAGCAGTCCCTATAACCAATACTCGCAACAATTCTTATCGCTCTCCTTTGTAATCTGAAAATCTCATTTTTTTAGAACAATTACCCCAAACTAAAATAGCGTAGCGTAACTGACTTTCAATCAAAGAAAAATACGCAGTTTTTATAACACAAGGAGATAGCGACTGAGATAAGGTTCTCAAAACAAAAATACCTCCACTCAATTTTGTCATAAGTTTATCTGCATGAACATTCCAAGTAAGTAAATTGGTTAAATGTCCATCATCTATATGTACATCTGAAATTTTTGTATATTTATCAAAACTATTTGTTGCCTTTAGGGAAAAGAGTATTTTTACAGTTTTGTTCTCATTCACACAAAGACCATTTCCCGAGAACCATTCCACGGCTTTATTCATACTAATTCTACTATGTTCCTCCACATGATCTAGATCCTTTCCAGAATTTGACGCTGTTACATCATCAGCAAATAGTACAGTGTGCGTCAATGACAAGTATTCCGGCAAGTTATTAACAAAAATTAAAAATAATAAAGGTCCCAATATGGATCCTTGGGGTACACCAATCGTAAGTAATTTCTTTTCAGACCATCTGCCATCCATACACACTGCTTGATGGCGATCTGTTAAAAACGACTTGATAATATTGACTCTAACAATATCAAATTTATATTCCTCAAGTTTTTTGAAGAGTCTAGCATGGACAACACAGTCAAATGGTTTTGTTAGATCTAGAAATAGTGATAGCGAATGTAGACCTTGTTCAAAGCTATCAATAGTCTTATTAATGAATTCAATAATTGCTCCTGTTCTATTATGTTCCTTTCTGTAACCAAATTGTTGTGTCGCAAATAAATTGTTACATTCGAAGTGATCAACAATTTGTATGCTTAATGCCTTTTCCAAAATTTTTGAAAATAACGGTACTAACGATATCGGCCTGTAGTTTGTAAATTCATTTATGACACCAGATTTATGTAGAGGTATTACCTTTGATATTTTCAAACAGTTTGGGAAAATACCATCCTTAATATACATTTATTGACCTAGTTTGTGATCGGTGATACAATGTAGTCAAATTTTTTTTTAATAGTATGATTGAAAGGCCAAAGAAATCTTTGGAGCTACTATTTTTGAATCCCATTATTATTTCTCTGATATGAATGAATAAAACTGTGTAAAAGGAAAAAGAATTATATGTCAGTAAATTATCTTGTAAGAGACTTATCGGGTCTAAATGACTTCTTGGAACGGATTGAGATATTTTATCATTTGATCAGTTACTCTTATTTCAGTTTCTTTTAGTTTCAATTTGTAATTAGTTTTGAGTTTATTACGTAAGAACGAGGGCAAGGTGAAAACGGAAACAAGAAATTATTTATTTGGTCAAAACATATTTTATTTCTCAACATAATCTCCTTGTTTGCTCCTCGTTTGCTTCAGCGATGACCTCATCCTTGGAGTCAAATTTCTTTCCGCCGAACAATTTTTTCAAGTTTGGAAATAGATAAAAATCTCAGGTGGCCAAATCTGAAGAATATGATGGACGAACCAATTCGTAGCTCAATTTATGCAATTTAGCCATTGCGTTGTCCTGGTGGAAGAGCACTTTTCTCTTTACCTAATGCGGCCGCTGTCTCTTCAAATCGGCGTCGAATCGATCCAACAGCTCTGAAAAATGTATGTCGGTGATCGTTACAGTGTGCATCCCAAAAAACTGTCGCCATGACTTAGTTGGCCGATAAACCCACTTTGGCCTTTTTCGGCTTCGATTCGCCAAGGACAGGTCCACTGTTCTTTGGTCTCTGGTTTATTGTGATGGATCCATGTTTCGTTCAAGTTTATCAAATGCCGCAAAAGTCATTCTTATCGTGCTTGAATATCGCCAAACACTTCTTTGAAGTTGGCACACGGTCGCGCTTGTTGTCAACAGAGAGCAAATGCGGCACCCATCTGGCTGATAGCTTTCTCATATTTATTTATTTATGTATTAACGGGACGAAACCTTATACAGTATAACAAATTTATTAAAATATGATGTATCGTAAAAAGAATAAAAAGAATATACAAATATACACAGACATATACACACATTCGAAATTACATAATTTATCTATGTTGAGCCAGTTAAAGCCCTTTGAAAAGCAACCAAAGAAATGTTCCAGGAATTGAGATTTGAATAATGATTTGCGGTAGTTAAAATACGACCAAATGGAGAATGCATTAGGTAGTTTGTTCTGCTATATGGTATGTGAAATATATTAATATTAGCCGCGAGCGGGTATTCTTTTGGGGAATGCGGAAATTAATTTGTGATAGTAAATCAAGACAGTTAACTAACCCATTAATGAGTTTGAATAAAAATTTTAGATCATTGTGATTTTTACGTAATTTTAATTTTTCAATATTTAGAATAGATTCAACCAAGTCGTAATTGAAATTACAGTCACGAAATCTAATATTAATTTTATAGGTGGCAAATCTTAAGAACTTATGTTGAACCCTTTCAATCCTCATGCGATGAACATCATGATAAGGAGACCATAAGAAGAGCAATACTCAAGGTGCGGACGCACCAATGCTGTGTAAAGATATCTTAAAAAAACAATGTTATGAAAATCGCTAGGAACTCTTTTTATAAAACCTGAGGACGTAAGCTTTTTTAACTATATAATCCCAATTTGCATTAAAAGTAAGCTTTCTGTCCATAATAACACCAAGATCCCTCATTTCTGTTTTACTAGCTTAGATATAGTTATTGATATGATAATCGAAATACACAAAATTATTGGTTCCATAAAACCTCATCACAGAGCATTTATCAACATTAAGCTCCATCCCATTTTCGTTGCACCATATAAAAAGTTCTGTTAACTCTCTTTGAACTGTTAGAGCATCTAAAACAGATTCAATGACATAGAAAAGTTTCAAATCATCGGTAAAAATCAAAAAACGACATATCTTGAACACGTACTTTATATCGTTGATAAAAAGAAGAAACAGTAATGACCGTAAATGTAACCCCTGGGGCACCCCCGATGGAACATTAATTTTTTCAGAAAAAAAGTTTCTAGCTTTACTATTTGGTTCCTGTTGGTAATGCTGCTTTTCAACCACTCCAATAATGTACCTTGTATACCTACCTACTGAGTATAGTTGTGAGATCAGTAGCTCAAGATTTATGCGGTCAAAAACTTTACTTAAATCGGTGTATATACAGTCTACTTGACCCTTTTCATGTATAACCTCCAAGACAAATTGTGTAAATAGTAATAAATTAGTCTCAGCAGATTTTCCCTTTGTAAATCCATGCTGTTCATCAATTATTATATGTTTACAGACTAGAGAAAAATGTTCCGTTTCTATGCTCTCGAATAGCTTTGGTATACATGATAAAATAGAAATTGATCTGAAGTTTTTGATGTCAGTTTTGTCACCGCTTTTATAGATTGGGGTTATAAAACTAAATTTCCAATAATCAGGAAAAATGCACACCTCCAAAGATTTATTATACAAAAAATACAAAGGTCTTGATAAAATAAAAATGCAATTTAAAAAAAAAACAGGTGGTATCCCATCAGGACCCGGACTCTTGTTTGAGTTCAACTTGCTTATGGCTGAATAAATTTGACCAAGTGTGATATGAAGATTACTTGTTAAAACATTATTATTTGAATTCAATATCGGAATATTAAATTTTTATTTGTATAAACTGAAGAAAAATGTCCTGCAAAACTATTAGCAATATCATTTCCATTAGAGACCTTTACTCCGTTAAATGACATCTCGTTAGGATATTCGTTGGTGTTTCGTTTTTCATTTACGTAGTTGAAAAAATATTTCATATTCGAGGGAATATTATTTTCTGTATCACGTATATGATTTTTGTAACATTCCTCTGAAATTCGTTTACATTGCTTTCTTAACTGAGAAAAAAGATAAAAATCCGATGGAGAATTGCTATTTTTCATACATATTCTAAAATTTATGCAAAATGTTTTGTACCCGTTCGGTTAAGATGCCCACAGCCTTAGCAATTTCGTGCACTTTAACTCGTCGATCGTCCAATATCATACCATGGATTTTATAGACGACTTCTGGATTTCTGGCTTTGTAACCTCAATCGAACGACCAGAACGTTCGGCGTCCTTAGTGGTCATACTACCAAAACGAAAATTATTAAACCACTTGTGAATCCTTCCAATCGATGGTGAGGAGTCCCCATAATGTTTAACAAGCCATGCTTTGGTTTTCTTAATGTTTTTTCCACGCAAGAAATAATGTTTATTCAAGACGCGAAATTTACTTTTTTCCATGTTTATAAAAGTTTTCAACATTGCTTGCTTTCGTTGGGTATCAAAACAGAACTGAATGACATATAAGTCTGAACATTTTCATGCTTCTTAGTTAAAGATGATACATCACAAATGTTACATGGGATTTTCATTTATGGCACCATCTGTTTTATTTTTCTGGATTTTATCACCTTGCCCTCGTATTACGTATTGGATTTTGTTCAAGTAATATCTAGTGATTGAATAATGACAGCGCGGTAACAGTTTGCTAAATTAAAAGCATGTACAGGGTGTCCCATTTTGGGTACTTTTGCGGGGTATCTCCTTTATTTTTAAAGATAGAGAGTTGCGGTTTTCGCGACACTGTGCTACTTTTTCGTAAAACTCAAGATGCCGTCAACAGAATTTTCATAGCCCTTTTAGTTTTTAAGATACAGGGCATTTCTGAAAATGTTGCATTTTGTGACCCCCCTCGTATCTCCGTTATCCTTCAACTTATCGAAAAGGTAAAATAACATTCTAATAGTTTTTTTTCCGTAGAATGCAGTGGTGTAGATAACTTTTGTTACATATTTACTGTTTTTGAGTGATATAGCAAACTTATGTTTTTTTAAATGGAACACCCTGTATATTTATAGACTATAAAATTTGTCTTTTTTTTACCTTTTCAAAAATATATGATAGTATAAACTTTTTTCCAGAAACACGCAAATAATTGACAATTTTTAGAAATTAAATACATATTTTAATTGTAGGCCATTGATATTGTTTATGACAAGAAACAGAAATAAACATCAAATCTCTATCGCATTTAAGCTGTTTATTTTCGTTCTTTTGGTATCATTATTCGATAGATATTTATCAATTTTTTCGAATAATGGCGGTTTATGAAAATTATGAGAAATATGATATGATGGTATGTTTTATACAGAGTAATGAAAATTCTGAAGAAGCTTCGGAATTATATTTCCAAAGGTGAGTAAGCTATTATGGCTATGAAAATCTTTATTATCATTTTAATTTTTGCTTGTTAGATATCCAGAAAGAAGGCAACCGTTTTTTGGGATATTTGCCCGTTTAAAACCAAATTTAGTTGAGCACGGATCATTTGTTCACCCGCGCCCTAAAACATACAACAAAGAGAACAGGGAAAGAAAAGAGATAGATACTTTAGGATATATAGAAGCAACATCTTCGTCCTCATGTAGAAAAATTTAGAAGGAAATTGGTGTGCCAAAAACTAACGCTCAGAGGATCTTGAAGAAATATAAGTATCATCCATACAAATTTAATATACTACAACATTTGCATCCTGGCGATGCCGAGCGCCGGGCACTGTTTTGCCAGTGGTATTTGCAACAAATCGATGCTAACGATTTATTTGGCAGACTTGTTTTTTTGGTCAGACGAATGCTTTATTTCAAGTGCTGGCATTTTCAATCGTCACAATACCAGGAACTGGCGTAGTGAAAATCTGCATTTAATGTTTGAAAGGGCACAACAAGGACGCTTTGGAGTTGAGGTTTCATGTTTTATTTTGGGTAGACATATAGTTTATAGGATTTTTGAAGGAGGTCTTACAGCACGTAGATACCTAGAAATTCTTGAGGAAGTTATTCCAGAACTGCTCGAAAACATTCCATTAGCCCAGTATAATGCTGTTTACCTACAGCAAGATGGTGCCCCAAGTCATAACTCTAGGCTCTTAAGGGCCTTTCTAAATAATAACTTTCCTCAAAGATGGATAGGTACCAACGGACCTGTTAGATGGCCTCCACGATCACCAGATCTCTCAATTTTAGATTTTTTTTTTATGGGGTTATATACAAAATGAAGTATATAAAACTCGATATGACGGCATTGCAAAACTTCGAGAGGCAATTCATTTAGCTTTTCGAAATCTGCGAATGAGAACAATGGTTCTTTTGAACGCTATTCAAAGAATCTCAAAGATGTGCCAATTTTGCATTAGAGAAAATGGTGGTCAATTTGAACATCACATTTAATTTTTTTTAATAATGTTATTTTTTTGTGTTTTTGTTATATTGTCACTTTACGCCACAAAACTGTTGTTACAAACTTACTGTTAGAAAAAGATCTATGGGAATTTTTTTTAATAGATACCTATATACAAGGTATCCAATTATTTGTTAGTAATATGTAAGTTGCACTTGTTTATTATTGTTATCCATAGCCTACTATTAAAATATGTATTTAATTTTCTGAAAATTGTGAATTATTTGCGTGTTTCTGAAAAAAAGTTTATACTATCATATATTTTTGAAAAGGTAAAAAAAAGACAAATTTTATAGTCTATAAATATACAGGCTGTTCCAGTCAAAAAAACATAAGTTTACTTTATAACTCAAAAACAGTAAATATGTAACAAAAGTTATCTACACCACTGCATTCTACGGAAAAAAATCTATTAGAATGTTATTTTACCTTTTCGATAAGTTGAAGGATAACGGAGATACGAGGGGGGTCACAAAATGCAACATTTTCAGAAATGCCCTGTATGTTAAAAACTAAAAGGGCTATGAAAATTCTGTTGACGGCATCTTGAGTTTTATGAAAAAGTAGCACAGTGTCGCGAAAACCGCAACTCTCTATCTTTAAAAATAAAGGAGATACCCCGCAAAAGTACCCAAAATGGGACATCCTGTACAATCCACTGTTATGACTATAACGTCATAATTTAAAATAATGTTGAAATTCGCTCTTCATAACCACTTCAAAGTGAAATTATTTGTATAATTCCTCTTGCGTCCATATAAACTGAAGAATTCTGAGCCAAAGTGGAAATAAATGAAAAATAATTTCGAGCCTTTCACAACATTTCAATGCATACATTTCATAAAACACAATCCATTGAATGCAACCCCAGTTTTCAAACTTTTCTACAAATATTTTACTTCAACCACAAACTGGTCGTGTTGATAAAAACTTTTGGAATTAATTTCAAATCTAAATTAATCTGTCCGTGTACCACAAATTTCAAACTCTGTTTCAATGAGATAAGTTTCTCGAAACGAATATATTATTTTATATGCAGTAAGTGGGTGCGCCACAGGGAACAACCGTCAATGAAATAATTTGTAAACCTAATGAGAATCCTTGTATGTACTCCAATTTATTCTGAAATTGCCCGCGGACTTCGGAAACAGGAATAGTTCAAGTTGAAGCTCTTCAAATTATGGAAAATACACCTAATCCTAATGATGTAACTACGTATATTGATATCTATGTTCTGTTCTTGAAATATTCCATCCCTTCTGTAGAGACAATGAGGAAAAGAATGTTTGATGTTATATTAAGCCACGTGTTCAGATCTAGATTTTTCTATACTTTGAATACAAAAGAAGTAAACCTATAATGTTCGAAGAACATCATGTGAGCCAGCGGTGGAATGTTGAAAGAGGAAACAGGCATTCGAAATCTTCTTGAAGGCTTGGAAATATGAGGAAAGACCTCACTAAGCAAAAAGCTCCGCCACACAGAGTGATATATTTTCGGGAACACTCGATAGTAAGCGACAAAGTTGAGGCGACAAATTATATGACGAAAGTTTCCCAAGAAGGTCTTGATGTCAGACTCGGTTAAATGCTTTGGAGATATCCAATGCTACAGCTAGAAATTCTCCATATTTTTCAATAGATTTCTGCCATACATATGTTACTTAGGCAAGCAGGTCTCCTGATGATCTCTACTGACGAATTACTGGTGATTCACGATTTTGGAGCTCTCCAGCTATTGGAAAAGCTCGATGTTATCACTTTGGAGATCACAGATAATAGTGAAATGGTTCAACAATTATTGGGAATGGTCTCCTATCTTCACTCTTTGGTTCGGAACCGCGTGAGGATTACATCAAATCCAAAGGGCAGTCTATCCTTCAAGCACACTGTTGTCTATTTTCGTCTGCTTAGCGCTAATTGTCTCTTTCAGTGAACCGAATTTCGGTGTATTGTACCATAATATGGTTGATTGCCATATCTACATATAAGCGGAACATATGGATCATCCGTATCAATCACATTATATCCATCACCTTCTTTTCAGGAACATATGATTTGGAGCCCATAATCTATTCAGCGTCTGGGTGTCTGTTGGTCTGCGGGAGCTATTTTCAGTTTCACTCCTACCCTAGACCCTGCTGGCAGCAGGGCCATAAGAATTCCCCTATCTGCCACCTGGGGACGCGCCTGGATGCGGTTTCAGGCTCCGCACAAGAGAAGAAAGCTGCTGCTTTCCAGGAGAGGAGGGACTGAACTGGAAGTAAAATTTCTACTATATAATTGCTTATTCGAAAGTCCAAAACGAACGGGAGCCATTCGGACATTGATAAGCATTGATTTTGTTTCGATAAATGTCCCAACTAAATATTTATCAAAAACAAGCTAAATGCTGCTGCATGTAGGTTGTAAACGTATGTATATTAATGTTATTTCCTTTCAAAGCACATAAAATCTCAGGATCAATATAATGAATTTCTGTCACCAAAGGCTCATGAAGTTTAGAATAAAATCATGTAGTGATGAAATGCCAAAATGCAAGCAATAATCGGCAGAAATAAGTTTAAATTTACACTGATAAATCGTAGTGGCTAGATAATTATTTAAAACAATCACTTATTGCGGGTAGAAATTTGCTTTCTACTCAGAATTCGTTATTTTTATAAGTGAATAATTAATGCAAGATTTATTAATTCATTACTTTGTAACGAATAATGAATATGTACGTAGTTAAACCGATAATAAAATACTTGACATAACATAAGCTCATAAATTGTCGTAGAAAAAACACAGTTTTTATTATATTCAAAACATTCACTCACTATTTCCTGTGAGAATATAAGCTTGTTTCGTATTCGTAATGAATTCTTTCTGCAAGTAAATACATTATATGAATTCCTTTATATTTATCTTTCATGAAATATAGATGATGAAACCATGATATGAAGATATAAATTAATACATTTTCGTAAAAACATTTATGTTTTTCCGTTAAAAATGCCTCGTTCAGTGTTGATTTCATATTATTTAATTATGCCAAACTTTTGTTGTATATTTCAATTGGAATTGGATGTATATTCTTTCATAACCTTTAGCTTTGTAACTTTGAAGTGCTGATTAGTGAAATTGTCAACAACTTTAGATTTATTGTAAAATAGTAATGACTCATATTTTTTAAATTAACCAACGATCCACATTACTCTCAAGTACTCCTTCAACAGTAACTTTGAGGTAGTTATACAGGAATGAGTGGTTAAACAACAAAATCAGGAGCAATCTTGCCGGGAGAACCTGATCTACAGAAAGGTCCTAAACAAGAGAAGAATCTGGGACTGTGATATAAAAAGGGGGAGAAACTTCCAACCAAGTATCTCATTGGAAATGCACACTTCAGTACCCAGAACTTTATAACGCATCTGGGCAAAAAACTCTACTACCGCACGTAGTCCCCTCGCTCATAGTTACTTCAATAACTTCCAAACATTCCAATAAAAAATCCTTATAAACTTCGTGAATTGGAAGAAATATTCAAATGGGAAGATTGACTTCAAGGAAAAATACTCCAGTATAAATTGGGAGAACATCAAATAATCTATACGGATTTAGAAAGCATCGCGAAGCGCAGCAATTAACGACACGGTTACAACAATCATGTAACATTTAATTGACAGCAACACATATGTTGATGGATGTAGATCCAAATGTAACGTAATTATCATCGAGGACTTTGTGAGCTTGAAAATCAGATAAGTGGCTAATGGTTGTGCTGTAATGTTTCATTTTGCACTCCACTGAGTTTTGAGCATCACGGCTTCACAATTATTTTCGGAGCTATGACAACCCATGAACGAAAAGGTTTTAGAAACAGCAATAGTTTTCCAATCGGAGCCGATTTATTGAATAATTCAATTGCTCCGTGTTCTTAGAATCCCATTTCATGTCAATGTCACATTTAATGCTGTCCTAAATTATATTGGGCGGTATATAATAAATTCGCGGAAACACAATTCCCCGTCTTTATGTAAAATTCGCTCATGTTACTTTATTTACTGTTGCTCGTATCTCGATTGGTAATAGAAGTGACATCCAATGACTAAGTAATATATTTTATTTGATACTGTCCGGTAAATAACTATTTCCCGGACTCATTTGCGGCCGGTAAATGAGCTATTAAAGCATCAGAGCCGGTAAGAGTTGCCTAGCATCATATTATTAGGAAAATATCAACAACACTAGGTCTAAGGTCAGAGTCAAGATTTTGATAGATGAAGCATTAAACAAATGTCAATAAATGTCAAAACCATCAACGAGGTATTCGAAATTGCTTTATGAAAAATAAATAGACAGTATGATAGAAAATATTTTATTTCATACTGACCGGTAAATAACTGTTTCCCGCACTCATTTGCAGCCGGTAAATGAGCTATTAAAGTATCAGAGCCGGTAAGAGTTGCCTAGCATCATATTATTAGGAAAATATCAACAACACTAGGTCTAAAGTCAGAGTCAAGATTTTGATAGATGAAGCATTAAACAAATGTCAATAAATGTCAAAACCATCAACGAGGTATTCGAAATTGCTTTATGAAAAATAAATAGACAGTATGATAGAAAATATTTTATTTCATACTGACCGGTAAATAACTGTTTCCCGCACTCATTTGCAGCCGGTAAATGAGCTATTAAAGTATCAGAGCCGGTAAGAGTTGCCTAGCATCATATTATTAGGAAAATATCAACAACACTAGGTCTAAAGTCAGAGTCAAGATTTTGATAGATGAAGCATTAAACAAATGTCAATAAATGTCAAAACCATCAACGAGGTATTCGAAATTGCTTTATGAAAAATAAATAGACAGTATGATAGAAAATATTTTATTTCATACTGACCGGTAAATAACTGTTTCCCGCACTCATTTGCAGCCGGTAAATGAGCTATTAAAGTATCAGAGCCGGTAAGAGTTGCCTAGCATCATATTATTAGGAAAATATCAACAACACTAGGTCTAAAGTCAGAGTCAAGATTTTGATAGATGAAGCATTAAACAAATGTCAATAAATGTCAAAACCATCAACGAAGTATTCGAAATTGCTTTATGAAAAATAAATAGACAGTATGATAGAAAATATTTTATTTCATACTGACCGGTAAATAACTGTTTCCCGCACTCATTTGCAGCCGGTAAAAGAGCTATTAAAGTATCAGAGCCGGTAAGAGTTGCCTAGCATCATATTATTAGGAAAATATCAACAACACTAGGTCTAAAGTCAGAGTCAAGATTTTGATAGATGAAGCATTAAACAAATGTCAATAAATGTCAAAACCATCAACCAGGTATTCGAAATTGCTTTATGAAAAATAAATAGACAGTATGATAGAAAATATTTTATTTCATACTGACCGGTAAATAACTGTTTCCCGCACTCATTTGCAGCCGGTAAATGAGCTATTAAAGTATCAGAGCCGGTAAGAGTTGCCTAGCATCATATTATTAGGAAAATATCAACAACACTAGGTCTAAAGTCAGAGTCAAGATTTTGATAGATGAAGCATTAAACAAATGTCAATAAATGTCAAAACCATCAACGAGGTATTCGAAATTGCTTTATGAAAAATAAATAGACAGTATGATAGAAAATATTTTATTTCATACTGACCGGTAAATAACTGTTTCCCGCACTCATTTGCAGCCGGTAAATGAGCTATTAAAGTATCAGAGCGGGTAAGTGTTGCCTAGTAACATATTATTAGGAAAATATCAACAACACTAGGTCTAAAGTCAGAGTCAAGATTTCGATAGATGAAGCATTAAACAAATGTCAATAAATGTCAAAACCATCAACGAGGTATTCGAAATTGCTTTATGAAAAATAAATAGACAGTATGATAGAAAATATTTTATTTCATACTGACCGGTAAATAACTGTTTCCCGCACTCATTTGCAGCCGGTAAATGAGCTATTAAAGTATCAGAGCGGGTAAGTGTTGCCTAGTAACATATTATTAGGAAAATATCAACAACACTAGGTCTAAAGTCAGAGTCAAGATTTTGATAGATGAAGCATTAAACAAATGTCAATAAATGTCAAAACCATCAACGAGGTATTCGAAATTGCTTTATGAAAAATAAATAGACAGTATGATAGAAAATATTTTATTTCATACTGACCGGTAAATAACTGTTTCCCGCACTCATTTGCAGCCGGTAAATGAGCTATTAAAGTATCAGAGCCGGTAAGAGTTGCCTAGCATCATATTATTAGGAAAATATCAACAACACTAGGTCTAAAGTCAGAGTCAAGATTTTGATAGATGAAGCATTAAACAAATGTCAATAAATGTCAAAACCATCAACGAAGTATTCGAAATTGCTTTATGAAAAATAAATAGACAGTATGATAGAAAATATTTTATTTCATACTGACCGGTAAATAACTGTTTCCCGCACTCATTTGCAGCCGGTAAAAGAGCTATTAAAGTATCAGAGCCGGTAAGAGTTGCCTAGCATCATATTATTAGGAAAATATCAACAACACTAGGTCTAAAGTCAGAGTCAAGATTTTGATAGATGAAGCATTAAACAAATGTCAATAAATGTCAAAACCATCAACCAGGTATTCGAAATTGCTTTATGAAAAATAAATAGACAGTATGATAGAAAATATTTTATTTCATACTGACCGGTAAATAACTGTTTCCCGCACTCATTTGCAGCCGGTAAATGAGCTATTAAAGTATCAGAGCCGGTAAGAGTTGCCTAGCATCATATTATTAGGAAAATATCAACAACACTAGGTCTAAAGTCAGAGTCAAGATTTTGATAGATGAAGCATTAAACAAATGTCAATAAATGTCAAAACCATCAACGAGGTATTCGAAATTGCTTTATGAAAAATAAATAGACAGTATGATAGAAAATATTTTATTTCATACTGACCGGTAAATAACTGTTTCCCGCACTCATTTGCAGCCGGTAAATGAGCTATTAAAGTATCAGAGCGGGTAAGTGTTGCCTAGTAACATATTATTAGGAAAATATCAACAACACTAGGTCTAAAGTCAGAGTCAAGATTTCGATAGATGAAGCATTAAACAAATGTCAATAAATGTCAAAACCATCAACGAGGTATTCGAAATTGCTTTATGAAAAATAAATAGACAGTATGATAGAAAATATTTTATTTCATACTGACCGGTAAATAACTGTTTCCCGCACTCATTTGCAGCCGGTAAATGAGCTATTAAAGTATCAGAGCCGGTAAGAGTTGCCTAGCATCATATTATTAGGAAAATATCAACAACACTAGGTCTAAGGTCAGAGTCAAGATTTTGATAGATGAAGCATTAAACAAATGTCAATAAATGTCAAAACCATCAACGAGGTATTCGAAATTGCTTTATGAAAAATAAATAGACAGTATGATAGAAAATATTTTATTTCATACTGACCGGTAAATAACTGTTTCCCGCACTCATTTGCAGCCGGTAAATGAGCTATTAAAGTATCAGAGCCGGTAAGAGTTGCCTAGCATCATATTATTAGGAAAATATCAACAACACTAGGTCTAAAGTCAGAGTCAAGATTTTGATAGATGAAGCATTAAACAAATGTCAATAAATGTCAAAACCATCAACGAGGTATTCGAAATTGCTTTATGAAAAATAAATAGACAGTATGATAGAAAATATTTTATTTCATACTGACCGGTAAATAACTGTTTCCCGCACTAATTTGCAGCCGGTAAATGAGCTATTAAAGTATCAGAGCCGGTAAGAGTTGCCTAGCATCATATTATTAGGAAAATATCAACAACACTAGGTCTAAAGTCAGAGTCAAGATTTTGATAGATGAAGCATTAAACAAATGTCAATAAATGTCAAAACCATCAACGAGGTATTCGAAATTGCTTTATGAAAAATAAATAGATAGTATGATAGAAAATATTTTATTTCATACTGACCGGTAAATAACTGTTTCCCGCACTCATTTGCAGCCGGTAAATGAGCTATTAAAGTATCAGAGCCGGTAAGAGTTGCCTAGCATCATATTATTAGGAAAATATCAACAACACTAGGTCTAAAGTCAGAGTCAAGATTTTGATAGATGAAGCATTAAACAAATGTCAATAAATGTCAAAACCATCAACGAGGTATTCGAAATTGCTTTATGAAAAATAAATAGACAGTATGATAGAAAATATTTTATTTCATACTGACCGGTAAATAACTGTTTCCCGCACTCATTTGCAGCCGGTAAATGAGCTATTAAAGTATCAGAGCCGGTAAGAGTTGCCTAGCATCATATTATTAGGAAAATATCAACAACACTAGGTCTAAAGTCAGAGTCAAGATTTTGATAGATGAAGCATTAAACAAATGTCAATAAATGTCAAAACCATCAACGAAGTATTCGAAATTGCTTTATGAAAAATAAATAGACAGTATGATAGAAAATATTTTATTTCATACTGACCGGTAAATAACTGTTTCCCGCACTCATTTGCAGCCGGTAAAAGAGCTATTAAAGTATCAGAGCCGGTAAGAGTTGCCTAGCATCATATTATTAGGAAAATATCAACAACACTAGGTCTAAAGTCAGAGTCAAGATTTTGATAGATGAAGCATTAAACAAATGTCAATAAATGTCAAAACCATCAACCAGGTATTCGAAATTGCTTTATGAAAAATAAATAGACAGTATGATAGAAAATATTTTATTTCATACTGACCGGTAAATAACTGTTTCCCGCACTCATTTGCAGCCGGTAAATGAGCTATTAAAGTATCAGAGCCGGTAAGAGTTGCCTAGCATCATATTATTAGGAAAATATCAACAACACTAGGTCTAAAGTCAGAGTCAAGATTTTGATAGATGAAGCATTAAACAAATGTCAATAAATGTCAAAACCATCAACGAGGTATTCGAAATTGCTTTATGAAAAATAAATAGACAGTATGATAGAAAATATTTTATTTCATACTGACCGGTAAATAACTGTTTCCCGCACTCATTTGCAGCCGGTAAATGAGCTATTAAAGTATCAGAGCGGGTAAGTGTTGCCTAGTAACATATTATTAGGAAAATATCAACAACACTAGGTCTAAAGTCAGAGTCAAGATTTCGATAGATGAAGCATTAAACAAATGTCAATAAATGTCAAAACCATCAACGAGGTATTCGAAATTGCTTTATGAAAAATAAATAGACAGTATGATAGAAAATATTTTATTTCATACTGACCGGTAAATAACTGTTTCCCGCACTCATTTGCAGCCGGTAAATGAGCTATTAAAGTATCAGAGCGGGTAAGTGTTGCCTAGTAACATATTATTAGGAAAATATCAACAACACTAGGTCTAAAGTCAGAGTCAAGATTTTGATAGATGAAGCATTAAACAAATGTCAATAAATGTCAAAACCATCAACGAGGTATTCGAAATTGCTTTATGAAAAATAAATAGACAGTATGATAGAAAATATTTTATTTCATACTGACCGGTAAATAACTGTTTCCCGCACTCATTTGCAGCCGGTAAATGAGCTATTAAAGTATCAGAGCCGGTAAGAGTTGCCTAGCATCATATTATTAGGAAAATATCAACAACACTAGGTCTAAAGTCAGAGTCAAGATTTTGATAGATGAAGCATTAAACAAATGTCAATAAATGTCAAAACCATCAACGAAGTATTCGAAATTGCTTTATGAAAAATAAATAGACAGTATGATAGAAAATATTTTATTTCATACTGACCGGTAAATAACTGTTTCCCGCACTCATTTGCAGCCGGTAAAAGAGCTATTAAAGTATCAGAGCCGGTAAGAGTTGCCTAGCATCATATTATTAGGAAAATATCAACAACACTAGGTCTAAAGTCAGAGTCAAGATTTTGATAGATGAAGCATTAAACAAATGTCAATAAATGTCAAAACCATCAACCAGGTATTCGAAATTGCTTTATGAAAAATAAATAGACAGTATGATAGAAAATATTTTATTTCATACTGACCGGTAAATAACTGTTTCCCGCACTCATCTGCAGCCGGTAAATGAGCTATTAAAGTATCAGAGCCGGTAAGAGTTGCCTAGCATCATATTATTAGGAAAATATCAACAACACTAGGTCTAAAGTCAGAGTCAAGATTTTGATAGATGAAGCATTAAACAAATGTCAATAAATGTCAAAACCATCAACGAGGTATTCGAAATTGCTTTATGAAAAATAAATAGACAGTATGATAGAAAATATTTTATTTCATACTGACCGGTAAATAACTGTTTCCCGCACTCATTTGCAGCCGGTAAATGAGCTATTAAAGTATCAGAGCGGGTAAGTGTTGCCTAGTAACATATTATTAGGAAAATATCAACAACACTAGGTCTAAAGTCAGAGTCAAGATTTCGATAGATGAAGCATTAAACAAATGTCAATAAATGTCAAAACCATCAACGAGGTATTCGAAATTGCTTTATGAAAAATAAATAGACAGTATGATAGAAAATATTTTATTTCATACTGACCGGTAAATAACTGTTTCCCGCACTCATTTGCAGCCGGTAAATGAGCTATTAAAGTATCAGAGCCGGTAAGAGTTGCCTAGCATCATATTATTAGGAAAATATCAACAACACTAGGTCTAAAGTCAGAGTCAAGATTTTGATAGATGAAGCATTAAACAAATGTCAATAAATGTCAAAACCATCAACGAGGTATTCGAAATTGCTTTATGAAAAATAAATAGACAGTATGATAGAAAATATTTTATTTCATACTGACCGGTAAATAACTGTTTCCCGCACTCATTTGCAGCCGGTAAATGAGCTATTAAAGTATCAGAGCGGGTAAGTGTTGCCTAGTAACATATTATTAGGAAAATATCAACAACACTAGGTCTAAAGTCAGAGTCAAGATTTCGATAGATGAAGCATTAAACAAATGTCAATAAATGTCAAAACCATCAACGAGGTATTCGAAATTGCTTTATGAAAAATAAATAGACAGTATGATAGAAAATATTTTATTTCATACTGACCGGTAAATAACTGTTTCCCGCACTCATTTGCAGCCGGTAAATGAGCTATTAAAGTATCAGAGCGGGTAAGTGTTGCCTAGTAACATATTATTAGGAAAATATCAACAACACTAGGTCTAAAGTCAGAGTCAAGATTTTGATAGATGAAGCATTAAACAAATGTCAATAAATGTCAAAACCATCAACGAGGTATTCGAAATTGCTTTATGAAAAATAAATAGACAGTATGATAGAAAATATTTTATTTCATACTGACCGGTAAATAACTGTTTCCCGCACTCATTTGCAGCCGGTAAATGAGCTATTAAAGTATCAGAGCGGGTAAGTGTTGCCTAGTAACATATTATTAGGAAAATATCAACAACACTAGGTCTAAAGTCAGAGTCAAGATTTCGATAGATGAAGCATTAAACAAATGTCAATAAATGTCAAAACCATCAACGAGGTATTCGAAATTGCTTTATGAAAAATAAATAGACAGTATGATAGAAAATATTTTATTTCATACTGACCGGTAAATAACTGTTTCCCGCACTCATTTGCAGCCGGTAAATGAGCTATTAAAGTATCAGAGCCGGTAAGAGTTGCCTAGCATCATATTATTAGGAAAATATCAACAACACTAGGTCTAAGGTCAGAGTCAAGATTTTGATAGATGAAGCATTAAACAAATGTCAATAAATGTCAAAACCATCAACGAGGTATTCGAAATTGCTTTATGAAAAATAAATAGACAGTATGATAGAAAATATTTTATTTCATACTGACCGGTAAATAACTGTTTCCCGCACTCATTTGCAGCCGGTAAATGAGCTATTAAAGTATCAGAGCCGGTAAGAGTTGCCTAGCATCATATTATTAGGAAAATATCAACAACACTAGGTCTAAAGTCAGAGTCAAGATTTTGATAGATGAAGCATTAAACAAATGTCAATAAATGTCAAAACCATCAACGAGGTATTCGAAATTGCTTTATGAAAAATAAATAGACAGTATGATAGAAAATATTTTATTTCATACTGACCGGTAAATAACTGTTTCCCGCACTAATTTGCAGCCGGTAAATGAGCTATTAAAGTATCAGAGCCGGTAAGAGTTGCCTAGCATCATATTATTAGGAAAATATCAACAACACTAGGTCTAAAGTCAGAGTCAAGATTTTGATAGATGAAGCATTAAACAAATGTCAATAAATGTCAAAACCATCAACGAGGTATTCGAAATTGCTTTATGAAAAATAAATAGATAGTATGATAGAAAATATTTTATTTCATACTGACCGGTAAATAACTGTTTCCCGCACTCATTTGCAGCCGGTAAATGAGCTATTAAAGTATCAGAGCCGGTAAGAGTTGCCTAGCATCATATTATTAGGAAAATATCAACAACACTAGGTCTAAAGTCAGAGTCAAGATTTTGATAGATGAAGCATTAAACAAATGTCAATAAATGTCAAAACCATCAACGAGGTATTCGAAATTGCTTTATGAAAAATAAATAGACAGTATGATAGAAAATATTTTATTTCATACTGACCGGTAAATAACTGTTTCCCGCACTCATTTGCAGCCGGTAAATGAGCTATTAAAGTATCAGAGCCGGTAAGAGTTGCCTAGCATCATATTATTAGGAAAATATCAACAACACTAGGTCTAAAGTCAGAGTCAAGATTTTGATAGATGAAGCATTAAACAAATGTCAATAAATGTCAAAACCATCAACCAGGTATTCGAAATTGCTTTATGAAAAATAAATAGACAGTATGATAGAAAATATTTTATTTCATACTGACCGGTAAATAACTGTTTCCCGCACTCATTTGCAGCCGGTAAATGAGCTATTAAAGTATCAGAGCCGGTAAGAGTTGCCTAGCATCATATTATTAGGAAAATATCAACAACACTAGGTCTAAAGTCAGAGTCAAGATTTTGATAGATGAAGCATTAAACAAATGTCAATAAATGTCAAAACCATCAACGAGGTATTCGAAATTGCTTTATGAAAAATAAATAGACAGTATGATAGAAAATATTTTATTTCATACTGACCGGTAAATAACTGTTTCCCGCACTCATTTGCAGCCGGTAAATGAGCTATTAAAGTATCAGAGCGGGTAAGTGTTGCCTAGTAACATATTATTAGGAAAATATCAACAACACTAGGTCTAAAGTCAGAGTCAAGATTTCGATAGATGAAGCATTAAACAAATGTCAATAAATGTCAAAACCATCAACGAGGTATTCGAAATTGCTTTATGAAAAATAAATAGACAGTATGATAGAAAATATTTTATTTCATACTGACCGGTAAATAACTGTTTCCCGCACTCATTTGCAGCCGGTAAATGAGCTATTAAAGTATCAGAGCGGGTAAGTGTTGCCTAGTAACATATTATTAGGAAAATATCAACAACACTAGGTCTAAAGTCAGAGTCAAGATTTTGATAGATGAAGCATTAAACAAATGTCAATAAATGTCAATAAATGTCAAAACCATCAACGAGGTATTCGAAATTGCTTTATGAAAAATAAATAGACAGTATGATAGAAAATATTTTATTTCATACTGACCGGTAAATAACTGTTTCCCGCACTCATTTGCAGCCGGTAAATGAGCTATTAAAGTATCAGAGCCGGTAAGAGTTGCCTAGCATCATATTATTAGGAAAATATCAACAACACTAGGTCTAAAGTCAGAGTCAAGATTTTGATAGATGAAGCATTAAACAAATGTCAATAAATGTCAAAACCATCAACGAAGTATTCGAAATTGCTTTATGAAAAATAAATAGACAGTATGATAGAAAATATTTTATTTCATACTGACCGGTAAATAACTGTTTCCCGCACTCATTTGCAGCCGGTAAAAGAGCTATTAAAGTATCAGAGCCGGTAAGAGTTGCCTAGCATCATATTATTAGGAAAATATCAACAACACTAGGTCTAAAGTCAGAGTC
Organism: Endomychus coccineus; assembly: GCA_958510875.1. NCBI lineage: Eukaryota > Metazoa > Arthropoda > Insecta > Coleoptera > Endomychidae > Endomychus > Endomychus coccineus. Next base: position 34,846,353 of record OY294071.1, on the reverse strand, counting down.
AAGATTTTGATAGATGAAGCATTAAACAAATGTCAATAAATGTCAAAACCATCAACCAGGTATTCGAAATTGCTTTATGAAAAATAAATAGACAGTATGATAGAAAATATTTTATTTCATACTGACCGGTAAATAACTGTTTCCCGCACTCATCTGCAGCCGGTAAATGAGCTATTAAAGTATCAGAGCCGGTAAGAGTTGCCTAGCATCATATTATTAGGAAAATATCAACAACACTAGGTCTAAAGTCAGAGTCAAGATTTTGATAGATGAAGCATTAAACAAATGTCAATAAATGTCAAAACCATCAACGAGGTATTCGAAATTGCTTTATGAAAAATAAATAGACAGTATGATAGAAAATATTTTATTTCATACTGACCGGTAAATAACTGTTTCCCGCACTCATTTGCAGCCGGTAAATGAGCTATTAAAGTATCAGAGCGGGTAAGTGTTGCCTAGTAACATATTATTAGGAAAATATCAACAACACTAGGTCTAAAGTCAGAGTCAAGATTTCGATAGATGAAGCATTAAACAAATGTCAATAAATGTCAAAACCATCAACGAGGTATTCGAAATTGCTTTATGAAAAATAAATAGACAGTATGATAGAAAATATTTTATTTCATACTGACCGGTAAATAACTGTTTCCCGCACTCATTTGCAGCCGGTAAATGAGCTATTAAAGTATCAGAGCCGGTAAGAGTTGCCTAGCATCATATTATTAGGAAAATATCAACAACACTAGGTCTAAAGTCAGAGTCAAGATTTTGATAGATGAAGCATTAAACAAATGTCAATAAATGTCAAAACCATCAACGAGGTATTCGAAATTGCTTTATGAAAAATAAATAGACAGTATGATAGAAAATATTTTATTTCATACTGACCGGTAAATAACTGTTTCCCGCACTCATTTGCAGCCGGTAAATGAGCTATTAAAGTATCAGAGCGGGTAAGTGTTGCCTAGTAACATATTATTAGGAAAATATCAACAACACTAGGTCTAAAGTCAGAGTCAAGATTTCGATAGATGAAGCATTAAACAAATGTCAATAAATGTCAAAACCATCAACGAGGTATTCGAAATTGCTTTATGAAAAATAAATAGACAGTATGATAGAAAATATTTTATTTCATACTGACCGGTAAATAACTGTTTCCCGCACTCATTTGCAGCCGGTAAATGAGCTATTAAAGTATCAGAGCGGGTAAGTGTTGCCTAGTAACATATTATTAGGAAAATATCAACAACACTAGGTCTAAAGTCAGAGTCAAGATTTTGATAGATGAAGCATTAAACAAATGTCAATAAATGTCAAAACCATCAACGAGGTATTCGAAATTGCTTTATGAAAAATAAATAGACAGTATGATAGAAAATATTTTATTTCATACTGACCGGTAAATAACTGTTTCCCGCACTCATTTGCAGCCGGTAAATGAGCTATTAAAGTATCAGAGCGGGTAAGTGTTGCCTAGTAACATATTATTAGGAAAATATCAACAACACTAGGTCTAAAGTCAGAGTCAAGATTTTGATAGATGAAGCATTAAACAAATGTCAATAAATGTCAAAACCATCAACGAGGTATTCGAAATTGCTTTATGAAAAATAAATAGACAGTATGATAGAAAATATTTTATTTCATACTGACCGGTAAATAACTGTTTCCCGCACTCATTTGCAGCCGGTAAATGAGCTATTAAAGTATCAGAGCGGGTAAGTGTTGCCTAGTAACATATTATTAGGAAAATATCAACAACACTAGGTCTGAAGTCAGAATCAAGATTTTGTCAGATGAAGCATTAACTAAATGTCAATAAATGTCAAAACCGTCCACGAGTTATTCGCAATTGCTTGGAAGTGAAAAACAAATAGACAGTATGGAATAAAATATTTTAACTTGATAAAGATAATTATTTTTGTCCAAGGAAAGAATGCATTATAAGGTTTGCTCATGGCAAATTCTTCATTGGAAAGATGTCTGTGATGATTATCGAGATCGACTTCGGATTCCATTCAATATTTCCTAAAATTTTCATCAAAAAAAATACGTCCATAGTTCTTCATTGAATCTAATATTATATTCACATTTTATTCCGTAAAGCGAGTTGTTGTAAATCATAAAACAATTTTCAGTTTATTTATCGTTAGCTGCAGGAAGAATTTTCAAGATTTATTGCTGTTAGCGCAATATTGTCTCATAAAATTACGAGCTGTATTTGCAAACAATTCCACTTGGGAAACATAAACTAACAAATTTAACGGAAATAGCATCACAGGAAGTACAAGGTTATCACGTTACAAAGAGAAAGTTATCCTATATACATTTCAAATAGGTGCAATAACCATTCCAAACTATTAACTTCCTTCCTTTGAAGGAAGTATTGCATTTTTAAAAACCTCAACCACAACAGTGTTATAATTTATATACCAAGGACCGGTATGAACGAATTCAACCATAGATAATTGTATGTTGCAGGTGAATAACAAGTAATATATCAGCTCCCTGACCCTCATACCTATACGAACAGTGCATTAATTAACCCCTCCATGAGTAGTATTATCTCGCATAGATGACCTTGTCTATCACCAAGGCATTGCTGATGAGATGATGACATTTTGGGTATTGCTTTGGCTTCTAATACAAATATGCAAGATAATACTCTAGTCAATGCCTATACAGATTCATAGGAGGAGTGGTCTTTTGCTTATTTTGTGAACTGCATCCTTATCGAGTAGGGCTTGACAGAACAAGGAATAAACAAAAGTCTTGGTTGAGACAAAAATAAACCTATAAAAAATTGTTTCGCTTATCAAGATATTATATGTATATTCTTGGGAAATATGTCACATTAACACATATTTCAACTATATTTTCGTCTTTACGTACGTTTCGGTCTCACGACCATCATCAGAAGACGTACCAAAACTTTTGAAACCTAATTCGCATCATTAAAGCGCGGGATTCCTCAAACTAGTCCCACTAGCACTGAAAGTCTTTATCACATTAATTTCAATTAAAAATGTCTACGTCGCAAATGACAACGAACGAAACACGAATAATTAAAAATGTAACACATCAATGTGCAAATCTGTGAATATGTATTAGAAAAGCACTACACAATAATGTTGCTTTAGTTGAACGTCTTACCACGCTGATTTGACAACAAAATCACTCTGCGCCAAAGCGGTACAAGGTTAAACAGATGTATTTAAAATTTTATGGCTACGACAGGAAAGATCTTTGCTATACCGGAATTACTGATTCAATGAATCTTCTTTCTGAGACTTCTTCCACTATAGGAACATTACTGTGAAGTGGTTTTCTAATACATATTCATATATTTACACACTGATGTGTTACATTTTCAATTATTCGTGTTTTGTTCGTTGTTGCTTGCTATGTAGACATTTTTAATTGACATTATTGCGATAAAGTTGCTCAGTGCTAATGCAATTAGTTTTAGGAATCGTGTGCTTTACTGACCTGAATTAGTTTTCAAACGTCTTCTGATGATGGTCATGAGACCGAAACGTAGGTACAGACGAAAATATAGTTGGCCTATGTGTTAATGTGACCTATTTCCCAAGAATTTACATATCATTCATACTTGGGTCAAGAACCATTATTATATTACTTATCAAGATAAGAAAATTTACGGACCAAAATAACAAATCTTGCTTATCCCATATTGTATGTCAAAAGTTGTAGAATTTAAATCATTAATCTCCCATGTTTTACCGCCAGCTAGCAAGAACAAAGAATTTGCTAGCATCTGCCAGAAAAAAGGAAATTCAGCAAATTATCAGCGTAACCCATTGTTGTGAAAGTGAAACAGGAAGGAACGTTGAACGTGAGGAGACTGCAAAGAGAAACAAAGTAAAAAGATAATTTAGAAATATAATGCATAGGGATGTGATGGAATGTGCGAAGTACCTTGAGCGTAATTTATTTCTTTCACACAGTTGCGTCGTCGAGAAGAAATTGATAAAACGGGTTCTCAAAAACTTATTTACTTCACAGTGAGCGTTTGTGTCAAGCGATGCTCCGAGTTGTTTTGTGTATGAAGAAAGAAAATAATAAAATAAGTTTATCCATCTCAGCGATATTAAGGTTAGGGGAAAACGCGAAACGCTACTTTATTTTTCCCTTCTACAAACGATTAGTTTATTGCATACACAATTTTAGAATCTAGAAAGTTCTACATTCTTAGGCTGTTATATCGAGTTTGTAATCGAATTGATTCAACATTTTATGCATTAGTTTTATAGGATGTGGTTTTCCTTTGATATAATGCGACTGTATTGAGCAAAACGTTCAATGATTGCACACACTTCAATCCTCAATTGCAGCTTTTTTGATCGATTGCAAATCGATAATCTGTTTCCACGACGATGCAAAATTACAAAATTATTCTCAGTGTCTTAATTCTCTTTATTTATGCTCGATTCTTGCTTCCAAAACTTCGACAGATCCAGTTGGTGTTTGGCATACAGTATTTATTCCAGGAGATTTAGATTTGGCGACCTATGCAAACGCATTTTAACTTGCGACATATTCACCATTTAGGATGATTTTCATTAAACCCTCGCTCAAATGGTGTGATAAAATGTCCTGGTGCATCATGCAGTTGTGACCTCACATCACGCAGTAGATTTAATGAGAAGTGAATAATTATTATCTTCCATCTATGGCTCGAAAATGAAGGTCTCTTGACATTGTGGAGCTCAACTGTCGTTTATCATCTCAACCCAATTGTTATTGAAAAGCGGAACCAAACAAATGTGGAATGAAGATTGACAATGGCCAAATAATCTAATTGGTCATGAAAATCAATAAATTCACTGCGACTAAGAATGAATTCTTATGTCCAAAGGATAGCAGACATGAGGATTCACGTAGTACCTTGAAATAACCATCATCTTCAGTAGCTGAGGGGAGGGGGCTTAGCCAGTAGATACAGTTAGGCCTCCGAGTTGGGCTCATTGTGCAACCCGTGGTCAGAAGCTTCTTCTATTCTAGCAGGTTTGTGGCCTGCTGGAAACCCAGAATATTGCTGAGGCTGGCTTCCATCTTTTAATATAACCATAATGTAGAATCGTAATCTTTTTGTTGCTCTAGCAGAATTGCTTAGGCTTATGATGTTGCCATCTCCAATAATTAATTTGACTGATGCTTTGGACAATATTGAAACTCCATCCAGTGGTAAGTTCCTCTTAGAATAGAGTTGTTTCTTTTTGGCTTAGTGTGCTATGGCTTTCTGGTTTGAGGTTTCTTTCTACTTATTGCTGCTCTGTTGTCTGTGGGGATTTCAATGTCTTCAACGCTGAGTTTGTGATTCAAAATTTCTGTTCTGTTCCATGATGATATTACACATTTCTGATTGAAGTACTGTATATATACGGGTATTGTTGGATAGGATTAGCTCCCATTTTGATTTTACATACATGAGTGAAGATATATAGAGTTTGCCCTTCGCTTCATTCATGGCTCGCTCATCGGTTACTACTTCATGGTCGCCAATCAAGAGAAGGCCCATCCATAACCACCTCATCCGAAAGGTGACAGAGTTCCATCAAATGCAGTCATAGTACAGATGCTGTAGCCATTTCCTTCTGGACCACCAGATGTTATCATGGGTCTTAGGATTTTCGTGTGAAGCTATAGTGTTGGAGATAATCTCATTTTTTCTCGATCGCTCTTCGGCAGTGCCAGATGACGATACTTGCTATTTTGCATCTCGCTGCAAGATTGGATCCCCATGTCAGCTTGCTGCCGAAGATTGCGCCATGGTATTCAATCTCTGCGTATTGAATACCTTCGGTAATTTGAGTTCGCCAAGTTTTTCCTTTTTTTGTGAAGAGAACCAGATCTATTTTTGACTAATTATTTGATACTTATCACGCTCTTTGCACAATTTGGAAGGCTATTGGCCTATCGGAATCCATCAATCATGCTGTAAACCTACTTTGCAGTGAATTATTTCAGTAGAGTGGTTGAAACATCTATTCTTATCTCGTTTTCGATATCGTTATCGATCGTAATAATTTCTCCAGCACTCTTACACGAGTGTTCCGAACATTCTTTCCATCACTTTTGAAGTAATGACTGGGGGGTATCAGCCAAAGCACCCTGACAAATCAGGTGGATGAATTATTACAGCCGTATCTTCTTTTATGGCGCATTAACTCATAAGATAGAAATTTCATCTGAAATTTATAGGAACCCTATTAGAGATGAATTTAGAAGGGAGTTTACAATAAAGCTGTGAGTTCATCGAAAACTCGTTCAGAGTTAAGTATGATGAATTAATATTCAAGGCGGAAATATTATTGAATGAACAACAATTAAGTTGGTCTACATTAACATAGAACTTTACACTGTGGATGCACGCTCACACCAAAAATTAAAGTCACTAGCACCCTTAACCCCTTCATTTTCTCAATAAGCTTTCGCATCACCAGAAGCATACTCAAAATCGGAGCTTATACAGATTTTATACGCTATGAACGATATCGAACAGATAATTCTCCCTGAGAGTGTTAGATCATGTTTATATAATTATGATCTGAATTTTACTTGATGAATATAATACCTACATAATGTATTCCTTAATTCATTAGTTTCTTTGTAAGTCACTCATTACAGATATTGATCAATCCTAGTGCAACGGACTAATAAAGATTATTTCAATAGATTCCATAAATTTACTTGATTCAATAAATTGCTCTACTTTCTTAAAAGAATCGATACCGTGACCTAAGTGCTCTATCGATATAGTATTATGCTAATAAATATGCAATATAAATATAGTTATGCTAATAAATATGCAATATAAAATTTAGTCAGCAAGGTGAGGAGTCAATGACAACCTTCGTAAGAATGTTTAGAACATCGTAAGAGGACACGGCTCCATCTTGATGCTTTGCATATAGAGAACAAAAGGAATTAGGATTATGTCGATATAATGGAACATACTTGTAATTAATGTTCTACGTTAATATATGATTGTATAAGTATTACAATAAACCATAACCAATCACCGAGTAATTCCTATACCACCCATAGATACGGATCCTAAGAACCTGAACACCATACTAGGAAGATGGAAGGTAAACATAAAACTAATGAGGGCTGGAATAACGCACGTATCATAACAGAGCTGGGACTGAGTCTTTGCGTGATGGTACCGGCATATAAGCAAATACACCATACCTTGGTCAATGGAAACATTTTCGCCGCTGTAATTGGTTGCGACCGAACGCAGGTTCGTTTTTCCAAACTTGACTAACCTTGGCTGAAAGAAGTGAAATAATTCGGCGTAACGCTAGACAATAAGCTGATCAGATGAAGGGACACCTATATCCGCTACTCAACAGGAAAAGCAAACTAAGTACCAAAAGTAAATAAAGGATCTATACTTCTGTGATAAGACCAACAATATCATAAGCCGCCGAAATATGGTTACAAGCAACACCCGTGCAACTAAAGAATTTGCTAATAATACAGAATAAGGTAATCAGATTCTGTCTGGATGCACCATATTACGTAACAAACGACCTGTTCCATAGAGATACAGGAATATCTAAAATTGAGGAGATAATTTAGAAAAGCGACAAACACATACCAAAAATGGAAACGCACAGAAATCTCCCAATCAGAGGCGCAGTGGCACATGACCCGCTGTTGAAGCCAAAGTACAAGAAGCCAAGAGCGGCCCTTGTACTTAACGCCCAAAATGGGCAATAAAGAAGAAATAAACCAAAATAATACGCAAAAGAGCTTTTAATAAAAAAGCAGCGGAAAACGAGCACTGCTCGATTTCGCTAAAGCAAATGCAAGATCATAAGTAGACTAAAATTGGGTGCACTATGCCATGCCTCTCAGTAGTGAAGTCAATGAAGCCGAGAGAATGGTCGAGGTGTCTAATCGTCGCGAGGGTTTCGAAGCTTGATGAAACACGTGATAGGGTGGTGATGACAAATTTGCTCGTTCCACTGATGAGCTGTATGAGAGAAGCGAAACAGCTGCCTGGAACTATAAATTTGTGTTGAATGGTAGTCTTCCGCGGATAGCTAATCTTGAAAATTCTTGGCTTCCGGATGGATTCCGCGTCACAATAGCGTAGCTTGATGCCTCCGTTTCGCCAAGCATTACAGGTGGCATCCTCAGGGTAAGCTTGAGACTTGAAGTGAACCTGATTCTTCTGGTTTCTGTAGCGGTATTTATTGTGGGGAAAAACCTTCACGCTACACACACACACACACACACACACACACACACACACACACACACACACACACACACACACACACACACACACACACACACACACACACACACACACACACACACACACACACACACACACACACACACACACACACACACACACACACACACACACACACACACACACACACACACACACACACACACACACACACACACACACACACACACACACACACACACACACACACACACACACACACACACACACACACACACACACACACACACACACACACACACACACACACACACACACACACACACACACACACACACACACACACACACACACACACACACACACACACACACACACACACACACACACACACACACACACACACACACACACACACACACACACACACACACACACACACACACACACACACACACACACACACACACACACACACACACACACACACACACACACACACACACACACACACACACACACACACACACACACACACACACACACACACACACACACACACACACACACACACACACACACACACACACACACACACACACACACACACACACACACACACACACACACACACACACACACACACACACACACACACACACACACACACACACACACACACACACACACACACACACACACACACACACACACACACACACACACACACACACACACACACACACACACACACACACACACACACACACACACACACACACACACACACACACACACACACACACACACACACACACACACACACACACACACACACACACACACACACACACACACACACACACACACACACACACACACACACACACACACACACACACACACACACACACACACACACACACACACACACACACACACACACACACACACACACACACACACACACACACACACACACACACACACACACACACACACACACACACACACACACACACACACACACACACACACACACACACACACACACACACACACACACACACACACACACACACACACACACACACACACACACACACACACACACACACACACACACACACACACACACACACACACACACACACACACACACACACACACACACACACACACACACACACACACACACACACACACACACACACACACACACACACACACACACACACACACACACACACACACACACACACACACACACACACACACACACACACACACACACACACACACACACACACACACACACACACACACACACACACACACACACACACACACACACACACACACACACACACACACACACACACACACACACACACACACACACACACACACACACACACACACACACACACACACACACACACACACACACACACACACACACACACACACACACACACACACACACACACACACACACACACACACACACACACACACACACACACACACACACACACACACACACACACACACACACACACACACACACACACACACACACACACACACACACACACACACACACACACACACACACACACACACACACACACACACACACACACACACACACACACACACACACACACACACACACACACACACACACACACACACACACACACACACACACACACACACACACACACACACACACACACACACACACACACACACACACACACACACACACACACACACACACACACACACACACACACACACACACACACACACACACACACACACACACACACACACACACACACACACACACACACACACACACACACACACACACACACACACACACACACACACACACACACACACACACACACACACACACACACACACACACACACACACACACACACACACACACACACACACACACACACACACACACACACACACACACACACACACACACACACACACACACACACACACACACACACACACACACACACACACACACACACACACACACACACACACACACACACACACACACACACACACACACACACACACACACACACACACACACACACACACACACACACACACACACACACACACACACACACACACACACACACACACACACACACACACACACACACACACACACACACACACACACACACACACACACACACACACACACACACACACACACACACACACACACACACACACACACACACACACACACACACACACACACACACACACACACACACACACACACACACACACACACACACACACACACACACACACACACACACACACACACACACACACACACACACACACACACACACACACACACACACACACACACACACACACACACACACACACACACACACACACACACACACACACACACACACACACACACACACACACACACACACACACACACACACACACACACACACACACACACACACACACACACACACACACACACACACACACACACACACACACACACACACACACACACACACACACACACACACACACACACACACACACACACACACACACACACACACACACACACACACACACACACACACACACACCTTTATTGCCTGTCATTGCCTTTAATCCGGTGGTTAACTACGCTCTGGCACCTGACCCTGCCGTTGTGTGATCATGTGCGAAGTGTAATTTTCGAGAATGGGTTTCCAAATATTGGGAAGGTAATATCCTGATTCACGGTTAAATTATTTGGATGTTTTACAATTTCTATCGCTTCAAGAATTTTTCGTTGATAGAAGTTTGGGGCTCGGGCTAGGATTTTAGTATTTTCGAAAAGGATTTGATGAATACTGGCAAACTTGTGTTCCACAAGTGCAGATCTACTGGTGTGACGAAGCCTTATTCAGTGCTTATATTCTTTCACCCGAGTAGCTACTGTACGACCTGTTTCACTAATGTAGACTTCACCGCAAGAACAGGGACTGCTATAAACATCTTCTAAATGAAGAGGAGGAGTGGGATCTTTAATAGGTTTGTAAAACTGAGATGGTTTTGGAAATGTGGAAAAACGAGTAGAAATATTATTCTTCTCAAGGATTTTGGAAATTCTATCTGTTTGTGCCGTTACTGATCGATCTGGATTAGAAAGACCTTATCATTATTATCTGGCAAAAGCCAACATGAAATAAATGAGTATATTCATATATTCATTTGTTTCTAACTCTCTTACATTGGTTTGGTTCGGTGTCGCCATCTGACGGACTCAAGTAATCTCACATTCACTTTTGTAAAGTTCTAGAAATCCATCAGTCAATGTAGTACATTGTTCAAATCCTTAGTGGACATCTATTTATAGATGGGGTGAGATACTTTTGGTCTTTTTAACAGAGATCGTTCAGCATCGTTGCAAACTGGCCCGTTCCACGTTCCATGAGCTCTATGAGAAGAGCGAAACAGCTGTCTGGAACTATGAGTTTGTGAGGTTACTCCTCGATTTTGATTAGAAAGGCATCATTGATAGGGCAATTACTTGAACACACGAGTTGTTCGAGGAGTTCGTTGTACATTTTCATTCCATCACAACTAAAGGCATTTATAAGATCATTGTTTGCTAAAATGGCAGGAGGGAATGTTGGCAATGATGGAAATGTTTCTTTGAGAACCCATTACTATCATATAAGCCAAAACAGTTCGATGAGGTAAGTCGTGTAACAGAGAAGGAAATGCAATAGGAATAAAACAGGAAAATCTACAACTACTCCCTCTCCCATGTAAGTTTATTTTATCAATCAAATAGGTAAAGTTACAAACAATTACGTATTGTAGTTTATACGAAATTGTTGATTGTTTGGGGTTTGAGAATGAAAGATAAGTCACAATTTGTGAACTATAGAGCATTTTTATTGCATATCGCCATCATAATGGCATAAGGTATGTTGAAATTAATAGTTTTGAGATAAGTGAACTAGAAATTTTGGATAAATTCATTATTTTAAACAATATTTTAAATACTATTAATTTTACAGTCACATTAATTTTGAAAATTATTCATAAAGTACTGTTTGATTAAAAAATTATGAAATACTCAAAAATATTCAAAAATCGGTACACTTGAGACTTTCTAAAAAGAAATTACAAATAAATTGTTACATACGACATTATTAATTATTGAATAAGTGTAATGTATTTGAAAAATCATAGGGTTTAAAATCTCTTATTTCATCATTAAGAGACAAATGGAAATACAGCTCGTATGGAAGGCAGGAACGAGTGACATATTGCCTCAATTAAAAGAGCTGGTAGTTGCTGTGTTCTAAGTAGGAACTGTACCTAATGGGTAAGTCCCCTACATATGTCACAGACGCGATTACGCAATGAAATATGGTGAAGCTGGTATCGGAATTCTAATAATGCGATGCTAGACCATTTTACTGTCCCCATTGTCAAACCAGCACGCTGAATGTTTTCTAACCATGAAATAATTGCGGGTTTCCAACCTTACCGGGAGACCGAATTGATGATTTCTTGTTAACCAGTTTAGCTGACAAAAATGTCTGAGGATAAATCTGAAGTAGAATTTAATCCTCAACGTAAATAGTTCGTATCTGACAAGAAATCAGGTTGATGCTTCGAACAATAACGTTCTTCTCCCCTTGCTGGAAAGTCATATTAAGTTTCTACTAACGCTTCACGAGATGATACTGGAAGCTGGAAAGTTCGACGTAAAGCAGTCACTGAGATTTATAAATGCTTACTGAAGCTGTGATGGTGGAATTTATTAGTTCATTCGTAGATGACAAAATTTAATCACTTCTCCTAAACTGGCGAACATATTTCCATTATTTCACGATTATGATAATCAGATTAATCACTTACTAAGTAACTGAGTTGAGAGTTAATAAGTAATAATTTTATTAGTTCCTCAAAATTGCCGATTGGCGTAGGACATGTCAGATAAGTACACAGAATATCTTAAATCTAGTATTATATTTCTATCTTATCACAGAGAAACTCTTGTATCGTGTAGTAGCCTCTACTTGCTAAAAAATGTTTAAGCTTATACTTCAACGAATTTATATTAAGATCTCGAACCTGAATCGGAAGTTTGTTATAGATTTTGATTATTGAATGTTTCACATTTTTTTGAAGGTAGGTAAAGTTTAATTTATCCACTGTAAGATTATTCTTAGATCTAGTATTATGTTTATGATCAGCTATGTGGTCTTCAAATAGATCTTTATTTTGTGCTACGAACTTTACACACTCCAATATATATAAACTTGTTAGTGTAAGTATGTTTCGCGAGATAAAGTGTCTTTTACAACTTTCACGATTTTTTAAGCCGAGGATATTTCTGAGGCATAGCTTTTGGAGAATGAAGATTCTTGACACGTTAGTCGAATTACCCCAGAAAATAATACCGTAGCGAATTCGGGATTCTACATGGCTATGGTAGACAGTAAAACATGTTGCTAAGTCAACCGTAAGTCTTAGTACTCTAATAGCATAGCAGAATTTGAAGAGGTTTCCTGCTAAAACATCAATGTGATGATGCCAGTTTAACCTTGAATCAATTACTACCCCTAGGAATTTGACACTATTAACTGGCGTCAAAGTAGTGTCATTTATAATAATATTAAGATGATTTTGTGTATGCTTATGGGAAAATTCAATTAGCTGCGTTTTATTTACGTTCATTTTTAATTTATTCTCAGTAAACCAGCTTTGAACCAGTTTCAGTGATTCTAGGATTTTGTCTTCAAGCTCTTTGTCTGTATCTTCACCAAATATCTTAAGAGTTAAATATTTAATCTTTGAGACGGAGTGATCGTTAGCGAACAAAGTCGTTTCTTGATTCAGTAGGATTATTTGGAAAATGTATGTTCTAGTGTAGCTGCCAAATGGTGACTGCAATTCACTTGAAATTTAGAAAAAAACTATAAATGATGCTCGAAATTTACTGGCACCAACATTAAATGTATTACCTTGAGTCGTTTTCGAGTAATTGAGAAGAACGTTCTGTCTAAATATTCGTTAGTTTCCAATTCTCTTACATTTGTGAATATTTACTATCAACTGTTATCAAAAAATTACTTGAAATGGCAACTACTTTTCATTCCGGTAAATAGTTCTTTGAACAACCTTTTGAAACAATTGTGTGCCTGAGAAAAAAATACCTTGGCATATGATTTTTCAACAACTGTCAATAATAAAAAACATTTTCCGCCAGGTTAGAAACTGGTAGTAGCACATGGGGATTACAGCCAAAGATTCTTTATTGGATCTATACTTCAGTGATTAGGCCTATGGGTTACGTACGCGGCGGTAGTGTGGTGGTCAGGGACAAGGACCGGTATTTCCCAGCGCCCCCTTGACCGTCTGCAGCGGCTTGCATGTGTAGGCATACTGAGCGGCATGAGGTCGGCTCCGACGAGGTAAGAGTTCTATATATGGAGTATAAAAGTAGTGTGTTAAGCATAGGAAAACGCTGGTAACTAGTGGGACATTCTGTCCTTCTCGCACATGTTAGTGCACTCTCACTCGCAAGGTCTCCCATTCTATCACAAAGAGTATAAGAATACAAGAATAAGTATAACGCGCGCACATCGTGCGACTGAGAGCACAATACATGTGCGAGAAAGACAGAATGTCCGTTAAGATACCAGTGAAAGGCTTAGTTGTCTACTCTATATATAGAACTCTTTGCCGACGAGAGCCCTTGAAGCTCTCGCTGGATTACCACCTCTAAACTTATACATTAAAACTGAGGCAATCTCTAAATGCCCGATACTAGAAATGAAGCAGGATAGCATGATCCCTACTATATGTCTCACTTGTCCCAAAATCTTCATCCCGAATAGAGGAGATTGATTGGAACAACGATACTCTTACCCTACTGCCACCAGACGGGCTCGTATGGTTCACAGATGGGTCCAAGGTAGGTCAGGCTTCTGGGGCGGGAGTGTACCCATAAAGGCCAAGGATCGCTATCTCAGTGACTCTAGGCGCCTACTGCATGGTTTTTCAGGCGGAGGTCTACGCAATACTGACTTGTGCCATGGAAAACCTGCGAGGACACTATGTAAATAGGCGCATATATATTTGCACAGATACACGGTCGGCTCTGGGAGCTCTCGAATGACCCAGAGTCACATCAAGGCTTGCCAAAGAATGCAGGGATACACTGGCTGAACTAGCTAGGAGAAATAAAGCTCAACTCATATGGGTCCCCGAACACAGCGGAGTTGTAGGGAACGAAATGGCCGACTCTCCCCCTATCGGGCCGGAGGCAATGGTCGCTTTATCAAACTGCATAGGGGGTCTCGCCCTTCTGGGCCAACTGAATAAAGAGTGGTCTAATCTGTGACGGGAATCACCTCGCATGAGGCAGGCCAAGCTCTTGATCAAACAGCCTGTGCCTAGGCTCTCAAAGAAAATCCTTTATCTGATCAGAAGGGACATCAGAGAGATGACTGGAATCCTAACCGGTCACTGTCGTCTTAGCAAACATCTCCACACTATGGGCATCACAGATGACCCCATATGTAGGAAATGCAGAGAGATGGAAGAAACATCCTGTTGGAATGCCCAGCATTAGCGTCCCTCAGGCACGGACACTTCGAAGAATTAAAACTGCTCCCAGAATAACTTATGGAAGTCAGCACTGGCAATATTCTGTGTTTTTGGCGGGCCACAAACCTGCCAGAATAGAATAGGCTTCTGACCACGGGGCGCACAATGGGCCCAACTAAGTGGCCTAAGTGCATCAGGGGGCTAAGCCCCCTCCCCTCAAATGATGATGATGATGAGGTTAGAAACTGTGTTTGTGCATTCCATTTAGCCTACAAAATTAACTGGCCAGCTCCAAGAAATTGCCTCAATAAAAAACCTTGGCACTTGATGCAAACGTATAAGAATTATATGGTTTTCAATTACAAAAACTTCGAAAAGGGTTCGTGCAATAAAAAATCCAAAATTTGAGGTGGCTATAGCTTGGAAACGCCTGACAATACACTATTCGGTCTGTGAGAGCTATTGTACATTGAACCTTTCTTCACCAATATACAGTAGTGCCAAGGTGTATTCATTCAGGCCCACCATATCGCTCTAGCTCCTAGACTAACAGGGTAACAAGAGCGTAGTTTCAAACTCGTTGCATTGAAGCGAGGCAAAACATGATATATTCATGAACCCTAATGTTTAGCTTAGTTGATTTGAGATATTAGGTAGGTTATTAGCTTCATGCTATTCTGTAGTGATAAATTTCATGTATTTATTTTTCACTGCCAAATTGCTATAGACGTCTAATGTATGTGCTTAAGCCATTGGAAGTAATTTAATTGTTTACGAATCGTCTGTTCTATGAGAGAATAGTCTTTCAACATAATTATTCTGACTTGAACAGTATCGATTGTTATGAAGTTATCTTCACAACCACAGGGATTGTGCGTATTTGGTAAATTACCAACCTAAGTAAATAGTGCAAAATTAAGCTCTGCAAACTTTGCGCGGACGGTTTACTGATTCACCATTGGTTCATTCTTCCTGCATCTACAGCGTGCATCTTATGCTTTCTACGATTATGAATACTTTTCAGGTTCGACATACTCAACAAATGAACCAGGGCTGGCACGAGGGATGCTTGAACTGTTGTCATGAACAGAGCAACGAATTCTTGAGTACTAGGAAAATTGTAGAAAACATCCGACTCTTCTGAATTTCATGAAAAAAATCGTCTAGAAGTCTGTTCGAACACGCGGAATTTCTGAGAATTTTTTTGACCATCTCCTTTACATTAACAAAAAATTCGATTGAGACCCAGTTAGCCCCAAAATATAGTTGAATAGAATCAGCCATTACGTGATGAAAATCCATTCAAAAAACTTGAATAAAACAACTGTTAACAGTTCGATTTTCACTAGTTTAATAAGTAAATGTGACTATAGTTTTGCTCCATTAATTCCGTCAACCTGTCTCTATCTCCCTCCTCTGGCTTCATTGGATGGTATAGGGGCTCTAGATGAGGAAGCGGTATGAAGTGTACCACCATCTGCACAGCTGTGAATGGGACAGGTGATCACTTCCAGCAGATCATTTATATGGAACAGAACAAAGCTGGTGTCAAGATAGATCCATGTGGAACACCAGCGTTGATAACCATTGATGATCTGTTTGAGGGAAAATCAGATAGTATGCGACTAAGTTGTGGCGGTGTTTTAGAACCCTACTCCGATGGAGAATTTTTAAATAGTAAATTTTGAATTACTCACTATGTGAATAAAAAATTTTGATCTCGATTCTTTGCCTATGTTAGTTATAACTGTAATTTTATGTGTATCGATCTGTTCTGGACAGTTTTTAAAATACTAATATGATTGTTTTATTCTCATTGTACCTGACCGGCTTCTGACTGTTTGCTGTTAACTGAAGCTCAATAGATCACTTTACTCACTTTTCTTACTTGATATAAATGTTGCGCATAAACCTACTAACTGTGTTGGGAAATATTTTTCAAATCTAAAACCTTTAATACCTAAAGATAAGCAAACCCACACAGTATACAAATTATATCGTTTAGGTTAGCATGGGACTTATACAGGAAAGTATAGCACAAGAAACAAAAACTTAGAAAATTCCACCGCCCTTGCTAAACACTGCTTTGATTATAACCATCAATTCGATTACAAAAATGTTAATATTTCAACTAAGGAAACCAATTATTATGAAAGATCTATTCTGGAGATTATTCACATAAAACGTGACTCCAAGTCTGTGAAGCATAGAACAGATATTCAGTCATTAAGCCTGATTTGTACTAATTTAATTAATTAAAAACCTTGCAAATTCCTACATGTGTCTTTATGATGTTAAAAGTATATTTAAGGTAGAATGCTCAATAATAAAGTCTGACAACCTTTTTCTATTACCTCATAAATCTTTAACATCTGATGGTTCGAAAGTAGGGTTATATTTTTTGGTTTCAATCGTATACAGACTTTGTTTGACATGAGTTCGTATATTACGAGAAAACTGTTAAGCTGTGGATTCTTGATACATTTCATATACTTACAACATTAATGTGTTACAATTCCGATTATCCGTGTTTCTGGTCGTTTCGGCGACGTGGGCATTTTTAATAGAAATTGGTACGATGAGGACGCTTTGTGCTGATACAATTAGTTTTAAGAAATACCGTTGTAGACATAATACGTCTTCTGATGATGGTGGTGAGACCGAAACGTACGTGAAGACGAAAATAATAAGCATATGTGTTAGTGTGACCTATTTCTCGAGAATGTATGTAGTATAATTACTCTACTTACTTCAAAAAGGATCCAGTACAATCATCTACAAATAATTATGGATGAAATCACGTGCTATGAAAATCAATTGCGTATGGATATTGAAAGAATTAATTAATCCTTAAGCTTAATTAGAGATAACATAATCCAACAAAATTCGGTGATGCGAGATGCATGAAGCAATTTCACTTGAACCAAGATTAGCATCCACTTGAAATCCAAAACTCTACACTCATCTGTTCATGAATCGAATAATTTGATGAGAGGTGTAGGTAACTGTTATATTCATGTATTCAGATCATATATTTTCCAGCGTAATTTTACATGTCTCTGAATTAATTCGTTAAATAATCCATCCCAGTTCCAGTTTTTCGTTGAAACGATGGCTTACTTTGTTGTATCTATTATTCTGGTGAATTGTTGCAATACATAATCGGATTTGATTCAACAATGTAACTTCCGTTGATAGTTTCATATATTTACACAAATATGCAACGAATGTATATTTGCGAGAGCTCAATTTTAACGTTCGGCGAACAGCTCTAAGTCGGAAGCATTGAACACTTTGTATAGATGCCTGTGGCGGGTCAAAGTATCCCTGAGGCCATATTTCAGCAATCTAGCTAGTGCCATGGCGTTATTAGATTGTTTTCATTTTACGTAGCTTTCTATCACCCTAGATTTAACCCATATTGTATCTGTTCATACGCAGAATCGATTTATGAGAATACTATCATTAATTATCTTTCTGACAGATTGAAAAGATAATTAAACAATTATCGTAGACAGTGGCTCAACAAATGAACTAATTTCGATGTTCCTTAGAATTATTAATCCGAAGCTGTAGATTTAGGTATGTTTTAATGAATCAACTGGAATTCCAAATTGAGGAACGGGTAACAGAGTGAATATTTTCCTTTGAATTTCATTCAACACAATGAACCCAACTTATCGTACTATCTGTTCATTTCCCATGTTATATTCTTCGTTGAAAATATATACTCAAATAAACAGAAATTCTAGTAATCACATTCGAAGTATTCGTCAGGTTTCAAATTTAACGTTTAGATCAGGAGAATTTCCGGATATTTTTACTTTTATATTTGTACAAATGTTATTTTCGTGATCTTCTTTCACAGAATATGATGGAACAGATGTAATTCCACATGTTGCTCTTTAGTAAAGTGCCTCAGAGATAACACCAGTTTTTACAGGTTGTTAACCCTTTCATACTAAGTTCTCTCCTAATAATTATGGATCCATTGTACTATCCGTGATCTGTAGAGTATATCTGTGTGAGACAGCAATCAACATCGAGCTCCAAAATCGCGAATGAACGGCTACAGCTATTCCTGCAACCTTGTAGCTCTGAGGAAGTTCAGGATTTCGGATGATCTTCCTCTTCTATTTGGTACGCGCTCTTGGGTTCTGCAAGGTAGTGCATTTTGTAAGGATGTGGATAGAACTTTCGTCCTCCTCTTCGCAGAACCTGCAGTCTTCTTCTTCCACTAAACCAAGTTTTTAAGTTGTCCTTTCAACTGACACTGTCCTGTTAAGGTTCCCGTTAGTATTATGAGTTTATTTTTGCTTAGGTTGATGCAGCTATGAGATCTCTTCTGGTTGTAGTTTCCCAGAAGTATATCTCCGTGCATCAGTCTTTCTAGTTCTATCCAGTAATGGGATCTTTTCTTGTCAAATTTTTTCTTGGGTTATTCCAGAATTGTGCTGGCGCTTATTCCGCAGACGGATTCAGGTCTCAGAAATGGTGTTCCAGTCTCTTTTTTTGCGAGTTCGTCTGCTTTTTCGTTACTCTCCACTCCGGAATCCATAGGAGGGTTATTGCAGTGTTCTTGCTATGTTTATTTTCTCTATGCATTTCCAGACAATCATGAAGCTGATTTCGAGGATGAAATAAAAATAAATCATAATAAATAGAGGATGTCTTACCATGATCGACCTTGTCATCACTTTCCGGTAGAGTTTCCTAGAGGAGACAATCAAGTTCCTTCTGTTGTTTTAAAGCCATCAGTGTACCATTTAATGGCCTTCCTACTGAGTCTTGTGATGGTATGTTTGTCCCATCCGACTTTAGCTTCGTATTAAGTTCTTTCACGAAGCTTTACCTTTTTTTGCCTCATGGTTTTATATGTTGTCCTTATCGTCATACTTTTACTCCCCAACTTTGTAGTTTGCTATCGGTATTTCTTTCAGATAGATTATTCCATGTGGTGGTTGGCGGAGTCTCCACCGATACAATGGTTATTAAAGCTGGTGTTTCACAAGGATCTGTCTTGACGCCAACTATGTTTCTGCTCCATATTAATACAACATGTTGAAAGTATCCTCCTGTCCTGTCACAACTCTGCACTTGATGGTACTCTTAATACAGCTTTCTCATTTAGAGTTCCTCAATCATGCAATGAAGGCAGATGAGCAAGATAGATACAGGTCGCAGCAGTGAATGCAGATCTCGCGAAAATTTTGGGGGATTTGATAATCTTGTAGTATTTAATGCAAGAAAAACTCGAGCTTGTATTATCTACAGGAAGGCGGTCTCACAATCCCCAATGATGATGTCAGCTACAACTATTCCTATGAAATCCTCCATATCCATGCTCGGTATCACCATCAACAGCACCCTCCCATGAGACGATGATGTGAGGTCCATTCCGAAAAACTTGGTTGTCTATTTCTATTCTATCTACAGAGCACATATCCTGGAGTACTATTATCATGTTTGGAGTCCAGCTCCCGAACATACGCTGAAGCCCTTAGATTCTATTAGAAGAGAGATATTCGTCTGATTGGTAATATCACACTTGACCTCTCTAGAACATAGGAAAAAGGTGGACAATGTCTCTATAGATATTTCCATCAGACATACACGATGTTATTCCACCATGTATCCATCTGAACGGATATTTCCGCTGAATAAATTTTCAAACCACTTAGATTACTTCCCTTATATTACGTATAAGGGAAGTAAATATGTCTCGGTATTTTAGACTAGTATTACTGACATATATTAAAATTGTACGTCCCTTCGTGAAAGGCTTTGTGTATATTTTCCGGTTTGCGAAACTGCTCAGCTCGAAATGAGGTTTATTTACTGAATTAAACTTTCTACAAAGGGTGGATAGAAGTTACTTCCCCTTTTGTGTATGCTATTTAGACACCTGATACCCGCAGGCTGACATTAACCAAGTTAGCAGTAACTAGGTCTCGAATGAAACAAAGTTATTTTTGCCGTAGACTTACTGAAAGATAAGTAATTAAGTGGAAATAATGAGCTATTATTAACATTACGTCCAATATTATCATGCAGACTTCATATCTATATTATAAATGCATACATTCACTTGGAATCTATTAATCTGTGATTCATTCTCAAATAACTACCTCCCTAAGTAATACTTCGAATTACAAACAATATATTCATAAGTGTTAGTAGTTTATTCATGTTAATATACAGGATATTTACGAAAATATACTGTATGGATATGTGGATAAGATGAATATAAATATAAATAACACATTGATATTGATGTAAAAATTGTATACTAGTACGCGTAGACTCACAAAGGGCAAAGGGCTTCGGCCTAGGCATTAATGAACCACAATGCCCCACCCCCTTAATTAATAATAATAGTTAAAGAAATCAGTTATTATAAAAGATCTGTCCTGGAGATGATTCATATAAAACGTGTCGCTAAGTCTGTAAATAGTAGAACCAATGTACAATCATTGAGTCACATTATACAAATTTACCTCTTTATAATGCTTAAATAAAACTGTGTATATGGATAACGCTGATACAATAAATCAGTAATATTGTACAGCAAAAATTTTGGTTGTTAGACTGTTATTCCTCGTTCTCGAGATATGACGTTTTTAACTATAGAAACTCTACTATGTAGGATTTCCAAGTATAATGATACTTCAACTTGTGTGTTATCAACATTTTGCCCCGCTAGGATACCTAGTCCAATTGTTAAGATGTCTACACGAGAGGAATACTTATAATTTTCGTAAAATATCATGTGATCTAATGATGTAATTTTGGGAAAGGAAGTAGGCATTAGAAGTTTGGAGGTTACATGTATCAGGAAAGTCCTCACTAGGTAAAGAGCACTCCGCCGTTCGTTGAAAAATGTAGTTAGGTAGAAAGAAGTTTGCCAGGACTCGAGCTTGGCAATGGAGGCGTGACCAGCCTGAGCTCTTTTAGTCTGCCTACATGGAATCGCTCGTGGTGTAATAACATACGAGATTACCGTAGATTTTACACATACTGGACTTTTCTTCAGGTCTGTGCTAAACACCACTTTGGCACATTAAAGTCAATTTTGTTGGGGGTGGTTATTGTTTTGGATTTAATTATGGGCACTAAACAGTTAGTATTTATGATCAGGTACTGTTATTGTAATGTTCTTCACGTTCTCGTGTTGTGCTTCTGAACCTGAAGCCATCACGAACTAAACTAAATTAAAATCAACAAAATGCCTGATGGCTACTGAAATGGGGTGACAGAGGAACACAGTGACACTAGGTGCACTTTCCTTCCTCCACAACAGAAGGAGCTTTTGACCCCTACCTACACCCTGTATTATGAAGAAGCTCGTAAAACATACAATCTACGATTGTAATAGAAACGAATAGAATATATTGCAGTTTCTTTACCAGTGTGATAATGAAAGGTCTGATAGCACCAATACAGAATTATTGCAGGTTTAGTTACTTTGCGACATCGGGATGTCAGTCTTAAACGTTTCAACATAAATTCACGGTCAAAATTTTCATCGCTACTAGGTCGAACTGGCGGAATTCCAATAAACGTCGATGAGAGGAAGGTTAAGTGTATGTGGAGTATCTGATATGGAGCAAAGCGGAACTGAATTACCGTTTCGTTGGCATGTGAAGTTTGTAATTCGAACACGCATAAACATTATTCTTTTACGAAACAAACATATGGGCGTACAGATGAATCTTTTGATCTTTTTAGTGAATAAGTGGTGCCACTACCACCCCATAAAACCTTTAACATTATTTAGCTGGTTGAATTCACCGTATGCAGCGTTCAGTATGATCAAAGACTCACGTTTCCGTCAGTGACGTTCAACTGATTGGTTTGTAGTCTATTCTGTTATCTACCAGGCTACTCTGCTATATTGTATATTTAAATTAAACTTAATCGTGCGGAAATGGTGGGTATACTATGGTAATTATAAAACTTGAATTAGAACATAGCTCTAAAACGCGATATTAATCTTGCATTTGACGATGTATGGTAGCGCTGTATAGAAATTTCGCTCATACATGATATTGAATTCTGAACTCACGCTTCTTACGGCTGTTGAATTGATACCCATGAGGAAATCTGCTCACCGGGATACTTTTAGCGTCTCTACGAACCATCCACGCCTTGCATAAAAATCGGGTTCGTTAGGAAACCTTCTCCAAGAAAAAACAAAAATAATGAATCAAAAATAAAATGGAATAGTCCGTTACAATGCAAAACAATGTCACCTATCACATGGTTCATCGACAAGAGAGATAACGAATCAAGATTTTTTCTGCACCATAAGCTTTCGGAATAAAATTATTCCTATAGTCAATGGACAATTTTCTAGACTGTTGGCGATGACATATAATCTCGATTCATCTTAGGCATTTGAACGAGTACCTAAGGACCTTTCACTAGAAAAAGGATACTGGTCAATTTGAGACCGCTTTTCCTGCTAGGTGAAACTATACCATTTGCGGAAAATGCTAAATATCTGGAGGTAACACTAGATAGATAGCTGACATTTATAAAATACAATCCACAAGGCAAAGATGTCCCTTTACACATGTAAATGTTACAATAATTCTTCCCGACTTAATTATCACCAGCCACAACACCCAAGAATCTGGTTGTGGGGATCAGCTCTTATGGTTGAGCGGTTTGCCCTAAACTGACCCGTGGTCCTGGTGGAGGCATAGGGATTGAAACACAACACTTATAAAAAGAGTTACACTTCACTCAACGTAGAGTTCGACGCCATTATGGCTTAATGTCTGGCTCTATATAAATACAATTGGTACAAGTACAAATCAATGACCATACCGTCAATATCTGAATGATGTATATGAATGATTGAATGTCCTACATAAGTATATATATATATATATATATATTATGTCATATACTGTTATTGTTATTGTCCTAGTTAAACTAGTCTAAGATGTCAAGGTAGCTGTGCCAAACAATATGTTTAATATATTAACGCAATATTAGACATATTGCTTTGTGGGTCAGCTCCGAGATGTAAACATATACTTATAATAACATTACTAAATAGAAATAGGGTCGCATTCTATAATTTGGGGATTTTAGGTAATCTCGTATAGGGATGGAAGATTCCTATACTACATGGTTATCACATGGCGATCCTGGCAGCATCGCCATGTAAAGGTTCAGGGTTTTGGGTGTTTGTAATTGGTGTCATTTGGAAAGATGAAATCATACCATCGTAGGTTTGATTGGTTTATTGGTAACACTAGTAACATTTACCTAACAACACTTTGTACAGTATTCATAAGACTAACATAGATTAACTACAAGTACATGGTGCTAAGGCTAGGAGTAATACTAATATATAAGTACAATTTTCTAATCTATAAATACCTCTCCTTCTCTAGCCATCTGGTCCTATTGTTGATAACCCGTTCAATGCAATTCAATAAATTCGAGGTTCCCTGCACTGACATTGACACGACGTATTGTAACGTATTGTGCGAATAATCATAATTACATGTTAGTATATGTGTATTTAATTAAGTATTTATGGAATATAAATCCCTTATTGGTATATTACACGTTAATGCCATAGAATTGTGTATCATGTATTAAGTTCATAGACTCTCCATCATGAATCTACATAACTATATGACTAAGTAGAAAACTGGAAATGGAATCGCAAATTAGGCGTTTTAATTAGACAGAAAAACACACTTTGTGTTTTTATAACTCTAAATAGCAACGCCATAATTGGGGAGTAAAACTCGTACTTTAATAAATCGAATACGATGAATGTTTCTCATAATTAACTTTCACAAACTATCGATCTAATGTTCTCTGCAGTTTTTCTTGAATCTTAATACAAATGTCGTCTGCAGGCGCATTTTATTAATCACAGTCATCCATTCTTCTAACATAAAAACTGCACTGAAAACGACAAATTTATTATCTGCAAATGACTTGAAGTTGTCTGGCAATTACGGGAATACCACAAACTGTACTTTAACACCCTATGTGGTTTGAAATGGCAGCACAGGTTGTGTTAGGTTCTTATAGATAAGAATAACCCCAACTTCTTTATATATCATTTACGAATCTTCCTTAATCACTGTAATAAGTTCCTATTGGGTTTCAGGGATCATTATCACTTGTTATCTGTCTAACTTATAAATAAGAAATAATTACCTTTAACCACTGAAATACTGTTGCAGTACTGAGGACCTTTAGGTTACCATGAGAGTAAACTAAATTATGAATCAAAATGTGTCTTTTTCAATGCTATTTGGGAATAATAATGCAAATAAGGGACTACAAGCTGGAGATATATCGACATTTTTCGTTTATACATTTCCATCCATTCTAAATTACCTAGATATTTGTCAGTACTGTGTTTTAAAAGTGATAAACTTTCTTAAGAAATTGTGTGACCTGTATTCAAAATAAATGACTCTAATTTGGTTAGTTGGTTGCGTTCCAATCCCTTTTTTTGCTTATAAATTAAATTATTGATCAAAGATTTTTTGTAACTATTGTTCAACGCTATTTGCTGAAGTTTCTCAACTTCGTTGTTATAATTTTGCTGGCTCAAAAGGACGTTGAATAATTATTATATGTTTCATCCAAGTTCCACCTGAACTCCATTGAACTGAATGGGCATTCTTATGTACTTTGTGAAGTATCGTTCAAGACTTCCACTCCACTTCTTCTCTAAATACACGTGTTCTCCGAGTGGAGAAGTTCAGTAAATAGTTTGTTCGATGGAAATCCAGTATTTTAATCGATGTATTCCTACATTTACTAAGATGGACCAATATTCTGTTAGTATAAGCTTTCAGCATCCTTTTCTTGACATTAATTTTATCAAAGATACACCTCATTTGGAATTTAACATATTTTACATAGAAAACGTACTCAAACTAGTAGATATATTCCAGCGGATTCATGTACACTAATTTATTATAAGATATCTCCATTCAATAGTCCTCTGAACCAAAAAAATTATAAGAAGGAAATTGAGAACAGGAAATAGCGACAGATAATGATTAAGACAGATCTTTGATAAATAAGTCAATTTCTAGCCAAAAACGAAAAATGGAACGTCATCAGTTATCCAAATTTTCAATACAGTTCAAAAGTTTTACTTATTTGTTCTATATTTGCAATAAAACCCGTTTATAGATGCAAGAACAAGCTAAAAAACCGTTTAGGCAATACCTTTCATGAAGTTCTCGATTACGACAAATCTGGAACTTACAAAATAATTGATAGTGAGTTGTGTTCAAATTGCTATGTGGGTGAAACTAGAAGGACCATATTACCTAATTATAAGGAACATTCTGCGGCATGAACAGAACATATTTTAAATACAGGTCTCACCATTTCTAAAGAAAGTTTATCAATCTTGAAACACAGTAATGACCTCCGTGTACCTGGAGGTCAGGACACCCTGGTGCATTACAACTACTTTTGAGGTCGCTGAACACGAATATGATATTTAACAAAGTCTTCAAAGTACCTGGTGTACAGGACACCCTGGTGCACTACAACACCTCGGGAAAATTGTTCCAATTATATCCGAAATGCATCCAAAATGGTTACTCGGGGTTGTCTCCATGATATTCAGGAATGCTGTGATACACAACATAATCAATGCTTCGAAATGAAATTGTCTAATTAAATACTATACGAATTATGTATAATTATGGTAATGGAATATATACATAAATTAAAATATATGTCATTCACTGCCACAAATAATATATTTCAATTATGTCTAATGATAATTGATAACCAATATCAGAACTGGAAACCAAAGTTGTTAAGGCAATGCTATTTCTTGTATCAGAAATCCTGATGAAATTTACCTCAAAAGCTTTTATTTCGCTAATACAATATTCGTTTCTAGATTTCAATTTCAAACGAATTTATTTTTTTCAAGAAGGAACCGTCTCGTAAAGGTGAAAGAAACTTTTGACATTGAAATCGACATTTAATTATTTGCATGAACTTTTCGAAACTGGAACATTGATCTTATCGTTTATTCACAACCGGTTTTCTACTCAAAGTTTTTAAAAGCGTTTACAGTATAAATCATACAAAACTCGTAAGTTATGCATACACTTTCCCTACGCAAGATCTAATTTTCACTCTGCTACGAATAAAATTTTGAGAAGTTATTGCATTCGATTCGAGTTTTCGTCGGTTTTTAACTTACGTGATTTCAACATATACTTCGGGGCTATGGATAATCATCGCGTAAAGACTAATAATCGCGAACTGACTTATCTCCCGAAAACTTACCTTAACCTGATTTCATACAATAGAGATGATTAACGGATAATTGAAAACTATTTCAAACAAATACAGCTTGCATTGAAAACCCACCTTTTCAATTGATTTCTTCCTAAGCCAGAGGGTTCGTAAATATTTATACGTTCATTTATACATTACTTGCAAATGGTCTCCAAATGGTCGCTTCTCGAAAGTAAGAATATGGTCGAAGTCTCTCGGGATATAATTCGGGGTAAACTGTCGTTCCACAGAACTTATTCGGAACTGTAGCTCTACGTTTTCTAGCTACACAGAAAGTCACGACCCGCTGGTTGTAACTTTCATCGCAACAGAATAGATAGTACGAAATACCGATTAGAGAATTACTGCGGACGCATTTACCAGATTCAAGAGGATCGAATAATTAATCCGGTAAGTGAAGGGAAATAATCCTCAAAAACCGGATTTTCCTTGGATGGTAGAACAACTTTAGACATGTATTTTTACATGGTTTCCCCCCTTGTGATATAATTAAAACTAATCGATAAACAAATGCTGACCTTGGGCATTTGTGGAAAAATTCTACTACAGAGAACTTGGTGCAAAATGGAGAAAAATGTTCCCACTACGTATACTCTTGGTAACACCTCTCGATACTCTAAATTTTCTAGACTAATAAAATCAGCTTTAAGATTTAAATTTGATTCGACTAGTACCAACTACGGCGCCATACGAAATTCCGCTTGTCGTTTTCAAGAAATCTACTGAAAAACATAAGGAATCTCTAGCTGCAGCATTGGATATCTCCAATGTATTCGACCTAGTCCGGCATCAAAACCTTCTTGGGAAACTTCCGTCATTTGGTTTGACGTCTCAAATTTGTCGCTTACTATCGAGTTCAACGATCTGTTGGAAGTGATCACCTGTCTGGTTCACAACTTTGCAGATGATGGTATATATCATACCGCTTTCTCATCTTGAGACTCTCTCTTCTGTTATTCTATCAATAAAGATTCCAGGTAGTCGGACTAGACGAGCACAAGCTAGTCATTCCTTCATTGTCAAGCGCGAGACCTGCAGAACTTCTTCCTACTAGACTTCATTTTTCTATCAAACTGCAAAGATGTAGAACTCTTTGCCTGGAGACATCTTTCCTTATGCCTATAACCTCCAAGCCTTCAAGAAAAATGCGAATGCCTATCTCCTCTCCCAATATTCCACCGTTGGCTCACACGATGTTCTCTGAACATTATATGTTTTCCTCTCGTGTAGTCGAAGTATAGAGAAAAAACCATCGACGAAGAGTGTCATCAACATTTGTTGAGCCTACTCTTACAAGTACAGTGTACAGTGTTGGTTAGGAAACGATCAGGGTCTTACAAACCGGGACTGGCTATTTGAAGATGAAGCTGAAAATGGTGGAAAGAAGAAAGTGGCAAAACCAGTACCAACTACGAATCCATTCGCCTTTTATGTGCTTCTTTCTCTTGTGTCCTGTTTCTGTAAGTCGCTGCCTATTCTACCATGTGCCAGCAGCCTAACAGATTGTCATATCAGAATACTTCACAGTATGAGAAAGAAATGAAAGACTCTCTTGACGAGAATTCATTTGAATATTCGCCTAATTTTGTTATAGATAATATCGACAATACAATTTATATTAACTGTTTTGGTAATCTAAGATGTTTGAGATAAATATTACGAAGATTGTTTGAAAGTTCAACATTGTAAATTGTAATATTTTAAAGTACAAGGAAGGAATTGGCGATGCACGTCTAAAAGTGTGGAAAATCCATCTTTTCGAGAATTGTTTCTGAAATAAAATCTTCATTGAGTGGAAATTCCATAGGTATGACTTTTTCAATAGGCGGAATAGATGTGACGCCCAACGTGAGGCATGGAAGGAAGTCGATTTCATTCTTTTGAATATTCAGATATTCATCGCAATACAAGTTTCACATATTTTCATACATTTCTGTATTGTCTGTATCTAAAAATATTTTGAGAGGATGCTGATGTTAAGATTTTGTAGTTGCAATGTTTTGTGAAGAATATGCGAGAGTATCTATTGTGTCTCCCATCTCAATCCAAATAGATAAATATAGATGATAGAGCAATCAGAATTTTGTTAAATTCACTCCAGATATAATTCACCATGTTGTTCAGCAACAAATAATTTGAAGGGAGGTCTCTCCAACGCAAAAATAGACAACAATGAACACTGAGATTCATAATTCTTTTGTCCATGAAACACAATTGGTAGTGAGAATCGTGTGAACAAAAGTAACAGATAAAATGTGCTAACAATGTTATCTTATATAGGTTAAGGACTGAAAGGAAAAACATCGTTTCTTCCACATTAATGGTTCAATGAGAGTAGAAAGATGTAAGAATCAATTACGTGGAATTGTTTATATTGACAAACCATCCTACACTTATGAAGAATGTAACATGGAATGGAAGCCGCGTGTCATCAGCAAAGAAATCAATAAGACTTATCGGTTCTATTCGCTTCTATAAGATTTAATATTATGTGTTATTTGGAAAGAATGATAGTTGATGATTTTTCCTATGAAGTTCAAATTGAAATACGTGCTGCACAATCGAAATCCTCACTCATAGGATCTGGAAATATATTGAGAATGATTGGAAACAGGTAAAGACATGGAAAGACATCATTGGACGTTCATTCGAATTGGCAATATATGTGTCTTAGAACTCCATGTTATATACCTATAATCAGTGGAGCAATTTTTGGGAAGTCAAACTTGATTTCTTGTTCATACCACCTCGATATCTCTTCTTCAACGTGACGGACAGTTATTTCAAATTTGAGGTGTATAAAGCCTCCTTTCACATATAGTAATTAATACGAGGGCAATGGGAAAAGTGAAACAAGACATGATTTATTTGGTCAAAACATATTTTATTCCTTAACATAATCTCCTCGTAGCTAGGGTACACTTCGTCCAACGTTTTTCAAATTTTTCGATCCTTTCCGAATAGTACGATTTCGGCAATCCTTCAAAATAGGCGTTTGTTTCAGCGATGACCTCATTGTTGGAGCCAAATCTCTTTCCGCCGAGCTATTTCTTCAACTTCGGAAATAGATAAAAACCTGAGTGGGCAAATCTGGAGAATATGGTGGATAACCAACGAATTCGTAGTGTAATTTTACCATTGCGACTGCGAACCTGTGCACCAGTGCGTTGTCATGAAGGAAGATCATTTTTTTCTTCGCCAAATGCGGCCGCTTTCGCTCCAAATCGGCGTCGAATCGATGCAACAGCTCTGCATAATATACGCCGGTCATCGATATGGACCATACCGTGTGCATCCCAAACAACTGCCGACATGACTATGCTGGCCGATAAGCCCACTATGGTGTGTTGTGATGGATCTATGTTCCGTCCATGGTTTGGAAACAGCGAAAAAAGTCCTCCTTGAATATCTCCAAACACTCCTTTGAAGTCGCGCATGTTGTCAACAGAGAGCAAATTTGGCCACATCTGGTAGATAGCTTTCTCCCGTACCCGTTCGGTTGGGATGCCCATAGCCTCAGCACTTTAACTCGCCGATCGTCCAATATCATACCATAGCTTTTATCGACGATTTTTGGCATTGTGACGTTAATTGGACGACCAGAATTTTCGGCGTCCTTCATGGTCATACTACCACAACGAAAATCAGTAAACCACTTGTGAATCATTCCAATCGATGGTGAGGAGTCCCCATAATGTTTAACAAGCAATGCTTTGCTTTGGTAAAGTTTATTCTACGCAAGAAACAATGTTCAAACAAGACGCGAAATTCAGTGTTTTCCATGTTTGCAAAAATCTTCAAGTTTGTTTGTTTCCGATGGGTGTCAAAACAGAACTGAATGACATATCAGTGAACATTTTAATGCGTTCTAGTTAAAGTTAGATAGTACATCACAAATGTCAGATGGGATTTTCGATTGTGGCGCCATCTGTTTTATTTCAGGGTAGTTATAATACTTCTTTGAAATTCTCCACACCTTTTCTACTGCATTGAAGAAACAGTGATATGACGCCAATCACAAATCTATATTTTCTCATTCGGCAGATAATTAATCGATAACATTTTAGTGGTAACTTACTTGTTTCAATTTGGTGTTATGCTATTTCAACCATTCTTGTATTTCTTGTTTACTTCCCTCACTATACGTAGTACTTATATAGTGCAATAGAAGTATTGTAATCGGACCTACACTTCCTGATTCTGTGGAACATTTTGATAGTTCATGTGACAACAAGTGTCAACAGCATGCAACATTTTATATATATCATAAAATTATTATTTCACTACTGTCACAGAAATGATCCTGACGATGATACAGTTTCTGGAATATTGGTATATCGCGAGGGAATCTTTGAATTGAAAATCCAAACTAAACGCCTGCCTTTGCCTTTGTGAAGGATTATTTAATATTGAAGCAGATTACTGCTAGTTTGAAATATCAAATGAACAAAAGCGTATTGAATTTACATAGATGTTAAGCAGCTTATTTCCACGTTAATCCTAGCTTTGAATATTTGAAATAATCCTAAGAAATAGTTTCCGTAGCACTTAGATTAACTGTATGAACGATTAGTTCACATTTCATCCCTTCTTATTACGTAACGCGACCTCTGAGTTGACACAATCTTCAAAAGTGGTACCAATTTGAAAAAGTTTGTTTGTGATATAGACCAGTGTCACTCTTGCCAGCCTTTTCAAAAATATTCTGAAGGGTCGTTATAATAGATCAAGTTCATTTGTGAAAACTTATTATATTCCATCAAAAAAGCAATATGGATTTGTTGTTAACTCATCAACTGAGTAAGCTATTTTCCATGCTAATTTTTCCATTATTGAAGCACTTGACGATACAGAGAAAGTATGGGAGCATTTATTTTGATTTGTCTAAAACTTCCGATATTTTAAATCATAAAGAGGGGCAGGGTTCGCCGAATGGCATGCGATATCTGAAGTTAAGTAATGCTGAACTTGGATGAGAGAACTGCCGTTCGAACAACTGCTGCGAAGTATTAATGAGCACAATATACATTGTGGATATGTCGTCCTTCGGAAGTGACCCGATTCTATGGATCCCACCTCTGGTAGGAATATCAGCAGCATTTTCGGGGATTAGCCCTGATAGCAGAATTTAGCCGACGATGAAAAAACATCTCATCGCCGAAAAATTTTTATTTCTATTCTTTGACTACACAACGGTAAACGCTATATAACTGTGAACATGTGAATAGTACTCGAGAACAGGTCGAATTTGTGCGTTGTAGATTATGAGGAGCAGCTGGAATTTAAAGTACCTCTTCGCACAGAATTGAAAACCAAGTATCTCACATGATGATCCTATGAGAGGGTGCTGTTGGTGGTGATCTCGAGCATGGATATGGAAGACTTTATAGGGATAGTTGTACCCGTTATCATCATATTAGGGATTTTGGTATTCGCCTTCCTGGAATAGATGTAAGCTTGAGTTTTGGTTACATTAAACTCTACTAGATTATCAGATCCCTATTTCAATATCGTTGCCAGATCTCCATTAAATGCGTCAACCTATCTCTGTCTCGCTCCGCTGGCTTCTTTGGATGGTATAGGGGCTCTAAATATGAAAGGGTATGACGTGTACCATCATCTGCAAAGCTGTATAGGGGACAGGTGGTCACTTTCAACAGATCGTTGATATGGAGCAGAAACAATGTTGGTACTTAGACAGGTTCCTGTGAAACACCAGCGTTGGTAGCTATTATATCGGAGGATACTCAGTCAAACACCGCATGGAGTGATCTATCTGAAAGGAAACTCTATAGTGAGCGAAAAAGTTGAGGTGGAAAACCATATGATGGAAGTTTCCCAAGAAGGTCTTGGGTGCCAGACTCGGCGTTGTGTTACCTAGCCAAGTTGATCTCTGCTGACGAAAGCCATCATTTTAGTGATCATAGATAATAGTAGAATGGGTCTATAGTTATTAGGAAAAGTCTTCCTCCCTTTTTTTGGAATTAGTTGGACTCCAGCTACCTTCCAGCTGAAAGGAAGCGACATTTCCTAAAAATAGGGTCTTACAGGCAATTGACTGCTATTTAGCACTTAATGGTTTAAATGTGAACGATCAATGAACTTATTTGATGGATATTATTGACAACTCCATGAAAAATAATTCTTCATACAGATTATCTTCTTCCAATCCATTAAAACCCTGGATTACGAGAAACGTTTTAGGAATGATAAAACACAAACGGCATCTTTGGAAAGTCTATCGAAGAACCAGAAATATTGATGACTATAACATACATAGAAAATATTCTAATAGGCTGACATCGATAATTAATCTGAACAGGCAAAATTATGAGGAAAGCCTTGCAAGCATTCCAAACAAAAAGAAACTCTACAAATATGTTCGATCGTCGTTATCATCTAAAGTTAGTGTCCCTATTATTAAGGATCATAATGGAATTGTTTATGATGATAAATACATGATTTCTGAAATGCTTGCCGAGAAATTTCAAAACCCTTTACTAAAGAAGATCTTCCTCTAAATCTACCAAAAATTCGAACTAACAGAATTACTGACTCAATTTCAGAAATTTCATTTGAAAGAAATATTATTCAAGAACATCTTAATAAGCTGGCTAACAACAGTGCCCCTGGTTTGGATGGAATAACATCTACTTTACTTAAACGTTGCTCCCATTCTATATGCATTCCCTTCTCAATTACTCTGACTCATTCATTCAATACACATTGTCTACCCGATGTCTGGAAAATATCTTCTGTTACACCTATCTTCAAAAAAGGTGATAAATTGGACCCTGATAATTATCGTTCCATCAGTTCAACTCCAATAGTTGCTAAAGTCAAGGAAGCAATCATCTCTAAAAAAGTGATGGAATTGTCTCTGAATAATAAGTTAATTCCTTCTAAACAACACGGATTTATACCAGGTCGCTCCGTACTAACAAACCTGCTTGACTGTGTCAATAACTGGAGCTTGTCATTAGATAAAAACAAACCAGTTGACATAGTATACTTGGATTTTTCTAGGGCTTTTGACCGTGTTCCTAGAAAACTTTTACTTTATAAACTAGAACATCTCGGAATTAGGAGCAATTTACTAGCATGGATTTCGGCCTATCTGACTCATAGAAAATTTGCCGTGCGTATTGGCGACACATACTCTTCCGAATATGACGTTTATAGTGGTGTGCCCCAGGGGTCAGTACTGGGGCTTCTTTTGTTCATTTTATATGTTTCTGATATTCGTAACTATGTTCAGTAAATGATCTTTTTTATGCCGATGATAGCAAGATTTACACAAACCCTATCCAAAATTACAAATTTCTTCAAGAAGATTTAAACCAAATATCGATCCGGTGTAGATTATGGAAGATTCCTCTCAATATTCAAAAGTGTGTTGTATTGCACATGGGAAAGCATAGTCCCCACAACATTTTCAAGTTGAAGGATATTCAACACATTCGTGACCGAGGACGAAGATCTTGGACTGATCATCTCGGCAGATTTATCTTGGACCCAGCACATAAACAAAGTAACAAAAAAAGCAAAAACTTCTGTTTACTTAATTTCTAAGGCATTTCACAAAATTTCTCCTCATCACTTCTATAACCTTTATACCACATATACACGCCCCATTCTTGAGTTCGCTGGCCCGATTTGGAGTATCGACTGGTCATGTGATGCAAAGACTTTGGAGTTTGTACAACGCTATGCTACTCGAATTCCATTTGACGTCCACATACCGTGCTACGAAGAAAGGCTTAGCATTCTGAACGCAACAACATTTATGGAACGTCGACTTCGAGATCTGATCTTGACCGATCGTATTTTAAATGGTTTATTCGAGTGCAATTTAAATCACCTATTCAGTCTTAACCAGGATCAACTGTTGAGAGGTCACGATTGGAAACTTAAAGAGGAACACTTCAAATGGAAGTCACGCTAGGGCTTCCTTGCTAACAGAATTTTTTCTGAGTGGAATAATCTCCCTTGTGATGTTGTGTGTGCTACGTCAGTTAACACCTTTAAAAATCATTATGACAAATTAAAAATATCAACGTAAAGCTTGTGTTTTTCCCTCCAGTGGCTAATGACTTGTTCTGTTATACAAAAAATAATTGTTAATCTTTATTGTGATCCGATTTATTTACAAATAATTGTATCACTCACAACTTTGGACACTGTGTTTTTAGTAATTGAGTCTAAAATAGGTATTCTACCTCGGCTCATTACCGATATTCAATAATAATAATAATAATCTACGATGCCCATATTATGTAGGTGTATATTGAGACGACACTGACTCATGAGAATTACAGTCATCTCCCGAAGGTCTCTCTCTTCTGTTAAGAAAAAGGAGTTTTTTGAGAGCTTAAGGTTGAGGCATATACTTCTGCCTGAAGTGAACTACTGATCTGGATTTCATGACTGGCTAGTTGGTTGAAGATTCTATGCGTGTGAAGCTAATACTTCACCTGACCTCTATATATAATGTATATTCCTACGTATGTTTATGTCGCATTAATATTGTTAAATGAAGTATAATTGAATAACAATACTTATTTTTATATTCGTGGTTCTGCTTTGTATGGTGGGACACTGCCTTCCATATCATCCCAGAGAAGCTGCCGCTGAGGATTACAAATATAATTTATTCTCATCATCGGATTTCTTAATTCTGTGATAATGGTCAGGTCGATAGAGAAACCTCATCATTGTTAACTGGCATAAGTCGAAATCAAATAAATTTTCATTATATCAATTTATTTCTCAATTGCTACTGTTATTAAATAGTTTCACCTCAGTTACAAGTAATCTAGAAAACTGATCAGTTACCTTAATAATTGAGCCACTGAAAGCTATCCTAATGAGATTTTGATACACGACCCAACTTCATTCATCCGTCCATCCATTCTAATTGTCTTAATTAATTGCTTACAGAGCTTGTATTTCCACAATATCGCTACCAAATACTCCTTATATGGGACATGAGATTTGAATTTCCATTCCGGTAATGACCAAAAAATTTTAATCAGAACCACTCCTTTTTCCTGAAGTTTGAATCAACACGAAATTTACACATCCGGAAATAGGCAAATTAATGTTCAAATTGAAACATATCATAGAATATTGCATGGATGATTTCCTGTTTTTTATTATTCTTAATTATATAGGAATACTTGGAAAATCCTCTAGAGGCAAACGTGATATATTTCCAATTTGGAGAAACAATCAGAATTCCTACAACTGATTCTGAATAGAGCTTCGGAATTGATTCACGGGTATAGTTAAATATCATATAAAAAACTGCATTGTATTATTCCGGGAAAACTGCGCTCTTGATAATAACATATTTTTCCTGGTATAGTTTTCAATTATTTTATCTTTATATGTGTTTCGCAAAAAGTAAACATGTTTTGAAATTTATATTCACATTCAAGCTTCCATAAATTTGAAACGCCATGCTACGTTTGAGCATAGCCTACTAGAGTGATGTAGAATTTTCACGTGACCAACTTAGATCTACTCTACTACTTCAAGCGCGTTGTGTTCAAATTTTACTCAGCTTATAATAACATTTAAAATCACATTCATGAATATCAAGTGAAGCTGAACCTACTCTCATTTGACATCACAATCATGGGAGGATGCAAGGTTGGAGCTACAAAAACACAAGATGAAGATCGGACCATAATAGTATCAAGGACATTTTTGGAGGTAACATTCTTTGGAATGAAACTAACGGACCATATTATTCACAAGAACTCCTTCACCATTGACTTCTAGATAGTTATATGAGAACTACAGGAGTGGATAGACGATAACATGAGGAACAAGCCTGGCGAAAAGAATTAATGGCATGGCTCAAGCTCCCGATGGCTCCAACATCGTGAATGATCGGTAATATGACTTTCGTCACCAAGTCTGGCGCCAAAGCCGCAAACTTCCGTCATATGGTTTGCCGCTTCAACTTTGTCGCTTACTATCGAATTTTCTCTCAGATAGATCACTCCGGTACAATGACTATCAAGGCTGGTGCTCCACAGAGGTCGGTCTTGGCACCAACTTTGTTTCTGCTCCATATAAACGATCTGCTGGAAGTGACCACCTATCCTGCCCAGAGCTTTGCAGATGATGGTACACTTCATATCGTTTTCTCATCTAGAGCCCCGATACCATCAAATGAAGCGAGACAGAGACAGGTTGACGCAATTAATGGAGATCTGGCAAACATTTTCTAATGGGGATCTGATAATCTAGTAGAGTTCAATGCAACTAAAACTCAAGCTTGCGTCTTCTCCGGGAAGGCAGATCCCACAATCCCTGATATGATGATGTCAGCTACAACTATTCCTATGAATAAGCGAACTTCTTCCTACCAGACTTCATTCTTCTATAGAACGGTAAAGTTGTGGAACTCTTTGTCTAGTGAAGTTTTTTCCTATGCCTGTTACCTCCAAACGTTCAAGAAAAATTCGAATGCCTATTTCCTCTCCCAACATTCCACCTATGCTCACACGATATTCTTCGAACATTATAGGTTTCCCTCTCATGTAGTAAAAACAAAACATTTAAGACGAAATCATCTAAAAAATGAAATATTTTCAACGGCATCTACGCCTTGTGTATGTTCAATACAACAAACTGCTGTCCTTCCTCGACATGGGAAACATTTCAGCTAGATTCCGTTTCGAACGAACTAATTTATTTTCACCACAAATCAAGTCAGCTCGCAAATCGAATGACTTTCATTGTTTGGCTAATTCATTCCTGTCACTGATGCTACTGATCTATGTTATGTGGTAAGGTCTTCCCAACCCAATCCACCCAATCCACATTAAGAGTAAATACCGTTTGCAAACTGGTATGGTCTATTCAAGGAAAGAAACAAATCACGTCATAGCTGAAGGTGATAATATAAACAATCAAGTCAGTGCATTACATCGACTAGTGACATAATATTTATGGTTTGACGGATATAGGGCGGAACTTATTTAGGGAAATTGTCCGAATGAATCGTTCAAGAAAATTACTCGCCATGACGTAATTTATTTCTTCCAGCCAACAGACCATAGCGTATTTATATGGAAACTCCATATTTGAGGAGAGGGTGAGGTAAAGGAGAGTACAGAACTGCGTGAGAATCGATTATATAAAGTACAAAAGAAATAACACGACAGAAACTGATTGGATGCGAAGCAGTGCTGCTAGAGCTTGATACTTTTTATTATTTGAATGCAAGCTTGCATATTTTCAAGAGTGCTTTTGGCTCAACTGATAAGTGTAGTGGTTGATATATCTTAAGCCGGAACCGCTAAGGAGCTTAGGTCTCGTTTGTTTTAAAGATCTCTTTTAATTCATTC
Organism: Endomychus coccineus; assembly: GCA_958510875.1. NCBI lineage: Eukaryota > Metazoa > Arthropoda > Insecta > Coleoptera > Endomychidae > Endomychus > Endomychus coccineus. The sequence continues at coordinate 34,806,771 of OY294071.1, read as the reverse complement.
GATGTATCTTCAAACTCGTATCCCCCGTCTCACGTAAGTTCCTGAATATCGTTTTAATAGCTCTTCCAAAGTATGTTTCCATTGAAGAGATGAGTTCGTAATGGAAACGCAGAACGAGGTTCCATAAATCACGGAATATACAGGCTGGGGACTGCTACGGATGTGATGAATATTCTGACCCTGTTATCAATAACAGTATGTTCTCGAGAGATGTCATTCAATAACACTATTTATTAACTACCTGTCCTTACGTACGTTCAGGTTTTATGACCTTTGAAATACCCTTCAAATTTTTTAATTAATTATTCACCTTTCGTTTTTCGCAGAAAATATTTATAAAACAATCCGATAAGGGAATATTTTAACTTAACGTTCAACCCCAATCTATTTCCGGACTGAAACGTTCTCTAATATACATATGAATATAAGCCTTCAATTCAAGTTTGAAAAATCAATATATTTGCGATTTTGTCTCTGCATTAGTAATGCTATCTATGCGACACATCCAATGAGATCGACCAAAATCACAATTTGTTCATACCCCTTCCAAAAATATCAAATTACCAGTGGACCTAATTATGTGGGTTCCTAGAAGACTGCTGATACCAAATGTTGGTATATTATCCTTGAGAAGTACGGATTTATGGGGTCATAACATATAAAATGACTCGAATTCAGGGTTTTGGAAAGTTGTAGAATTTTTAATCGTCATCTAAGGTTAAAAGTAAGACAGGAATGTAGTTCCTCATCCAGGAAAACATATTCTAACGCAGTTTCAACCAAATGAAAGAGGATGAACAAAATCACAGTTTTTCCATAAAAATTTCTGAAATATCGAATTACTACTGGAACTTATCCTGTGGGTTTTTAGGAGACTGCTGATACCAAACGTTGGTATATTATCCTTGAAAAGAACAGTTTTATGGGGTCATAGCATATAAAATGACTAGTATTCAGGGTTTTGGAAAGCTGTACAAGGCTTAATTGTCATCTGAGAGTAAAATTAAGACAGGAATATAACTTTTTACCCATGAAAGCATATAAAGCAGTTTCATCCAAATCAATGAAGTCGACCAAATCGACGTATTTGTACTTGTTATTTCGAATACACTCATTGTTTCAACACTAGTCCTCATTTCGAAATTCTGTCTCAACAATTGCGCAATTGGTAGACTAAAACTCCAAAGTTTGTTATTGCAAATAAGCAAAGCGATATTCAACAAAGTTTACTATCAATTAATGTCCATTATTTCGCCAGGCATCTTGAATAAATGCAATTACAAACTCCTCTTACAGAGAGTACTTTAATAATATTCATCATTTGTTCTGTCCCAGAAAAGGTAAAATAAAAATCAAATAAATGAACCTCCCAAAGCACCACATTGATAGCTAGAGATCTCAATATGTAAAAGTACATAAAAGAAAATTGGAGTGGTCTTGCGAACACAAAGTTAAAATCGTAATGTAGATGAGTTAAATTGTTTTTATTTAATCCAATTTGAATCCATCAGAATAACTGAATTACCGAGTTGCTACAAGTTTTTCTCATTTGAAATTCCAAATTGATATCGTCCTTCGCTCTCTTATTTCCGATTTAATCTAATTCAACTTGTAATAAGAACACAATTCATTACTTCTAGTACTTTACATTTATTTACATCGGAGATTTGTAGAATTAAATGAAATTCCTTAAAATAAAAGCAAAAAGCGTCATATCACAAAAATACATTTTGTATTCATTGTCCAAGGCTAAATGGGAATAGATTTATGATGGAGCATCAATTTAAATGATAAGGATTCTAAATGTAATGAACATAAAGTTATGACGTGTCTAAGATTTGCGATAATCCATAAATAATTAGAATTCATGTTGAGTTAAGGCTTCTCTAAACATATTCGAACCCCATGCAAACAATGAGATTGATAAGTAGAGAATACGGCGATCAGCCTATATTGCCACTCGTTTTAATAATATTCTCTCCGCAATACTCACACAAAGCTAATACAACCAGGACACCATTTGTATGACCAGCTGAAGCAACGCTTAATACCTAGTAGGGAAGTTTTATTATTACTGTAACCGGATACAAGCAGAACTCATCATTGACAAAGGCTTCTACAACAATAAGTTATGTTCCTTCAGCAGCCAGTAACAGCAAACATTTTCATTGATCTGGCCAACCGGTTATTATTTTGATCGAATGTGAAAATAAATTGTTGAACGAAAACTCACATTTAGTTTCGTGCATGACACTATAATGGAATTCAATTATGCATTGAATGATGGACCCATTTCTATTGGCGAATGTTAATCGTGTGGTATCGATCTTATAAACAAATTCATATTACATTATACATAGTGATTCACTGGAGATGTAGTTGTGCTAAGGGATATATACTACGTGTTCAGACAATTTCTAATCTGCTTTCAACATATTTCTCTAGGACTTCGTTACAAAAATACAGGGTGTTGACTCTTAATCAGTTCGAATTTTAAGAAATGTTATTTTTTAAGGCACTTCCGAGTATCTAAATAGATACGCAGGCCTTCGAAGTGGATACAAAGTAAAAGGAAAATGGCTGAAAACTTTGGGCCGTGGGGTCAAAGTATTGTGTGTGTTGTGTACATTACAGTTTTTTATATACTTTGACTACACGAGAGGAAAACTAGTAATGTTTGAAGAACATCGTGTGAGCCAGCGATCCAATTTTTCTTGAAGGTTTGGAGGTTATAGGTATAAGGAAGACTTCAATAGCCAAAGAGAAGTCTGGTGGGAAGAAGTTCGGCAGGTATCGAGCTTGACAATGAAGGGGTGACTAGCTTGAGCTCGCCTAATTTGCCTATCTGAAATCTCTAGAACAACAGACGAGATTTCTGATGAACACCGACCATGGAAATATCTATGGAAAAGGGAGATATCTTCCACCTTTCTACGATGTTCTAGAGAGGTCTATGAACTTGTAAGTATGACATCATCAATCAGACAGATTCTGGATAGAATCCAAGAGCTTCAGCGTATGTTTGGGAGCCGAACTCCAAACATGTGAACAGTACTTCAGGACAGGTCGAATCTGTGCTTTGTAGATTATGAGGAGCTGCTGGGATGTAAAGTAGCTCTTGGCAAGGAATAGAAAACCAAGTTTCTGTGAAGCGGTTTTCGCAATGGACCTCACATGATCGTCCCATGAAAGTGTGCTGGGGGTGATCCCGAGCATGGATATGGAAGACTCCATAAGAATAGTTGTACCTGACATCATCATATCAGAGATTGTGGGATCCGCCCTCCTGGAGGAGACGCAAGCTTGAGTTTTGGCTGCATTAAGCTCTACCAGATTATCGGATCCCCATTTCAAAACTTTTGCCAGATCTCCATTACTTGCGTCAAGCTGTCTTTGTTTCCCAGCTATTCGTTCTACGTGAGGTTCCTGTCCCGTAGTCTCTACCACACGGCCTCCATGGGCAAGGGATTGGCATCACGCCCAATCAGCACGGTAGAACGAATCCTACCTGCCAGTATACCACTGGTAGGAGTTGTATCCGTTCCAAGTCCCTACTGACTGCATGGTCAGTTCCTGAGCTATTAGGGATTGTGGGATCCGCCTTCCTAAAGAAGATGCAAGCTGGAGTCTTGATTGCAAGAAACTCTTCCAGATTATCAGATTCCGATTTCAAAATCCTTGCCACATCTCCATTAATTGCGTTAACCTGTCTCTGAAAAATCTTGTCTTCCGGATAGATTCCGCGTCACAATAGCTCGACTTGATGCCGACGTTTCGCCAACCATTACAGGTGGCATCTTCAGGGCAGACTTGAGGCTTGAACTGAAACTGATGCCACCTGTAATGGTTGGCGAAACGTCGGCATCAAGTCGAGCTATTGTGACGCGGAATCCATCCGGAAGACAAGATTTTTCAAGATTAGCTGTCCGCGGAAGTCTACCTGTCTCTGGTATAGAGGCTCTAGATAATAAAGCGGTATGAAGTATTAGGATTCGTAAGATTAATTTTTATTTCAAATTATCGGAGATTACTGAGGTTCAGGATACTTCAACTAGTATGGGTAACCGCCCACTCGTGAAAGAAAACGGAATGCCCGATGAATTGGCCGAAGGTTACCTAGGCACTCCTGGCCCCGATCCGCATCTTCCGGTGTCGCTATGAGGAAGACGAACCTTCACATTCACTGGCCCAAACGATCGAAAACCCTTCTCTATATAAGTAGAAGAGACTTAAAACTGCTGACAAAACACTGTCATCTGAATGAACATCTACAATTGATAACCCAGGTTGTAGTAGATGAGGAGAGGCGGAAGAAACTGCCTCTCATATCCTGGTGGAATGTCCAGTACTGGCTGCTCTTAAGTTACAACACCTCGGCAGTGCATATCTTGTATCTAGGGGCGCACAATAGACCTAACCAAGTAGTTTAAGTGGACTAGTACGCCCTCATTTAGATTGATTGATGCAGGTACAGGATTTAAATGTTTGATTCACCGATTTAATGTATTTAGGTAAACAGTTTCTGGAAATATATTCATATGGACCGTTATTGATCATGGTATATACCGAATTATTATAATCTTCTTTGTGCATGATTACAATTGAATTTCCTTCATCCAATTTCAAGTAATGACCATTTTTCTCCGTTAATGATTTTAAGATTTTAGTAGGTCAACCTATCTTATAATCCTATTTGGAGGATTAAAACACTCAAAATTCTCATCCCTCGTCCTAGCTTCTATGTTATCGCACATAAAGTATTAATAGCTGATCAATTAATTGGTATCCTTACCAGGTACAAAGAAGTAAAACCATTCCATTAACGAATGGAATACTGACAACTCATCAATCTGTCACGGGAAGTTTTATTTCAGCTTCAAACTCATCTGGTAGAACTCTAGTGGGTTATGTTCAATTTTGCGATACATAAATAACATGTTAAGAAATTGACGATCAGCTCTGTTTTTGGAAACAGACGTGTTCCTGATGGTGCATGCGCATGTAAACGTAAATTTCAGTGAACGCTGGAAGATATATAAACTTAGTAATAAGCTTAAAAGCTCGCAGGAGGAGTATGCTACTATGAAATCGATAAAACACTTCATCTTTACATGTAACGTGCATTCAAATGAATGTAATACGAATTAATGGAATTATTTCTCGTGGATAACTGCTATTAGAAGTAGAATTGTACTCTATTGGCAGCCTGTATAAGCCTTTCAATCGGCGATTGAGCCTGATAACCAACTAATACATGTTTCGAAGAATATTAATATATTCCATATAGTCCTTCCTCTCTGAAAATCAATAACTCTTATTTTTTGAAATGTCCAAATTGTTTTCGAGCATCAGGGAGCAAAAATAATTGAAAATACCCCAAATTTGGAAAACCGTTTGGGGAAATTCAGGTATTCATAGCTCATTTTTTTCGAATGAAATGCCAATTTTTCCGTTTTTCAAAATTGAGAAGAACCAATTGAATAGAATCAGCTATTATGAGATGAAAATCCATTATAAATTTATTATTATTAATTAAGGGGGGTTGCGGTCCCTAAATGCCTAGGCCGAAGCCCTTTGCGCCCAGTAATATGTGTCACCTAGTGGAGCGATTCCCAACGACTAGTGTTTACCAAGCCACCAAAGAGCAGTTCCCGCCCAAGGGTGTTCATCATGTTCCCCGAGGTTAACACCAACCTCGTGATATATCATTTAAACGTCATCCTCGTGAAGTGATTCATACTCGAGGGTCATGAATCGCCCTATAATACTGATTGGTAGGGCTGACAAGTGTCGCCCTATAACGTCTCATCAGTTAGCAGGTTCGGTGCTGCGTTATGATAGAAGCATCATATGGAAGGTGGACATAGGGGCAGATGGTTGGAATAAGAACACTGGTTACGAATTGTGATGTATCGGTTTATTATTCACTACATAGTTCTAACACTAATAACTTATAACTATCACAGATAGCTGACTTACTTATGACTATAACTACGACTATCTTGTAACTTGTAACTCGTAACTTAAATATATATTCTCAAGGGAGAATCCTTGTTCCTCTCCTAATACTTTGGCGGAGGTTGGCCTACGTGCCGGCATTGACATTCATGTTATGCATGCACGGTCACAACCTTGTCGACACGTTATTTATAATGATATATACAACAATAACAAATATGTTGTATGCTTATATTCAATAAACATATACATACATAAGAAAATAGAATATTGTAAGTTATCTAATTTAGGATAAATCTCTTCGGGTTATCACAACCTGGCTTCAGTGGGGGGCGGGATGGCTCCCACTCCAGAATGTTCACGGGTTATCCACGATGGACGAACAGCGACCTATACCCAACTCCCAGTCGTGACCGGGTTAGGTGCCCTGAAGAGGTTTAATTTCGTATCTAGTTTCTAGATCTCCTCAGTGTCGTATAGCTTTACCAAGAGTAGTCTGCGTCTTGGCGGGATCAGTGTTACGCATCAGCACAGAAAGTTCATTGATGTTCCGTTTTTCCGTTTGCACCACCTGCAAAAAGGCGAAGCGCTAAAGTTCATCTTGTGGAATTCAGTGTGCTGTCATGTCAGTATCTGTGTCAACAGCTAGGGATTGGTTTCAACCATTAGTCTTCCCTAATGTGCCATCCAATCAGTGCTTTCGATTGCCTACAACCGTTCACTAGTTTCCACATTTCATCGAGATGCTCAACACTAATTCAGGGCCTATTAAGGGTTCTATAGCCCCCAGCTCTGCAACCTCATCGGCTATCTCGTTTCCCCTTATTCCAGAGTGACCTGGGACCCAGAATAGGATGAGCTTGCCTTCGTCTCCAATAAGGTTGTCTTGATGCACTCCAACACCAGCTTTGATATTATTCTCATGCTACTCAGCGTATCAAGGACTGCCTTGCTATCTGTGCATATATTGATGTGTGTTTGCACTCTTTCTTCCAGCGCTATTTGGGCACAGCGCGTTATTGCCATTATTTCCGTTTTGAGGTATAGTAATACTTTCACCTGGGTGCTTGCAGTATATTCCTGCTCTCGCCTGTCCATGGCGTCTGCCTCCATCAGTGAACCATATTTCTCAACTTAATAAAATAACTATTAAATTTTCACTAGTTTAATAATTAATGTGACTATAGTTTCGCTAACACAGTATCATCTTCAAACAAATATTACAAAGTACTTTGTTGAAATTTCTGATTGTTTCTCGTGTGCTTAAGAATATTGAAAGTTATTTATTACACGTTCTTATCTTGTGCAACTCGTTAGAAACTTTTTAAGTAATTCTTGTAAATACTTCTCACGAAAGTACGAGCTTGAAATTTAATATCTCAGTAGTACAGTTAATAAAGGAAATAGGAGCACTAAAACGTCTAGACGTTCTAAAAGCCAGTTATTCTTAATGTTACCGTAGAGTTGTTTAATGGCAAATAGTTGGTTAGAGCAAATTGTACCAAATCCATTTCGAAATAGTCCATGTCCTTATTTACACGCTTGTACGTCAAGAAATAGAGGTCACGTTTGGACACGTTAAATTTTTTATTTCCTTCCCGTTAAAGTGTACTTTGACGACTAGTCTTATAGAGGCAGTAAATTCTCATTTATAGGTGTAGTTTTACAATTTCCCATTCGCCATTGTTGGATTTTCACATGAATGGTTTTGTACAGAAACGTGCTGTTAGCAGAATGTATTGTGTTGAACAGGCGAAGAATTTATACCATGTTGAATATACAAAACTTTCGAAACGCCTCCTGGAATTATTTCCAACAGAGATATTGTGTATATCATTTCGTTTTAAACGGTTATTAATTTGTATGGTAAGCTATGGGGGCGTAGTGAGCTAGGACTGCCACCAAGTTTGTTTGTTTAAGCCTAAGCCCAACACCCCACGGCTCGATGGTGACGTCACAAGCCAGAGGCTATGTTACAGCTGGGCACCCGTACATTGCGGCACAATGCTGCTAGTTTTTAGGACATATACGAACTTCCTGCTTAAACGGAGTTGCCAGACGTGAACTGAGTTCTTAGTTGCATCGCAATTGAGTTTTTAATGGAAAAAACAAAAACCATGCATATAATAAACGGGTTATTATTGTCAAAATTACTACTCTATGTATTATGATGATGATTCTCAACTACTGCCTGTATGTAATTAATTTTCTACCTTTACTTGAAGATTTTTATTGATCGTTGTTCTTGAGAAATAATTATTCAACAATATGTTACTTGGGCATTTAATAATGAGGTAAGTGATATCCACAGTCAACCCACAAAATTTTGAAGAAGTGTTTCACAAGTGTCTCACTGGTGCCTGACAAGTGTCTGCCATTTTGACAGGCATTTGATAAGTGTATGGCATTTTGTCAAGTGTCCGACATTTAGACAAGTGTCGAACAAGTATTTGACAAGAGTCCGACAAGTGTACACTGGAAGTGATGAATTCAAAACATATTTGCCACAAGGATCGAGTAGTCATATCCTGTGAAACCGGAAGTGACGTTCTATAGTCGACACTTTGCCACACCTAAAGTGAAGATTTTATTGCATGTTCAGAATCTACTTGATGTCCTGAGCAATAATACTTTCAATTATATGGTGAAGAGCCCTACCGAACTCCTGCAATAACTGTTTGAAATTTCATTTTTCAAAATATTGGTTCATGGGTATCAAATGAATCTGGAATCTCTCGCGGTGGAACAGCACACGAGACTTCTGATGTACACCGACCATGGAAATATCTATAGAAAAGAGACAGATCGCCCACCTTTCTTCTATGATGTTCCAGAGAGGACAATGTGACATCATCAATCAGACGAATAGCTCTTTGCTGAATAGACTCCAAGAGCTTCAGCGTAGGTTTCGGAGTCAAACTCCAAACATGTGAACAGTACTCCAGGACAGGTCGAATATGTGCTTTGTAGATTATGGGAAGCTGGTGGGATGTTAAGTTGCTCTTGACTCGGAATAGATAATCAAGTTTTTGTGAAGTGGTTTTGGCAATGGACCTCACATGATCATTCCATGAGAGAGTGCTTTTGGTAGTGATCTCGAGTATGGATATGGAGGACTTCATATACCTTCATAGAGACAGTCGAAATCCTTAGTTTCCGTAGGAAGCCATTTTACAAGGCACTTTATTCACTAATACCGCTCTTATGTATACGTTTATTGACAGGTGCAACACGTTCCAATTACCAAAGACACCTTAGATGATCCTAGAGGGCAATTATTTTTCTGAGCTGTCATTTGACGAACACTTTTTGACTTCTATCAACATTTGTTCAAGTACGAAAACTGTATCATGGAGAATGGTATATTGAATCTCAAATCAAAAGAATAAAAACTATATCAGTATTAGCCCCAAACGACTATTTTCATGATATTCATTATCTAATCTTATAACAAGTAATTTAAGTTTGTAGTTTGGAAGATTTTATCATACAAATCTCAGTTGCAAGTAAATTTAAAGTAATTCTCATAATGAATGAAGTTTTTAGTAGGAACACAATTACATTGGAAAACAGGGGAGCGGAGAGCAATATCAATCCACTGAGCTAAAATTAAAAACAAACAGAAACCTCGCTCACGACTTTCCGCTCTGAAATTTCAAATAAGCAAAGTTTGCATGAAATTCTGTAACTCTACTCGAGGTATCCCAATAGATGAAGAAATTGGTAGTTATGTTATCATTCGGCTTCCCCAATTCCAATTATATTAGGGATGCGTTTGTGCAAATCACATTTTGATAAAATAAATTTCTATTAAACTCTAAAAGAGTTCACGTTGTGAATACACTATACTATAAATAAGAAACAATCCTACTTATCCACTAAAAGTATTGTTAAAGTACTGAGGACCTTTCAGCGACCAAGTAGTCATCATCAGAGTTTACTCTGATCGTTTGTTACTTACAAGATTAATTTCTGATTGGTGTTATTTTTTCTATTCGTAAGTCCCGTATTTTCTATGGCGGCACACTGCTGCTCTAATTTTTGGAATGAGAAGTAACACCGGTTCTACTGTTACATTTCACCTAATCATTGTAGGATATACATGGTGATTCATTTTTGGAAGAACAAACTTCTAGGAATAGTAGAGCTATGGAAAATAAGACCAGTTTTTAGTATAGATTTTAGGGACATTTAAGAGAGATACTGGGTGTTGAAGTTAAAAAAACATTTTATGATGAATTTTGGTACACAGTATAAGCATAAAAAGCGTACAAACTCTCTGTATGAAACAGTGGCAAAATGTGGGTAGTTTTTGGGATAAACATGGCCGAAAAAGTTATAACATCCTGTATAATGCAAAATTTCCGGGCATTTTTGAGCGTAAGGATGCAAAATAGTGTCTGTTTTATTAAACAACAACTTTGAACTAGACATGTGAATGCAACTGCATAGAGCTCTTCCCATTACGGAAGGGAAGTAAGAGAATGATCAAGTGATAAATATCCACAAAAATAGATAGAAATATTGCCGCCTAGACAAGTCTTGGTTCAGTACACTGGCCTCCTCGGTCACCAGAACAAAATCCATTGAATTATTCTGTATGCGGTACTTTGAGTACTATCTGTCTCTCAGATGATTCTGACAATATGCTTAGTAATATCCACAATAACATTAGATGATGTGTTCCTAATTATTCCAGTGTATTGATAGGAAGTAGAAAAGGAAATAGAGATTCGGTCCTTTGAGTCAAAGTATTATACTATACAGTTAAACAGGAGGCAATAGCCCCCTTGAAACGCTGGCGGCTATGCAGGATCATTTGTCGCGAATCTCTAGCAGCCATCATGTCTTGATATCTTAAGAGGGGAACTTCCAAAGGCTCATATTCGCGGAGGACAGGTATATTGCAGCCGACAGGGGAGTCAAGCCATTCGAGTCAGTGGGTGGAGATAGGATTTATACTGTTTCCCTCCGGTTTGGCTGGGACACATTTCAACCTCTAATGATTCAGAGAGAATATCTACCCTTCATATGATGATACGATTTTATAGCGAAATTGACACAAAAGACCGTTATCAGAAAGTTCCGTCCTTTCGACTGATTACTCTATCATCCTGTCAATTAAAATTGATGGAGGAGCTGATCTATTATCATATATACACATGTAGCCAGTGAAGTTACCTTCATTGTATCATCTGCATCATGCTGTGTGGAGAATTGAAAAAACCTTTATCAATAACGATTTGGTTCCGCTTTAGCCAAATGCCTATAATGATATTACTTCCGACTCGGAAAAGGCTTAGGAATGCCGTAACCCTCTTTGAGGCTCCTCTCGTCTTCTGGTGGAGAACAGAACGATGCGGGTTGGATGCCGAGCAAATTGTTCTGCACAACCTGATCCGGAGATGTTCTATCTTGGTGAGAAAAAGTGGATTTTCCTCAACACGAGCTGTGGGAAATATTTGTCGAAAACTTCAGAACGAAAAGTGTCCACGGTGTCTGTATATTGACAAATAAGACCCTGAAACTCCGTTTTTACTGAACCTCACCCCAATTCATCCTGCCGCACTGTATGTGGGGTATTGATGCACGAAAAAGGGTGAGACGTTACCGTAAGAATAGAAGAACTTAGAGCTAGCTGTTGAATTCCAACTCATTGTACATGGAGAGTGATGGTTTGAGGTAGGTCACCTTCAGTTCCTTCGGATCAATTTCAATGCAACCGGTTAGATAACCGATGTTTTAAAACATGTTGCAGTGTCATATCTTCGAGGGTAGATTGAATCATCTCCAAACGCTGGAAAATGAAGTACCATATCCACTTAAATTTCAATCAATTTATACGAATACAAGTTTTCTAGTTTTATGTTATTATTGTAACTTCTTCCAATATTTGATTAATAACTATCATGTTTAATTTATAGCTTTTGAATTCATCTGTACCCATTGTATCAACTTCATTTCACATAATCCTTAGGCGAATTTGAATTTGCTGCAACAACCGTTCTTTACAAACGAGCGTCTGATCCGGCTCCTCCGCCAAATGTCTACTCTTATTAGCATGATTATTTGGGCCACTGGGATTTGGTGATCTTATAACTTGGATAATTGCTTAAGAGCACTCAATATAGACATTATCTTATAGAGACGCTTATTTGAAACAGGATCAAAAGATTACTGATTCTATTTCATGACCATAACGTCAATCTCGTAAGGAAGTCTGTATAAATTCGTTATTTCACTGAATATCGCTTCTTCTAATTTCCTGTTGCTATTATCATGAATTGAACACTTCCCAATTGACCTACTTCAGTTACTCAGTTTCTGCTAATTATGGATGGTTCATGAGCATAGCAAGCACCGGGCGTTCGATAATTTGATTTCTCCCCCATTATCGTATGGTCAATTGGGGTAGGCCCAATGGTACTTCCATAACTTCCGTTATACTGAGGCTGGCAATTCTTTGTACCTCGTTCAACTCAGCCTTAGGTATTTTCTGAGTGATCTTTGTTCAACATACCAAAGATGCGTAGGTAATCATGATGAAACTCACGTTTATGTCCTAAACCCCCATGTCTTTCCGTGTACGCGTCTGGCTAGCATTACATCTTGGCTCCTACCAGCTATTGGTTTCATGTTAGTTCAGAGTGAAGGATTATTCCAAAATATTCAACTCCTATAGTCAGATGAATAGTTAATACTTCCGGATTGGAGAAAGTTTCGAACGGTGATTACTGGTTCCATCCATTGGTAAGTGCAGCTCATTGAGAAGGCTAGACTACGGTCTCTTGGAGGTTAAAGAATTTCCTCCATTTATAAAAGCGACAAGGGCAGATTTGTTGGGACTCTAGTTTATGGCACACACATCGCTTATGTGATGAGCGATGCCTCAACCAAGAAAATGAAACTATCGACAGTTCAAATTTTGAGTTAGAATTATCTTCAGAGTGAGGCTGCGGATTCATCCACATGGATTAAATTCAGAGGAACCTTGGACTTAACTCTCTTACATACAGATATGTTGTCCTCTAGGTAAAATGTAAAGCGTGTCTGAAAATTAACATTTAACATATAGAATAAAAATAGGACGTAATCACTTTTGAAAGCACAGGTACACAGACGTCACAAACATATATCTAGTAATACTAGTGGCCGTCGCATCAAACCGTTCGAAAACAAAGAAAGAGGAAATGAAAACAATAAGAAGTGCCAATCGACAGAAGAGTGCTGGATTTAAGGTGGTGCAAAAGCACCAAGGAGCTCTTGATATTCCTCGAGATGCTCTATTAGGCGAAGTAGATCCTGCTCATGATTGGAGAACCAACCAAGTACATCTACAAGCTCAGCTTTGAAAACATGAAATTTACAACAAGTCAAGACCCTGTGAAAAGGGTCATCGCAGACAAGACAGTGTGCTCAGTACTGATCATCCCGGGACTTACCGATCCTGAAGAGATGGCTTCCAAAGTTGCCATGTCCACTTATGAGATGGAACTAGAAGGTGAATTCAGTACGTTACCCACGCCCGAATGGTTAAAACGGAATGAGTGAGTGGCCGAAAGGATCGACTTATGTTTTCGCTACGCTCACACCGTCTTTTGCATAAACCGATGAAGAGTGTTTGCTGCAATCTGTCTAGTTGCGTTGTCTAGGTATATTACTGACCGATCGAAGAGCTCGCGTCGCAGTCTGTCTAGTTCCGCGAGGTCGTTTTCGTTATGTAGAAGCCAGCGAAGCGCCGTACGAACCAATTCGAAGATATTTCCTTTCCATTAAATTTGTAAGTTTCAAACAAAATTGCATGCTAGTTCTAAGCATTTCAAACTACGTGAGCTCCATCTTGGAAGTAGATAATAATAATAATAATAATAATAATAGCGTTTATTGCCCAACAGTTTCCCATTTACAGAGCAATTTTATAAATGACAATACAAGATTAATTAGTAGCACTAATTTCTAACTATGAGTGAGTGACAATGACAATCACAAGTCCTATTTGAATACAAAAACAAAAAAAAATAAAAATAAAAATAAAATAAAAAATACAAAAATTTAAAGATGCGCACGAGATTTATTCTTGAGTTCACAAACACTGCAAGAAAAGAGGTCACAAACACTAGAAAGTTTGTTTGCATTACTGCACATAAAATGTATTGGTGCCTTTAACATTAAATTTGTTTGAGCTCTTTTGCATAAGAAAGTAGTGTTGTGTCTAGATGTTATTCTTGGAACAGAAATATCAATTTGCGACAGTAACGCGGGACAGTCAATTTTACCATTGAATAATTTATACAAGCATAAAACAGAAGCCTGATTTCTACGTTTTTCTAATGATACAAAGTCAAATCTATGCAACAAATTAAGATAATTACAGCCTCTTGGAGGATAAATTCCGTTGATTTTGAAGCTTAGGAATTTTAAGAATTTCTTTTGAACTTTATCGATAGCAGATGAGTATTGAAAATATATAGGATTCCATATTATGGACCCATATTCTAGTTTAGATCTGACTAAACTGAAATATAGAGAGGTCAATGCTAAAATGTTATTGAAATTTTTACAGTTTCTTATAATGAAGCCATATGATCGATATGCTGAACTAACAATACTATTTATATGTTGATTGAATGTGAGTTGCTGATCAAAATAGACACCTAAATCCTTAATGGTATCAGTTTTTTCTAATATGACATTATCTATGCTGTAGGGAAATTGTAATGTATTAAGTTTCCGGCTGAATGTTAAGATTTTGCATTTAGATATGTTCAAATGCAAGCAATTTTCAAGACACCATGTGTGTAAAATATTAATTTGATTTTGCAATATCATACAGTCATCTAAACTGGTTATAGTAGCGTATAACTTCAAATCATCTGCAAACATCAACCTATTGCACTTCAATAGATTGCACAAGTCATTAATAAATATCAAAAATAATAATGGACCAAGATTGGACCCCTGAGGTACTCCGCTAGTTGCAAAATAGATATTTGAATAAAAACCATTGTAATGAACATACTGTTTACGTTGATGGAGGTATGATTC
The DNA here is from genome assembly GCA_958510875.1 of Endomychus coccineus. Classification (NCBI taxonomy): domain Eukaryota; kingdom Metazoa; phylum Arthropoda; class Insecta; order Coleoptera; family Endomychidae; genus Endomychus; species Endomychus coccineus. Next base: position 34,791,768 of record OY294071.1, on the reverse strand, counting down.
TAAAAGTTGTAAGTAAGTTTCATTAATGCCCATTATTGAAAGTTTGTGAAGAAGTATACTATGACTGATCTTATCGAAAGCCTTAGAGAAATCTGTGTACACCGCATCGACCTGCCCCCTGAGATCTAAAGTTTCACACAAATATTGATTAAAAACAGCCAGGTTACTAACGGTGGATCTAGAATTCATAAAACCATGTTGGTATTCAGATATGATATGTTTGGTGGACAGATAAATGCGACTGTACAAGATGGTCTCCAGAATCTTCGCAAAGTTATTCAAGATTGATATCGGTCTATAATTATTAATGGCATTACGATCTTGACTTTTATGGATTGGGCAAACTTTGGCAATTTTCCAAATTTCTGGAAAAACTGATGTTCTCAAAATTAAATTGAAAAGGATTTGTAGAGGGTGAACTAATACTCTTAAGCAGTCTTTCAAGAGAAATGATGGTATTCTATCTGACCCTGAAGTGAATTTATTCTTTAATTTTTTCCCAGCTTCCAAGATTTCTGTTTCGGTGATTGTTTCACAGCTAATATCTACTAGAGTATTATGATCAAAATTAAATAATAAGTTTTCCTCTACGTTTACAGGTAATGAATAGGCACTTTCAAAGAAATTCCCGAAGGCATTCACAATCGATTGCGGATCAGTATACGATTCCCCTCCATAAACCATTTTACCAGGAATTCTTGAAGTTCTATTTTTATTATTGACAAATGCCCAGAAATTGTTCGGATCCTCTTTCAACTTGATTTCTACATTCTGTAAATACGATGCATATGCTTCTTTTAGTTTTTGTTTGATATCAGGCCTTAGCCTACTGAATTCCTGATGAAAATAAAAATTTCCTGTGTTTTTGAACTTTCTATGTAGCTTGGACTTTTCTTTAATAAGCTTTATAACCTCGCTTGGATACCATACTGGATATTTATGTCTAAAATTTTTGGAAAGTGGAATGTGTGTGTTCATGATTTCATAAAACCTATTATAAAAACTTTCCACAGCAACGTTAATTTCAGTAAAGTTTTCTAAAAAGTCCCAATTACTATATAAGAAATCATTGTATAAAGAGCGATAGTCTGCTCTTTTAAAATTGTATTTTCTGTTGTTAATATTTGTACTGAAATTACGCCTTTTTGAAGTGAATCCAATGAGCTCAATGGAAAGAGATGGGTGATAGAGATCTTCATTTACTAATGGTAAAAAGTCACGGGTTACTGCACAATCGACATTACTCATTACAAGATCTAGCAATTTATCGTAGTTGTTTAAAATGTTGTTATATTGTTTCATATTAAAGAAGGCCAGCAAATTTGAGATTGTACGAGTTTTCCTATCTTCCAAATTATTATCAATAAAATTTGTACAATTAAAGTCTCCCAAAAATAATACTTTATCCGAATTGATTACATCCCAACCTTCTAAAGCTTCAAAAAAATTATCGTATTCATCTAGTGACAAAGATGGTGGAATGTAAACAATTGCTACAAAAAAAGACCAGGATGATACAAAACACTTGCACACCAAGAAGTCTATTTTGAGAAAATTATCTTCAAACTGGGAAGTATCAATAACTTCGGATTTGATACTGATGTCGATAGCGAGCAAAACACCCCCACCACAGGTCCATTCCAACTGACCGAGTTTTCGATCGCTCCGATAGACTTCGTAGTTATCGGGAAAGAGTTCACTAGAGTTAACATCGGACTTCAACCACGTTTCACTAAGTGCAATAATATTATATTCACGATCACTCACGTTGGGATAAAATTCATCTATTTTGCTATTGAGTCCTCTGACATTTTGGTAATAAATATAGATCGCATCAATTTTCACACTGTTGGGCGCTTTCAGTTTAAAGAGACAACTCTTGGTATGTTATTGAAATATTTAATTCGACAGTTAGTATCTCCGGAGTCAATTTTATTTATTAATTCTTGTTTCACTTTTTTATAGTATTCAATTTGTCTCCTAGTACGGTCAGCCGAAATATTAATATTTTTTAACTCAGGTTTTGTTTTAATTTTCTTTGAATTTCTCAAAATTCTCCCAGCTGTATCTTCATTCTGAACAGTTATTTTGATAGGGCGAATTTTCGAATCACAGAAAGTACCAATTCTAAACATTTTCATATTAATGTTTGCTAACTCCGGTGAAATTGTATTTAAAATTCCAGAAACAGCGTTTTTATCAGCTTCTACTTGATGAACTGATGAATTATGTTGATCAGGCTCCGAAACATTAAATATCATTATATTATTCTTGCGTTTCTGTCTTTCAGATATTTCAGAAATTATTTCCTCAAAGTCCACTCCAGGTGAGTTTGAAGCCAATGCGTTCTCATCTTTTAATTCCTTGATATCCTGCTGCAGTTTCATGATGAGAGCTTTCAGGTCCTTCAGATCGTTACCAATACCTCTACAGCCAATACAGGTCCAATCATAGCCTTTATTAGCATTTAAGGTACGTACTTCATTTGTCGTGATATCTACACAGGAATGCTTGTACTTGTCTTTACAAACACTACATGTGACCATAAGATGACCTTCAGACGCTTGATTACAGCATTTGCAAATTACTCGAGGAGGCATATTTTTAGTATTTACTAATTAATAATATGCAGGAATTCGATATATTGATACGCCCCTGGTAAGTTCCTAGTCAAGATTGATGAGGAGATTTGGAAATATTGTTGAGGTTATATGCGATATTTAACTAACAATATCTAGTAAATCAGCTTCAGATCTACTTGCAAATAATCACAATGCTGGATGAAGCGTATATAAATACCTTAGTAGTTATAAAACTAATAATTCCAAGACATTTACACCAAAATTAATAACTCAGATAACTCATGCAACTTAAACTTGTTTACCGAGACAGTGCCGTACTGTAATCTGTAGATAGGCTATTATAGTGAATTCATGAAAATAAATTAGTCGACTTAATGGGCACAAAAAGATGACAAAGTGAAGACTTCTGTCAAACATAGTTCTCTCAACGGCCGCCCGTAAATTGTATACGGCGCTCTGGTACGTGTACCGATTGCCCAGTTTATAGACACTATTTCTCTTCACAATCGGACAGATAATTAGCGTACCGAACAGTGCGCGAAATAAAGCGAATTGCGTCGAGTATTTCAACGGACCGCTATCCTCAAGACTCGACAAAGGCCAGAAATTTCGAACATCATATCCAGTTTGAGTCAAAATTTAAAGTTGATTGCATTCACCATTTGGCCGCTACATGAGAACATACATTTGCCAAATAACCCTACTGAATCAAGAAACGACTCCGCTCGCTGACGCTCACTCCCTTTTAACAATTACCGATTTATCGTTAAAGGATGTTTGATGTAGAAAGTTCCTTTGAAAGCGTCAGTGTATTTTGTGGAGCACGTGCTTAATTTTATCATGACCATCCTAATTTGATCAACTCCGATCAAACCGAATATAGAAAAGTGCTAAGTGAATGCGGTTTATTCTAATTATCGGTCTGTCGCTCGAGTGTAATAAATCCGCGTTGATGTGTATAGCAGATCGATAAACAAATTAGAGAATGTGGGATAACGAGGTTTTAAATATTCAAGACACGAAAATTTCAAGAACTTAGTAGAATGAAGTGAATCGTAAACCACCGCATAAATCATGCATATTTCATAATGTAAATAGTCGACTATGCAATTATTATTATTGAGGGGAGAAAAGTGTGTCATGTATTTCAATAAATAACTTCCAATTTGTGCAGCAACGAAAATCTATCAATGAGCTGTAGCTCAGAAGAGTTATTATTTTACGAGATACTGCACCGAGAAAAGCTGAAAGAATAATGTCATGTAATTGATATTTGAAAATCTCCACATCTCCTTCGGGATTTGGATTGCGATCTGTTTGCATTAGAACTGTTTGAAGTTCTCCCTTTTACAGTTGATTTCGAAACACGTAACAAATTCATCATGGACTGAATATCAAAATAGTAGACCGGAAAAGAAATAGTTACATTCGAAATCAACAAAAGTACAAGATGTTACCACATAAGTATCACTGGACATAACTTGAGAGAAAAGGACGTCAGATGTATCAATGTATCAATGTTACATTGGAGACCATGGAATCGTAAACAAAAGACAGGAAAACTGAAAAAGTGCGGTGTTCAGATGGTTGGAAGATGATCGATGCAAATCGTCCTCATATCTTTAGTTTTCGAGATAAGCTCGACAATGTACGAAGCGAATAAATTGTCGATCTAGACGTTTTCGGTGGGTATACTAAAATCGTTATTAGAACAGCTATCGACATAAACTATGGATCAGAATAGTTAGAAATATGTTTCGAAATCGAACCTGGGGCTAAAAATGATTTTAGACTTCTGTTGGCAAAACGCGTACACTCCGGGATCGGTATACAGCTATAATAGGACACTACTGTGAAAAGTTCGTTCTAGAACAAGAACAGCGAGAGCTGCCAAGCTGTACTATACGGCGTTGGATTCGTCGTGAAATTTTGCATTGTGTTTGTCCAAAATCTGAAGATGCCATATCTTTGGTTTTCGAGATAAACGCGACAATGTACGAAGCGAATAAATTGTCGATCTAGACGTTTTCGGTGGGTATACTAAAATCGTTATTAGAACAGCTATCGACATAAACTATGGATCAGAATAGTTAGAAATATGTTTCGAAATCGAACCTGGGGCTAAAAATGATTTTAGACTTCTGTTGGCAAAACGCGTACACTCCGGGATCGGTATACAGCTATAATAGGACACTACTGTGAAAAGTTCGTTCTAGAACAAGAACAGCGAGAGCTGCCAAGCTGTACTATACGGCGTTGGATTCGTCGTGAAATTTTGCATTGTGTTTGTCCAAAATCTGAAGATGCCATATCTTTGGTTTTCGAGATAAACGCGACAATGTACGAAGCGAATAAATTGTCGATCTAGACGTTTTCGGTGGGTATACTAAAATCGTTATTAGAACAGCTATCGACATAAACTATGGATCAGAATAGTTAGAAATATGTTTCGAAATCGAACCTGGGGCTAAAAATGATTTTAGACTTCTGTTGGCAAAACGCGTACACTCCGGGATCGGTATACAGCTATAATAGGACACTACTGTGAAAAGTTCGTTCTAGAACAAGAACAGCGAGAGCTGCCAAGCTGTACTATACGGCGTTGGATTCGTCGTGAAATTTTGCATTGTGTTTGTCCAAAATCTGAAGATGCCATATCTTTGGTTTTCGAGATAAACGCGACAATGTACGAAGCGAATAAATTGTCGATCTAGACGTTTTCGGTGGGTATACTAAAATCGTTATTAGAACAGCTATCGACATAAACTATGGATCAGAATAGTTAGAAATATGTTTCGAAATCGAACCTGGGGCTAAAAATGATTTTAGACTTCTGTTGGCAAAACGCGTACACTCCGGGATCGGTATACAGCTATAATAGGACACTACTGTGAAAAGTTCGTTCTAGAACAAGAACAGCGAGAGCTGCCAAGCTGTACTATACGGCGTTGGATTCGTCGTGAAATTTTGCATTGTGTTTGTCCAAAATCTGAAGATGCCATATCTTTGGTTTTCGAGATAAACGCGACAATGTACGAAGCGAATAAATTGTCGATCTAGACGTTTTCGGTGGGTATACTAAAATCGTTATTAGAACAGCTATCGACATAAACTATGGATCAGAATAGTTAGAAATATGTTTCGAAATCGAACCTGGGGCTAAAAATGATTTTAGACTTCTGTTGGCAAAACGCGTACACTCCGGGATCGGTATACAGCTATAATAGGACACTACTGTGAAAAGTTCGTTCTAGAACAAGAACAGCGAGAGCTGCCAAGCTGTACTATACGGCGTTGGATTCGTCGTGAAATTTTGCATTGTGTTTGTCCAAAATCTGAAGATGCCATATCTTTGGTTTTCGAGATAAACGCGACAATGTACGAAGCGAATAAATTGTCGATCTAGACGTTTTCGGTGGGTATACTAAAATCGTTATTAGAACAGCTATCGACATAAACTATGGATCAGAATAGTTAGAAATATGTTTCGAAATCGAACCTGGGGCTAAAAATGATTTTAGACTTCTGTTGGCAAAACGCGTACACTCCGGGATCGGTATACAGCTATAATAGGACACTACTGTGAAAAGTTCGTTCTAGAACAAGAACAGCGAGAGCTGCCAAGCTGTACTATACGGCGTTGGATTCGTCGTGAAATTTTGCATTGTGTTTGTCCAAAATCTGAAGATGCCATATCTTTGGTTTTCGAGATAAACGCGACAATGTACGAAGCGAATAAATTGTCGATCTAGACGTTTTCGGTGGGTATACTAAAATCGTTATTAGAACAGCTATCGACATAAACTATGGATCAGAATAGTTAGAAATATGTTTCGAAATCGAACCTGGGGCTAAAAATGATTTTAGACTTCTGTTGGCAAAACGCGTACACTCCGGGATCGGTATACAGCTATAATAGGACACTACTGTGAAAAGTTCGTTCTAGAACAAGAACAGCGAGAGCTGCCAAGCTGTACTATACGGCGTTGGATTCGTCGTGAAATTTTGCATTGTGTTTGTCCAAAATCTGAAGATGCCATATCTTTGGTTTTCGAGATAAACGCGACAATGTACGAAGCGAATAAATTGTCGATCTAGACGTTTTCGGTGGGTATACTAAAATCGTTATTAGAACAGCTATCGACATAAACTATGGATCAGAATAGTTAGAAATATGTTTCGAAATCGAACCTGGGGCTAAAAATGATTTTAGACTTCTGTTGGCAAAACGCGTACACTCCGGGATCGGTATACAGCTATAATAGGACACTACTGTGAAAAGTTCGTTCTAGAACAAGAACAGCGAGAGCTGCCAAGCTGTACTATACGGCGTTGGATTCGTCGTGAAATTTTGCATTGTGTTTGTCCAAAATCTGAAGATGCCATATCTTTGGTTTTCGAGATAAACGCGACAATGTACGAAGCGAATAAATTGTCGATCTAGACGTTTTCGGTGGGTATACTAAAATCGTTATTAGAACAGCTATCGACATAAACTATGGATCAGAATAGTTAGAAATATGTTTCGAAATCGAACCTGGGGCTAAAAATGATTTTAGACTTCTGTTGGCAAAACGCGTACACTCCGGGATCGTATACAGCTATAATAGGACACTACTGTGAAAAGTTCGTTCTAGAACAAGAACAGCGAGAGCTGCCAAGCTGTACTATACGGCGTTGGATTCGTCGTGAAATTTTGCATTGTGTTTGTCCAAAATCTGAAGATGCCATATCTTTGGTTTTCGAGATAAACGCGACAATGTACGAAGCGAATAAATTGTCGATCTAGACGTTTTCGGTGGGTATACTAAAATCGTTATTAGAACAGCTATCGACATAAACTATGGATCAGAATAGTTAGAAATATGTTTCGAAATCGAACCTGGGGCTAAAAATGATTTTAGACTTCTGTTGGCAAAACGCGTACACTCCGGGATCGGTATACAGCTATAATAGGACACTACTGTGAAAAGTTCGTTCTAGAACAAGAACAGCGAGAGCTGCCAAGCTGTACTATACGGCGTTGGATTCGTCGTGAAATTTGCATTGTGTTTGTCCAAAATCTGAAGATGCCATATCTTTGGTTTTCGAGATAAACGCGACAATGTACGAAGCGAATAAATTGTCGATCTAGACGTTTTCGGTGGGTATACTAAAATCGTTATTAGAACAGCTATCGACATAAACTATGGATCAGAATAGTTAGAAATATGTTTCGAAATCGAACCTGGGGCTAAAAATGATTTTAGACTTCTGTTGGCAAAACGCGTACACTCGGATCGGTATACAGCTATAATAGGACACTACTGTGAAAAGTTCGTTCTAGAACAAGAACAGCGAGAGCTGCCAAGCTGTACTATACGGCGTTGGATTCGTCGTGAAATTTTGCATTGTGTTTGTCCAAAATCTGAGATGCCATATCTTTGGTTTTCGAGATAAACGCGACAATGTACGAAGCGAATAAATTGTCGATCTAGACGTTTTCGGTGGGTATACTAAAATCGTTATTAGAACAGCTATCGACATAAACTATGGATCAGAATAGTTAGAAATATGTTTCGAAATCGAACCTGGGGCTAAAAATGATTTTAGACTTCTGTTGGCAAAACGCGTACACTCCGGGATCGGTATACAGCTATAATAGGACACTACTGTGAAAAGTTCGTTCTAGAACAAGAACAGCGAGAGCTGCCAAGCTGTACTATACGGCGTTGGATTCGTCGTGAAATTTTGCATTGTGTTTGTCCAAAATCTGAAGATGCCATATCTTTGGTTTTCGAGATAAACGCGACAATGTACGAAGCGAATAAATTGTCGATCTAGACGTTTTCGGTGGGTATACTAAATCGTTATTAGAACAGCTATCGACATAAACTATGGATCAGAATAGTTAGAAATATGTTTCGAAATCGAACCTGGGGCTAAAAATGATTTTAGACTTCTGTTGGCAAAACGCGTACACTCCGGGATCGGTATACAGCTATAATAGGACACTACTGTGAAAAGTTCGTTCTAGAACAAGAACAGCGAGAGCTGCCAAGCTGTACTATACGGCGTTGGATTCGTCGTGAAATTTTGCATTGTGTTTGTCCAAAATCTGAAGATGCCATATCTTTGGTTTTCGAGATAAACGCGACAATGTACGAAGCGAATAAATTGTCGATCTAGACGTTTCGGTGGGTATACTAAAATCGTTATTAGAACAGCTATCGACATAAACTATGGATCAGAATAGTTAGAAATATGTTTCGAAATCGAACCTGGGGCTAAAAATGATTTTAGACTTCTGTTGGCAAAACGCGTACACTCCGGGATCGGTATACAGCTATAATAGGACACTACTGTGAAAAGTTCGTTCTAGAACAAGAACAGCGAGAGCTGCCAAGCTGTACTATACGGCGTTGGATTCGTCGTGAAATTTTGCATTGTGTTTGTCCAAAATCTGAAGATGCCATATCTTGGTTTTCGAGATAAACGCGACAATGTACGAAGCGAATAAATTGTCGATCTAGACGTTTTCGGTGGGTATACTAAAATCGTTATTAGAACAGCTATCGACATAAACTATGGATCAGAATAGTTAGAAATATGTTTCGAAATCGAACCTGGGGCTAAAAATGATTTTAGACTTCTGTTGGCAAAACGCGTACACTCCGGGATCGGTATACAGCTATAATAGGACACTACTGTGAAAAGTTCGTTCTAGAACAAGAACAGCGAGAGCTGCCAAGCTGTACTATACGGCGTTGGATTCGTCGTGAAATTTTGCATTGTGTTTGTCCAAAATCTGAAGATGCCATATCTTTGGTTTTCGAGATAAACGCGACAATGTACGAAGCGAATAAATTGTCGATCTAGACGTTTTCGGTGGGTATACTAAATCGTTATTAGAACAGCTATCGACATAAACTATGGATCAGAATAGTTAGAAATATGTTTCGAAATCGAACCTGGGGCTAAAAATGATTTTAGACTTCTGTTGGCAAAACGCGTACACTCCGGGATCGGTATACAGCTATAATAGGACACTACTGTGAAAAGTTCGTTCTAGAACAAGAACAGCGAGAGCTGCCAAGCTGTACTATACGGCGTTGGATTCGTCGTGAAATTTGCATTGTGTTTGTCCAAAATCTGAAGATGCCATATCTTTGGTTTTCGAGATAAACGCGACAATGTACGAAGCGAATAAATTGTCGATCTAGACGTTTTCGGTGGGTATACTAAAATCGTTATTAGAACAGCTATCGACATAAACTATGGATCAGAATAGTTAGAAATATGTTTCGAAATCGAACCTGGGGCTAAAATGATTTTAGACTTCTGTTGGCAAAACGCGTACACTCCGGGATCGGTATACAGCTATAATAGGACACTACTGTGAAAAGTTCGTTCTAGAACAAGAACAGCGAGAGCTGCCAAGCTGTACTATACGGCGTTGGATTCGTCGTGAAATTTTGCATTGTGTTTGTCCAAAATCTGAAGATGCCATATCTTTGGTTTTCGAGATAAACGCGACAATGTACGAAGCGAATAAATTGTCGATCTAGACGTTTTCGGTGGGTATACTAAAATCGTTATTAGAACAGCTATCGACATAAACTATGGATCAGAATAGTTAGAAATATGTTCGAAATCGAACCTGGGGCTAAAAATGATTTTAGACTTCTGTTGGCAAAACGCGTACACTCCGGGATCGGTATACAGCTATAATAGGACACTACTGTGAAAAGTTCGTTCTAGAACAAGAACAGCGAGAGCTGCCAAGCTGTACTATACGGCGTTGGATTCGTCGTGAAATTTTGCATTGTGTTTGTCCAAAATCTGAAGATGCCATATCTTTGGTTTTCGAGATAAACGCGACAATGTACGAAGCGAATAAATTGTCGATCTAGACGTTTTCGGTGGGTATACTAAAATCGTTATAAGAACAGCTATCGACATAAACTATGGATCAGAATAGTTAGAAATATGTTCGAAATCGAACCTGGGGCTAAAAATGATTTTAGACTTCTGTTGGCAAAACGCGTACACTCCGGGATCGGTATACAGCTATAATAGGACACTACTGTGAAAAGTTCGTTCTAGAACAAGAACAGCGAGAGCTGCCAAGCTGTACTATACGGCGTTGGATTCGTCGTGAAATTT